>JAQQAF010000009.1:9207247-10534018 GCA_029747655.1 Ensete ventricosum | reverse complement strand
TCAGATGTTGAAGAAGCGGAGAGTCAAAAGGCAAAGTCTCTGTTATTTGATTTGGATACACTGAAGGTTGCAACCAATAACTTCTCGGACGCAAACAAGCTTGGAGAAGGAGGATTTGGACCAGTTTATAAGGTCAAATATATGGTTAAACCCAGTGGTTTATCCTTGTTTGCAGTAAACACTGCACACTGCACACTGCTGTCTACATTTAGTTACACCAGTGCTTCATCTTACTCAAAGCATGGAACAGGGCGTACTGTCTGATGGCCAGGAAATAGCTGTGAAAAGACTCGCAAGAAGATCACAGCAAGGATTTGCAGAGCTAAGAAACGAGGTTGCTTTTATTGCTAAGCTTCAGCATAGAAATCTTGTGAGGCTCATCGGTTTTTGCTCGGAAGAAGAGAAGCTACTCGTCTACGAGTTCCTCCCAAACGGAAGCCTGGACAAAACTTTGTTTGGTACGATCCTCCTTCATCTTTTTAATTTTCTGAAAACAAAGCTTTTAATGAGACGCTAACGGATGTATTATCGAAGAGCTCCTATTAGCATCCATGCCATTTCCTTAAAGATTGCTAATAATTACCGATGAACTCATTCGACCACGGTGAAGCAGATCCCGCAAAATGTGGTCAACTAACCTGGGAAAGGCGCTACAAGATCATCGAAGGGATCGCAAGAGGACTTCTTTACCTTCATGAGGATTCCCGCGTAAAGATTATTCATCGAGATCTAAAACCAGGTAATATCTTGCTGGATCAGCAGATGAACCCCAAGATATCAGACTTTGGTCTTTCAAAGCTGTTGGTCGACCAAGACTCAAAAGAAAGAGCGAGCCGAATAGTGGGAACAAAGTGAGTCAAAAACTTTGAATTCGTTTTGTTGAAGAACTCCTCCATTGTTGTCCAATCTGAAGTACAAGAAGCTTTGAAGTTTTGAAAAATGGTGGGTGCCCTGTTCATCTGTGGCATTGTGCAGCGGATACATTGCTCCAGAGTATGCTTTGCATCGGCGCTTATCGGACAAATCAGATGTGTACAGCTACGGAGTGTTGGTGCTAGAGATTATAACTGGTCGAAGAATCAGCGAGTTTCGTGGATCTGGTCATCGCGCAAACCTGCAGACCTATGTAAGCATACCCTCTCTTCACTCGTCGATGATTCTAATGCAATCCGTGATCGATGATTCTAATGCACATTGGCGACTGTACGCGTTGAACAGGCATGGAAGTACTGGAATAAAGGGAAGGCGTTGCAGATCGTGGATCAAAACTTTTGTGGCAGGTTTCAAAGGGAAGAAGCTTTGAGATGCATACGCACCGCGTTACTGTGCGTTCAAGATAACCCCTCGAAGAGACCCGCCATGGCGTCGGTTGTTTTCATGCTAAGCAGTTCCTCGATGACTACTCCATCTCCTTCTGCTCCTGCGTTTCTCATTGAGAGAAGTAGCACCACTGATTCAAATGAATCCACAAGAAATAGCTCTCCAGAAATCAAGAACAAGAGAGAAGGCAGTTCAACTTCGATAAATGAAGTCTCGATTACTGTAATGGAACCTCGACAATAGACATTCAGAGATCTTGATTCATGTTGAAACACAGTAGCCGATTTGGTTGGTCGACGATGGAACAGTGTATTCGAAATGCAAACTTCCGACATTTCTCCCATGTCTGCATCCAAGTAAACATACCTAGAACTTCATTCTCTGTTTCTCAAAGTACACGCATACGCCAATCCAATTAAATGCAGCCAGAAAAGTTTGCAAAGACTTCCGTGGAAATGCAAAAATCAATCAATATCTGCACTCTTCTCGGTTACATACATAGCTTAGAAGGTCTTCAGTATTTCCAGGATTACAAGCCGTGCTGTTTTTTCTTCCCTTCAAAATCTCCAAAACCAGAACACCCAAGCTGACCACATCTGGCCACTGCAACCAAATTAAGATTACTAAGGAAGCACAAATTACAGATACTGCATGCTGTAAGTACACTAGTGCAGTCAATCAGTCCACTCACAACTCTGACTCCTCATGCCCTGAGTTTGTTCCTCATCGAACGGCTTAGCTAAAACCGAAATCTGAGATCTTTGGGTTCATATCTGCATCCAACAAGATATTGCAGGCGTTTAGACAAAAAATATATATGGATATAATAATTTTACTCACTTGTAGGAATATTTTAAAAATATTATCTTAAGTATATGATCAATTAACAATTGAATCACAATCAAACACACAATAACACCTGAGTAAAAATAAAGGATAAATATCATAAGACCCTTTTGGTCCAAATCAAAATATCCACTATGATAATATTGTTTACAGTAGCAGCAGAGATCTACACATAAATTTGTTTCACAATAAATTCAAAACCCATAACTCAAATACTCATCAAACATAAACAGAAGTAACACAGAATAACTACTGTTAAGATCATAAAGTATTTACTACATCCAAATACAATTTTCATCGTTCAGATTAAAGAAATAATAGTTTAAATCATGGTCACAAAAAATCAGTCAAATCTAACCATAAATGACAATTAATAAGATGAAGCTGTTTCAATATAATCTTTGTTGAAATAGCAAAAACATACACTTAAATACACTTATACTTCTCAATAAAATTTTGACAAAATTCATCAGTTGAATACTGCTCAAGAAGGAGTCGAAAGAAACTCATCTAGTGATATAATAATCAATGAACTGCTAATGTTCAAGAAGCCAAAATCTTACGTAGATGAACTCTAAACTAGATCACCATCATTCATAAGGAAGATCACTTATTCTAAAAATATCTCCACTAGAAATCAACACAATTCGACAAAAACTCACTATCCGATTATTGGGCAGATGACTCAAATTCAGTCCATAATGAGCTTTAGTGAAGCCCACAGCTCATAACACCACTTATATTAACCTAAAACCTAGATTAGGTGGTTAGGGTTGAGATTAAGAGGACAACGACAACTGAAAATGTTGGAGAGAGAAAGTAGATTGCAGATTGATAGTAGAGGCCATAAAACAAAAGATCTAGGAAAGGGAAGAAGACAAGGACAAGAAAAAACTATTCTCAATCATTCATATATCAGGTTAGATCAGTTTGCAGTGAATTCTTACTGTGATCTCTTGGGAAGGTTTGAGATATTGTGTTAGATACTATAGTATTTGTATCTATGTGATTCTCTTGTGGCTATTGCTTGGGCTTGGGCAAGAAGCCTTGAGATCTATATATTCATTATTTTGATAGTAGATTTTCTCTAGTTTGTCCCGTGATTTTTACCCTTCAAGTTGAGAGGGTTTTTCACGTAAATCTTGGTGTTCATCTGATTGTGATTTCTGTTTGATTCCGTTGTATATGACAGCCTGTTAGTATTTATTTGTATATAATATTTATTCCTGTTTTATTTCCATCAACTGATATCATAGTAGGATTTTGGTGGCATTTAATCTTTTATATTTAAACATGGAGGCCGACAATATTTCTCGCATGATTAGTTTAAATGGAAACAATTGGATGATATGAAAACTAAAAATGGAAGATCTCTTGTATTACAAAGATTTATATAGATATTTGCAAAGGGATAGTGCAAAGCCCATAACTATGATAGATGATGAGTGGAAGAGGTTAGATCAAAAAACCGTTAGCTTTATTCGTCAGTGGCTGGATGATAGTGTCTTTCACCATGTTTCTACTGAAAGTTCTACTTACTCTCTTTGTAAAAAGTTAGAAAATCTTTATGAAAGAAAAATAACTGTTAACAAAGTTTTTATGATCAGAAAACTTATGAACTTAAAATATAAAGATGGTACTTCTATTTATGAGTATTACTAACCAGTTATCCTCTATGAAAATATCTATTAATGATAAGTTATAGGCGTTGTTACTTCTCAGTTCTTTGCCAAGAAGTTAGGAGACACTAGTGATTTCCCTCTATAATTTTGTACCAGATGGTATTGTCACCATGAGTCAAGTAACAAGCAGTTTATTAAATAAGGAGTTAAGGAGAAAGAATTTAATAACTTCTCAGATTGATTCACAAGCACTTATCTCAGAGAATAGATGAAGGTCAAAGTCAAAGGATATAAGTGGTTCACACATAGGTAGAAGAATAAGTGCAAGAAAAGATATTATTTGCTACAATTATGATGAGAAATGACATTACAAGAATCAGTGCAAGCAACCTAAGAAGAATAAGAAAAAGGAGAAAGAAGTGGAGCATACAGAGTGAAAAGAGAATATCACAACTACAATATAAGGTAGTAATTATTTGATTTTATCTACTTTTGATGATATTTTTTCTTGTGTGTGCCAGGATCTTAAGTGGATAATTTACACAAGTGCTTCTTTTCATGCTACACCATGGAGGGAGTTTTTTGCTACTTACATGTCTGAAAATTTTGGTGTTATCAAGATGGGCAACTATGACATAGCAGACATCATTGGCATGAGAGATATCCATATAAAGACCAACCTTGGCTGCAAGTTGGTGCTTAAAGATGTGAGACATGTGGTTGACTTAAGACTGAATTTAATTTCAATTGGAAGGCTGGATGATGAAGATTTTGATGTTAGATTTCACAAAAGACAGTGGAAGCTCAGTAAGGATTCTCTTATTATAGCTAATGGAAAGAAATATAATACATTATACAAACTGTAAGCTAAAGCTTATGGTGAGCAGTTGAATGCTACAGAGAAAGACTTCAGCATGGAGTTATGACATAGGCGACTGTGACACATGAGCGAGAAGGGGCTGTAATAACTTTCCAAGAGAGAGATATTGCTAGACCTCAAAGGTACACGGTTGAACCCTTATATTGATTGTTTAGCTGGTAAACAATATAGAGTTTTCTTTGTTAGTCCTACTTTATCTAGAAAAATATATTTCTTGAACCATGTTTATACATATGTGTATGGTCATTTGAGGACAAAAACTCATAGTGGATTTGTTAATGTTCCTAGTATCAGTGGTGCACTTTATTTTGTTACTTTTATAGATAACTTTTCTAGAAAAGTTTGGGCCTATGCTTTGAAGACTAAATATCAGGTTATTAATGTCTTCAAGGAGTTTCATGCCAGAGTTGAAAGGGAGACAGAAAGATAATTGAAATGCATAAGATCAGATAATGGTGGTGAGTACACATGATTGTTTAATAATTATTGTAGGTCACATGACATCCAACATTAGTTGACAGTTCCTGGTACGCCTTAGCATAATGCAATTGCAGAAAGGATGAACCACACCATCATGAAAAAGATCAGATGTATGATTTCACAGGCCAAGCTACCCAAAAGGTTTTGGGATAAGGCTTTGAGGACTGCAGTTGATGTAATCAACTTATCACCATGTACAGCTCTAGATGGTGATGTTACAAAGCATGTATGGTCATGGAAAGATGTCTCCTATATGCATTTAAGAGTGTTTGGTTGTCGTGCATTTGCACATATTCCAGACAATGAGAGGTCCAAGCTGGATGGTAAGACAAAAGAGTGTATTTTTCTTGGTTACTTATATGATTAGTTTGGTTACAGGCTTTGGGATCCAGAAAAGCAAAAGGTGTTCAGAAGCAGAGATGTTATCTTCTTTGAGGATCAAACCATTGAGGATTTGAAGAATGAGGCACTAGTTAAGACTTCTGCAGAGGGATTTGTAGACTGTGACCCAGTTATTTCTTCAGTATATCAGGGTGATGTGGGAGATGTATAGGAAGATGGTGCAAAATCAGATATTGATCTACCTGCAGGACATGTTGAGCAGGAAGAAGAAAGAGAGCAAGTTCTCATAGAACCTCAGTTAAGAAGATCTTCTAGACCACGTAAACCTTCCAGAAGATACTCTACAGATGAGTATGTGATGCTTACTAATGTAGGTGAATTGGAGAGTTACTAGGAAGCAGTTGAAAGTGAGAAAAAAAAAGTAGTTTATTGCTATGCAGGAAGAGATGAATTCCTTGCAGAAGAACCACACATATGATTTGGTACAACTACCAGAGAGAAGTAAAGCCTTGAAGAACAAGTGGGTTTTCAGGTCGAAGACTGAAGAATATTGTTCTCAACCAAAGTATAAAGCTAGATTGATTGTGAAAGACTTTGGTCAAAAGAAAGGTATTGACTTTGAAGAGATTTTTTCTCCTATTGTTAAAATATCTTCTATCTGTGTGGCTCTTGGTATTGTTGCTAACATAGACTTGGAGATTGAGCAGTTAGATGTGAAAATAACTTTCCTTCATGGTGATTTGGAGGAAAAAATTTATATGAAGCAATCAGAAGGCTTCAAAGTCAAAGTAAATAAAATCTTATCTATATTGTTGAAGAAGAGCTTGTATGGGTTGAAGCAAGCTCCTAGACAGTAGTATAAAAAGTTTGATTTATTTATAATTGAAAATGAATACAAATGAATAACTTCAGATCATTGTGTGTACATCAAACAGTTTGGTGAGGATTTTATTATTCTCTTACTTTATGTTAATGACATGCTTATCCTCGAGAAATATATGTCTATGATTGACAGGTTGAAGAAGAAACTGAGTGAGTCTTTTGTAATGAAAGACATGGGGCTAGCAAAATAAATACTGGGCATGCATATTTCTCGTGACAGAAGAAAGAGAAAGATTTGGTTGTCACAGAAGAAATACATTGAGAAGGTATTGGATATGTTTAGTATGAGTAATGCAAAGCTAGTTGGTTCTCCTCTTGCATGTCACTTCAAGTTGTGCTCAGAGCAGAGTTCATCAAGTGATGAAGAGAAGAGAAAATGCAAAAGGTTCCTTATGCTTCAGCAGTTGGTAGTTTAATGTACGTGATAGTATGTACCAGGCCAGACATTGTATATGTAATGGGTGTTACTAGCAGATTTCTTGCAAATCCAGGCAAAGAGTACTGGGCAACAGTAAAGTGGATTTTTAGATATCTCAGAGGAAGTTCTAAAGTTTGTCTAAGCTTTGGAGGTGGACCAACTATGTTGACAGGTTACACAGATGTAGATATAGTAAGAGATATTGACACAAGGAAGTCCATATCAGGTTTTGTGCTTACTTTTGCAGGGGGAGCTGTGTCATGACACTCTAGATTGCAAATGTGTATTACTCTCTCCACCACAGAGGCAGAATATATTGTTGCTACAGATGTTTGCAAAGAAATATTATGGGTGAAATGATTCTTACAAGAATTGAGGCTGAAACATGAAAACTATGTGGCGTATTGTAACAGATAAAGTGTCATCCATTTGTGCAAAAACCCAATATTTCATTCCAAGTCAAAACATATCGATGTCATATATTACTGGATCAGAAATGTGCTTGAAAGAAGTAGTTACGGCTTCAGAAAATTCACACAGATGATAATGGGGCAGATATGTTGACCAAGACTTTATCGAAAGAAAGACAGGAGATGTGCCGAAAGCTGATCGGCCTGACTTCACATTGAGGAGTCATGAGACAGCCTCCCTTATGGGCTGAATGGGGGGGCTTTAGTGAAACTCACAGTCCAGAATATCACTTATATTAACCTAAAACCTAGATTATGTGGCTAGGGTTGAGATTAAGAGGGCAACGGCGACTAAAAACATGGGAGAGAGAAAGTAGACTACAGATTGACAGTAGAGGCTAGAAAATAAGAGATCTAGGAAAGGAAAGAAGACAAGGACAAGAAAAGACTATTCTCAATCATTCATATCTCAGGTTAGATCAGTTTGTAGTGGATTCTTACTGTGATCTCTTGGGAATGTTTTGGATATTGTGTTTGGTATTATAGTCCTTGTATCCTTGTGATTCTCTTGTGGCTATTGCTTGGGCTTGGGCAAGAAGCCTTGAGATTTGTATATTCATTATTTTGATAGTGGATTTTCTCTGGCTTGTCCCGTGGTTTTTACCCTTCGAGTTAAGGGGGTTTTCTTGGTGTTCATCTAATTGTGATTTCTGTTTGATTCCGTTATATATGACAACCTACTAGTATTTGTTCATATACAAAATTTATTCCTGTTTTATTCCCATTACCAATTGCCATAGAAAGATGAATTGTTGACTTTTAAGAAAACCTAGAAACTTCTCTCTCTAAGTGGCAATTGGCAATTGAAAAAACTTTAGTTGTGTCTTGAGTGTCTTACAAAAATAACCCTAATAGGTTTAAACATGAAAAAAATATTAATAATTAAACCTTTTCCATATTGGAGTGACCCAACCCAACACTCATATCCAATTCCCCCAGTTATTTGTTCTCCTTCTATACTATCTATTGCATGAAAAAGGAATTAAGACGAGAAGAAAATGAGTAATGTATAGGTGCAGTTCTTTTCAAACAATTAGCTGCATATAAGTAATATAGAAAACAAATAATAAGTATAGAAAGGTGAATCATTAAAAAGAAATTTGTCTAGGCTTGTGTTAGGTGTAAGAAATGGATAAAAATAGAATACTATGATATATTTAAAATAGTATGCTTTCTATCAGAAAAATAGAAGTAGTATTAAAAAAAAGTTAAGAGTAAGAATATTTATAAGATATTCTTAGCACATTACCTTCCTTCATATTTTAGTTACTTCTTTTTGTTCTTGATAAAAATCTTTAAGAATTCTTTTAAGTGATATTACCTGATGTTGCAGTTACATTTTTTGCTTCAAATGTCGATAATGCAGTTATCTTATAATATAGCTCTTGATATTATCACTACAACATCAGGTAATATCACTTAAAATGTAATATTAACTGCAACATTTTAATATTATAGTAGACCTAAATATGACATTTTAAACTTATTCATCATGTATTTTTTAAAATTTTATCACAAGAACCCATATATATAATATCATCAATATAAACGAAAACTATGTAAATATTATGTTTAACTTTTTTCTTTAGAAAAAGAGTAGATTCATTATCGCTCCTTTTAAATCTATTTTGATGAAAATAATAATTAACTTTAATATACTATACTCTTGAAGCTAGTTTAAATCACAATGAGCTTTCTTTAGTTTATACACCTTCTATTAATGTCCTTTAAATAAAAAAACCTTCTTGTTAAGTAACAAAAATATCTTTTTATAAATCTCTATTTAAAAATATATTTCATATCAAATTGATAAATAGGTTTAGAATATCTTGAACCATTGAAACTCTATTTAAAAAATATATATATTTTAAACTATTGATAAAATCTAACAAGTGGAGAAAAGTCTCATTAAAATCAATACATTGTTACTGCAAATATCATTTTGCTACAAGCAAAACCTTATATTTTTGGATATTTTCATCTATATTATACTTTATTTTGAATAATTATTTTAATTTAATATTTTTTTTATTTCGATAGATCCATTAACTCTAAAGTTTTATTATTTTCAATTGACTTAATTTCCCCCTTCATTGTATTTCGTCATTCTTATTTTTCAACTATTTCCTCAAAAAATTATAGGATATGAAATAAATAAAATAAATATTAAATCATAAATTTCTCAGAGAGATTTCATCTTAAAAGTCATTTGATGAATTTGAAATATTATTAGACGAGGTTGATGATGAATTTGTTGGAACAAAATAATTATATAGTATCTAGTTCTATTGCAATTTGAATTTGTATTTCACTTCATTAGTATCCTAATACTCTTTTATCAAATATAATATTTTTATTAATAATAAATTTATCAATAGGATTATACAATCCATATATTTTAGATAATCAATCGATATACGCCTGCAATACAAGCCGCATAGTTTGCTTCAATCATAGGTAGCGTTCTTTATATGTCAAAGATGAAAAAGAAAACAGTTGCTTGGTCTGTCGTTTTTAGTTTTTTTTATGAGCATCGAACGCAAATATTAAATTATGGATCAATGTCATTGTATTTAAAAGTTAGATGATATTTGATTTTAATTTTAATTTTTAACAATTTTCCTCGCGTGTTGGTGACATATATCTTAAATCCATATGGAAATTAATATTTTTTTTCTAAGCTTGAGCCAAACAGGATTTGAATCAAGATCTTTGGTTCTGATGTCATCTTAAATAATTTGATTGGGTGATCAAGAAAACCCCAAAGATAGTTATTACATTTGTTATCAAATTTTTATTTTCATTTAGGTATTCATCTGTCGTAATAAAATCATGGTCTCATTAAATTCAATTTGGTTTGTATACATTATTTCAAAAAACTAAATAATGGTTTCCTCGACAGGATGACATGAAAGCTCGTCTGAACCCGCAACTCAGTCTGCATGATTGACTGTCTTGAGTACACACGTGCAGATTGACGAGATTAGGAAGAAGAATGGTTTAGTATAAACGTGAAGACTTGCTACAGCGATGCGTAACAGCAACTTGCATGGGCTGCTCAAAGTTTTTGTTTGAACAAATTGGTCAAATTGAATGGTCATCTTAGTTGCTCACGGAACAATAAAAAACTTCCACCCCTAACTATTTGAATATTTTATTTGTGAAAGTTTATAAGGTACGAACTGAACAATGCAGCAACTTGATGGCTAGCCGTCATCGTTGACTTCAACATGAGAATAAACCACTTTATAATCATTAGAATGGAGCCAGCCACGCACGATCACTTCATAACGTAAAAAGGTTTTGTATAATAATAAAACCTAGATTATTTGTCTTTTTTTTCACGCGATTATATATATATATATATATATATATATATATATATATATATGATATGGTAGATGTTGATCTGGTCGCTACATCCTCGCGTCCTCGGACAACTGGCTCATCAATGTAGTTGACCCGACGTGGGAAGTCGATCTGATGCAGGTATGGGGGCGTCAGTGGTTGTACAGCCGACCTGGCACAGGTAATGTCGACACCCCTCACCTGCAGGCACACGTCTCACCGCAAGGACGACGGACGTGGTGGAGAGGTACGACGACATGGTAAGCAATAAAGGCAGTAAGGATATCTGGTACGAATGAGCTGCAGCACTCACTATAAAACCTCCTGCACCTCTACAGAGCAGGGGGGTCGCAAAACCAACCATTGAACTAACTTGACCGTCGGAGGGGTCACGTCGGGAACCTACCCGACTCGACCTTCTTGCAGGAGTCAACGACCGACCCGAGTCGAGACGCTTCCACCCGACCCGAGCTCCACCACTCCAACAGCCGACCACCAAAGCTGGACCCCGGGTTTCCACCCATCTGATCAAGCTCCAACTCCGCACTGAGACGACCGTGGGCGAGCTAGCGCACATGAGCCCGAACCAGCAGTGCTTACTCGGTAGACACGGAGACAGACCGCATCTACTGGGTGAACACCAAATTTGTCACTAACAATATATATAAACAAAGAATGTCATTAGAAGAGGGGTGGATAATTTGGACCAGCAATTTGTGGTCCATAGGATATCTCATTTACGAGATTCCAGATAAGTTAGCCCGCATCAAGTGTTCATTCTTTTTAGGTACTGTTAAATTTGTAAGATTATGTGGTCATTTATACTTGAATAAGATATATTATAGATTAATTAGATTTTGATAAAAGATATTAATCAATATTAAATAAAATTTATATTATATTAGAATATTTTAGGAGATACCCTTGAGGGAATGAACTCTCCTAATAACTAACTCTAGACCCTCTGCTCTCGCCTATAAAAGGACATGACCTCCTCTAAACATAAAGGTAAACAATCGTGGTGTGTGCGTAAGTCGTAATACGCTATATAAGAGAAAGAGATTACGGTTATTCTCTTGATCTCCCTAAACCATCAATTATAGTGGTCATGTAAAAGGATAGGAAGAGAGGAGAATGGGTCTAGATCCATTCTAGTTCTCCTTACAGATCGATATCTTGGCATTATTCAGATCCGAAAAGCGGTGCTCTTGAAAATCTAATTGGATCTTAATCAGATGACATCTAAAGGTACACATCTCAAATAGATCTAGTATTATTTGATTTCAATCCTAGCATAATAGTTTTCCATATAATAGTTTGCATAATTATAGTTTTTTTATACTAACAATTGATATCGAAATTTAGGTTTTAAGATCAAAAATATTAGATCTATTATTTTTGTTTACGATGCATTGATATGATATCTGATTGATCTATATTCCTATCTATTAAATTCAATTGTTTGCTTACGAATGATGTTGATAGTTGTTGCGTAGAAAGGATGCAGCAATCTTGCTACGTTTTTTGCTGAATCTGCCTACGGCAACGCTGCACTCAGCAGCGTGTGCGCACAGGGCAGAGATGGTGGCGGTCACGCTACCGACAACCCAAGTAGGATGCTGGGTCGATCGTGTGTGGGCGACAGCCGCATTAAGTGGCGGCCGCACGCAGGTTTGTCACAAGTGGCTGACCGCAGCCGTGGTGGCAGCAACCGCGCGGGCAAGCAACCATCCCGTGTAGCAGAGGCCACGCAAGCGGCAGCCTCGCACGCCAACAGCGGCAGCCCCCACATGCCAGTGGCTGCATCCCAACGGTCGACGGCACGCAGGACGCATGCGTTGGCGGTCACGCTGGCGGCTGCACAGGCGACAGCGGCGGTAGTAGGGAAGGAATTAGGGTTAGGGTTTTTCATAAAAAAATTATATTTTTGCCATTAAGTTAAAATTATAGTTTTGCCATTCGGTTGAAATTATAGTTTTATCTTTTAGTAGAAATCACAGTTATGCCATTCAGCTAAAATTATAATTTTACCATCAGCATAAATCCTTCTACTGAATAAGATTATTTTTATTTTTAACTTTTTGTGTTTTATTAATCCTATAACATTTCTGTTCTTTATAAATTCTGTAATTCTTTTTTATATCCTTTTAGAATTATAATTCTGTTATTATAAAATCAAGAAAATATAATTTATTTTCTCAATTATAAAATTAATCAATATATAATCTAATAAAATTAATCATGATTATATTTTAATTATTCATTGATTACATATTATTTTGATCAATTTATTTAATTGGACTTATGGGCTTCTCCAATTAAATAAAATTAATTAGTTTAAAAAATATAAATTATTGTTTCTTTATAGTTTTCTCATATGAATTATTAATTATATGTGTTAAATCTAATTATTAGTTTTTGAATATTTATTCAGTTATTCACATGCATTAGGAGTTGTGAAATAATATTTATTTTCACATGAAGACATGATTTATGTATTATCATGATTACAGTTATCATATGAGCTTTTTCTTAGTGATTAAGTGTTCAATAATTATTATGATTGTTATCCTATTATTGAACTGTTTCAACATGTATTAGATCAAATGAACTTGATGAATATTATTTGTAATTCATCTCCTTAAGTTATATATGACCGGTAGCTACCAAAATAGCCTGAGATGGTAGGTTTATAGGATATAAAATATAATTAAAGTCTTATCATTCATAAGATAATTTAATTTATATTTTATATTATTGCATTGGTCTTGTAGTCACCAAAGTAGCCTTAATGATATTAAGGAAATAATATTCAAAATTACATGCATAATTATGAGATTTATATAATCTCAAAGGATAATTTATTTCAAATAATTATGTGATAGGGTAGGATGATACTATTTTGGATATCCTTGCAGTTTAGAATTGTATACAATATTTTTACCCAAAGGTTAAATATTGATGATATCAATAGTTCATCATATTTTGATAAACTCAAAGCATTAATATTATTTTATATTCTGAAGTGGTATTCCCGTCCATACTTTCTCATGCTTCTAGTGTCCCTGTACTCTCTGGATCAAATTATTCAGAATGGTTAGAGCATATGCAATTTACATCAGGCGTGTTGGATTTTGATTTGACATTGTTTGTTAAAAAGCTGATAGAATTAATTGATAAAAGTACTGTGGAACAAGTCAATGAAATGAAGGCTTGGGAAAGATATGATAGGCTCAGTTTAATAAGGATGACAATTATAAATAATATAAAGACTTCATTACCAGTTGCAACTAACGCACGTGAATATTTAAGGGTTATTAAAAATATATTTAAATCTACTGATAAGTCATTGGC
Organism: Ensete ventricosum; assembly: GCA_029747655.1. Classification (NCBI taxonomy): domain Eukaryota; kingdom Viridiplantae; phylum Streptophyta; class Magnoliopsida; order Zingiberales; family Musaceae; genus Ensete; species Ensete ventricosum. The sequence continues at coordinate 10,520,056 of JAQQAF010000009.1, read as the reverse complement.
TGACACATTAATGAAAGAATTGACTACAGCTCAGTATAATGGTACTCGAGGAATTCAGGATCACAACCTCAATATGGTTGATAAAGCTGTAATACTTAAGGCATTGGGAATGAATGTTGATGAATCTCTCCTTGTGCAATTCATTCTTAATTTTCTTCCTTCCCAGTTTGGCCCATTCAAGATTCACTACAATACAAATAAGGATAAGTGGGACTTGAATGAGTTAACTAGTATGTATATTCAAGAAGAATTAAGATTAAGGCAGGAAAGTTCATATAATGTACTGACAACTACTCAAGGAGTTAATAACAAGAAAAGAAAGTTTAAGTATCATCCATCGAATAAATTTGTCGGGTCTGAAAGTGTTAGATAGACTATTGAAATGCTTCTTTTGTGGCAAGAAAGGACATGTAAAGAAGGACTGCATTAAACATAGGACTTGGTTCAAAAAGAAAGGTATAAACTCAACCTTTGTATGTTTTGAATCAAACATTACATAAGTTCCTTCTAATATATAGTGGATTGATTCTGGCGCTTCAACTCATGTTATTAATAATATGTAGGGATTCCTTTCAATCCGGAAACCAAAAGAACATGAAAAATTCATAATTATGAAAAATCATCTAAAAAAAAAGTGGTATCAGTAGGGACTTATCGCTTACGCCTAGAGACGGGTCATCTGATGGATCTGAAAGACACATGTTTTATTCTTATAATTTTTATAAATTTAATTTCTCTATCTAGAATTGATGAGTTAGGATACTGTGTTTTTTTTTGTAATGGTAAACTTAGCATATTTTATGATTCAATAAAAATTGGTTTTGAAATTATATGTGATGGTTTGTACAGAATTAATTTGAATCTTGAGTTTACGAATACATTATTAACCCTGCAATCAAGTATTGGAATGAAACGTAATTCCAATAATGAAAGATCTTATATATTGTGACATAGACGTTTGAGGCATATCTCCAAGGAAAGAATTGAAAGATTAGTGAAGGATAATATTTTAGAAAATTTAGACTTAACTGATTTTGATGTTTGCATAGATTGCATTAAAGGAAAGAAAACTAAGCATGCAAAGGAAAATGCCACAAGAAGTAAAGAACTTCTTGAGATTATTCGTACTGATATCTACGGACCACTCCATATTTCTTATTTTAGTGGAAAAATATATTTCATCATATTTATAGATAACCTGTCCAGATATGACTATGTTTATCTAATACATAAAAAGTCTTAGGCCGTTGACATTATTGAATTATACATAAATGAGGTCGAAAGACAATTAGATAGAAAAGTTAAAATTGTTAGATCTGATAAGGGTGGTGAATTTTATGACAGATATGATGAATCCGGTTAGAATATTGGTCCTTTTGCTAGATTCCTAAAACAGCGGGGTATTTGTGCTCAGTATGCATTACCAGGTGTGCCACAACAGAACAGTATTGCTGAAAGGCGAAGTCGTACACTTATAAATATGGTTAGGAGCATGATGAGTTATTCCTCTATACATGAGTCAATGTGGGGTGATGCTCTTAGGACAGTTATGTACATTCTAAACAGGGTTCCTAGTAAGTCAGTTTCATCAACTCCAATTGAGTTATGGATTGGTAGAAAATTCAGTTTGAGACATTTACATATTTGGGGGTGTCCTATAGAGATAAGAGTATTCAATCCACATGAAAAGAAATTGGATCCAAGAATAATTTTTGGATATTTTATTGGTTACCCAGAAAGATCCAAGGGATATAGATTTTATTACCCTAATCATAATATGAGGATAGTAGAATCTAGTAATGTAAAATTCTTAAAAAATAGCGAAATCAGTGGGAGTCAAAAGTCTCAAAGGATTAATTTTGATATTGATGAGATTCAAGTTTCTTCTCCTGTATTATCCCCTATTCGAGAAATTATTGTTTCTCAAATCAATGAGAGAATTGATGAGGGTGAACAACAAAATAACATTGATGAATTCTCACATGATGTTGATGTCGCCGCTAATAGTCTTGTAGAACAATCACAATTAGCAGATTTGATAAGATCTCAAAGGAAAAGGAAACATGCAATTTCTGATGATTATACGGTATATCTGCAAGAATCAAATTTTGATATAGGAATGAAAAGAGACCCCTTATCGTTTTTACAAGCCATAGAAAGTAATGATTCTGAAAAATAGTATGATGCAATGAAAAAGGAGTTAAAATCAATGGACCAAAATGATGTCTGAGAATTCATTGAATTGCCCAATAATTGTAAAAGAGTCGGTTGTAAATGGGTCTTTAAGACTAAACGCGACTCGGTGGGCAATATCGAAGAATATAAAGCCAGACTTGTGGCCAAATTTTTTTTTCAGAAAGAAGGCATTGACTACCATGAGACCTTTTCTCCAGTTTCTCGAAAGGACTCATTAAGAATCATCATGACATTAGTAGCTCATTATGATCTTGAGTTACATCAGATGGATGTGAAAATAATATTTCTGAATGGGGATCTAAATAAGAAAATCTATTTGGAACAACATGAAGGATTCATAGAAAAAGAAAAAGAAAGTTGGGCTTGTAAACTTAGAAATCTATTTATGGCTTTAAACAAGCTTCCAAACAATGATATATAAAGTTTCATGATACCATTACTTCCTTCGGATTTAAGGAAAATACTATTGATCAGTGTATATATCTGAAGGTTAGTGGGAGTAAGTTTATTATATTGGTCTTATATATAGATGATATATTGTTTGCCAATAGTGATCTTGGTTTATTACACGAAACCAAGATATTTCTTAATAAGAATTTTAAGATAGTTTATATGAATGAAGCATCCTATGTTATTGGCATTAAGATATTCAGGGACAGATCTCAAGGTTTGTTAGGACTGTCTCAGAAAAATTATATTAATCGTATCTAGGAGAGGTTTAATATGCAGCTTTGTAAGGCCACCTATTACTAGAGGTGAAAAATTCAACCAAAACCAGTGCCTGAAAAATGACTTAGAAAATGATCAAATGAAGAATATTCCTTATGGATGCGCAATTGAAAGTCTATTATATGCTCAAACCTATACACGTCCAGATATCAGTTTTGTAGTGGTAATGCTGGGTAGATACCAGAATAACCGAGGAATGTAACATTAGAAAGCTGCAAAGAAAGTAGTGAGATATCTGCAAGGGACAAAAGATTATATGCTCACATATAGGAAATCAAATCAGAAGTAACGGAATATTCAAATGCTTATTTTGTAAATTACCTCGATAGCAGAAAATTCACTTCAGGATTTGTGTTCATGCTGGCTGGTGGGGCAATTTCTTGGAAAAGTGTAAAACAATCACTCATTGCATGCTTTGAGGCCACAAATCAAGCTTTATGACTACGAAATTTTATCTCAGGACTTAGTGTTGTCAACTCAATTGCCAAGTCGTTGAAGATATTTTGTGATAATACTGCAGTAGTTTTCTTCTCTAAGAATGACAAGTACTCTAGTGGTTCCAAGCACATTGAGATAAAGTACCTGGTGGTTAGAGAAAGAATCCAGAAACAATAAGTGTCAGTTGAAAATTTAAGCACTACTATGATGATTGCTGATCCATTTACTAAAGCTTTGCAGTGTAAAATATTTAAAGAACATATTCTTAGAATGAGGCTTATGAGCAAACCATAAAGGATATGATGATGCATGTTTAAGTGGATGCTATTATTAATATTTCTTTTGCATAATTAAAGTTATTTATTTCTGCTATCATGTTTGTGTTTATGATTATGCATATTATGGTTGAATGCAAGAAATGTGATTATCTTGATAAGACAAATTACATGGGTTATTCTAGATTATATAAGGAAAGACTAATAGTGTTATAGTACATATAAGGAAGTGTGATATTGATGACATATAACCCCTATGACTCACATTAATAGTTGGACTGAATATAGTATTATTGTGTTTATTGGACTCATTGGCTTATTTTTAAAATCATGGTCATATATAAAATGCTTTTCAAACTTTTCAGAATCCAATTATATAAAATTATTTTCAAATAAATTTTATTTTATTTATTTTGATTTTGGATATCTTTTATATCTTATCATTTAATGGGCCAAGTGGGAGAATGTAAGATTATGTGGCCATTTATAATTAAATAAGATATATTATAGATTAATTAGATTCTGATAAAAGATATTAGCTAGTATTAAATAAAGTTCATATTATATTGGGATATTTTAGGAAATGTCTTTGATGGAAGTAACTCTTCTAATAATTTACCGTAGACCTTCTATTTTTTCCTATAAAATGACATGACCTCCTCTAAACCTAAAGGTTAACCGTCGTGATGTGTGCGTAAACCGTAATACGCTTGTATATCGATATCTCGATATTATTCAGATCCGATAAGTGATAGTACTCTTGAACATCTAATTAGATCTTAATCAGATGATATTTAAAGATACGCACCATAAATAGATCTAATATTATTTGACATAATAGTTTTTCACATAATAATTTATATAATTATAATTTTGTATACTATGATAGTTTGTTTTCTTTAGTTGATTGATTGTTCTATTTTGTGACAATTGTTATTTCACTGTTTCAGTGCGTCTTCCAGTTGCAGTGTGATCATGCATGTTGACTCACCATGTTTTGTCCGAGAGTTCGGCGTCAACCATTTCACAGTTTAGCTAGCTTTCGCGAAGGGGAGTGGAAACCCAAAAAAAGCTCTAATAAATTCAAAGCTTGGAACGGACATCGACGGTCGTGGCGTGGATGACTAGGAAACCGACGCTTCTGCGTGTTGGAATAAATATTCTCTTATGCTGTTCATATATATATATATATATATATTATGTATGTATTCTTTATACTTTATGAATAAAAAATAGTGGATGGCCTTTTGTTTTCATCGATTGTTGGTGGTGCCATAATTGATCACGTACTGCTTAAGTCTCTTTCAAGGAAACAAAGAAACAAAGCCGCCTGTGTGGACTTTATAGTAGGAACACCTTATCATTTGATCCTGTCTATAGGGTACCTTAGTACCAGCAAAATCTTAATGACGACGGCAAGCTATTTGTTTACATAAGTCTCGCCTTCTCCCAAGTAAAATAGTAGGAAATGACGAGTAGGCGTTGTCAGGCTGACGACGATCCGAAATCCTAACTTTGATGATAATATTATTAGAAAAGATATTATTTAAAATATAAATTATGATAAAATTATCATGATCCACTTAATCTTTTTATACTATATTATCATAATTTTAAATCATAAAAATTATAATAATATATTATCATGATATTATCGAGGATGATGATCTCTTTTATAATATAAAATGATTTAAATGAATATATTATTAATTAAAAATTATATAATTATCATATTATGCATATAAATTCATATCTACCATCAATTAAAATTCAAGGAAATCATTTCTTTCATGCTATTAGAGCCATAGTTGCTTCAATATATATTTTTTTTATTTTGATCATCTCTTTACTATTGTTGTTGAAGGTTGCATTACAATTTCTATTGAACTTCATGATTCTACAAGTCTTTCTTTATTGTAAGTTGCTTCAAGTCTTTTCTTCTTCATTTTTTAACAATATTCATAATTTATCTTTAACTAGTCACTAATCTCATATCATTTTCATTTCTATTAAAATATCATTCCTACCCATCAATCCAAACACTTTATTCATTTAGATCCTATCAAGTCATTCTTAAATTATGCATGATAAATAATAAATTACCTCATCCATCCAGCTACCTCATGATAGTGTCATCCATTAAGAAAATTCAGCATGATTTGGTTTCAAGATCCTCTATTCTAAATTATTCTAGTCCAACACATTCTAGAGATGTCATTGGCCCTATTACACTAATTCATTTAATGATTATTAGATCCAAAAACTAAGTCTTTAAATCAAATAAATATTTTTTATTTCTAAAAATAATCTAAAAGTTTTAATTCTGAGCTTTCTGTTGTTCCAAACCTTAAATATTTCTGAATTGTAAGCTGTAGTGTTTGAAGAATATAATGGGAATGATATATGAGACTTAGTCTTGTCCCATCAAAATCAAAATCTTGTAGGGTACCAATATATTTTTCTTATTAAATGAAATCAAATCTTGATGAATCTATTAACAAGTATAAAGCAAGACAGATTTCATTAATGTGTAGGTATTAAGCACCATGACACTTTTAGATGAGAATAATTTGTATTATTTTATGTCTTGCTTTATCTAATAATTGGAGACTTAAAAAGTTAGGGCATGAATAAAGTTAGGTCTTAAGCAGCATGAATAATAACAATTTTGTATTATTCTATTAGAGTATGTATTTATAAGATAACGTTTGAGCTTTATTGATCAAAATATTCCTCAACATACTTGTAAGTTGCATAAGTCTCTTTATGGTCTCAAGCAGACCCCTCGTATCATGAACTCTGAACAAATCTAATATAAATTAGATTTTATTATTTTAACCCGATAATTCATTATTTATTTATTCTCATGAATGAATAATCATATTTTCACTAATTTATGTAGATAACTTAATTATTACTAATAATAAATCTGTAATAATTAATCAATTTATTCAGAAAAATAATATTTCTATTAAAGATCTTGGGCCTCGATTATTTTCTTGGTGTTCAAGTTATCCACATGGTAAATAGTCTATTTTTTCTTAATAAAAATATATTTATGACCTTCTTAGTCGCATTAAAATGTTTGAAACTAATATTATTACTATGTCAATCTCTACAAATGTTCCTTTTACCTCATCTGACAATACTAATCTCAATAACACTAGTAGGTATCGTTACCTTATTGGCAGCCTAGAATATTTGACATTCACTCGTCTAAATATTACATATATAGTGAATAAATTATTTTAATTTATGCATAAACTTATTTTTAATCATTTGAAACGCTCACTTGTTCAACTTCAACATTGTGCAGGCAATATAAGTATATATATATATATATATATATATATATATATATATATATATATATATATATATATATATATATAGATACGTCTAAGATGACCCAAATATGTGGTAAGATGTGTAACTATTTTCATATTCCTTATAGAAACTAAATTACTTGAAAAATGAAGAAAAAAACTATAAAAAGAAACTTTTGTATATTACAATATTATTATATAAATATCTTATATATTTTTAGATACAGTGAAAGAGAATTATAAAGTGAAAACACTTTAAGTACTGGTAGTATTTTTTTTTTTTTTTTCAGTGAATTCGGAAAGGTTGAAAAAAAAAATCTGATCTATGTGACTTTTAACCTTGGATTTAAATTAACTCAGGTGAGAAAATTATATTTTTATATATTTTTAATCGCATAGAGTGAAGTATTTAGATTTTTTTCTACGACATAAGTAATGAGTGTTTATGTTACTATTAGGTTAATTTTCGTAATCACAAAACTAAATCAGGTCGTTTCTGGTCCGAACCCGAACCGGGTCAGCACCCTTTCAATGCTGGCTACAGTTCTACTTGGGTTCGTTCTTTAGCTGCGTCGGATGTCGTCGAGTTTATTAGGGAAAAAGAGTACTCAAGTAATTCACTAAAAACACATCAATATGGATATCTCGACAAGAGTAGAGCGAAAAAGATATTAGTAATTATAATTCAAAGTAAAACATCATAATCGTCAGCTGTAAATAAAAATCATGCCTCATACAATTTTCAAAATTAAAGTCACAATCATAATCTCCATAGTGTCGAGCTACATGTTGTGAGACACTCGTATATTGCATGATTGTATCTCACTGGTTTACATGGAAATGTTCACTTTAGTTTGTATGATTTTACAGGTCATCCTCGGTTCCAGAGAATAAAACCAAGTTCTCAAATGTAGACAGGTAAAACCAATAGCTTAGTTGACTGACTTCAGCTATTTTAGTTAAAGAGTGCTGATTTAGTCAATAGTAATCATGGGATTTAGATATGATATCACACATAAAACTGGCAAGAGTCATGATCATGGAGATTGTCCAGAAGATGAGTATGTTTCTTTGTTTCAGAGTAAACAAGCATATCCAAGTTGCCAAGAGAGAGAGAGAGAGAGAGAGAGAGAGAGAGAGAAATCATGATTCCTTCCCTCTGATGCTGTGCTCCCCAGAATTAATTATCGATCGAGCGCATACGCAAATCTGAATTATCACTCAAAAGTTCAAACGTAAAAAATAGTGTCTGGACGTCCTTTTGGCCTTCTCAGTTGCTTGCGTCCTCCTGCAAACACTCTTTGCTACTGAAGCTGATGAGAAGGCCAAACCATAAGAAACATAAAGGGATCAAGAACAAGAATTATATATTCACACACACACATATATATATATATATACCTTTGTGTTTCGAGAAAAATTATGATCGCTCTTTCTGTAAATGTCTTTCTATCTAGGCGCTTGTTCTGAGGTTGAAACTTGGGTTGATGACGCCGGAAGTGGCTTACCTTCGAGGTCACCTACATCAACTGCAGCTGTGGCAACATTGGCACCGAACTCTACTTTCACATCCTCCTTCTCCATGTAAAATGCAGGTCGCCCAGGTGCTTGGAGAAAAGCAATTCCACTGCTTAGCATCGTAATTACTGTTGACATCGTCGGTCTATCATATGGATGTTCCTGCACACATAACAGCCCAATCTGCATGCATCTCAACAGGTCGCATCCTTGGTAGTGACCATCCAAGGCTGGATCGACCATCTCCAAGGCTGATCCACCTCGCCATTTCTCCCATGTCTGTCTCAGACATAATTTATTCAGATATCCATTGTTTTTTCCGATCTAATTCTATCTGAATGAAAAAGTACGTATGCACTTACATAGCTCAGAAGGCTTTCAGAATATTCAGAATTATAGGATTTGCTGTTTTTCCTTCCGGTCAAAATCTCCAAAACCAAAATACCGAAACTGAATACGTCCGACTTGACCGAGAACTTGCCATGCTTCACATACTCCGGTGCCATGTATCCACTGCGGTGTAGAATTAAGGTCGGTCAAGAAACACAAAGAAGAGCTACTGATATGAGTACACAATTGAGTCGGGCCACTCACAAAGTTCCCACCACTCGCTTCGTGATATCTTGAGTTTGGTCCGCATCAAACAGCTTTGCTATACCAAAGTCTGAGATCTTTGGGTTCATACCTGCATCCAACAAGATATTGCTGGCTTTCAAGTCCCGATGTATGATTTTTAGCTGAGATTCCTCGTGCAGGTAAAGCAGGCCTCGAGCAATTCCACGAATGATCCTGTATCGAGTTCCCCAACCCAGTAGTTCGCTTCCTTTAGGATCTATTGCATCACAAAAGGATATAAGACAAACCTTTTAGTTCTAAGCTAATTAAAAAGGTTCAGTTTTCTTTCCGACGAGAAGTAAAAGTGTGGAAGGTGCATCACCAAAGAGAACTTTGTCCAGGCTTCTATTGGGCACGTATTCATACACGATCATCTTCTCTTCCTCCAAGCAAACTCCCAGAAGTCTTACGAGATTCCGATGCTGGAGCTTAGCAACCAACAGCAGCTCATTTTGCAGCTCTCCGAGTCCTCGTCCAGTGTTCAACAGTTTCTTGACTGCTATTTCTCGTCCATCTGGTAGCTGTCCCTGTGCGGTGTCTTAACCATGGTTAGGAAGCAGAACGGAGCAAGCGAGTGTAACCGGAGACCGGGAAGTTAACTCAGAAGAAAGAAGGTCGTGCAGTCGAACCTTGTAGACTGCTCCGAAACCCCCTTCTCCAAGTTTTTTCTCTTCAGAGAAGTTGGCTGTTGCAAATCGTAGCGTAGACAGATCAAACAGTAGCGATTCAACGCCAGTGATCAGCTCCGGGACAGTTCCATCTATGAAGGGCACACAGTTTCAATATGGCTGATTGCAGTGAATGAAACAGGACATCAGAAGCAATTCTGTGACTTACAAGCTGACTGTATTAGCCGCTTCCTCGTCCTCCAGTAGCAAATGAAAATAAGGGAGAGTGTCAGTAGTGCTGTAAATGCAGGAATCGCGATTGCTAAAGCTGTTGCTACGTTCCTCTTCTTTCCTGCACCGAGCACTGACCGTGAGTTCATAGATCCATGTCTCAATGGTTACGATGATTTTGCACGCATATGAGATAAGGTGTTGGCGGATTTCTATGGGAAACGGTTCGTTTTTCTTCGAGGGCAATAAAAAATTCGTTTGCTATAGTCATATAAAATTCTCAAGTCAGGGATGGCTGTGGAGGTGTTCATATTTGACCATGAAAGGAGGACTAATGGGCACACAGACATCATGTTCAAAAAAGATAACGTTGAATATTTTTCATAAATAACTAGAAATCGTGATCAAATGAGATGAATCGATTGAAATCTAATTTCTCTTACTTGGATCAATGGTAAATTTCGAGGAGGAGTCATCGAATCAGTACGGTTTGCTGTTGGTGAAAACAAATTGTGATGCGACCGAATTTTTTTCGAAAAAATATTTTATAATTAGGATGGATTTTGTCCTACGACGAATGCAAAGAACATATAATTAGTAAAAATTGAGCTTTTTGAGTGCGCGTGTGTGCAGCTAATATGATAGCACGAGATGTTCTTTAATTACCTGCTCTACCGTCGGACGGGAGTTGTGTCGCATCCTCTAACGGAGCCGTAAGCTTCACCATGGAGGGGCCTTGAGAGAAGGAGGACAACTCATACCTAATGATGCACCTCACTCCGATCACCCTCGCTCCTTGCTTTCCAACCATATACTCCGGCAGTGGGTCGAACAGCGACTGCAGGCACTGGCTGCAGTCGCTCGGTGACAGGTCCGGAGTGCACTGCACCATCACATATATGGTGGGGAACTCCGACGTGAAGTTGCTCATCTCCCCTGTCGCGAACCTCTTGGTGGAATTCGCCGCCCAATCGGTGGCGCTGCTCAGCAGCAGATGCAAAAGCTCGCTGAGACGATCAACTTGGGTGACGCTGCTGGAGTTGTACTTGGCCACCTGCTGGTTGTCGGTGGAGGACAGGAAGTTCTGGCTGGAGAAGCGGAGGAGGCAGTGGTCGTAGTAAATCATGGCGCCCTTGTTGTAGGGGCAGATCTGTTGGACGAATAGGCTGGCGGTGTCGAGGCAGCCGCGGCACTCGCTGGCGTTGACATCTCCCCGGCAGAGGGAGACGCCGTACACTTGGTCGGGGACTTGTCCCACTGTCTCCTTCAGGAAGCCGGAAACTGAACCTTTAGAGGGGAGGGTGGAGAGGTAGAGTTTGAGGTTGGACTGATACGTGCTGTTATCAGCAAAGCTACCGGACGCGTCGCAAATTTGATCCAAGTTTTGGGCACCGGTAAGGGCGTAATGGCAGAGGATGAGGAGGACGAACCCGAGGAGGGAGAATTGGGAGTAGGAGGAGACGATAGCGGGGAACATGGCGATGATGCTCTGCGGCACTTTGAATTAACGAGACTATATAAATCAATAAGGTCGTATCCTTTTGCTTTGCTACAACGATTGGTTGTATTAAGCGGCATCGTCGGTACAATTATTAACTCACCTATGATGGAAAATGATAATTATCCTTTTGTTGAGGATATATATATATATATTGGTAACCGGCAACATTCAACTTTATGGTTTCTATCGACAAGTGGGCACTCGTAGGCCGTTGTTGATTCGGTCAAAATAAGGTTCAATTTTGACTGCTGAGCTGCTACTACTACTAATCTACGCAATCGATGCCGTACCACAATCATTTGTGTTAAGAAATTGCAATGTGATAGAATAAAGTAACTGATAAAGATCCAAAAATGAAGGTGGAAAAATCTACGATACACGTCAATGCAGAAGTTTTGTTCACGATTTCCTCTTTTTCAATCTTTCGATCCCAATCTCTCACCTACCACAAAATCTGACTCCATCCATATCTATATATAAAGAGAGTTTGTAAAACTTAATTTTTTTTATGGCACTGACTCCTATAAGCAAATCACAGTAAATATAAAGTATATTTATCTTCTGACATTCTCCCTTATATTAAAATTTGAAAAATAATAAAATTTGATGTAATCTCATCAAATATAGACACATCAGTTTTCATAAGTTTGGCAAGATATGCTATCAATGACAAAAAAATTAATCCGTATTGAACTAATATTGCCAAAATTTTTGAACGACTTTCAATTGTAATAATTATTTTTGAAAATATTGATATTTTAATTATGAAATATTTATTTGACTATTCATCAAGCTTCATATATTGTAGATTAATTATGAATAATTTGTTTTTTCTTTAAATATTAGCAGCATCTTCAACAACCAGTAGCTTATCTCACTTTGCATATTCTTTTACATGAGAAGCTAAAAGTAATTTCTAATTTCTAATGAGAATTTAATTATTTACTCTATTTGCTTGTTATAAGCCAAAATTTTACAACTATTGTAGATTATTTCAAAGCTTATATTAAATGGTGATTATATCAAAGATTAATTACGTCAAAATATAATTCATACATTTTAAATTTTAATTTAGGATAGGATGTTTGTGATAACTCAAACTTGTTTGTTTGAGTGCATTTCCTATTGTTGTATTACATCAGGAAATTATCTATATATACGACCCCTTTGTAAAATCTCCCATATTTAGATTAGATAAAAAAAAAAGATGAATTATGGGAATGAATATATTTTTAATTATTAGTAATTAGTAACACAATTTTCTTATATTTTATTATTTATTATTTTAATTTAAGCATAGTTAATTTGATTCTAATCATTGTTGTATATTAGATTTCATGGAAGTGACCATATGAAACTTATTCGCTGATCCAATGATATGTAATCAAAGACACTCTTGTGAAAAAATATAATGGATTAATTTTACTGAAATAAAATGAGAGCACTGTAATTGGGAGCAAGTAAAAAGAGAAAATTTATGAGAACATAACTTCCAAAACTTGTGGAGAAAACTACGCATGGAGCTCACGCTACAGGATAGTTTCATAACATTATCTCTTTCGAAAGTTGAAGTTAAGAAATGGTCTTTGGACTAAGAGTCCTAACATTATTGTAACCATTATGGGGTTTGGTTGGGAAATGACCTTTGATGTATGGTCTCTGATTCAGTAATAGATGGGAGAAAGAGATTGAGAGAGACTGGGAAGAAATGAGTAGTGATAAATTAAGTCGTTGGATTGATTAGTGCAGATTATATTTCTGCTGGTTATTTTTCAACCGTCAGCTATGCTTAATGTGTGGTTGGTGAAGTTGCCGTTTTGAACCGCAAGGTGTTGCGTCTACCGTTGACTTTGCTTCGTTCTGGTTTGCGGGAGTTGACATGAATAATTTGGTTTGACTCGTAGGAAAAGTGAGGCCCATTTCGACCTGTAGCATACATAATTTGATTTGACTTGCAACTCTATACGCACCAATTGCAGACATCAGAAGCAGTCGCTTATATATATATATATATATATATATATATATATCCGATCAATACCTGCAAAGCATGACACGTTGGATGTCTCAGCCATCTAGATGTTCCTCACCTTTCTTCTCATCGATCTCAGTTAGGCTAACTGCCTGCAGCCAAGTCGGACCTTTTCCTCTCTTCTTATTCGAAATTTAACGGAGTGAATGCTCCCAACTGCCATTACCATTACTTGTCTGGTTTTATGGAGACAATTAAGCACCGATCTTTATGTGCTAAAAGTGCATCTTAAGACCTCCTTTTCTGGGCAAGCAAACGTATCGAAGAAAAACCATCCCTCTGACTATTTAACTCTCTCCCTTCCGTAGAACCTTTTTCACATGACGTTAACCGATGTTTCACGCTAAGAGCGCATCCTCTTTCTTTGCTTTGCTCGTAGTGATGATAGTAAAATATCTCCGCGGAGCAGAGGAAGCGCATGCCGTCGACAAGATCGGGGTTTGGTCCGTCGGATCGAGCACGCACGGAGTGGGGTTGGGTTGAGCCCAATGACGAATAAAACTTCGTATTCACGACACCTTTGCTGCTTCCGGTAGTAGTAAGTAGCATAATTCTAATCTCATGGAGTTGAGTACCAACTTAATTTATAATACAGTTGAAAGAGATAGATGTGGCACGAGTAGACGCATACGCACACACTCAACAGACCTTAGAAATAGATGGGGCACTTGATGTTCTTGGACTCCGGCAGCATACTTCCATCCGAGCCAACGACGAGGTCGCACTCCGCGTGCAAACGATGGTGGCGGGTGTCCCATGTCTTCACCTTGAACCGGATGGTCGAGTTGAGCTCGAGTCGGAGCTCGACGCGTCCGGCCGCCGCGTCCGCCGACAATTGAGCCGATAACGTGCCCGCCGCCTCGATCGCCGCCCCACTCAGCTGCCCCGTTATCAGCGTGGTGTTCTTCGGTGGCTGATAGAAGGGGAACATGACCGGCCCAGACCCGACCACCCGGTCCTTGTAGTAGACCGAACCGAACATGGCATCGTAAAAAATGCCAATTTTCGCGTTTGGGTTGCGGTCCGTCACGTTGAAGGAAATGGGTGAGCCGGATAGACCGGCCGGGCTGGCGACGCCGGGGGCCGCGAACGCGACGAGATGGAATCGGGGTCGATGAGGACGGAGGCTGAGCCAGAGAATGAAGACGATGATGCCTGCGACGAGGACGAGGGTAAGAAGAATGGAGCAGAGGCACTTAGCGAACCGGCTCGTCAGGCTTTCACGAATCCGGTGCGCACTTAATCGGGGTCGACGGTGAGGGTTGGACCGGGTTTGCGTGGGGAGGCCGGGTGACGAGGGCATGGTTACCGATGATGAGCTGGGTGAATGCATTTGAGCGAGCTGAGACTGAGATCTTATAGGAATGGTACAGAGGTGGTGGCTGGATTCACAAGGCACGATGATTGACAGAAAACTGTGTTTTTTATTTGGCAGCTCTTTTGGCTGGGCGAAGAAAGGAATATACTTGCCATGAACGATCGTGGAAAGCTGAGCACCGAACTAATCCAAAGTGGACTAAAATTTTTAGTTTGTAACTTTTGCATTCTGTGCTTTATTGGCTGCAGGAACAGAATCTCTGCATAGCTTATCTGTTAGCTAACCTTGGCACCCATTGGTGCATCAAACAAAGATCGGACTTATTACTAATATATTGTTCGTCCTGTTTATTGGGCAGATAGTCTTATAATAAGTTTTAGTGAAGTTTACACTCCATAACCTTACTTATATATAGTAGAGACCTTACTTATATATAGTAGAGGTCAGAAAATAAGAGATCCAGAAAAGGGAAGAAGACAAGGACAAGAAAAGACTATTCTTAATCATTCATACCTCATATTAGATCAGTTTGCAGTGGATTCTTACTGTGATCTCTTGAGAAGGTTTTGAATATTGTGCTCAGTACTATAGTCCTTGTATCCCTGTGATTCTCTTGTGGCTATTGCTTGGGCTTAGGCAAGAAGCCTTGAGATCTGTATATTCATTATTTTGATAGTGGATTTTCTCTGACTTGTCCCATGATTTTTACCCTTCGAGTTGAGGGGGTTTTCCATATAAATCTTGGTGTTCATTTAATTCTAATTTCTGTTTGATTCCGCTGTGTATGACGGCCTGCTAGTATTTGTTCATATACAAAGTTTATTCCTATTTTATTTCCATCAACTAGTATCAAATCAGGGTTTTGGTGGTATTTAATCTTTTGTATTTGAACATGGAGGCCGGTAATGTTTCTCGCATGACTAGAACGAAAACAATTGGATGATATGAAAATCAATAATGAAAGATCTCATATATTGCAAAGATTTGTATGGACCTTTGCAAGGAGATAGTGCAAAGCCCACAAACATGACAAATGATGAGTGGAAGAGGTTAGATTGAAAAATAGTTGGCTTTATTCGACAATGGCTTGATGATAGTGTCTTTCACCATGTTTCTACTGAAAGTTCTGTTTACTCTATTTGGAAAAAGTTAGAAGGTCTTTATAAAAGGAAAACGACTGACAACAAAGTTTTTCTGATCAAAAAACTTATGAACTTAAAATATAAAGAGAGTATTTTTATTCCTAACCAGTTATCCTCTATGAAAATCTCTCTTGATGATGAGTTGCATGTATTGTTACTTCTCAGTTCCTTGTCAGAAAGTTGGGAGATACTAATGATTTCCCTCAGTAATTCTGTACCAGATGATATTGTCACTATGAGTCAAGTAACAAGCAATTTATTGAATGAGGAGTTGAGGAGAAAAATTCAACTACTTCTCAGATTGATTCACAGGCACTTGTCTCAGAGAATAGAGGAAGGTCAAAGTCAAAGGATAGAAGTGGTTCACGTATAGGTAGAAGCAAGTCAAGATCAAGGAAAGATATTGTTTGCTATAATTATGGTGAGAAATGACATTACAAGAATCAGTGCAAGCAACCTAAGAAGAATGAGAAAAAGAAAAAAGAAGTGGAGCATACAGAGTCAAAAGAGAATATCACAGCTATAGTGCAACGTAGTGATTATTTGATTTTGTCTACTTCTGACGATATTTTTTCTTATGTGTGCCAGGATCTCGAGTGGATAATTGACACAGGTACTTCTTATCATGCTACACCACGAAGGGAGTTTTTCACTACTTACAGGTTTGGAAATTTTAGTGTTGTCAAGATGGGCAACTATGACACACCAGACATAATTGGCATGAGAGATATCCATATAAAGACCAACCTTGGCTGCAAGTGGTGTTTAAGGATGTGAGGCATGTGATTGACTTAAGACTAAATTTAATTTCAGTTGGAAGGTTGGATGATGAAGACTTTGATGCCAGATTTCATAGAGGGCAGTGAAAGCTAAGTAAGAGTTCTCTTATTGTAGCCAATGGGAAGAAATATCATACATTGTATATATTATAGGCTAAAGCTTGTGGTGAGCAATTGAATGCTACAGAGAAAGACTTCAGCATGAAGTTATGACATAGACGACTAGGACACATGAGCGAGAAGGGGCTGCAAGAACTTTCTAAAAGAGAGGTATTGTCAGACCTCAAATGTACACGTTTGAACCCTTGTATTGATTATTTGGCTGGTAAACAACATAGAATTTCCTTTGTTAGTCCTGCCTTATCTAGAAAAATGCATGTCTTGGACCGTGTCTATACAGATGTGTGTGGTCCTTTGAGAACAAAAACTTCTGATGGATCTGTTAATGTTCTTAATATCAGTGGTGTACTTTATTTTGTTACTTTTATAGATAACTTTTTAAGGAAAGTTTGGGCCTATGCTTTGAAGATCAAAGATCAGGTTATTAATATCTTCAAGGAGTTTCATGCCAGAATTGAAAGGAAGACAAAAAGACAATTGAAATACATAAGATCAGATAATGGTGGTGAGTACACATGATTGTTTAATGATTATTGCAGGTCACATGACATCCAATATGAGTTGACAGTTCCTAGTACACCTCAGCATAATGCAATTGCAGAGAGGATGAATCACACCATTATTGGAAAAGATCAGATATATGCTTTCATAGGCCAAGCTACCTAAAAGGTTTTGGGATGAGACTTTGAGGACTGTAGTTGATGTAATCAACTTATCACCATGTATAGCTCTAGATGGTGATGTTGTAGAGCATGTATGTTCAGGAAAAGATGTCTCCTATAGGCATTTAAGAGTGTTTGGTTGTCGTATATTTGCACATGTTCCAGACAATGAAGGTCCAAGCTGGATGGTAAGATAAAAGAGTGTATTTTCCTTGGTTACTCACATGATCAATTTGGTTACAGGCTTTAGGATCCAGAAAAGCAGAAGGTGTTCAGAAGCAGAGATGCTATCTTCTTTAACGATCAAACCATTGAGGATTTGAAGAATGAGGCACCAACTAAGACTTCTAAAGAGAGATTTATAGACTGTGACCCAGTTATTCCTCTAGTATATCAGGGTGATAGGGGAGATATGCAGGAAGATGATGCAGAGACAGATGTTGATCTACCTGTAGGACTTGTTGAGCAGGAAGAAGAAAGAGAGCAAGTTCCCACAGAACCTTAGTTAAGAAGATCTTCTAGACTACGTCAACCTTCCAGAAGATATTCTACAAATGAGTATGTGATACTTACTAATGCAGGTGAACTAGAGAGTTACCAGGAAGCAGTTGAAAGTGAGCAGAAAAAGAAGTGGTTTATTGTTATGCATGAAGAGATGGATTCTTTGCAGAAGAACCACACATATGATTTGGTGCAACTACTAGAGGGAAGTATTGCCTTGAAGAACAAGTGGGTTTTTAGGTTGAAGACTCAAGAATATTATTCTCAACCAAAGTACAAAGCTAGATTGGTTGCGAAAGGCTGTGATCAAAAGAAAGGTATTGACTTTGAAGAGATTTTTTCTCCTGTTGTTAAAATATCTTCTATCTGTGTTGCTCTTGGTATTGCTGCTAACCTAGACTTGGAGATTGAGCAATTAGATGTGAAAACAACTTTCTTTCATGGTGATTTAGAGGAGAAAATTTATATGGAGCACCCAGAAGGCTTCAAAGTCAAAGGTAAAGAAAATATTATCTGCAAGTTGATGAAGAGCTTGTATGGGCTGAAGCAAACTCTAAGACAGTGGTATAAAAAGTTTGATTCATTTATGATTGAAAATAAATAAAAAAGAACAACTTCAAATTATTGTATATACATCAAACGTTTGGTGAAGATTTTATTATTCTCTTATTTTATGTTGATGATATGCTTATATGTTTGATAGGTTGAAGAAGGAACTGAGTGAGTCTTTTGCAATAAAAGACATGGGGCCAACAAAGCAAATACTAGGCATGCAGATTTCTCGTGACAGAAGAAAAAGAAAGATTTGGTTATCACATGAGAAATATATTGAGAAGGTATTAGATAGGTTCAGTATGAGCAATGTAAAGCCAGTTGGTTCTCCTCTTGCAGGTCACTTTAAGTTGTGCTCAGAGCAGAGTCCGTCAAGTGATGATGAGAAGGAGAAAATGTAAAAGGTTCCTTATGCTTTAGCAGTTGGAAGTTTAATGTACGCGATGGTATGTACGAGGTCGGACATCACATATGCAGTGGGTGTTGCTAACAGATTTCTTGCAAATCCAGGTAAAGAGCATTGGGTAGTAGTGAAGTAGATTTTTAGATATCTTTCTAAAGTTTGTTTAAGCTTTGGAGGTGGACCACCTATGTTGACATGTTAAACAAATGCAGATATGACAAGATATATTGACACAAGGATGTCCACATCAGGCTTTGTACTTACTTTTACAAGGGGAGCTATGTCATGACAGTCCATATTGCAAAGGTGTATTGCTCTCTCCATCACAGAGGTTTACAAAGAAATATTATGGATGAAAGGATTCTTACAAGAATTGAGGCTGAAATAGGAAAACTATGTGGTGTATTGTGATAGCCAGAGTGTCATCCATTTATGCAAGAGCCAAACATTTCATTCCAAGTCAAGACATATAGATGTCAGATATTACTGGATCAGAAATATGCTTGAAAAGAAGCAGTTACAGCTTCAGAAAATTTATATAGATAATAATGGGGCAGACATGTTGATAAAGACTTTACCGAAAGAGAGATAGGAGATGTGTCAATAGTTGGTCAGCATTGCTTCACATTGAGGAGTCATGAGACAGTCTCCCTTATGGGCTGAAGGGAGAGGTTGTTGGGCAGATGATCCAAATTCAGCCCATAATGGGCTTTAGTGAAGCCCACAGCCCAGAACATCACTTGTATTAACCTAAACCCTAGATTAGGTGGAGAGAGATTGAGATTAAGAGGGCAGCGGCGGCTGAAAACATGGGAGAGAGAAAAAAAACTACAGATTGACAGTAGAGACCATAAAACAAGAGATCCAGGAAAGGAAAGAGGACAAGGACAAGAAAAAACTATTATTAATCATTCATATCTCAGGTTAGATCAGTTTACAGTGGATTCTTACTGTGATTTCTTGAGAAGATTTTGGATATTGTGCTTAGTATTATAGTCATTGTATTCTCTTGTGGCTATTGTTTGGGCTTGGGCAAGAAGCTTTAAGATCTGTATATTCATTATTTTGATAGTGGATTTTCTCTGGCTTGTCCCGTGGTTTTTAACCTTCGAGTTAAGGGGGTTTTATTACGTAAATCTTGATATTTATTTGATTATAATTTTTGTTTGATTCCGCTGTGTGTGACGGTTCGTTAGTATTTGTAAATATACAAAGTTTATTTCTATTTTATTTCCATTAGTGTTATGATAAGATTATTAAAACTGAAAGATTTTCCATTAGCTTTGTGATTATTACAACAAAGCTTTCCAATGTTCATCCAGATCGATCTCATTGCTTTAGATTAAGGGGAAAAACAACATTTGTTTATATTAAATGTAAGAGCACATATGCTGTGCAGCTAGTATAAGAAAAATTCATTTATGATTGACAACAATAAAATCATAACCTAGTATATTAACTTTTGTTTATATCTTTATTTATAGTTTATATTTAATTCTTCTTTGATTTTTATCCATCTCCTCTTCTCTTATTACTAAGGAGATGTGTTTAGACATAATAATAAAACATCTTTGCCAGAACTGATAAAACATAGATACGTTGCTCATCCTTCATGGCATGATCAGCCATGGATCACAGAACTGGTAAAACATCTTTGCCAGCTCAAGGTTTTCGACAGGGTTTTGCAGAATAAGCTGGGTCAGTATTCGCTTCTTGGAACATTGTGATTATAAGCTGGGCCAACAGCTGAGAACATGTTATCTCGCATGACATTTCGCATTGTTGAGAAGACCAGAGCTGGCCAAAAACAAAGCAAGCGATTAAAGCTGGCAAAGGAGGGAGGTAAAGAAAGCAGTCATCCGTTGGTTCAAACTCAACCATGACGGCCTGCCGACCCACGGGATTTCGTCTCTGCAACGAAATGGAGTGACCGCACAGCTTTCATGGGCATGCAATCTCGAAACTCACGCGCAGGTAATATTGGTTTGGCACATAGCCACCTTTCTGTGTGAGATCCACGGATCCAAAGAGGAGCGCGCAAACGTTGCTTCGATGGAGATGAAGGCTAACCAAGTAGTTGCTAACAGCTTATCGCGATATTGCGCTTACTTGGTAGGTTTTGTTCCAGATCTTCTACCGGATAACAGTTTTGTGGCTCAGTTGATCTTTGATAACGCAGTAAAGGAAGCTTCCTCGCTGCCCCGGACATTAAACTTGGACCAAAGGTTTGGAAGTATGATGAACCCAAGTGACACTTCTCAGACTGTCGTTTGTAGGGGTGCGAGACTGGGAAAGCAGTGCAGAGACATGGAGACGCCAGAGATGCGATGGAAGGTGATGGCGGACTTTTGGGTGGAGATGATCCTGTTCCTTGCTCCATCAGACAATGCAAAAGCTCATGTGGAGCGTCTTGCAAGAGGTGGGGAGTTCATCACGCATCTGTGGGCTTTACTTACCCATGCAGGCATACTTGGAAGAGACCCCAGCTCTATGCCTTAGTTGATTGTTCGATGCTTTCAGTATTCTCCTGTATGCGCGAGTTTGTGTGTCCCAACGTGTATGTGCCCGTGTCCGTGTCCGTGTCCGTGTGCGTGTGCGTGTATACTTGCCTGCATAGCGTGCGCGGTAAATCCGGTTTTTGTTCTTTTAGCAATCGTGTTCTTCTGTCAGTGGTGATCTGAAACTTACTCGTGTGAAGTGAATGTTATAAATTGTTCAAATTAAATAAAAAAGATTTTTCTTTTCAAAAAAAAGTTATTTGAAAAGATGATTTTCTTTGTAGTTATTTTGATAATTAATTTTAAAATATCATGTCTTTTGTGAAAATATCTATAGATAGGTATTTGAGAGTAAAGCCTAAGCATTTTTTTTTTTTATTCTTCTTCTTTCATGGTAACTATTCACAACTTATTGAATTAGAAATTCTCGAATTCCTCTTGAAGATTTTTATTATTTGTTTAAGACATATCATTTAAAGGCTTGTTATATCTACTAAGACTACCCATAGCAATTTTGTTGAGAAGATGGTATAGATATCATTTTTTTTTAAAAGTGTTTATACACGTTTAAATCCTAAATATGTTTTTTACAGTAGTTGGTTTTCTGTTCTTTCATTCTTTTCTTTATTGTATTTTCTAACTATCTAAAAATGATACTATGTGAGTTTATACAAATTCATCATGGAGGCCACATACCATCAAATTGCTCAATCAAGATTTTGTTCATTTGGATCATTTTGATGGAACTAATTTCACCCCGTTGGTAAGACAAGATAAAGTTTATGTTGACTACTTTAAAGATTTTCTATGTGTTTGATCCAAATCTTCTACTAATTCTTGATTCAACTGATAATGACATCATTGAAATCAAGGCTAAACGAAAGAAGATAAATAAAGATGAAATTATGTGTAGAATACACTATCTTAATACTCTTTCAAATCGGCTTTATGATCTTTATGCGGTGGAACCATATGCAAAAGCAATTTGCAATGCTTTGAAATTTAAGTATCAAGCCGAGGAGGAAGGTATAAATAAAATTTTAATTTTTAAATATTTTTATTATAAGTTTATGGATGACAAGATAATTTTAGTACAAGTACATGAGTTGCAGGTCATTGTTAATCAATCAAGGGCTAAAATAGTCAAGTTGTCTTCGTCTTAGAAAGGGTATAGGAAGAAGATTTTGTATGACTCCAAGGATATTACTTTGGAGCAAATTCATAAACATCTTCAAATCAAAGAGGAATCGAGGATGAGAGACAAGAGTGAGAACTCTTTTGGTGATATAAAAAGCAAATGACGAATTAGCATGAGAATTTCAATAAAGGCAAGCAAAATAAGAGGGGAATCATCTTGGCCCCAAAAGAGATCGAGAAAATTTTAAGAAGCCAAAGAGTGAAGGTTGTTTCGTTTATGAAAAACTTGATCATTTTGTTAGGGATTACAGATTTAAGAAAGGCCATAAACCGAAAGTCAACTCTGTGGAGGGAGATGATGATATAATCGCTACGGTGAGCGAAGTGAATGCCATGTTTGGTAAGGTTTCTAGTTGGTGGTATGATACTTGTGGTACCATCCATGTTTACTATAATAAGGCGCTCTTCAATACTTATAAAGAAGTAATGGATAGGCAAGAGATTCAAATGGAAAATAAAGTTTGTTCTAAGGTGATTGGCAAGGAAAATGTAGTACTCATTTTCACTTTAAGAAAGAAAATTACTCTTACAAATATTTTTCATGTACTAGATATGAGTAGAAATTTAGTGAGTAAAAATATCATTGGCAAACATAGAATTAAATATGTAATTGAAACCGAGAAGTTAATTCTATCTAGTAATTGAGTTTTTGTTGGAAAAGGTTATTAGGAATTGTCAAATTATCCATTTAAGACAATAATAGTGAAATTAATAAAGATGTTACTTCTGTTTATATTATTGATTCTTATTCATTATGACATGATAGATTAGCACATATTGGAACTAGAACCATTAAAAGAATAGTTAAGTGTGGTTTAATAAATTATCATTTTGATAATATTAATAAATGTGTAATTTGTGTTAATTAAAAATGATGAAGAAACCCTTTAAAATGTTGAAAGCTATACTAGTTTATTAGATTTAATATATTATGATATATGTGAATTGAATGATATGTTAACAAAATGAGGCAATAGATATTTCATTGCTTTTATAGATGATATGTCTAGATTCACATATGTTCACTTATTAAAACATAAAAATGATGCTTTTAATGCTTTTAAGGCATATAAAGTAGAAGTTGAACATCAATTAGGGAAGAAAATTAAAGTTTTAAGAAGTTACAGAGGAGGAGAATACTTTCCTAACGAATTTAACTTGTTTTGTAAACAACATGGTATAATTCATGAATGTTCAGCACCTAGAACACCTGAACAAAATGGATTAGCAAAAAGAAAAAGTAAAACTTTTCTACGGATGATAAATGCTATGTTGTTGCATGCTAAATTACCTTATAATTTATGGAGAGAAGTTTTATTAACTACATGTCATATTTCAAATAGAATTCTTTTTAAAAAAGTAAGATATCTCCATATGAGTTATGGAAGGGAAGACAACCTAATATTGGCTATTTTAAAGTATGGTGGTGTCTTGCACAAGAATAATGATCCTGAAAGGATAAAGTTAGGATATAGAGGAATCAAATGTGTATTTATAGGCTATGCCTAAAATAGTAAACTTATATGCTTCTTAATTTGGAGTCTAATGTAATAATATAATCTCTAGATGTGGAGTTCTTTGAATACATAATGACTTCAAGTGATAGTGTTCATCCTCCAACTAGTGAAGAGTCACTAGTGGAGACATCTTTTAAAGGTTGGTGAGCAACCTAATAATCCTTTGATTGGACATCAATCAAGTTCACTGAAGGTTGGAGAGCAATATTATGAATTAAGGAGAAGTATTCGTATATAGAAATCAAAGATATTAGGACCAAATGAGATTGATTCTCAAAATATTTCATTTTACTTTGTAGAAGGAACTACTCAGAGAGTCTTAAGAAGAATTCCTCTTATTTTACATGTGGAAGATGACCCTAAAATGTTTAAAGAAGCTATAGCCTATTGTGATGCTGCTTTTTAGAAAGATGATATTAATGATGAGATGGATTATATTATGTTAAATCAAACTGAGAACTTGTCGATTTACTCTCTGCCTCTAAACTTATTGGTTGTAAATTGATATTTCGTAGGAAGTATCATACATATGGTACTCTCCAAACATTCAAAACAAGATTAATTGCTATAGGGTTTCAACAAAAGAATGGAATAGATTATTTTGACATATATACTCCTGTCGCTAGGATCACATCAATTAAAATTATTTTTTGCTTTAGCATCAATTTTTTATCTTTATGTTCATCAAATGTATGTCAAAATAATATTTTTAAATAGAGACCTCGTGAGGGGGTATATATGAAATAACCCGAAGGGTTTGTCCTACCGAGAAATGAACATAAAGTGTATAAACTTATTAAGTCATTTTATGGTTTAAAGCAGGCTCCAAAACAATGGCATGAGAAATTTGATGCAATAATTCTTTCTAATGGATTTGTTCATAATATTGTGGATAAATGTGTTTATCTCAAAACTTGTGATGATTTTATGTTGATGATATGTCAATAGTAGGCAACGATATAAAAAGTATTGTAGAAATAAAGAGGCTTTTATCTTCAACATTTAAGATTAAAGATCTTAAGCAAGTTGATATCATACTAGGTATCAAGATACAAATTAGCGGGGGATATGTTTTGAGTCAAACTCATTACATAGAGAAAGTTATGAAGAAATTCAATCACTTAAAAATGAAAGCAAATACCCTATTTGACCCAAGTATTAAATTAGTCATGAATGTTATGTAGTGCACAAGACCTGACATAGTATTTACAGTTAGTAAATTGAGTAGATTTACTAGCAATCCAAGTATGGAGCATTAGAAGGCTATTGAAAGAGTTTTTGGGTACCTTAAATGGACCAAACATTATGGCCTACAATATTCAAATCTTTTTACTATTTTAGAAGGATATAGTGACACAAGTTGGATATCGAGTTTAGGAGATAACAAATCCACTATTAGTTAGGTGTTCAACTTGGGAGGTGGCACTATTTCTTGGAAGAATAAGAAACAAACATGTATAACTTACTCAACTATGGAATCATAATTTTTAGATTTAGCGGAAGCAGGAAAAGAGGCTGAATGGTTGAGAGGCTTTCTATTAGAAATTTCATTGACTTCTATAAGTATTAATTCAATTTATATACTTTGTGATAGTTAAACTACTTTAACTCGTGCATATAGTGAAATATATAATGGAAACTCAAGACATAAGTCTCAAACATGATTATGTGAGGAAATTAATCAAGAGCGGGATTATTTCACTCACATTTGTGAAAACAAGTGAAAATTTGGTTGATCCATTCATCGAACCTCTTACAAGAGAATTTGTAATATCAACATCAAAATAGATGGGGCTGAAACTCCTTGGAATAAAAGATCCATCAATAATATCAACTACACTCAACATTATGAAAGAGGAATGAAGAGTTCAAAGGGTATGAATAAGTCATTGACATGTTAATTAGTTTATCACATTAAAATATTTTACTACTCCCATCTAAAGATGTTAAAGTGTTGGTTGTCACTGAACGAGGGTTGAGTTAATTATGATTTTAATAAAGTTCAGTCAAGTTAGCACAAATATCTTAAAGAGTGATAAATATACTATAAGAGCTTCACCTATATAAACTTAGAAGTGGTACCACTTCGAATGAGAGTTAGAGTTTCTCTCATAAAAGCTTCACCTATATAAACTTGGATGAGCCCAAGGCCATATTAGAGCTGA
Source organism: Ensete ventricosum (assembly GCA_029747655.1). NCBI lineage: Eukaryota > Viridiplantae > Streptophyta > Magnoliopsida > Zingiberales > Musaceae > Ensete > Ensete ventricosum. Next base: position 10,493,733 of record JAQQAF010000009.1, on the reverse strand, counting down.
GCAAAAATTTATGAGAAATATAAGGATGTTGTATTTATATGTGTGGTATCACTGGTGTTGTCATTAGGAATTGTGATGCTTTATGCTATTTAGGATTTCTAAGTAACTTTGTGATGCTTACACTAAGGTAATATTCAAATGGAAAGATATATTATTTTATTCATAAATACTATTTAATCACTTGGAGAAAATTTTTATATTTGAACAAGTGCGGGATTGTTATAAATTATTCAAATTAAAAAAAAAAAGTTTTCTTTTCAAAAGAGTTATTTGAAAAGGTGGTTTTTTTTGTAGTTTTTTTATAGTTATTTTTCAAAGGTTATGTCTTTTGTGAAAATATTTATAAATAGGTATTTAAGAGTAAAGCCAAAGTACATCTTCTTTTAATTATAACTCTCCAAGTGATTGAATTAGATATTCTCTAATTCCTCTTGAAGATTCTTAATTGTTTACTCAATACAAATCTTCGCATCAAATCCAAAGCAATCTAGTTGAGAAGAGGGTACAAATATCATTTTTAGAAAATTATTTATACACTTTTCAAGCTCAAATATATTTTTCATAGTTCTTGATTTTATTTTTGTTATTTATAGTTGATTTCTATAGTGTACATTCATTCTTTTCTTTGTTGTATTTTATGAATGCACCTTCATTCAACCAATCTCATGCACTTGTGGATTGTGTTTGAATGTTGATGTTCATGCATGTGGAACAATTTTACTGAGGGTTATCATATGAGTTTCCTTTTGTAAATACCATATGAATTCAAAACTAATGGAAAAATTTTAGCTATTCTCCTAAATATCAATAATAAAGCAACTTCAACCATTATCCAATTAAGATTAAAAAAAATTATATGCTGACCAATCAGGAATTATGCTAATGTAATTGATGTTGAAATATTACAATCCAATTAATAAAATGAAAATATGGTTCTAATCCATTTTACGTGAGCCTAGTTTCATAATTATATTTTTATTATTTTCGGAATCTAGGACTGGATTTTGCAGTTGGAATGTCAATTTATCAGCCTTAGGTTGGATGCATGATTTGTTAGATAATAGATACATTAGTTAAATAGGACTTCTGTATATTACGTGATTGCTGCTCAGTGTAATATGTTTCTTCCATGAAAGTTTGCACATCTTTCTAATCCATTTTGATTGTCCGATGTAGAGGTTGAATCAGATTTAATCTGGTCTTTTGCTAAGCTCCATTTCAAGTTAAACTTCTCTGCCAATCGTCCAATTCTTACAAAATTTGATCGACGTATATTTCATGATATCCCTTTGATACTTAAGTCAATCTATTAGTTGAATGAAGCAGACATTTAAGTTTTAGAGTTTTCTGACATGCATGTATATCTCTTTTTATAGTACTTATGTATACCCTTTTGTAGTGGGTGCTTAGAGTTATCATGTTGTATGATATATATATATATATATATATATAACACTTTTTTTCATAGAGAATCCCCAGGAAATTGGAAAAACGAAAACATAAGAAAAAAGGACGTTGGAAATATCAACTTATTTACTGAAAGATACGAACCTCAATGGTAGAGTTCTACCAGTTATTCTGAAAAGTATTAGTAGGGGATACAGAGAGTTACAAAGAATCACACAGCAGACTTCACATATGAGAAGCTACCAAACCACGGATAACTTTGGCAGTCAAACACACAGCATAAAAGATGCTCCCTAAATCTCTTCGGTTGCTGATCGAGAAAGTTGGTACCCTCTAGTTGACAACAGAACATGTCTTCCTGACCTCACCTGCGGAGCCAGTGAGCACACCAACGTTCCCCATGTTGATCATGGAGTCCCCGAAGTCCTTGAAGAATTCCGACGAGGAAGCACCGGCATGATGGCTCAGGACGTATGCCTTTGTCAGGGGATGCTGCAGGAGAGCCTCGTCAGAATGGAAGACACCTCTGTTCTTGGCTACCAGCTTGTAGTAGCCTGTGTCGAATGTCCTGAAGCTCCCTGGATCCATCTCCACGAAAGTGACGGCGTCGTTGGGTTTGCAGATCGTCCTCAGCTTCGCCAGGTAGTACTTGTCGAGTGTGGGATCGATGTCGGTAGGCGTGGCCTTGCCGGTGAAGTTGTAGAGCCGGTCGTTGAAGGCTGCGCAGTGCGAGATGCCGATCGTGTGCCCACCTAATTGGCAAACATGAAAACTTCAGATCTCTGTAGCAAACCGTCTCAAAAGTCCGATCTCTTAAGTTGAAGAGAGAGAATGCACCTGATAGAACAACAAGGTCCTTGACGCTCAATCCTTTGGATGCAAACATTGAGATCAACGTAGTGATGTTGGCGGTGGGTGGTGGCAGCTGTTTGGTCTCGTTGGCTATGGACGCAAAGCCATCCCTTCGGCCAGTCGGCACAGGCCAATAGGGTCCTTTGCTCTGAGGAAAAATGGCCATCAGCTAAACAAATCCCTTGAGGTCTACTGTATATTGGTTATAGAAAAAGGATGCAGCAGGTTGTCGTACCAAAACCACCACATCCCTGGCGACCAAAGCTAGGATGTCAGCGCAGGAGACGACCCCGGGGCAAGCCTTCTCCAGTTTAGCCTTCACTCTGTCAATGACACCATAGCCTCTGAGTGAGAGGTTGGGACGTGCGTCCTTCTCAGCTACATTTCCCTTCGTCGAGTTCAACAAGACTGACCCATCACATCCCTACATGCAGAAAAGTTTAGGCAAAACACATTTTCGACGGTTCATTGATAGCTCAAAGTCGACATTACCCTTACGAAACAATCATGGAAGTGTATCCTCAAGAGAGGACCAGCAAGGCTTGGTGCGACATTGATGACTTTGGTCATCTCCTCCAACACGATAGCTTCGGCATTAGGACACGCCTTGCTGTAGTAACCAAGACTCAAGCCCTGTGCCTCTGCTGACCCTGTGAGCAGAAGGGAGAAGGCCAAAGAGGCCAAGAGCATCGAGAGAGTCTTCGAGGCCATCTCAGAAAGCAAAGATGGGTTGGCTCTGTGACGCTGGCTGGAGGTACGAGGGACTTGGAGCGCTTATATAGAGTGAGCCTCATGATTGCTACAGCTAGCCTCTGCATGATCACTTCTTTGCTTCTTACTTCATTACTGTACATCTTTCGTTCTTATGATTGGGAATCTTCCAGTTAGATATATCAAGTGTCGTGTAGCAAGTATAGTGAGCAAGGTTGGATAACATTTGTGGATGGATTGAGTTGACCATGTTGGGGACTCATCCTAAAGTTGAGAGAGTCAATCGACCATCAAGAGTTAACTCTGCATATCTATTTACACATTCTTTAGAAGTAAAAAACAAGAAAAACACAATCCAACTTGGAAAAAGAATACATTTTTACAGAGATAAGAGCTAAAAGGACTGACAATTAGGTTGCTGTGAGTAGATTGGGAGCTCTACTCAGATGACGAAAAGAAAAAGAGCTACTTTTGCCTTCTCTTCATGCAGCTTGGACAGCAACAATGGGATATGTAGAAGTAGTTGTGTCACCATCTCTATCATAATGGATCACATGCACCACAAGTTTCTCCAATCTGAAGCAACATGGCCTTTAACTCGATGACAAGTTAGAAAAACAGAGGACTTCAACTACTACTTGCATAGTTTTCTGAGTAGGTGAAGATGAGGATTGTAAATAGAATGCTGGTTTATCTCCCAACCCAAGCAATGCCAGAGAAGCTGTCCAACAAGTGTCCTTCTGTAGTTACATGCTTCGAAATAATAAGCTTATAATTTGGATGTGACCACACTGATGACCTACAAAGTATGATGGATGCAAAAGCTTTGGTGAAGATATGATCTAATCCTTTTGGCTTTTCATGTTCATTATTATCTGTATGGCTCTTGAGCTAATCATGTTACTTATCGACCGAGAGACGATGGTACAGCTTTGTCTGAGCAATAAATACATGATTTCTATGTCCCTGCTTGACTAAATATTTCTCTATCACTCAAAATGCCTAGTAAAGTAGCTCCTCTGAAAAGTTGAAGAAAGATTATTGAGTTTGTGTTGCAGCAGCCATTAACTCCTCACATCCATCGAAATCAAAACAAGTTTAAAGCACAAAAAAAAAGAAGAAAAAGAAAGAGAAAGATGCTTTTAGGTGAAAAAGGTGTGATTTCTTCCAATCTCTACTTGGTTTACTAAAAGAGGTAGCATATGCGAGCTGCATCAGACAAGGTTTGTATGGACCCAATCACATGTCACCATTGCACTGGAAAAGAAGCACTTCTCTTCATTACCATTTATTTGAGATCATATGACATATGGCAAACTATATATCTAATGCAAATGGACTTACCTAAAGACCTTTGGATTACACAAAAGGTGTTGCTAAAGACAGAGAGGTAGGTGACACAGGCTGCTAAGAACATGCTGTTGGCTGGTGACATGAGGTGGTTTCTTTCCATCAACCTAACTGCAACACTACAATACTAATGGCACTTGTTCCAGATGGCTTTCAGACAATACTCAAAATTTAGATGTCGGCAGATCAACTCCAGAAAAATTTTACCAGGGTGAGTTTATTTGCTAGTAATCTCAAGAATTCGCATGTCGTGAAGAACTTTTGGTACCGGTGGCTTTCTCTGATTGTTATGTTGCATGCTGAAGTATGGAATTCAGGTAAAGTTTGAGTGAAGTTTTGCATAGTTTAGCTTATTTCAGTTTGATAATTTGGTCAGCGCATCCAGTCTAAGCCCCCAAAAAACACCAACTTAAGTCAGAAAAATGTGTGGATGACACAGAGTTGAGAATTAGACGAATTAAAATTAGATATGTGATCAAGTCAACCAGCAACAGTTTAGAGGCCAAAAACTGTCAGACTTTGAATGGAATACTGATGATTAATAGTTATGCGAATTATGAAAAGCCAAGTAGCTCATTATACTAAATATTTGGGTCAAAGGACCCAATGAAGAACATGAAGAAGCACCGAAGTACAACTATGCCGAAGCTTCTTTCTTCACTTCAACTTTTTTTCAAAGAAGTTGCTTAGCTACTCTCTTCCTCTCTCTCAAAAAAAACTGCTTGACTTTTTGTATAAGGCAGTTTTGCTTGTCCAGCAAAGACATGTTGGTTATGAAATTTTTTACGAGTAAGAGATTTTATATTATGGCTGGCCATGTGAATGTATAGCTCTGTATGATGTTATAATTTTGATTTATGAAGTATTAGTTCTATATCATGGATCAAGTATTAAGGGTGAATTTAATTAGGGAGTTTCTTGGAAATCTCTCCAATTACAAGGGATTCTTGAACTAACGACGTTGAACTTTGAACCGATGACAATGAATCTGAAGGAAGAAACAGACGATTCTACTGGAGTCAAATTCGACAATCCGATTAGATCGGACTATCAAGAAGAACACTAGAAATTAATTAAAGCCTACCAAGTACTACACAAGCTGAAAGCACAGCACACTCCTCTGGGACTGTTTTCCAGGATCTTTTAATGAACTATTAGCAGCTTCAGCCAGAGGTTAAAGCAACAGAGATTTCTCAGATTAGGAGGCCGAAATCATTGTAGACTTCTAATTTAATAAGCGAGTCGTTTTAATTTCACTGTCTTCATCTTCAACACTTCTCTACCATGAATGAAATCTTTTCCTGGCTTTTTCATCTCGTCTCAGAAAATTCTAAATGTGCTGAAGTAATTAAAAGATCTTTCGGAACATAATAAGTGCATTTCTGATTCAGATGGGAGCAGAAGTGGAATAGTGCCTGTACATCTATGCTCGATTCCAAGAACATATGCAACCACAATAACTCATCGATCAACATGAAGCAACTGTCCATGCACTGGATAATTGTTGACCCAGTGTCGCAGTATCTTTGGCTATGTAGCAGAGGTCGATGAGTTTCCAAGATATAATGGTTGATGTTGGATGGTCAACTCCACCTCATTCCATCATTTTCATGAAATGATAGGAAGATAGTACATGCGATCCAATGGAATTGGAACATTAATGCAATAAGGGTTGACACTTGGTAAGATGCAGATAACATCCTCAAAATCAAATTGAGATTTCTTCTTCTTCTTCTTCTTCTTCTTCTTCTTCTTCTTCTTCTTCTTCTTCTTCTTCTTCTTCTTCTTCTTCTTCTTATATATGTTTCCGGCGTACCGGCTCCTTTGACCGCACAAAGCATCCACTGCATGCGAGGAACGCCTGTCCGCTCTCCCGTAACACTGTTCCTGCCAAAGAGAAAGAACCCAAAAATTGACGAAATAATAATAAGACCAAGCCCACCATCTTTGTCTCGTAGTTGGAGTCAACCTTTATCTCATCTGTCATTCAAATCTCACTGTTCGTGTTTTGCCCATATGTCCATTTCTGACGCTTGTTGCCACTTCTTGTGTTCATATTGAACAGGAACTATTCATTCTTGCGAAAGAAGCTGCGCCATTCCTATCTGATTTCCGCAGCAATCCAGATCTTCCGTAAGTGTCCACCCCTCCTTTTTCCTATATAGGAGGAGAGTGAAGCAGAATACTCTCCTTTTGCTTCCTTCCGTTTCGCCATCACCTGTATCACACACACTCTCCATCGTTTCTTGCAGTAATCCCTTCTCCATGTCGTAGGTGAAGCGATGGCCAAAACCGCGCGCTTGGTGAGTACTCGTATACGTACTTCAATCAGCTGCTGTTCCACTGTATTCCGTTGTACCCACTCCCAACTTATTATTATCACTGCTTCGACTCGTCTCCGAAGAGTTCTTTCGAGCTTGCATCGATCCGAGAACTAAAATCGGATGCTTCAGAGAGGAAGACGATCGACTGCTTCGTTACTGTTGACATCGATGAGATCTCTGAGCAACTCGTAGCAAACACCAAGGATCATTCCAGTTCAAGCCCGCGAGTACTGTTCCTTTTTTCCTGGTCTTTGTCCTCTACGATTTCATCTTCATCTTAGTAGAGAAGATTAATCATGATTACTCATTAATGATTCAATTAATCGTGATCTGGTTTCTAAAGTTGATGAAGAAGACTCCTTCAAGAAAAGTATCACATGGCAGCGGCGTCGAAACAGAGAAGAGCAAGACCGTGGAAGCAGAGGAGCATCATGGCGCCGGTGAGTCACGACCCGACTCGTCCGGGTTGTGGACGAGTGCGCTCGCCATCGTACTCCTGCTACTGACTGGGCTTTGTGCGATGGATAATGGCGCAGGTGGGCCCCGATGGGCCGAGAAGTCGCCTCTTTCGGCTCACGTGGCGATCGAGGGTGAGGCCGTCGGGCTTCCCCGTGCGACGGCTCCGACACCGGATGGAGCGAGGTGGAGGCGAGTCGGCGCTCGGCGTCCAACCTCGCGACGGCTCGACCCGAGCGGAGTCGTAATCGTCTTCGCCACCTTGTAAGTTTATGACACCATCTGTTTCTATAGATAGAAACACTATAGGGTCCTTTTTTTAACGAACGAATGCGATTCTCCCTTTTAATGCTTAGTATACGAGAGAAACAACGATCAATTAAGTCAGTTTGGTCGCTAATAATCGTTCATTTTTATGATTTCTAATATAAACTTAGTCTTCTCCAATGCCAATCTCTTGCACTGATACCAATAATAATAGAGTCATAGTTGACAACCATGTAAGGGTAGGTGTCGATGGTGACACATTGATGAAATAGTTGGATTACTTGCATAAAACGGCAAGAAGAAGGAAGGAAGCAGTATTTTAACTAAAAATGTGGTGACAATTTGTGCAAAAGGGAGAGGAAGTAGTATGCGAGTATGATGTAAATTCAACTTTATTTTAGTAAGTTTATCAGTTTGCATTTCAAGAGAAAAAAGTCCTTTCCTTTTCCTCCTTTAATTTCTGCTTAGGTGATGGTGATGCTAATGGTGGAAACTTGGACTCAAAAGTTTGAATTATTATTCTTGATCAGATAGATAACCTCGAGCTGTGTTTTATTCTAATGGCAGCAAGAATTAGAGCTAATAGGAAACATGGTAAAGCAGTAAGAACTAGATTCTGTGATTTAGATTCTCGATGTGTGTTCTCTTTTGTGCAGGTGTTGTGTGGGAACACTGATACTGCTCTACCTCACGCTCTCCATGGGCAAGATGAACAGTGGAAAAGAAAGTGCCTGGTGATGTGATCCTCACCACCACCACCCCAACTCAGAGCACTATATACTGCTCAAAAGACACTTTTTTTTTTTTTTTTTACTGTAGTCATGCTTTGCATCTTCTCGATCCTACCTTAGAACAGAGATTTGCATTTTGTTGTATAAAATTTTCATAAGGCAGCACAGATTTAACCTTTTTTTTTTTTCCCTTCTGAACACCTCTCGCTTCTTTAAGAAAAACAACTGTAAGCAAGAATCTATTTTCCGAGGTATCCATTTTCGCACGAATTGAAGAAGAATTTGCCACTTTTGCGGCACAGTTGCCATTAATGGCAGGATACTCGTAGCTCTTCTTGTCCAAAGAACCAGAGGAACCAATCCTTTCTCCATGGACAATTCCTTTATGGTGGTCCTTATTGTTTCCAAAAGCCAAGAGCAACAGGCCTTTTCACGAAGAACGACCACCACTTTCATGTAGCCCGATCTCCGTCAATTTATCCCGTCAGCTGCATGATTGTTGGCACCTTTCATTTCATGTGTCGGTCAGATGATCCAGATTAATCTCATGATATATTTTAGTGAAGTTTATAGTTTAAAATTTTACTTATATTCATCTAAATCGTAGATTAGGTGGTTATGATTGAGATTAAGAGAGCAACGACGGTTTAAAACGTAGGTGAGATAAAATAGACTTCAGATTGACAATAAAGATTAGAAAATAAGAGATCCAGGAAAGGAAAGAAGACAAGGACAATAAAAGACTATTCTCAATCATTTATATCTCAGGTTAGATCAGTTTGTAGTGGATTCTTACTGTGATCTCTTGGCAAGATTTTGGATATTGAGCTTAGTATTATAGTCTTTGTATCCCTGTGATTCTCTTGTGACTATTGCTTGGGTTTGAGCAAGAAACCTTGAGATCTGTATATTCATTATTTTGATAGTGGATTTTCTCTAGCTTGTCCCATGGTTTTTACCCTTCGAGTTGAAGGGATTTTTCACGTAAATCATGGTGTTTATCTGATTGTGATTTCTATTTGATTCCGCTGTGTATGACGGTCTGCTAGTATTTGTTCGTATACAAAGTTTATTCCTGTTTTATTCCCATCAACTGGTATCAAAGCGAGGTTTTGGTGGTATTTAATCTTTTGTATCTAAACATGAAGGCCGATAATGTTTCTCGCATGATTAGTTTAAACGAAAACAATTGGATGATATGAAAACCAAGAATGGAAGATCTCTTGTATTGCAAAGATTTATATGGACCTTTGCAAGGAGATAGTGCAAAGCCCATAACTACAACAGACGATGAGTGGAAGAGGTTAGATCAAAAAACTATTAGCTTTATTCGTCAATGGCTTGATGATAGTGTCTTTCACTATGTTTCTACTGAATGTTCTGCTTACTCTCTTTGGAAAAAGTTAGAAAGTCTTTATGAAAGAAAAACTGCTAACAACAAAACTTTTCTGATCAGAAAACTTGTGAACTTGAAAAATAAAGATGGTACTTCTATTCCTAAGCATTTGAATAAAATGCAGAGTATTACTAACCAGTTATCCTCTATGAAAATATCTCTTGATGATGAGTTACAGGCATTGTTACTTCTCAATTATTTGCCAAAAATTGGAAGACACTGGTGGTTTCCTCAGTAATTCTACACCATATGGTGTTGTCACAAGAGTCAAGTAACAAGCAATTTGTTGAATGACGAGTTGAGGAGAAAGAATTCAGCAACTTCTCAAATTGATTCACAGACACTTGTCTCAGAGAACAGTGGAAGGTCAAAATCAAAGGATAGAAGTGGTTCACACAGAGGTAGAAGCAAGTCAATATCAAGGAAAGATATTGTTTGCTATAATTATGATGAGAAAGGACATTACAAGAATCATTGCAAGCAACCTAAGAAGAACAAGAAAAAGAAAAAAGAAGTGGAGCATACAGAGTCAAAAGATAATATCACAGCTACGGTGCAAGATAATGATTATTTGATTTTGTCTACTTCTGATGATATTTTTTTCTTGTGTGTGCCAGGATCTCGAGTAGATAATTGACGCATGTGCTTCTTATCATGCTACACCACGGAGGAGGTTCTTCGCTACTTACATGTCTGAATATTTTGGTGTTGTCTAGATAGGCAACTATGACACAGTAGATATCATTGGCATGAGAGATATCTATATAACGACCAATCTTGGCTGCAAGTTGGTGCTTAAGGATGTGAGATATGTGGTTGACTTAAGACTAAATTTAATTTCAGTTGGAAGACTAGATGATGAAGACTTTGATGTCAGATTTTACAGAGGGCAATGGAAGCTCAGTAAGAGTTATCTTATTATAGCTAATGGGAAGAAATATCATACATTGTATAGATTGCAGCTTAAAACTTGTGATGAGCAATTGAATGCTACAGAGAAAGGCTTCAACATGGAGTTGTGGCATAGGCGACTATGACACATGGGCGAGAAGGGGCTGCAAGAACATTCCAAGAGATAGGTATTGCCAGACCTCATAGGTACACATTTGAACCCTTATATTGATTGTTTGGCTGGTAAACAACATAGAGTTTCCTTTGTTAGTCCTGCTTTATCTAAAAAAATGCATGTCTTGGACCGTGTCTATACAGATGTGTGTGGTCCTTTGAGGACAAAAACTCCTGGTGGATCTGTTAATATTCATAGTATCAGTGGTACATTTTATTTTGTTACTTTTATAGATGACTTTTTCAGAAAAGTTTGGGCTTATGCTTTGAAGACCAAAGATCATGTTATTAATGACTTCAAGGAGTTTCATGCTAGAGTTGAAAGGGAGACAAAAATACAATTGAAATGCATAAAATCAGATAATGATGGTGAGTATACAGGATTATTTATGATTATTGTAGGTCACATGACATCCAGCATGAGTTGACAGTCCCTAGTACGCCTCAATATAATACAATTGCAGAGATGATGAATTGCACCATCATGGAAAAGATCATATGTATGCTTTCACAAGCCAAGCTACCCAAATGGTTTTGTGATGAGGTTTTGAGGACTACAGGTGATGCAATCAACTTATCACCATGTACAGCTTTAGATGTTGATATTACAGAGCATGTATGGTCAGGAAAAGATATCGCCTATAAGCATTTAAGAATATTTGGTTGTCGTGTATTTGCACATGTTCTAGACAATAAGAGGTCAAAGCTGGATGGTAAGACAAAATAATGTATTTTTCTTGGTTACTCACATGATTAGTTTGGTTATAGGCTTTGGGATCCAGAAAAGCAAAAGGTGTTCAGAAGCAGAGATGTTATCTTTTTTAAGGATCAAACCATTGAGGATTTGAAGAAAGAGACACCAGCTAAGACTTCTACAGAGGGATTTATAGATTATGACTCAGTTATTCCTCCCGTATATCAGGATGATGGGGGAGATGTGCAAGAAGATAGTGCAGAGCCAGATGTTGATCTACCTGTAGGACATATTGAACAGGAAGAAGAAAGAGAGCAAGTTCTCATAGAACCTCAGTTAAGAAGATCTTCTAGGCCACGTCAACCTTCCAGGAGATACTCTATAGATGAATATATGATGCCTACTGATGCAGGTGAACTAGAGAGTTACCATGAATCAATTGAAAGTGAGCAGAAAAAGAAGTGGTTTATTACTATACAGGAAGAGATGGATTCTCTACAGAAGAACCACACATATGATTTGGTGCAACTACCAGAGGGAAGTAAAGCCTTGAAGAACAAGTGGGTTTTCAGGTTGAAGACTCAATAATATTATTCTCAACCAAAGTATAAAGCTAGATTGGTTGTGAAATGTTTTGGTCAAAATAAAGGTATAGACTTTGAAGAGATTTTTTCTCCTATTGTTAAAATATCTTTTATCCGTGTTTCTCTTAGTATTGCTGTTAATCTAGACTTGGAGATTAAGCAATTAGATGTGAAAACAGCTTTCCTTCATGGTGATTTGGAAGATGAAATTTATATGGAGCAACCAGAAGGCTTCAAAGTCAAAGGTAAAGAAAATCTTGTCTGCAAGTTGAAGAAGAGTTTGTATGGGCTGAAACAAGCTCCAAGACAGTGGTATAAAAAGTTTGATTCATTTATGATTGAAAATGAATACAAAAGAATAGCTTCAAATCATTGTGTGTACATCAAACGGCTTGGTGAGAATTTTATTATTATCTTACATTATGTTGATGACATGCTTATCCTTGGGAAGTTCTAAAGTTTGTTTAAGCTTTAGAGGTAGACCACCTATGTTGACAGGTTACACAGATACAGATATAGTAAGAGATATTGACACAAAGAAGTCCACATCAGGTTTTGTGCTTACTTTTGCAGGGGGAGCTGTGTCATGACAGTCTAAATTGCAAAGGTGTATTGTAAGCTCTCTACCACAGAAGCAGAATATATTGTTGGTACAGAGGTTTGCAAAGAAATGATATGGATGAAAGGATTCTTACAAGAATTGAGGCTAAAACAGAAAAATTATATGGTGTATTGTGACAGCCAGAGTGTCATCCATTTATGTAAGAATCTAACATTTTAATCCAAGTCAAAGCATATAAATGTCAGATATCACTGGATCAGAAATGTGCTTGAAGAGAATCAGTTACAACTTCAGAAAATTCACATAGATGATAATGAGGCAGATATGTTGACAAAGACTTTATCGAAAGAAAGACAAGAGATGTGCCGACAATTGGTCGGCATAGCTTCACATTGAAGAGTCATGAGACAGTCTCCCTTATGGGCTGAAAAGGAAAGTTGTTGGGCAGATGGGTCAGATTCAACCCATAATGGGCTTTAGTGAAGCCCATAGCTTAGAACCTCACTTATATTCATCTAAATCCTAGATTAGGTGGCTAGGGTTGAGATTAAGAGAGCAGCGGCGACTGAAAACGTGGGTGAGAGAAAATAGACTACAGATTGATAGTAGAGGCCAGAAAATAAGAGATCCAAGAAAGAGAAGAATACAAGGATAAGAAAAGACTATTCTCAATCATTCATATCTCAGGTTAGATCAGTTTGTAGTGGATTCTTACTGTGATCTCTTGACAAAGTTTTGGATATTGTGCTTAGTATTATAGTCCTTGTATCCTTGTGATTCTCTTGTGGCTATTGCTTGGGTTTGGGCAAGAAGCCTTGAGATCTGTATATTCATTATTTTGATAGTGGATTTTCTCTAGATTGTACCATGGTTTTTACCCTTCGAGTTGAAGGGGTTTTTCACGTAAATCTTGGTGTTCATCTGATTGTGATTTATGTTTGATTCCACTGTATATGACGGTCTGCTAATATTTGTTTATATACAAAATTTATTATTATTTTATTCCCATCAAATTTAACAGAGACTTGATTGCTTCGAGCTGGACTTGGCTGTTGGGAAGCAATTGAAGATGAACGGCGGACAAGCATGCGATCCAACACCCTCGGCGTGGCCTACATTGGTTTCAATCGACAAGTCCAAACCATCAGCCTGGTTCTTTTGAGAGTTATTCGGTACCAACTGTTGCTTGAGAACCACCAGCTGAAGGCGGTGAGGGCTGAGGGGTAATTGCTTCCCTAGTTTGCAACGTCGTCCCCGCCGGTCTGGAATCCTCTGAAAACGTTGAGCTGGATCTCGCTCCCCTCTTGGTCTGCCGCAGCTCCTGTCATCTGCTCAACTTGTTCGTGCAACGCCTTGTAGTGCAGCTCGTCGACCAAGTCATCAGCGGCGTCGATGGCATCCCTGAGCTGGATCATCAGATCAGCAGGGAACTACTGGGTGGTGGAAACCTCTTCCCCGCTGTCTTGAGCATAGAAAGCTGTAGTGTCTGGAGAGACTGTTGAAGGTTGGGGAACGGTGGGGAATTCTCGTTCATCAGCTTGGAGTTCAGCCGGTGGAAGGTAGAATGAAGCGTAGGAGGTGCGAACATTCCATGCTGCGGTGACGGGTGAAGCAGCCATATGGAGGAGCAGTGACTTATTTGTCTGGAGCAGGAAGAAGAAGGGGGCGGGGGTGGAAATGGTGGCAGAGCTTGGTGGGCTAAGATGGTCTCCGTCTCCCTGCTTAGGAAGGTAAACCAATGGATAACCCACTCCCTAAGAAGGTTTTGTAGCGATAACAAAAACCAATGGAGAATGTCCGTAACAGTGTCAATTAAATACATGGCATCAAAAAGAATTAATATTTCGTTGTGCCCCAAATTTGCTATCAAAATACGAACTCAACAAGTTTTTGTTAGTTTTATTGGGACATTTACAATACAAGCTTATTACGAGTTTTATTCCCTTCAATCGATCAATAATGTAACAAGACAATTATTTCGTAATAGCAAACTGCATGTTTGTTTAGTTCTGTCCTAAGCTGAGGAAAGAGTCATGAATAGAAATAGAAAAGGAACCTTTGGCTTAAATTTCTATCGTCCACTATGGATCTGACTAGGATTGAAGAGAGATCTTGTGATCTGTTGACCTCTTATCTGGTTCCTCTGCATGGCTTCACAGCATCACATCGTTCTTCCTGGGAGATAAAAGCTTCGAGATCTTCTATTGATGAAGATCTTGATGTCCGGTGCTAACTCGAAGATGTCGAGTCTTGGAACGATGATATCGGGAAAGGAGAAAGAGGAATAAAATTCGGAAAGAAACAAGAATACTCGAAAGTTGAGTTGTAGGAAACCAACAAACTCAGAACACAACTTGCATAAAATAGTTAAAGATAGTTCATCACCAAGTTTAAAATCGCAAGAGGATACAGAAAGTTCAACATCTCAAAGAAATAACACAAGGATACAGAACTAAAATCAAAAACTCACCACTCAAGGACGCATCCAAGAGATACAGAGTTTTAGAGACACCAAAGAGCTTCTGCAAATACAATCAACTATCCAAAAATTATTTTTAACCCTAGAATATCAAAACAAGTATAAAACATTAAATGTTTCACATCTGCCAACTAACCCCTTTATGCATTCCTTGATCATGAAGAAAGACATCTTGAAATAGCTGTAACTTTGTCCAAGGAATATGCTCATGAGCTGTAAATTGAGTGGGTTGGGTTAAAATTCTGAAAAATTAGACACTCCCGTGTCAATCTCCCCTGGTTGAAAAATACTTGTTCTCAAGTCTTCATTTGTTTGATCACCATAATAAGAAATTAAATCAGCCACATTGAATGTTGATGATACCTCATATTCTTCAGGTAGATCAATCTAATAAACATTCTCTCCAATTTTTTTAAGCACTTTGAATGGACCATCAGCCTTTGGTTTCAACTTCCCAAATTTTTCTGGTGGAAACCTCTCCTTCCTTAGATGAATCCAAACCAGATCACCTGCATTAAACCTCATTTGCTTTCTATGTTTGTTAGCTGCTTGCATGTACCTTTCATTTTGCTTCTCAATGGTTGCTTTAACATCGTCATGCAGCTTCTTTATCTGTTTAGCCCTCTCATTAGCATCTCCACTAAATTGCTTATTCGTAGAATGAGGGACTAAGTCCAAAGGACCAACATGATTAGCACCATAAACAACCTCAAAAGGACTCTTACCAATGGTATAATACATGGAATGATTATATGCAAACTCAATTTGTGGAAGAATGAGGTCTCATTGCTTAATGTTCTTGCCAACATAGCTTCTAAGCAAATTTCCCAAGCTTCTATTTGTTACCTCTGTTTGCCTATCGGTTTGTGGATGATGAGAGCTACTGAAATTCAAAGATGTGTCCAGTTTCCTCCATAGAGTCCTCCAAAAATGGCTAAGAAATTTTGAATCTCGATCAGACACCATAGTTCTTGGAATGCCATGCAATCTAACAATCTCCTTGAAGTATAAATCAGCAATATAAGATGCATCATTTGATTTATTGTAGGGAACAAAATGAGACATCTTTGAGAATCTGTCAGCAACAACTATGATAGAATCTTTGTTCCTTTGAGTTCTCGATAGTCCCAAGACAAAATCAAGACTCACGTCCTCCTATGGAGCATTAGGCACCGGCAATGGAGTGTACAAACCTGAATGTTGTCTTTTTGTTTTTGCCAAGTGACACACTCTACATTGCTTCACAAATCTCTCTACATCTCTGAACATCTTAGGCCAATAGAAATTTGATTGAATAAGAGCTAGAGTTTTGTCTCTACCAAAATCTCCTCCCAAAGCACCACCATGAGCTTCAGGTAAAATTACATGTCTCAAAGAACAAAATGGAACACACAAGGCATTAGCTTGAAAAAGAAATCCATCAAAGATAGTAAATTGCTTAAAAGAACCTGATTTATAATTCTGTCATATTGAGTTGAAATCCACATCATTCTGATAGAGATATTTGAATGTCTCAAATCCAACTAATTTGACTCTCATGATTGATAATAAATAATATTTTCGGCTCAATGCATCGGCAACTATATTTTGAACACCATATTTATGTTTAATTGTGAAGTTATAAGATTGCAAGAACTCCACCCAAGTTGCATGCCTCTTGTTTAGCTTGTGTTGGTGATTAATAAACTTCAATGTCTCATGATCAGAATATAAAACAAATGACTGGGCAAGAAGATATTGACTCCAATGAGATAAAGCTCAATAAATGGCATATAACTCCTTGTCATAGGTAGAATATTTTCTCCTTGTATCATTCAGTTTCTCACTAAAAAAAGGCAATGGGCTTTGATTCTTGACTCAAAACAGCACCAATTCCCACATTGGAGGCATCACATTCAACCTCAAATATTTTATCAAAATTGGGTAATACCAAAATAGGAGCTTCGGTCACCTTACTTTTTAATAGCTCAAAAGTTTTATCAGCCTCATTAGTCCATTTGAATTTATCACATTTAAGGCATTCGATGATTGGAGCAACAATCGAGCTGAAACCCTTGATGAATCTTCTGTAAAAGGAAGTTAAACCATGGAAACTCCTCACATCATGCAATGAAGTCGGTGTTGGCCAGTTAAGAATAGCTTCTACCTTACTTTGATCCATCATGATTCCATCTTTTGAAACAATATATCCAAGAAACACCACACTATGAGTAAAAAAGTTACACTTCTTCATATTAGCATAAAATTTTTGCTACCTCAAAATAAGAAAAATCTTCTTAAGATGAATCATATGTTCTTCCTCATTTTTTATGTACACCAATATATTATCAAAATAAACTACAACAAAGTTTCAATGCATGCCTTACGTATATGATTCATAAATCTCATAAAAGTACTATGAGCATTAGATAACCCAATGGCATAATCGACCATTCATACAAGCCTTCTCTAGTTTTAAATGTTATCTTTCACTCATCTCCAGGCCTCATTCTTATTTGGTGATAGCCACTCCTCAAGTCAATTTTAGAGAAAATAGAAGCACCATATAATTGATCAAGTAAATCATCTAACCTTAGAATGGGAAAACGATAGTCAATAGTGATTTTGTTGATGGCACGACTGTCCACACACATTCTCCAAGAACCATCTTTCTTAGGCACCAACAAGGTTGGAACAACACAAGAACTCATACTTTCCCGAATCAATCCCTTTTTCACTAATTTATCTACTTATCTTTAAAGTTCTTCATGCTCCTTGGGACTCATTCTATAAGCTGCCTTGTTAGGTAGGATAGCCCCCGGAATAAGATCAACATGATGTTGGATGTCTCTTAATGGTGGAAGACCATATGGAATATCTTCTAGTGTAACGTCTTGAAACTCCTCCAAGATTGGTTTCATGTTTGTCAGTGGCTCATTGTGATGTTCATTCTCTTTTAAGACCACTAGAGCCAAAATATCACTACCTCTTTCCAATTCACCCTTACATTCACCATAGGACATAAAAGCACTAACTTCCTTCTTAGGTGCATTGATTTCAGAAAGTTGTAATGGAGCTAAAATAATCTTCTTTTCATTCACCTTAAAAGAATAAGTATATTTATAGCCATCATACAATACCCTTCTATCATAATGTCATGGTTTGCCCAATAATAAATGACAAGCATCCATAGGAGCAACATCACACCATACTTCATCTTTGTAGTACTTGTCAATAGAAAATGAAACTAAACATCTTTTAGTTACTTTAATGTCGTTTTTATTTTGCAGCCAACATAATTGGTAAGGAAGTGGATGAGAGATTGTCTCAAACTTTAGCTTCTACACCATCTCAAAAGATACCACATTCTTAAAGCTGTCATTGTCAATGATCACCAAGCACACCTTACCATTAGAGGTACATTTAGTATGAAACACATTCTTTCTCACCCAACTTTCATCCTCAACCACATAAGATATTTGTAAGCTACGTTGTAACACAATAGATAAACCACGATCACCATAAGTAACATCTTCCTCATCATCATCATATTTTTGTTCGTCATTGGCTTCATTTCCTTCTTCAACTAATGTAACAATCCTCCTATTTAGACAGTCTGAAGCAATATGCCCAAAACCATGACACTTGAAGTATTTTCGACCATTAGGTGTAGAAGACTTAGGAGGTAGTTTGCTGCTGATTGATCCTTCAGTCTTCTCTTGCCCTTTCAGTACTACTTTACTTTAGGGAGTAGGCTTAGAATCTTCTCCTCTCGTATAGCTATCTTTCACTCTATATCGAGAACCCTTTTCAAACTTTTGTTGTTTCTCTACTTTTAAAGTCAGCTTACTCACATCATTTAAAGTCCAATACGGTTGGAGTTGAACGACTTTGGTAATCTCATATTTCAGACCTCCAAGGTATCTTGCAATGGTATGTTCTTCTGGTTCCATAAGCTCTCCTTTTAACATAAGATTATCGAACTCTGCTGTGTATTCCTCCACACTAATATTTTTTTTACTTAAAATCATGGATTTTCAGAAAGATTTCTTGTTTATAATTGTTAGGTAAGTATTTTCTTTTCAGCTCCCTTTTCATTTTCTCCCATGATATGATTTTACTCTTTCCTTCACGTTCTCTTTGCTTCTTCAGATTTTTCCATCAAAAAGATGCATTTCTTCTAAGTTTTAGTACCGCGAGCTTTACCATCTTTTGTTCTGGTGGTTCATGAAAATCCAAAATTCTTTCCACCATATTAAGTCAGTCAATAAAGTCGTCAACATTGATTTTCCCTTCAAACTCCGAAATATCCAATCTTGTGTTGTATTTTTTCTGTTATTCATCTCGGTCTTTACGTCTTGTCTAAAATCTTTGAAACTCCCTTGGGTAAGATGGCGAATCATTATCAGAATCATACATTTGGCCAATATTTTCATGCTGATTATTTTTGTTCCGAAGTTCTTCAATAATTTCATTTTTTTCTTGTAGACTATGTAACAAAACTTTGTAATTGCAACTTGAAGGATTCAACATCATCTTCATGGCCACTACCTTCACCAACTATATCTTTTCCATTCCGTCTTGCCATGATCTCTAGCCTTAAGCTCTGATACCAAACTGATACCGGGAAGAGAGAAAGATGAATGGAATTCGGAAAGAAACAAGAATACCCGAAAGTTGAGTTGTAGGAAACTAATAAACTCAGAACATAACTTGCACAAAATAGTCAAAGATAGTTCACCACCAAGTTTAAAATCGCAAGAGGATATAGAAAGTTCACTACCTCAAGTAAATCAAACAAGAATACAGAACTAAAATCAAAAGACTCACCACTCAAGGACGCATCCAAGAGATACAGAGTTTTAGAGACTCCAAAGAGCTTCTGCAAATACAATCAACTATCCAAAAGTTATTTTCAACCCTAGAATATCAAAACAAGTACTAAAGCATGAAACACCCCTTCATGCATAGGGAATAATAACATTAAATGCTTCACATCTGTCAACTAACCCCTTTATGTATTCCTTAGCCATGAAGAAATATATCTTGAAATAGTTATAATTTTGTCCAAGGAATATGCTAATGAACTGTAAATTGAGTATTCAAGTTAAAATTCTGAAAAATTTTAAAAAATTTTGAAATTTTTTTTCAAAAATTCTGAAAATTTTAAAATTTAAAAATTTATTAAAATTTTAAAAAATTAGACACTCCCGTGTCAAACGGGGATTACAACGAAAGCATTCAAGTTTCGAAGTCAGGGAAGAATTCACTAGCTGTTCTATTTACATCAAGCAATTATAACCAAAACTTAGAAGTTTGTGATTGACTAAAGAAAAGAGAGCCAGGAATTAACTGGGGCACCTGCTTCCAGGGATGCCTCATATTATGGTCATATCGAGCTGATGATTCTCTCTTTTGCATATTTGGTCCAGCTGATGCATTCATTCATTACTGAATCCAACGCCAATCCAACACTGAGGTCATTTCTGTGGAATGAAGATTCTACCTACGGTCTTACAAAGCTTGGGCAACAATTGGGGTATCTCATGGGGTTTTATCTCCTCCTACAAGTGATTACGAGTGACTGAGAAGTATTGTTTTATTTTTATAGTTCCTGCGAAACCTGAAACAGGTTGTGTACGTCCAAATATTTTTCAAAATACTACCAATTTTATTCATGTTGCCTCCTCCCCAAGTCGTAAGTACATCTTCCATTTACAAATGTAACCTATAGATCTATCTGTTTCCTGTCAACTGTTTCGAGGATCAGATGACCGCAACACTTACTATTTAGACTCTAAACATTTAGCACTCCTCGGGACTGTGGTTTGTAGCAATTTTAGATCTCTAATTAGTGGCCAAAAAGCTAAAATTGGCACTTGGAGAAAAAGAGGAATCGCTTTATACTGGTGCTCGTCTTTTGTTTCATCGGCTTCATTCAAGCAAGAAACCTTGTGAGCCCGACCTTGTGGCCCGTTCGCCTGACGTCTTGTTGCACCTGCTGTCGGTATTCCCCAAAGTTGAACTTCCTGTAGATGGCCGGCTGTGCGCTGCTCTCGATCACAGTTTCGTTGGAAGGGCACATAAAGTAGGCCACCGAGAACCTCTCCAGGTGTGGGTTGGGCATAACCCTGTGCTCCACACTCTTGTACAAGCCATTGCTCCATGCCTGCATTCCCATAAAAACGCCAGGTTTCTCTGTCTCACTCAGTCAAGCGTTTCACGTGTCAAAAGCACCTCCAAACACCTACTTGCAAGAGCTATTTTTCTCACCTGGAACAGATCGCCGATGTTGATGACGAGCGTGTTAGGATTAGGCCTAACAGTGAACCATCTGCCACCCTTCTTCAACTGCAGCCCGATCACTTCGTCTTGGCACAGGATGGTGAGGAAGTCACTGTCAGTGTGAGGAACCAACCCAAACACTTGAGCAGGTATTGGACATGGCGGATAGCGGTTTAGCCGTAGATAACACATGTTACGTGTGCAGTTTTCCTTCATATATGTGCCATCGCGTCCCAATCCTTCCGCAAGCGTGTCGACCAGTTGATTTGCCAGTTGAGCCATCCCCAAAGAAAGTTCTTCTATCACGCACCTGGGATGCAAGATGGCCATTGGAAGCATTACTGAGGGTGTCGTAAGAGATTTACTCTACAGATATGGAGATAAACTTAGGGTGTCACGAGAGATATACACAGTAAACCGAGAGATGTATGAGGAAATCCAAGCTTACCTACAAAACCATGTAATTTGGCTGCAAACACATGCCATGTTTTACTCTGTGATATAAAGAACATCTTGTGAAGTACCTGATGGTGCTACTCCTTGCAGGCTTGTTTGACGAAGATAGAGGAATATGATACGCCTCCGACCACGACAAGTGCTTCAGGCTGGTCGCCGTGGGTGTCCCCCACCGATAGCTGTCGTCGGAGAAGTCGAGGAGTTTCTCGCTTGCCTTCTGCTTAAACGGTTGACGAAACCTCTTAACCTGCTCCTCTCGCAACCTCGCCAATAGACCGTCGGCTATGCCGTGGTTCACTATCTGGAAGAAGCCCCACTCGGAGGCGGCGGTGACGATGTCTTGCTTGCATTGCGCGGCCTCGAGCACGCTGTTTAGACGGCTGAGATCGATGAGCGGGAGGTCGCAGCACTCCACCACCTCGGTTTCAGTGTCAATGGCTTGTTGTCCGCCGAAGAGGCTCTTGTAGGTGGCTAAGAATGGTGGACTGTGATCCATCACAGGAGCAGTGTGAACCTGAGGGAAGGAGATGAACTTAGTGCTCGACTCTCACGAAGAAGAAAACCAACAGGCCTTCATGTTTATATAGCCATCAGCTCAGACCTCTGATGCTTAATCCGATCTAGTCTTGCTTTTTCTTTCAAGGTAGAATTAATTAAACTCTGTTAAAAATATAACTCTAAATCATATCTTTGACTTATGTTTTTGGATAAAATAGCAATATAATAACTAATTTAAGATAGTATCAAATGGAGGGATCCTATTTTCGGATTATCTCTGGCTCAAACTCTCAATAAAATTATATCCCCATTTAATTTATGTAAGTCATCCGTCATCTTAAAACCCATGCAGTAAGAAATTTCCTACGAATTCAAAATTCATGTATTGAATTTGAGCCGTCTGTCATGCAGGTGTAAGGAGAATGTTAAAAAATATAAATGATATCATAGCTCATTTACAGGTTTTAAGTTCACTACTCAATAGCTAATGCCCTAACGCAGGAATATATGAACCACTATCACATCTCCATGACATAAATGGAAAAGTAAGAAACAGTGTATTTAACAGCTTTAACATTGGGATGCAGAATTTTTTTTTTTCTCTTACAATTACTTATTTTTCACTTTGAATATACGCGATGTAATCGGAGAGGAGACAAAAAAAAAAAAAGGCGTAAGATTTTGGGGAACTGGCTTCATCCGAGCATAAGCATCTCCGTGTTTGGAGGGGGCGGGCGGGGCGTGTTTTTGGAGCATGCCCCCCTCCCTCATAATTGTCGACCATCGTTTCTGGCGAACGCTCCACTTCAAGGCTTTCTGCGCCCAGACACGACGCAACGCGACGTGGGACTAGAAGCTGCGGTGGTGGACGGACATGACCCATCATGCGACGTCCCTCTTCTTCCCCGACTCCATCGCACATCAGTCTCTCCTCCTTGTCTCCTTGCACAACCCCCCACACGGCCACGGCCACAAGGTGTGCTGGCCATACTGGCCACATCCCACGTTGCAGTTCTACCCAGTTTGTATTCTTTCATGAATTTGTTTTGTTTTATTACGTTCGAGGAATTCTCATGTCAGGGACATGGATGCTAAAGATCTGGTGAGGGCAATATCCTTTATAATATCGGTGAGAAACTCACAGCTTTGATGTAAGAAACGCTATGGTGGTCTTCCCACCTAATCCTAAAACAAAGACGGCAAGTAGGGAGTCGATATCATGGGATTGTTATGAACATTGGGCCACTACACTTGAATCAACAATTGGAAAGAATTCTCACCGACAATAAAGATTTGGAAATAGTTCTACAACGAGTTTGAACAGGTCGGCAAGAAAAGCCATTGGCTGGGCTGCCACTTCTTTTTCAGCCCAGCCATCGACACGACGGGAATCGTCATTGTCTAGCTAAGAATGAAGACTTGGCATCTCACCCCAGCCATCAACACTATGGTGATGGTCACTATCTAGCTAAGATTAATGAAGCGTTACGCTATATAGGTGCGACTTTACAAACTAAACAAGGATTCCAGGCGATGTTGTCTGTCGATGTTGGAGAACTCCGTGTGTGGATCTCACTACAACAGGTCATTGAATGGCCACATCAATGGGCGGAAACGTTTGCCATGGTGTCCCACGGCACAGGAACAGAAAGAGACAAGGAAAAAAAAAAAAAAAAAAAACTACAGTAAGTTGATATTTTTATGATCCCAACTAGTTTTCTCTTTGACAAGGACGACTCCACATGTAATATCTGAAAAAAGAACCCTCTGAGCCTACGGAAAAATACAACGGAGAATGTAATGACAAAACACTGCATGCGGAGAATTTAGAAATAATACCTGACTTAGCTCTCGTGCCTCCAACACCTCCATTCTTCCCAAGGACAATTGTTTGTCTGCCTTTAACTCACCGAAAGAATACTCTTTGATCTGCTTGGATATGGACTGCGTCGCAGGAATGCACTTGATAAAAAGAAGCCAACTACTTACTATAAGATGAGACCCATCGCGAATGCAAAGACAAAACTAACCATTCAAAAAAAACAAAAAGAAAACTACCTGATTGAGGTCTCGGGCTTCCGAAACGATTCCCAACACCTTCATCTTCTTCAGCTTCCTTGGACTCGCCAATGGGATACCCTGGACCTGCTTATTTATATAGAGATTGCACGACGTGTTAGTCTCGTGAAATGAAAGGGAGCTCCGGTAGCTCTGCGACTAAACGCTGATCCCGCTGACTAGACGCTGAGGGTGTTTGGCCTCTTGCATGGGGAAGGGAGTAATGCCGTCGCGGTCACCCCCACCCCCACCCCACAGAGGCCTTCGACACGCTACGGCCGCGGCTTTAACCCGGAGTTCATGATGTGATTCAGTGAGAACGATGGGTGCACATGGAGTTCAATGAGCAATGATGCGATCCTGTGTGTACATTTATCTTCCTCGCTGATGGATGGATGGATGGCTCCCTCATGCATTGCATGGAGTAATGCTCGTCAATGGCGCTGCTTACTGTCTCAGAAGAACGGTAGGTACTCTTCCTACCTACTAAGTTGGTCCTTTACTCCCTCATTTACTCAATATTGTGGTACCACGGTCGTCAATTACATCACGACACTTGCATATTGACTCTAATGGACTTCAGCATTTTTTTTTTCTTTTTTTGAAACATCATGTATTTTTATCTGCCATTAGATAATTAGAGAATACATTTTACACCTACTTAGCTAAATACCTGCCATGTTATTCCAAAGTCATTCTCTGGTCAAAAAATTCATGTCATTACCGCAGCATCGGTTGTATCAAAGAAAACATGAAGTTGTAGGTTAGTTTATATATATATATATATATATATATTTTTTTTGACAGATGAGTATCGAGGCAATCTAATCACTAATTTTGGAAAGAAGCCAGTTCTCGTGACCTCAACCTAATCATCTAATCTGGAAAAGAAGCAATCTAATCACAGAATTAATGCTTGTTTAGGACATTCGATTAAATCTAGATGATGTAAATTCTACATTTTTGTCAAGAGAATAGGATCTCCACACATTGGTTTGCAATTCATGGATAGCTAAACTATATATTTTCCAATAGAAACAATATTTAACTCAAGGAAACCATTCTTATATCGTTGGCATCCGCGGAAGTCAATTATGAATACAAGAAAGAACTCGATCATTCAAATATCTTATTCATAAAATATCTAATAACATCACAATAACATATCTAACTTATAAAAACTAGTGGTAATAATAATAGCAAAACTTCCTAGCAATGGAAAAACTAGCATTTCCTACCCTTTCCCAGTGATCAATAAATCCAACGAATATTGGAAAGTCAGGTGAAGAAATATATGGAATTTTTTACTGTGGAGGCTTAATTAAGAGTCTTCTCTAGCAAACTTCATTTGTTAATGCTCTTGAATCTACCTCGAAATGCGGCTATCACCAAATCTTGCTTCAAACATATTGTTTATGTTTATGTTTGAGGATCAAAAAGAGAGAGAGAGAGAGAGGCTATTGATCCCACCTAAAAACAATTGCATGTCCTTGCCAAGGACATATATAGGGAACTTCTCCCTGGAATCTTTTGAAGTGGAATGGAGGCCATACAAATCACAGCTTAGTGGGTACGTTTTAGTTTCAGAATATTATTCCATGTAAGCTTGGATATCTTGGGACCAAGTTTAAGTATTTTTACCTCAACTCCATGTTATATGATCGATTTCAGAGAAACGCTTCAGGCACCACAAAGATAACGACAATGCATTCATTACCTACTACTCGTACACCTTCGACAAATTAAGGATGTAGCTGAAAACATGTATTTATTAGAAGATATTCATATCTGATGAGAGATTTGAAGAAAAAAAAAACATAAGAGAACTAAGAAAATAGTTCCAAATAAAATTTGGATTATTTTAATGTATATTAATCCTGACTAGTTTGATTCACTCATCGTTAATGAATTTTTAGCATAGTATCAGAGTCAGCATGAGCTTGGTAACGATTGTTAAGCTTGCGATCCACTGATCAAGCTATAGTTGCGGATAAAGTTAGTCAGACTTGTGAGAGACAATTAAGTCACAAATGAATAAGAGATTAAGAGAATAGTTTTTGAATTGAATTGATATATTTGACTCAAATGTATATTAATTCTAACTGGTTTGACTGAATCATCACCATGAAACATAGGAACGCTTGTTTCTGTATGAGGAAACTTCGTTTGTAGGAAAAGGTCATAAGCAGGACTGCATTAGAAGTGACAACAAAAGGAAGGCATGGCAAAAGCTTAAACTTACTTGGGGAGGAGTTGACTGATCCCTGGAATGAAGCAGGTGAGCAACTCATGCGCTGAAGCTACAGATATAAAGCTTTGTTCAGCCGCATCTATGCGTTGCTTTGGGTGTCTGGCTGTTAAAAAGAACACGTTCATCCATAGAATATCAAAGAAATATGTAGCACACTTCTGCAAAGGGATTGGCAGAGTGTTGGAATCAGGATCAGAAGAGAAACGAGGACCAAAGAAGTCGATGAAGTGGGGATAGATAGAGCTAAAATGATTGTGTCGGATGAAGAAAGATTTAATGATACAAGAAAAATTAAACAGTTTCTCTAGCCTTCTCCTTCACAAATCACAACCAGCAACCCACTTGCTGTGGTTGAAGGGATTGTACCACCTTCATTTCACTCTCTTACTCTCTGTTGAATCCCTGTATTTTAGTACCCGTCCGTGTCGGCATGATATATATATATATATATATATATATATATATATATATATGTAAAAGGTTGACTGACTCTCGTGTATCCGCGACTCCAAACACCTTTTGCAATGATTGGGAAGGGAAGGAATGGTTGGACTTATAGCTACGTTGACAAGCCACATACATGCACATAAATATCCTAATACATCTGCAGAATCTTCTCTGGTGTGGACCACGCATCGGATGTTAGCATTGTTAAATGGTAATTAAGATTCTATTGTGAGTCCTACCACCCTTTGTTACTTTTGTTACTTGATAAGGTACATTTTATCCTGTCCAACGAAGATCGTTATGTCATCCTGTAAAGCCTAATAAATATATTGGACTCAGCTCAGTCGAGAAGAGGCATTGTCTCAGCCCGTTGCTTAATGAGTATGGTGAGACGAGGGACGCATCAATCGGCATCAGCAAATATATCGTTGGTTCACTACTCACTCGAGGAGCACGATAGCATACAACTTTGCATCAATGCCTACACGCGTTAAACAATATCGTATGGACTCCTTTTTCAGTAGATAATATAAAAAGCACCCAGATGAACTATAGCATGAGACTCCTCCTCCTTCTCCTCTCTCTCTCTTTCTCTTATTCTATTATTCACACGGCATATACTCAATCTCTTCATCTTGATAACTTGATAGTCGAAGGGAACGAGTCAAGGGGTTTCCATCACCCTACTAAGGCCTTGTCACTAGTGACGGATGAGGAACCCAACGAGTCGAATAACTTCATATCAAGGGAAACACCCCTCGGAACAAACACCTAGCCCGGATTTAACCGTCGAGACTACATTGACACTCTTATGCACGAGGGTTAGACTAAGGTGAGACAACACCTCACCCTCGATAAAAAGAAAGAAAGAACACCAATATCATTAAAATCTAAATGGTAGAAGCCTTGGCTGAAACAAGTTAACTGTAGTTGTTATTAGTTGTGGTAAAACGTACGTACAACACAGAATAGTTAAGTTAGTAGACATATCTGCGATCATTAATTATATATATATATATATATATATATATAGAAGTATCATGGGACCTCAAAATGGTCATATAATCAATCATTACATACATAAGATTCAAAGTTCACACCAACAGTTAAGGAGAAGAAGAGCATATCATTAATTTCACTACTGAGACGACAAAGAACACTTGGATGCAACCTTTTGGAAGCATTTAATTACATCTGCAAAGCTACAGAATGGGAACTGGTCTTAGCCTTTTGAAGGCATTTAATCTGATTTGCCACAATGACTGCACCAACAATAACTTGCTATTAAATATTGACAACATCTTGGATCCAACTTCAGCACAAAACTGCGACGTTGACCCTTTTCCTTGAGACGTTGAAAAAGGCACGAGTAGAGGATAGAGCTCCCGTAAGCGTTGTTGGACGTCGGCATGGCCACAGAAGCTTCGCTGCGTCTCAAACTTATCCATCAGCGTTCAATTGGAGCACGTGGGATCGAGTACTCGCCAAGATAAAAGGATGGCTCGGATCAGAGACACCCGAGGAAGAAGATGAATGTTTTTTACCAGTCAGTACCCCTCTGTGCCCCGAGTTAAGACTTAGTACAACACCTATCCGAAGACTGTCAACGTACTAAGCATCTGATCTTGCATTTATGCTGACGTTGTTAAATCCCAATCATTCCTTTTCCTCCTATTCACGAAGACACATAATCTCGTAAAAATACATGATGTCAATGCAACCACGTCATTCACGCATCGCCCCGTACAGCCGCCCTAATCATTGAGGACGCGCGTCTTCCACTTCTCCGTGTCTGCTCAATCATCAACCATTACGTCCAAGTCGGTGTTGGGTTGCTTTATTGTTTTGTTCATATGCATGGGGGTTGTACACCGTACACACTTGACGCAGTGCAAGCAAGGAGAGTTGGTTGTTCTTCGAGGGGGTACATTTGTGGTGTGGCTTCAACAAAAACTCCATGGTTTGATCATTCGGAGAGCAGTAACTTGTCGGTGTAACACATCACGTTTAATATACCAAGGAGAGGGTAGCAATAGGATCGATAGATAGATAGATAGGACAAGTAAGAATGGTCCCTGGCGAGCATTGATATAGGCCACCTTTGACTCCTTCTGGTCCCAGGTCCTGTCCCTTGAGTTAATAATTGTGCTACAGGAAGTCTCAAATCAGGTTCAAGTGAATCCCATGGTATTATTATGCATTAAGTTGTACTTTTGGTTGATTCTGAAAAATGCAAGCAATTGGCTGTCAGATCAGAGACTCCTGCCGACATGGTGAGGAAGAGAGTGAGTGATGTTCTTTCAAAGTGTGAGCAAAGAGTTGAGACTTTTTTTTATTGACAGTCACTATGTACTGTCTTTCTCTTGACAAGACTTGGAAAAAAAAAAAATTGCTGTCAAAAAATTGCTGTCGGTAAGAATTAAAAAAATGTAATGGATGCTGTTGCTACTGCTATGAATCACTCACTGCTTGCTGTTGGTTGCCATCATAACTCACTCAAGTCCCAAAATGAATCATGTGAAGACACTATAATCCATGTTCACATCAATGCTAATAATTCATACATGCAATGGAATCACCCACCATTAATTCTTACTCTCTTTCTTCCATCGTTACTCTCTCCAGGTGCATGGGCTAACGATAATATTTATTCAAATATGTATAAATTCATCATGTTTCAATTCCTTTTTCTTTCAAGTAACATACTACTCAAGTAATAATTACCAAACCTATATGTAAATTGGAGTGTAGTTATATATATATATATATATATATATATATAGGGAGGGCAATGCGGCTTTGATCACTCATGTAAAAGTCAACGAGTAGGAGTTGAAACAGTCTCACAAAAACTTAAAAGGTTATTAACTCAAGGGATTCACTTACAGTGTGTGAAGCGATGGAAGTCAAAAACAGATTTCTTACAAAATTAAATGATGATAAATCATTGCATTTCAATGTAACAAGTTCAGTTTTGCTTTTGATTTTGTTAGTGAGTCGATCGTGGGCCGATTGAAGAGTTGCATTGTTCCAAGTTAAATGGAATACGTACTTTAACAAGACCCAATGGGCTTTGACCCATTACAGGTCAAAATGGTTTCCTCGTGCGAAGTTGGATGACAGTAAACCTCGTATTTAATGGAATATTAATCATGTCAGCGCCATCGTTGACGAGAACTAAGCATTGTTACTTCCATATTTATCCGTACCCAAACAAGAAAATTAGTAAAGAAAGATATTTCTTATAATCATTTAAGAGTATTTGATTATAAAATATTTATTTAGATGAGAGATCGATAATAAATCTACATAATATATCTTCTTGGGTTATAAAATCCTAAAAATAAGATTATCATATAAATCCCAGGCTAGTGTCCTCCCATAATAATTAGTGATGATGAACAGAAAAAAAATACAGTGATATGCTCTCAAATGATGATGTTGATAAACACGTTGAGCAAGACTATCTAGAATCAAACATCAAATTGAGAAGATTCACTAGAGAGCAACTACCTTCTCAATTATATTCTTTACATGAATTTATATTACTTATTAGAAGTTATAAAGAAGTTATGTTACATGTGTAGAAAGATGGATGATTGAGTGTCATACATGAAGAGATAAAATTATTGTATGAGAATCATATATTTGACTTAGTAAAATTAACTAACAAGAAAGAGCATTAAATATATTTTTACAT
Organism: Ensete ventricosum; assembly: GCA_029747655.1. NCBI lineage: Eukaryota > Viridiplantae > Streptophyta > Magnoliopsida > Zingiberales > Musaceae > Ensete > Ensete ventricosum. Next base: position 10,463,181 of record JAQQAF010000009.1, on the reverse strand, counting down.
TTGACTGTGAAATGATTTGATCGAGAGAAAAATATTGATTTTGTAAAAAGTTTTTCATCTATGGTCAAGATGTCTTACGTAGAAGTTTACCCGAAGAATGTTGGAAGTTCATTGGGAGTTCGTTGAAAGAAATCGGGAGCTCGTCGAAGAGATGATCGGACAACGAACATTATACATTGAGTATCGTAGTTAGCATCGTAATGAGAGTTAGTTTTACTAACTCGATTAAGCGACCATTAAGCTTTAATCGGGGCTGATTTGGATTTATTATAAAAGTCATTTTAGTAACCCAAGGTCAAATGAGACACGGTCTTTGAAGATACGATCTCTAAGACGACACAGTCTTCGAAGGTGTGTCAGGTGGTTGAATCGCCTAGACTGGACAGTTAAATCGGCCAAACACAATCTTCCAAACTATCAGGTGGTTGAACTGCCCAAAATACACTCCCAGATTGTGTCAGAAGGTTAAACCGCCCATAACATAGTGTTAAAGACTAGCATCTCGGGAATATTTAAAAATTAATTTTTGGCTTCACTTTTGAAACCATTTGGGGCTTATAAATACCCCACTTATTCTTGCTGGAGAAAGATAATCAATCAAGAGCAAAAACCTTGTGAAAACATTATTGTAATTGAAAATATTTTTTGTTTAAGAGAGAGCTTAGAGACTTGTAAAGGTTATCTCCTAAACTTGTAAAAGGAGAATAAAGTTATAAGAGGGTGGTTGATCTTCACCCATTGAAGAAAGATCTATAGTGGAAGCCGATGACCTCAACGGAGGAGGAATCGAGAGTAGATGTAGGTCACAAGACCGAACCACTATAAAATCGATTTGCTTTCTCTTCTTTGCTCTTTATGTTAATTGCTTAATTGTCTACTACCTTTGCTTGCACTCTTACACACATCTCTACACTTAAAATCGATATGAAATTTTTATAAGCACTAATTAAGGGCCCATTGAATCTTAATTAGGATTGATTTAGACTTATTGGGAGGCCCATTCAGTGACCCAAGTTTGGATCAAGCAGTGGAATCGCCTATGAGCCAGACATAGCCTTTTAGGTTGTTAGGCAATAGTATCACCCAAACTACATGATGGTACCGTTGAGACATAATCTCCTAGATTGTGTTAGACGGTGGTACAGCCTAGGCAGGCGATAGTATGCCAGCATTACTTTCTGCAAGCGATAGTGGCAGTTGAATCGCCTGTACCCTAAAAATTCGGGGATTTGAATTTTGGGCTCCAAGATTTTGAATTTAGGCTCCAAAATTTGAAACCATTTGAGGTCTATAAATACCTCATGTGTTCTTGCATGGAAGAGCAAGAAAAAGAGAACAAAAACTTATGAAAATATTATTGTAATTCCTTGAGAGTTCCCCTCCTCTTCTCTAAGTGTAGTTTTTATTTAAGGGAGGGCTGAAAGAGTTATAAAGGTTTAACTCTCCTAAACCTTTCAAAAGAAGAATAGAGTTGTAAGAAGATAGTTGATCTTCACATGTTGAAATGATATCAATAGTGGAAGCCAATGACTTCAACGGAGGAGAAATCAGGAGTGGAGCAGGTCATGACCCTTAAACCATTGTAAAAGTGGCTAATAAGATGCACATGCAAAATGTCAAAAAATTCACCACCCCACTCTTTACTACTGAATCACTCAAATTATATGATGTTACTCATACTACGGATCTCACTCAGTATCGATAAGTACTTGGTTTCTAATTATTTTATCCCTCACACGTCTAAATATCTCATTTGTAGATAGTTGATAGGGACTTTTCTGGTGCTTGCCTAGTAGATGCGTCCCGCCTCCAAGTTCGTTGAGCAAGCACATGCTGGTTCAGGCCCGTGTGCGCTAGCTCGCCCGCCTCGCGGTCTTCTCGGTACGGAGTGGGAGCTTGACTGGATGAGTGGTGATTCAGAGCTCGACTTGGGAGGTCGGCAGCTGGAGTGGTGGAGTCCGGGTGAGGAGAGAGTTGTCCAACTCAGGTCGGTCGCTGGCTCCTGCAAGAAGGTCGAGTCGGGTAGGTTCCCGACGTGACCCCTCCGAAGGTCAAGTTAGTTCGTGGGTTTGTTCCTTTTTCCATCCCCCTGCCCCGTAGAGGTGCAGGAGCTTTTATAGTGGGTGTTGTAGATCATTTGTACCTGATAACCTTACTGCCTTTATGGCTTACCATACCGTCGTACCCTCCCACCATGCTTGTTGTCCTTGCAATGAGGCGTGCGTTTGCAGTTGGGGGGTGCCGACCTTACTTGTGTCAGGTCGGCTGTACGAGCATTGGCGCCCCCCGTATATCCGGCAGGTTACCTACGTCGGGTCGGCCACGTCGGCGGGCCAGCTGTCTGAGGGTGTGATGACTTGGCGGCCAGGTCAGCATTTGTCATATCATTCTTCCCCCCCCCCCCCCGGGAAGACCTTCTCGAGGCGCCTGGTGAGGGTGTCGAAGATGAGGTCTCGCATTTAACTGCTGGTTCGAGATCGCCATGAACTAGTTCTGAGTGCGGCGATTGATCAGGCTGAGTAGGAGCTCAAGAATTATGATGTATCAAGAGTCGATCCGACCGAGCATGAGCTCGGGAATTACGATGTAGCAAGAGTTGATCCGACCGAGCCGGCGCTCGGGAATTGCAATGCGGCAAGAGTCGATCCGACCGAGCATGAGCTCGGGAATTGATCAGACCGAGCATGAGCTCGGGAATTGTAATGCAGCAAGAGTAGATCCGACGTAGCATGAGCTCGGGAATTACGATGTAGCAAGAGTTGATCCGACCGAGCCGGCGCTCGGGAATTTCAATGCGGCAAAAGTCGATCCGACCGAGCATGAGCTCGGGAATTGTAATGCAGCAAGAGTAGATCCGACCGAGCATGAGCTCGGGAATTACGATGTAGCAAGAGTTGATCCGACCGAGCTGGCGCTCGGGAATTGCAATGCGGCAAGAGTCGATCCGACCGAGCATGAGCTCGGGAATTGATCAGACCGAGCATGAGCTCGGGAATTGTAATGCAGCAAGAGTAGATCCGACCGAGCATGAGCTCGGGAATTACGATGTAGAGCTCTTGCCAAGGGTGGAGTTGGGCGCAAATCCGGAGATTAGGCCAAGAGGGCGACCTCGGGCGCAAATTCGAAGATTTTGGCCGAGAGGGTGACCGCGGGCGCAAATCCGGAGATTTTGGCCGAGAGGGTGACCTCGAGCGCAAATTCACAGATTTTGGCCGAGAGGGTGACCTCGAGCGCAAATTCGGAGATTTTGGCATAGAGGGTGACCTCGGGCGCAAATTCGGAGATCTCGGCCGAGAGGGTGACATTGGGCGCAAATTCGGAGATTTCGGCCGAGAGGGTGAACTCGGGCTCAAATTCGGAGTTTTTGGCCAAGAGAGTGACCTCGGGCTCAAATCCAGAGATTTGGCTGAGAAGATGAACTCGGGCTCAAATTCGGAGATTTGGCCAAGAGAGTGAACTCGGGCATGAATCCGGAGATTCGGCCGAGAGGGTGAACTCGGGCTCAAATTCGGAGTTTTTGGCCGAGAGAGTGACCTCGGGCTCAAATCCGAAGATTTGGCTGAGAAGGTGAACTCGGGCTCAAATTCGGAGATTTGGTCGAGAGAGTGAACTCGGGCATGAATCCGGAGATTCGGCCGAGAGGGTGAACTCGAGCTCAAATTCGGAGATTGGGTCGAGAGAGTGACCTCGGGCTCAAATATGGAGATTTGGCTGAGAGGGTGAACTCGGACGCGAAACTCAATATTATATATGTATATATATATATAGATATGTATTTTTCGTCCTTTGTCTAGGGTTTCGGTCATAGTTATGGCACATTTAATGCGCTGAGTGCTTTTTGGGGTGGCGGCGCTTCCTCTTACCTCGGGAAGCTGAAACAACTCCCTTGGGTGCTATAAGTTAGCTGCGGGGTTGGGCAGAGACCTCACTTGCTCATTTTGCCTTCTTCCTGCCTCCGTCTTGGACCACCATAGCCAACCTTCGCCCTATCAGCTCGGCAACCCCTTTTGAACAGGTCGCGATGACCTCGTCGGACTCCTCGACTAGTGTCAGGGTCATTTCTCCCTCGGGGTCGGGGGAGTCGAGTCATGGTGATCCCGAGGTTAGTTCCTCGGGAGCGTCTTCCGAACCCTCGTCGCCTGTCGACGCGAGGGTTCAGAGGGATTTGGAGGTCATGATGTCAGATCATGACCTCGACTCGGCGGTGACTGAGGGGTCACTTGCCGCGATTAGGGCACGGTACAGCATCCCGACTGAATACGGGTTGCATGTTCCAGAGCCAGGGCAGCGTCCTTACAGCTTGGACGTCCCCGGCATGTGCATCTCGGTAGATGCCTTGGAGGTCGGCCTTCGGTTTCCAGGTCGGCCTTCGGACCTGGAGCGTGCCCGAGCCGAGCTGCCGGGGAAGGCGGTCACTGAGTACAAGGGGTCCCTCGGCTTCAAAGAGGGTCTGAAACAAATGGGCCGGGTTACTTACGAATATGGGTATCGGGTGGCGCTGGCTCGCTTTCACGCCCGGTACCCTGATGCCGATATTGAAGAAGATCCGTTCACTATTTACCCCGAGGACGACTCAGTGCCGATGGAGCGACAACAGGATTTTGACGACTCGGCGCCTCCCGAGTCCTGATTTTGTTCTCCACTTGTTATTTTTTCTTTTTTTTTTAAGCTTGTAACTCGGGTCGGGTAGCCCTCATATTGGCTCCCGACCTGTTTTGTACTTGTCCCAAATTAATACAAGTCAAGCCGTTTTGCTGATATAGTTACATTTCAACTCGGCATAAGTGGTAATACAAGCCAGGTCACTTTGCTGACATTGTCATGCGTAAAACTTTCGCAAGTTTGTGATGTGCCAGGTTCTTGGCAGCATCCGTCCTTCCATTATTGTCAGTGTATAAGTCCCGTCTCGGATAACATCGATAACTCGGTAGGGACCCTCCCAGTTCGGGGCCAGCTTGCTGCGGGACCGGGTCGGGTCGCTGACCTCGGTCTTCCGGAGCACCAAGTGGCCCGACCTGACGTGCTGTGGGCGTACTCGTCGGTTGTAGATTCTTGCGATAGCTCTTATGTAGGCCAATGCTCGGAGATGAGCATCGGCACGTTTTTCCTCCAATAGGTCGAGGCTCCTACGGAGCTGCTGGTCGGACTCCTCCTGATGTTGGGTTTGGACTCGAAGGGTCGGGAAAACCACCTCGGGAGGTAGTACGGCTTCAGTCCCGAATGTCAGGCTGTACGGTGATTCCCCCATCGGGGTTTTTGGAGTCGTTCTCAATGCCCATAGGATGCTCGGGAGCTCCTCCACCCAAGAAGTCGTAGCGTTGGAGACCCTTTTCTTCAACCCTTCAAGAATGGCTCGGTTTGTTACCTCGGCTAGCCCGTTGGCTTGGGGATGGGCAACCGAGCTGAATTTCAGCTGGATGCGGTAGCTCTGGCAAAATGTTTTGAACTTCACATTGTTGAACTGCGTGCCGTTGTCTGTGATGATCGCCCTAGGGAGGCCGAACCTGGTTATGATGTTCTTTCATACGAACCCTTAAACTTGTCTCTCGGTGATGGAGGCCAGCAGCTCGGCTTCGAGCCATTTGGTGAAATAGTCGACTCCGACTATCAGAAACCTTCTCTGTCCCAAGGCTGGGGGGAAGGGGCCGAGGAGGTCCATTCCCCATTGGACGAAGGGCCATGCGCAGTCGGCAGTCGTGAGTGGTACCATCGGTCTATGTTGGAGTCGGGCGTGCTTCTGGCATGGCTCACAATTTCGAACATAAGCTTGGGCATCCTTTCGTAGTGTGGGCCAATAGTAACCTTGCCTGAGGACAATGTGTGCCAAGGTGCGAGCGCCGACATGGTCTCCACATATTCCCTCGTGGATCTCAGCTAAGGTGGTTTGCGCCTCGGTCGGGTTCAAACAGCGAATTAAGGTCGGTTGAAGCCTCGCCGGTAGAGACGGCCATTAACGATGCAGTACCATGATTCCATCCTTCTGATTCTTCGGGCAGTCGCCTTATCCTCGGGGAGGACTCCCGCTTGTTTGAAGCGAAGGATCTCGTCGGTCCAGCCTCTGTCTTCCTGATCAACAGTCATCATAGTCGGGCCGATGGAGGGCCCGATGGTCCTCACCATTGCTCCGGTTGGTGTGTCGGTCATGCGGGAGGAAGCTAACCTGGCCAAGGCGTCTGCTTGCGCGTTCTCGCTGCGAGGTACCTTGGTGATGGTACACCTTCGAAACCGAGTCGTCATCAGTCGCGCCTCGACCAGGTATTTGATCATTGCTGCTTCCCGGGTCTCGAACGTGTCGTTGACTTGGCCAGCGACGAGTTGGGAGTCGGTGAATATCTCGATGTCTTTCGCTCCCAGCTCGGCCGCGACCTTGAGACCGAACAAGAGCGCTTCGTACTTGGCTTCATTGTTTGTAGCTCTGAATCCTAGTCGCAGGGCATGTTCGTAGATGTGGCCCGAGGGGTCCTTGAGCACCACGCCGACTCCTCTTTCCAAGTTGGCGGAGCCGTCGATATGTAGAGTCCATCCAGGGACCGGGTTTTTCGGGACTTGTGGAGGTGTGAGCTCCGAGAGGAAATCTGCGATCACTTGGCCTTTAATCGCCTTTCTCGGCTCGTACCACTTGAGCATCCGACCTGCAACATCAAATTTGGAAAGGATCTGGCGCAAGGGTTGGTCGGTTATTACTTTGATGGGATGTGTCTGGAAATACGGCCTCAGTTTTTTGGAAGCCAGGATCAGCGCCAAAGCTATCCTTTCTATGGGGGCATAGCGGAGCTCAGGCCCTGCCAGAACATGGCTAATGTAATAGATCGGCCTTTCCCCAGCTTTATCGAGTGTTACCAGGACCGAGCTAACCGCCAGGTCGGTCGCAGCGAGGTATAAGCCGAGGGGCTCGCCATCCTTCACCGAGGCTAGTTGCGGCAGGTTCTCGATGTGACTCTTGAGTTGGCGGAATGCTTCCTCGCATTCGGGGGTCCACTTGAAGTCTTTTGACGACCTCAATGCGCGGAAAAAGGTTGAACTCTTATCTCCGGCTCGAGAAATGAAGCGGCTTAGGGCTGCTAACCTTCCCGTAAGTCGTTGGACCTCTTTTATAGTCCTGGGGGGCTGCATCTCCTGTATTGCTTTTATCTTGTCGGGATTGGCATCGATTCCCCGTTGGTGTACTATGAAGCCGAGGAACTTTCCTGATGTGATGCCGAAAGTACATTTCGCCGGGTTGAGACGCATCTTGTATTTCCTCAGCGTGCGAAATGTCTCCTCCAGGTCGGAGAGGTGGGTCTCGGCATGCCGACTTTTGACTATCATGTCGTCTACATAAATCTCCATATTCCTCCCGACCTGGTCCTTGAACATACGATTGACGAGGCGCTGGTAGGTCGCGTCGACGTTTTTCAATCCGAACGACATCACCTTGTAGCAATATGCTCCATTATGTGTGATAAAGGCCATGTTTCTTTTGTCTCTCGGGGCCATTTGGATTTGGTTGTACCCTGAGAAGGCATCCATGAAGGAAAGCAGCTGATGCCCCGACGTGGCATCTATAAGTTGATCGATGCGGGGAAGTGGGTAGCAGTCCTTCGGGCAAGCCCGATTTAGGTCAGTATAATCAACGCACATTCGCCAATTTCCATTCGCTTTTTTGACAAGTACAACATTGGACAACCAGGTCGGGTATTTCACTTCTTCGATAAGTTGGGCGTCCGACAAGCGAATGACCTCATCTTCTATAGCCTTCTGTCGGTCCGGAGCGAATTTGCGCGGACGCTGCTTCACAGGTCAGGCGTCGGGGGAGATGTTTAAGTAATGTTGGGCGACCTCTGGGTCGACCCCCGGCATGTCACTTGGGGTCCACGCAAAGACATCGTCGTTCTTCCGCAGGAAATCTATCAGTTGAGCTTGTTGATTCTCCGCGAGCTCCGACTCGACCTTTACCAGCTTATCCATGCGGTTCTGGTCTAGTGACGATTCGAGGACTCTTTCCGCGGAGTGGGTGTCTCGGGTGTTTTCTTCTGGATCTGGGGGCGTGGCGCCGAATGGTTCGGTTCTCGGTCTCTTGCACAGCGTCATCGTCGTTAAGTAGCATTGCCTGGATTCCCTCGGGTCACTTCTGACCTCGCGGACCCCGGCTCGAGTCAGGAACTTCAAGACCCGGTGGTACGTTGACACGACCGCCCTGATCCGATTGAGGGTCGGGCGCCCGATGATGGCGTTGTACGCAGATGGGATCTTGACCACCATGAATGATACCAGCAGAGTCTTTGATCTCGACTCTCCCCCGAACGTGACAGGGATTGTGGTTGTTCCCATGGGAGAGATGGAATCCCCAGTGAACCCTGTCAAGGTAGATGTTAGGGGGGTGAGGTCTAGGTCAGTCAATCCCAACCGTTGAAAGACATCGAAATACAGGATGTTAGTCGAACTTCCCGTGTCGATCATGACTCTCTTGACGTAGGCGTTGGCCATGCGGATTGAGATTACCAGTGCGTCGTCGTGAGATGAGTGCTCCTCGTCTTCCGACCTGAACGTGACGTCGAGGTCTTCATGATGTAGCGACCTCTTTCCGACCTCGGATCGCGCATATGCCTTTCGCGTTGATGAGCTGTTGCCGCCTGATGCTGGACCTCTGAAGATGACGTCGATCTGTTTTTCGACCAGGCCATGAGGTCGGGGAGACAGATCTCGGGATGGCCGACCGTCCGGGAGAGGGGGTTGTTCGCGGACGTATCGCCGCAGGTGCCCGCGCCGGATAAGGTCTTCAATCTGGTACTGAAGGTCACGGCATTCCTCGATGTCGTGACCATATTCTCGATGGAAGCAACAGTACCTCCTCTTGTCGCACCGCTCGGGATGCGACTTCATCGGGCTTGGTGCCTTCAAGAGCCCCTTCTCCCGTATTTGGAAAAAGATCTCCGTTCGGGTTGAGTTGAGGGGAATCGGGGGAGGTCTGGCTGGCAGCAAGCCCGACCTGTCCTCTCTTTTCTTCGGAGGTGGGACTAGATGCCCACGAGACTGTTCCCCCCGAGAGCGTTTCGTCTCGTCCCGCTTGCTAGCTATCAGGGTCTCGGCCGCCACATATTGGTGCGCCCGTTGCAACATCTCGGGCAGAGTTGTTGGTGGTCGCTCGATTAGCGACCAAAAGAACCTTGACGGCTTCAGCCCCATCAGAAATGCTTGGATGGCCAGAGACGGATGGAGGTCGGGAATGCCCTGTACTTGTGATGTGAATATTCCTACGAACTAGGAGAGGGGCTCGTCGCTCCCTTGGGCCATCCCGAGGAGTGAGGCTGTGGTAGGCCTCGGGCGTGCACTTGCCAAAAAGTTCGACTCGAACTCTCTTGCTAACACGTCAAATGATGGTATGGACTCGGGTTTGAGACGAGCATACCAGGTTCTGGCCGATCCCCTAAGGGTGGTCGGGAAGGCTCGACACATCAGTGCCTCCGAAGTGTCGTAAAGGGCCATTTGGGAGCGGAATGTGGTGACATGCTCCATCGGGTCGCCACTGCCATCGTAGGGCTCGAGGGCCGGGAGCCTGAAGGTGGCCGGTAGGGGCTTGGATTGTATCTCGGGGGTGAACGGGGAGCCACCTTTAGAGCTTTCCCCAGTTTCTTCTCTCGATCTGAGGACTTCCTTCTGGACTTTGTCAAGTCGCTGATGGACTCGGCGGACTTGCTCCCTCAAGGAGTCGGTGGAGTCGGTCGATAAAGTGTCGAGATCAAGTTCAGTCGGTGCTGGATTACAAGAGCGACTTTGGGATCGGGTTGGCGTCGGGGCCGGCGAAACTGAGACCCGGGGTGGTGGCTCCTCGGCGACCCGAGGTGGTGGCACCTCGGCGACCCGAGGTGATGGCGCCTCGGCCACCCGAGGCGGTGGCGCCTCGGCGATTGGCGGGATTCCCCGGCTTGGGGCCGTCGGTGACTCCGTTTGCAGGGGTGCTGGTTGATGAGCCGCTGAATGCACCAGTTGGGATAGGTATGAGATTATGGTCTACACCATCCCCGCTAGTGCTTGGACCTGGTTGGTGAGGCCGAGGAAAGCCTCTGCCGTGACCATGAATGGCGCGGGGTTTGATGCGGGTGAGGGGAACCCCAGGTCGGTCATCATCCTCCGAAAGCGGTTGGGGGTTGGCATGGCAGCCGAGACTTCCTCCGCCAGTCGAGGGTGGTCAGGTTCCGTCTGGCGCTCTGTGCCCGAATCCGTGAGTGGGCGTTCTGGCGACATGGGCCCTCCTTCTAGCGCCAAAATGATAGGGACTTTTCTGGTGCTTGCCTAGTAAATGCGTCCTGCCTCCAAGTTCGCTGAGCAAGCACTTGCTGGTTCATGCCCGTGTGCGCTAGCTCGCCCGCCTCGCGGTCTTCTCGGTACGGAGTGAGAGCTTGTCTGGATGAGTGGTGATTCAGAGCTCGACTTGGGAGGTCGGCTGCTGGAGTGGTGGAGTCCGGGTGAGGAGAGAGTTGTCCAACTCAGGTCGGTCGCTGGCTCCTGCAAGAAGGTCGAGTCGGGTAGGTTCCCGACGTGACCCCTCCGAAGGTCAAGTTAGTTCGTGGGTTTGTTCCTTTTTCCATCCCCCTGCCCCGTAGAGGTGCAGGAGCTTTTATAGTGGGTGCTGTAGATCATTCGTACCTGATAACCTTACTGCCTTTATGGCTTACCATACCATCGTACCCTCCCACCATGCTTGCTGTCATTGCAATGAGGCGTGCGTTTACAGTTGGGGGGTGCCGACCTTACTTGTGTCAGGTCGGCTGTACGAGCACTAGCGCCCCCCGTATATCCGACAGGTTACCTGCGTCGGGTCGATCACGTCGGTGGGCCAGCTGTCCGAGGGTGTGATGACTTGGTGGCCAGGTCAGCATTTGTCATATCAATAGTAAATTATTATAATTTATACATAGATCGTATATATTAAAACCTATCCTACGGTATCTCAAATATATTTTAATCATGAATTTTTCTTTCATAAATATTTATTACTTCATATTTATGTCTTTGGATAAGCAGCATTGATGATAGAATGTGTATGTTAGTCTATATTATTATTTTTAAAACAAATTTAATCAATTAAAATTTTAACAAATATAATATAATCATGAGATCTATAGTTGAATACGAAGTCTCACTGCCGCTGTAGTATCTTTCAAATTGCCATCTCTACCATTGCAACTTGCTTCCAATATGTGTTTCTTGTTAATTATACGAAATCTTTGGTGCGACATAGCAAATTGAACTCATAATTCAGATTTAATAAATTAATGAGTTAATTGTTCTATTATCTCGATAAGTGGCAACTACGTCAAATCTCCTTCGAACAGACACTTCCTCACATCCCACGTGATAGGATAGACGGCGATCTCAGCCGCGTGATAGAACTGACAGCGATCTCAGCCGTCGATTGACAGAAACCGTCAGAAAAAAGAGAAAGGACAGAAACCTCGCCGGAGGAATTAAAAGCCTTCCGACGCGTAACAACGGATCGCATTCTACAAATTAATCTTGATCGTCCGTAGTTCCATCAAGAGATCCCGACTGTTAAAGAAATAGTACTCTCTACAAGTTTTTAGCGTGTTAGGAGGGGTAGGAAGAAAAAGGATTATATAAGTAAATAAATAAATTGCCCGTCCGTCTCGCCAATATCTCTTCTGCCCCATCTCTTTTTATATGGTATAGGGGGTGGACGAGGGAGGCCCATCGAATCCATTGGGGTTTCTTCGCAGATAAGGATCGGTGGTTGGGGCTTTGTTCTCGTCGAGTCCGGTGTGGTGAGAAAGATCAATCCTTGCTGGATTTCTGTTTTTCTTTTTCGTTTTTCCTTTGGAATTTTTTTGTTGGGGTTTCGAGGAAATTGATGATAACATGCTCGTTTTCTGATGCTGATCTATGGAATTAATTAGTCCGATATATTACTGAAACTGTTGTAAATATAGGTATTTTGTTAATTATTTGTTGTTTTGGCTAAGATTTTTGTTCCTTCTTTCGTTTGACCGATTTTTATGTTGCATAAAGTTGCTTGCTTGTTGAATATGAGCAATAAGAAAGACAAATCATATCTAGGTCCCTTATTTAATGAAATCATCCTTAACTGTGAATCTGATGATTTGATACACAAGAAAGCCTCTTTCTTGGTGATGATGTATTCTTTGTCTAAGAGTCTTTATATATATGTTCTCTGATCTTAGAAATGGTTGCAACAAACAAAGAAAGATCTGTATCAGTCATATTTGGGGTCATCTCTTTAGGGTTCTGATGGTAGGCTTTCTTTGGATGGTAAATTTGATGGTTGATTATCCGTTTTTATACTTTGTCAGACTTACACAGAATAGATCTGTGGGGTACGTTGTGAATTTTAATGATTCACTTTGAGTGCTGTCTGATGTGGATCTTATTGTTATTTTTCTGCACTGAAACATCATTCCGAACCATGTTGATAATTTGCATCAAGACGTGTGAAAGAGGGTCGTCTCATTAGTGATATTGGATGCGACTTCATATGGGGAGCATTTGTTTGCCTGCGTTTAGAAAAGCCTAAAAGTAGCAATTGCAGACAAATGCAACTAAAATAAAGGAGGATGCTGGTGCCCGGACAGGAAGGACTAGCAATTATGCAGGGCTAAGGTAGAGGACCAGAGGGGCACAATGTGTGAGGAGGCCACATGTGAGAGGATGATATCTAAGATTTGATTACATATAGTTCAGTCCGCAAGTGTGTCATACGGTATTTCAAATCATACGCCCACTTTGCTGCATGTAGGGTTCTAGTTGTGTTGGCACAATACTACATTGGGTTTACTTGCAGACAATCAAATGCTTGCAAAATGATCTCCTTGCTGAAAAAGCACTTGCAGGTAGCCCACTTACAGGCAAGCAAATGGCCCAAACAAGGCCTCATGTGTTATGAGTAATTTTAACAGTGTGTTTGCTGATGCCTTGCAGTAGATCACAGTCATGCCAGATCTGACTTAATGTGTATTAAATTCAGCACAAGTTTTGGTCCAAATTGTATTGGCAGGAACCACATCAAATATTGTACTCAATTTCTGAAACCCAGTTGTTCATGGACATTGAACTTTTAGGATTTATTAGATTGTTAATTTGAATTGATAGAGTTTAAGTTGTTAAAGCTGTCGTGAAGTCAATGTTTTATATAGATCATATATCACATCCTAACATACTATATAAAAGAAACTGATGTGATTGGTGTATTCTTCATCATGTTTTTGTTTTTAATTAACATTGTCAATAAATATGATTCTGCTTATCACTTGAGTGTGGTTCACTTCTTTAGACCATGATTCTATCTTTTTCGTTGATTGTCTCTGGTAGATTATGAACAATAATAACACACTAAACTAATTGTTCTAGATATCCCAATTTTTTGGACAATCCATTTGATCTGTAGTAGCAGCTAATAATATTTACATAGGCATCCTACTTTGCTTTTCTACATTTGTGGTATCATTTTTTTGTGGTAGTCAACTCTGGACATGTTCTGTTAAAGGAAAACTTTGAATGTGTTTTCTTTTCTTCTGGATGCTTGTATTTATCCAAGAAGATGTTTCGTTCTATGTTGTTTCAGAGATGGCTTTCTATGGTTCTAATGGTTACTGGAATGAGACTATGCAATTTTTATCCTTTCCTCTCCTCTCAGCGTCCTTTGGATGGACGTGCTTGTTCTTGCATTATAACCTGGCCTTTTATTCAATATAGATATACTTTTAAGGAGATTTTAAGTGTGTAAGGTGATTCTCTTTTTGTCATATAATTTGTTAATGAAGAAAATTTTGAACTACATGCAATGTGGGAATCCTGAATGTCACCATAATCAGTCCTGTAATTGATATTCTCCTCATAATCGGTGATCATAATTGGTTGTTGTGTTGGGAAAGAAACATCTTTTACACGTTTGATTCATTTTCACAGCATTTCCACATTGTCTATAATTTAAAATTTTCATTTACATAGAGGAAATTTTAATGGGTGTTCTATTACCTAGTAGCAATTTTCTTTTGGATTAGTATTAGCAAATATTCTCCTTATATTATTCTTCAATGTCAACTGATGTTATCACCACTCATAATTTTCAGTTTTTGGAGCTGAGCTTCTTTGCAAAGCCAGTGAAACTCTGTTCTCTCTCTTTGAATCTCAAAAGCTAAGTGTTCATGTCTGATCTTGACGTCCATATTCCAACTGCATTTGGTATGCTCCCAAAAGACTGTTAGACTATGAATACAATTATGTCCGAGATTCATATTTATACGTCGATTATCATGTGTTATTGGGGTACTATATCTGCATCGTCCTCATCATGCTTGCACTTGTCTCTTTGAATGCAGATCCTTTTGCTGATGCAAATGCTGAGGACTCTGGTGCTGGCACAAAGGAGTATGTTCATATCCGCGTCCAACAACGAAATGGCAGAAAGAGTCTGACAACTGTGCAGGGGCTAAAGAAAGAGTTTAGTTATAACAAGATCTTGAAGGACCTAAAAAAGGAGTTCTGCTGTAATGGTACTGTGGTCCAGGACCCTGAATTGGGCCAGGTACTATATAGTCCCTTGAATTATTTTACTTCTGCTATGTTAGTGCAGTTTACATCGCTGCACGTTGTTTTTTTTTTCTTCTTAGGAGCATTAGTTGTCTGCAGGTCATTCAACTCCAAGGTGATCAGCGTAAGAACGTCTCGAGTTTCCTGGTTCAGGTGTGTATACCCTCAATATAGTTATTTAGTTTCGATACTGAATTTGTGCAACCATGTAAGGATCAGTACAACCCTTTTTCCAAACTTGTGTTAATTTCTCATACACTTGTTCAAATCCAGGCGGGTATCATGAAGAAGGAGCATATCAAAATTCACGGGTTCTGAATAATTGCATATCATGTGTTAAGACTGCAGTTATATATATATCGTCTTTCTGGCTGCTTGTAACATGTAACATAAGGGGGACCACTGTGTTGCGACTCCTGGGTCGCTGGTCTTTATCTCAGTGCGGTGAGAAAAAGCGTTGCTTTGTGTTCTGGTTTATGTTCATTTGTGTTGGTCCGGATGTTTGATCTCACCATGACTATTCTTCTTCTGGTCTGTGCGTTACATTGGTGATTAAAATCGGTGGCCTATTGCATGATATGAACATCTCGTTTAGTACGATTTCTAGAGAAGTTTATCTTTCCCTATATGAGTCAGAAATTTAGTGGTGCTTGCAGAGGGTTAGGTTTATGTAATGTTCGTGTTTAATGATTGCAAATTAGATTTGTAATTATCCACACACTTATTTGATCGATTGATGTTTAGTTCAAGCTTTTTCATATCGGGTGGTATTTTCCGGTCTGTTAATTGATCAGTATGTGGATTGTCTGTTACCGGCTGGTATCATTAGGTAGTTGTTTTTTTTATTCGTTACTACGTGAAATAGATCGGTAACGGTTAATTTCGACCATCGTCAGTTGACTTCGGATGGTATCGATCTAGAAGAGAGAAAGAAGAAGAGGGAGAAAAATATTTGGAGTCATCTTCGCTCACGTGATATGTCGTCTGCAGGTGATCTTTTTGTTGGTTTTTTTGCTCCTGTCTTTTTTAAAAAAAATATATATATTATTTTTTATATTTATATTATATTATATTATATCGTAGTGCTCATTATTAGGTATCGGACTATATATCTAGCTGAGCTGGTTATGCCGGTAGAAACTAGTATGGCAATCCTTGGTTTAGGTGTCACAATTGTAACTAACTAAAACTCACATGAAATATAATCCATCTAACTAAAACTAGTATGGCAATCCTTGGTTAGCTTAGCTAAGAAAAGCGTTGATAGTATGTCATAATATTTTAAATATGGATATCGTTTTTATTATTTTTAAAATAAAGAAATAAATGATAAATATCTGGTCTCTATATATTTTAATCACCAAAGTTAGGGCAAAAATCCAACAGAATGCCTGTTGGGGACTTGTATTGATGCTCTTTCCTTGATGTGCGCCACGTCGACCTATCCGGAGTTCATATCGCAAAGCCCTCAGCCTCACACACGGTCAACACGGGATTCGACTCGTGTACGCTTCTTGACACCACAGTAGCAGTGGATGGTAGGCAATCCATGGTCACGTCTTCCCCATACCATCAAACTCCGGTCAATGATGCCATACTCGTACCGGTCGAAGAGGGATCCCGATAAGCCCGGTGACCTCAATGCCACGTCAATCGGGTTCCCGGGTCCTGAGGTGAACAACACACGTGCACGTATTGTATTGCACATCCATCCTAACTGCCTGCTTCTATGGATAGGACGTTTGCAGAATGGTGTCATGCATCACTCTCTCTCTCTCTCTCTCTCTCTACCCACCAACGTTATCCTCTTCTCCTCCCCCCCCCCCCCCCCCCCATCCAAGTGCAACCGTTTTCTTCGTCACCATATGCATATATTTCTACAGTCTATCCATTAATAAAATATTCACAGAAACTGTTTACCAACATGTCTATCTGTCCATCTAAGTAAGATATACGTTGTGTTTCAATTGCTGAATTGAGCCATACATCTCAAGTTTATTATCTAAATGTATGTGAAATATATATATATACAACATACATATTTTAAGGGACCATAAAACACAAAGAGAATAGAGAGAGAATGATGCGACAAACACTATATATTTACCATAAAACACCTAAGTGTAATCAAACACCCTAAGAATAAGGTTTTTATTTCTCAGAAATAAGAGGATTTTGTTTCTTTTCTTCAATTTAAAGGAGACGTAAAGCTCTAACTGCAAATTCTCTTTTTCAAAGGTACCCAGACATTATTTCATTTTACTTTTCTTTGTATTCTCGATCATTCATCCTTTTGGATAAAAAACAAATATAAAATTTTCGGATGGATAGCGAAGCAGCACTCCGACACGTCAGAAAACAATGCCATGAGGAACTTCTCCAGTCCTGCACGACCGGCCTACATTGATCTGCAACTCTGGGCGATAGCTACTGCAAACATCTTTATCTTCAGAGCTATTGGTTTAAACAATCAGCATCAAACATCTCCATTATCATCGCAGCTATTTGTTCGATGATGATCCAACGACTACGGATGTTCTAAACGCTTCTTACACCCTCGTCTTTCCTTGTCCATCCATACTCATCCGTCGAGAGGAAGTTCCTGAGAAGCAACAGGAATCTGAAAGGTGTTGGCTTGCATGGGCTGGTCAGCTTCCAAGCGAGGAGGAAGAAGCTTTCGGGGGTAAGGATGGAGGGTGTGGCAGCTGAACAAGACAATCTGAGACCATTTAAATAAGTTATCATCACCACAATATTCGGAATTTGCAAATAATTAAGTTGTCAATCTGTGTTCTCTCTTGATGGATAGATAATTAAGGGAAGTTGCCATGCCAACCCACTTCTTACATCCTTTATATAAAGGAGGACGGCCGAGCAGACCTTTGCATGCACTGGTTGCGGCTCCTGACAAGTATCCATCTCTCAAGAATTCTTCCATGGCTTCATCCTTGTCAGTGCCTTCAATGGTCAGTTCTCATGCTTGCTTCAGTACCTCTTCCATAACCTCTTTCCTATCCCAATGTTCTTTACTTGCATCTAGCAGAAGATATCTTCATCAAGACACTGTGCTCTTCTATATTTATCCTTTTGGGGGTAAAACCAAAGAAAAAGAGACAAACCTTTACTTGAGATGATGGATGGAAAGAGACATAGGTATCTAATGAATCATTCAGAAGCAATAGGAAATCCAAGTGAATGATCGTAATATGACGAGTCTCATTAGTTTAATGAGGAATGTAAGTTCATGTTTATATGTATTTTATCCTTGTTATGCATGCTATGAGAACCACCCAGAAAAATTGGAGGTTTGTAGTTTTAAAAAAAAAATATATTTGAAAATGTGATATTTCCATCGATTACTCTTTACCACTCGATGCTTTGCTTTTCTGATACTAGAAAATTAATGAGTTTATATATGCTGGATTTAGTCAAAACTATAATTGCTGCCTCATTTCTTCTTTTTCTCACGGATAAGATTTTAAGCCTGTGATTGTGATTAAAGATGTCAAAAAGTTTGGTTCGGGATAAATGTGGCAAATTTTGTGGTTTTGGCCTTTGAACTCTCCATCCTCTGTTGAGTTGGCTAGAAAAGAAGAAATCAACCAAGAAACAATAATTCCGATATTTAATGGCAAATTCCAAAGATGCTGCTATATTGCCCAGTCAAGGCCAAATGTTGTACTGCTTGCTGTATAGTCTGTCTTGATAAGTATAATTAACATGAGTTTTTAACTACAGATAATGGCGGAAGAAGGAAGATTTGAAGCGGAAGTTGCCGAGGTGCAAGCATGGTGGAACACCGAGAGGTTCAAGCTTACCCGCCGCCCTTACACTGCTCGCGATGTCGTCTCCCTCCGTGGCACCCTCCGCCAAAGCTATGCCTCTAACGAGCTGGCAAAGAAACTCTGGCGCACTCTCAAGTCCCACCAAGCCAATGGCACCGCCTCCCGGACCTTCGGCGCTCTTGACCCAGTCCAAGTCACCATGATGGCCAAGCACCTCGACACCATCTACGTCTCCGGCTGGCAGTGCTCCTCCACCCACACCACCAGCAACGAGCCGGGCCCAGACCTTGCCGACTACCCTTACGACACCGTCCCGAACAAGGTCGAACACCTCTTCTTCGCGCAACAGTTCCATGACCGCAAGCAGCGAGAGGCTCGGATGAGCATGAGCCGCGAACAACGGGCACGCACCCCTTACGTCGACTACTTGAAGCCTATCATCGCCGACGGTGACACGGGCTTTGGCGGTGCCACTGCTACCGTGAAGCTCTGCAAGCTATTCGTCGAGCGGGGCGCGGCCGGAGTTCACATCGAAGACCAGTCATCGGTCACCAAGAAGTGTGGTCACATGGCCGGAAAAGTCCTCGTGTCGGTCGGCGAACACATCAACCGGCTCGTGGCGGCGCGACTGCAGTTCGACATCATGGGCGTCGAAACCGTCTTGATCGCGAGGACTGATGCAGTCGCTGCCAATTTGATCCAAACCAACGTGGATTCCAGGGACCACCAGTTCATTCTTGGTTGCACCAACCCCCGTCTCAAAGGGAGGAGTTTGGCCGGTGTGTTAGCGGAGGCGATGGCAGTCGGAAAGAATGGCCCTCAGCTTCAGGCCATCGAGGACGAGTGGCTGTCGATGGCCAAACTAAAGACCTTCTCCGAGTGCGTGGAGGACGCAATCAACAGCCTCAGCATCAGCGAAGACGAGAAGCGCCAAAGACTCGACGAATGGGCGAATCGGTCGGGTTATGATAAGTGCGTGTCCTATGAGCAAGGGAGAGACATAGCTGAGAGGCTCGGCCTTGAGAACCTCTTCTGGGACTGGGACTTGCCCAGGACCAGAGACGGCTTCTACAGGTTCAAAGGCTCAGTCATGGCGGCGGTTGTCAGGGGCTGGGCTTTCGCACCTCACACCGACCTGATATGGATGGAGACGTCGAGCCCCGACTTGGTTGAATGCACCAGGTTCGCCGAGGGAGTGAATTCGAAGCACCCGGAGATGATGCTGGCGTACAACCTCTCGCCGTCGTTCAACTGGGACGCATCGGGCATGGCCGATGACCAGATGAGGGATTTCATTCCTCGGATCGCGAAGCTGGGCTTCTGCTGGCAGTTCATAACACTGGCCGGGTTCCATGCGGATGCACTGGTGGTGGATACCTTCGCCAGGGACTTCGCCGGGAGGGGGATGCTGGCCTATGTGGAGAGGATTCAGAGGCAGGAGAGGAACAACGGGGTTGACACTTTGGCTCACCAGAGATGGTCCGGTGCTAATTACTATGACAAGGTGCTGAAGACCGTGCAGGGTGGGATCACCTCCACCGCAGCCATGGGCAAAGGCAAGTTGCCCTCCCTTCTCCTACACACATGATCCTTTCCATTTCTGTCAGCGATGAACTTTTTAATTGATCTCTCGTTTCAGCAGGTGTCACCGAGGAACAATTCCAAGAAACATGGACCAAAAATGGAGTCTTGGGCATGTCTGATGCCAATGGCATTGCGGTGGCCAAGTCTAGAATGTGAGGACCAAAGTTGCCCAAGGCATGAGAACTTCCAGCATGGATCTATCTATAGGAATTCCATGGTTCTCTGTTGCTTTGTTGCAGTGAGTGCATTGCCCAACTCGGTGGAGATTGGGCTATAGGAATTCTGAATTGTCACTGCAGCCATGTCTAAGTTATGAAAGCTTAACTATGTTGGTTGGTACATGCTGAATAAAGCAGAGTATTGTTGTGCTTGTCAATGGTTGGTCTCCTGCTGCTCTTACAACATTCATTAGTTTATAGTACTGATACAAGTACCTAACCACACGATGGATGTAGTCATACAAAACTCTTGGAAAATTGTTAACAATTTCAAAGTCTCAACACCATTTCCTAGCTTGCAGTGAACAGGAAATGAATGGTTGGGATAAAAGGTCACAGTAATCATCCCACAACATTAGACCACAAGGTTTGGCCTATTAGCTTAGGAACGAACCTTTACTGGTGTTTCTACACCAAAAACCAACGTTTGTGTTCCTACAATGATGATCGATCGTTCCTTCAATGAACCGAGAACAAACTATTCCAAAAACCTACAGAACCCCAATGTAGGTCTATATCAGGATTAAAGATTAGAAATGAAAACAAAAAAAGTTGGTCTCAGGATCTTCAAACCGAAGGTCTCAGACTCAGCATTCCATCAGAAGTGTGCCCGAGAAACCAAACCAAACCAAACGCCAATGGGGGCTCACCACCGAGTTAAAAAAGGTTACACTGTGCTCCTCCTCCTTTTCCTGGCGTGCGTGCACTTTGGACTCATCAGGAAATACCAAACGCCTTTCTACCAAGTTCATGCAATGTGGTAGGGCGAGGCTGCTAAAGCAGCGAGGAGGAATCTCTCATTCATATGATCGAAAGGTGCAGCCTTTTTCGCTTTATCAAAGCCGTCGCCGACCATTACGTGTCATCTTCTACTTTCCTTTGCTGGGAGGACTCCCGATGGCGTGCACTTCCCACCATTGCCTGCCAGGATTCTTCTTTGCGTAGAATTGCAGCAGCCAAGCAGAGAGGAAAGCAAAGCTACCCCTCCCCCTTTTGCCACGCAATTAATGGACGGTGGATCCAATTATTAATCACGCGCCCTGCTGCCATATTACTCGCCACCCTTTGCTCTCCCGGCCATGCAAACGCCACATCTTCGCACTGCAACTTCGACCACAGGTGGAGCGAGGATGGACAAGGATCAGGGAAAGAGGGAAATGGAAGAGCAGCTCGAGATGGTGGCCAAGGCCTTTGTGGATCACTACTACAACCTCTTCGACATCAACCGCCCCGCCCTCGCATGCCTCTACGACCAGACCTCCATGCTCTCCTTCGAGGGGCAGAAGATCCCGGGCGCCGACGAGATCGGTCGGAAGCTCTCGCAGTTGCCATTCGAGCACTGCAAGCACTCCATCTCCACCGTCGACTGCCAGCCGTCGCCGTTCGGCGGCGGCATCCTCGTCTTTGTGACTGGTAACCTCCAGCTCGCCGGAGAGGAGAACCAGCTCCGGTTCAGCCAGGTATATTATCGCAATCAACCACTCCTAAGCAGTAGAATGAGAATGATACTCCCAAGTCTTCGTATGGGTGCAGATGTTCCAGCTGATCCCGACACAGCAAGGCAGCTTCTTCGTGCAGAATGACATATTTCGCCTCAACTATTGTTGATCGAAACAGGGCTTGTTGAGTCTGCGGAGGTCAAAGACTGCCATGTCATGAACAGAAGGGAGGTGCCCGGTTTTAGATGCCCTCTCCTCTATGGTGGTGTTGTGGAATTGAATGCCACTCGATGTCTTGATGTGGATTCAAGATTTATTCCAATAAATAAAGTTCGCTTATGTTTGGTTGAAAGGCATCTGTTTCTTCATGAATAAATTACATATAGCTGCTTAAACTGCACTATTTGACATCAGAGTTACAACAGCAAGGCACTGACCCTCTCTTCCTCCTATAGAACTGAAGCTGAACTCTCCAATCATTTAAGCTTTGATCAATTTCAATCAATCTGATTCTGGTCACACCTCTTAGATTCTTTTGTTTGCAGCAATCCAAAGAGTCCTCTGCCAACCCTGCAGCAGATTTGGTTGCGGAAAATTTCTTCAAAGAACAGGCTAAAACCTCACTAAATTCAATCCTTTAATGCTGCACCAGAACCCCCCTTCACTGCTCAAAAATTGCTGCACTCACATTGATCTCTCTCTTGCTTCCTGTGAGTCTGGGCTTGATCTTGCAGGAAGTAGAAAGCTGATCTTACCAACTTCTCTTCAATATCTTTCATGTTTGTTCCTTTATGATGAAGGCAAGCATATGTTGATGTGATCTGAACACTGTGAACAACCAACAGGAATGAAGCTGAAGTCTCTTTCCAATATCTAAGCAACATGATTCATTTAATCACTTTGAAGCAATAAAATACAAACCACAGAAACAGGAAGCTTGATAACAGCATAGGTTGTCTTTGTCGGAAAAAAACAAAAAAAAAAAACAAAACAAAGATATAGTTAAGCATATGCTGCCATTATACTGATTTGACAATGGTATCCAAGGGCTGATCATCATTTTCATCTCAAAAATATGGATGAAACCAATCATTATTGTATAACATTCTTTTGGCACATTTTTAGTGAATATGCTGACATTCTTGTAAGAAGCGAAATAGCTATGCAACTTAGGTTAGTAGCTTTCCAGTTGCAAACTTCATCAAAACCAATACAGCCAACTGTTTCCCTGGTTGGCTTCCGATACACTTGTGGGATTGAGAGTAGTCACCCAATCAACTCTTTCAAAATGCTTACTGCTATGTCTCGAACTGTGCAATGGATATTGAAAAGGGTGGTAGCACAACTGTTGAAGATTCCTGTATTATTTAACTGTAAAGACCAAAAGGAAATTACATTAAAAACCCCAAGATATCTAAATGTAAATGAATAGACATCAAAGCAAAACATATTATGATCACCTTAGCAAGTTCTTAAATTTACCACTTGATTCTTCTTAGATCTAGATTGTGTAGTGACATCTGTTGGAGCCTCAACTTGCATTTTCAGAAGACTGAACTCTAGAGCCAGTATAGGTTTTGATAGCAAAACTGCAATGCTTCGTTCTCTCTCTTCATTTTCAGTTGTTAATCTGTCATCAAAGTTCATCTTTTTCACTTCGGTGACATTAGGAAATTTGTTGAGCTGAGTAGTCCTTGGCCTTGATATCTTCACAGCCTCCACTGCTCTCACCCTGCTTACACCATCTCATTGTCGAAATCATAAAACTGAGTAATCAGACACCCTCAACATGACCTGCTGGTCAGGACATGGTTTGAGAAGCTAGTTTTGAAAACCGAAATGCTCACTCTTTAAGACGAGGCAATTAAATGTGCCTTAATTTAGACCTTTGTCTAAATTTGACATCATGATCATCTGGGAATGCAGCACCAAGTTTTGAATTTCAGACACAAAATATTGTTTTTATGCTCAATGAAACCATCTTAATTATAGGGTGGGTCCTTCAATGTGTGGCCACATATGACAGCAAAAGGTATCAATGATGAAGATGATGAGTTGCTAAGCATATTCCTTCTAAGATATGAATATAAGCAGCTAAGAAAAGCTTAAAATTAATTTGAAACATGACCTGTAGTGTAAATTTGACATCTGATTAATAGTATAACAAAGTCACCAAGTCAGATTTCTTGTAGGGTTAGGCTCACTAGATTAAACAGAAATTTATAATTTTAGGCATCCAATTTAGTTTAGGAAACATGAATGTCTTCTGAATGTTTTATGAGAAAGTT
The DNA here is from genome assembly GCA_029747655.1 of Ensete ventricosum. NCBI lineage: Eukaryota > Viridiplantae > Streptophyta > Magnoliopsida > Zingiberales > Musaceae > Ensete > Ensete ventricosum. The sequence goes on along the minus strand of JAQQAF010000009.1, from coordinate 10,439,323 downwards.
CCTCAAGGAGATTGACGGTTGAAAGAATAGCCTAATTATTATTTGGCAAGAGTTGAATTGAGTTCTTTTATGTAAAATAAGCAGGTAATGAACACAGAATTATCACTGCAATTTGGAAGAAAAAAAAGAGATACAGAATATGTTTTGTGCTTGTCAACCTAGAGAAAATAAGATTCTGTAACTGGCACATACCTGCAGTCAATTTGGCAGGAATACTTAAGAAGACGAGGGTTGTATATAGTCTGGCCACTGAAATCCACAGGTAGCAAGTTACTACAGTCAGAAAATGGTCAAAATCTAAACTTCGTATGTATAGGAAACAAACCTAAAGCTCGGAAGTGATATCCTAATCTGAGGACCCATCCGGTTGTCACCTGCTTTAAATTTTAGCCAAATAGTTATGGAACACATGGTAGATAGTAGCAAATTGGAAATAAATAATCCAATAAACAAATGTTTAACTAATATCATTTTAAATGGAATTATACTACTACGTGATTAGTTAGAAATGCATGGTAAATTGGACTTTTAATATGTTACAACAGAGCAATTCCATATATCAGAGTATTCAAGAAAGGAACAAGAGTGTCTACTCATGTATACTAAGAACCAAACCACTGTATTTATCTTAAAAAATAGACAAACAGTTAAGCCACTTTAAGACAAACAAAGAAAAACTAATGAACTTGAAAAATCAACTATATTATATTTTGATACACATCAGTCATTTTCAGGTCCTAAATGCTGGATGATGGTTGTGGTCCCATGAGGTTAAGATTTTGTCTATGGGCAGATGTTATCTAGATGATCACAGAGAGAGAGAGAGAGAGAGAGAGAGAGAGAGAGAGAGAGAGAGAGAGAGAGAGAACTAATAGAATCCTATCCTCCATATTGTAAGCCAGAAATGATAAACATCTAAAATGTGTCCTTTTGCACAAGCATCTAACCATAAAAATATGGGTTACAGACAAGGACTTTATTTTTTTCTTTTTGTCTAATTAACAAGGTCTTGAATATTAACTAAACCATCCAGATTGAACAATCATGATCTGCAGTTCCAATCCAATACACTCCTGATTTTAGGCATTGATCTGATTGTTAGTTTAGATAAAAACACTCGACAACATTGTTATGGATTGACCAAAACCACTGTTGTGCCATTGAAATCAACACAAATCCCGTCAATGTTACCAATCATGTATATCTGTTAATAAATTTTCACTGAAAAATTGGATCTCTGATTTGAGCCAGCATAATGTTGAAACTTCTGAGACAACCAAATCCACCTAACTCCCCCGAAAAAATAATGATAAAAACTTTCAAAACCAAAAGATACTCTTGGGGTCAAAACTCGAAAATAAACCAATTCCAGAAAGCTTAGCTTCCGGAGACCACCAATGATTGTTAACTGAGTATGTTCTTATATTTCTAGTTCAGACAAACTGCCAATTATTGGACATTACTTTTGCATGCCATGAATGTTACAAGCATAAATACTACCTTAAAAAGAAAATCTGAATTGATTCATTATTACCTCATCAGAGTTGACATTAAGTAAAAGTTAACATTTTTTTGTGATGATTACGTCCACATCATGTCAGGTACTCCTCCATTCTATTAAGTTGAATATGAAAGTATGAAATGTCAAAAGTGACATGTCAGATCTGTAGAGTTTCAAGATTGAGTTATTTTGTAAGTACAATATATTGTAAACTCACCAGCGAAAGGTAAACTGATGTTACAAATGAATATCTGCGAAGAACCCTCCATCTCTAGTACTTGAATCTCACTCTGTTCTTTTGGCTTAGAGTGAATAGAACTTGTTCGGCACCTATATAATGGCTGTTCTGAAGCTGTTGTGTCTCTCTAAAAATGAGAATTAATTAAAAGTCTTGGACACTAAATAGTTACAAAATTATGGATATTTTAAAAAATCATAAACAGTAATCAAACCATTAATTATGCAAGCAGAAAAACATTAAATAAAAATAAGGGTAGAAAAAGAGGTGGAAAAGAAAATTTTATGGATCCTTCTTTCCTTGTGGAGATCAGAAAAAGTCCTATAAGTACTCTCAATTAACATTATCACTACTATATCACACATATATTTATTCATCAACCTTATTTTGGACCAGTGAATCTCCCTACCTCAGTCTTAGCATCAGTGGGCTTCAAACCTTTATTAATTGTATTGAATTCATCCTGGTGAGTCTACATGAACATAGCTTCCATCACCCAACATAAATTTATGTGGCACTTGTCAGTAGAAGACCATCTACAATTATATGGGAATCAAAATCTTTTTGTTTCTGTCAAATCTGTTGACATTTCTCATTTTCTAACAGCACCTTCTACAAACCATTCTGTGACAATAGTGTCTATATCTTGACCTGCCATAGAGCAAAACTTCCAAAGCACCTGAGCATCTAATGTGAAAACCCAACAATGATAACTATAATACACTAGACAAGTCCCTCTCTAAAACCCTGATCAAACTTCTTTTAGGAGACAATAAAACTCCAAGAAGTATGTGATTACAAGCTTGAAGAGACCCTAACATAAATGGATGTGGCAAATGATCTACGGCCATTCTATGTGTGAAGATCCAACATGCATATCCAATACAAGGTGAACAACCATCCATATACAATTTGATGTCCATAAAGGTATTCCAACAAAAAATACAAGTAGTAGACAAAAGCAGAAGTATGAGTCCCAATAGTTAAATAATTAGGAGTTGCATCACTGATTAAACTAAATTCTTCTGCAACTGAAAGTCCTATAGTTAAAGGATTCCACCAACTTATAAACCTTACAATGTTATAGCATGTCTATGAAACTTTAGGATCTTCATAAAGTTAAAGGATTCCACCAACTTATAAGCCCAGGCACCATCCCCGGACTAAAGGATCTTCAGGATAGCATAACTTCAAGTATATTAAAATTCATTGAGACTGTTTTGGTTTCTGAAAAGAAAAAGGAATAAAATATGAAACTTTTTAACACACACACACAGACACACACACACATATATATATATATATATATATATATATATATATATATATATATATATATATATATATATATATATATATATATATATATATATATGTATTCCCCAGTTTGCAGTACCTTGGAGAAAACAGCAACATGGCTTGGAAGACCTATTTCCTGCAGGAACATAAGTGATATCAATAGATCAAAAACTTGAATAAAACAACATTGGTCTATCATACCTTCCTGCCATGCCTGCAAGCCTCGTGACTATTCACAAGAACTCTAGAAGCCCACCTTAATGAAATCAAACCAAATATAAGAGAGGTGTGATGGCAATTAACTTGCATACTTCATATCAAGAGAACCTGTCTGAGAATAAGCTTGCAAGTATACCAAATAAAGAGAAAGCAATGAAAAATCATTACGCGCACGATGTAGGTGGGCTCCAGACAATGCCAGGAATCACGACGAGCTACAGATAAAACAAATCTAGCATATCAGTGAAGGTAAATTGTAGGAGCATGGATCTGCTATATCAGTAGCCACGTCAGATTGAGACTATTAAAATGGAAAACCTTGTTATACCATAATCTTATCCAATAATGCCCTTTAACAAAGCCTCCATAATCATGCTAACTAGAACATTCTCCTGGAAAAAGTTGTGTGCAAGGAATAATAAATGAAATTTTAAGTGAAAGGAAGAGAACAAACCTCATCAAACTCTCCAGCCGGGCTGTCATCATAGTGAGCAAGAAACAGTCCACCTAAGGTATACCTATAGAACAAACATAAGAGTCTGTTACAGAAAAAAGATTGCAAGTTTTACCATTTGGACGAGATCAAGCAATTGTGTGAATAAGCAAAAGGAACCCTGTGTAACATAGGTCACACAGATTAGATGATACCCAAATGCTTCAACTAGCTTCAGCTTATTTGGAATGAGAGCCCGAGCAATGTCTGCTTTAACAAGATGTAACTGGTACAATGCTCTAAATAGGAAAGTAGAGACAATTAAAGCCAGTGCAAAGAGTTGCTTATACGTGGTGGACAATCGAACAAGCTCTTCTAAAGAAATTAAAGTGAAAAAGAGTGGCAAAAGTCTCACCTTCCTCTGAACAACCAGGGCGGCCCGAGGGCATAACCTGAAGGAGAAGAAGAGTTGGAAGTCGTTCCAGACTCTCCCATCGATGCCCAATCCAACTCCAGGTAGCTCAAACTTCAAACCAGGCGCCTGATTAAAACGCATTTACAATTACAATTCAGCAATCTAGAAGATATGCATCGATACAACCATTCAGAAAAGAGATGGGGAGATGCATCATCAATCAATTGTAGGGGTTTCAACAGAGTGCAAATGACACTGAACCCTGACAAATAGGGCAAACTCTTAGCAAGAAAACCTTTTCTCAACAATCTGAACCAAGAAGCTGAAACTAGTCATCAAGATTGGAAGAAGCCCTTAAGAGTTAAGCCAGAAACAACGGAAAAGGCTTCAGTATTGAGATTTACGCCTTCCTGAACTAACAAGACTCCACCATGGAAGGCAAAAGGAAGAAAAATTAAGAACATGCATATTTGCAATCAGCCGCCCAAAAGAATAGGGAACTGCTCACCTTGCAAGATGAACTAAAGGCAACCACAACCATGAGAGTGTGCCCAACTTGTTTCGGTGGGGAACGCGTGTTTGAGGAGAAAAGGTGGAGAGAAAGAGACAAAAGGGACGCTTCCAAGATAGGAACGAATGACGACTCCTTATGAGGTTGACCAGAGAATTGGGCATTGGTGCCGACTTGTTACTGGTCAGCGGACATCCATATCTTATTCTGTCCCACACACCAAAGAAAACAAGGTTTCACGGTGGCCCTCCACGTGTCCACAATGGCATCCTAATGGAGGCCATACCACGGACGAATCCATAGTTTTTACACTATGTGATCGATCATGATATATATCTATCTATATATATATATATATATATATATATATATATATTTGGGCCGTTCTTGGACACGCCTTGGGCCATTTTCACTGTGATATATATATATATATATACACTATGTGATCGATCAATGATAGTATTCTTTGATCAGGATTGTTCTGCTTTGTTCTCGTATTAACCATTAACCATGCTTCAACTCCCCGTAATCTCCACCGCAGATCACACACGGTCCTGCAAGACCGCAATGCAAAGCCCATCTCATTCATCCTCGTACGATGTACTTACTATCTTCACTTCACGTAAACATCTTATCTGCAGCAGACCCAACAAGTTGTGTGTCTTCCATCCGTGCAAAGGTGGCTGCTGCTGTGCAATAAAAGAGTACCGTCCGTAGAAGCAACCTTTAGCATCATCGGTACTGTACTGTGCACCACAGTTATTTCTCCTTTGACCTCCCAACAACCGTTGTTTGCACCGATGACGATTCACGAACTTCCAACCACCAAAACCTTATCTTCCTGATGCATTGTCTCCCATCCATTCTCTTCGCTGCTGCAAACGGCTGCAGGGGAGGGGTTCTTCCACCATGCTGACGACCAAAACCAGGTCTCGCAGCTTCCTCATCCTTGTGTTGCTCGTGACCCTCATCATCCTATACTTAACGGTCTTCAAGCCGAAGCAACCAGAAGTGCGCGGCACGGTGGTCGGCCTCCGGCAGATCGAGTTCCAGCCCTTTCCCAACTTCATGCTTAACATTACGCTGGTTGTGGTCGTCACCGTCGAGAATCCCAACTACGCCGGCTTCGAGTTCAAGAGCGGGACGACCTTGATCTTCTACCGCGGTGTCTTGGTTGGACAGGCGCCGGTGATGGAAGGGGAAGTCGGCGCCCGCTCGACGGAGACGCTCAGCGTGTACGTCGAACTCGAGGTGTCGACGATCACAGCCAACCCCAACTTCGTGCAAGACATCGCCTCGGGAATTCTGCCTCTTGAGTCGTCCACGAGCGTGCAGGGGAAGGTGACCATTCTGGGGGTCTTCGAGCTCAATGCATCCGCTTTCACCTCGTGTGATATAGCCGTGTTGCTTCTTTCTCGCTTCGCGAGAGCGACCTGCAATTCCAGAGTCAGCACTTGATCGCCGTCCGTAGTAGGTTTCTCTTTCTGTTTTGTTTCCCGTATAATGCTCGGCTGTAATGGGCTCCTTGGGTATGGAGTTGCATTTGTTGACCTTTGGGTGCACCCTGTCGAAAAGTTCTTAGAGTCTGATGACATGTTACATATTGGATTCGGAACATGGAACAGGAATCTTAATAACCTACTCAAGAAGGATCTCATCCTATTTAGCCTGTGCTTTCTTTGCCATTTCCAACCTGCAGTCACAATCGAAGGATGTTTTTCTTCACCCAAAAAAGATGGGGACTGTTTAACAAGGCAAAGTTAAGAGGTCAAGGCATCATGTGTCATAGTTGCATTTGCAGCTATGCACATCTAGCAGCAGTCTGTTTGTTTACACCATATTGTCAGGGAGATATCTCTTCGGTACAAGCAAAATTATGAGGGAAGACTACGCTGACTATTGCTTCATCAAGGAATGTGTATATCAGTAAAATTTCAAGTATTTTGAATCACCAAAATTTCACCATTCACCATCAAAAATGTTTGCCTAATTCAACCTTCTTCACAAGTCGCAAGGTGTTGTGTAGGATGGAATCCAATATCCCAGCAACCTGAAACACAAAATTAACAGTTCACAGAAGTCTTGTTCTGATCAATACAAGGCAAAAGCATCAGCGATGCAGACTGGGAAGCATACCGTGAAAACACCTCCAATGATTGCACAAATATTGGTCACAAAGTGGGATAAGGATTTTGGAACTTCAGTTACCAAGACCTGGAATTTATATGGGTATGTCAATCAAGCTGCCAAATCTAAGTTCTGCTCAAATTGATAAAAGTACCAGATGCCAACCTGCATAGGAGATGGCTCATAATGAAATTTAGCAACAGGAACGTGTAGACTGTCCACCAAACTACTGTGGGCCGTGTACTCGTACTCCTCAAGTAATTTGAGTTCCTGAGAAGACCTTCTTGACACTACCTCAGACTTTACCACTTGAAGATAATGCTCAATCTGCAAATTTATATGAAAGGCATAATTAAGATTTTTTCTACTAGTCAGAAAGCTATCCAGCATCCCTAGGTAAACTATAAAGATCTATTAGTTTTAATTTTAACAAGTGAAGGTTGCATCAAATGCCACCAGCACTTCTTTCTTCGTCGTCTTCTTCTTATTATTATTATCATTATTATCATCATCATCATCTCTTCTTTTCATTTCCATTTTGGATAAGCCCTAAGGGTCCAACTATTATAATATGTCATATGTTAAACAGAATGGTTAGTTCTTTGTAAGGAGGATTCAAGATGACTTAAGATGGCACATTTATAGCCTGTCTCCTTTCTCCATGTAATTTCTTAATTGCTAAAGTACACTAGGAGGCTTCCATTAGGGGTCAATAATGTTTGACTACTATGCGTAACATTAGTGAAAAAAATGCATTTACAGATAATGTCACTTCTCAATTAATACATCACAATTTGGATTTTTGCATCCACTAAATGCCACATAAGCTGTCTAGAAACGAGGATGATGGAGATTGGAAAGCCCTAGAAAACAAAACTATATACGCAACAGAAGAGGTATTGAAACTTACAGTAACATTTGCATTAACATGATCACGATTAGTAATATATGATTGGCCCATCAATCGATCATGACCTCCACCAAGATATGGCGTCAGTCTCTTCAATTCAGACAGCATCCTGAACGATAGCTTTTTACCAAATGAAAATTGTGAAACAACATGCGAGACATTTATCTGAGATGGATCGAATGAGTGTGCTCCAGAATGAGCTGAGATAACAAGATTACCAGGAACCTGAATAATTAGCGAAGTCAAAGAATGTCACGACCTTATTTTTGTCAAATAAAAGAAAATACACCAAATATGAAAACTAAAATATTAAAATATATTCAAAAACCAAATTCTTTTATATATTTGCACTGCAAAAAGATAACATACATGCAACAAATAAAAATGGTCAAAAAGCTCAATTTCATCATGGTCATGATTTTCTTGTACATATAAAATTGGGTGCAACACTGCTTAAAAATTATCCATTTTTAAAGCAAAGATGTGAAGAATAATATTTCAACTGTATACTGTCCCATATGAGTAAAGAGAGATGGTTGTTTACCTTCTTAACACGTACAAAACCTTCTATTCTACATCCACTGGTCAATGGTGCAGGACGCTTTGCTGTATCAACAGATTTATTAGATTTATCTTCCAATGCCAGCTTATGAGACTCTCTTGGAACAGGAGCAACCAGAGTTTCCATTGCCTGAAATTGCCAATTCCACAATCAGTTCATCTAGAATTAGTTCAAACACAAAGGACGATCCTTAAATGTTGTAAACACATAAGAAATTAATTTGAACTAATATCATCAACAATTGATTAATTCAACAAAAGCAATAAGCATACCGCTACTAAACTTTCAGTGTCACGCTCTCCATAATAAGATTCATGTTCATGGTGTCCATGGTTGTCCCTGCATTATTTGACAATTTAATAGCAAGTATTTAAATTGAATCATATAAAAAAAGAAGTGATGCTAAATTTCCCATAGATTTTTTTGTGGCTTTTAAAGAGGGGTCAGAAGTTTCATCAACAAAAATTAACTTTTAGATTGTTATAACTGCAGTATATATGTCAAGAACAGAGGCATGAAGTGCTTAAATGGTTAGCTGTGATAACATCAATTTATTACACTGACAGTTATGCAATCTTTATTTGTCGCACTGTGTAATTAATGAGATAAACATGAATTATAAACTGAGTTCATAGAATGTGTAATTATTTGTATACATTAAAAATGATCGTGTAGGTTGACAGCAGCAATGGAGTAAAACAAAATATTGTATTCTTTTCCATTGTTAATAACATAATCACTTGCACATTTTTGCAGCAACATAAGAGAAAATTTCAAGATTCCCTATCCAGTGAGAAAGATGTATGCCTTAAATAAATCAATGAACAATGACAATGTGAAGAAAACAAAATTCATCTATTTTTCTTGCCCCTTTTCTCTTATTTCTTTCACCAAATACATCCTCCACCAGAATTTTACCACAGCAGCACTATTCCAGTTTCTAGTAAAGCTAAATCTGTAAGATGGTTACAGATGTTAGCATTGGTTAAAGACTTCAAGAACATTTCACATTAAGCATTCTTAAAAGGTCAGTAAAAAGACCGGAGAAAATATTGGAAGGAAGTATGGCCAAGATGACAAAAGTCTTTGCAGAGATCAAGAACATGAAATCCTCATGAACGAAAAATTAGATCATGAAAATTAATCAACATTAGCAGATCAATATTATTTTGCTAACACAGGTCTAAATAAGAGGACAGCAGTGTTGAGAAAGATGGCGATGATACAGATATATAAATTGAGTTGTTGCCATAGATGTTGCAATCCAACCCATTGGAAATATTGACCCAATAGTTTGATAAGGAAGATAACCACAGTCAAGGTAATGACAGTCAGTCCATCTAATCCTATGTATTATTGATTAAATCATCCACCCACTTCTAATCTGAAACTACTGTGTGTCATGATCTCCATTTAAAAGGCTTTGACATTCTCAACATGGTACAAAGCTCAATGCAAAGCTCAGAATAATCCCTAACCCCTAGACCAATTTGTAGGTATTTATTTCATAGTTAGGCCTTCTCACCATAATACCGTGTTATCTCCAATACCAATTGTCATGACCCATCTGACGGGAAACTAACACAATAACTTGATCAGCATAAAAATGTTGACCAAAATAAAGATAATAGTCAGCAATGCTTAAGCCCAAATTATCAATAATAGGTTCGTTAGCCTTATATGTTATCATTATAATCATTCTCCCATTTCCGAGGTGGGATTGTTTGGGGTGTCACAATAAAGGAATCTGATACATATGTAGATGTTCCTCATCAATCTGGTTGATCAAGTTTCTTATATACTATCCTTGAGACATCAAAAAAGGTTGTCTCAGATCCCTCTTCATTGCCTTCTATTTTACAAATCATTGTCACAATCTACAACTCAAATCACATTTTATTTCCAGAGGCCATCATTTAAATAAGTCAATCGAAATTAAGCCATCTTGGAAAATTCCTACCTAACTCCCCACTGAAAGATCTTAAAAGCTGCAATCGATTATTTAAGACCCTTTTTTCATCTACCAGCCGATCTCAAGATGTGTCTGGGGATAGATTGAGTGAATTACTGCAAGATAGTGTGCATAGTTAAGTTTAAGCAATTTTGCCGAAAGAGAAGTTTCTTAATTCAATGTATTATAGAGCTATTTTAGCAAAGAGTCTTCGAGCTTGCTCTAAAATATTTCAGTTAGTAGTTTTATGCAAGTTCTAGCTCCTACTTATATCAATCTAAATTTCTATAACTAAGCCCTTAAATATAATTGGCCAAAATTCTTATTGACTCTCCGTACTATACCTCAAAATCAAAATCACCTCTCGTACTTTAAAACTCATCTAAGTGATCTCCCGTACTATGATTTTACATCAAAGTCACCCCCCGTACTTTAAAACTCATCAAAGTGACCCCCCCGTACTATGCCTCAAAATCAAAGTCATCCCCCATATTTTAAAACTCGTCTAAATGAACCGTTCAAACTATGCCTCAAAATCAAAGTGACCCCCTGTACTTTAAAACTCGTCTAAGTGACCCCCCGTACTACGATTTCGCATCAAAATAGCCCCCTGTGTTAGAAATAAAGTTACATCATTAGGTAAAATAATTTAGGGGATTATTTATCAATAAAATAATTTAAAATTTAAAAAAGCACACACATTTTTACCTTTAATTTATTTATCAACAAAATTATAAAAATCACAGATCTCAAGTAAAGAAAAAATAGAAAGGTAGAAAGACACCGGAAAGACGAATAAACTAACGTCGAAAAAAAAACAAGAAAGGTAGAAAAAATAGCGAAAAGACAAACAAACTAATGCCAACAGAGGTTGATGAAGAAAGGCAGAGATCGGAGTTGTAAAAAAAAACGTCGATAGAAGTTGAAGAAAAAAAAAAAAGAGAGAAAAATGGATTAGGGCTTTGAGACTATTTAGTTGTAATCCTCAAATAAAAATAATCCCCTAAATTATTTTACCTAACGGCGTAACCTTATTTCTAACAGAGGAAGCCACTTGGATGCAAAATCATAGTACATGGGATCACTTAGACGAGTTTTAAAGTATGGAGGGTAACTTTGATTTTGAGGCATAGTGCGGGGGGTCACTTAGACGAGTTTTAAAATACATGGAGTGACTTTGATTTTGAGGCATAGTATAGGGAGTCACTTAGACGAGTTTTAAAGTATGAGGGGTAACTTTGATGTGAAATCGTAGTACGAGGGATCACTTAGATGAGTTTTAAAGTACGGGGGATGACTTCGATTTTAAGGCATAGTACGGGAGGTTAATAAGAATTTTGGCCTTTAAGATGGAATCAAAATATTATATAAGATAAATGAATAGTTCTTTGGATGAGAATTTCTTAGTTGAAGTAGACTCCAAGATGAGCTGTAAGGAATAGCATGACCAGCGATTTTGGAGGAAAAAATGAAATTTAAAATAAATTTTCATATGGCCTGCTAATCTTTTCTTCCTGATTCCTCTTTCAGCTATATCTTTCTTTTCTTTACATCTTCCTCCTCCACCTCCTTTTTTTTAAGGAATCATATTCCTAATATCTATTTCTCCCAATTTTTAATGCACCTGCAGTACTATTCCTTTTTTAACACCAAACAAGTCATAGCTTGTTTGGATTTCTCCAACAATAAGGAATTTTGATTTCCTTTCCACATTACATTTCAGGGATATAAGCTGCTATAATTAAAAACAAACAAGTTATCTAATTTCAAAATGAATCTAGAAAACAATATTTTTTTGTAGTCTCATGAATGTTGAAAATAAAATGCTCTAAATATGAGTCTTCACAAATCACAATGGGAAAAATCAGTAGAATATCCATGTGAAATAATTGCTTGCTTCCTAAAATCCTTCATCAAAATTGTGATAGCAAAGCAGCAGTGAGCAGCCCTGCTGAATCAAATCAAGAAAATAATGCTACAGAAAAACTGATAGTAATGTTATTATAGAGGTCATAACCACATTAGAAAGATTCTTGCACACTTAAATGGTCTTACCTGATAAAATAAAAAGAATAAAAGAAATGTTAATTATGAAGAAAATATTCTAACATAAAAATATAAACATTGATTTTTCTAGATCACAAGACAGCTTAATTAAGATCCTTTTCTGGAGGAACCTTTCCGTGTATGAGTTTCCTTGTCATTAATTAATGTAAGAAACCTGGCGATCTTGCAAACATAAATCAATTACTAACACCAATATCTTAGTCATGGTTCGACTTACTGATTCGTACCTATGTACCGATTTATTATCGGTACTGGTAAGGGACCCATACCGGGCGGTATGCACAGTGGATACCACCCGGTATTAAAATATAATATAATATTTTTATAATATAATATAATATTACAATATTAAATATATTAAAAAAAGAAAAGGGGGCGATGTCGCCTCGATCTCTCCCTGCGCGGGGAGACGCTCCGTCTCCTCGCGAGGGAGAAAAAGCGGTTGCGGCCGCGGCCGCGGGCAGCGACGACAGGCGAGTGAGGACGGCGCGGGCGCGAGGTATTCTTTCTTCCCCACCCGCGGGCGGCGACGGCACGCAGGCGATGACAGGCGAGTGAGGAAGACGCGGGCGCGAGGTATTCTTTCTTCCCCTCTTTTTTTTTTCTTTTCCTCTTCTTCTTCCCTTTTTCTTTCTCAATTGACCGCCGACTGTCGATTTCTCTCTCAATCGACCGCCGACGGTCGATTTTTGACGGAACCGCCTGATAGCGAGCAGTCCACGTACCGGTAACCTGACGGACCGATATGTACCGCCCGTACCAGGCGGTATAGGTCGAAATTGCAAACCTTGATCTTAGTATAGATCTGAAATTACCCTAGAAGGGCATTAATGTTGAGACATCCACTTATTGCATAATTGATAGGTCTTGAGTTTGAGTTCATATATGAGTTGTTAATGGATATTTCTTTTTTGAAAAAAAAGAAGGGCATCTGACCTGGAACATCAAAATGTACTCTAGTTCTTACATATGTTTCACTTTCATGATGCTTTATCCTCTGTACAACCCAAAGGGTCATTATAACTTCAATTATAAGTGAGCCTCCATCAAGGACTCCGACATCCACATCCACGAATCTTGTTGAACATGTATCCAAATGTCCATGAGGCAGACACCTATGAAACTCTCAAATAATATATTCCAACAACAACATGATATGTATATCTTTGTAAGAACTTCAAATAATACAACATGATAAGCCTCCTTCAAGTGTTGTTGCTTGTATGAACTCAACTTTTTAAATATCACTCTCGTAACATCTTACTCATCATATGAAATATTTTAACTATTCTTTTCATACATTAATCCATATGGGGTTCGGGCTCGATGATCCGTTGATTTGATACCATCACTTGGATGGAAGTTTTGATGGAGGAGAGAACTATCACTAAAAGATCGTGTAAAACCGAAAGAAAACAACCTCTATCGCTTGTAAAGCTAAAATGCTAACTACAAGACTTAAAGCAACAGAATAAAAGTGTCAATAGAGACTAATAGGTGCATAAGAATGCAAGTTGTCTTTGGTCAGCACCTGAATGCTCTCGATAGATGACGAATCATCGCTGGTTTCAGTCTCGTCTCATGCTATAAAAACCCCCTCTTGAGGTTTGGCCAACGAACAGCAAGTTTTGAGACTTCTTTCAGCAGTTGGGCAAAGCTTCCATTAAGAATTTTGGCAGCTGAAACTCGAGGAAGAAGGGATTATGGCTGAGGGCAAAACCCTTTTTTGAACTCCTCTTATTTTGACTCTCGGCATCTGCTAGAAGGCTAGGGTGGACTGTGAGACTTCTTGGCTGCCTTTGGTTGATTTTGTTCTTCTAGTTGCTACCAAAAACCTCTTTGGAAGATATTAAGGCCGGCAACAAATCGAGAAAAATCGAGAAAAGATCTCTGCAGCAAGGTGGCCATAGGCAGAAAGAGCTGCTGATCTTGCAAACCCCTTCCTCTCTTTCTCTCCTCTCCACTCAGCCAAGGGCCAGTTGGCCTCTCAAGAGGGGGTACAACTTGGATACTTCAAGGGAGCTGTAACCCCTTGACTTATAGGATTGAGGGCGTCTAAAGTCCAATACTGGTTAGGACCTCTCAGTTCCTCACAGTCGCAAGAATTTTCTATTGGAGGGTTGCTAGTTAGTTGGCTAGGTGCTACCCTAATCCTAGTCCTACCTACTAGGATTGGGATTGAGATGACTCGGGGATGCTCTAGATGGGTCTCTCCCACTTTTATAGCTGAGGTAGGGTTGGAGTCATAGCAACGTTAGGACTTGGAGAGTCCTAATGCAGACAGCACTTGGAGAATCCTAATGCTTTAAGACTTGGAGAGTTCTAATGCATTTAAGACTTGGACCTTACTTGAATCTGGCCTTTGAGATCGAAATTGGGCTTGGTTTAGTTTGATCAAGATCGAATTATAGTCCAACTGGAATTCCAATTGGGTCAATTCAAGTTCGGCTCGAAGCCTCGAACTGTACTAGATCATCCCTGATCATACATGTTCCTATGTATCATATCATTTTTTTTAATTGTTCTTTTCCTACATGTCACTAAATCTATATTTTGTCTTGCAGCCATTTAGGCCACTTGGATCTGCATCTTGTCTCTAGTCCATGCAATACTTAATATTATAAAGAAACCATATAGTGCATAGTCCTACTAGAAAAGGAAAAACAATTAATATGGAAAAGCTCGAGTCATTAAAATAAACATAACAAAGATTTCACGAAGATAAATAGAACGTACTTGAAATCTTCCACTATAGATTAAATAGTCCCAACCCCACCCCCACTGCCCCTATTTTCCAAAAAAATATCTCCAGTATTTTCAGGTGCTACTGTATGAGAATGCAATTGACGTGGAATGAATATCAATCTATCTGGAACATTAATTACTTCAACTTTAATTAATGTGAGACACTCATTAACAAGCTTTTGAAGATAAGTTGCTTAAACATCATGATAAGGCCCATTTAGTTACATACTGTGGCTTGTATATAGAGGAAAAGAAATGTTAATTTAACATATCAAGTGTCATCATGGATGTAATACAGTTTGTTAAGCATTGTACTTACTTAACATCACTTCCTTTCCTGAAAATCCGAATAGATGGGTAACCTTGAATATGGTGCCTGCAAAGTTTTTCAAGTTGCGTCATATACTACCTTCAAAGATCAGTGGCAAAAGATACAAGATGTCAAGATTAATCGACTGAGTAGTACTTCATGTATAACAATCAGAAGGTGAAGTTCTTTACATAAGTTCTCAGAAAACGAGGTATGGTAAAGATAAATAAAATTAAAAATACATGCATAGTTGTTCTGCTTATGATTTCTCATTTTCTATAGTTGATTCGTCTTCTCTTGCTTGTCTTCTCATTCATCTTCCTTCTTCCAATCATTTCTTCTTATTTTCCAAATTCTTAGTTGAGGCACAATTAGTGGAAATAAAATTAGATTCCAGTGCTAGTATCATACAAACTAAGGTTGGTCATACCACGGTATACCGCTCAGTATGTGCAGTACATATTGGTCCAATAGAAGATCGGTATGGATAGTACATATTAGTCTGTCGGTACCATATGTTGGTACATCGGTACATACCATACCAACGGCTTATCAATACACCGATACAAAGACCGATAAGGTGAATCATGATACAAAGTTACGAACTACAAAGCACTTCGCATAAAATCAATATGGAAGTAGATCTAATAAAGATCTCAAAAAGAGAAAATATTAAAAAAAAAAACAACACACAATGTCATATATAAAGCTTGTCTTCCAGTTCAAGTTATCCACCTTACAATTCAACCCTAGCAAATCTTCAAGGTGATCCTGAAGTTTCCTTAAAACTTTGTCATTTCTGATCTAGCAGCAATGACAATGCTAAATGTCGCTGATGTAGCTTAGGGCTACACTATGCCTAGTTTAAAGATCGAGAAATAATCTTTTTAAATTAAATAGTCCATGAACTAATAAGATCTTTAATAGAATAAAGCCATACAGGAATTTCTATTTATTGAAAGAGCAGTCAACCAAAGCTATTTGGATTTCCAGAATATCATAGTTATGAAAATTTTTCGGAATAAATTACATAAAGTAAAGTTTTTAACCTTTGCTAAATTAAAATATTAAATAATTTGATAATCTCCAACTCTCCATTACCTCATCCAATTAGTAGAATAGTACCAAAGATCACTTATAACCTGAAAATTTAAGTAACATGATAATTTCTAGGAATGGCGAACCTAACATGAAAAGTACCTTCTGCACAATTCTGCTTCTTGAGTACAATCAACTTTTCCCAACAAAATCCGTCCATCCATTTCAGGATCATATCTGAAAGTATAAAAGTTAAAGTGAAAAATGAACATTTGTCTCAAAAATAGAGCATAAAATAAGATGGGAACAAGAAAGAACTAAAAGCAACACCTTTCTTTGATTATTTTGGCTGCCCTCTCCCATGATGGTTTCTGAGATAAATGATCAAACACAAAGAGAAAACTGAAAATAAATACAGACCCTTCAAACCATTCGTTGAAAAAACATGGCATCATAGATAATGTCTACTCATGAAAAGTTTAAAATGTGAAATACAGATATTGCATAATCAAGGAAATGAACAACTCATGCAAAGGCTTCAAAAAATTTAAATATGGTCACAGGAAAAGCATAAGGATGGTCATATACTGCTAATGTGTAGGATGTAACTGTCCTTTATAAAGAGGGATTATTCAAGCATAAGGATGGCTGATCATATACTGCTAATGTGTAGGCTGTAACTGTCCTTTATAAAGAGATATTATTCATGCCCGCTTAACTAATATGGACTAGCTTGAATCTTTATTAAATAAAACGAGCCCTGAACATGGACATAACATGCTATGAAATGGAACTAAGCATTTGTGACTTCTTGTGAGAAGGAATACACAAATCCTAGGTAATAAATGGTAATAAATGTGTACAAATGGATTTAACTATTTATTTAATATGATATGAAATGTCAAGATGCCAGCTTATTATTATTTCCTGTAATAAATACTTAAAAAATTTAATACAAATTACTACAATTTGATCAACTAGAATTTGTTCTTTAATCAGCTAGAGCATGTTACCTTGTTAATTTAAGTGTTTTACTGTGACAAGGTGTTTAACTCACTCCTACAAAACTTTTCTAAGAAAACCGAAAGTCTCACTATCTTTCACAACAGCGACAAGGATGTATTTTTGCCAATTTCTTGTTGAAGATTAATAATGGAAAACATAGTACCTTCTTGAACAATGGAGAAACTAAGTTTTCTTTACTATTTTTCATTGCAATAGTAGTTGATTGTGGCCAGAAGCATGAAAGCAAATGCAATAGTAACATTATGAATGCCTCTACAGTTAAAAAGGGTTTCAAATAACAGTCAGGATGGTGTAAACCTGATAGTTACCAGTTTGACCACGAACAGTTACAACACCATATAGCTTTGTCTCAGTAATTGTTGTTCTTTAAGTTATACTGGATGTTATGGATCAGTATTAAACACGGTAATATTGGTACACCATACCAATAGCTTACAAGAAGTCATCATAATTGAGATCTGACTGATATTTTAACACCAAGTTTATAACTATAGTAGAAATGGCAAGTACAAAATTTAACGCAAGGATCAAAGTTCTATAACATGGTCTGTTGGTTAACATCCAAGTTAGTAAGTGCCAATGGCACACAACATCATGTTGACATTGGGTGCTAGTAGAAACTAGGTGGGAAGGGCTTAAATCAATTGGTTTACAATTACAAAAAAAGTTTTTATCTTTGTGAACAAGTCCAACTGTGGTCTCTTTTCTGACAAATGTAATATGTCCAGGGATTGAAATTTCATACCGGAACGGTGTACCGAGCTTTGCTCGGTATGGTACGGTATGAGCGTACTGAGTGGCATATATACATATATATATATATATATATATTAAAAATATAAAAAATCTAAAAAGGAGGCGTATGCTACCTCGGCGATGTCGCCTCCTCCACTTCTCGTCGCCTCGCTGTTACTTCCTAGATCGGGATTATCGTGGGAGGGCGACGTCGGATTGGGACGCGTGGAGGTTCTCCCGATTCTCCCTCTTCTTCGAACACCTTCTCTTTCTTCTTCCTTCTTGACGCTTCTTGTCTTCTTCTTCCCTCACCGCAATCAGGCTAACACCACCTAGTAGCAGGTGGTCACGGTCGGTATCGCCCGTTACCGACTTATTTCAGGCGATAACGATCGAAATTTCAACCGCTACCACCCGAAACAGCCCCATATCGTCCAATATGAGGCTATATCGAGCAGACCACCTGGTAACGGGTGGTACGTGTACCGCTTCATGAGCGAATTTCATCATCAACGTCAGTGAGCTGCTCGCCTCCTTCGATGAAGACTAGCTGGTACCGGGCAGTACGATTCGAAATCGCAAACCCTGAATATATCAAACATTCGATGGCATGTTTAACATGACCTAGTAAAGATTATGGCATCATCCATTCCAAAATATAAAAAAGTTTGTTTTTTGAGGCCAATCGTTAAAGATAACAAGTGCAACACCTGATGATTTGAATGACTTTCTTTTAGACCAACGATTGCAAAAGGCGCTTGGGCGCTTGCTTAAGCACTCGGGCGAGACGAGGCGAGGCCCGAGCGCCTCGCTCAATCTCCAGGCGGCACGCTCAAAGAGGCGTCGCCTGGCGCTCGCCCGAGCCCAAGCGTTGTGTCACGAACAAAAATGTAAACAAGATGTTTGATGAAATGCTCATGTTTGTCTGTGTCCTTCAGTTTGTGTGCATACCTTGTACAACAAGTAACGGGCTTGCAATAAGCTTGGCAGCCCTAGTTTGGTTTGCTTTATGGTCGATTTTGGCTTGTAAATATGAGTGTCTTGTAAGCACTTGTGGGGACTTTGATCTGTAATGGACCATTATCCTTTGTGTGCAACTTTTCTGAACTTATAATGTCCATGGGTATAATTTGTATTTGACATTATAAAGTGTTTGCTTGAGCAGTTGCTTGTGGATCCCATTGGAATTGCTTCTTTTGGTCTGTTTTCTCTCTTGTAAGTCCTAAGGGTCCCCAGGAGATCTCAGGGAAGGCTAACCTTTGCGGACGGACACGCACGGGTGCCGCATGGCTTAGGCAAAATCAGCTAAGCCTATGACATTGTGGTATCAGAGTGGGACAATTACACGCAAAAACACTCACCATACAAGCATGGGAGACCTAGCTGGGCTGTGTGGAGGACAGCCAGTACGCGCAATCGTTTGGGGGAAACGGATATTGAGATGTAGGGAAAAGAGTCGCTCAGAGGAGCGGACATCCATTGTTGGCATTTAGAGGAATGGCCAATCCTTTACGCGAGAGGCACCACGAGGACAAGCAAGCGAAGAAGAATACGTAGTGCACAAAGATTGGGATGGCTGAGTTCGAGCTACGGCTCGACGTTGGCAACCAAACCTGATGGTGCTCAAGGCAAGCGGGGCGCTTGGTGAAAGATGAGACCGTGCAAAGTGGGAGGTGTTGCGCAACGATCGAAAGAGTTTGTAAAGCTCACAGAAGTGAGGAGAATTGCTAACTCGAAGGATTCGATACTCATGCAAGGGCTTGTACACGAACGACGAAGTATTCATGGCCATCCCAAGGCACAATAAAAACTCGACGCCATGGAGCATCAGAACTTTCTCTTCGGCATGGAAATGATACGTCCGTAGGCAGCTGAAGTATGCACAAGTTCAGCACGTTGCTAGACCTTGAAGGGTTCAGTGGGGACTGTATTGGCGAAGAATCGCAACCTAGCAAGTGCATTTATGGGGGCAGAACAAGATACAAGTTGTTCAGCAAGACGGAGTATTCCAAAGGGGATGATGGTTTCCGAAACTTCTAGTGGGAAGAGTGCAAAGAGAAAAGTTGCTCCAACCAGATAGATACTAGGAGGGATAAGTCCTAGTTCTCCAGAGGGAGAATCATGTGCAACGAACCGCACATATTGAGGAAGAGTTCCTCAAGGCAATATCTCCACAAAGCTCAATTGACCGAGCAAGTGAT
This sequence comes from Ensete ventricosum, assembly GCA_029747655.1. Classification (NCBI taxonomy): domain Eukaryota; kingdom Viridiplantae; phylum Streptophyta; class Magnoliopsida; order Zingiberales; family Musaceae; genus Ensete; species Ensete ventricosum. Next base: position 10,419,035 of record JAQQAF010000009.1, on the reverse strand, counting down.
GAGGGGTCGTCGCATGATCTCGAATAAGGTAATGCCTTGGTGGATGCATTTCGAGATCAAGTGGGGGAGCGATCCAAGGAAACATCATATGAAGGCACACTTAGAGTCGATGCGAAAATCGAACTCAATGGAAGGCTGACCCGTGAAATGGTGGACACGAGGGCCACTATCAACTCAATGCAAATCGCGGAGCGGAGCAACTTGGGTGGAACTTGGTGAAGTATCCAAGCTGTATGAAGAGAGTCCATATAAAAGATGGAACATAGAGCGGAGGCACGGAGCTTTCCTTGGACAGAGGTCAAAGGCATGAACTCTTGTAGAGGCAAGAGTGGGATCATGTCGTTCCATTGGTTCTTCATTCTGATAGGGCGGACTTATCTTGCATGGTGCCAAAGACGAAGGGAGCTTCGAGGCACATGCACCTTACCTCAGAGATACATTTGACGGAGTAACTAAGGTAATTCAACTTGTAGGGGTAAAGTTGGGATCAGGAGACCTTAGCACTGGGCAAGAGGATGTAAAGGCAGGTACTCTTAAAGAATATGCCACAGTGTTGCCATCCAAGTTGTCAGGAACAAGTGGTGTATAGCGGAGATTGTGCTGGTAGGGGATACAGGCCCAGGATCCAGACAATGGCACAGCAATTCTAGTGAAGTCAAGGGACTTCAGGAGCTACTAGGCGATGGACTATCCTAGAGCGATGCTTCGTTCGGGTATAACCCAAGAGTGGGTGGACGAAGGTAAATTGCCAAGGGAGTGAACCAAAAATCGAAGATGACGTAGGCCCTACGATGTGTTGGCAGAGGCCACACATGAAGAAGTCGTAGTCCGAGTTCATCACACGAGAATCTGTATACAATGGAGATGTCACCAGGAGGCGACATGGTGCAGCGGATCGTGGTGAAATAGTTCGTGGCAATGTAACACAGGCGGACATGTCCCGTGAGGGGCGCGATCATGCGGAGGTATGATCAGGAGCTACTGGGAGCTCTACTTTAGTGTACGACACAACAAGAAGGACCATGGATTCAAGGAGTGAATGTTGTGGTACCGTAGAGATGGGTCTTCATGTGTGCATCAGAGCTTGCAATGAATGAAAATCTTATTCATTAGCATATGGGGGTTGTATACCACCGAGGAAGAAGTCCAAGTGCAAGTACCAGTGAGTCCCATGAAGGGGGACGTGATCATGTGAATAATCAGGAGCTGTTGGGAGCTCCACTTCGGTGAACAATGCAACGGCAAGAAGGGTTGTGGATTCAAGGAGTGAATGTCATGGTACCGCAGAGGCGGGTCTTCCGTGTGTGTGCATCGAAGCTTGCATCAGATGAAAGCTTTGGTCATCAGCATATAGGGGCTGTGTACCACTGAGGGAGAAGTTAAATTGCAAGTACCAGTGAGTCCTATGGAGGGGACTTAATCATACAAAGGTATAATCGGAGCGGTTGGAGAGTTGGACTGCTTCAGTGCTCACATTAGTTTAAGGGAGCCTGACAAGTCAGTGGACAAGGCCGAGTAAGCAAACGTTACTACCAAGAAACCTAAGGAGAACAGAATCGGCGCGAGCCTTGCAACAAGATGGCGGAGGCCATGCATGAGAGTTGCAGTTTGTCTTTCCATTGACCAAGGAGAACTGCTAGGAGAACACATGGCATTGAAGCCGGTGGTCGAAAGGGGAGAGAAAGCGACAACGAGTCCGGAGGGGCTCAGCTACCCAAAAGCAATAGTGTCGGACAGAAAGTAGGTGGACTCGGAGGAGCGCCACAGTGCCACAGAGGCGGATCTACCGATCGCGAAGGAAGAGTCGCAGATGCAAGGCAACGGATAGTAGGGCCATGGGCTTGGCAATGCCATGGTACTATAGAGGCGAGACTTTCGTGGAGTCATCGATCCCTTACTCTCAGAAAGGGAGAGCATCGAAAAGGGGTCAAGGAGGTAGAGAATGCAAAGGCAAACTCCAAATACCAAGACAGGGCGAAAGGGCAGAGGCCAAGGAACTTCATAAGATCGGTGTCGATGAGCTTCTCATCAAGATAGCCGAAAGCAAGGGACTTTGGGTTGATGCAGGAGTGCTCGACCAAGGAACGAAGTAGGCAGTACGCGGTACTGTACCTTTTATACTCAGAGGAGTAGGCGACAAAGGTGATGGAGAAGATGGTACAATCCCAAAGGCGACCAGGACTATCAAAGATTTGCTCCAAGTTAGGGGACTCTAAGTTGGGGTAAACTTTTTGCTCTTTTCGAACAAAACTTCTTGCATTCCAGAAGTTCAATGGCAGTGGGAAGGCGAATCACAGTAACTAACTCAATACAAGGAGTGCAAACACTTCAAGTGCTTCAGAAGTGTGAGTAAAGAGCGAGCGAATATTAGTGACCAGCTCATTGCATGAAGTACAAACTCGATGAGGTAGGCGAAATCAAGTAACCTTTACCTTCTTAACTCAAGAAAATGGGCGAAACTGAGTACCCCAATTCTCTTAACTCGAGGAGGCGAGCGAAGCCAAGTAACTTTGACTTCTCAACTCCTAAGAGAATGGGTGACGTGGAGCATCCCAGTTCTCTTACTTATCCAGTAGAGGAGCTCTGCATAAGTTCAGTGACCCTTCAAAGAAAGCTTATGAAAGACAATAGTTGTCGAATCCTCACCATTGGTGATTAGTACTACTGAGAGTAGATTGTCCGCTTCATTTCCTAATTGAATGCCAATCGAAAGCGGGAGTGATGCGAATCTACTTGGAAGTGACAACTAAAAGTGGAAGAAGGATCAATGGGCAAATATTATGGAGGAAGGACCTAAAAAAACTTCAAAGTCTCCAAGGCGATGCTCAATAAAGTTCCAATAAGCATCCATCCAGTTCAAGCAAAATGAGTATACTACGATACTAACGCATAATAAGGCAGGTCTTTTCCTTCATCAGAAGGATCCGTGGGAGTCAACAAGGATCAGCACAACTCAGCAAACCCCACACCAGAGTCAGTTATTGGTGAGTTGAAGCAGCATGGTAGATCAGAGTTCGACTACTGAACAACAACGACGAAGAGCGGTTGGGAGCCAAAGGGGCATGTTGTAGCCAAAGCAGAAGATTGAAGATTCAACAAAATGCGAGGAGATGCAGTGTCTACAGTGGCTTCGACGAGGACGTCGAAGGAATAAGTGAGGGAGAATGTCACGGACAAAAATGTAAACAAGGTGTTCGATGAAATGCTCATGTTTATGTTTGTCCTTCAGTTTGTGTACATACCTTGTACAGCAAGTAGCGGGCTTATAGTAAGCTTGATAGCCCTAGTTTGGTTTGCTTTGTGACCGATTTTGGCTTGTAAATATGAGTGTGTCTTGTAAGCACTTATGAGGACTTCAGTCTGTAATGGACCATTATCCTTTGTGTGCAACCTTTCTGAACTTATAATGTCCATGGTTATAATTTATATTTGGCTTTATAAAGTGTTTACTTGAGCAGTTGCTTGTGGATCCCGTTGGAATTGCTTCTTCTGGCCCGTTTTCTCTCTTGTAAGTCCTAAGGGATCCAAGGATATCTCGAGGAAGGCTGACCTTTGCGGACGGACATGCACGGGTGCCGCACGGCTTAGGCAAAATCAGCTAAGCCCGTAACAGTTGGGCACTTCGGATGAGCGCCCTTGTTAAACCAGGCGAACCAGGCTTTTAGCCTGGTTCGGTCGAATTCGCGTTAGTTGGTTCAATCGAACCAACTAGCGCATCGATAATTGCTTCCTCAATCCTAATCCCACTCGCGAATCGCGATTATATCGTTGACTCTTTTGCCGCTTCTCGCTGCTATCGCTGCCCGCCACTCTCCGCTGTTGCTCTCTGCCGATGTCACAGCTGTCGCTGCTCTCCGTCATCGTCTATCACTGCTCACCGCTGTCGTTGCTCGCCATTGTCGCTGCTCGCCGTTGTCGCTTTCACTGCTTTTAGTAAGCAGCTTTCTCGAAGTCAACCACCTTGCCTATCTACTGTTAACAGTAGTATACTGTATATTAACAACATACTATTAATGTACTGTTAACAGTATACTGATAATAATATTTTTTACTTATTAGATTAATAATATATTTTTTAATTTAAATTTTAATAATATTAATATTTATTTATTTAATATCATGTTTCTAGATTTTCTTAATTTAATATTATTATTTTATTTAAATGATATATTTATTAATTATATTATATATTTTTTATATTTTAGCACCTCGCTTCGCTTGGGCGAGCGCCTCGGGCGTTTTGGGACCTTGGCGCCTTTTGGCACATACCGCTTTTTAAATCACTATTTTAGACAAATAATAAGATGAAAGCCCTTGAACAAAGATAAGCTACAGAGCTCTGAAGCTCGAACACTTCAAAACCCTTGTCGTTTCCTTGTCTTTCAAGACATCCTAGAGATGCCAGATATTCTAATGAATATCATCATATTAAGACATGTATGATCATCTACACTTATTTACATTAACAAGAATATTATGATTCCTGAAATGTCAAATATTAACAAGACATATCTACATTGTCTTTTTAACATAATGACCAAAAATATTTTCTTAATATTTGCATAATCCATACAAGTACACAACTTATACTTTCATATATATGATATTGAGAACATATATATAACACATTGCTAATTACTATGTTATTTATGTACCATGTCGTAATTTTTTAACATTAACGATGTTTAGAGTGTTTGTACCAAGATTTGCCATCTCGTACCATACCAACGTACCAAGCTCAACTCGATACGGCACGAGTGTACTAAGCACTATGCTCTCGAGTGACATGCTAAAGCATACCGCTCGGTATATATTTATATAATAAAATTTTAAAAATAAAGATAAAAAGGATGATGTCGCCTCGTTTCTTCTCCCCACGTGAGGAAAAGAAACTGAGGTTTCTCCGCATGGTTTCTTCTCCCCACGTAGGGAGAAGAAACTTTTCTTCCCTGCGCGAATGAGAAGTCGTCGCCTTAGACAAGGAGGAGGCGACATCTCAGCAAAGGAGGGTGATGACAGATCGGGATCGTCGAGGGAGAGCGGCATTGGATCTTCAACTTCTCCCTCTTCTTCTCTCTCTTCTTCTCCCTCTTCTTCCTCAACTGATACCGTTCGGGCAACGATGGTCAAAATCGACCGTTACATATCGATTTCAGGCGGTAACAAGGTGGAAATAGCCCCAATCGACGGTACCACCCAGTAGGCAGTTTGCGTATTGATCTGTTCGCGGACTAGTACGTACTGCCCGTATCGAGCAGTATAGCTCGAAACAACAGACCTTGGGCTGTACTATGTTGTGTCTGTCAAATTTCATAATACATACCTATTAATGCGAAGGAAAAGAAACAAGACCTCATCATGTACTGAAAGGTCTGAACTCCCAAGTTCAAATAATATGTGCTGCATATATAGTCTAGAACAGCATGAATCTTTCTGTGATCCTTTTTTGGTTTTTGCCTAAAAGCAGAGTGTATTTATTACAAGACTAATGCCCATCCCACTGATGACCTGATTGTGAATATTTCTCTGTGCTCCTTTATAGAGTGACCATCAAGTAACCATGGCATCACCTTTATGAGAGAGGACAGCAATACCTTATCTGATAAAATGCAGATGTAGCAGTTCAAAAGGACTAGATCATTTATATGTCCAAGATATGAACCCTCTATTACATAATGGTACTGAAATGACTCATGCTTTCAAAATCTGGTTGCATCGTTCAGTACAAACAAATTCAAGTTACATAAGTAGAATTTACAAGATGCATACTACCAAGTATCAACAAACAACCTTGTAGTGAGGCAAGAAAACTAACCCTGTTTTTTGCAGAAAAAGGAACTATTTTTTGCGGAAAAAGGAACTAAGAAAACTACCACTTAAAACAGCCAAAAACAGCTTGAGATCCTAGGATTAGAAACTCTCAAGAATAATATGACATTTTCCAGTCCAGAATTTGGCGTAAAGAGCTCGCTTAATCAGAAGGAGATAAGTTCTCAGATGGCTTCAAACAAAGTCCAGGAGTTCATAATCTCCATGCATCTTCCTAATTGTATAATTGAGGAATTGTCACTTCAATGAGGCAATGTCCTTAATATTATCATTATTTATCCCCAACTTAGTATAGTAAAAAACCACAAATCTGATATTTAACATCACAAAATCTGATGCAAGGTTAGACAAAGGCAGAATTACCAAACGATTGCTCCAATAACACCAGGGTGCAAAAAAATTGACAACTAGGATTGAATACCTGAAAGAGAGATTTTGAGATAAGTGAATAAGGAGGATTGCTGCTATTATTAATCACGAGATACACATGCTCTTATCAGATCTATACATAACATAGGGTGCATTAATTATAAATATATATTAATATAAATGACTAAGCTTACATACCATGTCTGAATATCAAAGAAAATGTCTTACTGAATAATCCCAGCAAGAATGATACTCAACAAACAAATTAAGGGATGCATGAAAAAAAAGAACCAGTCAGAAAAACTATACCCTTCTAAGACAGATTTATAGCTAGTTTTACAGTCACCATGGATGACAGTAGATAGTTAAAGTTGAAACGTATGTAAAACATTGTACAGATGGAGATACCTTAAAAATTAACTTCTAGGACCTATTTGCAAAAATCTTTTCTAGGGTGTCATACAGCTTTTGATGCTTGCATATGATGGAATCTAGGATCAAAAAATTCTTCCAATGCACTTCAATTTAATCAAATTCTCTCATAGAAAATATGGCATTGGACATGGTAGAGTGGACTAATTAATTCAACACTAAAAATAACTAGGCAATGATATATCAAAATAGACACGTCATTTCTAAAGCTTCAAAAGCTTGCATTTCATATAATCATAGCACAAAAATTAGTGCCTGAAAACCAAGGGTTGTTGTACTGCCCGAAATGGTACGAAACAAGTCATACACATAGGTCCAGGCATGGGCCAATACACGGACCATCACCGTTTCAGGCAGCCCGATCAAGTTCAGTAAAAAATAAAAAAATCAAAAATAGCGACGGGGCCATCCAACTTGGTGTTTAAAAACATTAAATAGAAATTAGTACTCGCGAATGCGAGCCCTCTTCTTGCGTTCAACGTCATCACCATCGCCGCTGCCACTATCTCACGACATTGATGCTAACGCCATCGCCGCGTCATTCCTTCTTCTTCTCAAGTATGCCCCCACCTCTTATCCTCCTCTTTTTCCTTCTTCCTTCTCCTCCACTGCTTCTTCTTCTTCCTCCATCGCTTCCTCTTCTTCATTCATTCTTCTTCCTCCCCTCTCTGATATCATAATCCTCTTTCATATCCCTAATCTTATAACTAAAATATTTTGTCAGGTATTCATTATTTATGCCTTATTACAGGTTACAAGCACAGTCCAACATTTAACATCATATATCTGATGCAAGGCTAAACAAGACAGCATTACAAAACTTATTGATAGCATTAATTAAGATTAGACTGTTAGGAATGTAAATTCGACCACAAAGTGGATTGATTGGTGTTGAGAACAGCATTTGACAAAAGAAAGGAGATGCGTGTTTGATCGAGTGTTTGAAAAAGTGGGTGTATAATGCATTTTTCCTGATGCAATAAAATAAAAGTAGAAGATGCCTGCAGCAAACCAAAAAGAGACTAGAAATAAAATTAGAGAAAGGAGCACATGGAGAGATCATAAGACAAAAAAGAGATCAGACATTTCACTTCAATTACATACTGAAAAATATGATGAAGGAAAAAACAACAAAAATCAACCAAATGAGTTTCCAGACAATTGTTCTTTCGGCTTAAATAACTATATATCTGTTTTTTCTAGAAACACTTCAAAACATCAAAATCACGAATTGAACAAGGAAAAAGAGATATGAGGCCGGGCAGTCAAAGAAAGAGAAAATTAATCGTTGCCCATATTCCATAACTCTGAAATGAAGCAAATTCTGAACCTAAAAGCAATTGTCAAATGGTAAACTTGCAAATGCAGCACCTCTACCTGTAAGCAATAGTTACAAAAGAGCCATTGCATAAAGGACAACAAAACCATTAATGCGCCACATGATATACGAGAGCATATGGTTTCAAAATTGAATACATACTGATGTGTATATTTCTCAAAACTCTCAGCAGTCAAGGAATCTGAACCATCACTATATTCTTCTTGAAAATCATCTCCATGTTTATTAACTTTTGGGATTGGTCCAGAGTGAAATTCTGATCCAGTTGGTATCAGATTCGGATCTATTGAAAACTTTCGAACTGTTTTTGTGATATTTAACCTGTTCTGCAAATTGTTGAATGTGAATCACAGTTAAAACTCAGATTAAAATAGGAGAATAGTAGAGGGATTGAAGACCACATTGTAATTAAAAATTGTAAGATAAAGAATTAAAATGACAAAACAGAAACAACAGATCACTATTTAAATATTAAAATTTAATTTTAAAGTGAACATGGAATTACTACTAAGCAAGAGCAACTAAAAAATCATAAATACAACTTATATTTGGGTTAATTAGGTGAACAAGATTTATAAACATTTAACTTTCTCTTACAATGTCTGTCAATTAGTTGGTGCATCTTTAAAGTCACGACGAGAATAGAGATGGACCCACCTCTTTGCGCAGAGTTCCAAGTATCATCACAAATGACATATGCACCTCATGATCTCAAAGTATTATGGCTCGTTACCTATTATCAAACTCAACTATAGTGGGCCTACATCTGATATGGCTAATACATAGGAAAGACACCTCAATCCAAATAGGCATTTACATCATTGCTGTCATCACTACTGAGGAATGTTGACTCACAAGATTCCTCCCATCACCAACAGTTGACACCGACAACCATCTTTAGTAACCATCACCAATATCCACCATCTACAATAAGAATCAACCCCTCATCTTCGATTCCTCATGCATATAATGAATCAGGATCCTTCAGTGTCATTGTCAGAATGTGGGATGAAACCGAGCGAGATGAAGGTAAGGGCCAGTTGCCTTAGTGAGGAATAACAGTGAGATCTCAGGAAAGAGAAAGGGAGAATACTAATAAATCTTCAAGTTGCATATGCAGGTAGGATCGGACATGAACATGTTTAGCCATAAAATTAAGTTGAATAATTCATTGATCTTAGTCGGGTTCAGATTCTCAACTCAATAACTCAAAATCCATTTACCAGATAACTCGTATCTAACTAGACCCATATTTGACTCAAGAGTCAAGACTAAGCCATACCAAATTATCAATATTAAACTGATTGGCTCAACCATATTCCGTATGTGAACTAACCATATACTAGTAAAAACATCATAATCATCATTTAACCTCTTACTATGGTTCAAAAATGAGTTGATGGATTTGTCATGAATATAGAATCAATTTAGCATATTCATTTTCTTATATTCCATATGTGAAATCCATTTGATCATTATGCTGTCATTTGATTCTATAATTCAACTATTCAAGCATGCTGATAATGTTGCACGATGTACCATGATAAGTTTGTGAAGTAGAGAAGCATGTACTAGCTATATAGGACTACCACATACATGATAAAAGTAGGCATCAACAAAAAGGTAATACTCTTAAATGCCAAAGACAGATACGTACAGTTCCCAGTACATCACTCACATCAACTGATGCAAATTCACATGACAGCGCTGGGAAACTACAAAAATATTAAATTCGAACAGTCAGAAGAACCAGGGCATATATTACAATAGAAAAATGCACCAAAGGCATTTTCATGGTATACGCAAACTCCGTTCAACCATATAAAGCAAGATGCACCAAAGGCATGATAAAAAAACAGACAAAGATCCAGATAGTTGGTGCAAGGCAAACACTGTCATAGTACATCTAGAAAACAATAAGCCAAATCTGTAACCAATTACCAACTAATTCAACATGGATGGAAAAAGATTTACAAGCTATTAGTAATGTTATAAAATTGCAGCAGACATGCATTCAAAAGATTATAGGAGCATATTTTGAAACCAAGTTCAGCAGTAATAATGCTTTGATATGGTAAAAAGGGTAAGTTGCTCAAGCTCTCTGCACATAATGTATCCAAGAATCCTTGATCCAGTCCATCCATCTCAATAGATTATTCATGTGCACCTCTATCTAGTTTGTAGTATATGTACAATGATAAAGACAATGATAATAAAACCAGGGCTACCAAGCTGGATCATCAAGTTGGAGAACTTCTCATTGTTTTTGTCTCATTTTGGAATGGTTGCTAGAGGATAGCTTTCTTTGGCCTCACTTGGGGTAGATCATCAAATTATTAAGGATAAAACATCTTGCATGTAATTGTTTTGATGCCATTGTAGATAACATGTGTGTAGGTCAGTAGGATACTAGGAATACTGTCTTTTGTGCATATGTGATATGATGGCATTGCCACAACATGTGACGTGGACTTTAACTTGCTAACAGTGTAAATGAAGGATTATTGTGCATTTGTGCTGATATACATGTGTCACTACATTAGAATATATCATGTCATAAAGGTGTTAGTAAAAATCTCATTACCCACAACATGAGGCTCCCGTCAATACGGGGTCTAGGGAGGGTCAATATATATGTAGTTTTCCCTCTAAATATAAAGAGGTTATTTTTGCAACTCAAAATCTGGTCTCCTGGATCACAAACGAGCAACATTAACATGAAATATTAGCATTAAAAAAGAGCATCAACAAGCTACTGCAAAATATGGCAATCCTTGATGTGCATAGTTTTTTTTAGTATGATAACAAAATGTCTTGGAACATTAAATTATAGATATGTGTTTTTAATAAGAGTACTCATGTCATCGTGTCCTAATTCAAGTTTAGACTTGTTACTCTGTCTGTGTCATATTGTGTTTGTGGCCCATTTCTATCTCCATGTTCCATAGTTCAAGATCATGCATTAAAACCATGGTCTGCCTTACCGGTCCATATTGGTGTGTCAACTAACTATCAGTACAGTACATACCGAGTTGTGCCAAACTAATACCAAGCATACTAATACATGATACATAGGAGTGTACCGATATACCGCTCATACCAATTCCCTATCGGACCAATACATACCACTCGGACAGAGTGGTATAACGGTACAAGAAACCTTGCATTAAACTAAAAAATATAATCACCATCCACATCATATAGTGCATAGTAAGGACAAGATGAAAGTGTAGACTCTTTAAAGTGCTATTTTACATTATAACTTCTTTAGCATAATTTGGAGACATGAAACTTAACTTTCTAATACCAAGAGCTTAAAACATTTTGAACTAGCCAAAAATTAAAGATACTTAGACAAAATTCTCAAACATAAGTAGCATTAAGTAAAATACTTGTAGTTGTAGCTTTAGATATAACATAGCTAATTGCTGAATATCTCAGTCAGAAGTCCCAAAGGCCCAAACAATAGTAGCTTAGGATAAACTGACAGTTGTAGCAGTTCTTAGGTTAAGGATAAAATGCGCTTGGCACATTTTCAACTGGCCAAAAGTTAAAAGATCCAAAGGCAAAATACTCAAAGAATAGTAGCTAGAAGCAAGGTTTGCAATACCGATAGGTATCGCACGTACCAACGGTACGTACTGATCCGCGGACCGCCCGCTACCGAGCGATACACTGATTGGGGCTGTTTCCATCCCGTTACTGCCCAAAATCTGCTAGTAACGGTCTGTTTCGACCATCACCGCCCACTGTCAGGCGATATCAACCGAGGGAGAACGAAGAGAACGGAGAAGAAAAGGGAGAACCTGGAGATCCGACGCCGCTCTCCCTTGATGATCCCGATCTGTCACCCATAGGGAGAAGAAGCCTTGGCGAGGCTTCATGGGGAGAACAAGCTTCAACGATCGCGAGGAGAAGATAACAACGTTTCTTCTCACTGCATTGGCTTCTTGCCGAGGCTTCGCAAGAATGTTTCTTCTCCCTGCACGGGGAGAAGAAACGTCCCCCCTCCCCCTGTGGGGAGAAGGAACAAGGTGACATCACCCTTTTTTTATTATTTTTTAACTTTATTATTATTGTTATTATTATTATCATCATCAAGGTTCGTTGTACCGGTCCATACAGGCATACCGAGATTATCTCGGTACGGTACGATACCCCGTATCGAGCAGTATGCACAGTGCATACCGCTCGATACATTACAATATAATATTATATTATATTATATTATATTATATATTAAACAAGTAAATAGTTAGCATCGTCGTTGATGTGACGTAGCCTTGATCCTTCTCCCCTCGCGGGGAGACGTTCGGGAGAAGGAATTGCCTGTCGGCGATTCTTCACCCACGAGCGACGAATGACGCAGGGAACTGGTGAAGGTATGTTTCTCCTCTTCTTCTCCTTCTTCTTCTTCTCCTCCCTCTTCTTCTTCTCCTTTTTCTTATTTCTCCCTCAATCAACCGCCGACGACCGATTTTGACGACACCGCCCGGTAGTGGGCGGTCCGTGTATCGGTCAGCTAGCGGATCGGTACATACTGCCTGGTACAGGGCCTTACCGCTCTGTAAGGAGAACCTTGATTATTATTACTATTATAATATACTGAGTGATACATTAGAGCTTATCACTCGGTATGCTCGTATCGTATCGATGTACTAAGCTGGGCCTTACAGCTCGATAAGGAGAACCTTGATTATTATTACTATTATAATATATCGAGCGATACGTTAGAGCTTATCACTCAGTATGCTCATACCATACCATACCGTACTATACTAAGCTGAGCTTGGTACACTGATATGATACGAGTTGGCAATCCTTGGCTAGAAGTATAATACTATTAATAGTAACATTATGTATAATCTAGTTAAATGTTGAATATCTCACGAGTCAAAAGCCCCAAACAAAAGTAGCTTTAAAGAGAAATCACCGGTCATTGAGTTTCTTAAAAATCAGTATCTCTGTTAGCCACCAATTTAGAAGATAGATGTGCTTATCAGAATCTACCATTACACACAGATGAAGGTACATGAGAAACCTCTTCTGAATGCAGAAATGGAGACAGCATAAATTTTTTTTTATATATGTATAGAAAAGAGTAATTGTTCCAATAACAGACAAGATGAATTTCAGAAAGATTAATGAAAGTTCAACCTTATGTTAAAATCAATGCGCAAGAACTCCCCATCCGAACTCCTATCAACAATTACAGATGTCGTCGTGCTCACCATTAAATAGTTGTTCAACTCCTGAAATTAAAATTTGTTACAGCTAGGGGTAAGAAAACAAGTATGAAAGAAGAAACCACCATTTGCTAAGAAGACAAAGCAGGTAAAGTTTTCAATGAAATTTTCAACCAACAAACTGAATTTGAAGATGGTTTGCATTGTTTGTCGAAATGCAGAAAGAGCATGATGAATGAAGTTAGAGAGGAATGTGATGAGATCCTTAAAAAAACCAACTGTAGAAAAACCCGTTACTTTATGATGGATAATTGCAATCCAAGAAAGCAAACCTTTGATTGGAGAAGTCATTACTTCTATTGTTACATCAACAAACAGAACTTCATAAGGGCATCTACACGTTATCTATTACAAAATTTGAAGATGTCTTCATAATAGCTAGTTTGATGACTTTTCATTGTCGTCCTCTTCATAACAGTTGCACATCATTTTCAACTTAAAATTCCAGCTAACAAATGTCTAAAATTGTTAATAGCAGTTGGTTATACCTTCTCTATTTTCTGCATCCAAACATTTAAGGTGCTGACATGATAGTAATAACAAGAATGAAAAAAAAGTACTAGGACCAAGTTAGACTAGCTAGATATCCCACAACTTCATTGAAGAATGCAAGCATAGTGCTTTCCTCAAAGTAGAAGAAGAGAAAGAAAGACAACCATGTAAACTAAGGAAAAAAGAAAAGCACAAACCATTCCAAACAAAAACATCATGGAGAATGCAGCTACGACAGATAATCCTGCACCTGAAAGTGATGCCTCTGTCAAATCTCGAGGTATTTTCCTGTAGTCAAAAATAGGTGTTAGGTCCCAATAAAAATTAAAGTAGCTTTACAATTCTTTTCAAATAAAAGTACTTCCACATAAAAAGAAAAATACAGAGTCAATTAATCATATAGTCATATATACATAGTTCAAATTCACTTCATATTTGACCATCTTGTGCACAAAATCTTTGATTTCTCAGATGTAGACCCTGAATTAGGAACAAACATTTCTTTCTTACAAAGTATGCAGTATGCCTCTTCATCAACAATGAAAATCCATACAGGAGTAAAATACTTTGAAAAGCATGTGATGTGAATCCAAGGATTGACATACTGGTCCGTACCAATGTACTGACATTTTGTCGGTACTGGTACCGGGCGGTACACACAGTGCGTATCACCCGATATATTAAATATATTATAATATTTTTATAAATATTAAAATATATTTAAAAATAAAAAGGAGCGACGTCGCCTCGAATTCTCTCCCGCGTGGGGAGAAAAAAAACCCGCATTGCAGGGCAACGCGGGCGGCGACGCCGCTAGGGCAGCGACGTCGCCTCGAACTCTCTCCCGCGTGGGGAGAAAAAAACCCGCGGGCGACGGCGCTAGGGCAACGCGGGCGGCGACGGCATTAGGGCAGCGCAGGCGGCGACGGTGCTAGGTCAGCACGGGCAGCAACGGCTTGCAAGCAACCCCCGGGCGGTGCGAGGTACTTCTCCTCCTCCTCTTCTTCTTCTTCTTCTTTTCTTCTTCTTCTTCTTTCCTTTTTCTTCCTCAATCGACTGTCGACGGTTGATTTCTCCTTAAATCGACCGCAGACGGCGGAAATCGACCATCGACGGCGGAAATCGACCGTCAACGACCGAAATCGACCGCCGACGGCCGATCTTAGTGGTACCGCCCGGTAGCGGCCGGTCCACGTACCGGTCAGCTGCCGGACTGGTATGTACCGGGCGGTACGGGTCTTATCACTCGGTAAGGAAAACCTTGTGTGGATCAACATCAAGCATGAACAATCACAGTAGCATGAGTTGAGTCTAACATATCACTTATGGCATGGTTCATTTCACAGTATCAGTGAAACAAAAGGATAAGAATTTCTGAAGGATAGGAACTAGTGAAAGCCATTCAGATTAATATAGCCCCATAAATCATCATATCCTGGCAAAACATTTTAATGCAAGCCAAAACATGAAGTAAGCTGGCAGTTCAGTACAATGACTACAAACTAAAGGTGGCTAATTATATTGGATGACTCAGTCTCATACAATTGCTTGCTCCAATTCCGTTTCTTAAATTAACACACTACTGGTTGACATTAGTTAGGTTTTAATATTGCTGAAAACTTCAATGTATCATGGCACCCCTAGAAGAGCAAGATGATCGACATATATTTAAATATGATTTGTCAGGACACATGACTACTAGTTGGCATAAAGCATAAATAATTGGACAAAGTATAATACTACAAAATTAATTATCATAAACTTTCCAGACATTTTTTTGTAATATTAAGATCTTGATATCATGTTTGTCTCATACCAACAATACCTGTCCCTATATACAAGCTATATACAATGCATGGAACAGGCATTCTTAAATGTAAATTCAAGTCAAATTGCTTGTTTTCTATATGTCTTCAAGGGGTCCCTAAACTAGAAGTATTGTTAAAAATACTAAAACGAACATCAAGGATTATAATCCAATGTCAAAGATACTCCAAACTCTGCTAGCATAACTAAATGAGTTCAGCAAAAACTTCGGCATGTTAGAAAGTTACGCCAAAAAAATAGCTAATAGATTAAGCAAAACATTGAACCGTAACATAGACCAGAAAAGTCGCCATTAATAAGGTAGGTAAACCAGCTCCAAATGAATTTAGTGATTACAAAACTCATGGTAAGCAACCCATTTCCCAGCGTAAAATTCAACACTCCAAATGTTCAAGCCCACACTCTTCAATCACTCATTATCATTTCATTGTGCGATTATTTTAGTAAATTGCAGACACTTCACATGAGATACAAACAAACCTGATAAGTAGCATTGAGAAATAAATCATAAAATTTTAAAGAACCACATCTTAGTTTTTTTGTGTTTCAATTGAAACTTAAAAATGTATGCCAACAAGCACTCTTATAAGGCGATAGAATAAATTGTTGCCTAAAGAAAATTTACATGGTAGGATAGTTAACAACCAAAAATTACTAACATTAACTTTTACAGATCTAATTTCTTCATTGGTAATTATTCCAAACCCAATGAACACATAAAATAATCCAGTCAAAGTCCAACCTACTTGATGCATAGACCCATGGGAAAATCTAGAGCTAGAGATACCCTGGACCTTAATACTTGGAGCCAGACAGCATGACTCGACGCATGACTGTCTCCAGTCCTCATAAAGCTAGAGACCGGAATAATTAACTTTCAGTTTTGACTTGGGACTCCTGAATTCCTATATTCACTATAAATTCAAATCTTTCCAAGGTGAAACTCCAATCGGAGCCCCTGGCAATGTAAAATATATCTCAAAAACAAAATGCAACCGCTTTTCCTTAACCCAGCATGTTACGCGTGACATGAACTTTAGCATTACAAATGTCCATCCCTAAAAAATTCTGTAAACCCGTTAAACAATTACTCAAAGAATGAACAAGAAAATATATGCAAGATTTACACGATCTCCCCGGTTTTAGTTTTACGACACATGCGTAAATAAACCGCAGTGACATTTAAAGAGAAAGGAGGCTCGATCCCATGTCCACCAATAAACCCTACAGATCCAAGAATCCACCAATTCACCACCACGCATCAAAAAAATCAAGAAACAACAGAACTAAAATTCACCAGATATATCCAAGATTCCACTTGCTTTCATCAAGTTCACCATCCCCGAATAGATGCACCAGAAATCAAGAAACGACAGCACAAAAAAGAAAAATATTCTAGAAACAATAAGAAAGGAGTCACAGGATCGGGGCAAAAATCCATGTAAAAGAAACGGCATTTCTGCAGACGAAAGCAGGGATCTTGAAGCAGAGGATCAAACCTGTAGAAATCTACAGACTTGAGCTTGCTTGCGGAGATCATGGCTCCGAAGATTAAGAGATCCCTTAATTCCTCTCCAAATCGATAAGGGGTTTCAGATCGTAGCCCAAAATGAAGCGAGGGCGAGAGCGAGAGCGGTACAGAGGAGATCTCAAGAACTACTCGAGGTCTTCCTCCCGTTCGCGTTACGTTTCTTTAACCCTCTCTTACTGTGTTAAAAGGATTCATCCACCCGAGAAAAATTAGAAAAATAATACTAAAATAAAATTGTAAATATGCCCTTGTGAAGTCAGTTGGTTTCCTATTTGCCCTTGTAATGCATGCATTCATGTAAAATTAAAAATAAAAAAAACAAAAGATTCATGTGTTCCTATTAGAAAAATAAATAAAAACTAAATTACTGATGTGCCCTTATGAAGTCAGAGATCATCCTATTTACCCTTCTAAGGCATGTATTCATGTAAAAATAAAAAGAAAACAACTTGCAAATACTTTTTTAATAAACTATTAGTATAATGATGATCGAATTCTAATTAATATAAATGCCTAACTCATCTATGGGATCCAATCTTTTTTTTTATGGCGTATACTCACTCTCTTTCGATTTATGGAATTAGTAGGTACTTATTTTCGAGTAAAAAAGAGGAAACAAGCGAAAAGAATAACAAAAGTATGTTAGGTATAAAAATTGTATATTTTTAACTAATTTTAAATGTTGATAACCATTATTCATAGTATTTTAAGTTTAGATTAGTAATAAAAATAGCATATCTAGAGGATTTATATATTTGGAAGGATACACATGTAATGAATTTACATTATTTTTAAACTTTGGAAGGATAGGCATTTAAAACTCCACTAGCAAATTAGTAAATATTTGTTTGTCAATTCCCATTTAGTGTTACCAACAAAATTTCTAACCAGGCATCAAGTGGGTAGAAATATCTTGGGAAATATTGACTTTTTTGAAATAAACTTGCCTAAACAGTAAACTACTTAGATTGAAGTCTATTTTACATGAGAAATGATTTATACTTTAGACATAAGATCTATTGTCACTTTTAAGTAAGAAACCTATGACAATAAACTTAATTTGGCAGGGTGGTTCAGCATCAATATACAAGGCAGTTGAGTCTGTAAAATCTGAACTCTGAAGATTACCTGAGACTTTGAAGCTTACTGTAAACACAATCTGTCTTAGAGGATGTGCATTTTTTAAGAATATTAAGCAAACTAAGGAGTAAAGAAAGCCACAGATAAAGAATTATCTACATGTTACAAAAAGCCTTCATGATCAGAACAACATTTCAAAGCAGGAGTGATTGGCTGAACCCCCTTGTCTCTCCTTCATGTCTTCCATCTCGTTTTCTATTTCCTTCTTCAAACATAATCTATCACCCTGTCTTCTTTTTATGTATTATCTTGTTTCCTTCCTGCATCAGCAAATACTTTATCCATCATTTCAAGATACAGAATCTTAAAAGCCATTATTCTGACTGTGTTGTGCAGACTTAGTTGGAGAATGTAATGTTTCTGGTGTTTTGAAGTTTATCCTTAATTCACTTCTCTTCTGGTCATAATTCACTGCCTTGCATATGCCCCTCATCCAATAAACAGAAGCAAGCAGTTATTCTGCAATTATGATCAAATAAGATAGTAGGAATACCCCCAAAAAGAAAAGATAGTAGGAAGACTACTTCTTGATGCTTTGGAGTTGTTTATTGGTAGTTCAAGTTGAAACTTAGGGGGTGAGTCCTGTCCACAATCTGCTAAATTTCTGCAGATCTAGTTTTCAGGACCATAACACCATCGAATCTTATAATGCACCAAACAAATAATTATTCTTGGATTATACTAAATTGAATTTGTGTAGTAAAGAAGATATTATATCAATACATCTAACCCTGGTGTCTTTACAACCTGAAAACCTTGGGATGTTCTTTTTATATATGCAGGGATGGCATGATGCAAAGATTTATTTATGATGCAAGGTATCCTTTTAAACAGTGATATTAGTTGTGGACAAGAAAGATTTCAGTTCTATTATATTCTGACACTGTCAGTTTCACTGGATTCTCACATATCATTGGAATCAATCTTGAATTGGATAAAGTGGTATAGACATTTTCTAAGGTCCTTTGAACAAGTCTTATATAGAATTATGTACTATTATATTTGTGTAAGCAAGAAAGGTTCAATGCATCTTCTATAGCTGATTAAGAATTCAGAGAAATAGATCTGAGGAGATTACAGTAGTAAACATCATCTGAGATGATGTGGTGATTGATTTCTGGTCACAGAGGTTTTGAGGAGTGTCAGCTTTGGCTATAATCTTTTTTAACCACTTATACCTGTCATCTTAGTTGCATATGACTAGATTTCATCTGGTGGAACAACAGTGTTCCAACTTGATTTGTTCAAAGGTTTAGATTTGATATGGGAGAAGTGATAAATGTCTATTAATTGAAAAATATGAAGTCTAAACAAGCTAAATATTTCAATTGGATTAAGAAGAAGAGAAGAGGAATTGCATCTAAGCCTCAAACCCAACTTTTTAAGTAAATGGCATATACAATCTATACATTTGCACAAAGATAGGAACAGGGAGTCCTCCTGTCCTTGGAGTAGATACATTGCTCACTGATCAAAGTCTATCTATCCTAGATAGTCTACTAGCATGGACAAAGGAACTAAACAAAGCCCTCTTTTCTTCAGCTCTCTACACTCATCTGTCTTCTCAACAAAATCAAATCCATTTAGAGTTTGGTTCAGCTGTAGGCCATTCTTATTGCCGACATCATCTTCCTGCAACATGCAGAGTCGAAAGAAACCAGGTTTAGCTGGGACAAAAAAATACTTGAATTAAATTCAACAGACCAAAGCAATTGTTTTCTAGTTAGTACCTGAGCTGTGTCCCTGCAATCATCAGTCTTGTTTGGGTCACCAATCAAGTAACTCAAATCAGCAACCTGTTCTAAGCAATACATTTCACAGGAATGACTAAAAAAGTTACTGAAATCAAGGAATCCCTGCAAGACAGGTGAGTATAGGATAAGATGGAAAGAAGTTCATTGTTGTGACCTTGGGGCTATTAACAGGTGAGCTAGCAGTGTCTTCCAAGGAATCATCATGCAGTAGCCCCTTCCTCTTCTTTAAGCTCAGCTTCCTGTAGTTCTCCGACACCTGGAGGCTCGCTGACGATGGCTTCCACGCAACACAAGAAGCAGCATCAGAGATCATAGAAGACCCGCTGACAACACCGAAGGAGAAGCCACCAGCTGCTTTCCTCTGCTCTGAAGCCATGAAGTCCTCGAAGTACATGGTCCAACCACTCTCTTCAGAAGAAGCTGAGCCATCCTTGGGACGGAAAGCGCTGTTCGCAGACGGGTTTTTTGATTCCTCCATCTCAAGGAAACGGAGATGGTGGGCATGTACATCAGGCAACAGGCCTGTGAGGTTTGTTTATATACAGAACAAGGGAAAGAAAGAGCAAATGAGAAATAAAAGAGAGAAAGAAAGGGATGCGAGTATTGTATTGGCGTGGGGCAGAGAGGACTGAGAGAGTTGATAGAATCAATCACCTCCAAACAAAATGCTGGATTGTGACGTGCAAGAAGAGAATCAAAGGGATGTTTGACATTACAACCTTCTCATACCTAACCCATTCATTTCTTCTCCTTGCCCCTTGTTTTCTACTGCCACTGTTGTATCGTAAAGCATCGAGAACCCTTTTACTCACAGTGATGAATAAGTTCCCTACGTGCTGAGACAAACATTGGTTGATGCTTTCAGCTCCATTATCCTATGGATATCTTGAGTTCATATCCATACTATTCATAGATAGTTTTGTTTGCATTAATGCAACATCATCATCCTACTTCATTTAAAAAGGTGATCGATCATAAACCTGTTTGACGTAGTTCATGTATTGAATGGACTCTACAACCACCATAGGTTGTGTTGATGCTTCTCCTGCCTCTCCGTGCTCCTATTCCAACCTTTTTTTTTTTTCTTTCTTTTTCTCAAAAGTAATCTTGAGTCAGTTCCTTTGGATAGGAGCATTATGTACACAAAAATAAACAACTTGATTGATGTGCTGACTACCTACACAAGTATCCATTTCATTATGTACTGATAGCAGCCTTTTTAGTGTTGCATATGACACCATCAAAGTAATGTACCAATCATTCGATTAATCAATGTTTTGGATTTGTATGTGTATATGCAAGCATCGCAGTGTCAACCATGATTTAAAAATTGTGACACCATCACAACCACCACTGCTTTATCTAAGAATGATTTGAAATCTTCTGACGAACAAGTTGCTTAAAAGAAAGCAGAGGTTTTTAAGTGCTGAAGAGTAAGATAGTCCTGTAAAGGATTTGGGATTTCCAAAACCTATCCCTGGAAGAAGAAACCTCCCATGAAACTGCGACAGTTCCATTCAGTGTTGAAGAAGAAGATGTTCCCGGAATCTGCTTGTATAATTTCTCATTTCATCAAAGGCAAAATTATTTTCCCTGCTGAATAGGAATCACATAGTTTCCGGCAACAACATCACCTGGGGTGTTCATAATCTGATTCATAATTGAAAACTAGATCACGCCTTTCTGTGTGCA
This sequence comes from Ensete ventricosum, assembly GCA_029747655.1. Classification (NCBI taxonomy): domain Eukaryota; kingdom Viridiplantae; phylum Streptophyta; class Magnoliopsida; order Zingiberales; family Musaceae; genus Ensete; species Ensete ventricosum. The sequence goes on along the minus strand of JAQQAF010000009.1, from coordinate 10,397,384 downwards.
GAAGAAAGAGACCCGCAATAAATCCCCTCGATAACCGGAGGTTTCAACCTGAAATGGACTTTGAGGTGAGGAATCAAAGAAGAGGGCGGCCTGAGTTCCTTCCGGAAGGCGTGGAAACATGATACTGCCATCATCCCTTTCTGTGTTGGTGCCCACAAACTAAATTTAATCTTTTCTTAATATTAGGTGAAAGTGCAATGTAATCAATTGGCTTCAGCTTACGCGAGAGAATTTTGTCATGCAGTTTAAATATTTCGTTGTTAGCTGCGTGTTAATCATTACGCATCCCCAATTTGATTAAATCACCATTAAGTTCCTCGTTTGATGATATCAATGTACTGTAAATTTTTTGTATCAGCCAAGATTTTTAGACTTAAACAAACAACATTAAGAATAAATAGCATACTCTAAAATCACAAGTCATTTCTCGACACTAGTAGCAAAATTAGAAAAAGTTTGAAGAGAAAAGCGTCGTTATGCTTTTAAAAGAACTAATTGCAATTACAAAAGAACGAGAGAAGATAATATATATATATATTATTTATTTTTCAGCAATTTTTAACAGATATTAAGTTTTTACAGAAGTTCATTTTCCATCATTCGATGTTGGATATACTTTTTTTAACCAAAAATACGTTTTTTTTTTTTAAGTTCTTTCCCGTAATCAAGCTCATAAATCAAGTAAGGAACATTTAACGCTCAGAACAGAGGTTAAAAGTTTTTTTATCATTGAAGATGGAGCACAGGTTGAGATTCGAATTACTGTAATTAGTCTTGATAGTTTTTCGCCGCTGTAGGTCTTGTTATTCGGTTCCTCGAACATGAGCTTCTACTTATCGTCACTTATGTCAGTTCCTTTCACGCACCGCCAGCTATCCCATAGTTATTTCGATCCAAGGAACTGCAAGAGCCTTTGACCACTTTCTTGTGGAATCTCATATGAACCATCCCTGAATCTTGACGATTAGACGAGCCAAATGACCCGCCCTGATTTTGTTTTAGGCCAGCAATGGAGTGCGCCTCTGAGTGTCCCTCTTCTGTAGTGCCACGACAGTCCAGTCTGAGAATATGAACACAACTACGGTTATGCGTAAGTCGTACGGCACTTATGCGTGTTCATCCACCCGAGATCTCTTAGGGTCCCTTAGAACTTACAAGAGATAAAATGGACCAGAAGAAGCAATTCTAATGGGATCCACAAACAACTGCTAAAGTAAACATTTTATAAAGCCAATACAAATTACACCCATGGACATTACAAGTTCTGAATGATTACACACAAAGGATAATGACCCATTACAAACTGAAGTTCTCATAAGTGCTTACAAGACACATTTGTATTTATAAGCCAAAATCGGTCACAAAGCAAACCAACCTATGGTTGCCAAGCCTACTGCAAGCCCACTACTTGCTGTATAAGATATGCACACAAACCGACGACACAGACAAATATGAACATTTCATTAAACACTTTGTTTACATTTTTGTCTGTGATATTCTCCCCCACTTATTCCTTTAACGTCCTTGTCGAAGCCGTTGTAGATGCTGCATCTCCTCACATTTTACTGAATCTTCAATCTTCTGCTTTGGCTGCAACATGCCCCTTTGGCTTCCAGCCGCTCTCTGCCACTGTTGTTGAGTAGTCGAACTCTGATCCACTATGCTACTTAAACTCACCAATGACTGACTCTAGTATGGAGTTGGCTGAGTTGTGCTAATCCTTGTTGACTCTCGCAGATCCTTCTGATGAAAGAAAAGATCTACCTTATTATGTGTCAGTATCGTAGTATACTCATGTTGCTTAAGCTGGATGGATACTTGTTGGAACTTTAACGAGCATCGTCTCGCAGACTTTGAAGTTTTTGAGGTCATTCCTCCACAATATTTGCTCATTAATCCTTCTTTCACTTTTAGTTATCACTTCCAAGTAGGTTCGCATCACTCTCGCTTTCGATTGACATTCAATTGGAAAATAAAGCGGATAATCTACTCTCAGTAATATTGATCACCAATGGTGATGATTTGACAACTATCGTCTTTCATAAGCTTTCTTCGAAGGGTCACTGAATTTATGTAAAGCTCCTCTGCTGGGTTAAGTAAGAGAACTGGGATACTCGACTTCACCCATTCTCTTAAGAGTTGAAAAGATAAAGTTACTTAGCTTCGCTTACCTCCTCGAGTTAAGAGAATTGGGATACTCAGTTTCGCCCATTCTATTGAGTTGAGAAAGCAAAGGTTACTCGATTTCGCATACCTCCTCGAGTTTGTACTTCATGCATTGAGTTGGTTACTAACATTCGCCCGCTCTTTGCTCATACTTCTGAAGCACTTGAAATGTTTGGACTCCTTGTGTTGAGTTAGCCTACTGTGATTTGCCTTCCCACTGCCATTGAATTTCTGGAATGCAAGAAGTTTTGCCTGAAATGAGCAAAAAGTTTACCCCAACTTGGAGTAAGTCTTTAATAGTCCTGGTCATCTATCGGATTATATCATCTTCTCTATTACCTTTACTGCCTACTCCTTTGAGTGTAAAAGGTATAGTACCATGTATTTCCTACTTTGTTCCTTAGTCGAGCACTCCTGCATCAACCCGAAGTCCCTCGCGTTTAGCTATCTTGATGAGAAGCCCATCGACACCAGTCTTATGAAGTTCCTTGGCCTCTATCCTTCTGCCCTGTCTTGGTACTTGAAGTTTGCATCTGTATTCTCCACCTCCTCGGCCCCTTTATGACCAATGCTCTCCCTCCATGAGAGCAAGGGACTGATAACTTCATGAAAGTCCTGCCTTTACGGTACCATGGTGCTACTAAGCCCATGGCCCTACTATCTGTTATCTTGCATCTGTGTCCCTTCCTTCGCGCTTTGTAGATCCACCTCTGTGGCACTCTGGCGCTCCTCCAAGTTCACCTCCTTTCTAACCGACGCTTTATTTTATAAGTAGCTGAGCCCCTTTAGACTCGTCGTTGCTTCCTCGCCCCTTTCGAACACCTACTTCAACACCACAGTGTCCTCCTAGCAGTTCTCCTTGGTCAATGAAAAGACAGACTGTAACTCTCATGCATGGCCTCCGTCATCTTGTTGCAGGGCTCGCGCCGATTCTGTTATCCTTAGTTTCCTTAGTAGCAATGTTCGCTTACTCGACATTGTCCTCTATCTTGCCGGGCTCCCTTAAAAGAATGTGAGAACTGAAGCAGTCCAATTCTCTAGCCGCTCCGATCATATCTTTGTATGATCAAGTCCCCTTTATGGGACTCACTGGTACTTGCAATCTGACTTCTTCCTCGATGGTACATAGCCCCCATATGCTGATGACCAAGACTTTCATCTAATGCAAGCTTCGATGCGCACACACGGAAGACCACCCCTATGATACCATGAAATTCACTCCTTGAATCCACATCCCTTCTTGTCGTTACATTGTTCTCCAAAGTGGAGCTCCTAGTAGCTCTTGATCATACCTCTGCATGATCATATCCTTTACGGGACTCATTGGTACTTATACTTAGACTTCTTCCTCGGTGGTATATAGCCCTCATATGCTGATGACTAAGGCTTTCATCCAATACAAGCTCCAATGCACACACGAAGACCTGCTTCTATGGTACCACGACATTCACTCCTTGAATCCATAGTTGTTCTTCGTGTTGTGTTGTACACTAAAGTGGAGCTCCCAATAGCTCCTGATCATACCTCCGTATGATCATGTCCCTCACGAGACATGTTCACATGTATTACATTGCCACGAACTATTCCACCACGATCTGTTACACCATTGTATATAGATTCTCGTGTGATGAACTCGGACTACGACTTCTCCATGTTAGCCTCTGCCAACACATCATAGGGCCTCTGTCATCTCCAATTTTTAGTTTGCTCCCTTGGCAATTCACCTTTGTTCACCCACTCTTTGGTCACACCCGGACGAAGCATAGCTCTAGGACAGTCCGTCGCCTAGTAGCTCCTGAAGTCCCCTGACTTTGCTAGAATTGGTACATCATTATATGGATCCTGGGCTTCTATCCCCTACCAGCATAATCTCCGCTATGTACCACTTATTCTCGATAACTCGAATGACAACACTGTGATATATTCTTCAGGAGTACCCACCTCTACGCCCTATTGTCTCGTGCTAAGGTCTCCTGATCCCAACTTTACATCCGCAAGTTGAATCACCTTAGTTACTCCGTCAAATGCATCTCTGAGGTAAGGTGCGTGTGTCTCAAAGCTCCCTTCGTCTTTGGCACCATGCAAGAAAAGTCTGCCCCATCCAAATGAAGAACCCATGGAACAACATGATCTCACTCATGCCTCTACAAGAGTTCATGCCCTTAACCTTTGTCCAAGGAAAGCTCAGTGCCTCCGCTCTATATTCCATCTTCTATGTTGACTCCCTTCATGCAGCTTGGATACTTCACCAAGTTCTACCCAAGTTACTCCGCTCCTCGATTTGTATTGAGTTGATAGTGGCCCTCGCGTCCACCATTCCACGGGTCAGCCCTCCATGGAGTTTCATTTCTACATCGACTCTAAGTGTGCGTTCATATGATGTTGCCTTGGATTGCTCCCCCACTTGATCTCGAAATGCATCCACTAATGCATTACCTCATTCGAGATCATGCGATGACTCCTCATATCTCGCTTGGTCTGTTAAGCTTTATGGAGATATTACCTCGATGAACTCTTCCTCAATATGTGTGGTCTGTTGCAAATAATTCTCCCTATAGAGAACTAGGACTTATCCCTCCTAGATATCTATCCGGTTGTAGCAACTTTTCCTCTTTGAATTCTTCCTACTTGAAGTTTCAGTGACCACCATCCCCTTTAGATTACTCCATCTTATTGAACAACTTGTGTCTTGTTCTGCCCCCAGAAATGCACTTGCTAGATTGCGACTCTTCGCTAATACAATCACCAATGCACCCTTCAGGGTCTAGCAATGTGTTGAACTTGTTGTACACTTCAGTCGCCTACGGACGTATACTTTTCATGCAGAAGAGAAAGTTCTTATGCTCCATGGCGTTGAGTTCCGATCATGCCTTGGGATGGCCATGAACACTCCATCATCCGTGTATAATCCCTTTCATGAATACCGAATCCTTTGAGTTAACAATTCCTCTCACCTCTGTGAGCTTTACACAACTCTTTCGGTCGTTGTGTAACACCTCCCACTTTGTACGATTTTATTTTTCACCAAGCACCCTGCTTGCCTTGAGCACCGTCAAGTTTGGTTGCTAATATCGAGCTGTATCTCGAATTCAGCTATCCCAATCTTTGTGCGCTATGCATTCTTCTTCGCTTGCTTGTCCTCGTGGTGCCTCTCGTGCAAAGGGTTAGTCATTCCTTTGAATGTCAAACTTGGATGCCTGCTCCTCTGAGTGATGACTCTTTTCCCTACATCTTAATGTTCGTTTCCCCCAAACGGTTGTGTATGCTAGCTATCCTCCACACAACTCACAATATCACGGGCTTAGTTGATTTTGCATAAGTCGTGCGGCACCCATGCGTATCCATCCACAAATGTCAGCCTTCCCCAAGATCTTCTAGGATCCCTTAGGACTTACAAGAGAGAAAACGGGTCAAAAGAAGCAATTCCAACGGAATCCACAAGCAATCACTCAAGCAAACACTTTATAAAGCCAATAAAAATTACATCAATAGACATTACAAGTTCTGAACGATTGCACATAAAGGATAATAGTCTATTACAGACCGAAGTCCCTACAAGTGCTTACAAGACACTCATATTTATAAGCTAAAATCGGCTACTAAGCAAACCAAAGTAAGGCTGCCAAGCCTATTGCAAGCCCGCTACTTGCTGTAGAAGGTATGTACATAAACCGAAGACACGGACAAACAAGAACATTTCATTGAACACCTTATTTATATTTTTGTCCGTGATAGAGCGACAAGGAGAAGGTAAGTTATGGTGATGTCGGCTTCGTTGAAATCATGCTTTTGTGTATAGTAAAAGAGGAAGAGCACAAGGGCGAAAATTGTTGGTAAGAGCGAGAAGCCACGCGCAGCATATGACCAAGTAGGGTATGGACTGTTGGAAGTTAATACGAAGAAGAAGGGATAGAGTTATCGTACTAAGAGGAAATAGTAGAAGACTAAATCTTCTGTATTTCTCTTAATATTACATTAATGTATAAAGAATGAATCTCTCTCTTTCCAGAATCAATAGTCAATTTGACTTGTTCTTCCATAAACTCTTTTAAGAAACTCTTGTGATGAAATTGATCTCTTTATGATACTTAAACAAATTTAATTCGAACATTCACTCCCCTAAACTTATTCTGTCCAATATGCTATGTTTCTTTCGAAATTGTTGAAATATTTCAAATTTGAGAGGTTTTATAAATATGTCGGCCATTTATTCACTTGTCTTGATATGTTGTAGCTCTACTTCTTTATTTTTGACATGATCTCTTATAAAATAAAATCTTGTGTCAATATGATTTGATCTTTCATGGTAGACTGAATTATTAGCTAAGGCAATAGCTGATTTATTATCAACATAAATCTTAGTTGACTTCTTCTGTGGCATATGAAGTTCTTGGAGTAATCTTCTTAGTCATATTGCATGACAAACACAAGAAAATGCTACTATATATTCTACTTCACAACTTGATAGAGCAACAATATATTTTTTTTAAGACCAAGTAAATGTAGCTTCACCAAAATAAAATACAAATTCAGTTATACTCTTTTGGTCATTATAGCTTCTAACTCAATCGGTATCACTATATCCAATAAGATCCAGTCCTTTTGATGATGAATAGAATATTTTATACTCAATTGTTCCTTTAATATATAGTAAAATTCTTTTAGTGATATTTCAATGAGAAGTGTTAGGAGATTTTATGTATCTACTTATTAAACCAACTCTAAACATTATATTAGGTTAAGTGTATGTCAAATACCTTAAACATCCAACTATACTTTTATAATAAGTTGGATTAATGTATTTACCTTCGCCTTCCTTGGTCAACTTGGTGCTATAGTAAATAAGTGTATATGTTGGATAACAATAGAAAACTTCTTTAGAACCTCCTTTGTATAATTTTCTTGAGATAAATTTTTTTATTGTTTTATATAATTTTGATACCAAGGAAATAAGTCATTAAGCCCAAATTAGTTATCTCAAACTCCTTCTTCATAGAGTGCTTAAAATATTTAGTTATGAAGCTATTACTATCTATAAATATTAAATCATCTACATACAGGCATACAAACATGATATGTCCATCAGTGATAGATTTCATATAGAGAGCATATTCATATGGACATTTAGAAAAATTATTTTGAATAAAATAAGTATGTATCTAAGAATTTCATGCTCGTGGGGCTTATTTAAGCCCATAAAGAGCTCTCTTTAACTTATATACTTTGTCTTCTTGTTCTATAAAATTTTTCATTTCATTTGAGCTGCTAGGGAGATAAGTAATCTTATTGTCTCCAATTGAGCAACTAGTATAAATACTTCTTCATAGTTGATCATATATTATTATTTATATCCCTTTGCAGCCAATCATGTATAATATTTCTCTACATTCTTCTTGTGTATTTCTTTTTATTTTGAAGATCAACTTAACACCGATCGCTTGGTGGTCTTCTAGAAGTGTAGTAAGCTTCATGGATCATTTTTGTTGATAGCGTGAATCTCCTTCTTCATAGCATGTCTCCATATTTCTTCTTTACAAGCTTTTTTGAAAGTTAATATATCATATTCTGTAAAAAGATAAAATAAAGAAAGTTCATCATTATTAGTATTAATTCTTCGAGTCACATCATATAGCTCCTGAATCAGTCTTGTCCTTCTTATAATCAGACTTCTTGAATCATATGACCTAGCTGATCTGGGTGATGATTCTAGTAAAGCCTCTTCTATGCTTGCTTGTATTATATCATCCTCTTCTGACGATATAGCTTTCTTATGATATTTATTATTTTTTCAGTCTAAAATCTGTTGTTCATCAAACTCAACATCTCTGGACATCATAACTTTATCTGTGACAGGAATGTAGAGTTTGTAACTACTAGAATTCTCAGCATAACTTAACAAATTATATTTCTGACTTTTATAAAAGATCGACTCTTGGTTTATGCAGGCTCTATACTTCTTCTAGTGTAGAATTATCTATTCGCCTTGTTAGAAACCTGTTAAGCAAATAAACTACATAAGCAACAATATCTCCCAAAAATTCTTTAGAAATCTTTCTTTCCTTTAACATGCATCGGACCATATTAAGTATAGTCCTATTTTTTTCTTTCTGAAATACCATTTTGTTGAGGTGTGTATGACATTGTAAATTGTTATAAAATTTTATTATTTCTACAAAAACTTTTAAATTCATTTGATGTATTTTCACCATCTCTATCTGTCCGTAAATATTTAATCTTACAACCACTTTGTCTTTCAACCAAGTTTTTAAATTTTTTTGAATTTATTTAACACTTCTTTCTTTTATTTAAGATGTAGACTTAAGTTTTGCCACTATGATCATCAGTGAATATAAGAAAATACATGCTTTCTCAAAGTGATACTGGGCTGATAAGGCCATAAACATCTGAGTGTACTAGATCAGGCTGATGCCATGCTCTTTTTACTTTTCTAACATTGAAAGGCTTTCTTTCTTTCTTACCCATAACACAAACTTTATATAATTTTGATGGGTGGTTAATTCTTGGTATTCCTATCACCATATTAAACTTCTCTATAAGTTTTAAAGCCTCAAAATTTAAGTGAGCATATATAAGATATCATAATATAGAAATATCCTCAATATCAGTCTTAAAATAATTTGACTGATTAAAAATGTATAAATATAGAGAAAACATTCTATTCTATGTTATTTTTGTTGGTTATAGGTGTCCTGCAAGCCAATCACGTGAGTGATGGCACGTGTGACACGTTGTGTTATCTTTTTACTTATGACTAATATTGGTATATTCTCACATTATCTGTTACATATATATTGTGACGTCCTTGGTTCTATGCAATGGGAGTTGGATCGTGATGAGATCATTATAATGAGATAGATTCACCTTTAAACAAAAATCCTACATAATCTCGGTCATAGGTTACTCAAGAGGAATATTGAGATAACTGGACAGATCGGTGTACTATATACTCGTCCATATGATGGAGGTGGTTAGTCTCATAGCCACTTGTGTGGAGACAATAAGGATATAATACAGATGCTTATTAGAGAATGAGTTCACTGATTGATCCGCTTATAAAATGTTATATGGTTAATGATACCTAATGTCAGACAATGATTCCATAGTCCCAGTTGTGTATCTGGTCCTTAGACTTGAGATACCAAGGATGTCTTGTATGAGTACTTATTTCTTTAACGCGAGACTTACAAGTTTGGAAGTTTTAGATCTGGTACAGTTGGTTATCGGGAATGGTAGCCAATCTTACGAAGTCAATTGAGTGTCAATAGAGGATCATCCACTCTCAGTATCACGAGAGGAATATCCCATATGTGTTTGCTCAGATAAATCCCTGACCATGGTCATTCGGATTGAGAGAGAAAGAATTCCATGAGAGAATCCGATTAGAGCGAGACTATAACGGATTCTATATATGGCCTGACAGTACCAATATACGGTCTCTGGGATATTAGATGGATGAGAGATTATAAATACATGGTAACTATGGACAGATATGTCTGATGGATTTGATCCCCCCTGTACCGACTGAGAACTATGGCGTAGTGGCCTAGTACGTCCATAGTCGATGAGTCGAGTGAATTATTACGGGGATAATAATTCACTATATTAGAAGGAGTTCTGATGGGAGTGACTCACAACCAGCTCGGTATCAGGCCTAGAGGGTCACACACATATGGTAGATGCTTCAGCGAACATAGGATTGGATGGATAACCAATTAGCCTCAAATTTTCATTAGATGAGACCCTACGAGGAGTAGTAGAGTATCCAATTTGCCCGAGTTTGTTCAAGTATCTAGCACACAAGTTTCAACTTTGCGTAGAACTAATAGAGTATCTCATCCTCCTGAAAGTTATGTGGGACATATTAGTGCAGATGACTCTCAGGATGTTGATCCTCAGACCTACGAGGAGGCTATTATGAGTATAGACTCCGGAAAGTGGCAAGAAACCATGAATTCTGAGATGTATTCCATGTACTCTAACAAGGTTTGAAACCTTGTGGATGCACCTGAGAGTAATGTACCCATCGGCTGCAAATGGATCTTCAAGAAGAAGATCAGAGTGGATTAAAAAGTAGAGACCTATAAAGCAAGGCTGGTAGATAAAGGATATCGTCAAAGACAATGAGTTGACTATGACGAAACTTTTTCACTTGTAGCCATGCTTAAGTCCATTAGAATTATTATTGTCATTGCAGCATACTATGACTATGAGATCTAGCAGATGGATGTCAAAATGACATACGTCAATAGCAACCTCGAGGAGGTGTATATGATACAGCCAGAGGGATTCGTATCCAAAGAGAATCCAGATAAAGTATGCAAGTTACTTAGATACATTTATGGATTGAAGCAAGCTTCCCAAAGTTGGAACATAAGATTTGATGAGGTGATCAGATCTTATGACTTCGTTAAGAACGAAGATGAGCCATGTATGTACAGGAAGGTAAGTGGGAGCGGTATCACCTTCTTGGTGCTATATGTGGATGACATCCTAATCATTATGAATGATGTAGGAATGCTCTCCACAGTAAAGGCTTGGCTATCAAGAAACTTCTCCATGAAAGACTTAGGGGAAGCATCCTATATTTTGGGGATCCGAATCTATAGAGATAGATCCAAATGGATGCTTGGCTTGTCCCAATGTAGGTACATAGATTCTATTATCAAAAGGTTTAGCATGGAGAATTCTAAGAGAGGTCTTATACCAATGAGACATGAAATATCACTTTCTAGGAATATATCCTTAAAAACTCCTAAAGAAAGGGCAGACATAGATAAGATATCTTATGTCTCAGCGATAGGGTCTATCATGTATGTGATGCTATGTACCAAGCCTGATATAACACATGCTCTGAGTGTCACGAGCAGGTATCAAGCAGATCCATGTTTAGAATATTGGAAGGCGGTAAAGTGTATTCTTAAGTACTTGAGAAGGACTACAGATCTTTTACTTGTATATGGAGGAGGTAGCCTCCAGGTTGAGGGCTACATGGACTCAAGTTTTTAGTCTGACATTGATGATAGCAAGTCAAATTCAGGGTATGTTTACACCCTAAATGGAGGAGCAGTAAGCTGAAAAAGTTCCAAGCAAGATACTACTGCTGACTCGACCATAAAGGCGGAATACATTGCTGCAACAGAAGCAGCAAAAGAAGGGATACGGATGAAGAAGTTTATCAAAGATTTGGGAGTCGTACCAAGCAACGTGGAACCAATTCCTATATACTGCGACAACAAAAACAAAGGAACTCAGGTCTCAATAGAATTGTTCTGAGGAGGTTCCATTTATTAGAGCGATCATGACCCGAAAAGATATAACAATAAAAAGATTTTCATCCAAAGATAACGTTGCAGATCCACTAACAAAGCCGCTGGCTCAGATTGTATTTAAGCGTCACAGGGGTCTGATGGGGATCAGATACATAGGTGATTGACTTTTGGTCAAGTGAGAGGTTGTTGGTTACAGGTGCCCTGTAAGCCAATCACGTGAATGATGACACGTGTGACACGCTGTGTAATTTTTTTGCTTATGGTTAATATTGACATATTAGCACATTACCTATTACATATATATTGTGATGTCCTTGGTTCTATGCAATGAGAGTCGGATCATGATGAGATCATAATAATGAGATCGATTCACCTTTAAACACAGATCCTAAATAATCTCGATCATAAGTTACTCAAGAGGGACATTGAGATAACCGGACAGACGATGTACTATATACTCATCTATATGATGGAGGCAGTTGGTCTCATAGCCACTTATGTGGAGACACTAAGGATATAATACAAGTGCTTATTAGAGAATGAGTTCACTGATTGATCCGCTTATGGAATGTTGTATAGTTAATGATACCTAATGTTAGACAGTGATTTTATAGTCCCAATTGTGTATCTGGTCTGATGTCTTGTATGAGTACTCATTTCTTTGACGCCAGACTTACAAGTTTGGAAGCTTCAGATATGGTACAGTTGGTTATCGGGATTGACAATCAACCTTACGAAGGTAATTGAGTATCAATAAAGGATCATCCACTCTCGGTATCACGAGAGGAATATCTCATATGTGCTTACTCAGACAAATCCCTGACTAGGGTCATCGGATTGAGAGAGAAAAGTTCTATGAGAGAATCTGATTAAAGCGAGACTATGACGGATTCTATATGTGGCCTGATAGTACCATGTCCAATATACGATCTCTAGGATATTAAATGGATGAGAGATTATAGATACATGGTAACTATGGACAGATAGGTCTGATGGATTTGATCCCCCTTGTACCGTTTAGAAACTATGGCGTAGTGGCCTAGTACATCCATAGTCGATGAGTCGAGTGAATTATTATGAGGATAATAATTCACTATATTAGAAGGAGTTCTGATGGGAGTGACTCACAACCAGCTCGGTATCGGGCCTAGAAGGTCACACACATATGGTAGATGCTTCAGTGAACAGAGGATTGGATGAATATCCAATTAGCCCATATTATTATTAGATGAGACCCTATGCTGATGGGCTCTTTGCTTAAGGCCCAATTAGAGGCCTGAGGAGATTATTGGATAGAGATCCAAGAATACAAGGTTAGTGGGTTATTGGATGGAGATCCAATACCCACCAAGGCAAGAGCCTTAGGGTTTTCGGTGACTCTCTATAAATAGGAGGGGAGACTCATGGTTGATAGGCTATAGCTTTAGCCACCACATCCTATTCTCCTCCCTCCCTCTGCGCAAGAGTTGCGAGATAAGATTGGAGAAGTTTGCTGTAGAGATCCATCATGTGGATACCGCTAGAGAGGGGGACGCTTGACTTCCTTCATCTTCTCCATCAGGATATGGAATACAGGGATATAAATGAGTTGACTTGTTATCCAATGTGATATATACTACATTTAGAATCTCAATGTGATATGACAGTGTTACCATATCATCCCCTAACAAGTATGAGACGACATCGATGGCCAGCATACAGGTTGACTGACTAAGGCATTGGTGGGCACTAAACACCTATGTACAATGATACCGACGATCAACGTCAACATATGACAACATATATAAAAATCATCCCAGAAACAATACTAGGGGATCATACCTCTAGCACTAATTTATTGTATCTCTCTAAAACTCCAACTCTTACTAATTTAACCATCGGAGGGGTCGAGTCGAAAAACCTCCCTCATCCAATTTTGACCTTCGTGTATGTTTCTAACAATCAAGAGAAAGGAACGATTTTGAGCTACATCTTGGGAAGTCACTCAAATAGTCTCCCGATCATAACTTCCGTAGACTCTCCTTGTCTCGGGTATAGGGTTGATAGTCTTGCGCACTAATATCGAACCAAACCATGTTGACACCTTAGGTATGGCATAAGGAACTGCAATAAAAAGGGAAAAAAAATATATTACAAAAGTGTTCCACCAATAAGAATCAGTAAGATTATAAATAGTATCCTATTTCATAATTAGAGACTTTAAATATCGCCAATAACAGCTCTATATTAAAATATATTTAAATAATAAATAAAAATATGTTAAATCTCGTGAATAAACATATCAACAAATAAAAGAAGAGGAAGCTTTCCAAAGATCAACTAAATCGGGCCTGAATAGATCAGGCCACTTGTCGTCTGGAGATCAGGTTTAACTCGATCATCAACAAAGTTTTCTCTCCCATATATCTTTTCTAATAAATGACAGTGGCAGTAATTTAGTACATTTAGTATTTGTCTAAATCCAATTTCTCCACTTGTCAGATTAGTGGAACCATCGAGCACCACGTAAAAGTTAGACTGGCGTAGGCTTTGGATTGTGTAGTTTATGATATTTATATATTTTATATGTACCGTGGTTTTGCTCCAATGATTTATAAGCGTTCAAAACCATTCCAGTACGTGATGATTGCTTGGTTTGCGAGAGATGACATCACCTCTGCAATTTTTTCATGGGTACCTGACACCTTCTTTCATGCTATGAAACCAAAAGAGAAGGAAGAAGGGAAGGAGAGAGCGATCTACGTTCGTTCTTGGATTAGATGTCGACTATAAGTTTTGCTCTGGCGTGGCCTGCTTCGATCCTGTATTGTTCACCAATTCCCATATGAGCCATGAGTAACCAGACATGGGTGAGGAGCTCTCCGCCCTGGCTCAGCTGCTTGGCGTGAGCATACGACTTGCAGTTGCTGGCCGCATGGCACAACATCTCCACCCACACGGCACTGATGACGATCCACCTCCTTCTCGTCTCCAACTCGTTTATCTCCTTTGCGAGCTTGCATGCATCGAACAGCACAGATTTGCTCCTGTCCCCTTTCACCTGTACCGGGTCGAGTTGGGCACCCATTTTATCGGCGACTTCCAGCAGCTTCCCGCAAGCTGCTTTTTCCATCCGAGGCAGATCCTTCTTTTTTGGCTTGACATGTGTTTTAATCACCTCGAGCCATGAAGCTTCTGCTGCCCCTTTGTACTGGTCCTTCAGTCCAATTTCCATGGCGTTGTCTGTGAAGAACCTTTTGGCCTCGGCGCAGGTGTCCTGGAACCTGATCTTCCCAATCCCGGCAGGCAGCAGGGATGGTTGAAAAACCACAAGATACATCAAGTAATCGGATATTTGCCTACTTATCTTACGATGATCACAAGATTCTATCTTGCCTTTCTCGGAAGAAGATTGATTCGCTTCCAAATCCTTGTTACCTTCCACTCCATCATCCTTAACGTGACGGGAATTCACTTTCTTGGGAGGATCATTGGTTGTCTTATCGGCGTCGGCACCGTTCTCCTCCCCCATCTGGTAGCAAATAGACGTGGCGATGTGCCACAACAGGACGCTCTCGTCGAATTCCTTCCCCATGCTCCAGTCGAGCTCCCTGTAGCCCTTTTCCCGAAGCACCCATTCGCCTTTGCAGGCTCGCAACCGCTTGTACTCGGTGGAGTCTCCCTCGGCGGCGTAGGTTTTCTTCTTCAGTTCCTCGAAGATGAGCGTCTTCTGATCATCCCCGACGACGGTATATTCCACGTACCGATAGTTATCCCACAGTTCTTTCATTCCGAGGAAATGCAATATTCTTTTGAACGTGGTTTGCTTGTGATCTCTGAGGCAGATGCAGAGTAGTTTGCACTGCCTCATGGAATTCGACCACCTTCTTGTGTCACCTCGGAAAAACCACCTCCGAATTCTGACGATTAGATCAACAAATTTCACCTTCCTGATGATTTTTTTCAGTGGAGCGATGAAGGCCCTCTCCAGCTTGCCGCTGTCCTGCAGCGCGACGATGGTCCAGTCCGAGAATACGAGCAGGACAGCGGCGATGGCCTCGAGCCCAAGAGCGGCAAGGAGAAGGATGTAAGTTATGATGACGTCGACTTCACTAAAATTGCGTCTCCCGCTACGGTGGAAGAGCACGAAGGAGAGGACTACCAAGGAGAGCGACAAGGCTCGCACCAGGCGACCTCGTAGGGTATGGACATGGACGGCTTTGGTGTGGAGGATGTCGTGCAGTAAAGAGAGCTCCACGTCGACCACGAAGAAAGCCTGGATGGGGTCGAGCATCAGAAAGAAGGTTTGGCTCTCGATCCGATCCTGGAAGCTGAGCATGAGGTCCACAGTGAGGCGTTTGACGGTCTGGAAGAAGCGATATGCTCCGAATACGATCTCCTTGTCGGATAATTGTAAGGCTTTTTCTTTGGGAAGGGAGGGCGGTGGCTCTTTCGCTATCGTGATATCTGCGTTCAGCCCGGCAGTAACACGAGAGTGATACTCCTGCATGAACTTGACGTAGTTAGGTCCGGGATCCGGGTCGCCGATCATGGATTCCCTCAGCTGGTCCATACTGGCCGACCGCAGCGCCAGCGTCCGCTCGGCGTACTTGAGGATTCCGGCGGCGAACACCACGATGGCGACTTTCCACAGGTGGGGACTCGGCAGCGACTCGAGGAACACCAGGATGGCCACGGAGACCTCGAGCACCAGCCCCAGAAAGTGGCGCAGCCACAGCTCGTTGTCCTCCAGGGAGTAGGAGGTGATACTGTCGGGGCCGCCGAGGTGGAGGAGGAGGAAGGGAGCCCAGAAGGCGGTGAGGTCGCCGTTGATGTTCTGTTCGCTCGCCTCGGTCTCGTCGTTGAGGAGGTTGCCGAGCGCCAAGGCGGCGACGTAGTCGGCGCCCAGGTAGGAAGTCCAGAGGGTGAAGCTCAACAGCCTGCTCTGGCACCGCTTCCGGAAGAGGGAGACAAAGATGAGGACGATCTGCGAGCCGAGGCTGAGGAGGACCAGGATGCGGATTTCTTCCGCACTCCATAGTTTCCTGACCCTCTCGGGGATGATCTTCATCTGCCCTCGTCTCTTTCTTACGCCTCCCTCCGACACAACGCGATCTCCTTTTATAGCAATCGAGCTCGACGACAGTCTTTCACCGTGCTAAGTTGCCGCATCTCGTGAGCGAGAGAAGCAACGCTGGCTTTTTGTGCCAAATTTGCTGTTCCTACTTGGTTCCTTGCTTGAGTGGCTCACCCGAGAGAAGAGAAGCGCTGTCGAGCTACCCACACCAGTCAGGGAAGTCCGTCTCATCATTGGTCGATGTTGTGTGTCCCACATTATATTCGCCTGCCAACCGGCGCTGTTTCCTTGGGTTGGGGCCTCGGTCGAGACAGATGATTCCCATGCGGGATCCACCTGTGGAGCCGTTGCTTTCGGTTATCCCCAGACAGGTAGTGGAAGTTGAAATGTGTGACAAAATTATTGGCCTCGCAGGATTGGGGGTTCTTAGAGTGTGCTTCTAAAACTGGTATCGGAAGAAACTATACTTTTTTTTTTTCTTTTTCCTTTATCCTCGTAGGGACAAAACGAATCGGGAATGCGTGCTAATATCGATAGCTTGTTAAGGATCAAAGCTTTGGTTGTAAAGAAAAAGGTGATGGATTCAAGACACTTCATGAGAAGAGGATAACATCAGATTTTTGCTGAAGTATGATTGATTAATGATCTTTCTCCTCAATCACGAAACACTAATAATCACCTTTTTTTTTTTTTGTTATAACATGTAGCCGTTGTATACAATCCTCCTCGATAGATATTGCCATAAGCTTTTAGTTCATATAAATCGAAGGAGGGATGTATAACCATCTTTTTTTTTTTATCGAGCGTAATATAAACTTGGATGATTTTTCCAGTGTAGCCAAACTGTCCTTCTACTTTTCTTCCATCGCTTATGTTGTTGTCGTCTTCATTATTGTGATTCGAATTTTTCTCCATTTTTCTCTTTCTCCTCTTTTATCGTTCGTCTTTCCTTGTTACTTTCTCTCTCTCATCATTTTTCATTCCCCTCTCTTCGCTAGCGATAGAGTTTTATAGTGGGACGAAATGACGAAGACAACACTGGGGTGTAAGTGATAATAACAAAGACAATGGGGGGTGCAAGTGATGATGCCAAAAGTGATTGGGGTGGAAGCGATAACAATGAAGGTGGTGAAGAAGGCGACAAAAAATAAAAAAATTAAAAGGGCAATTTCAATATTTTTAAATTTAAGAATATACCGTTTACAAAAAACAAAAAGGAATGGTGCTATTAAGGAAACCCTAAAATAAAAAGTATCTTACAGAAAAATCATCCTATAAATACTGTTTAATATATATCATTATCTAGTCAAAACTTATATCACAAATGATAGAGAAAGATATCTCACGTCAATCCCATAATGATACCTAATAAAATCATCTTATCTATATTGACATCTCCCATATTAGCTCCTCAATATCGACGTCTCTTACATCGGAATCTTTCACCTAATTTATAACACAGTTACAAAGCCAAGACTATCGGCATATGTATGCAATGATGAGATGACGGACTAAAATGTCCCTTGCGAAGCTTTGCTATCAAGGTTTACTACTCCCTTCATGCTAAGTACTCTCACCATCGATGAACTTGACAAAATGAGCTATATAGAAGACTCCCTTCATACTAAACACTCTCACCGATAACAATAGCAAAGAGAATCAAGCATGAAACATGAGGAAACAATCTTTCATATTGATCGGAAAGCCAATACTCCTTATGGGAATAAAACATGAATAAACTTTGTATATGAACAAATACTAGCAGACCGTTACACACAGTGGAATGAAACAGAAATCACAATCAGATGAACACCAAGATTTACATGGAAAACCCCTTCAACTCGAAGGGTAAAAACCACGGGACAAGCTAGAGAAAATCCACTATCAAAATAATGAATATACAAATCTCAAGGCTTCTTGCCCAAGCCCAAAGCAATAGCCACAAGAGAATCACAAGGATACAAGGACTATAATCCTAAGCACAATATTCAAAACCTTCCCAAGAGATCACAGTAAGAATCTACTACAAACTGATCTAACTTGAGATTTGAATGATTGAGAATAGTCTTTTCCTGCCCTTGTCTTCTTTCCTTTCCTGGATCTCTTGTTTTCTGGCCTCTATTGTCAATCTGCAGTCTTCTTTCTCTCTCCCACGTTTTCAGCCGTCGCTGCTCTCTTAATCTCAACCCTAGCCACCTAATCTAGGTTTTATGTTAATATAAGTGAGGTTCTGGGTTGTAGGTTTCACTAAAGTCTATTATGGGCTGAATCTGAACCATCTTCCCAGTAATTCAAACTTATTCTGTCTGTCATATATGACAGAGCGATCCCCAAAAGATGAGATGATGGTAGACTCGTAACGATAAGTCAAAATCCTCATTCAATAATCCTTCAACATATTGGGTGGTACTCCTTATCCTAAAGGTAATGGGGTGCACTTTTGAATGCATCCAAATTCATTCTTTTGCATAATGGGCTGCACGAAATCTCTAACTTATTGGATCATTAAATGGTCACAGCTTCCCACTAAATGATAAAAACTAAGTGTTAGGATTGATAATGGCCTGACCGAGTCACATATCGCACATTCGAGATGAAGCGTCACATCGGTAGCCCACCTGGCACAGCAGAATTCAACATGATGGAGTAAAATCCGAGCTGGCATAGGGGATCCCGATCAAGCACATTAGAATCGGACCTGGCGCAGTAAAATTTGATCTGGACAAATACGATCGTGGAGTGCGGAGCACGACAGTGTCTGATGCAGACTCGATGCTCGAAGACTTCGGGACCACGCGAGGTCATACGTCAACTCAACAACGGACGTCGATGATAATAAAGGTCGAGGTACGATCGACTCTCGGTCGACAGGTATAAAAACCACATTTAAGCACAGATAAAAAGAAAGAAAAAACTAATACTCTATACATATAGAAATTAAATATTATCACAATTCATATATATATATATATATAATGAGAATAAAAAATATTTAAATTTGTTGGGATTAAAATGACGTAACCAGTGAACCGAATCAATTGAGGGTTATGAATCTTTAGATCTGATTGAATGATCTAATTTATGTATTATAACTATGGTTTTCGATACAAAGATCGGATGTAATAAGCAAATCAAAATTCTCCTAGTCAAAATTATGAAAATTATATTTGAAACCATATTCATTCGCTAAGCACTTATAAATTATATTAAAATCAAAATCATATTGAAGGTGCTAGTTGGTTTGATGGAAATAGTTTGTTGAATCATCGTAAGATCCTGGAAAATTAGTCCACCTTATAATTTATCCTTTGTAAAAAAAAAAAACACCCCTACAAACCTCTTCTTATTTATGGTTAAATGTGTTTCCATATTTATTTTATTTTTCTATTGTTGTCTCTTTCAAATTATGGTTTTCTCTCTCTAAGACTCTCAAGCATTAATACATTCGACTATGGTATGTAATCGACATTTCACAACAAAATTAACTTAAGT
Source organism: Ensete ventricosum (assembly GCA_029747655.1). Lineage (NCBI taxonomy): Eukaryota > Viridiplantae > Streptophyta > Magnoliopsida > Zingiberales > Musaceae > Ensete > Ensete ventricosum. The sequence continues at coordinate 10,377,380 of JAQQAF010000009.1, read as the reverse complement.
ATCGAAGACTCCAAAACAACATCCCGATCGAACAATTAAAATTTATATTAAGAGAATTAGTCTCCTATTTATTAATTAGAGACTTCTTTAGATATCACCAATAACAACTCTTGTTTCATCAAATAGTGATATTTTAACTCTTAAAATATATTTAAAAATAAGTATATCATATTAAATATCATGAATAAAATAAAGAAAGCTTTCCAAAAATCAACACTGTTGACCGTGTAAAGTGTAAAGTATGATGTAGGAATAACATATTATATAAAAACCATAAAAATTATTTGGATTAGGCTTAACTCAATTTTCTCTTCCATACATATTTTTAATGCCGAATTTTTTTTAAAACAAATTTCCATATTGTACCTCTTATTTTTGTTTCTCTCATATAGTGCCCCATATTATTTGTAATCTAGTAAATACCTTTATCGTTCCCCGCCTTCCCGATCATCGCCTCCACCCGCTACAAGGCGGCACTGTCCACTCATCCCCCCTACTCTTATCGCGAGGTTTGTCACCTTTGAGGAGGAAAGAAAGCAAAAACAGGGAAGTATGAACAAATGGAGAGGAAGCGAAAGAGAGGAAAGAAATGATAGGGAAGAGCGGGTGGAGAGGAGAGGGGGAGAGAGGAGGAGAAAAAAAAGCTTAGAAGGGTGAGCAGAGAGGGAGAAAGGGGGACGAGGTGACAGGGAAAGGAGAGTAATGGGAGAAGAGGAGGGGAGGAGTGCGAAGGAAAGGAATGAGGAAGAAGGTGACTGATGGAGGTGATGGGCGACGATGAAGAGTGAACAGCGGGGGAGGAGGGGGAAAGGAAGAGGAAGAGAGAAGGGAGGTGAAAGGGAAGGGTGGACAACATCGTCTCACAATAGGACAAAGACAAGACATGAAAAATTTATCCTATTTTCACAATAAATGATGATCAAATCAGTCTCTAGTTGGCATCGTCTATACTAGTAAGACAATTCTTTTGAGAAAAATTTTCAACGTATCATGAACACACATGGGGAGTCTCTTTTATAGGTAGCTTTGAGAATTATTACACTCGAGGTCAATGTCGATCGTGGGGGTGATCATGTCATTCTCGAGTCGAATCAAGATAGAGGCGTTAAGACTTGTCGAATTTGTAATATAAATTAAATATACTAAAAAATTCACTCATCTTTAATAATAGATAAGAATCAAAAGTATTTATTTTTTTTAGAATCAAAGCGAATCACTTGAGGGGAGGGTTATGAATTTTTCGATCTGATTTGGGTTATATAAGTATGCATTCAATGCAATGATTGGATGACATCAAAATTCCACCAGTCAAAAATTATGAGAAAATGAAATCATATTGAAATCATAATCGTGTTCAAGGTTGTAAGTAGTCCGTATCATTCGAAAAAAAAAAAAAAAACGCAAATCTCATCTTATTTATGGTTAAAACGCTTTATTTTCCTATTGTTGTGCCTTCCAAATCCTCTAACGTAAATGGGTCGGATAGGCACAAAATATCCACAAAGATTCGATCCGATATCAAAGGATCGGACCTCTAACATAAATGGGCGAACGAGGCCCACGACATCCCATCACCTACCAACACGCGCGGCGCGGCGAGCGCCGAAGACGTGCTCTTCGACGATGGGTACTCTCCTCGCGTGCTTCCCAATAGTGCCGTTGCTATCCATCTGGTGATCACGAGAATTATGCTCAGAATCTTCCCCTGTGGTTATCCCTTTGTTCCCTGCAGAAGAAGCTCTTCTAAGCTAGTGTTCTTCCTGCTCTAGAAACGATTTAGTCATGCCATCGAATGGTCAACCTGAGACGAAGCCGCCAACCCACACGTATCCACCATCTTGCATCTTAACTTTGTCTCAAATGTACAGAGTCTAATCTCCAAAGTCAATGAAAGGAGCAAACCACAATAGCACCGCCGAGTCACAAAATCAAAATTTTGCACGCAGGACATGTCGAAAGTTTCACAGCTTTTCGCTTACAAACACCAAAGTCCCGACTTTGCTTTGCTTCCTTCCCCATCTCTATCTATAAATTTACAGCCAACCAGACGTCTCTCTTCCCGCAACCATATCGAGCGCGGATTCCGTGTTAGCGTCCATCTCTTTGCGTATGCTCCCCCACACCCCGTTTCTGATCTCTAGAGCCATGCTCTTCTCGTTATAAAACCCTCTGTGGATCAAACTTTCTTCCATAGAACCCGTAAAAATCGCTGCTTTCCTCCGGAATCGAAGAAAAATCACATTTTTCTGAGTTTCCTCTGTTTCTCTCTGGGTTTCTGAAGAATCCAGAGCCTGAAATATCGGGTTTTGATCCTCTCTTCGACGTTCCAATGGCAAATTTGATCTGCTCGACGAAGCCCCCGATGGCGGCTTTCACCGCCTCCGATCTTTTGAGGTCCAGATCGCTGAGGAAGCCATTGCCGCGGCTTTCGCCGCTTTCAGCTTCTTCCGACAAGCTAAGTTCGTCCCTTTCGTCTTTCAAACCCTTGCAGTTGGCCCCTCTCGGAAGCTTCGGCCTTGGCTCTCGAGATGGGCCGGCCTCGGCCGCCAATCTCCGAGGACGATCGTCGAAGGCGAGGGCCTACGAGGCCGACCGGTCCGACAGCATCCCGATGCCGGACAACGAGGCGCGCGCCGCCGCGGCGCAGAAGGTCAAGATCGGGATCTACTTCGCGACATGGTGGGCACTCAACGTGGTGTTCAATATCTACAACAAGAAGGTCCTCAACGCCTTCCCTTACCCCTGGCTGACCTCCACCCTCTCCCTCGCCGTCGGCTCCCTCATAATGCTGCTCTCTTGGGGCGCGAGGGTCGCCGAGGTTCCAAAGACCGACCTGGACTTCTGGAAAGCTCTGGCTCCGGTGAGAAATTTGCGATTTCGATGGCTTTTAGGATAAAAAGATCACATCTTTTTTTGGATCTTGCGGATGTTGATGATGGCCTCCGCTTCTGGTTAGGTGGCGGTGGCGCACACGATCGGGCATGTGGCTGCCACGGTGAGCATGTCGAAGGTGGCGGTGTCGTTCACTCACATAATTAAGAGCGGCGAGCCGGCCTTCAGCGTGTTGGTGTCGAGGTTCTTGTTGGGGGAGAGGTTCCCCGTGCCGGTGTATCTGTCGCTGCTGCCAATCATCGGAGGTTGCGCTTTAGCTGCAGTGACTGAGCTGAACTTTAACATGACCGGTATGAGTGGTTTCAGTAATTTATCTATGCGAAATGTTCTTCTTGTCAGTAACCATTTCATAGTTCCTAATCTGTTTTGGTAGAAAGGTGGTATTTCAAAGTAAATTTTGTTCAATCATTTAGTTTTTCCTCTTTCTTTCTTTGTCGATACATCATATGTTCTAAATTAACTTCTTTGAGAAGAACTCAATAGTAGGAATTTGACAAGAACAATTATTTGTTTGATGAATCACTACGAAAAGTTGTTCAAAACCTTTCCCTTTCACAATGCCTTTACGTGTATGTCACTACTAGTCCAATTTGCCGTGTCGCTTAATGATGTCTTGAGGACTATCTTGAGATTTCCTAATAATTCTGTTCTATTTCTTTGGCATTGTTCACATGGAGTCTGCTACCTCAAGTGTTTGATCATGTTTCGCATGGTTGCAGGATTTATGGGGGCAATGATATCAAACCTTGCATTTGTGTTTCGGAATATATTCTCAAAAAAGGGGATGAAAGGGAAGTCGGTCAGTGGAATGAACTACTACGCCTGCCTCTCCATGCTTTCTCTGTTAATACTCACGCCCTTTGCTATTGCGGTGGAGGGTCCTCAGATGTGGGCCGCCGGTTGGAATGAAGCAGTATCACAGATTGGTCCTCATTTTGTCTGGTAATTATACTGTTTTATCCTAATCCTCTTTAATTTTGTATCAAGACACTCACTGATGACATTTACATGCTCTGCACCTTACGACGTTATCGTGCACCAAATTTAAATGTTGTACACACATTATCTCAAGATCTTCTGCGTTCTCATCTACATGGCATTTAGGTGTCAAATCGTTCAATAGCACATCTAAAACATGTATGTTTACCGATCTTGTACGTATATGATATTCCCTCGGTTGTAAGGCAAGAGGTTCTTCCATGTAATACAGCAAATCAATTCATAATTTGCTTCCATTTAGTCAATAATTCTTCTCGGTCAAAGTATACTATTCCATTGTTCAGTCAGCAAAGACCATTCAGTTTGTCTAGACTGATTCCGAAGTTTGATTAATCTAGAGAGAGCTATTTTCTTTGTTCTTCTGCTGCTGATCATTCACTATGCATCGTATCATAGCGATACTGTAGCTAACATAATTCACCTATTTATGAATTATCCAGGTGGGTGGCGGCACAAAGTGTGTTCTACCACTTGTACAATCAAGTGTCCTACATGTCGCTTGATGAAATCTCTCCCTTGACTTTTAGCATTGGTAACACCATGAAGCGGATATCGGTGATTGTTGCATCTATCATAATCTTCCACACACCTGTTCAGCCAATCAATGCCCTCGGAGCTGCCATCGCCATTTTTGGAACTTTTCTCTACTCCCAGGTAAATTTGTTCCATCAGTTCTTGAACTGAAATCTAATTCCTTTATTTTTTTTTTCCTCATATGGAGCTTGTATCGGTGCATGAAATAGTAGCGAATGAAAAAAAGAGTGTACTATTATGTATGGTAGTTAATCCAGTGATTGTGCGATGGTGTTCAACATCTAAGCTTAAAGTCCGTAGGGCAAGTAAACCTTCATTTGTCTTGTGCTTCAATATTATAGCTAGTAATTATGTGCAACTTAATGGTGCTTACTTGTGATTTACTTGTTTTGCAGGCTAAGCAGTGAAAGCTAGTGCCGCCTTTTCGATATGATCATCCATGCTACCATCCTAGTCATCACCGTTATTCCTATCTACCGATTCTTTGGCGCATTTAGTTGCAGATTAATTAATTTTGCAAAGTAGCAGCTGAGCAGCTGCATTTTGTTGCAGATAGATGTATTTGGAAAAATAAGCAATTGCAGTTATTCTTTTAGATTTAGGATGCTATCTGCAGCTTATATGAGTATTTATTTCTACCAAAGACAATTCTCATTAAGAGATTTGAGGGAGTGTTGGTACTGTCTATCAATGCTTGTGTGATGTATGGACACATTTGATATTGAGGCAAAGTAGTATCTATATATGTATATTGTCTACCTCACTTGCCTTTGTGCATCATTCCCAGTCATATGGGAGAAAAAGTGAGGACCAGTATATGGTCCTTTTGGGTTCTTGAAGGACACACTAAATAAGGGATTGCCTCTTGGTTAAAGTGGAGAGCCAAGTTGTCCATGCCTGTGATTTCATGATATTGTCCTGATTCATGTCTGAAATATTAGATCTTCTTTGGATGTTTGCTGAATATGCAATGCCTTGTCAGCATTGATCTGCTCTGCAGACTTTTATGATTATAATACTCATATTGATACTACATTTTCTGGTTTTTTTTGGGGTTGGAGAATGGCAAAATTCCATGGTAATTGAATACTTCATTGTCAGATGTTAAATAATTGAATTAGCAAGAAAACAATACTACTACTCTCAAGCTGAAGCAAGTAGGAAGAGCATGCTGCTATATGGTAGAGGTGAAGATGAACCACCACAGTGATATGCAGCAGCAGGGTAAGTAACCCTTCCTACATTTCCTCTGGGTGATTGACCACCAAGATTTTAACACCAAACATATGTTCATCATCTGTCTACTCTATACAACCACACCATTATCTGTTTGATATTTGATCAGATGACATAAAAAAATGTAGGTAAGAATCAGTACATCAAGTTCAGTGTTCAATCTGAATGTTACACAGCAGATGATATGCCTGTTAAAATGCCAGATACTCATCCAACAGAGAATAGGAGATTAATGTTCTACTTGACTGGGTGATAGATGTGTGCAACACTATTCATTACATGTATTTAATAAAAGATAAAGATACCAAATATTAAGTAAACTTCGTAGGTATTCATAAATATTAAGTATCCATTCTCAACCACAAACATAAGTAAATTAACATTGTCACTCTAACCAAATTCGCTAGAGAACATATGCTCCAACTACCATTTGCCAGTGATACCAAAAAGATACAGCATCATGCTGAAACCAGAAAGACAGTCTCGAGACATCAACAAGAACAAACTAGAAGAGAGAAGTCCCCTTCCCCTTTTTGTCTCCACCAATCTCAAAGTGCTTGCATCTCTGTACCGAGGATGAAAAAGATGTTAGTTATAGATAAAAACATTAAAAGGAGAAACACAATAGAATAGCAGAGGTAGTACTTTTATGGGATGCTGAGAATAATGCTTGCAACTTTGGCATTGAAGCTTCAACACAATCTTCTTGGTGGTTTTTGCCTGGCAGAAAAGTAATGACAATTAGTATACCGACACTATTTTCAGATGCCAGTAATATGCACAGCTGACACAGTCATCTCACATAAAATTGAATAGATAATGCGTGAGAGTGCATAAATGATGCAAGTGAAACATATAGTCATAAATCCAGAATGCAGCTAGCAGTTGCAGAGAAAGTATATATATATATATATATATATATAAAACTCATGCATCATCGAACAGACAGGAATACCTTCTTGTGAAAAACAGGCTTCGTCTGTCCACCATAACCAGACTGCTTCCTGTCATAGCGCCGCTTCCCTTGAACAGAAAGGCTGTCCTTTCCTTTCTTATACTGTGTAACCTTGTGAAGAGTGTGCTTCCTGCAAGCCTTGTTCTTGCAGTATGTTTTCTTTGTCTTGGGAACGTTCACCTGAATAATAGAGTTAACAGTAAAATTTATCATCAACAGATAAAAGAGAGCCAGACCACATATAGCAGGAAGTACTAGATAAAAGAAGGGAAAATTAAATTTAAATAAAATTGAAAAAAGGAAAGTCTGGTTAAGGCAAGTTTTCCGAGCATCTCAATTAATTTGAATTCCGACCACCAAATAGCTTATAATTGTTGAAGTGTAATGCCAATACTACAAGACTCTCTTTGTTACATAGTCAATATTGCTAACCTCCAATACAACCTTTGACTATTAACTTAGGTTTCAAGATCCCAAGGCACCAATTTTTGAGCACCAACACCAAACATACATGATGGTACACCTAAAAGGTAGTTCAAACTCCTGTAGGATTATCAACTTATATCAGCTGACTTGAGCTCAGTTTAGACTGTAAAAATCTGCATTGATTCTGGTGTAGTGCCTCTTAAAGAGATTGCTTCAAGCGTTATCTTGTGTAAGTAGATGCAATTATTTCATTATTCATTGCAAAATCAAGATTGTAAGCTGAAAGATACTGCAATTTTATCTACACAATTAGCTAAAGCCACATATAATGTATCTCCAGTAGCTACTCACCAGGCCTTACAGGTGATAAAAAATTGTAACTCAAGAGGCTCATATTAGAGTTGTAGATTCATAAGATTAAGCTCTAGGTAACCATCTGGAATGACATGATATTTCCTCAACAGGCTTGTTACACCATCATGCTGACACAACTTAGTCAGCAGAGAGCAGAACGATTAGCTCTAGATATTACTATGGAAGCTTCCATATCTCTAGTGTGGAACTGCATGTTGTCACTCAGACTTCCTATCAAATTTCATATGAATTTCTATCAAATTGCACGAATAAAAAAAAATATTCAACTACATTCTCGTATGACTTCCCAACATAATTATCTAGATTTTTGCACGCCAAGTTAATTCGAAATCCCCATAATGTTGGTCGCACCAGTTAAAAAAAAGAAGCTATGTTAAACACTTAAAACTCTTAAGTACCAATTTCTTATAGAAAGACTTGATAATCCTTATGAGAAATCTAAAGAATTCTTAAAATAGAGAGCACGCTTCTGAGGCCATCAAATACTAGTATTGAGTCATCAAACAGAATTCATAAAGTTGTCAAAAAACCTAAATGTCAAACGTATCGTGTAAATTTGAAAACACAAATGTCTTCATTCACATGAATGAAATCTAAAAATACGAAGTAATAAATCTAATAATTAGTCCAAATATGTTTTTTTGGCAAATTCAGCTATTGATACAATATGCAGCCGCAAGAGAGAACAAGAGGAAAAAAAAAAGGTTTTTACACCACGACGTTAACATGATCTGCTTCATCAAGCACGGGAAGCGTCGGTTATGAACGGCCGAAACGAGTAATCCGCAGAAATCTTCGCTAACAAAGTTAAGACTCAAAGAAGCCTCCTTTCTATGCCAAAAATCCCTAGTCTAACGCGAGCACTACAAACTCTCCATCCTCGCCCATCCACAGAAAACATGAGACGGATGAATCTAGCTACGAACCCCTAAAAGACCGATTTTTGATCCGATAAATGGAACAGATCAAATACTATCGATACAAAGAAAACAGTCGGGAAGAATCGAGGGGAAAAAATCCAAAATTCCCGATATCCAGAAGGATAACAAGAAACAAGATCGATCGCGTTACCATGATTGCAGCTGCTCTTGGTTGGTGTTTCCGCCGGCCAGCCGAGAGAAATGAAAGCCGGACCAGGCCGTAGCCGCCTTTCTTATATATCGTAGAACGGTGTGTTAGGGTTAGGGCTTCAATATGTAGACCAATGAAATCGCAATTTTGGGCTTTTGGGCTTGCGCGAGAGCCCTCGAGCAATCGAGCATGATCCGACGAGCAACTCACAGTCCATTATGGTTCGAACTCGAAATGGTCGAAGTGCCTTTCAAAGGTAACATTTAGGGTCCAATTCGACTCGAACGTTTCGACTCGGAGCGTTTGACAATTGCAAGCTGAAAGCTGCACGATTTGGCATTTTTCATTTGATTTGATTAACCGGCAAGTGATGTAGAACAGAGAGAGTGCAGGTTGTTTGATCATATTTATGGCATTTCGTATCTTTGCTGTTTGTGCTATCATTCTCTACATTGAACAATTCAAGTAGGATTCCAGTTGGTCGTCTGAAATTTCAAGACTCATCAACCCTTGTCATGCAGCTGTGTTGCTATCCACACACAGCGTAGCAATTACAGGAGAAGCAGCTTCTGAAACAAAATAAGAGAAGAAGAAAGAAAAGTAGAACCTAGAAATCAATGGTAGGTTCTCCTATGTTCAAGTTTCTCTCCACCGTCCATGGCAAGTTGAACAACTTGGCCGCGACGAACTTGAAGATCTTGTTCACGTTAATGTTGTGGGTGGCACTCGAAAAAAACAGTGTTGCTTTCATCGCTCTTGCGCATGCTCTGGCCTGTTCAAACAACACAAACATTCCTGCTCATTTCTGCACCAACATAGTTCTTAAAGATTATACACTAGTGATCAACGCTGCAATTAGAAGAAGAAGAAGAAGGAAAACACTCGATTTCGTTTCAGCATTGACGTTAATCTGTGATCATATCAGGGACTTGTTAGTTTAACCAAGATCTTAATTAGCGGCAGTGCCTACCGAAGCAGCTGACAACAATCTACGGATGATGGGATCTTGGAATGAAACTTCACCTGATTCACGATCGCCCATTGCATTTCAAGAGGAAGCTGAACGAAGTCGTCAAACTTGGTCCCTATAAGTACTGGAATCGCGGTCTAGACGAAGCGGAAGAGAGACGAATTGGTATGATCAGCATACGCAACTATGTATGAGAGCCATAGTATCAAATGCAGTAGGGGAAAGCAAACGAGGAAAACATCGATACCTTGTTCCATCTTCTTGCTTGTTGATACCAGCAAATAGCACTGAGGGAAGAAAGGTCACACGACATGAGATGCAGATCAAAGGAGATGATACACAAGACGCCATTTCAACTTATGATAGAGGAAATACTAACTTGTTTAGCGTACGTCGGCTGGTGAGATCGAACATAATGAGAACTGCTACAGCATCTTTACAGGCGACCGGGACATGATCCAGATGATCGTCGCCTACAAGTACCGTGTTTAATCTCCGAGAGGCTCATCCCAGTATACTAACATGGCATTTATAACTGAAGAAGAGAACTCTGTTCTTCTTACCTTCTACCTCCCATATCCTGAAGGCGATCCTTGCTCCCTTGAGATCTAAAATTTTGTCCATTAGATTCAATCCTGCAGTTTCTGCTCCTCTCCGTTCCTCCATATCTCCCACGAACTTGGTCTACCGCATCACGCAAGCAACATAAAAGAATAGTCTATCAGATCTACTTACGTTTATTGCAGGTTAATGATAGCCAAAACATCAAGAATCGAACATGAATACATACCATGAAGCTTGTTTTTCCAATATGGCAATCACCGAGGAGGCTAATCTTCAACGACAGCACATCGGAGTCCACCTCCGTTACCGAGCCCACCCCCACATCCACCTGGGGAATGCCATGTAGCACCACCATGGGATTCGGCGGATGCAGGTTCCCCTTAAGCTGCCGGTACCGACCGTCGCAGGAGGAGCACGAGACGAGGTGGCCCCGGACGGCGTGGAAGAAGCGGCGGACAAGACGAGCCCACTTGGCCTCGAGGTGGACCAGAGCATGGCTGACGTGACTCATGTTCGTTGGGCGGTGGCGACGATGGTGGCGGTGAAGGGTTGAAAGCCTCTCTCGCCCATCAACAAAGGGGAGAGAGGGGTGGTGGGGGAGCCAAAGGTATGGCTCCGTTATCGTTGGTGGCCCTTTTGTATCATCCTATTCTCGTTTGTCTTCTTCCTCTCTCTCTCTCTCGTATGGTGTACGTGGTGACGAGCGGATGGTGCGTCAGGAAATGGTTGACCAAAGACGAGATTTTGGTTGGTGCAAAATGCTTTGCCTCCTCGCACAATACGAGAAAGGTTTTTGTATGTTTTGTTTGGAATCGCCACCGCTGAGGTCGCCGAATGATGTATCATCTTCATCAGGAGAAAAGGATGCGTATCGAAATTGGCACCGAAAGAAAGAAACATTTACGCATTTAGTTTAAATCTGATTTATTATTAAAAAAAAAAGAAATAAAAACTAAGTTTTTGATGGGAAGCGGCTCATTTGAGGCAGATGGAAACGGCGCATGAAAGAGAGACAAGAAAGAAATTTAAAGGTTTTGAAATTTTTGTGAGAAGATAAAACGGTAAAACCTCAGGAGAATTCTTATAATAAACTTACAATCATAATAGTATTGATATATGATTTATTTAGTGAGTTTAAATCTTTTCATCATTAAATTAAGATTTATGTTTTTGATGTTATTGTAATCTTCTATTATAACCTATTGTTATTATTGGTGATAGATAGTGAAGATTTGAGTGTAATAACTAGAATTTTATTATAACATATTGTTATTATTGGTGATAGATAGTGAAGATTTGAGTGTACTATGATCCCATGATTTTTTTACATTATATTTTTTTATGTTAAAAATTTGATGTCTCACTTTATGGTTGATTCATTATTCTGTTATTTATCTTATTCTAATTAATATTTATTTTCGATAACAAGTTGGTAATTTGGTGAGAAATCATTTTGATACACATGATAGAAAAAAATTATTATGCTTTAATAGTTTTTTCCAAAAAGTGGTATCATAGTGCATGTTGTTTGGTGTAAATTTTTTCTTATGTGATTGAAATAGAAGAGTCAAATGATATGATTAAATTAAACTCATCAAATTATTCCACTTGGAAGCGTATGATGGAAGATTTGTTCTATTGCAAAGATTTGTATAAGCCCATTAAAGTTAAAGTAAAATCTTCTACTATGAAAGATGAGGAATGAGATGTACAGCATTGAAAAACTATTAACTATATTAGAAGATAAATGTATATAAATTTGTATGAGCATATTTCTGATAAAATTATAGCTAATATTGTTTAGTATAGGTTAGAAAATCTCTTTGCAAAGAAAACAATATGAGACATAATTTCTCTCCTTAGAAGACTTGTCAATTTAAAGTATAAAGATGATGTTAATATTATTGAGCACATAAGCCTATTTAAGAGTATTACAAACAAGTTGATTACTATGAAAATGAATATAGATGGTGAGATGTAAGGATTATTACTTCTTACCTCTTTACTAGAAAGTTGGGAAACATATGTGGTGACAAGTTCTAACTACACTAGAGGGGACTCTAACCATAGACATAGTTAAAGATAGTTTGCTAAATGAATATGCCAAAAAAAAAAAGAATAAGAAGAATCTTCTTCTGGTGCACTTGCTATTAAAAAACAAAAAAGACATGAAAGAAATCATAGTAGGAATCCACATGGTTATAGAAAAAGATCCAAGTCTAGAAGAGATATAAGTATTTACAGGTCAGGTCGCATGAAGAAAGAATGTAGGTTATGGAAGCTAAAACAAAATGAAAGAAGAAAAAAAATGAGAAAGAGACTAATGCAGTTGCCGTTGAAAGTGACATCATTATTATTTATGATGATGGATGTGTCTGTCTTGTAGCTCAAGACAGTAACTAAGTAATTGACTTGGTGCTTCTTTTCATGTTACTTCTCATAATGATTTCTTCATATCTTATACTATTAGTGATTTTGGAAATGTTAAAATAGGAAACAGTGGTATATCTAAGATTGTAGGTATTTGATATATTTGTTTGGAGACCAGTATTATGAGTAAATTAATACTCAAAAATGTTACATATGTGTCAAATATTTGTCTTAACTTGATATCTACAGGAAAACTGGATGATGATGAATTTATGCATTATTTTAGTGAACTCAAATGAAAGCTTATTAAAAGTTCTCTAGTTGTGGCGAGAGGAGAGAAGTTGAACCTCTTTTTATGTTATGAAAGCTAAGTTATACAAAGGAGAGATTAATACCATTCAAAAGTATGAAAGCATATATCTTCGACATAAAAGGCTTGGTGATATCAGCGAGAAGAGATTTAAAACTCTTGCTATCAAGCAGTTTTTACTAAAGTTGCAATGTACATCTCTTAAATCTTGTGATCATTATTTAGTTGGAAAAACACATAGAGTTAACTTTCATACTTATTTGTCATCTAACAGATTAAATGTTATTGACTTGATTCATACTGATGTTTGCACTATACAAACTAGAACTCTTGGAGGTGCTATTTATTTTGTTACTTTTATTAATGACTATTCTAAAAAAATTTGGGCTTTTGCTTTGAAATCTAAAGATCATGTACTCGATATTTTCAAAGTGTTTCATGTTAGTGTTGAAAGAGAAAAAAAAAAAAAACTAAAGTGTGTTCGAGAAGATAATGGTGGTAAGTACAGGAGTTCTTTTGAGAATTATTGCAGGTTTCATGGTATCAGACTTAAGAAGACAGTTCCTAAAACTCCTCAGCAAAACGGTGTGACAGAAAAAATGAACAGAGCCATTGAAGAAAGGATTAGCTGTATGCTTTCTTATGCCAAGTTACCTAAATCATTTTGGAGGGAAGCTATGAGAACTATAGTTAATATGATAAACCTTTCTCCATTAGTTCCTCTAAATAGTGATATTCTAGAGAGAGTATGAAAAGGAAAAGATATATCTTATTATCAGTTGAAAGTCTTTGGGTGTAAAGCATTTGTTCATATTCCTAAAAATGAAAGGTCCAATCTTGATAACAAAACAAAAGCATGTATTTTTTTGGGTATGGTTACGAAGAGTTTGAGTATATATTATGGGATCCACTAAACAAAAAGATTATTTAGTAGTAGAGGTGATTATTGAAGACCAATTATTTGAAGATTGTGATAATGTTGAGAAGCAAAATACCTCTGATTATATTCTTGGAGTTTGGGTCCAGTTCCTTAATAGAACCCTAGGGTTCTATAATAAAGTAAGAAGGTGGAAAGAGGGATAATCGATCTCTTTGAAATGATATACCTCCTAGGGTTTTTATCTATTGGCCAAAACATTCTTCTTTATTGATTGATCTCCATAAAAGAGTTTATAACCTTATTTATAGGGCTCTGCCAAGAGTCTCGCTAATCTTTAACTTTTAACTATCCTGATAAATTCCTAACTGAAAATAATAAATGACTTTATCCTAACCAAAGATAAAAATCAACTCCAATCAACTCACAATTGACTCTGACCGGACATACTAACATGACTCGACTCGATTTAATCATGAATGGATAGACCCGACTTAGCTAGGGTTCTATCAAACCTGTCCACTTCAAATAAACCTTACCCTCAAGGCTGAGCAGTATCAGATTTCGGGAACACTTCAATATTTAACACACATCATAACTCTTTGATCAATTAAGTAGGGTCTCCACTTGGTGTAAGCAATGGCTTAATCTTCTTGTGTAGTTGCCATTATAGTCGCATTGTAGTCTTCTGAAGAATTCTTTTTATCTGCTATCTAGTGGTAGTACCATGTATTCTTTTGATGATCGTCACTTTAAAGTCTTCCTTGGGCATAAAAAAGAAATCAACAAAATAGTTATTTTACCTTTGAATAACTTTTGTCACAAATTAGGATTTATCCATTAGCAATCTTATCTGCAGATTTAGCAAAACCTTGATCGAACTCCACATTATCAATTTTTATTCCTCCGGTTCAATTGTCAGAAGTTTGTCATGACCTTCATATTCGGACTTCACATTGTCAGTTTTTATTTCCTCTTTAATTAGCTCAACCGTCTGAAGCTGTTCTTATTTGCGATTGTCTATATTGACCACCTTGAAGTCCTATCTATTGAAGCTTCTATTTTGGTGACTGTCCATAATGATTTTTCCTTCATATACACTGGCAAATGATACAGCTGCTATCATGGTGCGGGGATGACGAGCTTTAACTTCACACGGAATCTCGAGATTAAGTCTCTCAATAAATTTTCTCACCAATTGTATCTCAGACCAATCTCAGGTTTAGTTCGACAGGTACTTAAATACGCTTTGATACTCCTGTACTGTAGAAGTCTGATGGATTTTGGCAAGCTGTCCATTAATATTCTTATACTCTGATAATCCGAAGCGAATCATGGATTCCTCCGGAGTCCCATGAAAATGAAAAAACTTTTCAGCATAAGAGATTTAAGCAGTTGAGTCTCCATCTTCCCATCCGGGAAACTCCTTGCATAGGTATCATGTGTCCTACCCATGATCATATTTTTCAGATCGACTTCTTCTGAATTCATGAAAGAGTTCTTACAATTTATTCTCTATACAAGCCTCAAAGGCTTCAAATCTCACATCCATGGTGTTTGCTGCTAGGATGAGGTCATCAAGGTTGCTGCAGCCAGGGCGATGATAGGGCAGGAAACGAGCAACGACAACAAGCGACAGAGAGCAGTGATGCTGCTAGTGCAAGTGGCAGCAACAACAGCGGCGACGGCTGCATGGATTGTAGGGGGAGATGGGGAAGAGTCGCGGCCATAATGGTGGCGTCGGGCAAGGGAAGAAGGGCAGTAATGTTGGGGTGATCGACAGTGGCAGTTGCGACAAAAGCACGACCACGACAGAGGGAAGAAGAAGATAGCGACAACGATGATTGGAAGCGAGGGAAGAAAGTGAGGAGGGTGC
The DNA here is from genome assembly GCA_029747655.1 of Ensete ventricosum. Lineage (NCBI taxonomy): Eukaryota > Viridiplantae > Streptophyta > Magnoliopsida > Zingiberales > Musaceae > Ensete > Ensete ventricosum. Next base: position 10,361,925 of record JAQQAF010000009.1, on the reverse strand, counting down.
TAGCAATGAGAGTAGGAGACAACAATGTCGTGAGGAGCGCCCAGCGGGTGTGGAGCAGCAAGGTGGCGACACCACTGTTGGTGCTTCACAGGGAGGGGACCGACAGCAATGGAAGAAGAGGAAGGCACGACTGGGTAGGGTGGGGCAACAGTGTGGGGAGCGACTGGAATAGTAAGATGGCAGAGGCGAGCACGGCAACGATTAAGGAATGGTCGGTGGCGACGTGAACTAGGAGATCAATGGCTGAGGAAGAGGGTTATGCATTATAGTGGAAGGCAATAATGACAACGTTGTTGTGTATAGTCGTGGGGATGAAGACAGCAGCAACAACTGCTACAACAGGGGAGAAAGGGAAGAGCAGCATGGCAGCGGTGCTCTTCTTCTTCTCTTTTCTCTTTTTTTTTTTTATTTTACCGCAGTGAAGATATGGAAGATACGATGAGGATGACGTTGTGGATGATGAATAATAGTAACAAGAGCACGTAGGAACATGACTCCGATACCAGATGATAAAACCCTAAGGTTTTATCGTAGAGGATGAAGATAGAAAGGAGGATAATCGATCTCTTCGAGGCGATTTGTCTCCTAGGGTTTTTGCCTATTGGCCGAAATAATTCTTCTTCATTGATCGATTCCCATAAAAGAGTTTATAGCCTTATTTATAGGGCTCTGCCAAGAGTCCCACTAATCCTCAACTCTTAACTAACCTGATAAACTCCTAACTGAAAATAATAACTGACTCTATCCTAACCGAAGATAAAAAACCAACTCCAACCAACTCATAACTGACTTGATTGAGCTCACCCGACTCATAACTGACTCCAACTAGATAGACTAACATGACTCGACTCGATTTAATCATGAATGGATGGACCCGACTTAGCTAGGGTCTTAACCACCTATAGTTCATGATGATCATGAGGGAGATGAACAAGAAGATTGTGGTAAAAATGTCAGTGATGATAGTCCTATAGTTGATAAAGTTGAACCAACTAAACAATTTGAGCAAGCACCTCCACCACTAGTTGAGATTCCATTAAGAAGATCCACAAAAGAGCGATGACCATCTATAAGATATCCTCCATATGAGTATGTTATGTTTATTGATGAGGGAGAGTCATAAACTTACCATAAAGTTATTCTACATGAGTATAAGAATGAGTCAGTTAAAGCCATGCAAGAAGAGATGAGATCTTTGCTTGAGAACCACACCTATGACATGGTAAAATTGCATAAAGGGAAGAAAGTTCTCAAGAATAAATGAGTTTATAAATTAAAGACTGAAAATAATAGCTCATAATAAAGATATAAGCCATGATTAGTTGTGAAAGGATTCAATCATAAAAGAGTATTGACTTTGAAAAAATATTTTCTCCTATAATAAAAATGTCCTTTATCTAAATTGTTCTTGGTTTGGTTGCTTGCTTGAATTTAGAAGTTGAGCAACTTGATGTGAAAACTATATTTTTACATGGTGACTTATAAAAAGAAATTTATATGGAGCAATCATAAGGTTTCAATGTCAAGGGAAAATAAAATATAATGTATAAGCTTAAGAAAAACTTATATAGACTTAAACATGCACCTAGATAGTGGTACAAGAAGTTTGATTCATTTATGATGAGTCAAGGGTATAATAAAACCACATGTGATCGTTGTGTGTTTATAAAGAAGTTTTCAGACGATGATTTTATTATTCTCCTACTATATATTGATGATATACTGATTGTTGATCATGATACTAGTAAAATTAAGAAGCTTAAGAGAAAACTAAGTCTTTTGTCATGAAAGGCTTAGGATCAACGAGACAAATACTTGGCATGAAGATTTTTCGTGATAGAAAGAATGAAATTCTTTTATTATCTCAAGAAGCTCACATTGAAAAGGTTCTTGAAAGATTCAACATGTATAAAACCAAAGCAGTTTATTCTTCACTTGTAAGTCATTTCAAACTTAGTTCTAATTAATATCCTACAAGTAATAAGAAAAATGAAGAAATGTCCAAAGTGTCTTACTTCTCTATAGTAGAAAGTTTGATGTATGCTATAGTTTGTACTATGCCAGATTTATTTTAATGCAATTGGAGTTGTCATTCGATTTCTTCTAATCCTGGTAAGGAACATTAGGTAGCAATAAAATGGATATTAAGATATCTGAGAAATACTATCAGGTTATGTATATGTTTTGGCATTGGTAAACCTGTGCCGGAGGGTCACACAGATGCAGACATGGTAGGTGATACTGATTCCAAGAAATCCACTTCGGGGTTCGTGATGATTTTTTACAAGGGGTGCAGTCTCTTGGCAATCTAAGTTACAAAATTATGTTGCTCTATCGACCATAGAAGTAGGATACAAAGTAATTACTAAAACTTATAATAAAGCTTTATGAATGAAATTTTTTTTATAGGAATTGGGTTTGAAATAGGAAGATATAATATTTATTGTGATATTTAGAGTGTCATTCACTTCTCTAAGAATTCAATATATCATTTTAGATCTAAGCATTTTGATGTAAGATATCACCGAATTCGTGATGTGCTTGAGATGAAAGAATTGTACCAAGAAAATATACATGTCGTTGAGAATGAATTAGATATGTTGATAAAGTCTTTACCTAAAGAGAAACTTGAAGCATATAGACGAACAACAGACTTGGTATAGCCCACCATATGAGCTAAGGGAAAGAATTGTTGGGTTCAGCATATAGGTAGGCTTGGACCGGACATTTGGGCATTTAGCCCAAATCTGATTTATTATTAAGAAAAAAAGAAGAAAAAGGAAAGCAAACCATGCGAAGCTATGTATCTGAGGCACATGCTGCACATGAAAGAGAGAATGACAAAATTTCATTGGTTTTGATCCAAATTTTATATGAAAAATTCTTACAATAATCTCTACCATCCTAATAGTATTAATCTATGATTTATCATCTCTATAATGGTTTTATGATATATCCATTTAGTGAATTTAGATCTTTTTTTTTTGTGAGATCCATGATGACATGATATTGTTGAGTCAAGATCTATTTTCTTAATATTATTATGATCCTATAGTTATTATGGAGAATTTTTATTGTAAACATATTATCATTATTGGTGACAGTGGAGATTTGAGTAGACTACGGTCCATGATTTTTCTCATATAAGATTTTTACGTTAAAAATCTAATATTTTATTTTGTGATTGATTCATTATTATGTTGTCTATCTTGTTCTAGTTAATATTTATTTTTAGTAATAAATTAATAATTTGATGAGAAACAATACAAAGAGAAAAAAAAAATTATTATGCTTCTATAGGTTTTCCCAACACATATGAACAACATGAATTGCTACTGGGTGTTGTCTCAGGGTGAAGGGTTACTTCATGCTATATATACAGAAAACACGGCATGAGATTTCGTACAATTATTCGCATTGGAAACAATCAATAATTCAAGACACACTATTTGATGCATTGATACGTTATCATATTTGATGCATTGATACGTTATCATTTCGTACAATTATCTACAAGAATGATGCAGTTTAAGGAATTGACACCCAACAAAATCTAACGAATAATTTGTATTACCTATGACCATTTTGCTAAATCATGCAGCAACTATAAACCTGAGACCTTGGCAGTGTGTTTTACATCTGAGAAAAACAACAACGATAACAAGAGGAACAAAAAGATGGTTGACATTTTTTAGGAATGAACAAAGATTGTTGTCCTTTCATTGATTGATAAGAGTGAACCATATAGGTTGGGGTGTAGCAATATTTCTGCAACTATAAGCATGCAAGGTATATATATCATGTTCAGTAACCAAACAGAGGTTGGATTTCCAATCATAGTTCATTGAGCTTACCATGATATGATTTGTATGACACAAAAGTGAATAAAAACCATCGATCATATCGTGATATCACTGTGATATGCAAGTTCTAAATCTGCCTTTTCTGTGCACAAGCTAAACAAGTTCAATAGATATCCTCAATTTGTAAATGATTGGTAAGTGCAAAAATATGATGCAGTTCCAGTTGAGTCAAATGGCTTTCTTAGAATCTCATGATAGCTAACCACAAGAGAGTTTAGGTAATGAAGAATCAAATTTTTTTTGATCTTATGACTTCATTCTTACATGAAATTTATGTAATACATCAAACACAAGAAAGACTCGAGCAATATAATTGCATTCAATTGATACAGACTCAAAAGATCCCCCTGCCTAAATACTTATTTTTTAGATTGAACTTTTTTTTATATATATATAATAGGCATAAAATCACTTGGGTTGCCTGAAAGTATCGATTACAGGGAATGTAGATTATCCAAACTCAAAAAAAGACCCTTTTGTGCTGCTAAATTATTAGCACAGAAGGTTTAAACTTACCATTTACAAGCCCACATCTTTGTAGGTTGCTGCCTATCCTGCTTTTGTGCTATATACTCTAGCACTCAACCATGCAAGGAGTACAAACTATTCTCTTCGGCATTCTCCAATTGCTCTTCCTATGCTGGTGACACGGACTGTTCATTAGTCACTTGGCTACTCTGTTGCTGCTTATCACTAGATTTTCGCTTGATTGCGCACTTAACTTCTTCTTCCTTCTTATCGACGAAAGAAATCAAGCCCTTGATGCTAGTTAATCGCATTGGACGCCTGAAACTGCGCTCAGGCTCAAAGCTTCCAACCTCGTCTTGGCTACTATACTTGCTATATTGGCAGAATATTCTCATGAAGAACACAATGAGAGCTAACAAGCATGCAAGACCACAGATGAGGAAAAGGCCCCAGAAACTGCCAAGGCATAACCGGTTCGAATCTATCTCATTGTCTTGTGAACTGCAACCAGTGCGTGCTAGCCATTTGTCATGGATCCTTTGGAGATCGCCGTTTTCTGACAGTGTCAGGATGGCTGTCGAGAGATCCACTGCAAGAGGAGAGTCTCTTGGGAAGGCCTGTCAATCCAAAATGTCAATTTTCAGAACTAGAATAGGCTTCAGTTGTTGGGATCATGTGATGCAAGTGCAAAGAATGTTGATACTTACAAAGCCCCATCCACTTTTCGTGAACTCCTGACCAACCGTCGTGTACTTGCAGTTGTTGGACAAGAAGAGTTCGATGTATGGAAGCTCATCAACGATTGCAGCAACACCTCCATTTTTTGGCCCGAGGTCAAGTGCCCTTGCGTAAGCTTCAGGATTATTCAGGGACACCAACCGCGACTCAGCAATGTTTAGCTCTTCCATCATATAGTTTTTTGCGAATGAACCAACCTGGTATCCTATAGGGTCAGAGCTAGAGATCAAACTATCAAGTCCTTGAATTCCTGATGAGAGCTGCTGAACTGTGAGGATGGATGTCAAGCTTGCTGTGTAGCTTGAATTGATTATCAGGACCACAAAGAGCCAAATGATCAGCACAAACCGCCCAAGCGTACTCCCAGTGTTCTCTCCTGAAAATATGCAGATGTGATATTAGAACAGACATTATGGTTTCCTTACAGTAATGTGTAGAGGGTGAAAGAACAAAACCATCTGCACAATTATCAGGATTTGGGCTATTGGTATTATTTACTTACTGTGTGCAAAGAACATAGTGGAGAAACTAAACCTGCAAAACAGAAAATTCATGTAAATCTATGTATCTAAGTGTAACAAAAAAAGAAGGGAACTTTAACAGGTCAGTGGATCTAGCACCAGATAAAGCTTACAATTACACAAATATGGTTTTCAAAGCTTAATTTCACAAAAAAAGTCAAGAAAATCTTGTGTGTAATCACCGAATTACATTCACATGCATCAGATAAATACATGGTTTAAAATATTAATTCAAACTCACTTAGCAAACCGGTAATAGTAACGAGATAAAACTCTAACCGTCTTCTTAAACACAATGAGAGGATGAAAGTCTAAAATTCATAAACACGGATAAAATACAATTTCTGCTACTAGGCATCGAAGAATGAGTTAATCTAGTGAAAATGTTTCCTGAACTATCAATGAAAACTGCTTCAAATCCTCTACATATAAAATAAAAATAATCAACATTTTCTGTTTTCACCATTCCACTACTCACAAGGTGTTAGAACATTAACCAGTGTCAACCTGACCTAAATGACTAGTTCAACTGTTTATCTTGGTTTTGTTTATGTTTTCACTTGGCCGAAGACAGAGATAAGTGCCCAGACATGGCACTAGATGAACTAACAAATTTGATGCAACACAGTAGATTGGCGTTTTGCTATATTGGAATTCCTCAAAAGAGTTTCATTCATTGTAAGAGAAATGATAAAAATTTTAACAAAGTACCATTAGGATTATATAACCGTAATCAAACTTTGTGTTTCACTCTTAGAAATGTCCTGTTCTTGGCGATATGCAGTATATGTGTTTATAGAATCAGACCTGCCAGGATGCAGCAGCATCAGATTTTCCATCCATGTTGACCTGCTAAGATGTCTAACAACTTAATTGTATGATTATGAACACCATGGATTTATAAGTTTACCAGTGAAAAAATCCGAACATTTGAACTCGCAGTAACCAATTGATATAGTAGTAAAAATATACTATGGTTATAAGAATTTAGCTGAAAGTAAGTTGGTCATATGTTATATCTAAAACATAGTCTGATTGATGCAAAGTTTATAAGCTTTAAGTGCATATCCTATTACCACATATCTGCCTATTTTATCATCTTCCAGCATATCGCATTGGTAAACCATGGCAGGTAAACCTGAATAGTAGATAATACTAACCAAAATATTGTCACGAGTTGTTGTCTAGGAGATCCACGAAATTCAGTATTTGTACGATGCTCAAGAATCCAAACCACTGCTCCCACAAAAAGAAAGAAAGCTCCTGTGACACCCCACATCTGGATCGTAAAAGGTTTTAGGAAGGCCCAAGCACTTGAGGATCTCTCTTTGACTGGTGCAACAATTACAAGGCCTGATTCTACATATGGCTGTGTGAAGTCAACAATTCTCGTCCTGTTTGTCACAATAGCTATGTCCCCTACAGCTGCATCAAAGTACTAAAGAAGAAAACATACAAGTTCCATGATTTCAGAAATCGCTATATAGAAGATGTAGATGAAACAGTCCATCTTAAAACTAAATCGACCACAGGAAAGTAAAGCAACAGTAAGTTAAAGGAGACGCACTCACATTCTGATAGACCTTTTCCACCAGATCATTGTAGTTAGGATTCTTAAGACCATCACCAAACAGAACGACTGAATAGGGGACTGGATATGGCAACAAGTTAACAGCAGCTTTAAACACATCGATACAGTATCCTTTTACACCGTCAGGGCCATTGTCTTTCGTTACAAATTCCTTATAACTAGTCCGATAAGGGACTCCAATCCTTAGAGACTTTCCATTATTTGGGAACACCCAACCACGCGGTATAGTTGTGGTATCACCAGGCCAAATGACACTGTGAAGCTGCTGGCTACTGGTGGAGGATGTATTTGGTGTCTTACCATAAAGAACTTCAGGAGCAACAACTGAAAGGCCGGAATAATTAGACCAAAATCCTAACCTTCGTGGAACTGGCCCCAGGATATTAAGTATGTCATAGGCTGGATGGATCAGATTGCCATCAGAATTAAATTTAACATGACCAGTCACACCTGTAAAGTCTGTAAGCAGCAGTTGCTTGAGCAGCTTATCACCACTGTCAAAGTATTTGAGTGCAGTTAAATGCAATGAACTTCCATTTGTGTCATGCAATCTAGGATCATCAGAGAAAGAAATATTCTGTCCGTCATAGAGGAACCGGTCAAGAGCATGAGCAAGTAACCAAACAGAATCGTAAGCATACAACGCATACGTGTTCAAGCTTGAAGTTGTATTCCCATTTTGGACCATATTACTCCATCTGGATGTAAATGCTCTCTTGAGATCAGAATCTGCAGTGTGCTGTCGAAGAACAATAGCCCCTTGTATAAGATCTGTGGTGTCTGGATTAATTGTAACAGCTGAATCTATAACAGAAGCAAGCCAGTCTGATGCTATCCACACATAACCACTACCCATCATTCCTAGAGATTTTGCCACCGAGAAGATCATGAGACCTGAATCAGGGTTTACATGAACAACATAAACCCGAGACTCCATAAGATTTACTTTTACCAGCAAGTCATTAAGCACACTTGCATCAGCATTCGGAGAGAAGGAGGCTTTATAGGAGATTTTAGAGCGTTTCTTTGCCAGAGCATCATCTAGTGCAGTTATTCCACCTCGACCATAATCATCATCCACAAAGATGGCAACGACTTCCCTCCAACCATAGTTACTGATTATGTCAGCTATTGCATTCATCTGGAAATCGTCACTCTGGGTCGTGCGAATCAAGTAGGGGTATTGCAGAGGAGAAAGAGTCGGGTCTGTGGCAGCGAAAGTGAGCAGTGGCACGTGGAATTCATTGACAGCATGCGAGATAACATGGGCAATCGCAGAGGATTGTGGCCCTATTATAGCAGCCACATTCTTCTCTATTAGCTGCAATGCTGCAATAGCAAGAACTTTCATTGTCACAGTTATCCGAGATCACAGTCATCGGAAGACAGTAAGTACTTGAAACAATTCTAGATGCAGTTTTGGAGCTAAACCTTTTTAGTGGCAGTTATCATATAGCGAGATGGTTTTCTTGATTCCAAAGAGAAGCAGAACGGAGGCAAGAAAAAAGGAAAAAAAAAAAAGACCAATTTATTATTCAAGCAAAGTATTGTCCAAAGATTGACTACTGAAAAAATGGAGCTAGAAAGAAATGGAACTCAACAATGAAGTTCCCAAAAAAATCATGAATTCTTCTAACTATTTTTATTTTTGTCCACAAGGAAAATGTTCTTTAAACCAAACTAAAATCAAACAGAAGTAACACCGAGCAGAAGAATAAATTCAACCATCACATGCAAGAAAAAATCACCCTGCACTAAGGAATTCATATGACAATAAAAAGTATGTTTACCACATGAACAGACATCAATTTGTTTTCCTAAAAAGGAAAAGAGATTAGATTCTGTTTGGTGACAAGCTCGGAAGCTTAAATCTAGCAATTTCTTCAAGAAGGATTCACATGCTGAGATACAACCATAAAAACCAACTACAAATCTAATTCTTAACAATCCCAAATACACTCGGTTACCTGAAGACTAAACGTGACCTTATCGAAATCACTAATTGGTAACCAAGAGATCAAGCGCTATGTGTGAGGTATATACATAACCAGGCGGTCAGTCTCAGTTACCTTCTATGGATCCAAGAAACCCGCTGCAATTTGTGTCCTGGGCAAACAACCTGAGCCTCGTCCCTGCAAGAACGCTCGAGTTCTTGTTCACATCGTCGACCGCGAGCTCAATCGCCAGCTTTGCAGCCCTCCCAATCGTGGAATTGAAGGTGAAGAGAGCCCCAATACTGATCTCACTCGGCCTCGAGCCGGAAATCGTGTTGTTATCAATTGCAGTTGCAGCCATGGCGGCAATCAGAGTAAAAGAGAAACACAAAACCAAGAGAGGAATCGAAGCCATCATGCAGAAGAAGAAGAAGAAGAAGAGGTGTATTTTGTTGACTACTGTGTAGCTAAAATGGCATTGGATCTTGAGGTTCAGGAACTAGATGACTCCCCATGTAGAAATATTAGAGAAAAGCAAGATTAACGAGCAGGTAAGGAAACTGGATAGGAAAATGAAGGCATTTGTAGTTTCAAAGCTTGATGCCTCAGGAGGAGATGTGATTGACCTTAAAGAAGCACCCGAGTTTGACAAAAGGCAACGAAGATGTCTCTGAGCTGACAGATCCAACTGTGAGATAGAATCTAATGCTTTCTGGAGGACATAAAATAAAGAATGGGCAAATGGGTGAATATACAAGCATAAAGAAAGACCACAAGATCTTGAGTAGGTGTTGGGGTAAGCCACATTGTTTGGGACACGTGGTGAGAGAAAGATCCCTTGCCCCTCCATCCTGTACTGCTGCTGCTGCTGCTGCTGCTGTTGTCCTCTACAGTCAAGGAACCTATGCTTTTCCCACAGGGTTTCAAAAGCAAAGCAGGATTCTTGAGAACAGTTGTTTAATGGTGGTGCAACTTTGTTTGGGCTTCCAGATGAAGCATAGAAGAAAGAGTTCATTGGACAGACTTCCTATTCCCAAAAAATGAACTTTGCATATGTCTCAGTAAAATTAAAAGGCTGTTTAGGTGTACTGATTCCTCCTGAAAAGTATTGAAGGTAACAAAACAGGGCAGCAGCACATGAGATGGTGGGGATCAGCTTACAATTTATGACAATGTCCACTAACATTCAAATCCCTTTCAAGAAATGAGATAAAGTTTTTTTTTTTTTTTTTCTTCCACCCTTGATGATGGATGATTATTTATTTCTGTATCAAGAAAATGAAACTAGTAAATATCATATTCATGAGTGCTAACTTAATAAGCAGTTTATCTTGATTGAGTATGTCGTTACATCGAGTCAAAATCGAAGTTCAATTGAGCATTTAAATTTTTATTCTTAATAAAATTAAAAATTAATATTTAAGATTATGATGTTCAACCTCAATTATTGATGTATTCAATCATCCTCTTGAAGCCACCCTAATAATCATCCTCAATATTCATCAATCTTCATCGTATGTCTCTTTCTTTATCATTCATTCATCATCTTTAATGTTATAACATTCACTTTCTTCTCCTCCTTTACCTCACATAAAAGGATAAAATTGATTAGGTTATTAAGCCTTCAAATAGAATAATATCATAATCTTCCTATCTCATATATGTATATATATATATATATATAAACTAATCTTATGGATAAAATTTTTCAGATAATAAACTAATAGCATTGAGAGTTCCCAAGAGCAATTAGGGAAAACATCAGAAATGACATTTTGAATGATGATTACTATATCTCTCCCTTCTTTCTTCCTTACTTAAAAGGATATGGGATATGCTGGATTATATTTTGTTATGTCTAATAAAATAAAATTCATTAATCATATTTTATTGATCGTAGTAAAGGGTCTCGGGTCGATCAATATATGCGATCATACTTTTAAATACAAACATATTATTTTGAGGACTCGAATCATGATTGCGTGTATCTTAAAGGAACTGATATAATTGATTGCAGCATCTAAACTGTTTGTTGACTCAATATTATTTATATCTCTCGTGCATGAGGCATGACATTAGCATTTATATTTTTTTTTTATTTGAGATGAATTGATTTCTTTAAGATCCTCTTCCACGTATCTAGAAAAGTTAAACCATACAAATGACAGACACCATTTCTTCGTTTGCAAAAAATATTATTGGAGTTGATTCATTAGTGTGGTTATTTTATTAAGTAAGAAAATGATTGGCACAGATAGCTCCATTAGAAAATCTATCCGACATCATTTTATATTCCATCTAAAATTCTACATAGAAGATTTAGATTTCAATAATGATTGACATCTTAATACTATGTGATTGACACTTGGATGTTGTCACCTTGTGTTGATGTATTCTTAGTATTTTAACCATATATGATTTGCATCATCTTAATCCTAATATATTACTAACTGTATCACAATTATCACAGATCTCATGAATTTGATGTAAAATGAGTCTAGTAGAGCAAAAAGAAGATATATACATGTAAAGAGTCTCTAGTATCAATGCAATGCAATGCAACGTGTGTCTATAAATCCCCGTATAATATTTATATCCTCTCTACAACTATAGTACTAACGACATTGATTTAAGTATTGTAGAGGTTTTGTTTGACATGTTGCTGTAGCAATTGGGTAAAATTTAGCACTACCAAAGGGTTGACTTTTCTTAGCATAGTTGAAAGAGCGACGCGGAAGAAAAAGACTTCAATTGACTCACTGATAATGAAAAATCTTTTATGTCTGTCTAGTAGATACGGTAAGCCTTTGTGTGTGTTGAGCGAGCACTGTTGATTCAGGCTCGTGTGCGTTAGCTCGCCTGTGATTGTCTTAGCGCAGAGGTGGAGCACGGTCGGATGGGAAGAGCCCCCGAGTTCGGCTTGGGAGGTCGGCTGCTGGAGTGGTGGAGCTCTGGTCGAGTGAAAATGTTTCAGCTCGGGTTAGTCGCTGATTCCAGCAAGAAGGCCAGGTCGGGTTGGGTCCTGACGTGATCCTTCATACGGTCAAGTTAGGTTTATTGTTGATTTTGCGATCCCCCTACTCCATAGAGACGCATGGGCTTTTATAGTAATAGTTATGGGGTATCCGTACATGAAGCCCATATCTTCTTTATTGCTTATCATACCGTTGCACCTCACCGCACCGTCCGTGGTCTTTCCGACAAGGCATGCGCTTGCAGCTGAGGGATGTCGACATTGCCCCCCTTACCCTTGCTAGGTCGACCTTACGACGGCTGACCCTTCCATGTTTGTGTCAGGCCGGCTCCAACACGTCGGGTCGGCCACATTGGCGGGCCTACTGTCCGAGGGTGCGGGGACGTGGCAGCCATGTCAACATCTGTCATATCATTTCACTCCCCCCCCCCCCCCCCCCCCCCCCCCCCCGAGAAGACCTTCTCGAGGCTCCTAACTATAGTGCCGAAGATGAGGTCTTGCAACGAGCCGTCGAGTTGTGGTGAGGTCAGGCTAGTCTCTAACCCAAATGAACATGAGGTGATCCGACCGAGCAGGGGGCTTCGGGAGTGATCCGACCGAGCAGGAGTTCGGGAACTGATCCGAGCAGGAGTTGATTTGACTGAGCAGGAGCTCGGGAAATTATCTGACCGAGCAGGAGCTCGGGAAATGATCCGACCGAGCAGGAGCTCGGGAACTGATTTAACTGAGCAGGAGTTGATCTGACCGAGTAGGAGTTCGGGAACTGATTTGACCGAGTAGAGGCTCGGGAACGGATCTTGGGATTTGGCTGAGAAGGTGAACTCGGGTACAAGTCCTGGGGATTTGGCCGAGAGGGCATAAATTCTGGGGATTTGGTCGAGAGGATGAACTCGGGCATAAATCTTGGGAATTTGGTCGAGATGGTGAACTCGGGCACGAATCCTGGGGATTTGGCCGAGAAGGTGAACTCGGGCACAAATTCTGGGGATTTAGCCGAGAGGGTGAACTCGGGCACAAATTCTGGGGATTTGGCTGAGAGGATGAACTCGGGCACAAATCCTAGGGATTTTTATCCAATATTATATATATATATATATATTATTGTTATTTCCTTTGCATTGCAGTGCCTTCAGTATGGATTTTCATTCAATGTGGTAATGCATTTAATACATTTGGTGATTTTTGGGGCGGCGCTTTGTTTTGCCTCGGGAAGTTGAAACGACACCCTTGGGTATTATAAATTTCATATGGCCAGGTTGAGACCTCACTTGTTCATTTTGCCCTTTTTTTGCTTCTCCCTCGGATCCCCCTTAGCCACCTAGCGTCCCTTCAGTCGGTATTTTTTGAACAGGTCGGAATGACCTCCTCGGACTCTTCGAGTAGCGTCAGGGTCATCTCTTCCCCGAGGTCGGGGGGAGTGAGTCAGGGTGATCCCGAGGCCAGTTCCTCGGGAGCGTCTTTGGGGCCCTCGCCAGTCGATGCGAGGGTCCTAAGGGATCTGGAGGTCATGAAAGTGGATCATGACCTAGACACGACAGTGACCGAGGGGTCACTTGCTGTGATTAGGGGGCGGTATAGCATCCCGGCCAAATATGGGTTGCATGTTCCGTGGCCCGGGCAGCGCCCCTACAGTTCGGACGCGCCCGACATGTGCATCTCGGTGGATGCTTTGGAGGTCGGTCTCTGGTTTCCACTACATCCCATCATAGAAGAGTGTCTAAGACGGTGGAGGATCTCCCCCAGCCAGGTAGTGCCCAACTCGTGGTGCTACCTCATCGTGTTTCTGGGCGAGTGCCGAGGGGCTGGGATTATCCCGACTCGGGACTTGTTTATGACATGTTTTCGCCTTTGTAAGAGTCAGGGCGGTTACTATCTCACCGCCCGAGTCGGATTTAGGGTCAGTGGGGCACCTTCCAACAACAAAGGTTGAAAATCTTGCTACCTTTTTATGAGTGGTCCGATCTGGGGATGTCGGCTTGACTGGTCGGCACATCCGATCGGCAACGCCCCCCCCGTACTTATCCGAGGAGGAGTTCGTCCTGGTCGACAGACTGAAGGGAATCCTTTCCTCTTCATGCGCGATTAAGGAGATGACCGAGCTTTGGCTTGTTAAGGCGGGTCTCAGCACGGCTTCTAGGGGTATTATTATGTTTGCGCTATTTCAACTTTCCAGGTCATTTTATAACCTGTGAGTCAGGATGCAGATTAGATGGATCTTGGCGACCTGCGCAGGATGCCCAAAATGTCCGACGGTAAGGCCCCCTCAACTCGCACCGTAGCGCCAGCACGGGAGGTCGACGTTTCTCCAGCGAGGGAAGCCCCGAAGGCCTCATTCAAGAGGTCGATCGATGCACCGACTGAGCAGGTCGACGATCCAGCTCGGCGGCACAAGAAGGTGAAGGTGGTGACGAGGAGACACAAGTCTCAGCACGGCGAGGGGGAATCTCGCTCTCATTCTAAGGGCAAGGAGCCAGCAGCACCGTCGGAGGAGCCCGAGACGCCCGCTGAATCCGATGAGAGGGCGCGTCGCCGGTTCATCATCGCCCGAGGTCCATGAAGGACCTCTTTAAGACCAAGGTTCACAAGGATGATGCAAGGTACTATACCCTGCAAATGTTCGATCTGGGGCATCAAGACCCCGACAAGGAAATGAAGGCCTAGTGTTGGGGGTTGAAGAACTCGACGAAAATCTGGAATGATTCGTCGACTATTGAGGAGTTCGAGAGGGGACTTCTCCACCCTTAACTGGCACGGGAGCTATACACGCTCCCCTCGGAAGTCTTGCTGGCCCGAGCTGCCAAGGAGATGGTTATAGTAAGTTCCCGATACTTGTCTCGGCATCGCGAGTTTTCCTCTTACTCGGGTTCTTACGATTGTCGTTCTGCGCAGAGCTAACATTTTCAGATGACATTCTACGGCCGAGTCCATGAGACCAGTAGGCTAATTACATTCATGGACTACCGGATCTCTCACCTTCAATAGGAGCTCGACGCCTTAAAATCTGGAGGGGGTCGGAGACGGTCGCCAAGGCCGAGGAGCGCGCCTCTGAGCTAGAACATGAACTTGAAAAAACCAAGCGCGAGTGGGATAAGGCGCTCCAGCGGCTCGAGGCCTCCGAGAAGGAGCTGAATGAAGTCTGGAGCAGCCTCTCTGAGATCCAGAGGTTGCTGAAGGAAGCGCGGGTCAAAGCTTAGAAAATGGATGATGAGCTCCTACAATCCATAAAGGCTCTGGAGAACGCCCGAGCCGAGCTGCCCATGCAATCAGTCGACCGCTACAAGGAGTCGGTCGGCTTTAAGGAGGGGTTGAAGAGGATGGGTCGAGTCACCTACGAGTACGGGTATCGGGTGGCGTTGGCCCGCTTCCATGCCCTACACCCGGACTCGAAGGTTGAGGAGGACCCCTTCACCATCCATCCCGAGGACGATCTGGTGCCGATGGAGAGGCAGCAGGCGTTCGACGACTCGGACCTGCCCGAGTCCTGACAGTAATTTAGTGATTACCACCATTTCGTAATTTGG
The DNA here is from genome assembly GCA_029747655.1 of Ensete ventricosum. Classification (NCBI taxonomy): domain Eukaryota; kingdom Viridiplantae; phylum Streptophyta; class Magnoliopsida; order Zingiberales; family Musaceae; genus Ensete; species Ensete ventricosum. The sequence goes on along the minus strand of JAQQAF010000009.1, from coordinate 10,346,315 downwards.
GTCGGGAAGAGTCTTATTTTGTTCCCGAAGTCTTTTGTAATCATATTTTCATCAATACAGCTCGGAGCATATCTTTCCATATTATGTGTAAAATTTTTGTAGATTTGAAATGTGCCAAGTTCTCGGTAGCACTCACCCCTCCATTGTTGCTAGTGTGTAAGTCCCTTCTCGAACAACTTTGACGACTCGGTAAGGACCCTCCCAGTTCGGAGCCAGCTTCCCACGGGACCGAGTTGGGTCGCTGACCTCGGCTTTCTGTAGCACTAGGTCGCCCATCTTGACGATCCGATGGCGCACTTAATGGTTGTAAAGCTTGGCGACAGCCCTTCTATAAGCTAGTGTCCGTAGATGGGCGTCGGCTCGCTTCTCCTCCAGTAGGTCGAGGTTTTCGCACAGCTGTTGGTTAGATATCTCTTCATCGTGGGTTTGGATTCGGAGGGTCGGGAAAACTACCTCGGGAGATAGTACAGCCTCGGTTCTGAAGGCCAGGCTATATGGGGATTCTCCCGTGGGTTTTTTGGAGTCGTTTGAGACACCCAGAGAATGCTCGAAAGTTCCTCCACCCAAGTGGTCGGGGCTCCGAAAATTCTTTTCTTCAACCCTTCAAGAATGGCTCGGTTCATCACCTCAACAAGTCTATTGGCTTCGGGATGGGTGATCGAGCTAAACTTTAGTTGGATATGATAGCTTTGACAAAATGCCTTGAACTTTGCATTGTTGAATTACGTTCTGTTGTCTGTGATTATGACCCTAGGAAGGTCGAACCTGGTTATAATGTTATTCCACACGAATCCTTCAACTTGCCTTTCGGTAATGGAGACCAATGGCTCGGCCTCGAGCCATTTAGTGAAATAATCGACTCCCACTATTAGGAACCTCCGTTGTCCCGAGGTTGGGGGGAAGGGGCCGAGGAGGTCCATTCCCCATTGGGCGAAGGGCCAATCGCAGTCGGCGATTGTGAGCGATACCATCGATTGATGTTGGAACCGGGCGTGCTTCTAGCATGGCTCACAGCTTTAAACATAAGTCTGAGCATCTTTACGCAAGGTGGGCCAATAATAACCTTGCCTGAGAATTTTGTGTGTCAAAGTGCGAGCGCCGACATGGTCTCCACATATTCCCTCGTAGGTCTCGGCTATGGTGGTGCGCACTTCAGTCGGATGCAAACACCGAAGCAGTGGTCCGCTAAAACCTTGTCGGTAGAGCCGACCATCGATAATGCAATACCACGACTCTGTTTTCCTGATCCGTCGGGTAGCCGTCTTGTCCTCGGGGAGGGCTCCCGTTTGCTTGAAATGGATGATCTCGGTAATCCAGCTTCCTTCTTCCTTGTTGACAGATAGCACCCCTAAGGTGATGGAAGGCCCGGTGGTTCTCACTATTCCTCCCGGCGGCGTGTCGGTCGCTCAAGAGGACGCAAGTCTGGCCAGGGCGTCCGCCTGTGAATTCTCGACTCGGGGCACTTTGGTGATGGTATACCTTCGAAATCGATCTGTCATCCGTCATGCCTCGGTCAGGTATTTGATCATCGCTGCTTCTCGGGTCTCAACTCTCCATTGACTTGGCCTGCAATGAGCTGGGAATAAGTAAATATTTCAATATCTTTCGCGCCCAGTTCGACTGCGGCTTTTAAACCGAACAGGAGCGCCTCACATTTTGCTTCATTGCTCGTGGCCTTGAACCCTAACCGAAGCGCGTGCTCGTAGACATGGCCGGAGGGGTCCTTGAGCACCAAGTCGACGCCTCCTCTTTCCGAGTTGGCGAACCCATCAATGTGTAGCATCCATCTAAGGTCCAAGCTTGTCGGGGTCTCCAGGGGCGTGAGTTCCGAGAAGAAGTCTGCCACCACCTGACCTTTGATCGTCTTGCTTGCCACGTACTTGATGTCGAATTCCCCCAATTCTACCAACCATTTAAGCATCTGACCTGCAACATCAAACTTCGAGAGGATCTGGCGCAAGGGTTGGTCAGTTATCACCTTGATGGGATGTGTCTAGAAGTATGGCCTTAGCTTCCTGGATGCTAGGATCAGCGCCAAGGCCAACCTTTCTATGGGAGGGTAGCGGAGCTCGGGACCTGCCAGGACATGGCTGGTGTAGTAGATCGGCCTTTGCTTGGCTTTATCAAGCATCACCAAGACCGAGCTAACTACCAGGTCAGATGCCGCAATGTATAAGCTGAGAGACTCCCCGTCCCTCACCAACGCCAACTAGGGCAGGTGTTCGATGTGGCTCTTTAGCTGGCGGAATGCTGCCCCGCATTCGGGGATCCACCTGAAATCTTTTGTCGACTTTAGCGCTTGGAAGACGGTCGAGCTCTTGTCCCCGGCTCGGGAGATGAAGCAGCTCAGGGCCGCTAGTCCGCTTGTAAGTTGTTGGACCTCCTTTATCGTCCTGGGGGATTGCATTTCCTGTATCACCTTTATCTTGTCGGGATTGGCCTATATCCCTCGCTGATGCACAATAAAGCCGATGAACTTTCCGGATGTGATGCTGAAGGTATATTTGGTCGGGTTGAGACGCATCTTGATTTCCTTAGCGTGTGGAATGTTTCTGCCAAATCAGAGAGGTGAGCCTCGATCTTTCGGCTTTTGACTATCATGTTGTCCACGTAAATCTCCATGTTCCACCTGACTTGGTCCTTGAACATGCGACTCACCAGTCGCTAGTATGTCGCATCGACATTCTTCAGCCCAAACAACATCACTTTGTAACAGTAGGTGCCGTTGTGAGTGATGAAGGCTGTATTTTCTTTGTCTCTCGGAGCCATGCAGATTTGATTGTACCCCGAGAATTCATCCATAAAGGAGAGCAATTGATGTCCCGACATGACATCTACTAGTTGGTCGATACGAGAAAGGGGATAACAGTCCTTCGGGCAAGCTCAATTGAGATCGGTATAATCAACGCACATTCGCCATTTTCCATTAGCTTTCTTGACAAGTACAACATTGGATAACTAGGTCGAATACTTCACTTCCTCAATGAGCTCTGCATCCAATAGGTGAACGACTTTGTCTTCTATGACCTTCTGTCGGTTGGGAGCGAACTTGCACGGATGCTGCTTTACGGGTCGGGTGCCGGGGGTGATGTTCAAGTGGTGTTGAGCAATCTTCGGGTCGACCCCTGGCATATCCTTTGGAGACCACGTGAAGACATCCTCATTCTTCCATAGGAATTTGACCAGTTGAATTCGTTGGCCCTCCGTGAGTTTCGATTCGAACTTCACCAGCCTGTCCGGGCGGCTTGGATCAAGGGGCACCTCCAAAACTTGCTCCGCCGGGTGGGGATCCCGAGCACTATCTTCAAGGTTTTGGGGAACCGCAGTGGCTGATTGGACATTCGACTTCTTGGATAATATTGTTGTCGTTAAATAACATTGTCTGGATTCTCTTGGGTCACTCCTGACCTCGCCAATCCCTACTCGGGTTGAAAACTTTAGGAGCCGGTGATAGGTCGAGATGATCGCCTTGAGCCGGTTGAGGGTCGGGCGCCCGATGATGGCGTTGTATGCTGATGGGAGCTTTACCATCATGTATGACACCATAAGAGTCTTTGACCTTGGTTCTCCTCCAAATGTGACGGGAATCGTGGCCGCTCCTACGGGAGAGACGAAGTCCCCGGTGAACCCTGTCAAAGTAGATGTTAGGGTAACGAGATCTTTGTCGGTCAATCCCAGTTTCTGAAAGGCGTCAAAATAAAAGATGTCGGTCGAACTTCCCGTGTCAATCATAACTCTTTTGACGTAGGCGTTAGCCATGCGGATTGAGATCACCAACGCATCATCATGGCATGGGTACTCCTCACCTCCCGACTTGAATGTGATGTCGAGGTCTTCGTCATGCGTCGGCCTCTTCTCGACCTCAGGTCGTGCATAGGCCTTACGCGTCGAGGAACTGTCACCGCCTGAGGCTGGCCCCCCGAAGATGACGTCGATTTGCTTCTCGACCGGACCTTTGGGTCGGGGCGACGAGTCTTTAGAGGGTCGGCTATCGGGGAGTGAGGATTGGTCGTGGACATACCGACGTAGGTGTCCGCGCCGGATGAGGTCTTTGATTTGATATTGCAGGTCGTGGTAATCTTCCGTGTCATGACCGTATTCCCTGTGAAAGCAACAATACCTCCTTTTGTCGCGCCTCTCGAAATGTGACTTCATTGGGTTCGGAGAATTCAAGAGGCCCTTCTCCCGTATTTGAAAGAATATTTATGTTCATGTTCGAGTCGAATTGAGGGGAATGTGGGGGGGGGTGGGTCTCGATGGCAACATGTCCGACCTGTCCTCCCTCCTCTTTGGTGGCGGTAGGGGGTGTCCTCGGGGTTGCTCCACTCGGGGGCGCTTCGACTCGTCCCGCTTGCCTGCCACCAACGTCTCGGCGACCATGTATTGATGCGCCTGTTGCAGCATCTCGGGTAGCATTGCGAGCAATCACTCGATCAGTGACCAGAAGAACCTTGATGGTCTCAGTCCTGTTAATAATGCCTGGATGGCTAGGGATGGATGGAGATATGGAATTCCTTGGACCTGTGAGGTGAACCATCCCACAAACTGGGAGAGGGGCTCGTCGCTCCCTTGGACCAACCCCAAGAGGGAGGCAGTGGTTGGTTTGGGGCGTGCACTCGTCAGGAAGTTTAATTCAAACTCTTTTGCCAATAGATCAAACGAAGATATAGAAGCGAGTTTGAGACGAGAATACCAGGTCCTAGCCAGTCCTCTCAGGGTGGTCAGAAAAGCCCGACACATCAGCGCGTTGGACGTGTCGTACAAGGCCATATGAGCACGGAATGCAGCGATGTGCTCTGTCGGATCGCTGCTGCCATCATAAGGCTCGAGGGTCGGGAGTCTAAAGGTGGCCGGAGAGATTTGTCCTGTATCTCGGGAGTGAACGGGGAACCGCCTTTAGAACTTTCTCCAATCTCCCCTCTTGATTTAAGGATCTCCTTCTGGACCTCGTCCAGTCGCTGATGGACTTGGCGGACTTGTTCTCTCAGGGAGTCGGTGGTGTCGGACGACAGGGTGTTGAAGTCGGGACTGGTTTGAATCGGATCGCAAGAGCGACTTTACGATCGAGCTGGTGCGGCAGTCGGGGAGGCTGTGTGAGCTTCCGCGACTTTGCGCTATGCTAACTCCGCCTCAAGTTGGGTCTCCCGGTTTGGGGCCACAGGCCACTCTGTTTGTCGAAATGTCATCGGGGGAGCCGATTGTTGAGTTGCCGATTGTATGAGCTGGGGTAGGTATGATACTATGGTTTGCACCATACCGACTAGTGCTTGGACCTGGTTAGTGAGGCCGAGAAAAGCCTTGGCCGTGACGACGAATGGAGTAGGGTTGGACGCGAGTGAGGGAAACCCTAGGTCGGTCATCATTCTCCAAAATCGGTTCGGAGTCGGCGCTGCTATGGTGACCTCCTCCGTCGGTTGAGAGTGGTTAGGTTCCGAGCGATGCTCCGCACTCGAGTTCCCCAACGGGCGTTCTTGCGACATGGGCCCTCCTTCTAGCGCCAAACTGATAGAGAAAAATCTTTTGTGCCTGCCCAGTAGATGCGATCTGCCTCCGTGTCTGCTGAGCGAGCACTGCTGGTTCAGGCCTGTGTGCGCTAGCTCGCCCGCGGTCGTCTCAGCGCAGAGGTGGAGCTCGGTCAGATGGGAAGAGCCCTCGAGTCCGGCTTGGGAGGTCGGCTGCTGGAGTGGTAGAGCTCAGGTCGGGTGAAAATGTTTCAGCTTGGGTCGGTCGTTGATTCCTGCAAGAAGGTCAGGTCGGGTCGAGTCCCGACGTGACCCCTCCGACGATCAAGTTAGTTTTATTATTGATTTTACGATCCCCTGCTTCGTAGAGGCGCATGAGCTCTTATAGTAATAGTTACAAGGTATATGCGCCTGAAGCCCCTATCTTCTTTATTGCTTACCATACCGCTGCACCTCATCGCGTCGTCCGTGGTCCTTACGGCAAGACGTGCACCTGCAACTGGAGGATGTCGACCTTGCCCCCTTACCCTTGCTAGGTCGATCGTACGACGGCTGACCCTTCCATGTTTGTGTCAGGCTCGCTCTAACACGTCGGGTCGACCACGTTGACGGGCCTACTATCCGAGGGTACGAGAACGTGACAATCGGGTCAACATATGTCATATCACTCACCTAATTCATACGAGGCACTGTTTTATTCATGAAAATTACAAACATTCAATATTGGCAGCTATTTGATGTGTCATTTCACCGACAAAAGGGTCCGAGCGGAATTGAATGATGATGGTAGTTTCGAATACAGAAACAGCAATTGACTCTACAGCCTTCCTGCTTTTTGTTCTTTGTGAGTGATGAACATCTGTCCCAACAATTCAAGGAATTCTTCAATCCCCGAAGATGATTTACTTGCTAGTTTCTGACTTCATTTCATATTTCAGATGATGTGGCGTTTATTTCTTTGGGAAAAAAATTTTACAATTAATTTTTGTCGGGGTTTTTCTAAGTTTGTATATGGGATCATATTTTTTATTTTTTGGAAACTTCTATTGGTTATTATTATTATTATTATTATTATTATTATTATTATTATTATCATCATTATTTTCTTTACATTTCTTTGAAAAAAACAGGAGTCTAAAAAAAAGATTATCGATAAGGAGTGACAATTATTGTGGGACTTACAGAAATCTTATCTTTCCAACTATGGAGTTATAAGGAGACTATATCTTTTGAGTCACATATGTAGAGTTAGAGAATACGATAAAAATAAAGAATTGAATGATGATTTCTATCCTAAAGTATCTATGAAGTCTTGTAGTAATATTGTATGCACCAATTCTAACATAATAACTATTAACATAATTATTTTTATATCGAAAGTAAAATAATAATGATTTAATAAATATATTATAATTAATTTTAGATTAAATATTTTGATCAATCATTTGAATTTAATAAAGTTGACAGACCAATTAACTTATTCAATTTGGGTCGTGATACATCATATCATAATTGATCTGATATTGAGATATGATAATATACTCGAGCAGGAAAGGATTAATCAAATGAGCCATCAGTATCTATGACTTACATGCATAATTTGATTTGAGATATATTGAGTCTTTATATAAACAACAAACTCTTGACTGACTGAGAAAGAAATTATAATACAATGGTTAAATTTATATTACAAATAAATAAAAATAATTAATTTATAAAAAATATTAGATATATTATTATTATTATTATTAAGATAGAGGCATCATAAGTGTACAAATTTGGGATAGTTAGTCACGCCATTCCCTTATCATTGATATCACGTGTTGTGTGCGGGTTGATGGGGTGATCACTCAAAACTGATCACTTAAGATAGAGCGAGCGTTACCAACGTAACAGTTGGGATAGTAACACGAGTCTCACCATTGTCTGGTCATTCATATCACGTGATATATAAAAATGACGACCATCATTGTCTTATATATATGTCATTTATTATTCATATCATCATTATCTTATCATATCGTACATACATACATACATATATATATCTTCCGTATCTAACTGAGCCCAACAGCTGAAGTCATCATGGATGTCATAGGTGGCCGTTTCTGGGAGGTGTGTTTCACGCTGACACGCACGAAGACAGAGAGAAGGTTGGACATCATTTGACTGGTTTCGGAGACATGTAGGCCATGCAAATATGCTCTATCATTGCAGAGGTCAGGTCATGATCATGCTTTCATAAAATTTATACCTTCCAAGTGCATACAGAATTATACTCGGACTGATGCATGCATGTGTACACACGCTTCCCATTCAACCTCCGCGAATAAAACCCTTTAGTCACATGGACATCAAAATGTTATTATGGCACTCTCTTTTTGTCCGCTTGCTTTTATTTGTTTGGTTCATTCATATGGTTCTGTTTAAATGACATCGAAGTCCATTATGTTTACGGCCTCGATGATGTGGTGTGCGGCCTACAAAGAATGAGGGCCCATCGATATGTTTACGGCCCATTATTGCGAAGGCCCATACGACGCGACCCTCCCCCTTTCTTCTAGTTATTACACGTCGCCATGATTCGAACGTAACGACTGCGTGTCCCGCAGAGAACACAACAGAAACCAAAACCGAAATGGCAAAACGGTAGGCCTTCTCGCTCCTCCGGTCTCTCCTCCTTCTTCCGTCGACGCTGCAAACCCTAACCAGAATCCCCTCGAAACCCGCCAAGAATTCTAGTAGAGGAGGCCATGCAATCGTGGGGATTGGGGTGGAAGCGCCCCTCCGAGGTCTTCCACCTCGCCCTTGACTACGGCGAATCCGACGCCAATGCCGACGACGACCTCCCCTCCTGCCCTCCTCCTCCACCTCCTTCCCCTCTACCTCCGCTGCCTCCGTCACCGCCTCAGCCTCTCTCCCCCTGTAGCCTTCCCTCCGGGGAACTGGGGTTCCGAATCGACCTCGACTGGACGGTTGGCGACGACGAGGACCAGATAGCCCTACGCCTCCACTCCCAGCTCATGGTCTCGCTTCATCCCCCGCAGGATACGGTGGTGTTGGATCTGCATGGGGACGACGAGCTCGGCTGCGTCCGGGTGGAGATGAAGGTCATCAAGCGGCGGGAGCCCCTGAGATCGGTGCGGTTGTCCAAGGTGGCCGGTTCGGGTCAGCAGAACGATGGGGCCGGCGTCCTGACGCGGTTGATTCGGTCCAATTTGACGCCATCCGGGCCCGCAGATGGGGTTCAGGTGTTGTTGGTTGATCACTGGAAGAGTGTGACGGTGCTGAGCCTGTGCGGCTGTGGCTTGTGGGTGAGTTCATGCCGCTTCATGTTCAAAAATCTATATCTTTTGCATGATCGACTTATTTGATTTGACAGATTTTGTCATTGTTATTGTATCGTGATCCTCCGTGCTCTCTGTTTGTGGGTTTTTTTTATCATAATCTTGACAATCATCATTGTGCTTATAGTATATATATATATATATATATATATAGAGAGAGAGAGAGAGAGAGAGAGAGAGAGAGAGAGAGAGAATTGTTGAAGAACATAGACATATGATGATTTGTTCTTGATTCCATGGTACCAATTGTTAAAACAAACTGCTTGAACGTTAGTTGTGTTTGAGTTGAAATTTGGAGGGGAATAATTAGTATTAATCATTTTGGGCTCTTTATTGATTTTATATAAATATAGAAATTAGAATCAAGCTTTCAAAGACACACTATGGGGCCATTTGATGTGGCTTTTGCATTTTTATTTTACTCTAAAACAATCTCTAACACATTAGAATATATGTTTCCTGTCCCACCTAGACATCGCTATTTAGTACAGTTTTTATCAGTTCGTTTTGTGCTTTGTTGTCATACAATCTAATGTGACTTATCATGTGGTGCCATACTAACATCTTTGTGCCAATATGCTTAGTATGTAGCTATCAAACACACACCTATTAATGCAACCTGGTTTAAGATTTAACAGGTATTTCCAGTGGAGCTAACAAAACTGCCACTTCTCGAGAAGCTATATCTTGATAACAATAAGTTATCACTTTTGCCACCAGAGCTTGGTGAATTGAGAAATTTGAAGGTGCTAAGAGTTGACAACAATATGCTTAGTTCTGTCCCTGGTGAGCTTCGCTGTTTATGTCCTATACAAAAGATCTTTCTTTGTCATTTGGTTAAGTTGTTAACCCTCTAATTTGGATAATACTTTAGGCGGATACACTTGTATTACATTATTATATTATGCTAATTTTGAACAGTTGAGTTGCGGCAATGTGTTTTGCTGGTTGAACTATCACTGGAACATAATAAACTTGTGAGACCACTTCTGGATTTCAGGTCATGTAGTTGGAATATTTGTTGATATCTTGTCATGTTGTTTTGTGACTCTCAGTGTACTAGTAGCCTTAACACTTCTCTTCAGCTCTATGGCAGGGCTATGGCTGAGCTTCGCGTTCTGAGACTGTTTGGTAATCCTCTTGAGTTTCTTCCAGAAATCTTACCGTTGCACAATCTTCGGCATTTATCACTTGCTAATATAAGAATTGAGGCAACAGAAAATCTGAAATCAGTGAATGTGCATATAGAGGTAATTGATCGCTGCAATATTCACTAACCTTCCACAGTTCCTGCTTAGTATCTGGTGTTATGACCCTCTTTGGTCATTACAGATGGAAAACAGCTCCTATTTTATTGCATCAAGACACAAACTCAGTGCCTTCTTCTCTCTTATTTTCCGTTTCTCTTCATGTCATCATCCTTTGCTGGCCTCTGCATTAGCTAAAATCACGCAAGATCATAGTAATCATGTGGCTATTAGTAAAGAAGGGAATGCTATACGGCAGCTGATAAGTATGATAAACAGTGATGATCGGCATGTGGTATGTAGTTACTGGAATGTCCTATTGAGTATATAGTTTATCTTTGGACATATGTTTGAACATTTCAAACACCTCTGGTGAGTTGCAGGTTGAGCAAGCATGTTTTGCTCTCTCATCACTGGCAGCCGATGTTTCTTTGGCAATGCAGTTGATTAAGTCTGACATTATGAAACCTATTGAATTACTTTTGAGATCAATTGACCAAGAAGAACTAACCTCTGTATTGCAAGTTCTGTCCACATTAGCATTTGCCTCTGATAGCGTTGCACAAAAGATGATGACAAAGGATGTACTCAAACCTCTCAAAGCACTTTGTGCACATAAGAGCACAGAGGTAAGGCTATTTGGATACAAGATGCTGTATTTGTTTTTTTTTTTATGAAAGTTTGTCCAAACTAAACTTCTGTTACTTTCACTTTTATTAGGTGCAACGTCTATCATTATTGGCGTTAGGCAATTTAGGTTTCTGTTCAGAAAATCGTCGCATTCTATCTCAATCTGAAAGCTTGCGTGAACTTCTATTGCGCCTTACAGTTACACCTGTGCCACGTGTGAACAATGCTGCGGCACGTGCTTTGGCAATTCTTGGTATCTGAAATTTGCACTATGCATCTGAATTTTACTCAAAAGTGTACATACATGATCTGGATATTATCTGAGAAAAAAATAACTATATTTTTTTTGTGTTAAATTAAGGTGAAAACGAGAACCTGCGGCGAGCAGTAAAAAGAAAGCCAGTGGGAAAGCATGGACTGCATATACTGTCAATGGATGGTGGTGGTATGAAGGGTCTAGCAACAGTTCAGATGCTTAAACAAATTGAACAAGGAACTGGAAAGCGTATTCATGAAATGTTTGACCTGATATGTGGTACATCAACAGGTGGTATGCTTGCAGTAGCTCTTGGTATTAAACAAATGACCTTGGATCAATGTGAAGATATATACAAAGAACTTGGTAAAAAGTCTGGAATGTGGAATATACTATTTTCTCTTATGTTGAATTTAGTATTAACAGTTAATTTTCCACTGCTGCTCTTACCTCCTAGGAAAACTTGTCTTTGCTGAACCTACTCCTAAGGACAATGAAACTGCAACGTGGATGGAGAAGCTTGATCAGATCTTCAAAAGTTCATCACAAAGCTTTAGAGTAGTTGTACATGGGTCAAAGGTATGGAGATCCTTACTATGTCTTTTTATCAACATATTTGTTTCTGTACTGCAGTATACCTTATATCAAAACTTGCAGCATAGCGCAGATCAATTTGAGAGGTTGTTGAAAGAGATGTGTGCTGATGAAGATGGCGATCTTTTAATAGAATCTGCTGTGAAGAACATTCCAAAAGTCTTTGTAGTATCTACTCTAGTTAGTGTGACACCGGCTCAACCATTTGTATTCCGAAATTATCAGGTTTGTGACTTTATAGTATGTACTTTGCTGGTTCATATGCATGGTTTATATATATATATATATATATATATATATATTCTATCTTGAAAAACATATTTTTATCATACACAGGATTGCAGATATGGTTTCTCACAATGAATTATTTTCTTCATTTCCGAGATGACATCTACAGATTATGAATATAACTTATTTTGCCCCTACTGCCAAAAATAGTTACACTAAAGTTGAATGCTAAATGGGTCTTGTAACAACATGGACGGAAAAGTGAGTCATTATTCATATATTATTATAATGACTTGGTTTTCACTTCTCACTAAATAATTTTGGTTGTCTATTGTGCTTTTCCATCATTTAGTCTATTTGTTAATTATTTACCATAGTTTTAACTTTTAACTTGTTGAATAGTATCTTTTCAACAAGTTAAACCTATGGTAAATAATGAGGCATCTTGACACACTGAATCTTATATGAAATATTTACTATTGAGTTTAGAAATCAAATGCTCTAGTTTGGTTTTCAAATACCATTTGGACTGTTATGTACTATTTTTGTTTGGTCAAACCAACGAAGCTTTGGTAATGGACCACAAGCTTTGTATCACTCATCATTTTCTTTTTCACTAGTTTTTAGTGATACCGGATGATATAGGTCACTGTAGTAATCAGTATATTGGCACTGCATCAGTCCGATGGCTGTCAAAACTGGTGTTGGACTGGTATTTGAAACCTTAGCTTTGGTTGGTCATTACATTGAGTGGCATCATCAAGGTTTTTCTTCAACGAGAGGATGCCTAATCAAGTTTCTATTGTAAGAAAAGCATAGACATTGAAATTGAGCAGCATCAGAGTATCTCATGCAACAAGAATACATCTATATAAGAATCAATAGAATTGTTAGGCAATTATGAGTTTTGCCTTAGACATAGATTATTTTCACATAATTTAATTGCTGTATTATGCTTCAAAAGCTGGACCCTAGGTGGGCTTGCACATTTTCATAGTTTACGGTAGACAAGTTACTCCAAAATGATCTAAATATTGTCTTAGACTAGAATTTGTGCTGTTGTTGCTGTTCCACCTCAGTCTTGCAACTTATAGGCAAACAAAAGACTTCTAGGCTGTTATATTTCTAGATAACTTGTATAAATTAGTTAATTGTCTTAGTAACTATGTATATTTTGATTCCATTATTGATTATCTCAATCACCATTTATATTATTATGTTTTCAAGATGTTCATGGTAAATCCTTCCTTTTTTGGTTTACAACTATCATTGATGATTGGAATTTGAAATTGACATATAGTAGTTTTGTTTCTTGTTTCAAAATATATTCCAATGGTAGGTAACGGAGCCTTTTCCTTCTGTAGTATCCAGTTGGTACCCCAGAGTTGCCATCAGGAATGCTTGAAACTCCTGCAGTTACTTCAACTGGAACAACTGCCTCTGGTGCACAAATTGCTAGCCGGCGTGGAGCTTTTATTGGGAGCTGCAAGCATCGAGTATGGGAAGCTATAAGAGCATCCTCTGCTGCTCCCTATTACCTTGATGATTTCTCAGATGGTAATCGTTTCTTGTTTCCTAATATGTTTGTCTTTAATCTCACTTTAAATTCTTACAATTCATGAGCTTGACTTTGCCCTCAAAAGAAACTTTGGTACTTTTTATGTGACTGTTATTTTACTTTCCTGAAATTCAGGTGTAAATCGTTGGCAAGATGGAGCGATTGTAGCAAATAATCCAACCATATTTTCCATAAGGGAAGCACAGCTTTTATGGCCCGATACACGCATTGACTGTCTGGTTTCTATAGGATGTGGTTCAGTCCCAACCAAAGTAATTTATTTCTCTTAGCTTTTTCAATCTTCCTCAATTTTTGCAGGAATGCATTTCCAATGGCTCAATAACTATACTCTGCATATATCAGATGAAATTTAGCTTAGTGCTTCAATACTATTGGCTCATCCATAACAAGAACAAAATTTAGTGTTGGTTAAATAATTTAATATCTATTGCACAGTAGTTAAGGCTCACTCATTAATCTCCATGATTCATGAATGAATCACTGGTGTCAATGGACTATTGATGTGCATGCTAAACAAACTTAATTTCATTAAATGATTTATTTGTGTAGGCTCGAAAAGGTGGCTGGCGTTATTTGGATACCGGACAAGTGTTGATTGAGAGTGCATGCTCTGTAGATCGAGTGGAGGATGTGTTGGAGACTTTACTACCAATGATTCCTGAAGTGCAGTATTTTCGGTTCAACCCAGGTTAGAAGTTGAATGTGAAAAATACGAGTTACAAGTTTTCTAGTATGCTAAGTCGAGAAACCATCGTGTACTTGTGCTATGGTTGCTACTTATTCTGCTAACAGTTGATGAGCGATTTGATATGGAGCTCGATGAGACCGATCCTGCTATCTGGCTTAAGTTGGAAGCAGCAACAGAGGAGTATATTCAAAAAAATTATCAGCTTTTCAAGAATGTCTGTGAGAGGCTGGTTCCACGAGAAAATGAAGAAATATTAATTGAAAGGTTAAATAATCAACAATTTTCTAAGTCAAAACCATCAAATACAGGTACATGTCATCAAGGACTTGCTTCTTGGATCAGATTGACGTCAAACCCATCTAATTTTTTCCCTTATGTTCTATTTAATAATATATATTTTTCTTTTATTCTCCAAGGGCTCGATGAAAGCATCCCTCAATTAGGATGGAGGAGGATGGTGCTTCTTGTAGAGTCTTCATATAGTCCTGATATTGGAAACACTGATTATCATGCCCGGTCTCTTGAGAAGTTCTGTGCTAGTAATGGCATTAGGCTCTCTCTAACAAATCGGACTTCCGGATTTTCCAAGCCTGCAACTAGGTCTCCTACAACATTCACATCACCATTATTTACTGGATGCTTCCCATCAAGTCCACTTCGACCTAGTCCTGATTATGGACCCCAGCGAATTAATCAGATTGATCATGTTCCACCACTTAGCTTGGATGGTCATCCAACTGGGCTAACATCCATGTCACCACCGGCATCTCCATTGGCTTCATGGCAGCCTTCTCTACATGCACAATCAATAAATGAAAAATTGCAGAATTTGCCTCAGGTAGGCATCATACATTTGGCTCTTCAAAATGACTCAACAGGTTCAATACTAAGGTTAGGATCTTCCTCCGGGCTATATGATTTAAGGTTCTCATCTGTTATAAATTACCTCCTGATTCTGTAAATTCTGTCAGTTGGCAGAATGATGTGTTTGTGGTTGCTGAACCAGGCGAGCTTGCAGATAGATTTCTTCAGAGTGTTAAATTGAGCCAGACTTCATTCGTGCGAGGAAGAAATAGAATGGAAGCTTCTTCCTTAGCTAAGGTTTCATCTGTGGCTGACCTGGTTACAAAATGGCGATACTTTCATGTTGGTGGTATACTCCACCGATATATAGGACGCCAGACACAAGTATGTCTTTTTTTTCTTCTTATGTCAGTTTCCTATCTGTTTGTCTTTACTATGAAACTAACATGATATGTTTACTATCATGATGGTGAGTGAAGGTAATGGAGGATAACCAAGAAATTGGTGCATGTATGTTTCGGAGAACAGTTCCTGCTGTTCACTTGACATCTGAAGATGTTCGTTGGATGGTAAGTTTTAGCATGGTTTGCTGTTACTTTATGTCCTAAAAAAATATGCAACTATCATGCTTGATACTGTCCTGAATGCATGTTGGTGCTTTTGGATAGTGTTGTTGTTATGTCTGTCTGAATAAGTGGCCACAGTACTGTACTTTCTCATGATTTTTCCTGTCATAATTCTTTGTAGCTTATAGGGAATTAGTAATCGCATGTCTTAATAAATATATTGAGTAAAAAGTCAAAAACATATTATTTGTGCTGATCAAACAAGAACCACAGTCTTTGCAAAAAAGACAGCATGTCCTGCACATCTTATCCAGCAAATCTGTGTCCATCTTTCAAAGAGTTTGTGCCCTTTCTTGCATTCTTTCAATAAAGAGTTCATACCTTCCGATGACTTTGGTTATCTCTACTCTTTTCTAGGTAGTTTCCTTTCGAAGTTCAATTAGAGACTTGCATTGGCATTCATGTAAATCTATGTTTGATACAGCGACCTTTCAAATTTCTCATTCTGTCACATCTAGAGGACATGCCGTAGTGCCCCCTGAAGCCATCCTGTGTGAAATTATATGTTCAATTTGGCATGTTTTAGTCCGTTTGTCATGAAAAATCAATATTACATTTAGGTGCACGGGGATTACTTGCTCCTATGGTTGAAATAGTTGGACTTTTTTTCACTTGTCATAAACAAATATCAACAAAAAAGTTTTTCCCTATTCGCTTTGTATTTATGTTCTGTGGTTGAGTCGGGAGATGGGCTCTTGTATTTCCACCAACCAATACTGAAGCGCATCGATTCAGAACTGCCTTGGTTCCAATTTTACATTGCCGAATAGAGTTCATATCTCCATCTTTTTTTCGAAAAAGAAAATTAATTATATTAATCATAAGCAACATTCAGCTCATGTGTTGTAACCTTCATATTCTCATATATGAAGTCATGTTCCATCCATGTTCATGGTGGTGTGGCTTCTGCAATGCAAGTAGCTCTACATGTAGTTTGTCGAAAACAATTTTTCAAGGATGATTCTATTTAGGTTTGTTGAGTTGTATAAAGTTATAAAGTTGAGACCTAGTGAATGTGTTGGTTTCTACAGAAACCTTGGAAATTGGAATTTGCAGACATGCATATTCTGTGACCTCTGGAAAATGGCTATAGGAGCATCAAAATTTATGTTTCTCATTGCTTCCTATTTCATGCAATTAGAATAGATGTACTCAGTGGCTGACTGATTGTAAGCAAACGGTCTTTTTAATAGATATAATGGGTCAACAATCGGCTCCCTACCGAGAGAGTTATACATCTAAGTTGTTCAAGCACAAGCTAACTTGTCCTATCTGCATGTCGGTAGCACTTACTTGCATCTTTCTTTTATTCCAACTCCTTATGTTACCACATGTTTGCAACAAAGCTAATTCTGTTAGTTGCATCTATCTCTAAAGCCTATATGATTGTCTAAATCTCTTTTTATAGATGTGTATTGTCAAGCTTACTGCTTTTAATCTCTGAATTCATGTCACCAGGTCGGAGCATGGAGAGAGCGAATCATAATATGCACCGGAAAGTATGGGCTTGCTCCAAGCCTGGTGAAAGCTTTCCTAGATTCAGGCGCCAAAGCTGTTGTCTCATCGTCGATCGAGCCTCCTGACGTGAAGTCCATACAATTCCGTGGCACAAGTGATTATAATGGCTTTGAGAACGGAAGGTTTGAGATCGGAGATGAAGACGGCAAGGGTGAACAAGAACCAGTTGGCCCCGCAAGTGACTGGGAAGATGGTGATGGAGAGAAAGGTGGTGAACACCAGATCAGCTGGAATGGTGACTATGAAGAAGATCTATCTGAGTTCGTGTGCCATTTGTATGACGCACTGTTTCGCGAGGGATCAACACTAGATGTTGCTCTGCAGCATGCTCTCTGCTCCCATCCGAAGTTGAGATACAGATGTCATCTGCCGAATACACTTTAGTCTTAGCTAGCTACAAATAAGACATTATATGCCTACTAGATGAAATGATATGACTACACAAGATCAAGAACTGAGAAATTTTGTTTATTTGTTCACAGTAAGAGTATGTAAAAGAAAGGTAAATTTTTTTGAAAATTCAATTCTATTTGTATGTATGCTCTTGCACCAAGAGTGAATAAAAATGGGAAAGTAGCATCTTCTAACAATTTAGCAGTATCTTGTGGATGATACAGAGACTAGTTTGATCCCGTGTGTGTCTGCCAGTCAATTGAAGGGACCTAAATGACATCAAAGTGTCATGCATCCGGGGTAGTTCTTTTGAGCTTACCTATACTAAACTGAGATACAAAAAATTTTTGCAGTAAACCTTTTCAGGATGCATTTAGTGCGTTGACAATGGGGAAAATGAAAAGGTTCTTTAATCCATTGCAAACATCCACCAACACGTTGCTAGTTGTTTGTAAAAGGTACAGATGCAGCAATTTACAACAAAGAAGAGAATGATAAATTACAGGATTGGGATAAAGCAAATTCTAGTTCAAGCTCTCTGAACAGAGAACCCCAAAATTAAGTCCTTGATCTCCTCATTAGCTGCTCTATCGAGAGCTGTTCTTCCATCTGCATCTTCGACATCATACTTCGCGCCTGCCCTCATCAATTCTTCAATTTTGGGTTTGTCACCTTCGGACGCAGCCAACATCAACAATATATCCACAGGATGGATGGTTTGGCTTAGTAATGCCTCCATCTTATCATATGAACCCTCCACGGCAAGCATTCCCATATAATTGAAATACTGCATAGGTAGCGCAAACAGGTCTTATCTCCAACAAGTCTTAGAAACCAAATTAGATTGTGGAATCCTACCAGAAGTTAAGAATGCAGCGACAGTGAATAAAAATATAGGAAAGTAGTAGCATCTTCTTAAAAGACTACCCCGGAAACATGACACTTTGATGTCATTTAGGTCCTCCTTTACCATTTATGCAGAATTACTCCAAGGCCACACTAGGTTTTCGATATCGCAGGCTCGATATTGCCAGCATAGTATGGCTCATAATGATGTGGCTCAGCATGACACCGTCAGGATGTCCTTTGTGCCCATAGAAACAAGCCAAACAAAATTGGCACCATAATATTAATAGTTGTCACTGACTTAGCATGCCATGATACAACCTACTGGTGAACAAAATTTTGATCTGTGTCCACATAAAGATACATATACAAAAAAAAAAAAAAAAGTTTTCTAACAGCTTTTGTCTCAAAAGTCCTCTTAATCTAACCAAAATTCAATAGACAATTTTTTGCTTTAGTAACCAGTCTTTTTCTGTGTGCAGAAATCTTATATCAATCATTTGTGGTGAACCCAGTCCAAGCTAAAAGCCTTATATATTGGTATCCATATGCACTTCCTCTTCATATGACATCTTTCTCCATCCTTCATTGCCATCGGCAGATTGCTGCTCTCCATAGTCTGCAGCATTAACAAAGACTCAGGCCAACTATCCTTCTTTCCTACAGTCTCGCTTGGTTTGGCAATCATGTCACTGATGATGACCAAACTGAAACTGATATGGAATCTGATCACCATTCATCCGTTTCGTTGCTAGAACTTGAACCAAGAGTTGTTCTGATTCAGGCTGTCAAAGACTCATGTTTCTCTTGCAAATTACACAGCACACAATTAATTCCATGCTGATTCAAGTTGAAATTTCCAAACTTGATGACTTCCAGCTCTGGAATCCTCTCCTCAAACATTTAAAACACCTCCACTCGAGACATTGAGACCCAGCATAAAGCATGATATCACTACTTTGGCGAATAAACGACCAACGCCGAAAGGAAAAAGAGATGTACAGATATCGAGAGCAGGGGTTTCACCTGTTCGACGTCGTCCCGATCGAAATCATCCCGCGTCTGACTCCCGTAGATGCCGGCGCCCTCGGCATCGACGCCGCGGTTCCCGAATCGGAACCAGCAGGTAAATCTCGACCCGTTGGCTTCCGGCCCCAACTTGGATTTCATCTTGGAGGCCTGGAACCATCCGAGCCGCCTCGTGAGAGCGACGAAGGGAGAGCTCAGCCTCACCGAAGAGGGAGAAGGAGAAGAGGAAGAAAAAGAAGGGATTTGATAATACAGAGTGCAGGGAATCGAGGCCATGCCGCTCTCCCTCTTCGTGCGTGTGCGGAGGAATTCCGCTGACACGGGAAGTTGATAAATCGGGATAAGATTCGATCTTTTACTTGTTTTGGTTAAAATAACTACTCCGTAATTAATCGGGATAAGATTCGATCTTTTACTTGTTTTGGTTAAAATAAGGTCGGAAGCTGGCGGTCCACATCACCCCACCTCGATCACAGTCGTATCTAATGATTGCGTAAACCACTCCTTAGCACTTATTAATAAACAACACGCCGTCAAGTGTGTTTCTCACAAATCATGAACATGTCGAATGAAGAGGCTTCTGCAGGTGGGCGCAGATTCACTTCTTTGGTCTCACCTCAAAGCCTTGGAGAATTAAGCCATGCTTCCATTGCAGCTCCTCGGTCTCGCGCAGGCGCATCTCCACGTCCCCTTCATCCCCTTCATCGATATAGAACTCGCCCAGCTCAACCTCCAGCCACCCATCCTCCCTCGACCGCATTCTCCTCCCTTCTGTACCTTCTTCTGCCGCCTCCTCATCGGACTCCTCCTCCTCCTCCTCTGGCTGCAGAGAGACGTAGTTTGCTGATTCATAGGATCCTAGTATCACCGAGCCCTTTTGATGAGGGGAATCGAGGCCATACGCATCAGGGACCAACTTGAAGACGATGTAAGCCACATATGCCGTCTTCCGAGAGAGCAGTCGACTGTCTATTGAGCCATAAATGTCGAACCAGCAAACAGATAGAAGTTCTGGCACCTTAGCAAACCTGACACCATATGAAGAATGTATTTGAATGATTTAAAGCGAATGATATCAAGAGATTAAAGAGACCGTATTTTGTCATTCTATTGCCAATGATCCAATAAATTGTATTTGATTTTCATGAAAATATTTCCCTTAAAATTCCTCCTCCTTTGGTTTTACAAACGATCGAAATGGCTCCAATTAAAGTTACTGTAATGGCACTTGCTTCATGTATCCTTTTGGTGTTTTCTTCCTCTTTCTTTTATTTCCTGATTTATAATTAGTTGCTGGACAATCATTCAGGTAACCATGCACTTTACCTCGACTCAGGAAGAGAAATCCATGTCCAATATTGATGATTGGAACCATGCGCCAGTATCATCTTAGCGGGAGATATCATGTAGGTCTTCTTCCCCGTTGACCTCTCCAGAAGGAAGCTCTGACAATGGAAGAGATCAATCCGATTACTTTGATGACAAGCGCTTTTTTATTTTTCTCTTGTTACCAATCAAATGAAAAGAGGAAACGTGGATCAGAACGGTAGACTTCTTCTGGGTTTACTAGTACTCTTCTTCGGTAAATGTGGACGGAAGCTAAGCGAGTTACCTTTCCTCCGCCGTCGACGAGGATGGGGTGGCAGAGCCGGAAGTAGAGATCCTTCTTGGAGGAGTACTGCACGGGGTGGACGGCCCGCGAGAGGATCTCGGCGCAGTCGGACGGCAAGAAGCCCTCCCACAGCGCGTCGGATCCCGCTGCGGATAAGAAGGCTTTGGAAACAAGAGCCGACCTGCACGAATCACGAGGGGTCGTGTAGGAAAGAACCTGGGCGACGCACTCCTCCGGGAGCTTCGCGAACCCGCCGCCCCGATCGTGGCCTTGTTCTTCATCCTCTTCAGCGTGCGCTCTTTTCTGCGTTGCCATTCTCCGAAACAACCTGCGAGCTTCTGCGACTTGGAAAGGAATAGTTCAGGGAAGATATTTCTTCCGTAGACTTTGACTAGAACACCTCTTTTCTAGTGGAAAAGTAGAGGAGGGTTGGCATATTATTCAACGCACTTGAAGTTTAAAGTTCACCTAAAAATTTTGACCCACCGCGGAGAAGAAATTATTAAATTATGCGATCTTTATTAATTTCTGGTTATACTTATCAGTCAATTAAAAAAAATTAATATTATTATATATATATATATATAACAGTGACATAATTATAATTTTTATTCTTGCATAAACAACAAAGCATGAACTAGATAATATCTTCCGTTCCCTCTTTTTCCAACCAAAGGAGGAATCCACGGGCCAGTTTTAAGAATCCACTCAATGGATTTTGTGGGCGTGGGCAAGATGATGGTCGGAGAATGGTTCGCCGGCTACTTCGTGGACAAGCTGCTTAACATGGTCTCCTCCCATTTTGCCGACAACCGCGATCTGCTCGTGGGCGTCGAGGAGAAGCTCAAGGACTTGCAGGGCAGACTTCCTCGAATCCAAGCTGTGATCAACGCAGCCGAGGGCAGGCCGATCAGAGACGCAGCGCTGGCCAATTG
This sequence comes from Ensete ventricosum, assembly GCA_029747655.1. Classification (NCBI taxonomy): domain Eukaryota; kingdom Viridiplantae; phylum Streptophyta; class Magnoliopsida; order Zingiberales; family Musaceae; genus Ensete; species Ensete ventricosum. Next base: position 10,324,521 of record JAQQAF010000009.1, on the reverse strand, counting down.
GATGAGGGAACTCAAAGATGCTGCTTACGAGGCGGACGACATTCTGGATGAGTTCGAGTACCGAGAGCTTCGTGACCAGCAGCTGCAAGACAGGAGCAAGGTGAGCGCCCTCGCGGCCTCAGCTCTTAGGTTTCTCAAGAACTTATTCGTCTCGGATGATGACCTCAAGAGGTTGATGGATCTCTTGGGGGATCTTGACAAAATTTCTCTAGACATCAACAACCAGAAAGTAGAGCTAGATGAGTACAGTGCGAAGCAGAACACTGCAACAAGGGAGACCAGTTCGTTCACCCAGGAAGTGGTGTTTGGGAGAGACAAAGAGAGGGACAAGATACTACACCTGTTGTTGTGCGCAGGAGCAGAACCCGATTTTGGCGACAAGGGGGCTGGGAGCAGCAGCCATCCCACCCTCGGTGTGCTTCCGATCGTAGGCATTGGGGGAGTGGGGAAGACAAGTCTAGCACAGCTTATTTACAACGACCCAAGGATTGCTCATCATTTTGAGCTCAGAAAGTGGGTGTACGTCTCTGATGATTTTAACTTTAAAAAGATCTCGGCAGAGTTGGAATCTAATCTGGCTGTTGATTCTCGCCCTCGGGAGATTAGCTTAGATACACAGCTCGGGAAGCTCATGGATGCAACTAGAAACAAGAGGTTCTTGTTCGTGCTCGACGATGTGTGGGATGAAACAGGAAGCAAGTGGAGAGAGTTACGAAGCGTCTTAACCTCTGGTGCCAGAGGAAGCTTCGTGTTAGTAACAACTCAAAGTCCACTAGTTGCAGAGGTTATGGGGACGGTCGACCCAATCGAGTTACAGGCTTTGGAGGAAGAAGACTATTGGAGACTCTTCGAACATTGCGCAATAGGTGATAAGGAGCTTGACCCAGAGCTAAGAAGAAAGCTGCTATCGCTTGGCCATCAAATCTCAAGAAAGCTACACGGTTTACCCTTGGCGGGGAAGGCACTGGGAAGTCTTTTACGGTCCAGATTAGAAGAGGAATATTGGAAAACAATCTTAGAAAGTGAATGGTGGGAACATGATTTTGTTTTGGATAACATCCTTCCATCTCTGGGGCTGAGCTATCAACACCTGAGCTCAAACCTGAAACAATGCTTTGCTTACACTTCTATATTCCCCAAGGGCCACTTTTTCGAGAAAGAACGGTTGGTCCATATGTGGATCGCTCAAGGTTTTATCCAACCCAGAATTCACCGAGGAAGAATGACCCTGGAGGATATTGGGAGTCAGATTTTTGACGAACTAACCAACAGATACTTCTTTCTGAGAACAGTGACCAATAACTATGTGATGCATGATCTGATCAGAGACTTGGCAGTGTATGTTTCCCTGGATGAGTGTTGCGTGGTTGGTGATGAACCTACTAAAATTCCACCAACTATTCGCCACATAACTCTAAGGGCTGCTAAACTGGTTCCACCCGGAGAAGTGTGCAAGTTTCAAAAACTGCGAACACTTATATTTTATCATGATTATAACTGTGAAGATTTTGTCAGCTCAGGAGGAAAAAGTACCGAAGAACTTTATGAATTTCTAAAAGAAATTATGGAAAATATGAAGAGTCTACGAGTGTTGGACGTATCATACAGCCACATGGGGATAAAGAAGTTGCCAGATGCAATCTGTGATCTATCCCATCTTCGGTATTTAGACATCTCATGCACTAAGATCCGGCAGCTGCCAGGATCATTTTCGAAAATTTGCCATTTGCAAGTGCTGAATCTGAAGTGGTGCCGCTTCAAAAAGCTACCAGAGGGAATGAATAGGCTAATCAAATTGCGACACCTCTATGCGGATGCCCAAACAATTTCTCTGATCGATGCGATTGGGAAATTGACTGACCTTCAAGGATTAGAAGAATTTCATGTTACAAGGAAAAGAGGCCACCAAATAGGAGAATTGAAGGAACTAAGAAATCTCCGAAAACGGTTAGTCATTAAAAATCTTGATAATGTTGGATCTAAGGAGGAGGCAATGGAGGTAAAATTAAATGACAAGGTGCACCTTAACGAGATTACGTTCAACCACCAGGTTGATATGAACACAGACATACTTGACGGCCTAGAACCACATTACAATCTCAAAAACCTTAGCATCCAACGTTACGGGGGTACGAGTTATCCAAGTTGGTTGGAGAAGAATCAGTATATCACCAATCTGGAGTCTATTTGTCTTGATACTTGTGCCAGGTGGGCAAATCTCCCTCCTCTTGGGCAGCTTCCATTTCTCAAGGATTTATCAATTAGGATGATGCCTTCAATAAGACGAATTGGAATTGAATTTTATGGAAATGCTGCTCAGATCTTTCCATCATTGAGGTGTCTAAAATTTCTGGTCTTGAAGGAATGGGAGGAGTGGTCTGATGTAGATGGGCGGCCAATTCTTCCATGCCTTCTTGATCTCAGAATAGAGGGGGGCCAGAAGCTGACAAGGATGCCCGTTCTCCCTTTGAGCTCAACAACTGCACTTAGACTTCAGAGTTGTGGTGACATTGGCAGTGCACTACCGGAGTATATGCTCAGCTTGACCTCTCTTGTAGGTTTAGAGTTGATTGATTATCCACACAGAACCTCTGTTTGTCTGTCTAACCTGAGAGTGCTCGAGCATCTGATACTGGATCAGTGCCCAGAGTTAAGTTTAATTAATGGATTTCAGTCCCTTGTTAACCTGATAGATTTAACAGTTAAAAAATGTCCGAAGCTAATTAAACCCTCCTCACAGCGAGAGCAGCAATACATTGAGCAGGATTTAAGATCTCTCTCTGATGCTGTGATTGATGAAAGCATCCTCAATATTGTGTGGGTCACACTGGGAAGGATTCCCTCTTTGCAAAATCTAGGAATTAATAATTCTAGTCTTGCTTACTTTGAAATGGAGCAAGAGGAGTGGTTTCAGCAACTAACCTCCATAAAGCTGCTTCATTTGATGGATTGTCCGAATCTTCAAAAGCTTCCTGTTTTGGAAACATTTTACTCCATGGAGAAGTTAAGCATCGGTTACTGTCCCAATGTTCAGTCAATGCCAGAGAATGGCCTGCCAATGTTGCTTAAAGAACTTCATATCTGGGAGAGCACAAAATTGAGAGATCGGTGCAAAAAGGATGATGGGCCTGACTGGCCAAAGATTGCACATGTTCCGTACATAATTGTCGATAGTAAAATCGTACAGATGCTGTAACAGCTACATTAGTTGGAGCAGCAGCTGCTTTCAGTATGTTTTCTCCTCCCCGCTCTTCCTATCTATCCTTCTGTGTGCATGATCGGTACCATATTTGATTTATGCAAATGATGTAAAGATCATACCAGTCTTTGTTTGAAGTCAACTGTAGTTCCACCACCGACTACTGATTACACCTAATGTCAGGTTTGGACGTTGCCCGTGATTCTTGACACCTGAGGAGGCTTGGGGAAAATGTACCGCATGGAGTGGAACAACCGAGATAGCATATGTATGTGAAGCCCCAGATCCTTTTATATTCTTTGCAAACTTCAAGTTCTGAAGTTTGGAATTCTCCAAATACACGAAATAATCATCTCCTCCATGAAAAAGTTTACCATCGGCAATTGTCTCTATGTTAATTCACTACCAGAGGTTGTCCTGCAATATTGCTTAAAGATTAATGCGGATGCCCATCGCTAAAGAACCGGTGTACAAAAGATGGATCTGATTGGCCGAGGATTGTCCGAATCACTGCAAGCTTATTAGAAAAATCATACATCTTTAGTGATTGTGTTTCCTGTACCATCTTTCTGCTATCTACTGTAGATCACACTTTGTTCCATTCCCTTGTTCAGTGGTAAACATTAGTTGAACTTTCATCTATTTGAACTGTATGAAGTCTGTTATGGTTTGATCAATGGAGCAGTAGTTGCTTCCCTTGTGTTTTGCCTCTTTGGATATGGTTTTCAATGAAAACTGTGATTCTTCACTTATGCATGAATGGCACAAAAGCTTTCTCATGCGATTAAATTTTAGAACTTGCAGATGCTTCCAATTGGTTTTGAGTTGTATATTCAGGTCAATCAACCCTGAGTTGTAGAATTAGTTTTTTGGAAATTAGACCATAAAAACATGATCTTGCAACTCATCTAACAGAATTTAAGCAAGCATTTTTTTCACCTCTATAGTTGGTATTATTCTTGATATATCCAGGCCATGATGAGTCGCCAATAAGATCAGGTATCTTCTATTTTTCACAAGTTGTGATGAACAGTGAACAGATAATTGACCAGAGAAAGCAAAATACAGTATATTTTTTTGCTGCTGATGGTTACTCTTGGAGGCATCCAACCACCACCAAGTGATAGACTAGCTTATCACATTCTCATTATTCGAGCATAATTTCTGATACAATCACAAACAATATGTTAGTCAATTTTCAGAAGATAGATCAATGAATTCCCTAAGCCAGCATGCCATTCTCTGACAGATACCAAAGAACCTCTTCCGCTACTACTTCTAGGCAAGTCAATTGATCAGGCAAACCAAGGCAATTAAGCAAAATGAAATGTCACTGTTTCAGCATATAATATAATCCTCTAACATATTAAGTAGAAAGATTGAGAGCATAAGATAAATTGTAGGCCGCTGTCGAGGCCACCAGTAGATGATATCCAACAATCCTTCCAATTCATCCGAAGCAGTTATGTGCCAAGGCAAGCACCAACTGTTCCTCCAACCATAAAGCACCATCATCCTCTTCATGATTCCTTGACATTTAAACATGTTGCTATGTTACAAATAGGATACTTTTTGCTTGTAAGGAACAAGGAAATCCTTGTGCCATGAAAACTTGAGGCTGCTTCATCAAGTCGATTTAGACAGAGAAACATAAGGTATTCATGAGAGATTGCCTTAGAATCAACAACAGTCATGCCAATAGTAAACATCAATGACAGTTGAAGCAAAGCCATGTTCAATTTTATCAACACTGCCAATGAGTATATCACACAAGTCTGGCTTAACTTCCCGAAAAGAAAGTTCCGATTCACCATTAACAATAACACGAAAGATGCTAATGACTTCGTCTGTAGTTGTCGCTTTTTTGGTCTCACCTCAAAGCCCTGGAGAATGAGTACATCACCGAACAAAAGTGAAGGACACGATGTCGTCGGTTGAGATTATAAATGCAAAAGTCTTCCCCAATACACCAAGAGCATCGAACCTTCCAACATTGGTTGACAATCGGCAAGGAAATCTCCATGACTTGTCACAACCTCATGTACTTCATAGCTTGCGTAATTTCAGGAAACGTTTGGAAAAGAAGAATAAAACAATAAGATAATTAATTAAACGACACGGCACTGAAGAGGAAACACAGCCAAAAGGATAAAATTAACACTAGATGAAGTGCCTCATGTTCCTTGAGTTTTTTTGTACATGTTATTACTTGGATGATCATCAACTCCACTGAAAGGGAATGAGTAAAACAAGAAGACCGAGGAAATCAGTCGGTGGAGAATTCGAACAGCATAGTGTGCTTGTGCTTCTCACCAGGTTGAACCACAACAGATGGAAAGTTTGGTTGGTTAATGGCATTTGGAAATCCCTGTGTCTCCAGGCATAAGGCTGCATGCTTCCCATATACTGCACTTCCTTTCCCAACAATACCATCTACATAGTTGCCAGTATAGAACTGCATACCGGGTGCATCAGTCCATAAATCGAGAACCCTTGAGCTTGAAGGATCTTTTACTTTAGCTGCATGCTTCAAGCCAGATCTCTCCTCGCCACAGTCCAGCACATAATTGTGATCATACCCAACTTGAAGTTCGTGGATTCTGCTGCCAATCTTTTTTTCTGTCGTAAAATCAAAGCAGGTACCGCTGACTGGCATGATTTCCCCTGTTGGGATCAAGTTTTTATCAACAGGGGTCAGATGAGATGCCTGTATCTGAATTGTGTGATCAAGAATATTTCCCGAGTTATGCCCAGCTAAATTCCAGTAAGTGTGTTGAGCTAAGTTGACTGGAGTGGCTTTGTTAAGAGGCACAGCTTCCATTTCAAGTTTCAGGGATGTACTCGAAGGGAGGGAATACTTAGCAGTGACAGAAAGATCTCCAGGGTAACCTGTTGCTCAAATATTGAAGGTTCCACCAGTTAGATGATTTTTTTTTTCTTATTAATTGCATCATTTGGTTTTCTTTTTCTTTCAATTCAACTATGGTAGTTACCTTCCTCTCCATCCTTGCTCTGGTACTGGAAGGTGATTGAAGGAAACATATTATTGTTATATTCGGTGACCTCCCACAGCACCTTGTCGAATCCTATCTTCCCACCTATAATTGGTAATTGAACAGATCAGTTAGTGCAACTATTTCCATCCAACTTAAGAGAGAAAGAAAAATATGTTATTAGCTAGATTTAGGTGAAACAAGCTGTCTTGCCTTCACTGTATACACAACTGCAGAAAAGAGAAGTTTGAAGGACACATGATACCTGTACTGATTGACACTGGCCTCCGATACAAGTATGTACTCCACAAACTATTTTATTTTCTAATTTGTTAAGTTATAGTTTTCAAAGAAGAAACACCTGCAACAACATGGTAATGTTTAAACACTCTCATTCTTCCAGCATTTACCATATGAATATATATTCATTAGTCTAGAGAAGCTGATATATTTTTCTTCTTCAGCCATCTAAAGTGACTTCTTTAAACTACATAATTTTAATACCTGTCCCAACCTTTAGTGCCACAGCATGAGGTACAAGAACAAGAACTTGAAGCCATAATGTCCTACCTATTTAGGATTCAATTGAACAACATGGATATTTTCTAGAGATTGTCGAGAGCAATATCACTGGTGAAACTAAAACCATTATATAAGTTCTTACTCTACCTTTGCTTGTACCATCTAAATCGTTAAACAATGTTCTGAAGATCTTCCTTTGGACATGTCGATATCACCTTATACAATTTCTTCTCTTTTTTTAATTGGAATTACGCCTGGTTGTTCATAAATGCGAATGTCATATTGTCTATTTCTTGAGAACTCGAAACATCAATCGCAAGATTCACAACATTCACGTGCCAGCAACAGAAGGATATATGCTTGGACTAACAGGTATTATTTTTATGAAGATAGTCTATTTTGTTTTGTCTTTCCATATATATGTACAAGAAATGATCGGTTCAAACCGTTAATTGTAATCTTTTATTGCATCTAATTTAGGAATAAAAATAATTATAAAAATAATTGGAATTCATTTCTACCATGAAGGCTGTTCGGTGGATTATTGATGTACAAGGAATATTCCACCCCATTGAGTGCAAATTTTCCATCTTTGATTCTGTTTGCTACGCGTCCAACAATACAGCCAAAGTACGGAGAATGACCTTTCTGATCAGGACCATTTCAAATCAAGTAGAAACATATTAGATTGTCAGGTGCCTCAAAATGAGATCAAATAAATGATAAAGCATTAGTGAGATGAAGCATGACATAATTCCAACATAAAGATATTAGATCAATTCACAAGCTTAGTTTATATCAAAGTTCTAGCTCCATAATCGATCAAATTGGATATCGCCAACGAATGTAGATCCACCACTATATCATGTATGCGACACACAATACCATTTATCCACTTAGTGAATATAAACAATTCTCTTCTTTCATGAGCCAATTCGCAAGTTTCTCAGACATTATTAGGTTCCGCGTATCATATATATGATCCTTAAAAAATGGAAAAAGACCAGAGAATTCTAAATCTAAACATAAGACTCCAGATTTCACATGCTTGAAACTAGTCCTCACTGATATATCATTGTTGAAAGCACCATTTGAGAATATAAAAGTCGAGATAAGGTCACTAGATAATTCTACCAAGTCAGGTTTCCTTCATGGGTTGCAGCATTAGTTACAAAAGCAAGGTGATAAAAATCGAATATTATCACTTCCGATAACTCACACCTCATTATTACAGTGAAGAGAACTGGAATTGGCTCTGCGTTCCCTAATAACAGTGAAGTTTAACCACAAATCCTATATGTCATCGAACAAAGGGGAGAAGATATGGCCAAGAAAGTAGAATAAGGGATATGACGAACTTCGAAGAAAAAACAATCCAGTTTCGTAACCAAGCACCCCCAAAAAAAAAATTAATTTTGATCCAAAACCCAGAAACCAGTGATCATATTCACAAACAAAAAAAAAAAGAAAAAAAAAAGATCTTACTTGATACGGCTCGACGGTATCGAAACCAAGCACCACATCCGCGAGATTGCCTGAAACCCATCAGAACAGAACAAAAGAACCAAGATCGGGTTATAACATCAGAAAAGAAGACGAAACCCTTGTGAGGGAGCGAAGAAGATCGAGAGGGGAATAGGGTGAGGAACTCATCACCATTGGCATCGGGAACGAGGAGGGACGTGATGGTGGCGCCGAAGTTGGTCATTTTGACCGTGATGGTGCCATTGCTGAGTTCGTAGAGCTCTGCCGCCATCACTGCCCCAACACGATACGATTCTTCACTGACTCAATTCTTCACACCGGCACGACGACGATGGATTTAACGAGAAAGATAGCAGAGCAAATTCCCGAAAAATCCGGTTTTTAATTGGATTTCGGCGTCCAAAAGCGTGCCGGGGACGCCGAACCTGTGATCCAAGAAGCGTCGCATGTGGATTTTATCCAAATATGCTTTCGAATGTAACCATGCAATTTCCCCATCTCAGCCATTCAATGCCGTATTATGAAATATAAACCGTTTGATAAAAAGCAGAACCCCTGTAATAAATCTGGAGAGGATCCTAATCCTTTTCTCCCAAGACGACACCATCTTTCCCTACCCTTTGGTTACGCCTCCCTTGTGACTCCAGTGGTGGGTCGGGTATCTCTGTGGGTAAAGAAACAAAGCTAGCTAAAACTCACATCGATCCCTTGACAAATGTATGGAAGAAATAAAAATACTTGAGGAATAAATTCAGATATCTTTTAATCGAGTCAGGAAAATTTTTGGGTCATCTTAGATAATATTTTCTATAATTATCTTTCTATAAATATATTTTTTTCTAATTTGGGAATATAGGTAGTGGTGGCAGCTTCAACATAATGAAGACGTTAGCATATGCCGAAACTACTCCTCTATTGGCGAAAAATTACACTATCACATTGGTAATTTTGCTGAAGAGTTGTTCATCCCCGCTGATTTGATTGAAACTATTGGAAAGGAATTTTGCTGATAATGGGTCGGCCTAGTCACCCGTTATGGATGAAGTGCTATATCGATAATCGACTTGACATAGTAGAATTTGGCCTGACATAGCAGAATCTGACTTGGCACAGGGATGACCGTGGAGTGTGATGCACAGTAGTGTTGGATACAGACTCGACGTTCGAAGATCGTGTGCCAGCTTAATAAAGGACGACGATGACATTAAAGGTAGAGGTATGATCAAACCTCGATCGGTAGGTATAAAAGTCACCCCCAGACAGAAGTCAAGGGGGCGAAAAAAACTCACTCTCTACATACAGTATTCAAATTCGACCTCGATCGAGGCACTAACTTGATCGTCGGAGGGGCCACATCGGGCGCCCCTACTCCGACGAGGGCTTCGTGCAAGGATTCCTCGACAAACCCCAAAAAGGAGGAGCCCGAGGAACATTTCTGAGTAGGCCCAGCCAACCCCTCCCGAGCTTCCCAGCCTTTTCTCTACCGACGCGGACGAATTTACGCACACGGACAGAACTAAGTCGTACTGACTCCTCGACCACAACATACAAATCTCACAATAGAAAGCTATGTGACATTACACTTCGATCAAATATTTTTTTTTTTGTGTCTAAACCATGGGATGGATTCCTAATATGTTTCTAATTTAATGTTAACAAATATTCTGTGTCTTGAGTGTTGTATCACCCAAAATGATGTGTATCATAGAGTCAATTAAGTTAATTTCAACAAAGTAGTTGAAATTATGATCTTAAGTAGGCATCATCATCATCATGTAGGACAATGATAAATCATGCCAGGATTAGGTCTGTTTACATATGAAAGAGAGCCGTTCATCCCCAATCATTTCATTGAAACTATTGGAAAGTGATAGGGCTGATAATGGGTGGACCCAATCACCCGTTATGCGTCAGTGATGAAACATCATGTCGTCAATTGACTTGACACAGTAGAATATGACCTAGCATAGTAGAATCTGACCTGGTAGAACATAGTCTAACGTAGCACAGGGATGACCGTGGAGTGTGGTGCACGACAGCATTGAGCGTAAACTCAATGCTTGAAGACCTCATAATGTAAGACCATACGCCAGCTCAACAAAGGATGAGATACGATTACACCCTGATTGAAAGGTATAAAAGCCACCCTCAGACACAAGTCACGGGGGTGAAAAAAACTCACGCTCTATATACAATATTCAAATTCGACATCGATTGCGGCATTGACTTGATCGATATAGGAGCTATATCGGATGGCCCCACTCTGACGAGGCCTTCGTGTAGGATTCCTCGACAGATACCGAGAAGGAGGGGAGTGTTCCTAAACAGGCCCAACCAATCTTTCCCGAGCAAACCTAGCCAACCCCTCATGAGCTTCCCAATCTTTTCTCCACCAATGAGGACTAATTTATGTACATAGGTAAAAATGAGCCGTGCTGAGTTCTCGATCATCATGATATAAAGATCCCATAATAAACATTAATCCAATATTTTTATTGTTTTTGTGTGTCTCAACCATGCAGGATGGATTCATTATATGTGTCTAATTTAATGTCAACAAATGATCTGTCTTCAGTGTTGTACAGCCAAAATGATGTGTAACAGAGAGCCAATTAAGTTACTTTCAACAAAGCAGTTGAAATTATGATCTTAAGCAGGCATCATCATCATCATGAGGTGTTTGCATTACTTGGATTACAACTCCAGCAATTCTTTGCTTGGTAATGATATGTTTTCACCAACCTAAATGCAGCAACACTTGATGCCATAATCTTCTGCCAATCTCTTCTTCTACTGAGCTGTAAACAAACATTTCAGCAGCCAATGCTTAGGTACAGCTACAGCTCCCACTGGCATTTGTTTACTGAAAACAATGGTTATATTTCTTAATCAAAAGGTTTACAGTGAAATGTTCATAGAGGCCAATCATGTGATAGAATTTATACACCTTCTTAAATAGGCTCACCACCTAACCTGCAAAGATCCTCCTCATCCACCATTTAATTTGTATGCTCACTTTGTATGTATTTGCAAACTTTACATTCAGTGCTCTGAACAGTAGTTACTACCTGACTGCATACAGGACAGCTTTTTTCTTTTCTTGTAATTTATGAAGACACTTCTTCCAAATTGTCTTGTTGTTCCTCTTTGTTTTGACTTAATCTCCTTTTTCTGGATCTCTGCTATAATTATCACAAAGAAGTTGGTCAAACAAACTCAGATGTAGATCTGTTGCTAAGCTTCTGGTCAATTAGATTAAAGCACATACCACATGCAAATCAAGGAACAAAAATGCTTCTTGCAGATTATTTATTTTCTTCAAGGAAAAAAAGCCTTTTTAAAAATGAACTTTTTTATTTTATTTTAAATCTACAGTAATTTTACATTTATTTTCTTCTACAGAAGTCAAAAGCCTTGTGGATTACAAAAAGGAGAAGATGACATTTAGCAGGCATCTAGCTCAGGGGATCTTTCCAGCATAAAACATATAATTCATGTACTTGCCTCAAAACATTGCTCTGAGTTGCTTACATAAGTCTTGATTGCCAAGTCCCTCTGCAAGAAGACCTGTGCACATCATCCCAGAACAACAAGGGGGTTGTTGACCCAAAGGCCCCCCCCCCCCAAGGGAGGCTTAACAAGGACATGACATCTGCACAATGAAATGAATGGTAAAGGGAATACCAAATCAATTGATTAGCTTCAGATTGTTAAATCCAACCAGTGAATGGAAGAAGCATCACTGGCATCTGCAATGGGGAAGAAGGAACATAAGAACAATGACATGGGATCTCATCTCCAATGGGCAAAAAACACACATTACCCCCCCCCCCCTTTCATTTAGTGGTTGGGCACCCCTCCTCCTACCCACCATATTGCTCTCTCTCTCTCTCTCTCCTTTCTTATATGTCATATGTCACTTGTATTTAACACCTCACCTCACCTCACCTCACCATGGGCTGCCACACAAAGCCAAGCCCTGCATTTATTCTATTAATACCTTTCACAATTCACACCCCTCTCATCCCCCCCCTTGCCAAATTTCTTCCCCTCCTCCTCCTCCTCCTCCTCTCCCTCTTCCAAACCCCATGTCAAGATCCCCAATCCAAAACCCCCTCTTAAATCTCCCAATCCCTCTTTAACCATTCCCCAATCTTCCTCCTTCAATTTCAAAGCTCTCAACTTCTCCCATTACTTCCTCTTCCTTCCTTGCCGCATAAAAATCCAATCTTTTTTTTTGTCCCTCTGTTTAAATGGCTACTTCTTCCATTTCCAGGCCCTCTTCAAAGCTCTCCAAGTCCCCATCCCCATCCCATAACCCCTCCAATTCCTCCTCTTCTTCCAAATCCCAATCTTCTTCTTCTTCCCTTTCCTCCCATCTTGCAATGGTGGAACTCAAATCGAGGGTCCTGGCGGCGCTGGCGAAGCTTTCCGACCGCGACACCCACCAGATCGCGGTCGACGACCTGGAGAAGATCATCCGGACCCTCCCCCCCGACGGCGTCCCCATGCTACTCCACGCCCTCATCCACGACCCCTCCATGCCCTCGCCCAACCCCCAGGACCCGCCCGGGTCCAAGAACCCCTCCTTCCTCGTGGCTCGCCGCGAGTCCCTCCGCCTCCTCGCCCTCCTCTGCGCCTCCCACGCCGACGCCGCTTCCGCGCACCTCCCCAGGATCATGGCTCACATCGTCCGCCGTCTCAAGGACCCCACCTCCGACTCCTCCGTTCGCGACGCCTGCCGTGACGCCGCCGGTTCTCTCGCCGCGCTCTATCTCCGCCCCTCGGTCGCCGCGGCGGCCGCTCCTGTGGACGGCGCTGGCAGCGGAGGGCCGTCTCCGGTGGTGCCGCTGTTCGTGAAGCCATTGTTTGAGGCCATGGGGGAGCAGAGTAAGGCGGTGCAGGGCGGGGCTGCCATGTGCCTCGCGAAGGTGGTGGAGTCTGCTGGAGGTGGCGGCCTCGGTGGTGGTGGGCAAAGGGAGGAGGGAAGGGTGATGACGACAGGAGTGGTTTTCCAGAAGTTGTGCCCTAGGATCTGTAAGCTGCTTGGTGGCCAGAGCTTTCTAGCTAAAGGAGCATTGCTTTCAGTCATCTCTAGCCTTGCTCAGGTTGGTTGATTGCTTTAATCTGTTGATATAAAACAGGAATGTAGGTTGTTTTAGCAGACGATATGTTTGCATGCATCTCTGGTTTTGGATTATGTTTCTTGATATCTTTCTATGTTGACCATGGCATTCAAAAAAGAAACCACGTTCTGCAATCTTGAACTGAAGATTGTGATCCATGACATTTTTTTCTCATTTTTCAGTTGCTTTCCCTATTGACTTATTCAAGCAAACGAGATCTACCATTTTTTTTGCCTTTGCAATCCAGATCTTGGAAAACTCGTATTGGTTGTTTGCGTTTTTCTTTTTTCTTCTGTTCTCTTGTTTCTTCATTGAATCCTGTTTTAGATGGAGACTGAAGTCGACGTTTTTGTTTTTTTTGTTTATATTATCCATTCTGTTTCTCTTACTTCACATAACTTTATTTGTCTTCTTTTTTGTTGATATGATTACAGTCAGATTCTAATCTGATAATGTATAAACTTCTTGGTTGTTTCCACAATTTATTTTGTGTAGTTTTATCAAAAATACCTGTCTACTGCATCATCTTTGCTATGAATCAGCTCTATATTTTATTCTGACAGTCGGTTGATATGAGATAAATATTGTAAATGCTGATTGGTGTTGAACAAAAAAATATATCTGATGTGTATATTTTGTTTTTAGTCTCAAGAATTTTGAAAACTAAAACACAAATCATGGTCTTGCCTATTCAGAATTGGTAATAAGTTATTTTGCTTGGTAATAAAACAGTTAAGATACTTTCGCTTGTGCTATATAATATGCAGCTTCTTCGGCAATAGATGGATTGAGTTAGAAACTCATCTTAGAATTTTTGATTTGGTACTCACTCCAATCAGAAAATAAATCATGTGAGTTAATTTTTTCAGGTAGGAGCAATCAGTCCTCAGAGCATGCAACAAGTGCTGCAAACTATTCGTGAATGTCTTGAGAATAGTGACTGGGCTACCCGTAAGGCAGCTGCTGATACACTCTGTGTGCTGGCCTCTCACTCAAACCGTGTGCTTGGTGATGGGGCTGCAGCAACCATAACTGCTCTTGAGGCCTGCCGTTTTGATAAGGTAAACCTGGTTTATTAATTTTCCAAACACTGTATAGGTGCCTGTACCTGGTGATACGAGTACTGAAACAAGTTTAGTTAGCTCAATATGATTTTTACCAGCAATATCTCTATGATTATTTTTCTTTGCTAAGTATGTCTTTATGTTGCATTAAATTTTCAGGTTAAACCTGTTAGAGATAGCATGATGGAGGCACTGCAGCTATGGAAGAAGATTAGGGGAGATGGAACTTCGGCAGACACAAACGGCATGTTCTCTACATTTCTTCTCAGTTTCTTTTAATTAATTTTTCTGCCACCATGTTTACTTTAATTAGTGAATAATGCTGCAGATTCTAGAAGCTCAGACTTAACTGATAATGAAGAAAAGGCAGATCATAAAAGGTTTAACCCTAGCAAAAAGTTAGAATCTTTAAAAATTTCATCTGCTGGATTTTCATCTAGTGAAACTGACTCTCTCTCCAAAGAAAATGGCACCAACATACTAGAGAAAGCAGCAGTGCTTTTAATGAAAAAAGCACCATCATTAACTGACAAGGAGTTGAACCCGGAATTCTTCCAAAAGCTCGAGAACAGGAGTTTGGATGACTTATCTGTTGAAGTGGTGCTACCTCGTAGGTGCTTACAGTCTTCCCATTCTCAATGTGAAGAAGGATCAGAAGTAACTTGTAATGATTCGACGGCAACATCAAACTGTGATGGAGCAGCACTCCAGGAATCAGACGACACTCATGGATATAACACTGCCAATTACCGGAATGAAGATAAACGACCAGGGGCTTACAAGAAGGTGCAAGACTTGGATAATTTTGCTCGGGACAGATGGACAGAGCAAAGGGGATCTAAGACAAAAGAATCAAAAGCTAAAGTTTTGAATGTTGAGGACACAACTGAAGTCTGTCAGAAAGATCCTTCTCCTGGTCGTGCAAATGTCCCTAGATCTGATGCCAATACTGATGGGTCTTTTATGAGCAATAGAGCGAATTGGACTGCGATACAGAGGCAGTTGGCTCAATTAGAGAGGCAACAAGCCAGTCTCATGAATATGTTACAGGTTTATCCATAAATTGCTACATTTTTAATATTTCATCATGTATGCTTAATTTTTGTTTCTTTCATAATTTAATACTTCCATTTATTATTGATTGCTCTTAGAATACTATCCAAGCTCAAGCTTTTGTTTTGTGCTTGTAGGTTCTAAAAATTGGTTTCATGTTTAGTTTTGTAGTTGATAACGGTCGGTTTACAAAGGGATTTTGTTATAATTCTCATTCATATTTTTTGGAGGAGGGCAGGCCTTGGTATAATGATAAGGTTGCTTCTTTAAATATTTAAAGGTAAGGCTGTGTACATTGACCCTCACTAAACCTCGCATTGGCGGGAGCCTCATGTACTAGGTACGGCCTTTTTATTCATATTTATTGGAGGGTACCTTACTTGTTCTTTTTCTTAAAATAGATGACAATCAGTAAGGTACCTTACTGGAGCAGCACTCCACGTGCAGATTAAACTAATTTATTGAATTTTATATCTGCTTAAATTTATCAATCATTACATCTTTGCCCAGATCTTGAATTTGCACATTTAGTTTATTTTCATATGCTTCACATTATCGACTCTGACAAAAAAAGGGTCTTAGTTCTTTCACTTAAGAAAAGCGGCTTTGCAAGGATTTTATGGTTGTGAAAGAACCTACATTATTGTTCTTGGGATTGTCCATCTTGTTGTATAATGTACTGATTTGCAAGTCCATGGGTACCAAGTGTTTCATCTTTTATTTCATACTGAAATGCAGGACTTCATTGGTGGCTCCCATGATAGTATGGTAACTCTAGAAAATAGAGTTAGGGGTCTTGAGAGAGTTGTTGAAGAAATGGCTCATGATTTGACTATGTCATCTGGAAGGAGAGTTGGAAATATGATGCTGGGATTTGACAATTCTCCAGGAAGGTCTTCAAGCAAGTACAATGGCCTTCATGATTACTCCAGCTCAAAGTTTGGCAGGGTTGGTGAGGGGCGACTTCCGTTTTCTGAAAGGTTTCACTCGTCGGACGGTTTGGTAACTGGTGTTCGGGGAAGAGATTCTCCGTGGAGGTCAGAATCTGAAGCATGGGATTCCTATGGATATGCAGTGTCAAGAAATGGTGTTATGAACACTAGGAGAGGGTTTGGTGCTGTTCCGGTGGATGGTAGATTACACAAAACCGAGCATGATGCTGATCAAGTCAGTGGTAGGCGGGCTTGGAACAAAGGACCAGGACCGTTTAGGCTTGGTGAAGGGCCGTCTGCAAGAAGCGTTTGGCAAGCCTCAAAGGATGAGGCTACTCTTGAAGCTATCAGAGTAGCTGGGGAAGACAATGGAACATCCAGAAATGCAGCACGAGTAGCTGTACCGGAATTAGATGCTGAAGCTTTAACAGATGATAATCCAGGGCCCGACAAGGGTCCACTTTGGGCATCTTGGACTCGTGCCATGGATTCACTTCATGTTGGTGACATTGATTCAGCTTATGAAGAGATTCTATCTACTGGTGATGACTTATTACTTGTAAAGCTAATGGATAAATCAGGTCCAGTTTTCGACCAGCTCTCTGGTGAAATAGCAAGTGAAGTCTTGCATGCAGTTGGGCAATTTATTCTGGAGCAAAGCTTGTTTGATATAGCATTGAATTGGCTCCAACAGGTACCATTAATTATCTCGAAACATTTAATTGATTATGTTTAATTTAAAAGATGTGTTTCTTTTTATGTCTAGCAGAAATATATTTAAGTAGGTGCATTGAGAAGCTATTAGGTGTTTATGCTATAGATTTCTTTTGTGAGTATATATAAAATCTTTCTCTTGTTTATCTACATGGTTTTTTGTGAACTGCTGAAAAAAGTTGTATAAAAATCTTACAAGTTGGTAAGTTTCACTTTCATGCATGTGTACATATCTAGATATATGTACATAATAGAAGAATTAATGGAACAATAATGTGTCGGGAATTATTTTTTTAAAAGTACAATCTTGGAGCTTTAGAAGTTCTATCATATTTTATTACAAACTTTATGTTGACTAAATTAGATGTGGTGCATAGGTAACATGGTTTATAAGAAAGGAACACATCCAAACCCATCCACAGGATAGTCACTATGTCATTTGTGAAGTTTATGCTGCGGATCCGATACGGACTGAACCCAAGCAGGATTGGATAATAGTGTGTACACTTAGTATTCTCACATTTTATAGCAACTGTGGGATAAGAGCTTACTGAAAATCATGATTTCAATGGCACAACCTGGTTTTTTTTTTTCTTTTCTAAATATTTGCATTTGACTACGATTGATCCTCTCCAGAGGATGAGCTTTGTGGTGGATAATCATAATACTACAAATTTCCTTATCTCCTCCATACTGTTTTCAAGTCATTATCTCCTCCACACTGTTTTAAACCAAGATCCTTTTGCCTTCCTATCCAAAGATTAAATTTTTATTGACTCAGCTTGTGCAGAATCTTCAGATTTCTGGAGACAGGTTATTTTGATTGTGGGGGGAGGTCCTTTAAAAGTCCTGTTCATCTTGAAAAAGATTAATTTAGTAACACAGTACAAATTTATGGAGAAGACAATAAGATATCATGATATCATTAGTACGATTACCTTTATTTCATTGAGATAATAAGGCCTCTCAGTCAGCACTTCAAGGGAAGCAGAAATCAGATACAACAGACCTTTTCTGTTAAAATGCTAGGAAAAAAAGGGAGAGGCCCAATGAGGCCGCAGCAGCAGAAGCAGTTTTATAATTATTTTATGTTTCGTTTTGCAGTTGTCGGATCTTGTTGTAGAGAATGGAGCCGACTTCCTTAGAGTTCCCGTCGAATGGAAGAGAGATATTTTGTTAAATCTTAATGAAGCTTCTGCACTTGAACTACCAGAGGATTGGGAGGGGGCATCACCAGACCAATTAATGAGGCATTTAGCATCAGCTTGGGGTCTTAACTTGCAACAGCTTATCAAGTAGGCTTGTATCAAATCTCTCCTGTGTGTGTAATTGTTAATTTTTGGTTTGCTTGGCTCCTCAGAAGGAAGTATACTAAATGTAACCGAGTCTAAAGGGAAACTGGAGCTCTGTACTGCACATACTCGAGAATATTTTTCTTTATGATCAAGACTCAATTTGTTCTTACTTTACCATGTATTGCCTTTGTGTCAAAAGAGACTCTTTTCTTGGTGTGTGGAATGTGTCGTTTATAGCTTGAAAACATAACTTGAAAAAGGTGAGTGAGCTACCAAGGGAGAAATGCTGCTTTTGTATGGCATCTGACACTATGCATTAAATAATAATAAAAAATTAAATCATACACCTTTATAATTTCTAAAGACATGCATTAATATTTTCGAAAACAGGCTAAACAGAATTATCGGATGCTTACTGCGATCATAAATCCTTGATACAATATAAAGGTATGATCTTTCCTCTCCTTTTATTATGTTTCCCATATATTATATTTTTATATTTTATAATTTAAACTATTTAATTAAGTAAGAACATTATAATTCATCCATCTATAATTCAAAACATAAATATAATTAATGAGAATATAAGAGAATTTAAAATCATATTTAATATAATTTTTTCTGGGCTTGATTGGAATCCATTTGGTATTAAAAAATGAATTCTTCAAAATTTTCTCTTAATTTTCTTTTATTTTCCTCATTTTTATTTTTCTATTTTATTTTTCTTATTTTTGATAAAAATAAGAAAAGAAACTAAAAATCACATTTGATTTATTGATTCATCATCAATTCATATATGTTTGGGGAGGAGTATTTCTCTCAACTGATGAATGAGATCTACTCGTTTTAGTTAGGAAAATCTTAGCTAGAATCTTATCTGTTAATATGTTCTCGTAAGATCGAGCTCCTGTCAAGGATGTCGATCTTGGACCAATGCAATGAAAATAATTTATGGGTGAGTGGCTTCGTGAGATCTACTCGTATGTCAGTTGATCCGTTGTGTGAACGTGAGAAACACGTAGTTGATGGTTGACAACTTGATCTCGTACGAAGTGAAAATCGATGGCTATATGCTTTATACGGTAGTGAAATATTGGATTGGCACATGAGTAGGTAGCTTCGACATTATCACAGTATATCGTAGGAGTGGTAGTAGAGAGGATGTCAAGTTCCTTAAGCAGATTCGTGACCCAATTGAGTTCTACAGCAGCAATGGCAATATAACGATATTCAGCTTTAGTTCCAACCGTGCGACTGTCTTTTGTTTCTCAGAACTCTAACTGATTGGATTAGCTCCAAGGAAGATAATATTCCCTGACGTGGATGTTCTATTATCAAAATTCCCAGCCCAATCAACATCAACAAAAGCATAGAGTTGAAGTAGGGAGTGTTTACGAAGAAATATACCATAGTTGAGAGTCTCATTAAGATAGCGCAAGATCCGGTTAACCGTTGACCAATGCATGATAGACGATCGATGCATGAATTGTGATTACTTGTTAACTGCAAATGAGATATATGGGCGGGTGAGAGCTAAGTATTGTAAAAAGTCAAGTACTTGTTGGTATTGAGGAGGATCTATAGTAGGACTTCCATCATTTAACTTGAGTGATTCACTAGTCGAGAAAGAAGTTGAGACAGCTTTCACGTCCTACATGTTCGTCTTCAATAATAAGTTCTGAATATACTTTCATTGTGATAGAAAGAGTCCCAAAGACGTATATATTACTTTCATACCCAGAAAGTAACTCAAGGTATCGAGATCTTTGAGAGAAAATCGATCAGTCAATTATTTGAGGAATGTTGTGACCTCCATATAATTATTACCCGTCACAATATTGTCATCCATATAGACTAGAAGATATATAGTACTTCAAATTTATTGACGCATAAATAAGGAGGTATTAAGACTTGGAGTTGATGAAGCCAACTAACGTTAAAAATGATTTAAGTTATGTGTACCAGGCTCGTGGAGCCTAACGAAGTCCAGAAATGGCTTTGCAGAGTTTAGAGACATGTTTCAGATACTAAGGATGCAGAAAACCAAGAGGTTATTCCATGAAGACGTCTTCAGTTAAGGTCCCCTGTAAAAAGGCATTGTTAATATCGAGTTGTCGTAGATGCCAGCCTTTTTAGTTGGCCAAACTTAGAATAAGTCGGATTGTCATGGGTTTAACAACATGACTAAATATCTTTGGAAAGTCAACACCAGGACGTTGATGAAACCCTTTGGCCACTAGGCACGCTTCATACCTAGCAATGGACCCATCTGGGTTCCGCTTAATTCGAAAGACCCACTTACACTCGATGACATTTTGTGTGGGATGAAATGAAATGAGTGTTCAGATAGAGTTTTGAATGAATGCATCATATTCTTCACATATGACTTTACGCCAGCGGAGAGATTTTTGGGTATGAGTGACCGTGGTGGGTTCACTAGTCTCAAGAAAGGAAGTTATAATAGTATATAGATCAAGGATCTGATGTGGTTTGAAAACACTGCTTTTAGAGCATGTTGTCATTGGATGTCTAAGGAGTTTAGGCTATGGTGGTGGATGGGTGACAGAGAGGCACAGGCACATGATGGGTCAGATTGAGAGACATTATTGTCACTGGGTTTAGAGGAGCGTAAAAATAGGGACTGGGTTTCCGAGGGTCAGACGTCAGCATTAGGGGGTACTTGTGAATAAGGATGATAATTAATAGAGAGGGTGAGAAATTGTTGAACTGGGGGAATAACAGAGTGCATATCCGGAGTCGATGTTTCTGGTGGAGACTCGTTGGATGAGAGTGACGACATACTCCACTGGTGTATATTTGTTGGAGTAGCTTGCACGGTAGAAGACTTAGAATGGTGAAATGGAAATGAGGACTCCACAAAGATAACATGACGGGACACAAACCGTAAGACTTAGATAAAATGACGGGACACAAACAGCAAGGCTTAGTATCAGTAAGCATTATGATCAAGATGTATAAGGTTTAAACCTTGTGGTTAGCTTATGTGATGTATAAGGACGTAGCAATGGATAATAGACACAACCAAAAATCCTAAGTTTTCGAAGAGTTGAGAATTTGTGATATATTTTTTCAAATGATGACTGATGATGGAGGACTAGAGTAAGCATATGATTAATAATATAGAATGCAGTCTGAAAGGCTATAGATAATAAAATAGATGGCATGGAGGCGTGATAGACAAGTGTGAGACCAATTTCAACTACATATCGATGTTTATGTTCAGCCGAGCCAAGTAGTTGGGGAGTATACAGGGGAGATTTGAGATCCTGAATACCGCAGACTGAGAGACACAATGTGAATGTTTGATATTCACCCACCATCAAAATAAATTATTTTAATTATGAACTGAAAAATATTCTCCACCATCTTTCTGAAGTTAGTAAAAATTATTGAAACTTCAGACTTATGATGGAGAGGATAAAACCAAATATACTTGGTAAAATAGTCTATAAACATGGCATAAAATCTATATTTGTCAAATAAAGTGATTAGAGCAGGATCCCAAATATTAGTATAAAGAATTTTATACGATTTCATGCAAGAGACAGAAGAAATTTTAAATAGAAGCCTATGACTCTTATTACTAAAACAAGTATCACAATGATTAAAAATGCAGGTAGCTTTAACAATAGGAAGAGAGTAACGAGAATAACTTTTGTTGAATTGAGGAAGAATGATGACCGAGACGATGATACCACAATAGGCTAGGCGATCGATGGCCACTGGTAGATGTTGTCTTTACTCTAGCTCTGAATCAATGATGTGCACAGATCCTTGACAAGAATGGGGTCAGGAGAAAATTCAATTAAGGTATTATTTTGTTTACAAAATTGAGAGACAGAAATAATATTTTATTTAATATAAGGAGCACACAACACATCATCGAGTGTAAAGCTAAGGGTATACGAATTAAGCATCGTAGAACCAATATGAGTAACGAGGAGTCACTTACTATCAACGATGATGATGTCATTGTTACCTCCATATGTGTTGTGAATGTACAAGTTTTGAAAATATGAGGTGATGTGATGGGAGGTGCCGTAGTTCATAATCCAATTATGTTGACTAGCAGTTGGAGTAGTTGTGAGATGTGCTTGGGGCAAATTTGAGGAAGCAGAAAGTCGAGGGCAAGATCGACAGACTTTGACGGATTGACCAACTTTATCACGCAACTAGCAGACTATTCTTTGTTGAGGTGTAGGAGCAAGATGCTAGGGCTAATGGTAATTGAAGTGCCACCTTGATTGTAGTGAGATAGAAGAGGAGAGTTGTGTTTGATACCCATTGGTGTAGGTGGCACATGACCCAAACCCTTGCTAATAGGTTTAAAATACTGATTGTTCTTCCTTTTAGACTTGTGAATTACTTAAGCACTAATAGATGATCCTAGAACCTTCCTTATCTTTGTACTTCAAATATGTTTCTTAGTCAGTCAACTTGTCATAGAGCTATTCAAATAATAACTATAAGTCGCATGCCCATATTGCTCTTGCCAATTCTTTGTATTCAGTCCTAAGACCATTAAGGGTGTGAACAATAACTTTTTCATCACCGAGGTAATAGTCTATCAAAGCTAAATCATCGATGATAATTTTTATATGTTAAAAATAATCAGCAACAATAGTACCCTCTTGTTTTATGTTCATGATATCAGATAGCAGACTTAACTTACATGTATAGAAACGACTTGCCAAAATTATTTATAACTTATTCTATGCTTCAGTAACAATGTCACACGAGGAGATAATTGGAGTGAGCGATGCAGAGACTTAGGCTTATATAGCTTGAAGGGTGAGACAATCCTGACGAGAACCGTCTTCGTAGCCAAGCAAATTATACCCGAGTAGAAGATTAAAAAATTGGACATGTCAAAATATATAATTGATATTTTTGGATAAAGATAGATAATGATGTACCGATTTGAGAGAGTTGGCAATCGGTGAAGGGTGACCAGAGAAGCGTCCCGACGACAGACGACGTAAGAATGGATGGCGGACAGGAAGAGAGTGTAAGCAAGCGGGCTGATAAGCGTTGGAGACACCACAGCCACCCGATTCCTTCGAACCTCTGTTGGACAACTTGTAGCAGAGGAGGAAGCAGGCGAATTGAGAATGCTGCTGCTGTTGCTAAAGGTAGATGAAGGCAGCTGCAGCAGCCACAAGAGAGGAGTGGAGAAGGAAGAAGGGTTCGTTGTTGCAATGCAATTGCAGAAGAGGAAGCCAAGGTAGGCTTGAGCACCTCCGATCACAGTTTGGTGGTAAAAATTGAGGCTAAATCGAATGGCAATGCAGCAATGAGGTCGGCCTCGTCAGAGGGTTCGGTGAGGAAGGGGGAGCGGTGGAAGGGCGAAGCCCTACTCCTGGGCGATGGGACGCTGCAGGCAACTATTGGTGATTTTGATGATGTTAGTTGTTGTTGACGAGGTTTCCTTTTAGGAGGGATTAGTGATTCCCAAGTGCTTATTTTTTGAGCTTGGAGTTCCAGTGATTATTGATGTCGTTGTCTGTCCTTAAGGAAGGTGACCTTGCTCTCGGTGAGCTCAGCACTGAGAAGGAAATGGTAGATGTTGCCACCTAGATGTCCTTGTTCGTCGAGTTCGATGGTTTCAAAATCACTACCCCCGATGAGGAGCCGAATTGAAATGGTTTCGGAAGACTCTCGGTGGAGACGAGGTGCTCTACTGCTGGAATTTTGCTGGTGGCAGCAATTGGCGGCGCGTTTGGAGACAGCAAAAGAAGATGGCAGCTCCGGTGGATGAGGGATGAGGCTGCTGCTGTTGTGCGGGATGAGCTCAAGTGGAAGCAAGCGTTGTCGGCACTGGTGAGGTGGGCGAGATCCAGCGGCAGAAGAGGCAGAGGCAAAAGTGCTCTGTTTCTGTCGCACTACGGCCGGAGACACCGGCGAGAGATGGCAGCGAGATATCTCTACGGTTGAGGCTGGATGCCAAAAAATCATCTTCCTCGAGCCGGACAACAGTGGTGCAGATCTTAGTGAGGCTATCTTGAAGGAGATTGACCTCAAGATCAAACTGCTCCTTTGAGGGATCTTAGCTGCTCAAGGCTCAGCTTGGTGTGATGACTTCCTCCATACATTGTCGGAAGTAGTCATCTCTATGAGTGCAACGGCGATGCAGAGGGGGAGGCCATGGGAAGTGGCCCATAGCAGACATTGTGCGACAAGCGGCACACACGGACGCAGTAGCGGAGAGAAGAAGAAGAAGAGGAAGATTTTGAATGTACATCTCATTATATATTTCTACAGCTATTTATACATGATTGATTGAAAGATCTGAATAATATCTTTAAATATTTGATTTAAGCGAGATGTTTGGGATCTGATCAAGATCATTAGAAATCTGATATGATGGAGATCTTTGGGATCTGATCAATATCTTTAGGGATCTGATCTAATCGAGATCTTTGGGATCAGATCAAAATATTTAGAGATTTGATATGATCTAGATTTTCAGATCAAAATCTTTCGAATATGATATGTTAACATACCCCCAAGATCAAACTCCTATCAAGGATGTCAATCTTGGACTGATGCAAAGAAAAGATTTTGCGAGCAAGAGAATTCGTAAGTGAGTCAGCTAGTTGATCACTGTATACACATAAGAAACTCGAAGCTACTGGCGGATGACTTGATCTCGCACAAAATGAAAGTCGATAGCAACATGCTTCATGCAGGAGTGAAAGACTGGATTAGCACAGAGGTAGGTAGCTCCAACATTATCACAACCTATTTGTACTAAGTAGAATCTACAGCAGGACTATCATCACATAACTTTAGTGAGTTGTTGGTAGATAAGGGAGTAGTGATTGTTTTAGCATCTTGCATTTTTATTTTGGATAACAAATCTTGAATATACTTTCTCTATGAGAGGAAAAAGTTCAGAAGATGAAAATGTAGCTTCTACACCAATAAAGTAGCTCAACTTGATCTTTGAGAGAAAATTGATCTGCCAACTGCTTAATAAATGTAACTGTCACAGGATGGTCACTTGTGATAATAATGTCTACTACATAGACTAAAAGATAGATTGTGCTTCCATATTGTTTGTGTAGAAATAGCGATGCATCAAACTTAGAGTTGATAAAACCAATGGAGGGCAAGAATAGTCCAAGTTTAGTATATCAGGCTCGTGGAGCCTGACGGAGGCCATAAACGATTTTATAGAGTTTATAGACATGTTATGGATACTGAGGATGTATAAAGTCAGGAAGTTGCACCATAAAGACATCTTCAGTGAGAGTCCCTTGTAAAAAGGCATTGTTAACATCTAATTGACGTAAGCACCATCCTTTGGAGACCGCTAGACTCAAGATAAGTCAGATTGTGGTAGGCTTAACCACATGATTGAACATCTCGGTGAAGTCAACACTAGGTCTTTGATGAAATCCCTTAGCCACTAGACATACTTTATACCGAGCAATTGAGCCATTAGGATTTCGTTTAATTTGAAACACCCACTTACACCCAATGATGTTTTGTGTGGAATGAGGAGCAAGTGTCTAGGTAGAATTTTGAAGGAGAGCATTGTATTCCTCACACATAGCTTTACGCTAATGTGGAGATTTTTGGGCTTGACTAAATGAGATCGGTTCAGTAGACTCTAGCAAAGGTTTAGTGCTAACATGTAAGTCAATGACATGTTGTGGTTTAGAAATACCACTCTTGGAGGGGGTGTGCATAGGATGCGTGGGGCAGTAATAAGATTAGGCAGTAAGGACAGTGTATTATCACAGGTTGAGTCAGGTTAAGAGACTACAGAAGTTTCTTGTGGAGGTGAAGACTATGGTATTAGGGTCAATGATTCATGAATGGAGGGAACCTGTGTAGAAGAGGGAGGAAGAAGTTACAAGATAGGAGTAACATGTGATTGTGAATTCGAAGGAGATAGATCAGAGGGTTCAGTTGATGGAGACGAAATTATATTACAGGAATCCATGGTTATGATAGGGAGCATATGAAACAGAAAGATAGACTCCAGAAAGTTAATATGTTGGGAAACAAAGACTTTATTAGTATGAGGATCATAACAACGAAAGGTATTGTGTTCAAGTGAGTACCCAATGAAAACACAAGGTCGAGATCTATGTTGTATCTTATTTGAGGCATAGGGACATAACCACGGATAACACAAACAACCAAATACTTTGAGTGTTTCCGGTTAGGATATTTATGAGCTAGCTTTTAAAATGGTGATTGATATTGTAATATAGGAGTTGACATACGATTAATGAGATAAACTATAGTTTGAAAAGCTAATGACTAGAAGGTGAGTGACATGGAGGCTTGATGGAGGAGTGTTATACTAGTTTCAACAATGTGTCTATGTTTGTGTTCGACAGAAGCAACCAGTTAAGGAGTCTATTGAGATGACTTGGGATATTGAATGCCACAAGCAGACAGATAGGGTGCGAGAGCTTGATATTCACCTCCACCATCAGAGTAGATAGTTTTGATTGTAGTCTGAAAGTATTTCTAAACTAATTTTCAAAAGTTAGTGAAGACTACAAAAACTTCAAACTTATGATGGAGATGATATAACCATGTATACTTGGTAAAATAATCAATAAAGATGACATAAAATTAAAACTTATCAAAAGAAACTATTGAGGTAGGTCCCCCAAACATCGATATAAATAACTTCAAATGGTTTAGAATATGAAATAGTAATAACGTCACGTGATTTAGGAGTAGAAAGAGAATAATGAGAAAGTAACTTTTGTTGGAGGAAAGCGAAGGATGACTAAGATGTCGATGCCACACATCAACCGAAACATCAATCGTAGAGTTGACAGTAGGCTTAGAAAGATACAAGGCTGACGGTCATTTGTAGATATTATTTTTATTCGGGCCTTGGTCCAAGGATGCCCTCGTGCTCAAATCCTTAACAAGAAAATAATCAGGAAAAAATTCAATGGAGGTATGATTCTGTTTATAGAATTGAGAGACGAAAATAAGGTTGTGTTTAATGTGGGGTGCACACAGAACATCGTCAAGTGTAAAAGTTATGGTGCACGTTTTAAGTATAGTAGAACCAGTATGAGTGATAGGAATATCTTTACCATCACCGATGATAATATCTTCATGTCTTTCATAGTTGTTGTGGATTGACAGATTCTAGAGATCAAAAGTGATATGATGAGAGACACCGGAGTCCATGATTCAATTTGATTGACTGTTAGCCGAAGTAGTCATAACATTTGCTTGAGGCCACCTTGATAGAGTAGGCAGTGGAGGTCGAGACTGGCATATTTTTATAGTGTGACCAACTTTATCACACAACTGATAGACGACTTGTTAAGGCACAAGCAGGATGACGAGACTGGAAGGGGCCACATTGATGTTTGTTAAAGTATAAAGGAGGCAAGGATTGACTAATACCCACAAGATCAAGAGTAAATGTGGCCACACCTTTTTAAGCATTTTTGCTATATTTGTTGTTTTTCTTGGATTTGTGGTAGAATTGAGCTGTGAAGGGAGGTCTTGTTAATCTATCATCACACTTCAGGTATGCCTCATAATCAATCAACTTATTGTAGAGTTGTTCAAATAAAGTTGGGGAATCATGAGCTTGAAGTGAGGTTGTCAATTCCTTAAACTCGTCGCTCAGTCTATTAAGTGTATGAATAAGGACTTCCTCATCACTAAGAAAATGACCTATCAAAGCCAGGTCATCGATAATAATTTTTATATATTGTAGATAATTAGCAACAGTACTTCCATCTTGTTTTAATTTCATAAGCCTAGAGAGGAGCCCGAGCATGCGAGTGCGTTAGGTAGTTTGTTCCAAGCTTCTGCAGCAGTATCCCACAAAAAATCAAATATCAAGAGGGAGGGATACATTTGAAAATATTCATGAATCCAAGAATCATGAGTCTTATCACAAGAAAATTTTAACTTGTGTTTTTTCTTTTGTAAATGTCAATAAGAAAGAATCAAGTGAAACCATTTCGACGGAGTGCTCAAAAAGTTGAGAAATCCGAGAAAAATATAAGAGCTACTCATATCATCTCCTGTAACTATCAAGAAATCCTCAATGTTAGGATAGCAAATCATGCATTTGGAAGGTTTTTCATTTCTAATTTTTTTCAATGCAAATTGTTCATCATTTAATGATTTTGTTGCAAGATAGCAATTTTATCATATCTAATTCTATTTTTTGTTTATCATATCTAATTTAATTATTCCTTTTTCATCGTTGGAAGATTTATCATATCCAATTCTTTTCTTATAAAATCAAATTATTTTTCATTTAAAGACTTCGTTACCAGCATTGTCTTCTTTGTCACTCCATCTCACATTTTCCCATCTCTTGTCTCCACTTGAAATTCCAATAGAAGCTTCTGTTTTGGGAATATAAACCAGATGCTAAACCTGGTCTAGTTCAAAATATTTGTCAACTTTTTTACTTTTTCTTTTAATTCAAATTGTGTTTTCTTTAAACACCAAGCATGTCAAAACATGTAGAGCTAAATGGTGCATTTCATTTAATTGATAAGAGGCATTTTGGAGAGGTGTGTGATATAGAACAAAAAGAGTAGAGAGAGAGAGAGCAAGAGAAGAGTAAGATTAAAGAGGAGAGTAAGAGATTAGAAGAGAGAAGATGCAAGTTTTCTTCATTCAAATCTGAACTGTTTCATCCATTGACAAGCTCCACTATTTGTAGGATTTGAGGAGCTTTAGTACAATCAATGAAGATATCCCAAGAGTAACCTTCTAGGCTTCCTCCTTTGAATTCTGGGGTACTTGTATGCCTTTTGGAAACCCATGTCTTATAGGAGGCCTAAATAGTTTTACAAAATTTATCAGAGCCTAGAAGAAAAAAAAAATGTGCACTTAATACGAAAGTAAGGTCCCAAGGTTAATACCTAGAAAGACCAAAAGACTCTTTTGTTTCCCACAACTCCTTTTAAAGTTTTTAGGCCAGTTGATTGATGATATTTTGTTGATTCATCCTCTATTGTGGGAGATTCTGGAGCTATGATCCTGGGACAAGGTCAATAGCATGTTGAATTTCTCGTAAGGGTGATAATTCACTAGGTAATTATGAATGTATTGCATGATAAAATTCATCTAACAAGGATTTAACCAAGGAGTTAGGTCAGGAGTCGTGCAAGGGTTACGAATATCTATCTATAGCAATGATGGCCTTACAAAAAGACTTAGGACCTAGTAAGTGGAGTTTCTTGGTGGTTGGGGCTTGTGGATGGGACTTGAGAGTTCTTGATTTACCCTTTTTTATTGTTTCATAGGTTGCAGGAAATGTTTTTACCTTTATACCAAAAGACACGTGTTTCTTCTCCCATAATTGGTAATATCAAGGTTATACAGCCAAGGTTGACGTAGAAAGATGAGGGCAGCATCCATCCAATAGAACGTCGTAATAAATCCCATCCTGGTAATTGTCTGTTTTGATTGGTACCAGGCAACTCTTGATCATGGGCAAGGTGGGTTTGTCAACCCAAACTATCTTGAATGTCTTCGGATCTGACTCTACCTTAAAGTTTAAACTCTTTTGAGACTCCTCCCCCCATCTATAACCAACTTGCATGTCCTCTCTCGCTTCGGATAGAAGTATAGAAGATACTAGTCCTCTTCATTCGGTAGATACACTAGCATTAGAGAATGATGCAGGGATCCAGCAATAGAGGCTTGAATAGCTTAAAGAATAAGATGATATTGGCTTAACCAAAGTGCGTGAGTCAAATTTTGCATAGGATTTAGGTCACCTGAAATGTGAATCATCGCTGGTGGATAACTGAAGGAGCCATCAATATAACCTAATAAACTATAGCCAAATAAAAGATTAAAAAATTGCGCACGCCATGATGTGTAATAACCGCCTTTGTATAATTTAAAGGGAATGGAGAGGCAACATTGATGGAGATAAGACCCTCATGGGAAAATGCACTTGTGTTCCTTATAGGGAAGAGCAGCAAGCAGCAACGTAGCTAGCTAGGGAAGGTGGGTCGACTGTTTAAGAAAGAGGAGAAGTGGTTGCAGGAGGAGAGGGAGAGGAGATCGACCACTTAATCGAGAAGGCGATTGCTTGATTGAGGTGGGATCAACAGAGGCCGTCGATGTTGAAGATGTCGTGGCCAAGGAGGTCGGGGAGCATAGTGCTGGAGGCAGAGGAGAAGGGAAGGAATTGTGCTAGTCGTTGGCGGCAGTGAGATTGAGAGCGATGCTACGCTGTGAAGAAGCGACCGTCAACAGTGGAGAGGGGATGGGGATCGACCGTCGAAGGAAGAGGAGAAGCAGCCGGGGGAGCTGGTGAAAAAATAAAGAGGTTTGGCATTGGGGAGGAGTCTGGGGTGATCAACAATGACGACTGCAATAATAGGGAACTTATGGTTACGTCACCCAAGACACCAAAGTAGAAGGCAGAAAAGCAGAGAAGGGCGACTGTTGTCTGTCGCAGGGGAGGAGGAGGAAGATTGCTCTAAAGCAATAGCTCTGGTACCATGTAGAAAATAATAGTGATCTATTGATTTAAATGTATATCTGATTACATATTTCCACGACTATTTATACATGATTGGGAGATCTGAACAGATATTTAAATATTTGGTTTGAGCAAGATCTTCAGGATCTGATCAAGATCAATGGAAATCTGATCTGATCAATATCTTTGGGATCTGATCAAGATCTTTAGGAATCTCGATCAGATCAAGATCTTTAGATCTGATCTGATCGAGATCTTCAGGATCAGATCAAGATCTTTAGGAATTTGATCTGTTAACACTCGGACCAGTGGTGACCGTCGACAGAAGAAGGGAGCTAACTTTGTCATTTTTAAATAGAGGAAGAGACGACGTAAGATGAGGAGAAGCAATCATTAAATAGCTAAAAATCGTTCTTAACGATATCGTTCTAATACTATAATAAAATTTAAAGAGTTAAAAGAGAAACTAAAAATTTTAAAGAGTTAAAAGAGAAACTAAAAAATAACGGAAAGACGTATTTGATTTATTGATTTAATTAATAAGATATATTCATTCAGTTAAAAAAAAAAACTTATCTATTAACAATTTTATCCTCTTTTTCTTATTCTCCCTTTTTTTTTTTTCTCTGGTGACGGCAGAATCCCCTCTCCCCTTTCTTTCCTTTTATTCTTCTCTTCTTTTCCCTCTCCCTCTCTTTTTCTTTTCCTTCTCTTCTCCCCTCTCTGCTTTCTCCATCCATAATTTAATGCTAGCGGAGGAATTGTATTTTACTTTCCAACATCGTGTTAAATAATTTATCGTTTCATTTTGCTCATCATCATTGTATCTTAAATATCATAGTCCATTGAGATATTAATAAAAATAAAACGAGCTCGATAAATATATTCCCAAACTCTTAGGCAATCTAACGATATATCTCATCACTCCGATATGTTGATCAAATAGGATGTCGACTTAACGTCAATACGAAGTCCACTCAATCTCTCATGATAATTGATGACTCTTGACATCAGTCTCTTATTTCGTCTTTATAACGTTTAATGATTCTATGTATAAATTTATATGCCTCAATAGTCACCTCATGCCATTATAAAAACGATCACCTTATTAGCTTAAAATGAATTTTTACATGAAAAACTCTTTCAATATGAAAATATTGTTCACATCTACACACTCATTTGTTTCACAATAAATTCAAAATCCATAACTCAAATATTGGTCAAACAGAGGGACAAAAATAACGAAGGATAACTATTGTTCAAATCAAAAAGTGTTTATCAAATCCAAATCCACCGGTTGAACACTTGCCCAGCAAAAAAAAAACCGAAGGAAACTAATAGTAATAAAATAATTAATAAATAACTGTGATTCAAGAAACCAAAACCTTATACAAACACCCTAGTCAAACTTTTTGGCGGCAGTCAACGTTATCGGTGCAACCTAACAAGTTGCTCGGAAAAGAAGGCCCAGCTTCAGTTCATCATCATCTCCTCTGCCATTGATATCTATCTCCCGACATGATTTCTTAGTGTATGTACATAACAATTCGCAAACAAAATAACATCACACTCGAAGGATAATTTAGTTGCATGAATACTAAATCCTCACACGACCTATCTATCTTAAAAACAAATGGTGATTAGAGCGCTCTCACTGTCGCAGACATTTCATCAAACAACCGTCTCGCGACACGGATCAACTCACATGCTTAATACAATCTCAAGCGGCGCGGGCCACAGCATGGCTCCCACCTGCCAAATCCTCGAGATCGACCTGAAGCCGCCGGCGACTCGCCAATCTGGGGACGGTGACCGTCAGTACGCCATCCTCGTACGCCGCCGTGATCCCCTCGATGTCCACCCTCTCTGGCAACCGGAACTTCCTGACGAATCCCCTCCTCTCCCTCTCCGCCGGCTCACCGAGGCCGTCGTCGTCCCGCCACTCCGTCCTGATCACCATGTACCGCGAGTCTTCGACCTCCACCCTGATCTCCTCCTTCCTCACCCCTGCACACGCAAAATTCCGAGCTTCACCCGTCATCCCAAACGAAGAACAGACGAGCAGAAGCGCCTCCGTTACCTGGCAAGTCTGCACTGAAGCGATGGGACTCCGGCGTTTCAGTCCATTGCACATAGTTTTGCGGAGTGGCGGAGTCCGATGCCAAGAAAAGGTGAGACGCGGGAAAGGACGGCCATGAGGACTGGATCGGGACGTAGAGTTCCATCTCGATGATGAGTCCTTGTAAGGGGGAGAGGAAGCAATTGCTTGGGGGTTGTGGAGAGCCGTGTGTGCGACTCTTGGGCCATACTAATAGCCAGAGGTTGCCCATTGGGACTCGAGTGATGCAGTACCGAGGGTGGTCAAGTTTTGGCCACAAAAAAGGAATCTTGCATAAGATCTTGTGAGGACAAAATTGCTTTTGGTTAGATTCTGCACATAAAAAAAGATCTAGAGATAAGCCTTCTTGTCCTCAAAAGATCTTCCCAAGTATTTTTTTCCTTTTTCTTTTGCTTTCTCATTTTAATTCTTAATCTTTTGCTGTGAGATCAATCAATAGTTAGTAGATCACAACTGCCTTCTAATCAATGATTAGAAGTGATTTATTTTTTCCTTCCACCACTTTTGAGGGAGAGTAGCTAAAATTGTTCTACCGACCTTATCTAGTCTATATGTGATAAATAAGTTTCAGGATACGTGCATTACAACACAAGTGAGACATGTTTTCCTCAGGATAAGGTCAGATCTATGGATTGGTTTGTATGACATGTCAAGATGTTGACAGAGGATACATAATCTAATAAATGTAGGTTTCAGGAGGTCTAATAAAAAACAAAAATATATAGGTTGCCTACTGCTGCATGCCTTTAAGCAGAATGTCCAAACCAAGATTATTGTCTCAAACATATAAGAGTTCAGACATATTGGAGTAATACAATATGAAACACCAAACTCCAGTTTAGTTCAGACTAAGCCACAATGACTAGGGTTATATATATGTAACTAAAGCATATTATCTCAGTTATGCAAATTATATATAGGAGCAATATTTAGAAGTTCCACAGGAAAAATTATCAGATCGATTAGATTCCAGTGCCTCATAGGATTTGGAGATCATATAATTCCTGTGAAGCCACCATTAACAGAAACTTGAAAGTACAGTCAAATAGAATTGATCATCATTCTGAATTCTATCAATGTTGCAGAAACTAAGCTCATTGTGACATCAAGATGCACACAAATTTACAAATCGTCTTATGATTTTTCATTTAATAACTATGTACTATTTTAGCTTGTAATGCCCAAGATTAGGACATCACTGCTAACACACTGTTAGATCCATTTCTGGGAGAAACTTGAGGGAACCCATCTACTTTCTTCCTTTCATTGTTTGAGGGTCTCTCTGTCTTCAGATACTAACTAGCTTCCTGCTGGTAATGTTGTCATAGGTGATGGATGACACCAAGTAAATGGTGATGTCAATGGAGAAGATGTTCCAGAACTAGGAAAGCTGAGTCTGTCATCTGTTTCCTAGTCGAGAATGCTCAGAAGAGGCTGCTTCTTGTCCTCCCATTTGTCTAGTCTCCTCATGGCTTGTTCCACCTGCATTGCCAGAAACACATCCAACAATTTTCCAGGGCTTCAAGACCAAACTCCAAAAAATCCATCACATGTTTAACTTCTTCTCGGAATTGCTGAATGCATTATTGACTTATCAATTTGAAAGTTGACTAAACTGATCATAAAAAAAAAATCAATTTTGAAGCACTTGGATGGAAGAACAACTCCATTGAATGTGACTAAACTGACTTGAATACCTAGGAATCAAAATCTCAGTTTCCTATAATCTCACCTATCATCCAAAAGAGTAATGAAACAGACGGTATAAAATTGATTTAAATTGGTCAGGTAAGTTATCCTTTAAGCTAGCAAGATGACATAGTGTAGCACCAGCTGATCAGATGCAACAATTACAGAAAGAAATAGACAAGATAACTGAACAGGAAAAAGTATGTACCTCTTTGTTCCAATCCGTGCGGAAAGTAACCCAAATCAAAATGAAGGTCTGCATGAGTGTTCCTCCAAGCATACCTCCCCATATGCCCTGTGCATGCCAAGTTGATTAGGCACTGATATGCAAATTGAGCTTGTTACTGATACATGCACAGGCCTTGGATGGGCAAACTATTTCTTTTCTCTAATAGTTATGTCCATTTGGAGCAACTCAAACATTTTAATGAACTTTTGTGATGAAAATAGTGCAGTTGCATATATACCTTTGCTCCTAGATCAAACTTGAAGCCAAGGAGAATGCCAAGTGGAATTCCTACAAAATAATAGCACGCCACATTTACATATGCTACAAATGCTTGCCATCCGCACCCGACAGCCACACCTGCATTTATTATGTATACCAGTTAAATTGCAGTTATAGCAGCAGTAAAATAATGCAGCGGAGTGCGGTGATA
This sequence comes from Ensete ventricosum, assembly GCA_029747655.1. Classification (NCBI taxonomy): domain Eukaryota; kingdom Viridiplantae; phylum Streptophyta; class Magnoliopsida; order Zingiberales; family Musaceae; genus Ensete; species Ensete ventricosum. The sequence continues at coordinate 10,289,193 of JAQQAF010000009.1, read as the reverse complement.
ACCGGACAACACAGGTTGGATGCCATTGAGAATGAGGGTGGCGGCGAGGAAGGGGGAGAGCTCGGAGACAGCACGGGCCACCGTCTCACCCTCCGTGAAAGCATAGCTGATGTAGTGGCGAAGGCAGAGCATGATCATAGCTACTACCAAGGATATTATGAGAGACAGCACTGTCACCACCACCACCGAGAATTCCGCTGACTTCGGATGACCGGCACCGAGCTCATTGCCAACTCTCACGCTGCCAGTTCAAGAGAATGAGATCAGTTCCTTTGCCTCAAAATATGATCTTGTAGAAGATATAAATAAATATGATCTATTTGAAACAGGACTTTTGTGGGACATATGGTCGAACACCATCAGTATCCTATCTCGGGGTTCCATTAGCATCGCTCTTCTAAGTCGCGTGAAACTGGAGAGGATGGAAGAGGAGATACCTGGCAGCTGCATTGAAGCCGACCGAGATCATGAACGCCCACCCGGCAATCGTCATGCTGCATATAGCAATAAGCACTCGTAGTTCAGTCGATCAAATACTGTGAAAATTGTTACCGTCATCATCCAACATCCCCTTGTTCTTCATGCAACATCAGCATCACTAGAAATTGTTATCTATCGTCATATTAACGAGTTCCAGTCTATGAACATGGTTTGTATCCGAGATTTCAGAACGATAAGCGAGCAGTTGATGATCTCACTCACCACACCGTGAGTGAATCCAGGGCCAGTTGAGGATCCTTCAGCAGACCAGCAATCAAGACCATGATCTGGTAGTACCACGTCTCCAGGCAGAGCATCACCGCCGACGCCGTCGAGAGCTGGAAGAACTCGGGCAGGCCGGCAAACGCTTGCCAGCTGAAGCCGGTCCACGTGAACCGGAACCGCCGGCTCGTCACGATGTATAGAAATTGGGCCGCCACTATGATCCACCAGCTCAGGCTCAACACCAGGGAGGCCCCCAACAAGCCCAAACCAACCTTGTACACCGCCACCCAGCTCAGCACCAGGTGCACCGCCACGGCGCCGGCGGAGATCCACGCGCTCGGCGTCACGATGCTCTGAGCCTGCAGGAACTTCTGGATCGGGAAGTTGGCGGCGTAGGCGAAGATCTGCGGGATGAGGCCGTACACGAAGATCGACGCGGCCGTTGCGATCTCTGCCGATTGCCCCAGTAGCAGTAGTAGCGGCCTCGAGAAGGCGTACACCACCGCCAGAGGTATTCCGGTCGCCATCAGGAGCACCGTCGAGCGCTGCAGGTATACTCCGAGCATCTCGTACTTGTGCGCGCCGTAGGCTTGGCCGCATAGCGTCTCTACGGCACTCCCCATCCCGAGCTGATATGCCATGCATTTTGTTTTTTGTTTTTGTTTTTTTGCCAAAAAGATGAAAAACTTTAATCCAAGTTCGGAAATTATGAATTTCTCCAAAAAATCCAAACAAAAATTGTTGACCATATCAGCTATAATTTCTTTTACTAAATCTTATGATCATCAAATTCTCTTATTATTCATAACGGAAATGGATGTGGTGTAATATAGTAATAGCATTACAGTAGCAATTTGGACGTGGTATCGTTGCAAGGTCTACGGGGAGGAACGGCGTACCATGAGGCCGTAGGCGAAGATTTGGATCCCATTGTTTCCGAGGGAGGAGGCGGCGAGCTCGAGGTTTCCGAGATGGCCGGAGAAGACCTGAGTGCCGAGCGAGAGAAGGTTGTTCAGCATGTAGACGACCACGGCGGGAGCAGCGAGGGGTAAGAGAAGCTGCATCTCCACGATGGTGGCTGACCAGAGTCGGCGAGGCCATGGCATAGTTAGGTCTGTAAGTATGCTCTCCAGCCGGCGGCTGTGGGTGGCTTCACCGCCATGATCATCGCCGGCCATGGCAAACAAGGAGAGAGCTACGTGTACATAAGAAGAATGGATTCCTCGGGCTGCAAAGGAACATATGAACTCTGTGGTCCACTCGATTCCCATCTATCTTATCATCCATTCCCATATCGTGATATGCCTTATTCTGCGAGCTTCAAGCGAGTTCCAACACCGGCGCAATTTGTCCTTATATGGGTAGCCTTATGTGATCTCCTCGTTCCCGCATGGAATTCCAGTGGAGTCGCTGCACATATTGCCCACAGGAGAAGCAATTTTGTGCTCTTCCTTAACAGTTAATGCTGGTGGTATCAACGGGATGGACATATCTATCTCAGTCACTCCTTGGCAAGTTTCAAACGTCTCCGTTACCGTCAGTCAGGTTCTCAATTATTTCGTGCAACCCAACAAACGCTCGTTTGTCTTCTATACATTGGAGTCCATGTATCGATCGGCATCAAGAAAACCCCTATACTAATATGTCTCTTCTAGTTCTGTCTGATAGCAGCTAGGTTTTTTCAATTGCACGACCCAATCTTGTGAGAAAAATCTTCTCATCTAGCATGTATAAGTAGGAGTTGTATTTACCAACTCTTATCGTACTCTTGTAATCACATTTTATTTAACATGATATCATAGCCTCTCTTAAAGAGAGCTCATCAACTTTTTCTTATGTGCCACGAAAACAAGACCATCGTAGCGATCGGTGTCGTTTGCCACCTCGTGCGCATATCTTTTCTTTTTGCTCTCCCAAATAAGAGAGCGATGATCTAATTGTTTTCTCCGAACTCTCCACGATAAAGAGAGATTTGCTTAGGAGGTCCTTGCAGTCTTGTGACGCATCGTAGATCATCGACAACGTCCCTCCTTCCTCCTTCCTTCTCCTACTGCTGAGGTATTGCTCTTAGAGCCCCAACCCTTGTCTTTACCTTCTCATAGATCCAGTGACACTGATGTCCCTTGGCTTGATCCGTGTCATGCTCATGACACTCCACCACCTATGCCACCAACATAATCTACTGCCTCTGGACATCTGATGACAACGTGATCTAAAAGTGGTATCTTTAAATCGCGTCAAGTCAATGACCTACATGCTAGAACGAAATACTCACCTGAAACCATCGGACCCACCTCCATTATTTAGGCTACAAAGTCTCCACACTAGCGTAAAGCCATGTGCGAAGAATATAATGCTCTCCTTCATAACTCTACATGGACCCTTATTCTCTTTCATCGCACATAAAACATCATCGGGTGTAAGTTAGTCTTTCGAATTAAGTGAAATCTAGATGGGTCAATTGGTAGATATAAAACACATCTGATGGCCAAAGGGTTTCATCAACACCCTAGTGTTGACTTTAGAAAGACATTTAGTCCCTTTGTTAAACTCACAATAATTTGACTTATCATCAGTTTGGTCATCTCAAAAGACTAGCACTTACGACAATTGGATGTTAACAATATATTTTTACAAGGGGGCTCTAACTGAAGATGTCTTTATACATCAATCTATCTTCAGTATCCGAAACATGTTTGTAAACTGCAAAAAGCTATTTATGGACTTCGACAAGTCCGAGAGCCTAGTATACCGAACTTAGCTCGCTTTTTAACTCAACCGGTTTCATCAACTCCAAGTTTGATACCTCATTATTTCTTTGATAATACAATGACAACATAATATATTTTCTGATGTATATGAATGATATTATTGTCATAGGTAGTATTTCCATGGAAATCCAAGCATTCCTCAAGCAATTGGTAGCTCAATTATCCCTTGAAGATCTCATAACCATGGGCTACTTTTTGGGAGTGGAAGCAAAATATACATCTTCCGGACTCTTCCTCTCAGAAATAAAGTATATTCAGGATCTCTTATCGAAAAAGAACATGCAGGACGTGGAAGAGGTTACAACTCCCTTCTCTGCTAGTGAATCACTCAAATTATGTGATGTAAGTCCTACTACATATCTCACTCAGTACCAATTAGTAGTTGGCTCCTTACAGTACTTAGCTCTTACGCATCTAAACATCACATTTACAGTTAATAAATTATCATAATTCATACATTGGTCATCTATTATGCACTAGTTCACAATCAAAGGAATCATGCACTATCTTTAAAGTGACCCTCAATCATGACCTCTTTCTCCGTAAACACTCACCACTGAATCTTCATGCCTTTGTCAATGTTGATTGTGTAGGTCACTTTTTATGATATTCCTTGGAGCTAATCCAAGCAACTGGAGTTCTAAGAAGTAAGAGATAGTCGCACGGTCTACAACTGAAGCAGAATATCGTGCCATCACCATCGCTACTACAGAACTCAATTGGGTCATGAATCTGCTCATGGAGCTTAACATCAAATCCACTCTTCCTCCTATGGTATACTGTGATAATGTCAGAGTCGCCTATCTTTGCGCCAATCTAGTATTTCATTCCCACATGAAACATATTGTTATCGACTTTCACTTTGTGCGTGATCAAGTTATCGAATGTTCAACTAGCGGGCTCACCCACTAAACCTCTTGCTCATAAACTTTTTTTGTTTCATCGGTCTAAACTCGTATCTTTGACAAGAGCTCAATTTTACGAAGGGCATAAAAGCAGCTATGATTTCAATTGCATAAGATAATCTCGTGATTAGTTGAAAAATTCTCTCATCTAACATGTATAAATAGGGGTTATATTCATCAACCTTTTTTCGTACTTATCTAACATTTCATCTCACACTGTCAACGTTGCACTTCCGATTTTTCCACCTTGTCTTGGGTTTGTCCCTCTCATGAACGCTCCGTATTGATCCAAGTTCTGATGGTTTAGGTTGTATATCCAAAAGAGATTCTGACCCTCAAAGCATCTGATAGCTTTTGCAATATTTTGTCTCTTTAGTTTGCTTCCTTGAGATCCATGGGGTCTATATTTTTGTCTCTTTACGTGGGATCACAAACTGTTCTCAAGCAAGCATACGGTCCAATATCATCTCACGTATGCAGATGTACAGAAGCATTTCTTCAATTCGTTTCATCATGGTTCGTGATTGGATAACGTTTTTCTCATTGATTAATAAGCTTCTAGATTGGTAAGGATTCAATTTGCTTGTGATATACGGCTAAGGTGGATGGCTGTATAAATTTTTTTTTGGACTTTGCAGATGTCCGTAGCTACCAAGAACGGTCCATAACGTGTGGCGATGATCTTTGAAATCTGTTGATATCGAAGAAGGAATAGATGATGTATGCTTAGAGAAAACTGTAAGTTAGCAGTCGATACTTCTCTTGTTCTGCTGCATGGCACGCTGCTTTGAGAGCAGCGTGGCACCTGTGAGCCTTCTCATGACGTGATACCTCCAAGTCAACTCATCTATTATGTCCATGGTTTCTGCTGTTGTGTTCAGCGATGACGCACGTAGCATGAGACGTTCCATGCATGCTAACTATTTGACTTCCACGGGTGGCAAGGTTTTCACCACCATAGTAAACCCACAGAAACGATCACGTCTCTCTTTCACAGGGCCTTCTGACGAGAGTTACAGCAAGTCAAACATATATCATCGGATTCAACCTGTGATCTTAAATAGACTTTTTCGGATGTCATGGTCTTAATTAGAGAATGCAAGTAAATGATTATAATCTTAGATGTTGAAAAGCTGCCTCAATAACAAATAGTTAAATCAATCTACGAAGGAGAAACCTTCTTTGCCTGCTTGTTGTTCCTTTTAAGACTAGTTTCTAGCATGCATATCTTGTTCCTGTAGCTTCTATTTGACTATTCCTTTATATTTTTGTTATCGTCATCAACAAAAGAAAAACATCGAAAAGCTTTAAGTTGCTACAGATTTTGGTGCAATTACGTCAGTCGATAGTATGAAGTGCTTGGCAAAATGTTGCTTATATAATGTTACGTCTAGCCTGTTGGGAGCTGGAAATTAAATTAGATAATGCACAATGTTTCAAGCACCGGTGGACAAAAAAAAAGTTTATATAAATGTATGATCGAGTACACCTTCCGAAGAACATTAATTGGCATTAACACGACATGAAATCTTCTAATTCGCTTATACAACAAACTGCGCAATAGAAGGAAGAAAGCAGCAGCGACAGGAGGATTGCATCCACTCTAAGTTTTTGCTTTTGCCAAGCATTTAGACGAAGAGAATGTAGCCTTCACCAGTGTCTTGTTATTGCCAAGACAAAGAAATGGCAAACCAGAGAGCAGTAGTTTAGTCTTCAACAGCCAAAGAAATGGCTTAAGCCACCACCACCTCTTCCGGGTGGTAAAGTTCCACCAAACCATTCGTATCTCTGTTGTTGCACTGTTTTTAACCTGGAATTAAATTGGACTATATCACAATTTTGGTGCATCCATCTCTAGTTTGATACTATACAGAGATGAGAAACTGACGGAGGGTCAAAGATAACCAATACATATGTAACAAGTAATACATATATATATATATATATATTCACCTAAAATGTAAACATCAAAATCCCTAAATAAATAAAAGAACAAAATAAAACAAAAAGGAAAGACAAAAGTCCTCTAAAATATCTTTTTATATCCTCCCTCGTAATTTATTTTACATCATCTAATCTACGATCTGTGGATGACACATTAAAATGGAGAAAAGAGGGATACAGGTATACACCCTATCTTGAGCAATACACAGACTCGTAAGACAAGAATTCGTCATCATCATCTTCAGATCAACAGCTTACTCGGGTACCTCCGGTATGGTGTGTAGACTCGGCCTCCAGTGCGTCTCTTGATCGTGGTGTTCCCAGGTCTCGCCCAAGCTCATGAGATCGGCAAGAAGTTGTTGAAGCGGCCGCTCTTTGCCTCTTGTTCCTCGTAGCAGCTCCTCCAGTTGCTTCTTGCTGATCCTGATCTTGATCTCGGTCGAGCCGGCGCCTCCCCCCTCCTCCGCCTCTTGTTCCAACAAAAGCTTGGCTTCATCTTGCTGCTTTCCGCCCATGGCTTCCCAGAAATCATCCTCATCGACCCCACTGACCCGCCGCTTCTGCAAGCCGACGCAGTTCCCCATCTCTCTTCTCTTCCTGGCAATCCGAGTTGAAAGCAGCTTCCTTACGCTCGGAACGTGGATGTTTGAACAGGTAGCAGCAAGCGGAAGGAGTCTCTATTTATAGAGGGGAAGCATAAAAAAAAGTTCTACCTCGATGACATGAGATGAGATGCACGGAAAAATTAAGAGGAGGAGAGGGTCAAATCTGATCTAGAGAATGAAACGCCACCGTCGGATCGAGTCCCACGTAGCGAGGATGACGAAGCCAATTCAGCAACGTGCCTGCTTCGGCCCCGCTGCTGGCGTCGGCGCTGTCGCGTTGTTGGCTGGTGAGGGCCCGCCGACAACCGGCACGGTGTGAACTGCACCATTGGGCGAATCGTCTGTCAAGTGCTTCGCTGCTGTCGCTCGTCGGTTGATATCTTATTTATTAAGTAAATAAATAACTCATTATTCATTTCGATTGACGAATCTAAGTCGACGGAGTTGACTTTTCGGCCATCACTCAGAAACTAACGTGGTTGTGAAGATGATGAGATCAGTTTAGATAAGGATAAGATTTATTTAGATGTGATAGATTTTTTATTATTTTAAAATATCTGTATTATGTCTTTTAATGATTATAAATAGGTGCTCTTGGTTCATTCCAGAGTACAGCAGACTGAAGTTCTGCAGAAAAACCAACTTACAGTAAGTGAAGACTAGTAGATCCAGAAAAAAGAAAAAGAAAAAAGAGAAGATGGCAGGTCTTACAGTAAGTGTTCCTAATCAACTTCTTCCTATTCTCAAAGGTGATAATTATCAGTTTTGGGCTATTAAAATGAAAACTCTCATTGTTTCACAAGGATTGTGGAAGTTGGTAGAAAATGGTTTTGTTGAGTATGATCTGCAGGATCCTAAGACTACTAAGGATCAAAAACATCAGATGAATGAAAATATGTAAAGAGATGCAAAAGCCCTCTGATTCCCTATTTCCCAGAATCATGATGGCATCAACATCAACAGAAGCTTGGGAGATATTAAAAAATATGTTTCGAGGCACAGAGAAGGTAAAAATTTCAAAGCTTCAAATTTTTCGTCGTGAATTTGAAACACTTATGATGAAAGATTTGGAATCTGTTGTTGATTTCTTCTCAAAAGTTTCTTCTATTGTGAATCAAATGAGATCTTATGGTGAAAATATAAAAGATCAAACTGTAGTAGAAATTTTTTTACGAAGTTTATCTTCAAAATTTGATATGATCTCTACTGTTATAGAAGAAGCTAAAGATACAAGTATATTATCTGTAGATGAATTAATGGAATCTCTTTTAGTCCATGAACAAAAAGTGAACAGATCTTCAGATGAAACTTTGGAACATGTTCTTCAGATGAAGATAGATCAGAAGAAGGATCAAAAAGAGAATTCAGAAATCAGATCTCAAGGGAGAGATCAAAAGGACAGAGGACGAGGCCGACCAAATGAAGGTAACAAAGAAACTCGAAAATGTTTTTGTTGCAAAAAAATAGGACATATTGAAAAGGATTGTTGGTACAAAAATAAAAATTCAAATGTTCCTCTATGTTCTTATTGTGGAAAATATGGACATTTTGAAAAAGATTGTTGGAACAAAAATCAAACAAACTATCATGAGGAAAAAAATGATGACAAAAAAGATGAAGAAAATATTTGTTTTATAGCATCTGATGAAAAATATTCTAGATCTGTTTGGTTTTTGGATAGTGGATGTAGTGATCATATGACAGGGGATAAAAGTCTATTTCAGAAACTTGATGATTCGGTCAGATCTACTGTGCAGATGGGAAATGGTAAAAAGGCTCAAGCAAGAGGAAAAAGAACAGTTGCTATAAACACAAAGTCTGGTAAAAAAATTATTGATGATGTGTTATTTATTCCTGATTTAAAACAAAATCTCATTAGTATAGGACAACTAATGAGAAAATGATATTATGTTATTTTTGATGAAGAAAGATGTCTGATTTATGATAAAAAAAATTGGTAAATTGATAGTAACTGCAAGGATGACAAAAAACAAAATGTTTGTTTTATCATTTTCGGACTTCGCTACTCCTACCGAATAATCAACATTATGAAAAAATAGTTATGATCATTTAAAATTCTGTGGATCTATGCAAACTGTCTCAGATGATGCAGGTCGTAAGGTTGATGACACACATATACAGAAAAGGAGTGAAGCTCTAAATTCAAAGGACAACAATGAAAGTACACATACAGAGTTGGTAGAAGTTTCTGATGATGTGAAGAAAGCCAAGAGAAAGAAAAGAAAATTGAAGCTTCCGCATACAAAAGGATTCAATCCTACAAATACAGAGTCTCCATCATATCATCAAAGATGACTACTAGGTGCTCTTGGTTCATTCCAGAGTACTGTAGACTGTTGATTGAAAGTACTCCTGGTGTCATCTACTATTCTCTTCTCCTTCTCTCTGAAGTTCTACAGAAAAGCCAACAAGATGGGCGGACGTACAGTTTGCCGAATTCAACTATACTATATGGCTTCGAATTAGAACCAAGACACTGTTAATGAATACCGTCATTTTGATGCGAAAGGTTTTATAAGTTTAATTCAACAGATCCGAAACAATGCCCGTGAACAAATAAATGTGAAGATTTAAAGATGATATGGTGCGACACAGCATGTATTAATTAGGTAAACGAGATGTTTATCACTGATGGGAGTATAACCTGGTCATTGGATCTTAGCCTTTAGAGTAGAAATCATACAGTCGTGCATGCATTAGGATTATAACTGTTCTTAAAGAAAGCCAGCCATACAATTATTCATTACAGTCATGAAAAATGATCTCTATCCAACTACCGAGTGTTGCCAATCATTGACGATTTGTTGTAGACCGGTGGATGATGCAGCTTATCAGTCTACGATTTCTTAGTAGACTGGTGGATGATTGTAGGATCTTGAGAGCCGTGAGGCTTCGCAACACTTACTGCTCCTCCCTCTCGACCGTCACCGCTTGAGCATAATTTGCAGCGGTAAGTTGAAGATTGGATGGTAGTTTGAAGATCTCGTTGATAAGTGTTTCATTAATAAATGAAATATATCTTTTTATTTCTTATTTTTATTTCTATCATGGTATCACAGTCATGTTGAAGAACGATAGAAGTTTCCTGACGAGGTGAAGATAAAAATTACGATTCTAGAGGTAATTGCACGGGAAGAGGTGGAGCCGGAGGTGAGGAGAGAGGAAGCTACGGAACAGAAGTAACTAGAGAGTATGGATCCAACAGAGATGCGTGAGAGGGTGAAGATGTGTCGTAGGAATCCATTGGGATGACAGAGTGCTTGTGATCCCAAAAGGGAAAGATAGACTCTACAAAAGTGACATGCCTGGAAACAAAGATTTTAGCAGCATGAAAATCATAACAGCGGAAGGTATTATGTTCAAGAGAGTATCCAATGAAAATGCAACGACGAAATCGAAGTTGTAGTTTGTAAGAATTGTAGGGACGTAACCATAGATAACATAGACAACCAAATACTTTTAATGTCAGCAGATTAGAATGTTTGTGAAACAACTTTTCAAATTGTGATTGATATTATATAATGGGAGTAGGCATCCGATTAATAAGGTAGACAACAGTTTTAAATGCTACAGACCAAAAAGTGGATGGCATGGAAGCCTGATGAAGCAACGTTGGGCCAGTTTCGACAACATGTCGATGTTTATGTTCGGCAGAACCAACCAATTGAGGAGTATATTGAGGGGATTTGAGATGTTGAATACTGTAAGCGAACAAATGGGATGCATGGGCTTGATATTCACCCCCACCATCACAATAGACAGTTTTAATGGAAGTCTGAAAGTAGTTCTCGACCAAGTTCTTAAAGTTGGAGAAGATAACAGTGACATCAGACTTTTGACGGAGGGGATATAATCATGTATACTTTATAAAATAGTCTACAAAGATAATATAGAATCTAAACTTGTCAAAGAAGAAAACTGACATAGGACCCCAAACATCAGTATAAACAACCTCAAATGGTTTAGAGCAGGAAATGAAAGATGTACCAAAAGGTAATTGATGACTGTTATTGCTAAGACAGGCATCACAATGAGTAATAATATTACTAGATTTAAAAACATGAATATAATAGCGAGAAAATAATTTTTGTTGAATAGAGGTCGAGGGATGACCAAGACATTGATGCCAAATGTCGACTGGAGCAGTAGTAGAAGAGTTCGCAGTAGGTCGAGTGAGATACAAGACTGACGACCATTCGTAGATGTTGTCTTTATTCGGACCGTGAACTAAGGATGCCCCCGTGCAAGTCCTTGACAACAAAATAATCAGGAAAGAATTCAATAGAGGTATGATTTTGTTGGCAGAATTGAGAGACATAAATAAGGTTTCTTTTAATGTGGGGTGTACATAAAACATCATCGACTGTGAAAGAGGTGTCATGTGAATTAAGCGATGTAGAACCAGTATAAGTGATTGGAATTTTTTTACCATCATCGATGACAATGTCTTTGTTCCGCCATAGTTGTTGTGGATCGATAAGTTCTGGAGATCGGAAGTGATATAGTGGGAAGCACCATAATCTACAATCCAATTGGATTGACTATCAGACGGAGTAGTCATGACATCTACCTGAGGCAAGGTTGATAGAGCTAGAAGGCGAGGTCGAGACCAGCAAACTTTTGCAGAGTGACCGAGTTTGTCACACAACTGGCAGACAATAGGCTGACGAAACATAGGAGGAGGATAACGTGGCTGGAAGGAATCATTCTGACGATGGTTGAAGGTTGGAGGCTGTGGAGGAGGAACATACGGTATTGTGCCCATAGGAGGAAAGTTGACCACACCTTTTGAAGTATTCTTGTTGTATTTACGATTTGGCCTTTTGGATTTATGGTTAAATTGAGCAATGATGGGAGGTCCTGGCAGAGGTCCTGAGAGCCTATCGTGACGCTTCAGGTAAGCTTCAAAGTCTGTTAACTTGTCATAAAGATCTTCAAAGGAGATTGGAGAGTTGCGTGCTCGAAGCGCTGCTGCAAGTTTCTTGAATTCTGCGCACTCGGTCCATTAAGTGTGTCGACGAGAACTTCTTCATCAATTAGAGAATGACCTATCAAAGCTAGGTCATCGATAATCACATTAATATATTGTAAGTAGTCGACAATATTATTTCATGTTAGGAAACCTTAGCGGGTGCATCACATACACAACGGAAATCAAAACAAAAATTGGTTTCCCACGTAGATCAAATCATCATGCAAAAGATTAGGGTCACGAGAAAAATATAAAAACCGATAAAACCGTGTTGTGGGAGAGATTGATTTTACATAGGGAGATCGTATATCCTTATATTTCAGATCCGGATAGAGAAGATGAAGGAGGTCAAGCATCCACCTCTTTAGCGATATCCACACGATGGATCTCTATAGCAAAACTCCTCCAATCTGATCTCACAACTCTTGCTCAAAGGGAGGGAGGAGAATAGGAGGTGGTGGCTAAAGCTACAGCTTATCAACCATGAGTCTTCCCTCCTATTTATATAGAGCCACCAAAAATCCTAGGGCTCCTGCCTTAGTGGGTATTGGATCTCCATCCAATAACCCACTAACCTTGTATTATTGGATCTCTATCCAATAATCTCCTTAGGCCTCTAATTGGGCCTTAAGCAAGGAGCCCATCAGCATATGGTCTCATCTAATGAGAATAGGGGCTAATTGGATCTCCATCCAATCCTCTATTCGCTGAAGCATCCACCATATGTGTGTGACCCTCTAGGCCCGATACCAAGCTGGTCGTGAGTCACTCTCATCAGAACTCCATCTGATATTATGAATTATTATCCCCATAATAATTCACTCGACTCATCGATTATGGACATATTAGGCCACTACGCCATAGTCCTCAGACGGTATAGGGGGGATCAAATTCATCGGACCTGTCTGTCCACAGTTACCGTGTATCTATAATCCCTCATCCAACTAATATCTCAAAGACCTTATATTGGACATGGTACTGTCAGGTCACATACGGAATCTGTCATAGTCTCGCTCTAATCGGATTCTCCCGGAGAACTCTTTATCTCTCAATCCGAATGACCCTGGCCAGGGATTTGTCTGAGCAAACACATATGAGATATTTCTTTCATGATATCGAGAGTGGATGATCATCTATTGACACTCAATTACCTTTGTAAGGTTAGCTACCAATCCCAATAACCAACTGTACCAGATCTGAAACTTTCAAAACCTGTAAGTCTGGCGTCAAAGAAAGGAGTACTAATACAAGACATCCTTGGTGTCTCAAGTCTAAGGACTAGATACACAACTGAGACTATGGAATTGATGTCTGACATTAGGTATCATTAACCATATAACATTCCATAAGTGGATCAATCAGTGAACTCATTCTCCAATGAGCACCTATACTATATCCTTAGTGTCTCCACACAAGTGGCTATGAGACCAGTTGCCTCCATCATAGGAACAGTTATATAGTACACCGATCTGTCCAGTTATCTCAATGTCCATCTTGAGTAACCTATGACCAAGATTATTTAAGATCTGTGTTTAAAGGTGAATTGATCTCATTATCGTGATCTGATCATGATCCGACTCCCATTGCACAGAACCAAGGACATCACAATATATATATAACAGATAATGTGAGAATATGCCAATATTAATCATAAGCAAAAAGATCACACAACGTGTCACACGTGCCATCACTCACGTGATTGGCTTGTAGGGCACCTATAACCAACAATCTCTCACTTGACCAAAAGTCAATCACCTATGTGTCTGATCCCCATCAGACCCTTGTGACGCTCAAATACAATTTGAGCCAGCGGTTTCATCAGTGGATCTGCAAGGTTATCTTCGGATGGAACTCTTTCCATTGCTATATCTTTTCGGGTCATGATCGCTCTAATCAGATGGAACATCCTCAGAACAATTCTGTTGAGTCCTGAGTTCCTTTGTTAGAGTTATTGCCCTGTCGCTGTCACAATATATGGGAGTCAGCTCCACACTGCTTGGTATGACTCCCAAATCCTTGATGAACTTCTTCATCCAAACTCCTTCCTTTGCTGCTTTTGCTACAGCAATGTATTCCGCCTCTATGGTTGATTCAGCAACATTATCTTGTATGGAACTCTTCCAACTTACTGCTCCTCCATTCAGGGTGAAAACAAACCCTTAATTCGACTTGCTATCATCAATATTGGACTGAAAACTCGAGTCAATGTAGCCCTTACCCTGAAGGCTACCTTCTCCATATATCAGTAAAAGATCCTTAGTGTTTCTCAAGTACTGAAGGATACACTTTACTGTCTTTCAGTGTTCTAAACCTAGATCTGCAAGTCTTTACTGTGGAGAGCATTCCTACATCATTCACAATGATTAGGAAGTCATTCATATATAGCACCAAGAAGGTGATAGCGTTTCCACTTACCTTCCTGTACACACAAGGCTCATCTTTGTTCTTAATGAAGTTATAAGATCTGATCACCTCATCAAATCTTATGTTCTAACTTCGGGAAGCTTGCTTCAATCCATAAATTGATCTAAGCAACCTGTGTTTATCACACAATTAGCTGATTGATTCTCTCTTAAAGATCTCGGCAACCTGAGTTATTTTCTTAGTGTCGAGGCTATGTTTACATCCTCTGGCCTCTTTCTTTTATAGAGAAAGTACATTTAGGATTTGCTATTAAAGACGAACATGCAAGATGCAAATGAGGTTACCACTCCTCTATCTGCTAGTGAATCACTAAAGTTATGTGATAGTAGTCCAGCTACAGATCCTACTTAGTATCGATAGGTAGTTGGCTCCTTACAATATCTCGCTCTTACTCGTTCATATGTCTCCTTTGTAGTTAATAAATTATCTCAGTTTATGCACCAACCGTCTACCTTACACTGGACTGCTGTCAAACATATTTTACATTATCTTAAGGGGACCATCGATCATGGCATTTTTCTTCGCAAGCATTCTCCCTCTCAGCTTCATGCCTTTCCCGATGCAGACTGAGACAATAATATTGATGATATAACTTCTACATCAGGATATATTATTTTTCTTGGTGCTAATCCGATTAGCTAGAGTTCTAAGAAACAAAAGATAGTTGCCAGGTCTACTACTGAAGCTGAATATCGTGCTATTGCCACTGCTGCTGTCGAACTTAATTGGATCAATAACTTACTTACGAAGCTTAACGTTCACTCTGCTTCTATGTCTGTTATTTATTGTGATAACATTGGTGCTACTTATCTTTGTGCTAATCCAGTTTTTCACTCCCGTATGAAGCATATTGCTATTGATTTTCATTTTATGTGTGATCAAGTCATTCGCCAATAGCTCCGTGTTTCTCATGTCCACACGACTGATCAACTCGCAGACTCTCTCATGAAGACTCTGGCTTGTAAACTTTTTTCCTTACATCGATCCAAGATCGACGTTCTTGATAGGAGCTCGATCTTATGAGGGCATGTTAGCTGAACAACTTTTGTAACTGAACGAGAAGATCTCGTTCATCAGTTGAGGAAAATCTTCCCTCAACCATGTATAAATAAGTGTTGCATCAATGAATGAAATATATCCTTTTGTTCCTTACCTTTATTTCTATCATCATCCATTTTTATGACGATCGCCGATGAACCCTCCTCCCCTTGCTCCTCCATTTCATTCGGTGAAAGCTTAGGACATCCGGCGATTGTGAGACTCTTTGTTAAACGAAGAAAGCATAGAGTTATTACACAAAATACACTAGGACAAGGCTTGGACTTATATATTTCTATCAAGATTCTTTACAACTTCACAAACTCTATAATTTTTCATAACATAATATATGTGGTGTATATATAGTCTCCAAAGATATATATTTTCATGACACAATATATGAGGTTTATATGGTCTCCAAAGATATATTACGTTAATAACTCTAAATGAATCAACTCTTTTAAAAAAAAATCCTTTTAAGAATTAATAGTCAAATTGGCTTGTTCTTCCATAGACATCTAATCTATTTTTTACTCTTTTGATGTAATGAAC
This sequence comes from Ensete ventricosum, assembly GCA_029747655.1. Lineage (NCBI taxonomy): Eukaryota > Viridiplantae > Streptophyta > Magnoliopsida > Zingiberales > Musaceae > Ensete > Ensete ventricosum. The sequence continues at coordinate 10,273,256 of JAQQAF010000009.1, read as the reverse complement.
CTCTCTCTTGATGAAATTAACCTCTTTATGATACTTAAATAAGTTTAATTCCAACATTCTTCCCCCTTAGACTTATTCAATTCAACATGCCAAGTTTCTTTCGAAGTTGTTGAAATATTTTAAATTTGAGAGATTTTGTAAGTATATCGACCACTTATTCACTTGTCATGACATGATGTAGCTCTACTTCTTTATTTTTTATATGATCTCTTATAAAATAAAATCCTATATCGATATGCTTCAATCTTTCATAGTAAACTGGATTCTTGGCTAAGGTAATAGTTGATTTGTTATCAACATAAATTTTGGTTAACTTCTCCTGTAGCATATAAAGTTCTTGAAGTAATCTTCTTAGCCATATTGCATGACAAACACAAGAAGATATTTCTATATATTCTACTTCGTAACTTAATAGAGTAACGATATATTGTCTTTTTTAAGACCATATAAATGTAACTCCACCAAAATAAAATACAAATTCAATTATACTCTTTCAATCATCATAGCTTTCGGTCCAATCTCTATCACAATATCCAATAAGCTCCAACCTTTTAGATGATAAATAGAACATTCTATACTCAATTGTTTCTTTAATATATCATAAATTTTTTTTTAACAACATTTAAATGAGATGTCTTAGGTTCCTTGTGTCTACTTATTAAACCAACTCCAAATAGTATATCAGATTGAGTGCATGTCAAATACATTAAACATCCAACTAGACTTTTATAATAAGTGAGATCAATGTATTTACCTTCGTCTTCCTTAGTCAACTTGGTGTCATATTCAATAGGTATATCTGTAGGATGATAATCTTCCATAGAAAACTTCTTCAGAACCTCCTTTTCATAATTTCCTTGTGAGATAAAAGTTCTTTCGTTGTCTTGTATAAGTTCAATACCAAGAAAATAATTCATTAAGCCTAAGTCGATCTTTTATAACTCTTTCTTTATAGAGTGCTTAAGATCTTTAATCATGGAGCTACTACTACCAGTAAATATTAAATCATCTACATACAAGCATACAAACATGATATCATCATCAGAGTTCGATTTTGTATAGAGAGTATGTTCATGTGAACATCTAGAAAAACTATTTTGAATAAAATAAGCATCTATCTGAGAATTACATGCTCATGGAGCTTGTTTAAGCTAATAAAGAGCTATCTTTAACTTATATACCTTGTTTTCTTATTCATAAATAGTAAAACGGAGGGTTATTAAACATATAACTATTCTTCAGGAAATTCATTAAGAAATACTGATTTAACATCCATTTATAATTTTTTTAGTTTATTTGAGCTGCTAGGAAGATAAGTAATCTTATTGTCTCCAATTGAGCAATTAGTGTGAATACTTCTTTATAGTCGATCCCATATTATTATTTATATCTCTTTACGACCACTCGTGTTTTGTATTTCTCTATCTCTCCTTGTGTGTTTCTTTTTATTTGGAAGATCCACTTAACATCAATCGCTTGATGGTTTTCTGAAAGTTTAGTAAGCTCCCATGTATCATTTTTGTTGATAGCACAAATCTCCTCCTTTATAGATTATCTGTATTTTTCTTCTCTACAAGCTTCTTTGAAAGTTAATGATCATATCTAACAGAAATATAAGATAAAGAAAGTTCATCATTGTTAGTATTAATTCTTCGAGTCACATTACATAGCTCCTAAATCGGTCTTGTCTATCTTATAATTAGACTTCTTGAATCGTGTGATAGAACTGATCTAGATGATGATTCCAGTAAAGCCTCTTCTATTCTTGCTTGTATTACATCATCCTCTTTTGAATATATATATATATATATATATATATATATATATATATATATATATATATATATATATATATATATATATATATATATATATATATATATATATATATATATTTCTTATATTGTTCATTACTTTTCCAGTTCCAAATCTATTGTTCATAAAACTCAACATCTCTTGACATCACAACTTTATTTGTGATAGGATTGTAGAGTTTGTAACCATTGAGTGAATTCTCATAAAACCTAATACAATATATTTTTGAATTTTATACTCAAGTTTTGTTCTCTTTCTTCTAGTATCTTGGCAAATGTAATACTTTCAAAAAAATTTAAATGATCGACTTTTAGTTTTTGTTAAGCAAGTAAACTGCATAAGCAATAACATCTCTCCAAAATTCTTTAAAAATTTCTCTTTCCTTTAACATGCATCAGACCATATTAAGTATAGTCCTATTTTTTCTTTTTGAGAAATCATTTTGTTGAGGTTGTGTGACATGATGAATTGATGTAACATTTTATAATTCTATAAAAATTTTCAAACTTATTTGATGTATATTCACCACCTTTATCTATTTTTAAATCTTACAATCACGTTGTCTTTCAACCAAGTATTTAAATTTTTAAATTTTTTTAAAACTTATTTCTTTTCCTTTAATATGTAGACCTAAGTTTCGCCACTATGATCATCAGTGAGGGTAAGAAAATACTTGTTTTCTCTAAGTGATACTGATGTTTTGCTCTTTTTGTTCTTCTGACTTTGAAAAACCTTATTTCTTGCTTACCTACAATACATACTTCATATAATTTTCATGGGCAATCAATTCTTAGTTTTGATGTCACCATATTAAGCTTCTCTAAAAGTTTTAAAGCAATTTAAGTGAGCATATATAAGATGTCATAATGTAGAAATATCCTCAATATCAGTCTTAAAAATAATTTAACTGATAAAAAATACATAAATATATAGGAAACATTATTATCTTTACTATTTTCACATGTGCGATTAATGTATTATTCTTATCATGAATGATAGAGTCATATCTTTCATCTCAATATTATAATCTTTTTTAAGTAATTATCTCAGGCTTCTAATATGATTTTTCATATCAGGAACATAATAAACATCTGAAATGCATAATTCTTTACCATTATTTTCGATAAATAATGTAATATTTTACCTTTGCCTCTTACTAGTCTTCGAGACAGATCACCAAATGTAATATTTTCGGAATAACCTTTATCTATTTCTAAAAATAATTTTAATGACACACATGTGATTTAAAGCTCCTATATCTAGATACCATATCATAGATTGATCTTCCTTCAAATTATTATGTCATTAGCAAAACTGGTTTTCTTTCTTCTCATCATTTTCAACAAAATTTATCTTATCACTTTGATTATTAGGGTTATAATAACATTTAAAGGAGTAATGTCCATACCTTTTACAAACATAACATTATATTTTATATTTTTTGAATTTCTGCCACGTCCACGGCCTCGGTGACATCGACCATAACCTCGGCCTCTAATTAGAATTTTCTCTTTCACCTTCATTGTTTGAAGTTTCTTAATTGGTCTAATTTCTGCCACCTCTTTCTCTTTGTCCACGATGTCTTCCTCTTTGAGAATTTGATTCACCCTTATTTTCAAGTGTAAGCTTGGTTTGTAATGCTTGCTCCATAGTTTTATCTTCTTAATTTTGTAATTCTTTGTTCATGAACTTGCAGGGAACTTGTTAGTTGTTCTAAAGATATTTTTTCTAAATCTTTAGATTTTTCAATCGTAATAATAATAAAATTAAATTTTAGATATATAAATTTTAATATTTTTAAAAATTACTCTTTAATCATTTATTTGTTCACTATTTTATCTCATTTGATGAATAATAAAAATGATCTTGAGAAGTAATCATAAATAATTTCAGAAGTATCTTGTTATAATTTTTTAAACTCGGCTCGTAAAACTTGTAGACAAATTTTTTTACCTTATCAACACCACCAAATATTTTTTGAAGCATTTCCCAAGCCTCCTTTGAAGCATTTATTGGAATGATGATCTCAAATATTATACCATAAAGTCTTTGGTAGATCATGAACAAGGCCTTTTTCTCCTTCTTCCTTTTATCTTTAAGTTGTTTTCTTGCTTCTGCATTCGTAGCTCCTTCTTCTGCTGGACTTGGCTCAATAAATCCATCTTCTATAAACTCCCATATATCTTAGGAGTTTAGAAGAACCTTCATTTGGATGCATCATATGTCATAAATTTTCTTTTGTTAATATAGGAACTTGGAGTTGGAAGGTGCTTGAGGATGAGGCCATAGCTTGACTTATTTCTGATACCAAATATTGAACTTGATAAGAAGAAATGATAGAGTTATTACACAAAGGAAGAGTAAGACAATGCTTGATCTTGTATATTTCTCTCAAGATTAAAAATAATTTCACAAACTCTATAATTTTCATGACCCAACATATGGGTGTTTATATAGTCCTCAAAGATACATTACATTGATGACTCAAAATGAATCACTTTCTTTTATAGAAAAGTTCAATAGTTTTATTCCAACACTCCTAGCCCCTCTACGGACCTCAATTCACTCAAACTAAAGCATTAATTCCTTAGGAAGAGATATTAGGTTCGGACAGTCCCTTGTATCCAATTCAATATTATCAAGATTAGTAATTCATAGACTTCCATGGAGCTATATCGAATCACTTGGTTCTTCAAGCCTATGTCTATGATCCATTTGTTAAGACTAATTCAATTAGTTATGATCAATTTAAGTAGTTATGATTAGATAAAATAAAAGATTAAGATTTAGATCTAAATTTAATTTAGATGAGCATGAGGTTTATTAAGATATGATCTATTTTTTAGTGTTTTAAAATATTTATACTTTATCTTATAATCAATATAAATAGGTGCTCTTGGATCATTCCAAGGCACTATAGATTGAAAATACTCCAAATTGTCTCTACTATTCTCTTTCCCTTCTTCCTAAAGTTCTACATAAAGCTAATAGTGGTTTCAGAGCCAAGTTCGAAGAAGATTAACAGGAGTACGTCGATAAAAGGAATGGAAGGTTAGTAGATCCAGAAAAAAACAAACAAGAAGATGACAATTATTGATGTAAGTATTCCTAATCAACTTCTTCCTATCCTCAAATGTGATAGTTATCAATTTTGGGCTATTAAGATAAAAACTCTCCTTATTTTACAAAGATTATCAAATTTGGTAGAAAATAGTTTTGTTAAGTATAACCTGCAGGATCTTAATGTTACTAAAGATAAAAAAGATCAAATAAATGAGAATATGCAGAAAGATGCAAAAACCCTCTATATGCTACAACAAGCAATAGATTATTCCCTATTTTCTTGAATTATGATGACATCAACATCAACATAAGCCTAGAATATATTAAAATGTGTTATTAGAGGCACATACAAGGTAAAAATTTCAAAGCTTCAAATTCTTCGACGTGAATTCGAAACTCTTATGATGAAAGAATCAGAATTGATTATTGATTTCTTTTCGAAAGTTTTTTCTATTTTAAATCAGATGAGATTTTATGGTGAGAATCTAATAGATCAAACTGTAGTAGAAAAAGTTTTACGAAGTTTATCTTTAAAATTTGATATAATCTTTACTGCTATAGAAGAAGCTAAAGATACAAGTATATAATCTATTGATGAATTAATAGATTCTCTTTTAATTCATGAATAAAAAGTGAACAGATCTTCAGATAAGGTTTCAAAACATGTTTTTCAAATGAAGATAAATAAGAAAAAGAAACAGAAGAAAAATTTAGAAACCAGATCTCAAGGGAGAGATTAAAATGGCAGAGGACGAGGTCGATTAAATGAAAGTAACAAAGAAACTCGACAATATTTTTGTTGTAAAAAAATAAGGCATATTGAAAGAGATTGTTGGTAAAAATAAAAAATCTAAATATTCATCTTTGCTATTATTATAAAAAATATGGCCATATTGAAAAAGACTATTAGAACAAAAATCAGATAAATTATCATGAGGAAAATAATAGTGAAGAAATGGATGAAGAAAATATTTTCTTTATAACATTTGATGAAGAATATTCTAGATCTGTATAGTTTCTGGATAGTGGATGTAGTAATCATATGACGAGATAAAAATGTGTTTTAGAGACTTAATAACTCAATCAAATCTATAGTGTAGATGGAGAATGACAGCAAAATTCAAGTGGAAGAAAAATAAACAATTATTGTAAACACAAAGTCTAGTAAAAAAATTATTAACAATGTGATATTTATTCATGTTTTAGAGCTTCTTATAAAAAAATTGGTAGCAACTATAAGGATGACAAAAAAATTAGATTTCTCCTTACATGCATTCATTGCTACTGCTACTGATGAATCGACACTATAACATAAAAGATATGGTCATTTGAATTATGATGGACTAGAATTATTAAATAAAAAAATATGGTAGTTGTCTTACCTAAGATTAAAAATAAAGATACAGTTTGTGAATCTTGTATTTTGAAAAACGTCACGTCATTCTTAGAGAGCCAAAATTCGATTGGAACTTGTGCATATATATATTTGTGGGCTCATGCAAACTGTTTCACGAGGTGGAAGTATATATTTGTTTACTATTTACAGATGATTGCACAAGAATGATGTGGGTATATTTTTTTGAAAGAAAAGGTTGAGGTTTTTTATGTTTTCATAATTTTTAAAACATTTGTTGAAAAACAAATTGGTTATTTCATTAAGACTCTATATACTGATAGAGAAGGTGAATTCACTTCTAAAGATTTTATTGATTTTTATAAGAATACAAACATTCACAGGAAACTAACTACAATCTACACCCCTCAATAAAATGGAGTAGCAGAGCAGGAAAACCAAGTAGTGGTTGACACTACTAGATTACCAAAAGAGTTTTCGACAAAAGCTGTGTACATCGATTGTATTTGCTAAATCATTTTCATACTAAGGCAGTATAAGAAAAAACACCTAGCATGGTTAAATAGAAAGCCAGATGTAAGTCATTTAAAGGTATTTAGTTGTGTTGCTTACTTTCATGTTCCTATTGAAAAAAGTACACTTGATGAGAAAAGTATTAAATATACATTTGTTAGGTATAATAATGAGACAAAAGGTTTTAGACTTTCTGATCCTGTAACTAAATAATTAATTATAAGTCATGATATTATTTTTAATAAAGAAGAAGCTTGAAACACTAAAGTAGTTGAAACTATAGTAGAAGAAGAAGTAGATAAAGCACATTGCACATTGCCTTTCAAACATGTCATTCTTGGAGAGCCAAAATCGATTATAACTTGTGCATATATATGTTTGTGGGCCCATGCAAACTATTTCATGAGGTGGAAGTATATATTTTTTTTACTATTTACATATGATTGCAATAGAATGATATGGGTATATTTTTTGAAAGAAAAGACTGAGTTTTTTTATATTTTTAAAAATTTTAAAATATTTATGAAAAATAAATTAGTTATTTCATTAAGACTCTGCGTACTAATAGAGGAGGTGAATTTACTTCTAAAGATTTTATTGATTTTTGTAAGAATACAAGCATTCACAAGGAACTAACTACAAGCTACACCCCTCAACAAAATGGAGTAGTAGAGTGAAAAAATCGAGTAGTGGTTGAGACTACTATTACCAAAAGAGTTTTGGGTAGATGATGTGAATACAATGGTGTATTTGCTAAATCACTTTCCTACTAAGGAAGTACAAGGAAAACACCTAGCATGGTTAAATAAAAAGCTAGATGTAAGTCATTTAAAGGTACTTGATTCTATTGCTTACTTTCATGTTCCTATTGAAAAAAGTAAACTTGATAAGAAAAGTATTAAATACATATTTGTTAGGTATAATAATGAGATTAAAGGTTTTAGACTAACTAAATAATTAATTATAAGTAGTGATGTTATTTTTAATGAAGAAGAAGCTTGAAATTCTAAATCAGTTAAAACTATAGAAGAATAAGAAGTAGATAAAGCACATTGCACATTGCCTATTAATACATTATTTAACTCTTATCATATTTTCAATAGTTCAAGTGATTCAAGTGATTCTAGTGATACTGAATCACCTCCGTAAAAAATTTATAGTATATTTGAAATATATCAATCTGATGATTTTGCATGTTTTGCTTTGAAATCTACTTGTTTTGAAGTTACAGCTCGGAGAGAAGAATGGGTACAAGTAATGGATAATGAATTACAAGTTATAGAAAAAAAATAAAACTTGAGAATTGGTAGATTTGCCTCCAGGTAAAAAAGTAATTGGACTTAAATGGGTGTAAGTCAAAATTTAATGCTGATGGCTCACTGCAAAAATATAAAGCCTTTTTGGTTGCCAAAGGATATACTCATATTTCAGATATTGATTTTTCATAAACTTTTTTGTCTGTTGCTAGAATTGATACAATTAGAATTATATTAGCATTGGCAAACCAGAAAACATGAAAATTTATCAATTTGATGTTAAATCAGCATTCTTGAATGGAAAGTTGCAAGAGGAAGTTTATGTTAAGCAAAATTTAAAATTAAAAGATTGGAAGATAAAGTGTACAAATTAGACAAAGCTTTATACGGCTTAAACAAGCACCGAGGGGTATAGTCAAATTGACAAATACCTTTTTCGACATAATTTTCAAAAAAATTCAAGTGAGCCAACTTTATATATAAGAATTTAAGGTATCAAGATTCTTATAGTCTATTTATATGTGGAATTCAATAGATATGCTGGTCGAATTTAAGAAAAATATGTTGTTGGAATTTGAAATGACTGATGTAGGGCTTTTACACTATTTCTTAGGAATGAAAATTATTCAAAATGCTAATGAGATTTTTTTGTGCCAAGGAAAATATGCTAAAGATTTGTTAAAAGATTTCATATGTCAACTTATAAGCTAGTGAGTACTCCAATGAATACAAATAATAAACTTATGTTAGATAATGGAGTGGAAAAAACAAATAAGCAACAATATAGAAGTTTAATTGGAGGGTTAATGTACCTCACACATTTAAGACCAGATATTATGTTTACAGTTAGTTTGTTATCCAGATTCATACACAGCCCTAACAAGCATCACTTTGGAGCAGCTAAAAGAGTTCTTAGATATATCAAAGGGCTCTCAATTATGACATTTGTTGTGAGCAGGTAAAAGATTTTAAGTTATATTCTTATACTGATAGTGACTAAGTTGGTTGTGCAGACGATAGAAAAGTACTTCAGGTTTTGTTTTCAGCCTTGGCTCGGGTGTGATTTAAAGGACAATGAAAAAGCAAGAATGTATTGCTCTCTCAAGCTCTGAGGCTGAGTATATTATGGCTACAAGTACAATATGTCAAATAGTTTGGCTTCGAAGATTTCTAGCAGATCTTCAAGAAAAATAAGATGGACCAACTAAAATCTATTGTGATAACAAGTCCACTATTGCAATGACAAAGAATCTTGTCTTCCATGGGCGCACCAAACATATTAAAATTTGATATCATTTTATTCGTGAATTGGTTGATAAAGAAGAAATTCAAATGAACTTCTGCAGCACCGAGGAACAACTTATCGATATATTCACAAAAAATTTGGCGAAAGAAAATTTTATTTTTTTATCCTAAGACAACTTCAAGTTATAACTATTTGAATTAAGGGGGTATGTTAAAATTAATTCAAGTAGTTAGGATCAATTTAAATAGTTATGATTAGATAAAATAAAGAATTAAGATTTAGATCTAAATTTAGTTTAGATGAGGATGAGGTTTATTAAGATATGATAGATTTTTTAGTGTTTTAAAATATCAATAATTTATCCTTTAATCAATATAAATAGGTGTTCTTGGATCATTCCAAGATACTACAGTTTGAAAGTTTGATACTACAGTTAGAAAAGTCGACACCATTGACAACCGAAATGCAGACAATTGTCAAAGTGAAGTCAGCTTCCCAACCTCATTTATTGTTCTAATTGTCCTTTCATCTGCCTTAATATTCCTCAAGTCAATAAGCTTACTCGTGCCTTATGGGAGATACTACAATGGACAAGACTATTGGTCCAACTCATAGGTGGACTTAGACGGGATATTTGGGCATTTAGCCTAAATCTAATTTATTATTAAAAAAGGAAAAATATAAAATAAAACCTAAGTGGATGTGAGGCGGCTTATCTTGAGGCAGACGAAACAACACAACACAGACATGAACAATAATAGCATAGTAAAAAATAGAGAAAAAAAGAGAGAGAAAATAAGCTTTTATAAGATGATCAAATAGCAAAACTTTGTTAGTTTTAATCCAAATTTAATGTGGAGAATTCTTCCAATAAGCTCTACAATCCTAATGATATTGATCTGTGGTTTATCCTCTCTATGATGATTTTATGATATACCCACTTAGTGAGTTTAGATCTTTTTCCTTTTGTGAGATCCATCTATATTAATGATGACATGTCATTGTTGAACCAAGATCTATATTCTTGATGTTATTATGATCCTCTAGTTATTCTGGAGAAGTTTTATTATAAACCTATTATCATTATTAGTGATAGTGGAGGTTTGAGTGAACGATAATCTCGTGATTTTTTCTGTATTAAGTTTTCCACGTTAAAAGATATAGTGTCTCACTTTGTGGTTGATTCATTATTCTATTGTTTATCTTGTTCTGGTTAATATTTGTTTTTGCTAACAAGTTGGTAATTTGGTGAGAAACTTATTTTGATACACAAAGATGGAAAAGAATTATTCTGCTTCAATAGTTTTTCCCAACAAGTGGTATCAAAGCTAGGTTGTTTGGTATAAATTTTGCTTATGTGATTAAAATGGAAATGTCAAATGGTATAATAATATTAAACTCATCAAACTATTCCACTTGGAGGCGTTGTTAGGATCAAAGCAGCACTAAGAGGAGGAGGAGGGGTTAGTGCTTATGAAAAATTTACATTGATTTAAATATTCGTTCAATAAAAACTATATCTAAAATGTATTTAAGCGTAGAAATATTTGTAAGAGTGCAAGCAAAGGTAGTAGATAATTAAAGAAGAAATCAATGAAGATAAAAAGTAAAGAAGAGGAAGCAAACCAATTTAATAGTGGTTCAGTCTCGTGACATATGTTCAATCCCGATTCCTCCTCTGTTGAGGTCACCGACTTCCAATATTGATCTTCTTAAATTTGTGAAGATCAACTACACTCTTACAACTCTATTTTCCTGTTATAGGTTTAGGAGATAACTTTTATAAGTCTCTAAGCTCTCCCTTAAACAAAAAAGAATACACAAGACGAAAAGAAGAGAAGATCTCAAATAATTATAATAGCATTTTTTACAAGGTTTTTGCTCTTAATGCTTGTATACCTCAAGCAAGGATGGGGGTGGGGGGTGAGAGTATTTATAGGCTCTAAATGGCTTTAATATTGGAGCTAAAATTTAAATTTTAAGAGTTCCCGAGGTGTTGGTCTTGAAGACTGTATTCTGGCGGTATATCGCCAGTCTGGGTAGTACGACCGCCTAACAGTCTGGGAGACTATATCTGGGCGATTCAATCGCTTGACACACCTTCGAAGACTATGTTGTCTTGGAGATCGTGTCTTCGAAGACCATATTTTTTCTAACGCTGGGTTACTGAAATAACTTTTATAATAAGTCTAAATCAGCCTCAACTAAGGCCTAATGATATCTTAATTGAGTTAGTAAAACTAACTCTCACTATGATGCTAACTATGACACTTAAAACACAATCTTCATTGTCCGACCATCAACTGATCTCTTGTAAACTCTCGACATCCTTCCGGTGAACCCTCGGTGAGCTCCCGATTTCTTCCGATGAACTCTCAGCATTCTTCCGACGAACTCCTAGTGAGCTCCCAACAACCTGTTGATGAACTTCCTGACAAACCTCCGGTAAGTTCTGAATGAGCTCCCGACAACATCGTCCGAACCTCGGCCTACCTCCAGTGGACTCTCGACGTGCTCTCATTGTATCATCCGAACTTCGACCCGATGCTCGAACTTGACTCCAGCCTAACATCTAATTGTAATGCCCTTTACTATCGCAATTAATATTGCATCACTTTCTTTAACACATAAGTTAGATAATAAAACTCATCAATTGATTTCATCATTAAAATCTGAGATTCAACAGGCGTATGATCAAAAATTTGCTCTATTGTAAAGATCTGTATAAGCCCATCAAAGTTAAAATAAAACATTCTATTATGGATGATGAGAAATGAGAGGTACAATATAGAAAAGCTATTACCTATATTAGAAAATGGATGGATATAAATTTACACGAGCATATTTCTGATGAAACTAGAGCTGATGTTGTTTGGTAGAGGTTATAAAATCTTTTTACAAAAAAGATATTGGGAAACAAAATTTCTCTTCTCAGAAGGTTTGTCAATTTAAAGTATAAAGATGATGGTAATATTATTGAGCATATAAGCCTATTTCAGAGTCTTACAAATAAGCTAATTAATATGAAAATGAATATAGATGATGAAATGCAAGGATTGTTACTCATAAGCTCTTTACCAGAAAGTTGGGAAACATATGTGATGACAATTTTTAACTCCAAGCTAGAGGGGACTCTAACTATAGATATGGTTAAAGACAGTTTACTAAATAAAGATGATAGAAGAAAAGAACAATGTGAATCTTCTTCTGGTGCACTTGCTATTGAAAACAAGAAAGACATAGAAGAAATCATAGTAGAAATTTACATGATTATAGAGGAAGATCCAAGTCTAGAAGAGATATCAAGTGTTTCTATTGTAACATGTCAGATCATATGAAGAAAGAGTATAGGTTCCGGAAGTGAGAACAAAATGAAAGAAAGAAAAATGAGAAAGAGACTAATACTATTGTTGTTGAAGGTGATATTGTTAGTATTTGTGATGATGAAAGTATCAATCTTGCAGCTCAAGCCAGTAAATGGAAAATTGACTCAGGTGCTTCTTTTTATGTTACTTCTCATGGTGATTTCTTCAGATCTTACACTGTTGGTGATTTTGACAATGTCAAAATGTGAAACAATAGTACATCTAAGATTGTGGGTATCAGAGATATTTGCTTGAATACCAGTATTGGGAGCAAATTGATACTTAAAGATGTACGATATGTTCCAGATATTCATATTAACTTGATATCTACAGGGAAACTTAATGATGAGGGATTTATGCACTATTTTGGTGAAAGCAAATGGAAGCTCACTAAAGGTTCTTTAGTTGTAGCGAGAGGAAGAAGTATAACTCTTTTTATGTTATGAAGGCTAAGCTACACAAATGAGAGATTAAAACAATTTAAAACAATGAAAGTATATATCTTTGGCATAAAAGGCTTGGTCATATCAGCGAGAAGGGACTTTAAACTCTTGTTATAAAGTAGTTCTTACCAAAGCTGCAAGGTACATTTATTAAATTTTGTGATAATTGCTTAGCTGGAAAAATATATAGAGTTATATTTCATACTTATCCATCATCTAGAAGATTAAATATTATTGAATTAGTTTATATTGATGTCTACAATATGCAAATTAGAACTCTTGGAGGTGCTTATTATATTGGTACTTTTATTTATGACCCTTCTAGAAAAGTTTGAGCTTTTGATTTGAAATCTAAAGGCCAGGTACTCGATGTTTTCAAAGAGTTTTATGCCAGTGTTAAAAGAGAAACAAGAAGAAAACTAAAGTGTGTTCAAGCAGATAATTGTGGTGAGTATAGGGGTCCTTTTGTGAATTATTATAGGTTTCATGGTATTTGGTTTAAGAAGACAGTTCCTAAAACTCCTTAACAAAACGGTATGGTAGAAAGGATGAACAGAACAATTGAAGAAAAAGATTAGGTATATGCTTTCTCATGCCAAGTTATCTAAGTCATTTTGGGGGGAGGCTATGATAACTACAGTTGATCTAATATATCTTTCTCCATCAGTTCCTCTGAAAGGTGATGTTCCAAAGAGAGTATGGAAAAGAAAGATATATCTTATGATCATTTGAGAGTCTTTGGGGGAAAGATATATCTTATAATCACTTGAGAGTCTTTGGGTCTAAAGTATTTTTTTATATTCCTAAATATGAGAGGTCCAAGCTTGATAATAAGGCAAAAACATGTATTTTCTTGGGATATAGTCATGAAGAGTTTAAATACAAATTATGGAAACCAGTGAACAAGAAGATTATTAAAAAGCAGAAATGTCGTGTTTCTTGAAGACCAATTATTTGAAGATGGTGATACATGTTGAGAAGTAAAATACATCTGTTTATATTCCTTGGAGTTTGGGGTCAATTCATCTACCTAAAGTTCATGATGATCATGGGGGAGATAGACAAGAAAATAATGGTGAGAATGTTAGTGATGATGCTCCTACAGTTGATGAAGCTGAACCAACTGAACAAACTGAGCAAACACCTCCACCACTAGATGAGATTCCATTGAGAAGATTCACAGGAGAGCGACGACCATCTACAAGATATCCTCCTTATGAGTATGTTATGCTCACTTAGGGAGAGAGTCAAAAACTTACCAAGAAGCTATTGTACATGAGCATAAGAATGAGCGGGTTAAAGCTATGCAAGAAGAGATCGAGATCCTTGCTTGAGAGTCACACCTATGACTTAGTAAAGTTACATAAAGAGAAAAAACTCTCAAGAATAAATGGGTTTATAAATTGAAGACTTAAAATAATAGCTCATAACAAATAAATAAGACACGATTAATTGTGAAAGGATTTAGTCAGAAAAAGGGTATTGACTTTGAATAAATATTTTTTCTTATGGTGAAAATATCCTCTATCCGAGTTGTTCTTGGTTTGGTTGCCCGCTTGAATTTAGAAGTTGAGCAACTTGATGTGAAAACTGTATTTTTACATGGTGACTTAGAAGAAGAAATATATATGGAGCAACCAGAAGATTTTAAAGTTAAAGAAAAAAAAATCCAGTGTGTAAGCTTAAGAAAAACTTATATGGACTCAAACTGTCACCTAGATAGTGATTAGAAGTTTGATTTCTTTATGATGAACCAAGGGTACAAATAAATCACAAATGAGAAAGAAAAAGAAGAAATATCCAAAGTACCTTACTCATTTATAATAGGCAGTTTGATGATGCTATGGTTTGCATTGGGCCAGATATAGCTTTTGCAGTTGGCGTTGTCAATTGATTTTTCTCTAATCCTAGTAAGGAACATTAAGCAATAGTAAAATGGATATTAAGATATCTGAGAGGTACTACCAGGTTGTGTTTATATTTTGGTATTGGTTAACCTATGCTAGAGGGTTATACAAATGCAGACATGGTATATGATACTGATTCCATGAAGTCCACTTCGGGGTTCTTGATGACTTTTGCGGGGGGAGCAATCTCTTGGCAGTCTAAGCTACATAATTGTATTGCTTTATTGACCACAGAAGCAGAATACATAGCAATTACTAAAGCATGTAAGGAAGCTTTATGGATGAAAAAATTTCTAAAGGAATTTGGTTTGAAACAAGAAGGATACAATGTTTACTGTGATAGTCAGAGTGTCATTCATCTCTCCGAGAATTCAACACACCATCTAGATCTAAGCATAATGATGTAAGACATTACTAGATTCGTGATGTGCTTGAGATTAAAGAATTATACTTAGAAAAGATGTATGTCGATGAGAATAAATCATATATGTTGATAAAGTCTTTACCTAAAGAGAAGCTTGAAGCATGTAGACGTAGAGCGGGTTTGATACAGCCTACCATATGAGCTGGATGGGGAGAATTATTGGATCCAGCTCATATGTGAGCTTGGACCGAACATTTGAACATTTAGCACAAATCTAATTTATTATTAAGAAAAAAAGAAAAAAAAAAGGAAATAAAATCTAAGTGGATATGAGGCGCCGTATGGTGAGGCAGACGAAAACAACACCAAGGTGAACAGTAACAATATAGTAAAGAATAGAAAGAAAAAGAATAAAGAGAAAGTAAGCTTTTACGAGATGATGTAACGCTAAAGCTACGTCAGTTTTAATCCAAATTTTATACGAAGAATTATTGTAACAAGCTCTACTCCCGATCTTAACGCTGCACAAAACCTTTCCAATCTGTGTCTGTTCTCGTCTCCTTGCTTCTCCATCTGCTGCTTCTGCAGGACTCGGTAGTGGAACTCGTCCAGTAAATCTTCAGAAGCCGCCTCCTGGAGCTATATCACCAATACTTTGGCATACTGTTTCAAGGTCTCATCTTTGATCCACGGATTCTCGGCTTTGCTGGTGACGAACTGAATTTTGAGCAGGGAAGTCTTTAGCTTGATGAGATCATCTTGAAGTCCGTCCTTCACCCCAAACTGGACTGTGAATTCAGCCAGCTTCTGGACCAAGCTCCCGATAAAGTTGTCCGCCAGCCATCCCGGGGCAGATGGGATCAACGACATTTTATCGAAGAGCTGATGCTTCTTCCTCCAAACATAGAGGAGATAGATCTCAAGAAGAGAGAGCGCCTTTTGCTTGGAAGGAGGGCTTCTACCGCTGCAGATTCCGACAGGTAGCTGAAACCATTTGGAAGCTGGACACAAAACCCACATGCAATACCTCTGTCACTGCAATAATTCGGTCATATATGTCGCTAATTTACCTCGTACATGTTTTGAATGGTATATTTCTTTTTGACAAGTTCAATAAGAATTTTCTTTTCTGTCTTAGTGTTTTTTTTTTTTTTTTGTCTTTTTTTACAGTACACCGCTTTTAAATACCTACTCCGAATTTGCAGTTCGATGTCCGGTGACGGTCTAAGTTGCAGTTCGATGTCCGGTGATGGTCTTGCAATCGGGCTTCGACTGGGGCATGCGTTGACGGAGACCCAACAACATAAACAGCAAGCATTCATAAAGCAGCAGCAACGGCGGATCGAACACTTGGTTGCCTCTTAGATAAGATTTGGAACATGTTTATTCAAAGATCTAGTTCTTGCTTCTTCCCTCGATCCACGAATGAGTTGTAGGAGAAGCTAGCGTTGGCTTCAAATGGATAAGGCAATCATGTACTTTAAGCACGCACAGTGTTGATATCATCCTTTGTCCAATTTTCGTGGAACTCATCTACACGATTGATTGATGCCCAATAAAACGCCCACCTGTGCAACACCAAAAAAAGGACCAAAGCATCAAAGAAAACCAGCTCCTCTCTCTCTCTCTCTCGACCAAAGCATCAAAGAAAGCCAGCTCCCCTCTCTCTCTCTCTCTCCCTCTCGCTCTCTCTCTCTCTGGCCCTTTTGCGGAAAGGCGAAGGTGATTTGGCCGGGGCCTGCTTGAAAGCAGACATGCACCTACCATGGTGCAAGGTGTCCACTGGCCACCAGCTAAAGCTCGCTCCGCGCGTGAGCTGTGCCCGAAAGAAGTCCATGGCGACCGCGCTGGTCGTACTCGCCGTCTCCCACGTGTGCCTCGTGCAGTGGAAGCAGGTGCTCGGTCGGGCGTCGCGGCCAGAAGCTTTTCCGTGACGAGAAGCAATGGCTGGTGGGGAATAATGGCGTGGGTCGACAACAGTGACAGCAGAATAATGTCGCAGGCCCCGAGACTCGCCTCTCTAGAACTCGCTATCGCTGCCCTTACGTGGCATCCTCTCCAGCTGAACCCAACATCGACAACCTAAAACGCCGGCCTAAATCCGCATATTTCGGGTGGTAATTGGTGCTTGTGCTCACCGGGCGTGACCGTATATCATGGTTGCAGTGATAAAACATGGCACGGGGTGGGAGGAGGGGAGGGAGAAGGGAGATGGAAGCTCCAACAACAACAACAACGACAACAGGAGATGGTGGCCTCTCCGCTCTCTTATCCACAGAGTTCCTCGTCTCTCCATCCGGGAATAAGGTGCGACTCATTGCTCATCCGGTCCTGTCTACAACCTTTTTTTGTTTTTTTACTGTTGTTCCTGAAAGCATCTGCTGCTTTGATTTGCTTATACCTGCCAGGTTGTAGCTTGATTCTATTGCTCTTCGTCAGGGATAACTTTCCTGTAGTTTCTATTAAGCAAAGAAATTATACAAAAGTCATATACTGTTTTTTTTTTTTTTTCTCTCTTGTTGGGGACTTGAAGTTGTTGTCGTTGTGAGGTTCTCGAAGCCCATAAAACATATGAAATATGCAGTAAATCTTCACTCTTCTGCCTCTGAATGTTATGCAGTGTCTCAGAGTTCAAAACTTGATCTGGTCCAAATAGGGTCTCACCTTTATCTCTTGTTAGTGTGAGTTATTGGATGCTTAATTGTAATTAGGCTTCCTGATTTTGATTGAAAAAGTTGCAAAATTTCTTTGTTACAACTTTTTCTGTTTCTTCCTGCTTCTCAATTCGAGCTTAAAAGGATATATCCTTTTTCGTTGTTGTGTCCCTCAAGAATCTGTGTAACTTCCGCTACAAAAATCCCTGTTTGTTTCTCTAATCACTTGTTTTGATTTGCTTAAGAAGGAAAAAAAAAAAAAGAGAGAGAATGAAAGAAGGAAAAATGTACAAGAATTTTAAACCTAGAACCATCATGTCAAAAATGTGGTATAATTATTTTGTCTGTTGTGGTGGCCTAGAATGTTAGGTGTTCCTTTTGAATTAGTATTACGATCAACAAATCTGTATGCTCTCCTTGCTACTGTTTCTCAGACATTCTGCCCTCTTTTTCTTGAAATTTCGGCAGCTCACTTTATCTTCATTAGGAATTTAGTGTACCTAGAGATGACCTAGAAGCATCGGCTCTTTAGGTTTTATTGTGAAACAACATAGAAAGAAAAAGAAAAAAAAAAAAAGAAAATCTGCGTCAACTGTGTTCGAGAGAACCTCTCTACGCGAATTGAGCATTACTTCATAATATGTTAATTACATCGATCTAGCTTATTTACTTCTCCACACGGGCGCACATACATGCACATGGAAAAAGGGAAATGTCATGTTCCGGATTCATGAATCTGAAACCTTTTGTGGTTGTCAATTAATCAAGAGTGTATCTCATTTTATTTTTGTATGAGGCAATATGTGAGATTAATGCGGACTTACAGGTTAATCCTAAAGACATAGAAGGAAAGACCATTGGTTTGTACTTCGCTGCAAATTGGTACCAAAAATGTGTTTCATTCACCCCACTTTTGGTCAGTGTTTACCACAAGCTAATGGAGCAGGAATTACCATTTGAAATTGTGTTTGTGTCGTCTGATGAGAACCAGTCCTCTTTTGAGCAGTTTTATAGCTCAATGCCATGGCCTGCAGTACCCTTCAGTGATCTAATCTCCAAGAGAAGTCTGTCTCATAAATTCCAAATTGAAGGCATTCCAGCACTAATTATCCTCGAACCAGGTGGTGGCTTAATTCAGACAGAAGGAGTGGAGATCTTGTGCCGCTATGGACTTCAGGCTTTCCCTTTTACGTCTGAAAGGATAGCAGAATTGGAGGCCGAAGAAAAGAGAAAATACGCATCTCAAACCTTAGAGAAGGTCCTAGCGGTCAGTGGTAAAGACCACATTATCAAACACAATGACCAGGTAAGAGCATTGCACCTTAGATTTGAGTTGCAAGCGCTTATTAGATTGGCCCTCATAGCAATAGAAGTTGCAGGTAACTTTTTCAAGTTTGGTGGGAAAAACAGTAGGCCTGTACTTCTCAGCCCAATGGTGCCCTCCATGTCTGAAATTCACATCAAGGCTGATATCCATATACAATCACCTCCAGGAAAGAAGCGAAGAGTTTGAAGTTGTATTTGTTTCGATGGACAGAGATGAAGCAGGATTCCTGCAATACTTCTCTGGTATGCCGTGGTTCGCATTGCCCTACGATGAAGAGTCTTCAAAAGCACTAGCTCGGTATTTTGATATCCAAGAGATTCCTGTGCTTGTTATAATAGGTCCTGACGGGAAAACAGTCACAAAGGAAGGAAGGAACCTAATAAACCTGCATATGGAAATGGCATATCCATTCACTGAAGCTCACAATAGGTTGCTCCAAGAAAAAATGGATGAAGAAGCTAAGCAATACCCAAGTTCTTTCAAACATGTGGGTCACCGTCACGTACTTAATTTGGTTTCAGAGAAATCAGGAGGTGGCCCTTACATATGCTGCGCATGTGATGAGCAGGGCTTGGGTTGGGCATACCAATGCCTCGAATGTGGCTATGAGATACATCTTAAATGCGGCCGTGAGGTTAAGGAAGGCACAGGAGAGAGACAGGCAGGCAGAGGCTGATGGCTCTTCTTGTTCTCTGGGTGCAGGTAGGCAGTAGATGAACTTTGATAATTAGGTGCCGATCATGTCTTTCTACTAGTGGGAAAGCTTGCTTGTATAAAAATATCAAAGTTAGACCAGTTCTGATGATTAATTGGGCAAAGGAGTTGACAGGGTAGGGAATCAGAGTCATAGGTCCTTTGGACCTAGTAATACCCTTAAGCATGAACAGTAGTATCATTTTTGTCTCTTAGCATGTGTGTCTGGTGTTTCCTATGCTGGTTTTGATGGAGCCATGATCTGTCCCTACCCACCATGCTGTACCTGAGAATGTGCTGATTGACCGACGAAGTTGTAGTTCCTGTTAATATTAGAATATCGATTATAAGTTGCGAGATCTGTTTATTTCTTCATTGCATGTTCAGTATGTTATACGCGAAATATAATTGTGTTTCGAAACTGCTGTGGAATACTGGAAGTAGACTGTAATTTAGATAGATTCTTGGTTGACCTCTACTGATTACTGTGTAATATATCACTTTCAGTATGTTATATGTGAAATGTGTTTGTGTTTCGAAACTGCTGTAGAATACTGGAAGGAAACTGTAATTTAGATAGATTTTTGGTTGACCTCTACTGAATACATGTAATATATCACTTTCAGTATGTTATACGGGAAATGTAATTGTGTTTCGAAACTGCTGTAGAATACAGGAAGTAAACTGTAATTTAGATAAATTTTTGGTTGAGCTCTACTGATTGATTACTGTGTAATATATCACTTGCATGGTATGCCATGGTGTGAACCAGATCTAGTTTTTTGCTTCCTATTCTGCAACCAAACTGGAATTTGTTCTCTTTAAATAGAGAGATTTTTTTTTTTCTTTTTCTTTTTCAATGTTGGAACCTGATAGAGATGGATTCATGATCTCTTCCTTTTGACATAGGCTTGGTTTATTTGGATGGAAAGAACCAACATATCTTTCAAGAACCATTCTCCTCCTCTATTCTAAACTGTGGGTATCTAAACTGTGTGTGTGATGAATGCTTGATGGCAGCAGAAATGCATCAAATATTAGTGGTTTTTTATATGAGAATGCCAACAGCACATATGGCTCACATTATTTTTTTCATAAAATGACCTGCTGCTGCCTTCTTTCTTTTTCTAACAGCAAGTTGGATTCATTATTGTGATATATGAGGATGTTAATTTGTAAATTCCAGTCAAGTCACTTTTCAAGTTAGAGAGATCAAGAACAAGTTAGACAAGTCAAAAAGAACCCAATCATGTTGAATTGTTCTGACAAATTGGATTGAAAGTGACTTTGATGTTTTCCTTGAAATTTGATTTAACAAGAAGAGTATTATGATGTGCTTCTGAAAAGCAATAAATAAATAAATAAATAAATAAAAGCATCCACATCTATTTAATTGATGGCACTTAATTTTTCTAAGACTCCCACTATGGAAAATTGACTGACATATGATAGCTCTTGTGATGCTCCCACTACATTAAATACTCAAACCAATAATAAACATAGCTGAAAAATAAAACAAATTAATCTCTCTCAAGGCATATGGAAGGAGCATAGCAGCTGAGTCCCAATCAAAATACCCAAAAAGCACAATAAACTATATCATAACCTGAACAAAGAAAAAAGTATGTTTACAAGTTTAATTAAAATCATCTAAAAGTGGGATGAATAACCTATCTGGGTTCTGCATGAAAGCTGAAACTACAGATCAAAATGAGACAGTGTGACAAATAACTAAGAAGGGAAAATTAGAAGCAGCTACTAACTAACCAATCTAAAGGCCATATAGGATAATTGTTCTATCCACTTCATATAAATCCCACAAGTTTTTTCTCAGCACAAATGAGGTTGAAGATTTATATTATGACATATAGTAAGTAACATTGAAAATTGTTGTACACAAGAACTTACATGAACATTTGGATTTCCCACCCAAAATAAGCAACACTTTTAAGAACAGGGAAACTGTTGCCACACCCCCTTCATCATTTCCACTCAGACAAAGCTAAACAGCTGAGATTGATTTTGGAAATACCCCCACCCACCAAAGGACAAACCCCACCAAAAAAAAAAATTCTGCTTGCCATGTACACAGCACAGAGTAAATGCCCATCACTCAGTCACTTGTTGAGTATCTTGAGGTCCAGTACTTCTCAATCTCTTTAGCTGTTCTTCCAGGGATTCTTCCAGCAATCAGTGACCACCTGTTTTTTTAGCAAGACAAGGAACATCAAAGAAAAGAAAAAAAAAAAAAAGTACAGATTGGTTCCAGCTGCAATCTCAAACAATGGCAAATCCAACCAACCTTTGTCCAACCAAATTATACATCCTGGCAATGAGTTTCTCCTCATCCTCTGAGAAATCCATCATGGAATTTTGGGTGTTTCCCCCTGAAACAACCCCTGATGAGGCAGGCAAAAAGGAGAAGAAGAAGAAGAAGAAATAGATGTCAGCCATGCCAACCATCCCTGATGACAAAGTGAAGGTGAACCTTATATTAGAGAAGTGCAGATATGTACCTTTAGAAACATCCTCAGGCGATCGATCCAAATCTGCCATACCTCAAATGGATACAGAAGATTCCAAGATTGAGAGCACCCACCCTTTTCTCTATTACCTCCTCCTCCCCAATAGATGTGGTTTCTGTGGGAGATCAATGAGCTCATAAGTAGGTAGGCCTATATAGAAAGGTTGGGGAAGGGGTGGTGGTGAGGGAGAAGAATGGATGGTAGGACTAGAAGAGAAAGACTGGTAGTTTGCTCTTTGAAATCTTTAACAGTTGAGGGAGGGTTGATAGGTTGTTGGAGAGAACTCAAAGGTGTTTTGTTAGATGGTGGATTGGAAGCGCCGCATGAATGAAAGATGCCTATAATGGAATGGGCATGGATGTCGGATATGACTCTTTTTTTTCCCCGTATGGAAACATGGCTGGGCCCACTTATACTACCCAAAGTAGAATAATATGTCTGCTTTTGATTGATTACGTAGAAAACCGGTGTGGTGGCTGAGCTATACGACTGTGATAATAAAGGCTTATTCTATGTGCTACCAAAGGAGAAAAGGATTAGTTTTTGGAGGTATTAGTTGTGGATACAGTCGTTTTAAGTATCAGAAAGAAAGAGATACTCTTATATTATCAAAAATAAAATAAAATAAATAATCCAGCTCATATATCATGTGACAAATCTATTTACGATGCTATATCTCGTGTGGTAGGTATTACATCAATAATTAGGCAATATATTATTAGTCCGTATATGAACAGTGATATCAGATGGGGGTTAAGTACTTTTGTGTGGGGATGGGAGGGGGCCAAGTTGACCATCGACGCAAGTACTCACCTCGCATTTAGACTTAAAAGCCTGTGCAACAATGTTGCCATCAACTCAACTTGGTTTTAAAGGTACACATAAGCTTGTCGATGCTGCTACAATGGCTTTTGCCAAGCTTATAAGGGAAGGCTGGGAGAGTTCCTAGCTGACAACATGTCTGTCTACTATTTGTAGCAAGTCAATCCTTCAGAAAACTGCAGTATAGATGTTGTAAGATTTGATCTTTTTGATTGCGTTGGTAATAAACTATAGATATCTGTTTCATCCTTTACTGAAGGATGTGTTCATGAAATCAGACATTGACTTAGAAATGGAAGGAGATCATACAGCATGTCATAGAGTAAGACGAGAAAGATTGGATCATGCAAGAGAATTATATAAGAAAAAAATAATAATCATCATGAACTCTAAGCTAGATTTAATTAGGAAATTCCAGGTACAAGAAAAAAAAATGCATCTTAGCAGTTTGGGATGCCATGAATTCATTTGTTACGAACTGGTACGGATAACAAGAACACCTCCATAGTCCATCTAAAGTGAGTTGGAGTTCTTAATGCTTTGGAGAATGGGTAGAAATCTGTGGTTTGGATGATGTTGTTGCTATGACTGCCCTAAATTTGATTTTGACAACATTATTAAAGGCCAAACTGAACCCAGCTTCCATTCTTCCATTTGCAATTGGGGCTTCTTTTGGTCACAAAAACCAGATGTAGTATTTATCCTGTACCAACTGAGATGTCCAGTATATACCTTCTTCTTCTTCTTCTTCTTCTTCTTCTTCTTCTTCCAGCTGCTGTAACCTCTGGGAATAAAGAAAGAGTTTTGAAAAGCTGCTCGTCCTATGCATTAAAGAGCATCAGTGACATTTAAGAATGGCTGTCCTGAATCTAACCTAACATGGTGTGATATAGGAGGCAAGATAATTCAGCAGAAAAGTCCTGCGTAAGTTGGATGCAGCCATCCATCACCTTTCTTTCTTACAGGGATCAAAGATTACTTCATGTACACTATATGGAATGCAATGGTATCATCAAAACAATTGCCGGGGTGTCCGAGCTGTGTGCTCTTCGCCAGCCATCGAGCATTCGATTCAGTGCAACCTCATCTTGCGTACCAAGATAATGATGGAGGTGTTTGACCACATCTGCTCTTCTCATTTTTCATGGCCACGAACATTTTGGCTGGTGAGTAGCAAGCAGAACATTAGGCTGCCATTAACATCCTGGAAACACTGTTCATGCTGTTGATGGTATTGTAGAATCACGATGTGGTGGTGGTGGTGGTGGTGGATGCTCCTCCGAGTGAACAGCCAACTCATCGACTTCTTCTTGCATATTACTTGCTTAGTTTTGCGAGAAAAACTCATCGGTTTCATTTGCATATTATTTGATTTATGTTTGATTCGTCTGAAAGCTTACTGGGAATTGAGATTGGAAGACAAACACTTCGCTTCCTCGGTGTCGGTTTGTAAGGACGGGGGTGGTCATAGTCCACCATATTCTCATTCATCCGTGCCAGCTTCAACTTGCGTATCATCACTGTTTCCAGCCATGACATGTTTGAAACCGTGATGCTTGCTTACGTTACGTAAAATGTTCATAGAGCCGATTTCTGTGATCGGTGAGTGTTCTAAGAGTTTTCACGCCTTGGGAAGTCAAAAAGACTGAAACAAAAGAACAGCAAGAGAACGCCATTGATGCAGCACATAATACAATTCTGGAGTCGGCTCGAGTTGTCACTACTGCACATCCATCACCTCGCGAAATGAAGAAGCTGGCATTAATCCTCTCCCAGGAAATGAAGAAGCTGATGCAAATATCACATAATACAATTCTGCACTACTGCACATCCATCACCTCGCGAAATGAAGAAGCTGGCATTAATCCTCTCCCAGGAAATGAAGAAAGCTGATGCAAATGTCACATAATACAATTCTGCACTACTGCACATCCATCACCTCGCGAAATGAAGAAGCTGGCATTAATCCTCTCCCAGGAAATGAAGAAGCTGATGCAAATGTCACATAATACAATTCTGGAGTCGGCTCGAGTTGTCACTACTGCACATCCATCACCTCGCGAAATGAAGAAGCTGGCATTAATCCTCTCCCAGGAAATGAAGAAGCTGATGCAAATGTCACCCGAGGCAGACAACCGACGATGGTAGACTCCACCAGGTGAGAGAGAGATAGAAGATGATGGCCAACAGCACCCACTGCCATTAACGTGCCAGAAGTACCTTCCGAAAGAGCTGAGTCAGCGCTCGAGGAGATAACACCCTGCGTGATCCCATTAAATGCTTCTCCTGTACCAGACAGAGGTCATTCGACCCACACTGTTCCCTCCCCCCTCCCATCAATCATCATCAGTCCAAGAAAGCTTCAGGTGCTCGTTACTTCACTTGCTGGTGATGATCTCCTATTACCTCGTTTATGTTTCCTGTTACATTTAAACCTTATCATCATTCTGCTCGAGTAGTGTGATAAATGTCGTCAGTAAAACTGGTTCAGTGAGAAGTCTAAATCTTCAGTTGAGAGAGAAATGCCTTCTATTTATTCTTCTTCTTTCTTTCTTTCTTTTTTTCTTCTTCTCAAAAGGTTAGTGATGAATATAAGATTCTAAAAAAAAAATATCGAATGAAGCTTCGAATAGCCTTAACATTTTTATTATAAAAAACTTATATCTTGTGCTTGGACTCAAATGCAGGAATCTTCATCTTAATGCGACAAGAATTTTGACAATGGAACATGGATGATGATGATGAGATCTGCAACTGAATCGATCCCCGGAGTGGAAAACAATAGCTGAATAGAAACAAAGAACATCAACAGCAAAGGCTGAGGATGAGCCCCACCGGCTTCGGTGGCGATGGGCAAGAATTGAATGCTCTGGGACTCGGAAGCATATGGTGGTGTTGGTCACACACACACACACACAGAGAGAGAGAGATGATGGTCCCTGAAGAAGTTAATGCACCCCAAACAAACACAGGTAAGTCTGACATAGAAATCATTATGGATGTTTGTCCATTTACATATCCCACACCAGCCACAGATTTAGCTGATCAATGTCCTCCATTTTTTTTTTTTTTTTTTTTTTGTCACTGCACTCGGATTCTCTGGTAGCTCATTGTCTTTTCACTTCTCGGTTCATCATCTCTGTCTTGATGATCCCTACTTGTGGCTTCTGACTTCCATGCTCTTTTGTTTCAGTGAATCATATCATACTTTCACTTTGAAGGATAAACAAGAAAAGCTTAACTCATACTTTGTCATCAGGTTGTCTGCAGGCAGCTTTTGCATTACAAACACTGCTGTGAATAAACACCAACATTTATTGACATCCACATTGGGACAATGCCAAGAACGACTGTAACAATCTAATTATTCTTACATGGAAATGAAAGTTGTGTACATGTCTTACACTGCCTGCCATTTTAACAAAGCAGAGACATGCGATGGATGCCAACCGGGAATAATTTTAATGATTGCGACCGATGTATACATGGATTATCTTGAAAGTGATTCGTGTTGATGTGATCTTCTCAGCTTCATTTTCTCCCTCTACGTATCCATCCACAGTCACCTATCACAATTAGAGAGTCAATAAGAAAGCTACTATAAAAGAAGAGCACTACTAGTTTGATGAAAAGGAGACCTCATGTTGTTGTTCCTCTCTTCTCCACATACCTTCGCTTCTTCTATCCTTTGAGCAATCCAACTTAGCATTATTATAGTAGATGCTGATCGCGAACATGGTCAGGGAAGAACGTTGGTGCCATGATCTGTTTGGTTCGCAGCTTGAAGAAGAACATAGATAGGATGGGATCTGAAGGGGGAGGTATTGGCGTGCCTCAATCTGAAGACATGGCTGGATATGCTCACACAGCCATGTAGTTGGATTGAGCCGCGTCAATATCTCTCCTCTACGACCACTCACATCAGAGGTACACCTTTTCTTCTTCTCTCTTTTTCTGTCTCAGCTTTGCAGATCTTTCTTCTTTCTGGATTCCATTTTTCAGCATGTTCTTTTTGACTGTGGGGTAACAGAAATATTGGGGGTTCCTTTCTTGAGAAAAGAGAAAGAATTATCCTGAGTAAAATACACCACAAATTCTCAAACAAATTCCAAGAACCTCTGTAAGATAGAATACAAACAGTGAAGTTGGCATCTTTAGCCTCATGACAAAGAAGCATGTCCTTAGAGTCTCATGCATGTGGGACAGAAGGAAAAAAATTCTTGTGAGTCTAATCATCTCCTAGATTAGCAACGAAACATGATGAAGAAATTACTAGGACATGATGAGCTATAAGATGGAAACAAGACAGTTCTACCAATTTCTGCCAGAAATACTGAGATCAAATTATGATTAGCTATCATTTCAACAAAAGGCTTATCGGTTTCATCTCAAAATGACTATAGGAAGCTTCTTGACGAAATTAATTAAGAATAAATGGGGACATTGGGCAGAAACTATGCAGGATTGGAAATTTACTGTACTTAACCAGGTCATGCAACTAAAACTTGAAGCATAAAATGAGCATCGATGCATGCTAAGATTTTGTATCATATTGGTTATTTCCTTTTCTTATCTTATTTGTTTCTGAAATATTAATTGTCAGGTCAACCGTGTAAATATTACCAGGAAAGAATGCTAAAGAAGGAATACATTCCTTGGTTTGTTTTTCTTTTACTTCAGTATACCCACACACTTTTCTCATTTGTTGATTTTTTTCAACAAAACTCGAACACCATGTTAAACGAAAATTTTATTTTGTTCTTGGTTATTGGCTAACAATTGAAAGTTACAACTGAGATAACTGCACTAATATTAATTCATTTATGAAAGACATCTGAATAGCTTGACACACTCTTGAGATATGGTTTTCCAAATAGATAAATTTGAATTATTGTTGTAGCTTTTTATAAATTTTGATCAATGTAAACGATTCGTATGGTCAAACATGTTGGTATCTTCCTGTTGTATACATATGCGAAAGCCAGGAAAAGACAATTGTTTTATACTAATGAAATACTTAGAATTTATCATAATGATGCTGTTTGTTAGTTTCTTTAATAAAATTATCACAAGTCTTGGATTCTGTAAATCATGTCATTTATTTGCTCATTATCAATCGTAATCAGTTTTTATGTTCAGATGGAAGCCATCTTTTCACTTCATGGTTGTGCTGCAGCATAATTACAATAACTTATAAATTGCAGCAAACTTCATAGGACAATGTTCAATGGCTCCCTAAGGCTGCCAGTGGAAGTAATTTGCATGGCATATGGCCTCCTTAGAACCTATACCTTATTCAATAAGCCAATTGGTTAATGACTACAAATAGCTATTATTAGCTCAAGATGAAACAGATCAAAGATAAAAATGATTGACATAGAATGCTGTTATAGATGGGGAACCCTTCTAATGAAGGGAATATTCTAGTCCACATCCTCTACCCCCACCCAAGCAAGACTCTTTCCTATTGATTAGTTTACGGCATCACCAAGAATCAAATAAGTCAAGGTAATGGGCAATACTATTCCGTTCATTAGATTGCTCACTTCATTTCAAGATAAGGTAAACAGGCAAATGCATTGCCAGGTTTAAGAATTATACACAGTGAAACTAAAAGCAAATTAACACAAGTGTTTCACTAAGTTCATAACTTAATGATTAGAAAGTGGTTACGAGCCAATTGCACCTCATCCACAATGTGCACCTATGACAAGTTAATTGCCTTCAAGATGACATAAACAAGAACATTGAAAGCAACTTCAAACCTTTGGCATGTAACAGACTCACAATGTGCAATGCTTGAAAGGCATCAGCCTCACCAAATACATCTGAGGAACCCTATGCACAACACAAAAGAAGAAGATAAAAACATAATGATGTTTGTGCAAAGATTCAACAGTGGCTAACACAAATCAGCAGTTAATTAACCAAAAGTTATACCTGATGCATCTTTATTATGTGACATGAGTAAACATATTCTTTAACATTATACAGAGCGTCTTTATTATGGATACAATGATGAGATTTCAATAGTACAACGAACAAAGAAATGAAGTTTAATATATGAAGTAGCAGCACTAGAGTGACAAACGCCACAGACACACACGTAGACCTCAGCTGTTGTAATCACAAATAGGATTCACATAAATCAATGGTTTAGAGATACAAACACAAAGGCCGCTATGCCATTTTGAGAGGAAAACATCAATTAGTATGCAAGCATTCTATAACTAGAGTGTTTTTACCTCTTACATTAAGAGAAAGATGAAACTAATGCAAAGATTTCAAGAAATATCCATAATTACATAGCACAACAAGATGTGAGAAACTGGAACTTACTGCCTATGATTCATATCACTCTTCCCCGAACCCAGACGAAAGCGTTAGCAGATACATAAGACAAGTGATCAAGAAATTAATGTAACAGTAAAAACCATCAAATTTCTACGTTTATAAACACATTTCAGACGTCAATTGCCTAATAAAAATCACTCCTTTACCTATCAAGAAACCATGCAGATTCACCAGAAAACCATAACATTTTCATCAACATAAGGAAATAAGGGCACAAAACGTTTCCTGCGTGTCATCATCCAGACAATTAAAGACATAAACCATCTCAATACATGCCACAATCAATAATGGCAAACCAGCAACGTCTATGATAAAACAATAAGAAGAAGAGGAAGAACTAAATGGATGGATGGAGCACCTTAAATCCCGTTCCTCCTCGGCAGGAGTCGGAGAGCACGTCTCCTCGTTGCCCGCGGCAACGACAAGTTCTCACCCTCCACCACCTTTACGGACAACCCAAAAGACTTCAATCTCCAACCTTGCGTCCAATCCGGCACCGCCGTCGCCAGCGCTACCGGCCTTCCACTTCCCACATCCCCCTTTAACACAAGCTGTGGGCAGGCGCCCCGCCGCCTCCAAATCCATGCTTTGCTTCCAAATTCCAACCAACGAACGAAGGAGAGAGGGAGATTTTTTGGGTAACCAGGCAGGCATGAAAAGAATGCGTCGGCAAAATGGGACATATTGAATGCTTTTTTGTGTATGTCTTGGCGGCTAGCTTCGGTGGACAGTCGCCGGCCATTGGGTTGCTATTAACCCAAAGACAGGCATTTTAATAGCAAATCTTAGGGTTAGTCGACGGGGACTCCGTCACAAATCACAGTTTTACCCTTTGTCTTGTTTACTATGTGTGGCTGCTTATATCAACACCACCCTCCGAGGAGAAGAATTTAATTTAATTTAATAGGGGGATTTTAGAGTTTGATACAGTTTTCAAAAAAGCTTGTAAATAATATGCGAAAAATCCTGAAACCTAATGTGGATAAAACTAGAATTTAGTTGTTTTAAAGGGTAAATGTTGAATACGGGATTTGATCTAATTTGATAAAAATTTTACCCTCAAATGTTTGGTTGAATTATGAATTGAAAAATAAATCCCTCACCTCTCGACCCCTAGAAATCATCTCCAGGCATTCGAATCAATTCGGTGTATAAGATAGCCCAATATCTCAATCAATCAAAAAAGTTTCCTTTTCCTCTGCCTCAACTAAACTTACCAATAAACTAAAGCAGATTAGTATCTTACATCCTCAACAATTGATGATTTATTAAATCAACTAACTAGCTTTACAACACAAATAAGCAAAGAATAATATATATATATATATATATATATATACCACCTACCCATGAAAGATCCAGGGAATATAGAAAATTCAAAAACCATTATAGTTATGAAAAAAACTGAGCAAAAACCATTAATTTGACATCTTCCAATGCACAAAAGATTCCAGCAGAAGCTACAACTATCAAACACTGCTGGAAGAAGAGCCAGATCAACTACCATGGCCGTGTGAACTTGCCCAGTTCATTTCTAACTCACTCCAAGAAGATTTATCGAGTGATACTAACATGGTGAAAGCTAAAGCTGACAGTATCACCAGCCAGGAGCCATCAGCCAAGAGCGGCCGTGAAGATTCCTAGTTCCATCAACCACATCAGACATCCTCGGTGGTCAAATGTCATCTGCCAATCTTGGCCTTCAGAATTATCTCATTTTCTGCTGACATGCCTCTACATCATTGATTCAAACAAAAGGTCGGTTGCATTTAGCAGTTTACCTTTGGGATCAACATTCTCTTCGGGAATCTAGTAAACTTCCTTTGGCGAACTTCATCCAGTTTAGAGAAACACCACATCCATAATATAAACATCTTTCTGAACATGTTAATTGACAACGGTTGGTTGCATGACATCAAAACACTTCCTGCACAGAATTTTACAGGAACAAACATGAAATGTCAGAGCTGCAAAGCTAAGTCTGGCTGCTGAGAGTCCTTAAGAATCCCTGAAGAGTGCCGAACAGGAGATCCAGGGGGCTGGAAACTAATGTTCAAGTCTGGAGGGCAAGTATTCCTAGTATGCTTGTTTTCTGTTTGTGGAAGCAGACCTTGCCGTGGAGCCTGGCCTTGAAATCTCGGCATATCAGTTGCAATTAGTTGTGGGAAGATAACCAGTCCTTTGTTATGAACCTGTGGTTCTAAACCAACCACCCGAATGGGTTGCCTAAGAGCTTGAGGCATGGAGGTTGTCCTGGAATTATCAGAATTCCTGGGGGATAAAGTTGGTGTCGTCCAGGAAGAACCAATAAAATAAGTAGAAGCAGATCCATTTGGATTGTCACAAACATTCACAGGATCAACTGATGGTTTAGATTGTAAGGAGTTCCCAACAGACATCCACGATCGAGCTGCAGCCGCATCTGCAGTAATTGAACTTTCTGTACCAGTTTGTGGAACAGTTGATGGCAAAAGTTTAGAAGAGTCAACAGAACTGTTCGGAATGGTTGACCGGTTAAACATCTTGATTGGCAAACCCATTAATCTTGAAGGATCACTGAGGCCATGCTCATGACTGCCAAATATCCGGCGGTCGTTACCTACAATTCCTTTTTGAGACTTGGAGACAAATCCCATGGTATTATTGCTCCAATTGTCCAGGACTTTCCCATGACTAAATTGATCGACATTAACTCTTCCATCAGTTGTACTGCATGGCACCATTGCCTCGGTTTGTTTTAAAGGTTCATGCTGCATAGGTTTTCTGCCTAATGAAATGCTCCCAGGAGATTTAAAACTGGCAACACCTGTATTAATATCAGGCCTTTGTAAAGCTTGACTTACCAATCTGCCATCTGAGCAAGATAGCTGATGCTCATGGACTTGTTCAAAAGTACCACTAGCCTTAACAATATCGAAGGTCACTTGTTCCTTCTGCTGCAGTAACAAAGCAGCATTTCCCCTTTGTTGGGTTTCAGACACAACACTAGATGACTGTTGCTTCACCTGTGTAATGCCACAGAGATTATTTCCCTCCATCATTGGATCAGAACTTCTATTACTGTAACTTCTAGTGCCTACCTGACTCCGGGTTCTGAAATTTACTTCCTTCGAATGATCGTTATCACTGGCTTTTCTCCCTGCTGCAGTCCCTTTGTCCCTCGATGGCATGTTGGGTTGCAAGGATGTATTGGTACCCAGCTGGCACTGTTGTAGCTGGTTATTGTTTTCAAGAAAAAGAATAGTAGTGGGCAGTGGTTCATATTCCCCAACCCATCCAGAGCCAAACTTAACACCAGAAGGCAAAGCACTTTCAATTCTCTGTGAAGCAATTCTCCAGGCAATGGGCCCAAGATTACCAGCAAAACGAGCCAGGCTCCTTGCATATGAGTATTCTGCATCAAGTCCAACCTGATTCAAGAAATACAAAATCAGATGGGTACAGAAACATGAAATATATCTATAAAGTGTAACTTTTATAACATACCGGAACCAGCTGCCTTTGTGTGCCCTCAAGAACATCATAAACAGTGCCAGATTCTGTTGCAGGCTGTTGGTCACAGGCATTGTAAGTGGCACGCCGATTTTCATCTACATCAAGTGGCTTCATCCCAAGCTTAGATGGAGACCCTTTTACTGGAAGAGGAACAAATCACATAGGTATTAGATAAAACCAACAGATATAATTAAAAAACATAAGTTGATGATCCACTTAAATTTTGGTCAGATATCACTTGCCCATCAGATGCTCAATCTGAACATTAAACCCACCTCATTTACATTGCATAGACAACCTTCTGTCACCAACTAAATTACATAACATTAAGTTATTGACAATGTCATGAGAATTTCATGGAATCACTGATGTGCGGGCACATTTATGCCAAAGCAACTCCAATTAGGTGTGTCTCTGGTGATTCTGTACTGTCATGATAAAGCTGTCAATGCATGACTCCTAAACTACATGCCAATAAGCAGCAAATAAAGGCCACAACCTTTGGTGTATATGCTGCAGAGACATGACACTATGATGTATCTGTATGGCCATAACATGATGTCGATCTGGCATCAATTAGGCTGATGCAGAACCTATGTCACTATGTGGGCTAACATTTGCATCACTATATCAAAATTTCATCTCTTTTATATTGGCTTATAATTCTAGGACTATCTTGACCCTTTGCTTATAGTGTCAAGGGCATTTTTCCACATAATCTAATAGTTTAGCATGAGGTGGGAAAGGAACTCTAGCTATCGAATGGAATAAATCTTAGGTGGGCTTTGTGACAAAGAGTATATCACAGGTCAGTGAAGTAAAATCAGACTACATCACATGAGAAACACTACATTTACCCAACAAAAAAAATGATCAAATGGATTAAATCGATTACATCACAGAAGCTACTGAAAATTATCATCTTCTGGTGAACTCAACTCTTGAACATAATTAGATGCTGCAGCAATACTGCTATTGCAAATGACCAGGTTGGCCAGCTGGTTCTTGAACTTTAAATGTTTAAAGTTAAAAACTGGATCATTTTAGATAAAGCTTCAGGACATATTTTCCGAGCATCATAACCTATTTTAAAGAATCAAGCCATGAAACACACAGTTGAAAGCTTTTGATGATCATACCTCTAAGGTCATCCACCTTCTCTGATTTACTCTCACCCAGAGAATAACTACCATCAGCAAGACCATTGGAAGCACTAGCAGGCTCTGCACCACTAGCTTCTGCTGTGCTCAAACCGGTACAGGGATCCCCTCCAGAAGGATGAGTGGTAGCAGAAGAGATATCCGATACAAATGATTCTTGAACAACTTTTGGCAGGCACTTTTGAAGCGGTTTTTTCTCATTGGAATCAGATCTGATCTTCTCTTCACACTTAGAAACAGTCTCAATGCATTTTCCCTCAGTTCTTAGCTTTTGAAATTCTTTTCTTCCAATATCTTGCATGGTCCGTGCCTTTGAGTAGGATAAGGACTTTTAGCAACAAATATAAAGAACATAATCAAGTTTTCTTTGTTTGAACAATAAAATATGAGCTTCTAGTACCTGTCTGAAGTAAATTGTGTCTGGTGCATTATACTGCATGGCATTAGTGCAAATCAAGTATACGTCATCCTGCATTTGATACCTATTCTCATAAGAGAACAATATAAGGAAACAAAGTGCACAAGGATCACTTTTTTGACAGTTCAAAAAACTGAAGTTTTCAGTTAAAATGTCAGAATGCACGAAAAACTAGTTGGTCAGTAAGATATACCACAACAGGCATCTAGCACTTCGATCATCAACTGGCATAGTTGCATAAGTACTGATAAGGAAGTAATCCAGCAATATAAGACAAGGAAAAAAAGAGGAAGGAAAAAGTGTGAGGTAGATACGAGGGCATGGAAAGAGAGAGGGTGGGAGTTGCCTCTAGCAATCTTGCTAGGTAGGTCAGCATCTTAGACTCAAGGTTTGCAATACCGTATCGTACCACTAGGTATGCTCCGTATATATCAGTCCGATAGAGGACCAATATGCTCGGTACAGCTCGATACCTTAGTGTATCATGTGTCGATATATTCAGTACAGCTCAATACATACCATACCGACAGCTGATCGATATGCCGGTACGGTACAAGATTGCGAACCTTGCTTAGACTACAATGGAAAAACAGAGAGTACAATTTTTCTAGGTTCTTCAGCAATGCTTCTTTCGCAATGCTTGCAAATATGTGATTCTTCACAATGCAGGACATGAGCCCTCCGTTTTGGGAGTACAAACAGAAACTGTTGTACAGTCTGTTCGCAGTTTTATGTAAACTTGAGAATGCATGACACACAATAGTATGGATGGATATAAGAATACATTTCTGACATCAGGTGTACCTAAGTATAGATGTATTTAGACCAATTAATTAGCCCCTGATCTTTACGAATGTTAAGGTTTACACTGAGAATATGAACTAGGTTTATGTCGTAGCAAAGAACCTGCAAGTGCTAGTGCAATTTAGCAGTTCTTTCACAGACAGAAACCAATTAACTTATTTAATCTGACCCAAAAGACGTAATGATAGAAAATGCAGCCATATTCCATTCAACCCACTTCATCAACTCTCAGTCAGAAACCACTACGTAAGTATGCCTGAACATTTCAACCTCTCAAATATGGCAGAGGTTAGTTGTGGCTAGCTGGAATCCATCCCCTTCTTACATCCTTATTTGAAGAAGTCACTACTTTGAGAAAAAATAGGTCTTATAATCTGTTAGTATTTGATTTCTTCTGCTTAATTTCTCTTGAACAATTGAATGTTATATGTTGCATTTGATAGTTTCTGCAAATTATGCATTTCCCATAACTTGGCGTTCTTTATTCCGTTTTGTTCTGCACTGATTGCATGAATTAAAAATGGCATATTGTTTTTTTTTCAAATTAATTCCCATAGAAAATATAGGTTAAGTAGCCAATTGGCAAACTCAGCAGAGTTTAAATATCTAGTCAAGTTCTTATTTAAGTATATCACGGAAAATTTCAGTTGAGGTGCAGGCAGTTTATATAACTGATTTCTCCGATGGAAAGCATGACAAATCCAATAGGAAATTTGAAATTATTGATGCCATTGAATGGCCCCACTATGGAAGGCCCTAACCAAGGAGGTGATGACACCAGCCAGAATGCTGCGCTCCGCAAGGAGGCCAAAACAGGTATGTCGATGGCAATAATTATGTAACATCAAAAGCACCAGCACCCCCATACTTTCTCTCCTGTTCTAACAGCAACCGTCAGAAGAACCACTAGAAGACAACAATTCTCCTGCTTTACCAGAACTTGAGACCCAAACTAAAAGAAACCAGAAGTTGGTTTGATTCGTTCTGGTTTTTTCTTATATATTGGTTTAGTCTTGCATTTTAGCAAATGAAAAACCAAAATGTTCAGTCCAGCTCAAAAATTAGAAGATGAATGAGCCCAGTTGAAGACAAATACCCATAAGGATATGATTGTTTGGAACACTTCCACATTGCACTTAGCCCTAAGCAAGCGATGTTAAATGAAGTTTTTTTAAGTATAAAGTTATTGAACAAGAACAGTGCAGTTCAATATCCAAAAAAAAAAAAAAACAGAAAGTGAGTAAATTTCTCATATTTAAGCATATATGGCAATCAAAATCCAGAAAGAAGGCATTGATCAAGAAACTAAATATGAGCGGTAGCAAAGGCAGCGGCTATTGCATAACCAAGGGCATAGTAAAAGTGGAGGTTAAGAATAAGAAAATAAAGGGAAGTGTAGCAAGAAGGGCAAGATAAGAAATAAGCCACATGCAGCTACCCTGAGCAAAGTGCACGATGTGGACACCGTATGGTGCTCGAATACATGCTAAAATGTTTTTTAGTATATAATGATAACCATTTTTAACCTGCAACTGCACCTGGTGTCCGGCACTTGCTAAGCACCATTATTGGTGTCTCATTTAATGCTATTCTGTAAATATTTCCATTTTATCTCATTCTGGGCTTAATTTCAGGCAAATAATGAAGAAAACTAGTATATGCTAGTATATGATCGTACAAAAAATTTCACCAATATGCATAAGAAGAAAACTAGTATCAGCTAAGGACTTTTTTGCTTGTAAGGAAGCAACCCACGATAAGTATGGTTCCTAAGAAATTGAACTTAAGTTTGTTATAGATGAAAACGTTGCAAACTGAGAATATGCAAGTTTTAAAAAAGGAACTGACTGTTTTTAATTTCCAGAAGGGAGAAACAGAGTTGACCTCTGCAAAATGTAGGCACATCCACACAATGTACACTTTTGATAACCAAACAGACCCTAGAGAAATATGTAGCTGAAGAAAAGGTTTGAAATACTTGAGCACTTTGTAATGACCCTATTAAGCAACTAAGAAGAAGATATTAGCACAAGATTGGAAAAGATAACAAACTTATTTCGAATGGGCTAGGTTAATTACCACAAGCAATTTTGTTGTCTACCATTTTATTACTAGAGTTTGTGAGTCCTCTAGAAAATTAAAAGTAGTTTATTCAGCAATTCATAAAGAACTTTGCTGCTTAAATAAACATTGAAAATGAGAAAAAATAAAAAATATTATTGCAATGGTAGTAACCGAAGTAGAAATATACCTCTAATTGTTCAAAAGAACGATAGGCATTGGTTGCCAGCTTCTTCTTAACGGTCCCAAAGTCCATTGGATGCTCAATTACATCATAGTAATCAGGAAGCTGAAACAAAATAAGGAAAATAATAAGGTTCAAGAAAGCCCAATGACTTCACTATAGTGGTAGGTTTCCAATATATCAACTATAAATGGACCTCTTCCGGATCCACCGGCTCCGCAAACACTCCGTAGAAGTCCTTCCTGACACACCAAAATGGATGAACTCATTGTTAACACAACAACGCATGTTTCAGCAATTACAACAGGAAACAAGACTGTCGTTCATATTAGAAACTGAAGCAAATTACTTCTGAATCTTATGAAGAACGGCCTCCAGTAGTTTCTTCTCAGGCAGAGGCGTTTCCACAGAATGTGAAGCAGCTGAGACACCTGAAAAAAAAAAAAAAAAAAAAAAAAAAGGAAAAGCTTACACCATCTCCTCCGATGATAATACTTTCTTCGAAAGTTAGAAATGAAGGACCCTCTGGATTCATACCTGAAACAGATCCCTTCAATCTCTGAAGAAGATTTTTCTTCCCCGTCTGCAAGGATAGAAGAGCGTCGGATAAAGAAATCTATGAAGTGGTAACAGGTCACGTTTCTCATAAATAAGCGTCAAATAATTGGAAGGAAATCGAAGTAGATGGGAAAAAGCAGATGCTCGTGGGGAACAACTTGAACAATACATTATACCTCTCGATCACCAGATCCACCAGAGCGAAAGACATCGTCACATCCCTCGAAGCGCCGCTTCTTCAGCGGCTTGATTGGTTCCTCCTCCACCTTCTCATCCCTTTCGGGGTCGTCATCATCGTCATCAACATATGAAGAGGACGAAGCCGACGAAGAAGAGGACGACGCGCGAGCCACCGGCGCAGGCTTCTGGGGCTTCTCCTCCTCCTCCTCCTCCTCCTCCTTTGTGGCAGCGATTGGGCCCGGAGGAGGCAACCTGAGGATGACCTTTAGCTTCCTCCTCTTGCCCCTTCCCTCCTGCACCTCCACCTCCACCTCCTCCTCCTCCTCCTCGTCTTCATCCAAGTAGTCGTCGAAGTCGGCGAATCCGTCGAGGAGGGGGCGGCGCCGCCGCGGACGGAGAGTCCTGCGGGGAGCCGACGCCAGCCGCGGAGACGAAGGAGGAGACTGGAGGAGACGGCCGCCCTCCTGCTTCTTCCGCGGCCGGCCCCTCTTCTTCGGCGCCGCCGCCGCCATCATCGCTCGCTTTTTTTCTTTTTTTTTTTTTTTTAATTTCCCTGTTGTTTCCCCTCTTTGCTTTTCTAAGTCTACCGCTGGTATTCTCACCGACCAATATCTTCTTATACGCGGCCATGGTTTTCCCGACAGTTACCCTCTTTGCATATTGAGACGGAGCTCCCAAGTGGGAGCCACCTTGAGTCATAGTTGAGAGACAGGTAGGTGAGGCCTGTGGGTGGGAGTGTGTAATCATACTTACAATTACGAGTGTTATTCTTGCTGACATTGTCCTCATGGCTTCTTTCTTTACAATTACGAGTGTGTAAGAGAGAGAGAGAGAGAGAGAGAGAGAGAGAGAGAGAGAGGTATAAATGATGCAATTGATGGTGTTGCCACAAGGAATAGAGCTGCCTCCTGCTGTTGGTGAGCTTATCGAGCAGTACTGACTTTGGAATTCGTCTTGAATGAGGTGAATTTAACATAATAAAAATGTGGTTCCTACGTGAAATAGAAAACATTATGTTTGCAACAATTCAGATTTCAGAGGCCAAACATATACATGTTACCTTCATAAAGGTATTACACTAATGGCAACTTAATTCTACACATTATTCTGCATCAACTCCAAAATGATTCCATCAGTGTGTTTGCTTATACATACATACATGATGAACATAAAACGTCACACCTTGCAACAAGTCTATGCAAAGTTATATGTTTCATGTAAGTTGGCAAACCAACTGCTCGTATTTGAAGTTGCTGTCGTCGAATAAGCAAGCTCAGACGATGAGAGGGGATAGCATTCAATCTTGCAATAACAGTAGAAGAAAGTACAATAAAGAAACGAGCCGGAGAAGGAAAGGTGTTGTGCAGATTACCTCCCAACCAAACATATTAATTATGTACTAATGAGTTGGGCCACATGTATTAATTATGTACCAGCCATGACTAATTCATGCCACCAACGCTTACGTACTCTTTATCATCTCATTCATGAAGCTAAGTTTCCCTCTTTATGGGGAATTCAATACGTGCCCAGGATTTTGACCGGACATTCTATATATTAGCCTTCAATCTTCGAGTTTGAACACTGGTAGTGATGATGCATCATGTTCTCACATCACACGCTGCTGCACGACTTAGCATCTCTCCCATCAATATTAATTGAGGACCAACTATGTTTAGGATTGACTAAAAATCCACGAGAACTTTATTAAATGCATGTCATGAGAACTCTACATGTTAAAAGACATCCCAAGAAGAATAAAAATGCAACTTCAATGTAAAAATCTAGTTAGTGCCACAGACAAAATGTGAATAAAAAAGGGCAACAGTGGAACATATTTCTTTTGGCCGAGTGTTTCTCAAATTTGTGGCACAGCACCTTTCTCGCTATTTTTTTGCTCAGAGAAGGAATTATCTCAGAAGGTTTGCACTAGGATCTGAAAACACTAAAAGCCATGTGATTGCAAGTTCTTGTTAACTTCTATGGCTAAATTGATCTTTGATAATTCAAATTTTTATACATTTTTCATAAAAAATTCCCAAGAAGACTTGTGCCAGTCAAACCACATAAAATTTCAAAGCGACCTATGCATGCCCGATAACTTTTCTTTTCGAGTCTGGGTTGAGAACATTCTAGACCTGGAACAAAAACCGCAGGTCCTCTTCTGTTAATTTTGTGATGGCCTCGGAACAATGTCCGATTGTCCTAGAAGGCATGATCAGGATGCAGATATCAGCTTAAATACCAAACATGACGACCTACAAAGCAGCTCTTGCTCACCACCAAAAAAAAAAAGACTAACCCTTGAAACACAAGTTCCTTCTTCTCTTGCAGCCTCAGTATGCGTTCCTCAATTGTGTCCTCGATCACAAATCGGACAATTCTGATGACCAAAAGCAAAGGAAGCATTATAGACAAATGGAGAACTTTGAGCTTATTATCAAAATAACAGTCTCCACATAGTACCTGATAGGCTTATATTGGCCGATTCTGTGAATTCGATCTTGAGCTTGGCATTCAACAGCTGGATTCCACCAAGGGTCCATCAAGAAAACCTACAAAACCATGCTCTAGATGAATATATTGTGAATTACATCATACAGGTACAAATTATTTGTTGCCTGTAGGATTGTTGCTTGTACTGGAATATTACAGCATTAGCATGGATGCATTGACATTAGACGAGAAAGAATTCAAATTTTGATTTTCAAAGATTGAAATTTAATATTTCCAATCAAATAGTCACAAGAAACATTGTGGGGCTTAACTAGAAATCTTTTCTGATCATCTGCGTTGTATCATTGGCATTATATATATTTTTTTTAGTTTAAATCTTCACAGTCTAAAGACTCTAAACCATATATACAGCAAACAAGAATATTGCTTACATGTGATGCGACTGTCAGATTGAGGGCTACACCTCCAGCTTTCAAGCTCATCAAGAATATCCTGCAATCTCCATCTTCGCTGAAAGCCTTAATTGCTTTATCCCTCTCAACAAGACTCATGTTTCCAACTAATTGAACACATTTGATGCCAGCCTGCAAACACTGTTTGGTCAAGCAGCAATCATAATTCCAGAATAGAACCGTTTGATTAGCCAGCTCACCTTCTGGAGGGAGAAACATATCAAATCTAAAAATGATGTAAACTGACTAAACACAATTCCTTTTGCAGAACCATCACATTCAACCATATCTCTTATCTCTTCCTTCTAAGGAAACAGAAGATCCATGTATTAGCCCAAAATATGTAAAAAAAAAATAAGATTGTAAATATTGACAAGTATTCAGCAAACATCAAACAAAAGATGCTATGGAAACTTCAAAAAAAATTTCCACTGATGATTTGGAGGATAACCATCAGATAACCAAGAAATGCAGCTTACTGGAATCTAGATCACACTCTGATAGCATAACTGTTGCACCCTGTTAGTCAACAAATTATACTCCTCAACTATCTCTATAGGTTGTTCCCTCTGTACTTTTAAGACTTACTCATGCAAAAATAATACAGTTGATTAGAACAAGATGTGAATCACAGACTAGCAAATAGAGCACAGTGAGTTTCATACCAATGCATCAATTTTTGTACTCGTACGGAAGGCTTCAATATCATGAAGCCTGTTCAATATGCCTGATTTATGGCCCTTGACAGCTGTTGCTGGGATCCGTCCCCCACGGTTTTTTGTTGTTAAATCAACAGTAAGAGGCTTTGAACATGATGGACATGTTACATTCTCCAACGATGCAGTGTAGTCAATCAAACAAGCTTTACAAAAGACATGCTCACAAGAAGTAACCTAAAAGGGGAAAATTGGTATTTAAAAGTTGTGAACAGTAATAAAACAACATAATCCAACAGAATTAATTATTTATGTTGCACTAAATATATTACCACCATATCCTCTGGAGGGTCATGACAAACTCCACACTCTTGTTTCTTAGTATCATCCTTGCTTGCATTAGGTACTTCTGCAGTCTTAGAATATAGTACGAGATATGGATGGTCAACTGCCTGGCATCATAATAATACAATTAATCCAGCTGAGGCTTGCAAAGATGCAAGACAAATAGAAGATGATTATATTAGTAAACTCCAATACGAGGAGCACATAGAGAAACTATCCATCAAGACAGTGACAGTATGCTAACCTAAGCAGCATCACATCTACTTCTGTTGCATAGAATTTATCTAAAAGATTCATGTCCTGAGCTATAAATCATCATCAAAATTGATCGTCCAAATTTCATATTAGTAATAACAGCCGCTGAATATTATATGTATATAGTGTATATATATTTTTTAAACTGTTGAGTGAGCTACTAGGTTTCTAGACCTAGGAAGTAAAAAAAATATTATTGGTCTGGAATGGTGGAACCGAGGTACTCCTCCAATACCTTTTATGACTTTTAAAAGCTAATCATGCAACACCTCCAAACTCTAGATATAGGTCATCTTGATCCAATGATCTACTGAAAAACAATCAAATAACAGCAGAAGCCTCCATTCAAAATTGAGTATATTGAAAATCCACAAAAGTAACTGCTCAATAATCTGCTTTTATATACCATCCCCCAAAACATAATCTGTGGTAGATAAAGCTTTCACAATGCTATTCGATAAGATACCAATACCTACTTCATATTATGAATTAGAAGGAAAATAATTATTCCAGAACAACATGACAATGTGGAGAAACAAAAATATTTTGTGTCATCTATTGTTATATAAAAATCTGTGCTCTATACCTGTCGCAAACGTGTAAGCAGATCAAAGATATGGGCATAATTATTCATCAATGTTCCAGCTGCAGCATATCTGGAAAAAAATTATAGCCCTTAAAATTCAAAACAAAAGATATTCTGAGAAATGAATGCTTAATATGAAATAAATCATGAACTCAAAAGTATTAGCATCAATGTATCCTTAAATACAAGGCAAGTTTGTTAAGCCAACCCAGAAAACACCTAGTTAATCTGGGAATCTTCCTTAACCCTCAAAGTATGAAGGATGGGAAGGACCAGCCAGCTGATAGTGTTTAGAAGTCACTCAGACCGATAAGGCTATATAGACAACAAAACAACTAGAGGAGGAAGAAGACCAACATGAGATAACAAAAGAAAAAGGTGAAGGATAGAAGGAACTTATAAAAGGGCTTACAACATAAGACCTCTTTCATATAATCATGTGAATCACCATAGAGTAACTAGGACATTAACGCTTGTTAAAACCAGCAAGATAATTTCTTTTTAATTTGGCATAGGCTATTTTACTCATTGTAAGACCGTAAGACATTCAAAATGAGGAATCAAATGCTAGTTACCCCGCCCAAACAGGGCGGGACTTGAACATATCATTCGATATGAACAGCAAGGTCCGTACCGGTGTACCGACATATTGTAGGTATTGGGCAGTAAGGTTTTATTTACCGGTCCATACCAGTGTACCAACATATTGTCAGTACCGGTATGGGACTCGTATCGGGCGGCATGCACAGTGCATACCGCCCGATATTAAAATATAATATAATATTTTTATAATATAATATTAAAAATATTAAAATATTAAAAAAAAGAAAAGGGGGGGCGACGTCGCCTCGATCTATCTCCTCGCGCGGGAGAAAAAGCGGCCGCGGGCGGCGACGGCAGGCGAGCGAGGACGGCGTTGGCGAGGTATTCTTTATTCCCCTCTTCTTTTTTTCCTCTTCTTCTTCCCTTTTTCTTCCTCAATCGACCGCCGACGGTCGATTTCTTTCAAAATCGGCCGCCGACGGTCGAAATCGACCGTCGACGATCGATTTTTTACGAAACTGCCCGGTAGCGGGCGGTCCGCGTACCGATAATCTGGCGGACCGGTATGTACCCCCTGTACCGAGCGGTACAGGTCGAAATTGCAAACCTTGCTGGGCGGTATGCACAGTGCATACCACCCAGTATATTAAAAAAGGAAACAAAAGGATCTTTCTCCCACCGCGGGAGAAAAATCGTGAGCAAGGGCAGCGACGGCTCGCGAGCGACCCATGGGCAAGGGCGAC
Organism: Ensete ventricosum; assembly: GCA_029747655.1. Taxonomy (NCBI): domain Eukaryota; kingdom Viridiplantae; phylum Streptophyta; class Magnoliopsida; order Zingiberales; family Musaceae; genus Ensete; species Ensete ventricosum. Next base: position 10,228,658 of record JAQQAF010000009.1, on the reverse strand, counting down.
GACGGCGTGCGGGAGATCCGCGAGCCACGACGTCGCGTGGGCGACCCGCGAGCAGCGACGGTGCACGGGCGAGGACGGTGCGAGGTATTCTTTCTTCTTCTCCTCTTCTTTCTTCTTTCTTCTTTTCCTCTTCTTCTTCTTCTTCTTCCCTTTTTCTCCCTCAATCGACCGCCGACGGTCGATTTTAGCGGTACCGCCCGATAGCGGGCAGTCTGCGTACCGGTAACCTGGCGGACCAATACGTACCGCCCGATATGGGCAGTACAGATCGATATGGAAAACTTTGATAAACAATATGTATTTATAATTATTATTTTCTCAATGATACTGGATCATAATGGTTAATGTACTGCCCACTATATACCAAGACTGTATTAATATGACAAGTTGTCGTGTGTTAGATTGAGATTCTAAACCTTGATCAAGTTGAAAGTTGGTAATATCACGAGAAGATAAACGGTATGGATAACCATGTGTTGACATGAAGAACACAAAAGTATGATTTTTAGATATTTTATATTCATTATTCAACTAAACAAGAAAGATCAATGAAGATATTGATCATAGTCTCATAGATACAAAGAAAGAATATTAAAATGTAGAAGGCTATTGTGATTGTCACGTAGTAATCACACATCCTTATAGTAGAAGGTAAATGTTATAAGACAACTGTAAGGTCAACTAAATTTTTTGGCTTACGAAGTTAGAAAAAATAACTGATCACAACAAAGAATTCTAGTGATCAATCAATATTTGCATTAGACCCAATTAAAACACTATGCTAATTGTACCCAAGGTTCTCCGTACCGGTCCATACCGACATACTGAGCTCAGCTTGGTATGGTCGATACGTCGGTACTGAGTGGCACGCATAGGCGTATTGCTCGGTATATATATATTATATAAAATAAAAGTTAAAAAACAAAAAAAAGAGACAACGTCGCCTAGTTCCTTCTCCCCGCGGTATGCACAGGCGTACCGCTCGGTATATATATATTATATAAAATAAAAGTTAAAAAACAAAAAAATGGTCAACGTCGCCTTGTTCCTTCTCCCCACATGAGGAGACGTTTCTTCGCCTTGCGCGGGGAGAAGAAATCGTCCGTGGGTGACGGATCGCGCGAGCGACGGATCGCACGTGCAAAGAGCAACGCCGAACTCCAGGTTCTTCCTCTTCTTCACCCTCTTCTTCTTCTCCCTCCCTCGGCTGATATCGCCTGAAATCAGCCGCCGATGGTCGAAGTCGATCGGTACCGCCCGACAGCGATCAGCGACGGTCAAAGTCGACCGGTACCGCCCGACAGTGATCGACGACGGTCGAAATTGACCGTTACCGATCAATTTTGAATGGTAACGGGGCGGGAACAGCTGCAATCAGCGGTACCTCCCAGTAGCGGGCAGTCCGCATACTGATTAGTGAGAGGACCAGTACATACCACCCGTACCGGGCGGTATGATTCGAAATTGCCGACCTTGATTGTACCCAGAACCTATAGGAAAAAGGCAACTAATCACAATTTTTGGTTGATGCCCTCTACTTTGTCCCACATCAGAAGTGCCCCTCATATGCAATAATATATTTAGCAAAATGGTTCAACACATTTTTTCCTAGAAAATAGAATCATCAATATTCATATACTAGAACTGAAAGCACAGAGTCGCCTTTTTTCGGAATTGAAGCCTGAAATAGATTTTCGTAAGAGGGAAACTTTTCAAGAAAATGATGCTGGCATAGATTCCTAGGTAAGAAAATAGACTAAACCTTATAATTTATACAACAAAGTCTGTTGTGCTAGTTGTAATTTCTAAACATCAATATCAATATGCTTCATTGGTCAATTATCTATGCCCATATATTATAATCAAATCATGTTGTATAAACAAATAAATCGCACCAATACCACCCACTTCAGTTTATCTACTACTGAGAACGTGTCATATGTTCTAGAGTACAGCATTTGTTCAATTTATTGCTGAGAAAATACTGAAGATGAAATAAGTAAATAGATGTCCCAAATAAAAAAAATACAAAAATAAGCATCTACTGCAAAAAGGTTATACTGAAAAGAAAAGAAGATGAAACAACATAAGCAGAAGTAACCCACGCATCAAATTGCACACGGCTTTGGGTATATAATGCTTCATAGAACTCCTGTTCATTTCTATCCAGAGAATCCCGCCTCAAATAAACCTACAATAAAATGTGCATTTAGACACATGCAAATCACATAAATTGACCCTTTCATTCAACCATGCACATTCATGGCATATAAATAACCTCATCAGTATGAAATATGCATATATGACATTCATATACAAATCATTCCAAACACATCACTATGTGATCATCATGAATATTTTTACATAAATGACATGAGAAATATTGGATCTATTGTTTCCTGGTAAATGGATAAAAATGTAGCAATATCACTTACAATTCTCGGTGGAAGAGCAAGATCTGCAGCTCTGCCTTCTTTGGTACGCCTCAACAATATGGTTTTCAGAATTCTTTCCTTTAGCAAGATCATTGCTCTTCTGCCATCATTATATATTGATGTTTTTTGTATTGGACTTGCAATAAACTGAAATGCAATAATAGTGATCAGAAAAGTAGATGTTTCTTCTAACAAAAATGATGAATATTAAAAGGAAGTATCAACAAAATGCTGTTTAAGAACACTCACTTTATTCCACCAGCAAAAGTGCCTTACTTTAGCATGAGGACAACTGGTGCAAATTTTCCCAGAACTGCCACATCAGTAAATGCAAAACATGCTCAACAGGTTGCTTGCAACAGGCAACTCTTTCAATAGTTTTGGAGTACCAATCAGAACAACTACATAGAAAGACTGGATATCCAAGGAATAAACAAAATAAAAAAAAAGGAGAGGAGTAAAATTCAGCTTCTATGGCTTCGAACTGAGTAGGTTTTGAGCCCCACTCTAACTTACTGGGGTTGTAGGTTCATCAAGTCAAATCATTACTATGGTCATAGTATAGAACATGAACCCTATGGAATCAGATGCTTGCAGGCTAGCACAAGATAATGTTGCAAACAAAGTTGTATTGGCACATCATCTGCACCATACAGACCAGCAATGTCAATATCGTGCCAGCACAGCATGGGAAAGCGGAGTCACCATATTCCTCTTAACTATAACCTTCGCGTTCCAGCACAATATGACCCTTTCCCACCTCTTAACTATCACAGAAAAACCCTAGATTCCTCTCCATAATATGCAGATAAGGGAGGGATTGTAGTACTGAGAAAGAGACTTTTAGAAGGACTTCATCATCGACTTAGAAGAAAGGAATAGGGTGATTACGTTACATTACAAATTACATTTGCATAATACAGGCAAGTACACTAAAAGGCAAGTGCACTAAAAAGCAACTGCATTAAACCAAATCTCATCATTAAGATTATTATGTATACAACAGCATAAATATTTGTGGCAACTATGAATTTAATCTCCATTTTAACCACTCAGTTCTTACTCTGAATAATATCCTCCCCACTCTTTCCATTATTGTGTATATATATCTATGTATTTAACTTAGCAAACCTTGGACTTGATATTCTCTGAAATGATTATGAATGACCAATTAATTCAAGTTAAACTGCTCAGAATGCTTATAAGATATGATTAAGCTTTCGATGTCAGACACAAATTAATTTCAGGATGTTTATAAGTTATATAACTTGCAAGGTTCTTGATTTCAGGTACCAGTCCTAGCCTGGACTTGTAGTACTGTCTCAATATGCCAATACACACTTTATCTCGAGAAAAGCCTAAAAAAACTAAATAACAAAAAATATTGTCGATATTGTATGAGGGAACCAAACGTTACAGATGGTTTGAACCCTGTACTGAATATATCATCCCATTTGCCTTGGTTCACTACTGGCGGGCTGTCGGACCGATATATACTGCCTGCCTGCTGAGACTATGATGTTCATTAAGAAATCACCTATTATGTTCTGTTGAGTGTATCACTATTCTGCTTGTTGGTCTCACCAAATGATGGTGATTCACTTGTTCTGTGTATCCATTTTTCTAAGTGCACTAGCAGATTGATTTCTACATTTGGTTTTGATTTACTACAGTTCAAATGTTTCGTTGGGCCAAATAAATGAAAAGAAGGTATTAAATGCTGGTTGCTCTCTGAGACTAAACCCAGATAGCTAAAGCCTGCAGCTGCTCATTTAGATTCGATCATGGACTATAAGCACAACTCCATTCCCTACATATCATATGAATCAACTTAAAGCCCTTCAATTCAGTACTCTGAAACAATCATTTGCTATGAAGCATCACAATTTTTCTAAAATTTTAAGTATACTTAGGGTTTACAAGTCTGTATTTACCCACTAGACATGCTTCAACTGCTCATCACCTGTACAAAATTCTTGACGTTCTAATCCAGTTTACGTTCTTGTCAGTTAATTTACGAACGTCCTAAGATAAACCTAAAGAACAGTTAATATCATATGCAATTCTTGATATTTCTTGATATATATACTTATAAGAGTATCAAAGTGCAAGAAGATGTTATGCAATACCATCAAAGAGAGAATTATATGTGCCAAAAACTAAACACTACTACGTTGAGTAAGAAGTGCAGCTATGTCTAAAAAAAAAAAAATCTTAAAATTGTATCTATAAGAGCCCTTGAGTTGATTTGTTCAATTTACCACTTCATACAAATTAAAGAAGAAGAAATATACATTATTTTAATTTCAATGGAAGGCAATTACCACATTATACGAATAAAAAAGGATGGAAATACACACTAATTTAATTCCAAAAGGGAAGACTTCAACAATCAAGGACCTTTGGTTAGTATCTAGTCATTTTCAAAACTAGATAAAGCTGGAGGTATTGAAGAGATCTAAAAAAAAGAGAATGTAGAATAAAGGAAGAGTCCAGTCATTTGACATCGACAATATATCCTCTTGTAGTTTTTTGTCTGGAACCATTTTGGGTGCCTCATAAAGATATACAAGTGTTCTCATTGTTGACTCCTGAATTTTGATAATGAAATCAATTGATGAATTTATGAACTAATATGCTATTAAAATAAGTGATGTAGGAAAGATTTCGATCACGGATACAAACCATCATAGGGCAAATTGTCAAAGCAGGAGAATCAGACATTGAGCCAGAGGAGTATCATATTAGAGATTGGACGTCGAGCCAGAGGATTGATCAATGTGCCGAAGGATGGACTTCATGTCATGATTTCGGGCATCGGACCCGAAGGATCAGGTATCGCACCAAAAGATCGGATGTTGTGAGAAGTCAACATGCCGATACATCGGGCGATACGCTAAAGGAAAGGACAATGCGCCGAAGGTTCAGACGAAGTGTCGGATGATCAGATGATATGCCGAAATGCTGGAAAACGTGCTGATTGCTTCGTGATTATGCTAGATATATGATTGAGTGGTTAAGTCTTGATCGTGGTTGTTTAGAGTCAAATTAAGCTGATATTGAGCCGAAACCAAGCCAAATTGATTTGGAGATCATTAGGCCTGAACCAGGGCTGAATTGGGCCTGATGAAAGGCCAATTCAATGACTTGAAACTAGCGTAGGCGTTGGTATCGCCCAGACAGCCCGAAAGCATAGTTTGTGCTTTTTCGGGCATTCCGACGGTGGTACCGCCACCGCTGGGGGTGGTACCGCCCGATAGCGGTGGTACTGCCTTAGACCTGTAGTAGTACCGCCAGAGCTCAGGTTCCCAAGCTCTGTTCGGCAACAGTACCGCCAATACCCTGAAAACGTGGGGATTTGAAATTTTGGCTCCAATTCTGAAACTATTAGGGGTCTATAAATACCTCATTCATTCTTGCTTGATGAAGAAATGAATAAGTGCGAAAAAAGGGTGAAAAGAGAAAGAATCCTTAAGGTTAAAGTGTTGAAAACACTTTAAAGTGTTTGTGTCTCTTCCTCCTTGAGTTTAGTGGTTATTCTAAGGAGGTGTGAGGTCTTGTGTAAAAGAGTTTGTAAAGGTTCTCTCCTGAGCTTAGTAAAAGAAGAAGGGTTGTAATAAGGGTAGTTGATCTTCGCCTGTTGGAAAGAAGATCGATAGTGAAAACTGGTGACCTCGAGAGAAGAGGAATCGAGAGTGGACGTAGGTCGGGACAACGAACTACTATAAATCGGTTTGCATTTCATTTCTTGTTTTTCCTTGTTATTGCCTACTGATTTACTTTATTCGCTACTTTTACTCACACTTTGAAGTTAAATGCATTTTTGATTCATATTCTCGTTCGAACTTTTCAAATCGGATATTTTTGCGATAGCACTAATTCAACCCACCCCCCTCCCCCCCCCCCCCCCTCTCTCTCTCTCTCTCTCTCTCTCTCTTAGTGTCATTACGATCCTAACACTCATAAATAGACATATAAACCCTACATTACAAAGATCATTCTCTTTTATCTATTGGCCACTCATTTTGTCTAAATTTGCCTTCAAGATTCAAGTACATAAAGTCAGATATCATGCATATACTAGTGGCCAGATTTTTTCCATCTCTTCTGTGTTCTCATAATTTAGAGTAAGAACCTAGACATCATTACTAAAGAATCTTCGTATTATGCTATACTCACTTCTAACCATGATTCTTCAGTCCCCATCACAAACCTAGGCAGTTTAACTGGCTGTGAAGTTTCTAATGGAATTCAGACCCCCCATCCAACAGATTATTTGGATCTGACCATGAACTTTAACAACCTGTGCATCCAAAAATGCACAAAGTAGACCATTCTCTAAATGGACCTGAAACACGAAACTACTGCTAAATATATGAGAGCGCCATATGCCTCCAAAAACTGCAAACACCTCAAAACATGCATTTTCAAACATGTTATGTACTACCTATTCCTTTATATTGGCTTGGTAAAAATCTATAATATTCATATGCAGTTCCCAGTTTAATACCTTAAACTTTTAATTTTTGAATGATTTCCTGAAACTTGAAGAATAATTGACTTAAATGAAAATATCATAGAAATATAGAAATATTTACTAAAATGCTTCAACATACATTATATAAGTAATACAAGATCATAGGAAAAGAAAACAATTTATGAATCATTTTAAACTGATATGGATACTTACCCATAATCTAGTACCTTACAATTACAGTCTTTGCAGAGGTAAAATGAGTAGGGCCAGATTTGTAAAAACCGAACCTAATGAGAAGGATAACAGTATTTTAATATACGGTATAAAAATATAGATAGCTGTTGGCTAGAAAATTTGACACAAGTACAAACCAGTGAGTAAAGCTCTCCAACTCGATTTTGCAAAGGAGTGCCACTTAGAGCCCACTTGTAGAATGATTTTAAAGCAAAAACAGCCTTAGCAGTATTGGAGCGCCTATCTTTTATGAAATGAGCCTGCATAAGTACATAAAAAATTACCTTGCAATAAATACCATTACTAATGTAAATAAGTAATTCTTGGATATATAACCCATACTAAAAGTTTAAATCAACAACATGACTCTGAAACTTGAGTTAGCAAAAGAGAATGCTAATTTTACTTTAGACTAACTCAAGGGACCTAGCCAAAGTATTATATGTACACAAAGTTGAAAATAAGACAGCCAAAACAAAGCCTTATATGTTCACAACAACCTGCCTAGCAACCATTTTTTACTTACAACAATTAGTGGATCTGCTGCTTGAATGACTATTGGAGCTGTTATATTCCACAAAAATGTGTTATCTCACTTTTCAGAGAAAATGAAAACAAAAGAATTGAAAGTCAACCAATATGATCCTATTCTGCCTGCATCTCTTCAATTCTTCTCTTACTGCATGCCCCATTTGCTTCTTTCAATCGCTTTACCAGACCTATCAAATGTTGTTGTCTTCTTAAGGTAGACTCTTACGCAGTCACTATAAAGCATTGCATTAATTGAGAGACTTTGTAATAGCCCAATTCATAGATGTCCATTCTTTATCATGTTTTCTGAAACGTTAGAGTGGGCATACAAGATGTAATCGAGAAGCTCTTTACGAGTTTGTCTGTTGATCTGTAACAACTAGATGAACTCCCTAATCAGGATCTTTTTATAAGCATTTACCGCATCCTACCTAAAATCATTTACAAAATAAAACAGACAGGCACAGGACCTGCTACATAAACTTCACCAAGGATGAATCTTCCAAGATCAAGCATAATTTTTTGATGAAAATATTAATATTAATTCTTCTTAGAATGCAACAAACTCAGCCTCAATTAAATCGACAAAATAAATCAGACAAAAACCCTTTATATATAAAACAAAAGAACACCAACATAATATGGAGTCCTTCATCTTTATCCTTATAATGGCTAGTGAGCATTCCTTGAAAAATTTTGATCACCTCTAAAATCTGAATAAACATTATTTTCCAAACCATTTAAGGGAACACATTATAGATGGGTTTCTTTAGCTTTAAATCTATACACAATTACTCAATCTACATTCCCTGATTTATTTCCTTCAATGGATGAGATTCCAGTGATTAAGAAAATAAAATTAAGGTTCACATGAAATTAGGCATTACTTACTAATGAAAAAATGCCATAAAAGCTAACTGGCATAGTTAGACTGGATCAGTTTTCTCCCAGATGTTCATGTCTGGGTTCAACAAGATGAAACTAAAACTGAGATAGACGTGCACTTCAAACTCTTGTTGACTTCGACTCAACGGTAAACTTGCCATTTGAAACCTAAACATCATTTAAGCATCTGTCTTGAAGAATCATAAGGAGCAGCATCATAAAAGATTATCTGTCAAGAAGATTTTCTTTGTTCATATGATATCAAGATTAAATGGTATGGTATATGATTTTTTAAAAGCCAAAGAAAGTCACCCCTTGCCTAGTTCTGTTCAAGGTGAATGTACATGCAAGTAGGCATTTTGGTACAAGGTGGAATTTCCAAGGTGCCAAAAAACATAAAATGTTATTATGCCTAATTCAAACTGTGGCACCTTACAATGTCTAACATGATGCGCATCTTGGACCTATTCCTATTAGGTTGAGTTATAGATCATACTAATATATTAGGTTCATAAGCCGAAGAGATTTGTCATTGATGCCACAACAGGTCCAACTTCTCAAGAAATAACTGGTTTCAACTAAGAGAAAAAATTTCATGATTCCATTGTATGACTTCAGCGTCCCCAAAAGTTCAATCTTCAGTCTTTCTTAGCCAATAACTTTCTTTGAAGCCCGTTTTGTCATAGACAAAAATAAAAATAAGGTGCTCGATGTAATGCTCGTGTATGCCCGTGTCTTTCAGGTTTTGTTCATACTTTGTACAGCAAGTAATAGACTAGCAATAAGTTTGGCAGCCCTAGTTTGGATAGATTTCGTGGCCAGTTTCAGCTTGTAAATGAGAATTGTGTCATGTGGACACTTGTGGGGACCTCAGTCTGTAATGGACATTGATCCTTTGTGCGCGACCGTTCAGAGTTTGTAAAATCCATGGTTGTAATTTGCACTGGCTATATAAAGTGTTTGCTGAAGTGGTTGCTTGTGGATCCCATGGAAAATGATTTCTCTAACCCGTTTTCTCTTTTGTAGGTCCTAAAGGACCATAGGAGGTTTCAGGGAGGCTAACCTTTGCGGATGGACACACGATGGCGTCACACGACTTAGGCAAAACCAACTAAGTTCGTGACATTTGGTTCAGAGCGGGACAAACACACGCAGAAACACTTGTCATGCAAAACGTGGGGGACCTAGCTGGGTTGCATGGAGGGCAGCCAGCATGTGCGACCGTTTAGGGGAAACGGACATTGAGATGTAGGAAAAGGAGTAGCTCAGAGGAGCGGGCATCTATGATTAGCATTCAGAGGAATGGCCAACCCTTTGCGCGAGTGGCACCGTGAGGACAAGCAAGCTAGGAAGAATGCATAGCGCATAAAGGTTGTGATGGCTAAGTTCGAGCTACGGCTTGACGTTGGCAACCAAACTTGATGGTGCTCAAGGCAAGCGGGGTGATTGATAAAAGATGAAACCGTGCAAAGTGGGATGTGTTGCACAATGACCGAAAAAGTTGTACAAAGCTCATAGAGGTGAGGGGAATTACTAACTCGAAGAATTCAGTACTCATGCAAGGGCTTGTATGCGGATGATGGAGTGTTTGTAACCATCCCAAGGCGATCGAAACTCGGTGTCATAGAGCATTGAAACTTTCTCTTCAGCATGGGAAGGATATGTTCGTTGGAGGCTGAAGCGTGCAACAAGTTCAGCATGTTACTAGGCCTTGAAGGGTGTAACGGGGGCTGTATTGGCAAAAAGTCACAATTTAGCAAGTGTGTTTGCGAGGGCAGAACAATGCATAGTCTGTTCAGCAAGATGGAATAGTCCAAGGGGATAGTGGTCTCCGAAACTTATAGAGGGAAGGATGCGAAGAGAAAAGTTGCTCCAACAGGACAGATATCCAGGAGGGATAAGTCTCGATTCTCCAGAGAGAGAATCATGTGCAGTGAACCGCACATGTTGAGGAGGAGTACCTCAAGACAACAACTCCATAAAGCTCAGCGGATCGAACGAGCGGCGAGGAGTCGTTGCATGATCTTGCATGAGGTAATGTAGTGGTAGATACATTGCGAGATCAAGTGGGGGAGCAATCCATGACAACATCATGCGAAGGCACACTTAGAGTCGATGTGAAAATCGAACTCAATAGAGGGTTGACCCGTGGAATGGTGGGCATGAGGGCCACCATTAACTCAATGCAAATCGAGGAGCGGAGCAACTTGGGTGGAACTTAGTGAAGTATCCAAACCGCATGAAGAGAGTCGACGTAGAAGATGGAACATGGAGCGGAGGCACAGAGCTTTCCTTAGACAGATGTCAAGGACATGAACTCTTGTAGAGGCAAGAGTAGGATCATGTCGTTTCATGGGTTCTTCATTCTGATGGGGCGGACTCATCTTGCATGGTGCCAAAGACAAAGGGAGCTTCGATGCAAATATACCTTGTCTCAGAGATTCAACTTGGTGATTCAACTTGCGAGGGCGAAGTTAGGATCAAAAGGCCTTAGGGCAAGAGGACGTAGAGGCGGGTACTCTTGAAAAATATGCCACAATGTTGTCATTCGAGTTGTCATAAAGAAAGCGATGCGCGGTGGAGAATGTGCTGATAGGGGATAGAGGCCTAGGATCCAGACAATGGTGCACCAATTTTAACGAAGTCTGGGGACTTCGAGAGCTACTAGGTGACAGACTGTCCTAGAGCGATTCTTCGTCTAGGTGTGACCCAAGAACGGGTGGTCGAAGGTGAAAAAGGAGCAAACACAATCGGAGGTCGCGAAGGCTCTGTGATGTGCTGGCATAGGCCACACATTGAAAGATCATAGTCCGAGTTCATCTCACAAGAATTTGAATGCAATGGAGATGTCACTAGGAGACGACATGGTGCAGCAGATCGTGGTGGAATAGTTCGAGGCAATACAACACATGTGGGAGAAGTTCCGTGAGGGACTTGATCATACGGAGGTATGATCAGGAGCTACTGGAAGCTCCACTTCAGTGAACAACACAACGGCAAGAAGGGCTATGAGTTCAAGGAGTGCATGTCATGGTACCGCAGAGGCAGGTCTTCCGTGTGTGCGCATCGAATCTTGCATTGGATGAAGGCCTTGGTCATGAGCATATGGAGGTTGTGTAACACCGAGGGAGAATTCCGAGTGCAAGTACCAGCGAGTCCTATGGGGGGACTTAACATACAGAGGTATGATCGGAGCGGCTGGAGAGTGGGACTGCTCTAATGCTTATATTCGCTTAAGGGAGCCCGACAAGTCAGAGGACAAGGCCGAACAAGCGAACGTTGCTATCAAGAAAGCTAAGGAGAACAAAATCGACGTCAACCCTCGCTTAAGGGAGCCCGACAAGTCAAAGGACAAGGCCGAACAAGCGAACGTTGCTATCAAGAAAGCTAAGGAGAACAAAATCGACGTCAACCCTGCAACAAGATGGTGGAGGGCATGCATGGGAGTTGTAGTCTATCTTTCCATCGACCAAGGGAAACTGCTTAGAAAACACAGGCGTGTTGAAGCAGGTGGTTAAAAGGGACGAGGAAGCGACGACGAGTCCAGAGGGGCTCGGCTACCCAAAAGCTAAGTATCGATCAAAATGGAGGTGAACTCGGAGGAGTGTCACAGTGCTGCAGAGGCGGATCTACCGATTGCGAAGAAAGGGACGTAGAGGCAAGGCAATAGATAGTAGTGCCATGGGCTTGGCAATGCCATGGTAACCCCAAAGGCGGGACTTCCGTGGAGTCATTGATCCCTTGCTCTCATAGAGGGAGAGCATTGGCTATGAAACGGGTCGAGGTGCAAAATGCAGAGGCAAACTCCAACAAGACAAGGCTGAAGGGCAGAGGCCAGAGAACTTCGTAAGACCGATGTCAACGGGCTTCTTATCAAGATAGCCGAAAGTGGGGGACTTCGGTTTTGATGCAGGAGTGCTCGACCAGGAACAAAGTAAGCAGTACGTGGTGTTGTACCTTTTCTACTCAGAGGAGTAGACGGCAAAAATGATGGAGAAGACGGTACAATCCCAAAGGTGACCAAAACTATCAAAGATTTGCTCCAAGTTGGGGTGAAATTTTATTTTTTTCGGGCAAAACTTCTTATATTCCGGAAGTTCGATGGCAGAAAGAAGCGAATAATAGTAGCTAACTCAAGCAAGGAGTGCAAATACTTTGCCTTCAGAAGTGTAAGCAAAGAGCGGGTGTATACTAGTAACCAGCTCGATGCATGAAGTACAACCTCGAGGAGGCGGGCGAAGTCAAGTAACTTTGCCTTCTCAACTCTTAAGAGAATGAGCGAAACCGAGTACCCCAGTTCTGTTATTTATCTTGCAGAGGAGCTCTGCACAAGTTCAAAGACCCTTTGAAGAAACTTAATGGAAGATAATAGTTGTCAAATCCTCACCATTGGTGATCGGTGCTACTAAGAATAGATTGTCCACTTCATTTCCCAATAGAATGTCAATCGAAAGTGGAAGAGATGCGAACCTACTTGGAAGCGCAACTAAGTTGAAGAAGAATCGATGGGCGAATCTTGTGAAGGACCACAAAAACTTCAAAGTCTGCAAGACGATGCTTATTAAAGCTCTAACAAGTATCCACCCAATTTAAGCGGCATGAGACGTTTCAAATACTGGCGCAAAACAAGGAAGGTATTATCCTTTGTCAAAAGGATCCGCAAGAAGCAACAAGGATCAGCACAACTCAGCCAACCCCACACCTGAGTCAGTCATTAGCGACTTGAAGCAACATAACGGATCAAAGTTTGACTATTCAACAACAGCGACGAAGAGTAGCTGGGAGCCAAGAGACGTGTTGCAGCCAGAGCAAAAGATTGAAGATTCAGCAAACGACGAGGAGATGCAACGTTTGCAGCGACTTCGACGTCCTGCAAAAGATTGAAGATTCAGCAAACGACGAGGAGATGCAGCGTTTGCAGCGACTTCGACGACGACGTCGAAGGAATAAATAGGGGAGAATGTCACGAACAAAAATATAAAGAGGGTGGTCAATTAATACTCATGTATGTCCGTGTCTTTCGGGTTTTTTTTATACTTTGTACAGCAAGTAGCGGGCTAACAGTAAGCTTGGCAGCCATAGTTTGATTAACTTTCGTGGTCGATTTCGGCTTGTAAATGAGAGTTGTGTCATGTGAACACTTGTGGGGATCTCGGTCTGTAATAGACCTTGATCCTTTGTGTGCGACTGTTCAGAGTTTGTAAAGTCCATTGTTGTAATTTGCACTGGCTATATAAAGCGTTTGTTGAAGTGGTTGCTTGTGGATCCCGTCGGAAATGCTTTCTCTAACCCGTTTTCTCTTTTATAGGTCATAAGGGACCATAGGAGGTTTCGGGGAGACTGACCTTTGTGGATGGACATGCGATGGTGCTGCACGACTTAGGCAAAACCAGCTAAGTTCATGACAGTTTATGAAAATGGAGATACAGTCTAATTCTTACCTGTAAAATATATTTAATCTCACTTGACAATATGGATTAATCTATTTAGCCACGAGTAACAGATATTGGGCAGTTATGTTATAAACTATAGCCGCAGATTTAGATTGTGAAATGCTATATTTTGCCCTGCATAATATACATGGTAATGACAGCTTATACAAATACCTATTCAGATACTTGTAGTGTGACACAATATATATATATATATATATATATATACATATTTTTTTAAAATTTTTCTTTCAAGTAAATATCCATTTGTTGATATTTAGATTATATTGTCCAGAGGTGTCATCTAGAAAATGTGCATTGACATTGGTGACCGAACACTGACCTTGTAAGTTGTATCATATGGAGTAAGCATCTCCAAGCTCCTTTGCCTGTGATTAGAGGCATATTCGAACTACCATGGTACCACTTATGCCTAGCTATGTCAGTAAGTGTTTCCAAGCCTTTGAGCAGACTAAAAGTGTTTTAGAGCCTAAATCTGATCCGCTGATCTCCCTAAAAACATTATATTCAAATGCCCTTCCCATTGCAAGATGACTTAACACTCACTAATGACAGCGATCATAGAGATCTTACTAGAAACATTAAAAAATTGACCTAGCAAATGGTACAGGGAGCAAGAGGATAGCTGCTTACCTCATCCAGAATAATTCGTTCCCATTTCACAGAATGCAAGATTGACTTTCCCGGCGATGGGTTCATGAACTTGTCAACTAATTCATCCTGTTTCTTAGTCTTATCAAATCCCTTTCTCTTCCCTTTCAACTTTTCATTCTTCTTCTTCCTCACTTGTTTTGATTGCTTTTCTGTCTTAGAAGCATCAGGCCCACAGTAATACTTCAAGTGTATCCGCAGCTTGTTAGGGTACAACATCTTAGAGCACCACTGGCATGTCACCTTTGGCGGCATCATGTACTTCCTAAATTCATACTCAATTGTCGAGTATGTGGTAATTACAAAATCATAGTCATCAAAGTTAGAGTTAATTTTATCCCTCTTTGCCCCATGATAGACCAAAACCCTGGTGCTCCCCTTTTCTGTGTACCTGTCGATCTCACCCACCCACTGGATGACTGCAACCACTGGGCAAATGACCAGGGTGCATTTGATATTTGGTAGTGAATATGATGAACAGGGAGGAGGCAAGTTCAAGTCCAGGCCAGAACCAGTGCTCCTTGAGCGGAGGGCGCGAGCAGTGAGGACAAGGGAAATAGCTTGTATAGTCTTTCCCATGCCCATCTCATCAGCAAGGATCCCCCCCATAATGTCCAAATTCTCCTGCTTAAGAGCCCAAGCAAGCCACTCCTTTTGGAACCTGAGGAGGGGGAGTATGATGTCAGGCGATGGTTCGGCAGTCTCAACTAATCCAACCGCTTCAAAACCAAGTTTATTCTGGCCCTTCTGCTCAAACTCATCGATCCATTTCTCATTCTCCCTTTCCCAGATCTGCCACAAAAGCAAAGCGGCACTTCTATCCTTCCTACGACTGTCGTTTATTGGCCGAACAGGTTCCTCTCGGCCGTGGCCGCCGCCAGCGGTGTCGATACCTTGCAGAGACAGCATCAAGCCCAGTGCCAACGCAGACGCATCCTGGTCACTCTCATCAAGCCCGTCTTCTTCCTCGTCAAGAACGTATTCGGAATCCGAGGTGGAGACGCGATCATCGGCGTCCGAGAAATCGAGGGTTACCTCCTGCCTTCTCCGCCGCCCTGCACAAACACACCACCTGAACAAGGATCAGACCACGAAAACACGAGCGAGGGGATGAGGCGATGAGAAATTTTACGGGGCGGACGATTTCTAGGGTTTGCGATTCGGCGAGCCATGGAAGAAAAGGGAGGGGGAGGGCGGAGGGGAATGGATTTAAAGCATTTCTAGTGACGAAGGGAAGCGACAAAACAAATTAAACAAATGGAGAAACGGGATTCGGTTGGATGGCGGGAACTTAGCGACCAAGCTTTGTTGCGTTTAACTACTCGTCTCTGTTGTCAAACTCCTCCGACCGCAGCGCTTAGCGACGGATTATTATTAGACTCATCAATTTATCTTACATAAATCGAGCCTGTCGTTAAAGTATTTTATAATTTTAATCTATATAAATAGATTATTAATGGGTGAACTCTCCAATGTAATTTAGCATTATAAACAGAGAAAATGACAATGAGATAATACAATAAATACAGTATAACACCTCAATTAGTTCTACATTCTAAAATAGATAACATTAAAATTGATTTATAAGAATTCGATAAGTTTATTATTATTAACTTTAGATTGTGACACGTCCAGTCTAATATCATCATGATTAGTGGAAAGCTAAAAAATATTATTTATAAAAATAATAATTTTTTATTATATATAGATAGATATATATACATGATCCAAATGTTATATTATATTAACCTCATTGGATACTTAATTCAAATAGGTTGTATTTAGGGCTGCTACGTCGCCCAAAATCTCAATCATACAATAGTTGATGAAGGAATATTATCTTCCTTAATCTATAAAAATAATTCACTCAGATTGGAATAGGAAGAAAAATGATAGTAAGAGAAATATTATCAGACTTGATAAATATATTATATCAACACCCACCTTAAATTAGGGGATGAAGGTGTAAGATGTCTAACTTATTGTTAGGGGAGAATCTGGTGCTTACCTAGTAGATGCGTTTCGCCTTCGTGTCATGTTGAGCAAACACTGCTGGTTCAGGCCCGTGTGCGTTAGCTCGCCCGTAGTTTTTTCGGTACGGAGTTGGAGCTCGACCGGATGAGTGGTGATTCAGAGCTCGGCTCGGGAGGTCGGCTGCTGGAATGGTGGAGCTCGGGTCGGGAGGAAGCACTCCAGCTCGGGTCGGCCGCTGACTCCTGCAAGAAGGTCGGGTCGGGTAGGTTCCCGACGTGACCACTCCGAAGGTCACGTTAGTCAGTGGTTTGTTTTCACGATCCCCCTACCTCGTAGAAGTGTATGAGCTTATATAGTGGGTGTTGTAGATCATCCGTACTTGGCAACCCGGTTGCCCTTGTGGCTTACCCTGTTGTCATACGCTTCCTCCACGCCCGTCGTCCTTGCGGTGAGGGATGCGTCCACAGGTGAAGGTATCGACCTTACCTGTGTCAGGTCGGTCGTACGACCGTTGGGGTATCGGCCTTACCTGTGTCAGGTCGGTCGTACGACCGCTGTGGATTCGGCCTTACCTGTGTCAGGTCGGCTGCACGACTACTGGCGCCCCCATACCTGCGTCCGACCAGCTCACCGTGTTGGGTCGTCCACGTCGACGGGTCAATTATCCGAAGGAGCGATGATGTGACGGCCAGGTCATTATGTGTCATATCACTTATAAAAAAGTATATTTTTGGGTGGTATAGTAAAAAATATCTGTAATTTGAATTTTTTTCTCTCTCTCTCACCATATTATAAATAATTTCAATATGTTTAGTATTTATAAAAAAAAAGAGATGAAATATTGTCTGATTATCCCAATGTAATTTGGCAAGAGCAAAAGTGTCAACTTATAACTATTATAAAATATTTCAATCCATTAAGTTCACAAGTGATTGCCTCCATGTCATATATTTAGTTCTCGTTTACACCCAAGAACGAGAAATAATTTATTATTTTTCAGTCTTGAAAAAAAAAAAGCAAGTCTCAACATAGTGCAAATATAGAAACTAATCTTGTTGTAGTTCAGCAACCTCCCCAATTAGTCAAAATTAGGTCATTTTTGTTGAAAAAAATAGCCCTTGATGTGTGTTCTTTTAAAGTATTACATAATTATGCATTAGCTGACAAGAGAACATTGTTTTCATCAATCTAGAAGACAATGGAGTGAGTTCAGTTGAAAGTAGTCCCACCTTTATGATATTTTGTTCGCATCATATAAAAATACAAAATGTCAATCTTTAGTGTGATCAATGAAAACGACAATATTTACAAAAAATTTGATGGCTTTAGAGAATTATATACAGTAGATTAATGAGATTGAGATTTTGCATGATATAGATGAACAAGATATCAGGAATACTTGGTGATAGAAGTAGTGCATTCTAAAAAAATATATTTTAATCCATAACAAAAGTATATATGGGACATTTTTGATGATATAGGTCTACTTTTTTTTTCAATCATTTTATCCTATTAATATAGAAAAATCATTCACTCGATGGACCATATTTTGACAAAGTTGGTTCCGATACTGATTGGCTCTATAACATCCGTCAAATGGTGCATATAAGCAAATTATATAGTAAAAATACCAAATGATATCACCTCATATTTGTTCATGCAATTGCAAATAGCATTTAATAATATGTTTTCAAATACGTATGACATTTTTTTTTTTTTTATTACTTCACTATTTTTTTTTTTTGCAGTTATTGCATTTTAATTCTACTATATACAAGTCCTAATAAGATGGCTTATTGCACTAACATTGCAAGCCTTATCAACCTCGGCGCCCGCCGCTACCACCTGCTTCCGCTCCTGCAGTCGACGAGTCTCCACGGCCTCGGCCACCTCCACGTACAACCACGCCTCCGCTACTCCCAACTCCCCTGCCACCACTTGACGCCCCATCGCCACTCCCCATATCTCCGCCCACGCCACCGCCGATGCTCCCAGTCGCACCACCACTCCCTATACTAACACCGAGTCCACCACCACCCCCCGCCACCGCCTATACTAACACTACCCTTCTTCGCACTAGCAGCACCGCCTCCGCGACGCTCATTCCGCCTTTCCCTACGTGGATTCCGAACCCAACACCGATCCCCTCCCACAACGCTGGCTCCACCGTCACGAGCAGTACCAGCCCCACCACCGGGTCCTCCGCCAATGGTGATGTCAGCGCCGGAGCTGTTATGGCTCACGCTGATACCAAACCCGTCGCCGCCGCCATCTAAGTATAGTGAGAAGAGATTGTTCTCAGCCAAAGCAGCGTAGATAGTAGTACTCTTGCATGGATCAATGAACGAAAGGAAAAAAAATGAGGTTGCCATGCATGCACCAGTCATTGTGAACGTAACATCAACTCAGGCTGAGATTTCACTCCCACCATCATCATCTTGGACCAGTAAGAACTCAATATATATATGGCATGTATAATGGAATCATCAAAGCTTTATTGATCAATTACTATAACTTGGTTTGTAATATATTTATCAGACAACAACTCTGAATTAACTTGTACTAGCACTGGAAGATTTGGAACTCCAAAAGAAAAACTCTTGTTCTATAATTTTCAACAAATATATTTTTATTTTCCGTTCAAGAGGCACACAGCTCTCAACTTGTAAATGCTTTATAATTATAAAGAGCAAAATTACATGTTTTCAGCTCTTGAAAATTTTCGTAAACGGAGCGACAACCACAAACGGTCTCTTAAAGGAAAGAAAAGGGTTGAGTTGCCAGCCTCAGGAAATATTCATATATGATGGTGAACATCTTAAACACTGGCTGCTGCAATTTTCTTGCTTAATTAGAGTCCTTTTCTTGTTGATGAATTGTCTGCTGCTGCTGCTGCTGTTGGTCCCATATTTGCTGAGGTATGTAAGGCTGAGACTGCTGCATGAACAACAAACTTTGGTCCACTTCTGAGTTATTCATCATCATTTTGAGAGATCCAGCTTGAGAGGGAACGTAATAGTATGGCAGCGATTCGTTGGTGCCATCCGTCGAAATCGATGCAAGCACATCTTCCTTCACATCTTCTATCGGCACGATATCCACCAGGAAATCAAAGACATCCGTCCTCGTGATTGCACCAGCTATGTCATTCTTCTGCAAGGTTCTTCGCTTGTTCTCCTCGGCATGAGCCCATGAGCGGTATGTCAGCTCAAGAATGAACATTTCGCATGCCCGTGCAAACAGGACCGGTACCTCTGCCGCTATCATCCTAACATCCTCATCTGCCTTCATGATCTTTTTGATTCGTGCCAGTGGAAGACTGTGGTTTTTGAAGTCAGAGGTTGCAGCTATCTCCTGATACTGGTTTGTCCGAAACATCTGGAGTGTTTGGTGCAGTTGATTCATCTGTTGCTGCTGGACTCTCTGATAGGCGAGATGGTGCTGAGTGAGTTGTACCTGGGATGCAGGATTTGTCATCTGGCCAGCTGAAGGTGGTAGGCTGGTGACCATCATTTGGTTAGCTTGATACGGCAAGCTAACATATGGTAATTGGACGCCACCAGTCCCCGCTGCCTGTCCGTGTCCACCCACCTCCATGTCAACCTGCACCATTACAAACTCTACTTCCAATACCAGAAGCCTCGGGTGAAAAGCAGAAAACATGAGAAGGGAAAGGATGAATTAGCGTCATTATATATATATATATACATATAACATATTTTAAAGTAGAAGAAATCATTGATATCAAAAGTAATTTTCCCTCAATATTAAATGCAAACCAAGCAGCAACAAATTAGGAAAAGAGAATGATAACAGGTGCCTTCTACTTCTGATGTTCAAAGTAGACTTTTGGTACTGTCCATAATGGTCCACCATGAACTTGTTATATACATAGATTTTGTAGTACTTGTGATTATGATATTTGTACCTATATAAAGGTAACAATCCTTCACAAAATGCATCAAATATTCATTCATCAATAAATGATACATATAAACATTAATAATTGTAGATGATGCAGATATTCTAACATGCTTTGAAATATTTGACACATCCAAGGCAGTGCCCATGCTTCATAACTGGGTTGTGCAAGGTACATGTCATTCCACTTAAATTAGCTACCAATTTATAACCGGTTAGTTTCTCTTGCCCAGATGATGTTGCTAGAGAGGAACCACACCACATCCCTCTCTCTTTCTCCATTTTTCATATCATATATTTCTCGTCTTTCTTTTGGCACACCTGTGTCATGCCAATGGAAAGTGCTAGGCCTAACTAACAACCGGGAATGCCATATGCTATGAAAATGTCATTTTTAGCTGATTGAGTGCTTTTCAAATTATAAGTGGAAGCTAAAACTCAGCAACTGCAGTTATGACAAAACAGGATAAGCAAGCAAAACTTTGACCATTTTTCCTAACCCTTAAGACCACCAAACAAGAAAGCAACCACATTAACATCTCTAAGGACTTTAGTCCCAGTACAGTATAAGCCTTGAATCCTATACATGCATTTGACAAATAATTTTTTGACACATTGATGCTATGCCCTGCTTGTAAAGGCGACGACCCTTGTGCTAAAGGTAAAGGGTTTACAACTTATTGACTTCCTAAATATTCTTTTTGCTGTACAGCAAAATCCTCTATATCTTACAATCATATAAGTTATGACAGCTTGAAGCCTTGAACTAGTGCTTATGTTGCTGACATCAAAATCTTCAAATCTAACAAATAAAAGTATGAGGCATTTCATCTCAAATCCAAATGTGTATCATAGAGGTCAGAATAAGAGCAGCTGAGAAGGAGCTTAACAAATGAGCTTTTAGAAAATTCATGAACAAGATTAGGCCGATTAATACTTGGCATAACTATTTAAGATTTGATTCTAAAGTTGAAAGACATTTTCAAACCACTCGATCTGACAACAAAAATCCATTTAATAGTGGATGCTGGAATTCATTCCACGTAACTGCTTCCCTATTCAGGCACTACATCATCCTTGGTTACTTTGCTCTCGACTGTGCAAGAAAAACAGTAAAAGAATCCAGATAAGCAAGGTTTGACTCACGGAAATAGCCTATTTGGTTGTAGAGTAAAACTACATACATTAAGGTCCCTAAATCCCACTAACAAAACAGATAAAAATTATGAAGAAGTTGCCAGTAAAGGTTTGCAACATAACCGATAGGGGATTAAGTAATTTCTCATTTGCTAAAAAGTATAAATGTAACTTGTAAATCAAAGTTGACCGACTAAAGAGAATATAAGTTATGGAAATATCAGAAAAGCTGAAACTTAAAGCACAGTAAAAAAAATTTGATAAATAGTTACATCTCAAAAGACATTCTGGCATGGTTTGGCAAAATCAACAGGCATGCCTAAAGTGGACAGCATAAAGTCACAGGCAACCATCGATTGTTTTATCCTTTCAATTATGTAACATGATATATAGCCTTTATAAGAAGCATGAAGACAGAACAAAAAGTGCAAGGAGAAAATACTGGCATATTCACTTTACTTTTAATAGCAAATTAAGAGAATGTTCACTAGGAGTAAATATTCATTAAAATACTCCCCAGTGAACATGCCAATTAGTAAAATACTCATTGACAATGGTTAAATTTCACCAGAGTTAATGAAGATAGCATCCTTGAGTTTTTTTCCTAGTTGTAACTACAGCCCACAATGCTATAAGGACAAAAAAAAAAAAAGAGAACATAGATTATTGAATAATAGGATATTGCAGCAATCAGACACCTTCAATTATTAGATGGCCAGGACTGGGCACAGAAAAATTTAAGAGTGAATTCAAGTTACATGCAATTAAGTATCTCCATCTGTTGGTATTGACCTTCAAAAGACTTACCAAAAATCAAATATACATATGATGATGATGATTCTCCCTAATTACTTTCCAGAACTTTTGATCATTATGGAACAAAATAAGTTCAGAGTGAAGGAAGCACAATATCAATGATTTTTGTGAATATTTTTCACATGTGAATTTGAATAAATATTAGAACCTACTGGAAGTTCCTTGGAGTAAATGCTATCTCTGTTTCCTACCATACCAGCTTTGGGCCACATTTTCTCAGTCACCCTAAAATGGCCAAACTGTCATCAGTTTTTATCTTACAGGTATTAGAGTTGTTTGAGAGGAAGGGAAAACCACACCAGATATACATATAGAGAGAGAGCATATAAAATCGACAAGATATGATAAGAAACTAACTAAATGGAAGAATATATGAGACCGACCGAGTGACAGACTTGTTTCTGTCATTGCAAGTTGCAAAACAAAACTTTCTCATCTTCTTAAATAACTAAAAATTGCAGACATGCATATTTCAAGTCAAATGGTTAAATACCTCTGCAGAACCCTACATTCAGTTAATCGATTAAAGCCAATTATACATATATAATGTAATTTCAACTTTAATATTCTTGTCATATTAATGTTATTTTGCTTGCGTTTGTGCTATTTATTCAGGTTTATTGCTATCAAATCTTAACTATATGCACAATCAAGAGTCAACCCAATCTGTACATATTATAAGCATCTCTAATATGTTAATTATCGGTATGGAACTGATAATGCATCTTTCTAAGTAAGTTCTATTTTTCTTAAGCCACCATGACTTTTTAAAAAAAAATACTTTAACATTGGTTACTTTGTTTCTTCCACAGGAATCTATAACGTGAATTCTAATTCAGTACATAAATGGCTCTGTTCCTGATCTAAGAAACGACAAGCAATACATATCTCACTTTCTTCAAGTGGGAACTGGTTTTCTCTTCATTTTCATCTGACGAGTCAGGCAACACCAGATGAGTTCATGATGAACTCAGCTTTCTGTACTTAACAAAGCAAAGAGCAAGAACCCCAGTTTAAATCAAAGTGTTTCAGATCTCAAATTTGTTTTCATTGACCCCTCGAAGATAACGTACAACTGCAACTGAACCTCCCATACATGGGGTAGAGTTAATTGAAAAAAGGAACATTCAACATTTACTGCAGGCTATACTTTAAGTTTGACACACGCTCTTGAGAAGTTGTAAATATGTTGAATTATTCTTTTGTGAAACAAAATCTTTTTTTGTTTTTCCATTTTTTTCCTTTCACTAACTAATAATACACAGGCCCAAATCTTGGAAAGAAACCATCCTGTAAAGTTCAATCAGTGCAAAAACTTTAATGATATACCATTTTACTACAAACTTGTTTTAGGCCTAGGTTAGGTCCATGTTAGTGTGAGTTTTTCCAAGTTGTAAAAACACAAAAGACTAAAAGGAAAGGAACTAGGAATTTTCCTTTGCTTATCCTAGATGAACATTTGGTGTGGAAAAAGAAATAGGGAAAACATACAAAAGATTTATGAACTTATCCTAGATTACAAGGATATGTAGCTTGTTCACTATTCAGTAAATGGGTGGCCTTGTTTAATAATTCAGACTCAATTCAACCACAAATAAAAGGAAAAGAAAAGATAGTTCCAAGTCAAGGATGCACCAAACTGTTGAGATGTGATTAGAAATACTTCTATTCTACACAAGGAGGTGATAAAGCTTCCCACTATATATAAGTTGGAGCAAGAAAAATGTCTGATACACTAAAATTATGCAATTAAGTTGTCTGTGATTTTGATTTAAACATAGTTAAGACACTGTTTTCAATATGAGCATTAAGAGGTTGGGCAGACCACCATACATCTTAAGTTTATCTGAACTGGATCAGGAGGAAGTGGGATCTTGGGAGGACCAGGAAATGTTTTATAGATATATCAGTCAATATGTTCTGGAAAAAGAGAGAAAGAGAAAAAAAAGGTACAAACAGCAAAAGGGGGAGAAAAGAAAAACACACCAAAACAAAACTTAATCTAACGAGTTGAGAGAAAACAAATTGTTTATCGTAACGATCACAACAGGAGACGCTTTGCGTGCTTATCTATCATAAACAAAAGTTTTGACAAGATACAGAGGTCAATAAGTCCGGGAAAAAAACTAACTACTACACGAACAGCGAAAAGTTAATTCGAGGAACATGGATAATCTAGACACCGGTCTTAATACGAACAGGACAGTTCCTAAATGTACAACAACAAGAAAAGATAAAAATTTCCGAGTTCCATGCAATGATGAAATAGTATGTCAAGTAGTGTAAAAAAAAATAAAAAAAAATCCAAGGAAACTACATTGATAACATAAGATCAAGATCCAAAGTTTAATTTTTG
Source organism: Ensete ventricosum (assembly GCA_029747655.1). NCBI lineage: Eukaryota > Viridiplantae > Streptophyta > Magnoliopsida > Zingiberales > Musaceae > Ensete > Ensete ventricosum. The sequence goes on along the minus strand of JAQQAF010000009.1, from coordinate 10,203,788 downwards.
TGTGAGATCCTAAAACAACATAAAAAGGAACCGAGACTGAGTTTCTACAGATAATACCAAAAACATATATTTTCTTTCAATATTTAAATATTCTAATAGATCAAACGCATCCATTTCCCTCGATACTTCAACATCTATGATAACAAAAACAGCAGATGTATAGCGTCTCGACCGCTGTTTTTGTTATTTTGTGCTCATCTTCTGGTTGGTTGGTTTTAAGAGCAAATAGATGCGATTAAAGGAGGAAAAAGGAAAAAGAAAAGAAAGAAATGATCAAAGAAGTTTTGCCTGCTGGTGATCTCCGGTGGGCACTGGATTGTTCTTCAGCGGGTGGGCCATTGATGATCTTCGAAGTAGATCAAATCCTACGGCGAGGGGAGGAGGAGGAGGACACCGAGAAAACGGCGAAGCGGAGGATTCCGGCCCGCCTTCGGTATTTATCGTGGAGACGTCAATAAGGTTTGCCGATGAAACCCGATAACCCGAATGCATCCGTTCGCCGACTGGTCCGAGTCAGCCAATAAAAACCGCCCCGATTTGATCTCCACTCAAATGGTCCGGTTCGAGAAAGCAGTTCGTAGCTAGCTGCCAAAGTGGCCGCGAACTTAATCGCAATCCTCAGAGATGGACCGGTCGGCCTAAACCAAGCCGATTGTTTCTAAATCCATGCGACCGGCCTTCTCCGTTCGGAGAACACGGGAAGTTAAATCGTCCCAGTAATCCTAAAAGTCATCTTCTAGTCCGAGTTAACCAAACCGATTCGATTCGGACCGGCCTGTTCGGTTCGAGGATCCACTACGTAGCTGCCGACGTGGCCGCAAGCCCGTAACCCTCTCGACACCGATTTCAACCCTTAAATACCACGGCTTCGGGGGGGCGCCGTTTCAATTTCGAATCCTGCCCCATTTCCTTCTCCAGGATGGCTCCTCTCCTTCTTCATCTCAGAGCTCGGGGAAGGTATGTATATCTCTGTTGTATAATGCATGTTTTCTAGTTTTTGTTTCTATTTTTTTCTCGAATCTGGGTTTCCTGAATCGTAGTTTGGTTTTGGATCTCGAGATATGATCTTCGAATGTTCTGTTTCTTGTCCAGTGAATATTCACTTGAACGGAGTGTCACTTCATGGCTGGTTAATGTTTGATCTGCTCTATGCAGTTTGGTTGTTGTGTTACTGCTGGATTTGTAAAGCACTTGCAACGTTTTGATAAGAAATTTCTGTTCATAGCAGCACCATCCTTGGGTGTGAAATGCCGAATACAATCACAAAATAGTTTAGAACATTACTTCGATGGGATTTAAGTTCGAAATAAGGTTTTATGGTGATGTTGCTGTCTGAAAAAAATCATCTTCTATTGTGCATAAGATTCAGATGTCATTGTTATTTCTGTTCTGCAGCATGAGGTATTGGATCTTTTATCTTCAGAAATTGAATAGTGGTAACAAGCGCTTTTCTTGTAGGTCCTTTCGTCATAATTTTTTGTATGACCTTTTATCATGTTTTTTATTTGCTGAATCGAAGTTGTTATCGAGGAACTTTGGAAGTGGAATTTGGACGTTGTCGGCTCTAGTGGCTTTAAAAGATTAGACTTAGGTGACTCAACCTTTTTCACTTTTTATTCATGTTCTTGTATGTTTGTTTTGATATATGACAACAGATACATGATTATTCTGTTATTCCTAATCCATAAATGTCTATTTTAGGACTGATAATATAATATATTTTGATCTAAAATCAGTGATGTAAAAAGACTTAGGCGCTCGCCAAACGACGCTAAGGTCCCAAAACGTCTCAGGTGCTAACCACTCGCCCGAGCGAAATGAGACACCAAAATATTAAAAAATATATAATATAATTAATAAATATAATTATTTAAATAAAAATATAATATTTAATTAATCAATCTCAAGTGCAAATTACAAAGTCGTATTAACAAGGCTCAAAATTTAAAATAATAAGATATTACATCAAAATCAGTCATCATAATTATTATTATTATTCTTTTCATACAAATCATCACAATAATGAGAGTTGAGCTTAATGTTGTTGCACTTTTTTTTTTTCCGACATTTGTCTTATATATGTTTGTAATTCTTCAGCACTTGATGCTCTTGTCACATTTTTCCATATAAATCTATCATCTTTAAATTCAATCTCGTTTTCGTCATCTTGTAAGTTGACACTTATTTCTCCTATCAGTCACTCACGTAGAATCAATCATCAATATCTTGAACTAGATTGAACCAATTCTATTTGGTAATTTATGACGAGCCTTAAAAGTTTGATTATATTTTATGTAAACAAGATTGTGTAATCATTGATGTTCCAATCGATTTTTTCTCTTCAAGTTAATTTATCATGTTATATAATTTAAAAATATATTAATTAATATATTTAATTAATTAATTAATTAAAATAAAAATATTTAGTGATCCTTACATGCTCAAATATATTCTAGTTTCGCTTACAACATTTAGAGCTACATGTCACACTGAGCATTTTGATAGCAAATTACTACGAGTTCAAAGTTTTAGTGATCCTTACATGCTCAAAGATATTCTAGTTTCACTCACAACCTTTAGTGCTATATGTCACACTGAGTATTTTGATAGCAAATTACTGCGAGTTCGAAGTTGAATTTTGTAATAGACTTCACTATTTAGCTGCAATATTTATGTTATTAATAGCATACCACAAATAAAATTATTTATATCAAATTATTAATACCTGGGGATGTAGTTGTCTTAGATCAAATTGTTACTGAAATTTTAAAACGACCTTCGATATTTTTATATAGAGATAATTCACGAATAATCCTATCTTACGTTTAGACATTTCATATTTTTCTTCATTTTTTATTTTATTTTTCAAAGCTACCGGTATAAAGGATAACCAGAAAAAATTTGAAGTCCTGAGTTGGACCAGTATGTAAATTTAACTACTCAAGTTATATATATATGTGAAGATTACAAAAATATTATTCATCTATCAAGGAAATAATCCAACTAAATTTAATATCAACTTCCAAGATCCCTTTATGATTCAAAGATGGTTGAAAGTGTTAGTCATGGTATTTGTTTTATTAGATGAAATACAAATTTTGACGATGAAGCATAGTTGTGATTAAGGGAAAGTTTCGAGTTTATTCCTCCTCAAAAATATATTAGGGCAAGTTACGTGACATTGGTGAAGGAATGATGGCTAGTTTTACAATGGAATTTGATGCCCCTATTCCCTCACTTGGTGTGAGGATATTGTTTGAAGGTGGATTCAGAAATAAATTTCATGTGTGTTTCCTCTGTGTGCAATAGTGTTTCTGCTTTGTCTATATTTTTTTAAATATTACAGTTATCAAAGTTTTTTTTTTTTTCTCCTTTAGATTTTGGCTTATCTGGGATTCCTGACTTATTGTGTGCCTGAGGATTATAGTTTGCTTGCTAAAAGAATGTTGAGCTGCTGCCCGGGATATTGACTTTTTCGCCTAAATAATTTTTTTTTTTGAGGTTTCTTATCATTAATTAGGTTCTTGAAAGAGCCAAATTGAAGATCCTTTTGATTTGAATTCATTTTTTTTTCTGAGTTTTGGTTTTTTTAGATTTTATATATTTATTTATTTATTTTGCAGCAAAGTTTTGGTTTTTGTCTAAAGATTATATATATTTACCGACGTATTTGGCTTGTTGCTAACGATTTGATTTTTTATTATTTACTTAGTTTTATTTTCCTCAAAAGGAATAACCGAGTAAATAAGTAGATTTACTGTTTCTTTTACTTACAAATCCAGCTTACATATGTAACCTCTCAACAGTCGTTAATTTCTAGTCCCAAGCGACGGCCGTTAAGCAAAACCACGTTAGGAAGCATCGCCATAAGGTCGGGTGGATCTCACTTGTCTTGGTCGAGTCAGGGAACACCTTTTCCCTTCTGCAGATGGTTGGACCCACTAGTTCTCTCTGTAGGCCCACCATTCTACGCAGAAGTTTATGTGTTCCCTGTCGTGTTCCATACGTACGATTATCCCGTAACACCGTTTGCATGTTAACATTATTATATGTCCTCTTTTTTTGTTTTCACCCGGGATATGCGCCCTCGTAGGTTCGCTTCCCGAGCCTCTATTCATTGATTTTTCTTCCCAATCCCTCGGGTTTTTCTTCTCGCTTTCCGTCCCTCTCATTCTCCCTTCTCGTTCTTGATCTGTTCTTCTTCGTCTTCCTTTGATCGATCCGTTTCTGGTGACATACGTGTGGTTCTCGATGGATTAGGGATCGGTTCGGGGAGTAATTGGCTAGGAGCTCAATGGCGGAGGGATTGGCGGGGGGGAACGGGCAACTGGTTAAGATGGACTCAACCGAATCCCGATGGGCCGCCCGGGACGAGGAGGAGGATTCGGAGGAGGAAGGGGACGATTCGTCGCGGAGGATGAGCCTGGATTCCGAGGAGGAAGAGGATAATCTGGAGCAGAGGCTGATCCGCACCGGCCCCCGGATAGATTCCTTCGATGTCGAGGCTCTCGAGGTCCCTGGCGCACACAGGAATGACTTTGAGGTTAGTACTGGTTCTCAAAATGATAGCTTTCTTGAATTTTTTATGTTGCTTTGCATCATATGTCAATATATCCTGCTGGTGATTGTGCAAGAAATTTGCCAGCTCAAGTAAATTCAAATTTGTTTTCTGAGGCACGTCAAAGGATTGATTCTTTGATTAACGAAAAAGTTTATGCTAGTCTCAACATTCTAGATCTAAACTTGCTCGCTTTAAAGAACCATCTTTTTTGGAAAAATGTATTTGCCTGCAAATAATTGTTTTCTGAAGTCGTTCTGTTTAATTGTGCAGGATTTTAGTCTGGGAAGACAGATAGTGCTTGCACTTCAGACACTTGGAGTTGTATTTGGGGATGTTGGGACAAGCCCATTGTACACTTTCGATGTCATGCTTAATAAGTATCCTCTTGTTGAGAAGGAAGATGTTCTAGGAGCACTCTCTCTTGTTTTGTATACATTGATTCTCATACCACTTGTGAAGTACACCTTGGTTGTCCTTTGGGCCAATGATGACGGTGAAGGTATGCTAGGAGTCGTATGTGTGGATCTTGTTTTATGCAAGCCTTTTTTGTCACTAGGAGGTTATTTTAGTGTCTTCTCATTATGCTGCACCTTTTGCAGGGGGGACCTTTGCTTTATATTCTTTGATCTGTAGAAATGCAAAGGCCAGCCTTCTTCCAAATCAGTTGCGTTCTGATGCTCGCATATCGAGCTTCAGGCTCAAGGTTCCATCAGCAGAGCTGGAAAGGTCTCTAAAACTCAAGGAGTATCTTGAAAATTCATTAACACTCAAGAAGCTGCTTTTGATTTTGGTTCTCTTTGGTACTTCTATGGTGATTGCTGATGGTGTTGTCACTCCAGCAATGTCAGGTTGTATGATTATCTTTCTTGAAAGATAGATACTGCTAGTCTGTTGGCCAACATTTATGAACAGAACATTGAAAAAAAAAAAAATCATCTTTTTGTTTGGCTTGACTAATATATGCCATATATTTGTTTTTCTTTTGAAATCATATTTTATTTATTTATTGTAAATTGCAGTTATGTCAGCTTTCAATGGATTGAAGGTTGGAATTTCTAGTGTTGAACAAGGTAATCATGTGCTTTTAATTCTTTTAAAGTGTAGACCTGTTCCCACTATCATTCAAGCTGTGCTACATGGATTTGTAGTAATATGAAAGTTATCCTTTGTGTGTTTGAAGTTGGTTAAGATTTTCCAGTGCCATTTGAGCTCATTTTATTTTTTTATACAATTTCATAAATGCTTATGATAAACAATATTTACAATAAGGGGTGACATGAAGCATAAATAGTCTAAATTTGCTATATTCCAACCTTTCTTGTTATTTATGTATTTTTAAGAGTGTATGGATGTCTGGTGCTTTTTGGTCTGAAGTTTTTATTTGCTTACCATTGTACTGAAAGTGTCCTATAGTGGCTGAGATCTGGAATGAATTCAATAATTATAGTCATCCAGTGCCAGTGACCATGGTGTCATGGTTTGGTTGCTCCTCAGTAATTTAGATGACTAGAGTTTGTGTTCTGGAAACTATCTTTTACTGCAGATCTAAACCTTTGTATATTGACCTTCTCTAGATCCTACATCAGCAAGAGGGTTATGCACTTGGCCGCCCTTAGAGTTGTTGTCTTAGTACTTATTTTAAAGGTCCTTAATACCAAATTCTAATGTTGGGCTAGTGTGGTTGTTTATATCTATGGTTCTCTAGAATTTGAAACATGATCAAGAAAATGTCAAATTTTTCCAAAATACTTCAAATAGAATTCTGCAGAAAGCCTATCTGGTCTTGAACAAATTTAAGGTTAATGTGTGAAAGAGAATGAGTCAGTGAAAATATAATCAAAATATTTAGTAAGATCTTTGTCCAAATCCCATTGAACTTAATAACATCTAGCTTTCCTAGAGACAATTTCGAAAGAAGAAAGATATTGTGATTTATGATTCTTTACAAACATCACATTACATGAAAGAGAAAGGGACTATCGTACTTAGATAGAATGTGGCATATGTTTGAATTTACATGGTCATAAGAAAAATAGAACATGATCCTTAACCATAGAAAAGGGGGATTATAGATTATAAAAGAACATATTATGAAAAGTAGGAGTAGACAATCAAAGAATGATGAATTACTTTTGTTGGTTGTAAAAGTGGTCAATTGATGTTGGAGATCTAATGGCCGACTATTATGCTATTTTGGAAATCATTAGTTGTGATGTGTCAAGTCTTTTTAGAAATTATGGAGATATTTACATAAAAAGGAAGCATGACTTCCTGCAGAAAACAAGTAAAATAAAGGGATGTTGTGCTTGAGAGTTTGATAAGTAAAAACAAGAAAGAAATTTATGCTTTTTAGGAAAAACATTACAAATAGAACTAGGCTTATTGCAAATTGAACTGTCTGAATATGTGACTAATCCTATTTTCGTTCAGTTATAATGAAAATGTTCATCCCAGTTTTCAGCATAACTTAGGATATCTGCCTCACTCTGTCAGACTGGGTAAGTTGGATAGGTTGGATAATCTTTTTGCCATCCCTAACCCATCATGATGATAAAAGAAAATGGCAACAACCAATTATTGTACCAAGATCTTCAAGACAATTTTAATGTAGTTTTTCTCAATGTGAACACCCGGGCAAAGAATGCCCCGTCAGGAGCTTCCTTTAGTCCATGATGATTTTGATGATGTTTAGTGCCTCTTATATCGAAGCTTAAACTGAAGCTTGAAATTCAGATTTTTCTTATTTGTGATGTCTTTCATTTTTCTATGATTGTTTCAGTTTACTTAATTGCTTAACTGTGCAACCTTTTTGCAGATGAAGTGGTGATGATTTCAATTGCATCTCTTATTGTCTTGTTCAGTGTTCAGAGGTTTGGAACAAGCAAAGTGGGGCTTGCAGTGGGTCCTGCATTATTCATATGGTTTTGCTCACTTGGAGTCATAGGAATATACAATCTTCTTAAGTATGGAACATATGTTTTGAGAGCATTTAGCCCTGTTTATATCTACTACTTCTTTGAAAGAAATCCAACTCAGGCGTGGATGTCTCTAGGGGGTTGTCTTCTTTGTGCAACAGGTAAGTAGTAAGCTTCTAATTATTTATTCCAAAGCCAAAGAACAAGTATACTCCAGGTGACTTTGTTGCCACCATTAAGTTTTGTTTTGTCATCAATTCTTTAAAAAACAACAGGGGGTTGTCTTCTTTGTTGCAACAGGTTGAATTCTTGGGGCAAGCTTCCTATAAAATTTGTTTATACTCGACCTACATCTGCAGAAATGCAGCCTTAATCATGTTTCTAGTCTGTATCTCAGGAATAAGTGCAACTTACTATGACCAAACAAACCTTATAGGTTATTTATTTCATTTGTAAAGTTTAAATGGGTAAGTCATAAGTAAATCTTTTCCTGTCGTGGACATTCATGATATAGTATGCATAGAATAAATATTTTGGCTATAGTTGTCCAATGTTTGCCTATCATCGAAACAAGTAATTAGCCTAATAATTGGATCTCCGTACCAGTTTAGTAATCTGATTTTGGTTTACCACACAGTTACTATTTTCATAAATAGCCAAAATCATATCTAGCCATGTCAAACTGTCAAATCCTGCTGTTGTTTATGAGGATTTTTAGTGAGAAGGTCGTCAACCATATATTAAGAACTATTATAACCTCTATTGGTATAAATGAACCCAAATATTTTTTTATTAAATTGTGCAATTCTCCTTGAGTAAGCAAAAACTTGATTATATTTGATGTGTTCACAAATGTACTCTTAACCATGGAGTTCATTCTACGGCACTGTACCAAGATGCAAGTTTCATTAGTGGCAGTCCACAGTTACATGGTTAGTAGCAATTGGCAGCATATATCCATCATGATATCAGAACATCTATGTTTATTTTATTAACCATCTTCATGTAAAAGTTTGAAAAATTAATGTGATTGTTCTCACACTTGGAACTTTCAATTTTTTAAGTTACTGAAGAATCAATCACCTCAACCATCATCATAGTAAGAAAGGAAGAAAACCTTCAGGTTGCATTGAACACACAACAACAGTGGGATCCATAATTCCCAACTATTTTGAGTTTGCTAAGATGCCAAAAAAATAGGATGTTATGGCATAGGTTTATATACTCTAAATTCAGCTCAGTATTTAGTCGATATGAATTGGGGCTCTTCACCATAACAACATGTCTTTTTTATCCATTTTAGCTTAGGAATCCCAAGTATTTGCCACTAACAAGCTGAACTTAATAAAACATGACAAAGTAACTGATGTGGCAATATGATTGAACATGTGTATGTTCCAGCAATGGTATCGTGACATGGAGATTATGTGAAGGAAAAACTGAATTCTTTAAATTACTCACTTCAAAGACCTTTGTAGAACTTTTTCTCAGCTCCTCTGTTGTTCAACATTATTTAAAACTGTTATATAAAGCTAAGTGTTAAATGTGTTTGAATTCAGGGTCTGAGGCAATGTTTGCTGACCTTTGCTATTTCTCTGTTAGATCTGTCCAGGTAAAGCATCGAGAGCTATGGATTTTTGTCCTCTTTTTTCCCTTTTCAAATCTTTCAAAACCTCGTATTATATTTTTACATGTTCTGATTACTTAAGCTCCTCATTGCAGCTCACTTTTGTTTTTCTCGTTCTGCCATGCCTTCTTTTGGGATACCTTGGTCAGGCTGCATTCCTTGTGGAAAATTTAACTGAAAAGCAGCAGGTCTTCTTTTCATCTATCCCGAGTAAGCTAGATCAATCTATTTCTTGGGTTTGTTACTCTTTCTTTTCTCTCATATCTGGAACTTCATACTTTGGCATCTGTGTTATGTGCTTGTAACATGATCATTATCATTTTAGCAGTATTACTATTTTTATCAACAAATTAGGTCTAAGCTTGAGTTTTGGCTGTCTGTTTTTAAGGTTCGGCAATATATCAGGACATGACTGCTATGTACAATTTCAGGTGGTGCTTTCTGGCCAGTCTTCTTCATAGCAACCATAGCTGCACTAATTGCAAGTCGGGCAATGACAACAGCAACTTTTTCATGCATTAAACAATCAATAGCTCTTGGTTGTTTTCCTCGACTTAAAATCGTTCACACATCTCGGAAGTTCATGGGCCAAATATATATTCCAGTGATAAATTGGTTTCTGCTGGTTTCGTGTGTGGCATCTGTTGCTACCTTTGGAAGCATATATGAGATTGGCAATGCATACGGTGTTTATTCCTATCCTTTTGCTTGTCTTTTGTATTAAAAGTATATTTTCTATGCTTTAATTTTCACTTATGTTTTGTTCTAAATATTTTTAATCCGGAGGGCCTTTGGCTGAGCATAAACATTATGGATAATTTGTTGGTTTGGGATTAAAAAATCTTCTGATGCATTGGGATATAGGATATCGGTGTGGGTCAAAGGAACTTTACCAAGAAGTCATACTTTTTTGCTTGGATCACCTCTTTAAGTGATTTGATATAAGCAGTTAGTCAGTTAGAAAGCCGAGACTAACTTAAGAGTGATTAGCACTAGTAAGACATTGTCTGAGGTCTCCATTCTCCACTTCCTGAATGGACAAATAGACTAAAATAGTATATTGGAAGTTTTGAAATCTGTGGTCTTTTTATAAGATAATTATTATTGCTAGTCTTTTGACCTTAGTAAATTGATCGGAAAATCATGTCATTATAAAAAATAATTTTTCTCTCAATTCATTTTATATAGCTTTTCTTCTCTATTGGATATGGTGCCTAAGTAGAAGTGCTTGATTCAGTTTACTTGAGATTCTATAGTATTTGCCACTATAAACTTTTGATCAGGAAATGTGAAGATCATGAAACTGTCTACTATTATATATTTCCATTGACGACAGTTCTTTCCATTTCATTATACATACTTTTGTTTCCCTTTATCTGTATTTTCTAAGACTTTTTTTTTTTTCTTTCACTGATTAGAGTTGGCCATTCATTATAATATATGTTCCCTGTTGGCTTCCTTTATTGATATAGGTTTGTTCTGCAGGAATTGCTGAGCTTGGCGTGATGATTATGACCACAATCTTAGTAACTATCATTATGCTTCTTATATGGCAGATCAACATTATATTTGTGTTATGCTTCTTAACTTTGTTTCTGGGGTTGGAATTACTTTTTTTCTCTTCAGTTTTGGGCAGTGTGGTGGATGGAAGCTGGGTGATGTTGGTTTTTACAGCAGTGTTGTTTTTAATAATGTACATATGGAATTATGGCAGCAAGCTAAAGTATGAAACTGAAGTGAAACAGAAGCTTTCGATGGATTTGATGACGGAACTGGGTTGTAACCTTGGCACTATTAGAGCCCCTGGAATCGGCTTGGTTTACAATGAGCTGGTTAAAGGAATCCCTGCAATCTTTGGTCATTTCCTGACCACCTTGCCAGCAATTCATTCAATGATCATATTTGTCTGCATCAAATATGTGCCAGTTCCTGTGGTGCCGCAGACCGAAAGATTTCTCTTCAGGAGGGTCTGCCCTAAAAGCTATCACATGTTTCGTTGCATTGCTCGGTAAGATTCACTTACTAGGCTTTGGAGATTTTTATATCATGATCATGGGTAAAAAAGCTACATGACAACAATAAATGATGAGAAAAAGGTAGAATTTGTAAAACCATGCTTATTCTATCTCAACGCTTCACTATTTTGACAATTTTTGTAGATTTTCACGATTGTTAATTGTTTCCATTTTTAATTCAATGATCCTGTATATGCATATTGTCGCTAATCTAACAATATTTTAGCAAACAATAACGATAAGGGTTTAACAGATGGACAAAAGAAATAAACTCAATGTTAAACTACCAAGATAGGGTTGAATAGGGATCTGTCAGTCAATGAGATTGGAATCTGGATTAGTTTGACTGGGTGATCCAACAGGCTGAATTTGCATCTTGGTAAAATTGACAAAAAAAATATAAACTGTCCTAGAATAAACACAAAAACAATCATCTAAAATTAAGGAACTAATGAAAAGGATAACTATATATGCTGTTATTGTTTTAAAATGTTTAAAATTATTTAAACAAGCTTTTCATATTAAAATTACTCCTTAAGAAGACAACCCAGTCATATTGCTTGATCTGGGTTGATCGATCCTAGATCTGAAGCTGGCGGGGCTCAAAATGTTGAATAAACCAACTTTTGACTTCTGTTAAAGTTTATATGGATTTGGATTGGCTGGCTGTTTAAGACCACGAATATAGTACCTATGATTGAAATCCAGTGCTTAAGGTGTAAAGTTGTGCCAGGCAACCGATACAAGGATGCTAAGTCTCTATTGATTTGAGGAGTAAAGATAGCCGATGTTGCTGATGGCTACCACATAGTGCCTCAAATTAGATGTTGATATCCCTTCCGGGATCTCTTTTTTGGTGGTGGCATCCTGCATGAGGATTCTTTGGTTAATATTTTGGTTATTGATATCTGTGATCATCTATGTTAGAATAAAAATAAAATTGTTTTTTTTTTTTTCAGTTGGATTATAAGGATGAGGTTAGACGGCTCGGGTGATCTAAATTTGAACAGTAAGATTTCATGATGAAAAACAATTTGGGTTTGGTTAAAGTTATCTAATATATGTATATTTATTTTTCGGTTTTATTATCATGAAAAATTAGTTGTGATTTTTGGGAAACAGGTCATTGATCCCAAACAGCTACATGTCATGCTAAATTTTTCTTTAGCACACGTCTGACACATTCAGTGCGTTAAAAGTTTTCCTCTTTTTTATTTAGAACACAAAGAAAGAGAGGACTGGTGTGTTGGTGGGTCCCTCAGTTGGCTGGGGGTGTTGTGGCAGTTTGTTCGACACTAATTCAATTAATTTGTGTGCTATTTATTATTAGCTTAGTTCTATTTGCTGGATGTAGGTACGGCTACAAGGATGTGCGCAAGGAACATCACCAGACATTTGAACAACTTTTGATTGAAAGCCTTGAGAAGTACATTCGTCGAGAAGCCCAAGAACGTTCACTGGAGAGTGACGAGGATGCTGACACAGATTCTGAAAAGGAAGTATCTTGTTCAAACATTCTCGTGGCTCCCAATGGCAGTGTCTATTCCCTCGGTGTTCCACTCCTGCCTGGTTATAGCTCTATTGGCAAGACGGTCTCAGAGGTAGGTACTTGTTTTGATGAGCCGCTTAACGAGGTTGTGGCAGATGCGCAACGAAGCCTTGAACGAGAGCTTTCATTCATACACAAGGCAAAAGAGTCGGGGGTGGTTTATCTTCTCGGGCATGGTGACATTAGGGCTAGAAAGGAATCTTGGTTCATCAAGAAGCTGGTTATAAACTACTTGTATGCTTTCTTGAGAAAAAATTGCAGGAGAGGGATTGCATCGTTAAGTGTTCCCCATACGAACCTGATGCAGGTGGGCATGACTTACATGGTCTGATCTCCCAGTTGCTGGCTGCCTTTATTATTATTATTTTTTTGCATATTTGGAGTTTGATTTTAACAAATAGTTGCTTTCACATATGTATGCATTTGTTTCACATATGATCTTTGAATGCTAACAAAGCTTTCTTCTTACCCATATCGAAACAGTTGTTGTTCTTTGTTTCTTTGGTCCATTCACACCCACATACATACATGGGACTTCTCTCCCATTTGGTTGTGGTTATTATTATTATTATTATTATTATTATTATTTACGATGTTGATCCGTCCCACTGACATCATTCTTTTCCACTGTAATATCAATTCACTTGTATGATTTGGCGCATTTAGAATAGTGGACTTGTTATTAATAATGGACAATTTATATTTTATGAGATAAGGATGGGCATCATTCTTCATTCTTCACACTTAAACATTCACCTTTCCCTGGAAATCCAGGTTGGATTAAGAAAAAGATCCTTCTTCTCCGGTAAGAAACGGATGATGCTTGCTTGTCGTCGTCCACTACAAAAACCTCGTAAAGCAAACTGGGCAGGCACCCAATTTTGATGGGTGCTGTTGATCAATCCCAGAGAGAAACGTGTTGTTCTTTTAGAAGATAGATAGAATACTGGAATCTTTATTCTCCTCCCCATCTTATCCGCTCCCCGTGGATGCATGAATTAAGCAAGTGGAGAGAGAAGTTTATATTACACCAGAATAAGAATTTTTGCTTTGTTTTGGACCAATCAATCTCTTTCTTTGACTCTCTCACGCGCAATCTGCACCAAATTCCTACACAAATCAAGCTTCACGTTCTCCACACCAGTATAAACAAATATACATGTAAAATAAAGGAGCAAGTGTCGTATAAACAAACAAACAAACAAACACCCAATTCCTTCTCACCAACATGGCATGCACTCGTCAGGTCTTATGATAGATAGATAGATAGATAGATAACCTAGTAATTTAACCCTAACATTCCATGGGTCCCTGAGACAGTAGATGGGACTCGGTTTGTTTGATAAAAAATAAAAAAAAAAGTAGATAGACATGGGCATTTGCATTAAGAACTAAGCATGGCCATCAATGGACACACACCCAGGAGATCCTAGATTCCATATTGAGCAAGCTGGCATTCCCCACTCATAGATGGAGATAGATGATGAGCATCGACATCTCCAATCTGTCACCCTTGCAGTGATGTAGTTGAAGATGTGAGTTTGGTGGAGCAGATGGAGCCATGAGTTTTAATGTGCTTGCTGCTATAATGCCTCGCAAGAAGAGGGGCACCAAACGTTGTGTTGCAAGTGTACGTACACACCACCACCAGGCAACAAGATGACCATTTATTTGCTCCTCCTTCTCCTTTTTGGAGGCTTTTCTCCTCCTTCCTCTACACTACACACAATTTAACATACAACCAAGTTTCTTCTTTCACCATCTGCTGGTCAACAATTATGTGATACCACTAAGAAAAAAAATATCCAATCTCCTCATGCTTATATGCATCAACTAGTTAGTTAATTTGACAGGACTTTTATGAGGCTGCATGATCACTACAAAACTTGCTACACCTTGTACTTTTTCTATTTCTATCACCAAGATCCAATTTTTTTTTTTTTTAATGTTGACTTGATGCAGTTTGCCAAATCCACTTTGACAATGTCTTAGCTCTCTCATGGAGTAGTGGCGGCGGCATGTCTCTCGCAGACAAGGGCAGGTAATGCAGCCTGCAATTTTCAATACAACATACTTGACCAAAGAAAGCAATAGATCGATCTCCTAATTGCCCACCTGGGCATGAAAAAGCACTTACATCCCACCGAGATTATTTCGTGAGACATGCATGCATGGAAAAAAAACTTCAACATCAAGCTTAAGCAACAACCATGGAAACAAATACCATCAAGGTACATTGGATTCACAAGAGCTGCAGTCAGTCCTTGTAATTTATCAAAAATTTCTTCAGCATTGATTAAAGAATGCGAAAGAACGAAATAGTATTTGTAGTCAGTCAGTTCAGTCGTACACGATGACTTGGAAGCTTATATTATGAATGGAATAGATCACCGCCAACCCTTCAAAATCTTTGTCTGACTTGAGTTGTCATCGGATGGATGAAATGAAAGCCACAAGACTAAATCTGTTGTAAAAGAAGGTTCCTCTTATGATTTGGCCACTGGTAATAAATATTACACCTCAATGGAACATTAAGAGGTGAAAGATATCTATTATGTGTATGCAACAACATATTCTGTAGAGAAACATTTTTATGGAGTGTTCAAAATGAATGCTAATTAACATGGGTTGAACTTTACATCAAGCTCTGAAACCATTAAACAAGATTCATCCATATCCAATAACATAATATGTCCAAGTTGGTCTTTTGGTTTTATTGGATGGAACAGCATTTAGTGCACTTGGACCTAACAAGATTCCATGGATCTCACACCTTCCTCCTGTTGAAATTTCTACTCTTCTTATGATATATATATATATAGCATGAAAACAATATCAAGTTTGAAAACTTCTAGTGGGATCTGAACATTGACTGTCAAAAAGTTCAAAAATATCTGAGCTATGGCTGTCAACCACAGCCTTAGTTGTTCTCTGTTTTTTTTTTTTTTTTTTTTTTCATTTATTAGATTTGAATTTGGGTCAACCAGTTGTGTGTGTCATGTTGAACTATGTTCCTTAGCCAAGTGCAGAATTCCATGATAACGTAATGGTGATGGCAGATTAATTTCTCAATGACAAGTATAATCCATTATTCTCTATTATAATGGTAAAATAAACTTCATAATGATAACATAATACAATCTTGAATTTGAATCAAGATGTTAGGTGGCTGATATTAAAGTTAATATTATGACAAATAAATCATCATTCTGATGCATTTTTTAACAGTCAGTCCACTTTTGATGTCAAACACTACATTGACTATAACCATTATAAGCACAAATTAAAATCTTGCCAATAGGAAAAAATGGTGGCCTGCCTGATCATATAGGAAAGATAAATAAACTTCATCTGTTGCCAACATTACAAGCAAAATCCTATCAGACTCGACCATGAGTTCGATGTTGACCCTCAAACATGGAAGTCTTGCTATTTGTCACAACCACAAGAACCTGCTAAGTTTCAGTGGTGGAGTCTCTCATCACTATTCGATCCTTAATGGTTCACAAGTCTTCCACCCACACCAACCATTACAAGTCTATATCAAGATGCCCTCAAAGCACCCTACTCTCATCTACATTTTATCCCTGGTCTCTATTGTTCATGAGAATGTTACAGAGTAGAGTAGAGTAGAGTAGCGTGGAATAATAGGAACTAAGATCTTTGTCGTGGCGGAATATTACGGTTAGATTTATTGGTGAGTGTGTTGGATTCTCTCTCTCACTTCTCAGTCACACAGTCTGTTCTCCTCTTTCTCTGGTCACAAACGTCGGGATTATTCTACTCCTGTAAGCTTATCATCTTTCCATGTGCATGCAATGCGTCGGCCAATCCAACAAGAATCTACTTCGGTGGTGGTGGGTGGACTCCTGGGCCCCACCACCACAACACTGAAGCTTTGACCAAAAAGCCTTCACTCTCCCTTCTTCTCCATGTCTTCTTCGCTCGCACCTTTCATCCGGTCCTCAAAGCACCATGTTTTTTGTTTTGGATGCTCGAGAAACTACTTGATGAGCTCACCGCTCTTCAACCGTCACAACATGACCGAGCATGGATGGAGGAGTCTCAAGTACGAGAGGAAGCAGAGCATGAGACGCCTTCGGTGCAGGATGAAACACCATGTTGGAGTTGTTGCTCCATCCATCTACGACCATTACTGCTTTATTTAAAAGAGTGGAACGAGAGACAGAAGCGACGCCGAACGCATCCTGACATCAGCTTCTTTAGATATGATGTAGAATACTTGGGGTTCGAGGAGAGAATAATTGTGAGCGACCAGTGGAGATCCCTCGGGAGACTACAAAATCCCTTTGTCGTTTGTTCCCCCTCTCCCGCAAACGTGATTGCCTTCTTCTTCTTCTTCTTTATCTACACACACACACACACACAGCGAGAGAGAGAGAGAGAGAGAGAAAACAGTAGCAGGGATCTGTGAGCTGCCCACATGGGTGAGCCCATCGGCTGTCTTCTTAAAGCAGTGGCACGCCTGGGCCTAATGGCAGCTCTGCAGAGACAGGAGCAGCGACGAGACCTAAAATAGAGTCTCGGTCTCTCTTGCTACTGTAACATACACAACATCACATGGTGGGTGTTGTCACTTTCCTACGGGAATTCCTTTCTTTTAAGGAAGAGGAGGAGGGAGGCTGCTTTGAACCGTAGAGAAAGAAGCAGAGGGAACAGAGACAAAAATTAAAAAAGGAAAAGAAAGGGCCAGTGGCAGTCGCAAGGATTCTTCTCCTGCCTCTCAATTGCCTCGTTTCTCCCGCTCACGACTCTTCCCTCGGGATTCCTGCTGCCTTCCCCCTTTGCTTCTGCTACTTATATACTCCATTCCTTCAGCAACCTTGTTCCTGCTGTGTGCCTGATCCGAATACTCGGAGCTACCTCTTTCTTGGCTTCTGCAACCCCAGGAAGTCTGTGTTCATCTCCTCTTGGGACCCATCTCTCTCTCTCTCTCTCTCTCTCTCTCTCTCTCTCTCTCTCTCTCTCTGCTTCTACCTTAAAATTCTCTCTGGATATCATTTATATCTGGAGTTGCAGTTGGTACTGTGAGGAAGGAAGAAGATGCACTGCGATGGAGAGAAGCTGGGCATCGACTCAGGCGAGGAATGGCTACAGGTCGGTTGGTACCGATGTTTTCCCTCCCTCCACTAGCCCACATGTGGCATCTGTCCCTCACTACCTCTCTCTCTTTCTCTCAATCGCTTTCTGTCAATAATACTGCATGCTTGTCTTTGTTGTCTAGCTCTTGTCAGGGAACCTTCTCTGGTTTCCATCATTCACATCTCTCCAGCCCTAGCTTTCCTCTCTCCTGCTTTCTCTCAGATCTCAGAGCTCCCTGGTTCAATTTTTTCTCTGCAGATGATGGGTGAAAGGCTTCAGATCACTGCAAAGATTAGCAGTAACACCAGCAGCAGCACCACCACCACCAACACCAACAACAGTAGCAGTACCAGTAGTAACACCAAGAAGGCCAACATGGTTCGTGCCGATTCCATTACTTCCAATGCTACGAGGGTTGGTGACAAGCCATCAGCGCAAGATCATCCGCAGGCGCCCCTGAGATGCCCCCGCTGTGACTCCTCCAACACCAAGTTCTGCTACTACAACAACTACAGCCTGTCTCAGCCACGGCACTTCTGCAAGGCGTGCAAGCGGTACTGGACGCGCGGCGGCACGCTCCGGAACGTCCCCGTGGGCGGCGGGTGCCGCAAGAACAAGCGCGCCAAGAAGCCCGCGGCCGCTCCCACGGTGCCGCCGAACAGTTTGCACCCCCGCCCTCTTCTGCCTACGGATCAGGTCCCTTCCCTTGCGGCGCAGATCTCTACCTCTTCCCACCTCGACGCCACCGCGCTTTACGCCCTGCAAACCGCGGCTTCGCCCTCGGACATGATGAGCCTCACTTTGCCAAGTATCTCGCACGGCTTCCATATCCCGTCTGCCTTCGATCTGCATCCTCATCTCGGGGCACTTGGACTCGGCCTCTCGCCCAACATGCATCGCGATAACGAATACCAGCTCGGCGAGCTTCATCCGTTGCTGCCGGTGAACCCGGCCACGATCTCGCTCTTGAACGAATATCCATTCTTCGGGTCGTCTCTGTCGTCCGCGTCACTTCTAGTATCAGGCATCAAACAGCCGAAACAAGTGGAGGACTACCAAACCTTGTTGTCCTTCGATGAATTGCAGGCCGCTGGGATGGGCGACAGCATCAATGGGATGATGAAGGAAGTGAAGTTAGAAGGGCAGACCAACACCATGACCAACAACAACATGAGCAGCTGCATAGACTGGCAGATTCCATCGGAGAATTCTTTGGATAATTTGGGTCCAGCTGCAGCAATGTACTGGAATGCTGCCATCGGCGGCGGCGGCGGCGGTGGCGTTGGTTGGCCAGACGGCATGAACTATGGATCGTCAGTGGCGCCTCTGATCTAGTATTGCCTCTCACCTTTGCTCATCCTTCATGGCTGCTGCTGCTGCTGCTGCTTCTTAATTACTAGGTTTCCTAATTGTTCATTGGTAGTAAGAGTAGAGGGCTACAAACTACATTACATTTCATGTTCATCGTGATGGGGCTACGCTGGCGGATTACCGGAGGGAGTGTGGATCGGAGAGATCCTGTCGGTTGCAAACGTCTCAAGCCCCTTGTGTTTTTTCAGTCATTGTGGCATCAAGAAGACCGTTTGCTCCGAGAGGAACCTCGGATCCATTCGGCTAAGAATTAGACACGTACTGTCCATTTCCGATTCGCACTTGGGATCACATCAACTCTTGTGAATCGCAGCCGAAGAGGAAGAAGAACGCAGTGGAGATGGATGAGGTGTGAGGTAATGGTTTCGCATGTATTTATATACTAGGCATGTCACACCATCATCATCATCTTCTTCTTCTTCTAATGTACCGGTCATCGATCGAGTCTTCGCCTTCTTCTTTCTTCGTCATCATCAGTTGGATTGATGTAAGCCGGTGCAGAGGCCGATTGACAAATAAGTTTTTTCTTTCTTTCTTTCTTCTTCTGCTTTCTTTTTGATGTGTTAGGAAGAAAGGATTTGGTGCAATAATCTTCAGGAGTGGGGTTTTTATTTGACTTTGGGATGAGTGATGTTTCAGTGTCTTCATTTTGGTCTTCCCTCCATTGTAACAAACAGGTTTAACCATGGATCATGAAAAAATTTCTCTCTCTAATGCACTGAGTGGTGGTGGTTTTGTTTGTTCTGATGATTATTTATGTTCAGAAAGTGGAATTGACTGTCTTCATGTTGGGTGTCGTGGGCAGAGTCTGTGGTTCTTCTCTAGTGGAGCTTTCCTTGCCTTCATGATTGTGTCAGTTTGAAACTTTGGTAGGGAGGGAGATGATGCATCGAGCAGGCATGGCTCGCGTTTCGTACACGTAGAGAACGATGCAGCATTGGGACAGTCATGCGTATCAACTTTTGCTCAGGTTTGTCTACTTGCTGCATTTGATGGGCATGCAAAACTCCTCTTTCACGAGGTAAAGGATAAAAAAACACAAACCCTAACCTTTTTCCTCCGTTGTAACCTAGCAATTGGAGCCATTAGATTTGGGTTTGACCCGAGTAGTGTACATACGCCACCCTCCTTCCTCTTTGACCATTCCTGTACTGTTTGTCGTATACATGCCAAGATTATTACATGCAGTTAGCAGCTACACTGGTGGATGAAGTCGAGATCCAAATGCCAATAGTTTGTTTGTGATTAACCAGAAGATAAAACATGTAGAAATCTAAGATTCTATGCATGTCGAGAAAGGGAGCAAACGAAGAAGCTCCTCCGAGTCCTGACATTATGTTGTTCGAGTTCTGTTTTTGTGTAATCTAAGATTCTATGCTTGTAGAGAAAGGGAACAGCAAAGTTCGAGTTGTGTTGTATGAATGAATGAATGGCACTTGTAACTTGGAACCTAAGAGAAGGAAAGCCAGTGCTTCTCTTCTTTAGATAGATAATGATACAACTTGGATGGATCGAAAGATTTGTTTTGACTAGAAATGGTACGCGAGTCTTCCATCTTCTTAGCCATCAAGCATATAATAGCACTCATAAAAGTTATTTAGGTGTGCTCTGTGGGGGTCATAATATCTCCCAAATGAAAGATCGTTTCTACTTTTCAACATCTCAAGTCCTGAAAAATTCATCCAGCCAAGGAAGAAGACATGCAGTTTTTAAGAACTCATCTGCATGTTGCTTCATTAGGGATCAAAACAAGTTGCCTGCCTGCCTGCCTTTGATGATTCTGTACTTGTGATCAAAACTGTGGAGATTATTATTATTATTCTATATTCTTAAATACTAGAGTTCAGTTGCTATCATTAATTGGATGAGTATAGTTCCAAATAATGAGTTCAAGACCAAGGATGGATGGGCTTGGAATCAAATGTCTTCTTCTGTTGTTTGGGTGGTGTAAGATGACATGATCAATGGCACCCCTAACTAAGAGTGTGAGAGACGCAACTCCAGTTGTCCTGGAATCAAAAACTGGTCATGATTGCTTGGTGAGGCAAAGTAAGATCCAACATGATGCCTAACTAAAGAGTGTAAGAGAGGCAACTTTTCCAAAGAGGAGTGAGTACCTGCAGAAAGATGGTCCAAGAGCAGTGCAGCGTGAGGAGGGTCTGCAAAAAAAGAGACTTAAAACTTCGTGAGGATAGATTCTATCCGCCGACATCTTCTGGACTTGCAAGAACAAACAGCATTTTAAGTTAATGGAGTTTATAAATCATGCCTGACAAAATGTGATTAAAAAATTAATCTGAAACTTGGATATATTGAAACCTCAAGTTTTAATATGAATAAGTGAATCAAATTCCAGAAACAAAGATGTTTGGTGTATGCGCTGCAGCAAGACACTCATTATGGTTTCACTTTGATTTGTATTCTCCATTTTGACTGTAATCATAATGGATGTTTGGTTTGTGCATCAGCAGTCAGTCTCATTGGTAATTCTAATTTTCTATTACTCCTCACTGAATTCATGTCATTTAAGTTGAAGTTAAAGGCTCCAATAAACTGCTCTTATCTTAAACAAGCTTTCTTTTTTGTGTTTGAATGAAGATATAGTAGTGTTGCTAATTGTTTGTTGGGTTGATCAATAAATAACCTCAACATTTCAAACCACCCTTTATGAGCTCTTAGGAATCATGTCAATCCTCCTAATCATGGATCCTATAAGGTAGATATGAGATTGATAACATAGGAGAGTGGTTGCTACCTATTACCTTCTACCCTACTATCCCTCCATCCTACCCCCCTACCCCTAGACTTGCTTAGTATTGCAGACACAATGAGGATTTGAAACTTAAATCTTGGGGGAAAGAAATTATTAAGTAAAGTGCTCATTGTTTATTGATATGGGCACCACTAATTCTTTCACATAAACGACTCCCATTGTTTAGCTACAGAAATCACTCCTCATTATCTTTCTTGAGGAAGTACTGTGTCCAGCCAAATAGCATGATAATTAAGCTGTATATTGTGTCTTCAAGTAATTTAAAAAAACTGTTTAAAATTTTAGTAAAAAGACGGAAAAAAAATCATATTTTTTGATAAATAAAGTTCGATGATAATGTCGATAAATAAAATTTATTCTCTAACCAGAAGTATATGAAAAAGAAGGAAACAACTTAACACATGAGAATAAATGACAATATATTAAAAGAAAATTGTAGTGAATAAGAATCAACTAAAGCGAAGAGTAAAGCGGTAGATTTTTTTTTTTTTTTACAAAAGATAAGTGACGAACCCAAGATTACAATTTAGGATCTTGTGATGATCTATCAAAGTCTTTATCAGCTGGGTTAAGTAGCAACTTCAAAATTTATGGAATCCTCTATCTTGACCTTGCTATGATCTGTCAAAAGTCTGTACCACCTAAGTTAATTAGTATTTTAAAATTTAATACGCCATCACTAGAAGAACATATTTTGTTGAAGGAATTTTTTTTTACGTTGACATGCATGCAACACTGAAATGAATGCGATCCTGACAGTAATAGGATAGAAAACATATGTGCTCTCTCTCTCTCTCTCTCTCTCTCTCTCTCTCTTAGCACGTACGTCCATTTTCTCTTATCCGTGTTTAAGAATTAGTATCATCGGAGAGGTCGACGAGAATGGCGATGACGAGGAAGTTGAGCTTCTTGCATGGCGGCGGCGGCGGCGGCGTCGACATCAAAGCTGTGTATGGCCTCCACTTCAGTCGGGGAGAAATCCTTAGAATACACAAGAAGTATTTATGGAACAATTAAACCCCCATTTTTTAAAGGTTTTTTCTTTGCACAAAAAATTACCCATATCTTTCTTCATTATTTTATCCTTCGAGCGATAGATAGGGCTTCAGAAATAACTCTCGACAGTGTTGAGGGTGATCAATCTGTGCTGGTGGGGTCACCTGAACTACATATCAATGCTGCTGCAGTTGCATCAGTCAAGCAAAAAAATAAATATGTATAATTTCTTTTGAAAATGTTCATAGTAGCACAACAGTTTCAGCTGCTCATCAATCATACCGGTTGCTGTGGAGATTGCTTACAACGTCAGGTTCTCTTTTCTGATACCGTGGAGGCACGCCCAACCTTCCATTTCAGATGCCGAGATATCATCGAGGTACTGCGAGTAAATTTCTTTGATTTGTTGCACCTGCATGAAACCATAATAAAGAATAAGGTATTCATAACATCGATTCTTTTTTAAGGTATAGAATACCAGTGGGGAATGGGAGTCAAAAGGAATTTTGTGTCATCTGATGAACCTGCTTCACAATTTAGTCCTTTTAATGATGATATTAAACTTGTACAGCAAGGAAGCAAGTAGGCCAAGGAGGCTAAAGCTCTATGGATCATCGGGAGATTAAGAAAAGGCAATCGATCATGGAATAAGTTGGACCAGAGGGGGCACCTGTTCGGATAGGATTCCCGATAGACCAATGTTTGCACCGGGCTTTCCGTAAGAAACAATATCCTTTGCCAACTCCGATAAAGGGTTGAGGAGTATATTTGCAATGATGATGTCAAATTTCCCCTTTGCAGATTTCAGTTCGAGGTTAAGCAAAGTTCTCTCTTCTGGACCCATGTTGGTTTCTGCACCGGGACACGATGAGTCGGCTTCGCTGCCAACCAAGTAGACCAACATTTTGCTGGAATCCATATCATTCAATGCAATATTCTGACGAGCTGAAATAACTGCTTGTGGGTCTATGTCTATTCCAATAGATGAGGCAGCTCCCATCTACCATACAAAACCATATTAAGATTAGATGGGACTACAATAATCTTCCACAAGTTGTGCTAGCTTATAGCATACAATAATCCATGACTTGTGTTAGCTTATAGCAAACAATAGGAATGCAGCACTCGAAAAGTAAAATACAAGTAGAACTACAAAGCATCTTACGGATGATTAGGACAGCATTAAAGTTTTGATTTGCAGGATTTTTCAATTAAAGGCACATGCCTACGGTACTAAACTACATGTTTAGAATACTTTCTTAAAGCAACCAGACATGACTTAGAGTACAGCACAATGTTCATAAATAAGCACTGTATCCACTATGATATCTTCTTACTGCTGTGAAACCTATCAAAGCTCCTCGTAAGTTGCATTAATTATGAATGCCATCAAAAACATAAATGATGCAACTAATAAATTGTGATTTCCAAATCAACCATTGCCTTTTACAATCAATAATCAAGTTGTTAGATAGTTATAGAGTCATGTCTACAAGATCTTTATCTAAATGTGAACTTTTGAACGGCTGCTATTTATTCTTTCTTGTTTGTCATCCTCATTTCCATAGAGCTCATGTCAAAATGGTCCATCCAAACCTCCTGCATGCCTCTCACAGACCTATGCTTCTAGGCAAACACAAGACAAACCTACTAAATGTGAACTTTATCTAAATGTGAACTTTTGAACGGCTGCTATTTATTCTTTCTTGTTTGTCATCCTCATTTCCATAGAGCTCATGTCAAAATGGTCCATCCAAACCTCCTGCATGCCTCTCACAGACCTATGCTTCTAGGCAAACACAAGACAAACCTACTAGTAGTAAGAAACTAATAAAGTGCATTTACTGACAGACCAATGAGGTCCCCAAAACAAAAAAAAAATCCAATTATGAGCCAATCTTTTGTTGATTTCTGTAGATCTGGCGATACCTCGAAATGCAAATGTGGCAATTGCCTCATGTCTTACATATAAAAGGTAAACCTGGAAGAAAATTGATAATTATACAAAACAACAATATTTTACCTCTTCTTTGTCAAAATTAATCTCTGGAATTTTAAAATAAGGTAGAACCAACAGCACTTCAAAAAGTCCTGGTATCTGATCAGATTATAAAATAATGTCTTAGAACAAAGGTAACATCCGACGATTGGTCAATGGAACTTTTAGCTTCTTCTTTCACCACCAGGTTATGCAACCTTTTTTACTTAAGAAAACACTACATTTTTCTCACTCTAATTATAGGACACTATAGAGGAAACACAAAGAAAGGAACTTCTACCAAATATTGGACGTATGGTCATGGAGCAGTATGAATCATGTAATTTGCATAAAGAAACAGGATGAAGAGTCCCGACACACAAGAAGTAATGGAATTCATATGATAACAACCATCAGCATTGTGATAAACCAAACCTTCACAGCAGCAATTCCTAGAATTCCAGATCCTGTGCCATAATCCAAAAATTGTTCTCCGCCATGTAGTAACTTGCGTAGCAACATCAAACACAACTTCGTTGTTGGGTGTTCCCCTGTCCCAAAAGCCATTCCCGGATCAAGGAATATGTTTGTTGCTTGCAAATCCTGGACATCAACAAACAGCCTATAGTCACTGCATTTGTTAATAATTTACATCCATTCCTGTGAAATATGTTCTATTCATCAATTTATGCAGATACACCAACATTGAGAATGGCAACCAGGAAAGCGATTCTTTCCAAAAAGAAGCATTAACATCTATAGTAAATTATATGCTCTACATAGAATTGCATACATCATGATTTCAGATAACACTAAAAAAGAACAATGACTGGTCAGTAATGAAAAATGATATATCATACATAATGGTTGGAGCATGAGTATCGTACAGAAATTTAAGATATCATAACGGTTCCATTTAAGAATAATTCATCAAAAACTTGGGATAATGATCTGGCAATTAAAATCATGTCTGATCTTGGTTGGAATTCAATTAAAATCATGCATCCAAACCGACGTGTCTGATCTTCCAGATCCATATTTCATCAACACATAATACAAGTCTCATTTATTTATCAATTAGAAAAAAAGAATTATCCATACTAATAACTAAAAATGATGGTTCAAGTCAATTCATACAGGGGGCTCTCTCCATTTGGGGACAATCCAGAGACCAGCAGTAACCTCAACAGGATGAAAAGTTTCCTGCATGGAGATCTAAGTTTTAGTCAATCAGGAAAATAGAAACCTCAGATATTCCCGTCAGCTACAATTGGAAGTCATGAAACTTATGCCTTCAGGTTAATACAATTGAAATTCGCATCAAATTCGGTAAAAAAAACAAAACAGTATTTAAAAGAAATAATATGCATCTCTTTTTTTTTTGGTAAGTGAAATAATATGCATCTCATCATCTTTGTAAAGATATAAAAGGTAACAACAATCACTTCGACCAAGAAAAAACTGGAAAAGAGAAGCAAAGGTCTTCCAGGACCATGTCAATCAAACTAAGCTTCCTTCAGCAAAATGGAGAAAAATATTGCCGAATAGTAACACCTTTGCAACAAAAATATGATTTAACAAGAACAACAAATATATCAATTCCAATTTTCATGCACAGAAATTCTAATTAAAATTCTCTTGGGTCTGATTTCATTGGGACCCCCCCCATCTTATATGTCCACAGCTCATTTTTCACATTGCCATTGGATTTTCAAATTTAGGAAAACACAAACTCAAATCTGTGATGGAGTTTGGTGATCCTGCAAAAGTAAAGAACAAATAGAGTTTTCTTTGGCATACTCAAACTCAAATTTTAGGCATACATTGAATTCAAAAAGAGTTTCTCTCATGTGCAAAATCCTTATTTGCTCTATCATCAGATTACACAATGAACAAAAAAATAAACAAGTTCTGTTAAGATTAACATAGTCCTGTATCTATGGCTTAATGGCAATCATGGAACTTCAGTTACTTATCATAATACACATTAATGACTAGTAACTAGATCCATTTGACAAAGAATGCTTTAAATCTTAAAGACAATTCACATAACTGCTTCACTGGGTTGAATATTCTTGCATCTTGTGCTCCTATGATGCTGTCAACTAGCAAATCAAAAAAAAGAAAGAGCAACTCAGTGCACAAGGCTCCTGCCAGTGCGAGGTCTAGGGATTGTTATGCCACAACAACCATGCATGAGACACATTTATCTTAGGAGTGTAAGTGGCTTTGATGGAGCTAAACAAAATAAATTTTAAAACAAAACATGATTTCCCTTGCGTAGCCAACATTAACTTTAGAGGAAGAACATTTGAAGGAAATGAATCTATTTCCACTGTTGGTATAGAGTAATTATGAACTAGTCTCCAATACAAGAATTTAAAGATAGTAATGATTTAATGAATGGATGTTAACCAAGAAAGAGCTCAAGCTAAATAATGCATACATCAAGAAAAGAGAATTAAGTGACTGACAAGGGATAACCTGTACACCTTTTACCCAATCACATTCTTCACCCACTGAGACTTCATAATTTGGTCCATAGTTCAAACCAATTGAACCGATGGCATGTGAGATGCATGTATGCACATCTTGATTAACTGCAAATATGCAAGTTATCCAAATCTGCACACAACAAATATAGATAATAAACACAAATCTAATAAGGTTATAGCAACAGATAATGTTTGTGAAGAGAACATGATTGATTGGAACATACCGGTCTAACCAACAGGGGAACATACAGAACGCAATGCATCTAAATTTCAACCATGTGATATTTTATGCAAATTAGCATTAGGCTACAATGAGCATAGTATGATGTTTTAAGATATATGGACTCAATACAGAGAAAATATTGTCTTCAAGACACAAGAAAGACATGTTCAGCTTCTTGAACATTGGACATGGTTATGATTTATAATTTAGAAAAGATGAGTGGACATGCAATGACCAGAAGAATATAAGTTCAGAAGGTCAGAGATATCTTTTCGCAGAATATAGATATACAATCTCTAGGTGAACAGAAGTCCCAACTTGCTACAAGCATCTTCAAGCAAATTACATTACAGTAGAAGCTACGAATGGTAATAAATAGTCTCATAGCTTTGTTTTGGATTGAGCATTTAAGATTATCCAAGTAATAACTGCATTCATATTTTCACATTTAATATTCTGCCTTGCTAATATTAATTATGTGGTTTAGCTTCATCATTAACTATGATGTTTGTTCCTATAAGTTGTTTCAGGAGCAATAACTCCACATGATAGACTCTTGAAACAATTCATAGACAGAAAATTACATGAAACATGTAAATGCTCAAAAGAAGATACAGACCAGAAGCTGATAACAATCTTAAAGAAAAGAACGGGTTGATAGCTCACCTCATCAAGATCATGGGAATCACTTAATTCATCCATGCTAGTAGAACTAGCACCAAAGCACAATAGAGACTCTGAAAGCATATCCTAAAAATGAGATTTGTCAGTCAAGAATGTCTATAAAAAGAATTATTTGATATTAAATTAAGTTCAAAAAATGAATAAGCTTATAATATGCCACAATGTGGTTAATAAAAATGAATTATTTGATAATAAATTAAGCTTAAAAAATGAATATGCTCATAATATGCTAGAATAGTATATCTGTATAAGAGATAAAATATTGTGTCAAGATCAAATTTGATAAAAGTAACCAGATCTAAGTTTGACCTGTGCATCAAACTATACTTTTAGGTGACAAACACGAGTACCCAAAAGTCCATGAGGGAGGCTACTATTTGAAGATAATGAACACAAGTTTATAATTGTCATTTATTGGAACATAACAGTTGCTTCTTCGCAAGACAAGTTGTAACATGAGAAAGATATAATAATTATATATAACAGTGGTATGCTTTTAGATAACCATAAAAAAAATCACAAAAAAGTACCAGCTTAGACGATACAAGCTAAGGAAGGATAAAATCAAAAAGAAAATATTTTACTTCTTCCTTTCTCGAGGCCAATAATTCTCATGAAATCCTTGAAGAAGAAAAGGAAAAACAATTGAAAATTATCTTACTTACGATGAGGCGAGAATTCCAAGCTCGATTTCAAGACCTAAATTACATAAAGTAACCGATGCGAAAAAAAAAAATCAGTGAATATCTCGAAGAGCCCACTTACAGCGTCACGTTTGCGGCATCGAATGCGGACCGAGAGGTAGGCCCTGGCGGCGGCTTCATTCGTCTGCGTCGACCGAGAGCAGAAAGGAACTCTTTCGCTTGGCCTTCGCCGCCTCAGCTTATAAAGGGAGAAGAGTCGGGGGCAGAAGATGCGTTGCAGGGCGGCCGCTGGTGGCGCAACGGAGAAGGAATTCGGAGGTACGGCAATAGGAGGAAAGGGTTGGGTAGGGATTTGGACGGCCGGAAGGCATCTGAGGAGGCGAAGGTGTTGGAGGCGGCCGAACATTGTCGCCTCTCCCCCTGCCCTCGTGTACTCTCTAACGGATAGAAATAAAGGAAGCCCGGTTAAGCCGCGACATGTGGAATTAGCTCTTGCACACCGTCCGATCCTCCCTCAGGCTCCTAGATGCGTGCGCGCCATCTCCTCTACAAATTGGAGTCGTTACTAAAGTCGTTTCTTCCCATCTGCTAGCTTTTATGACTCACGGCCACATTACCATTCGCGAGTGTAGCACGTGCGGGGCGCCACCCGATACCACATCCGACGGTTCGAAAGCAGCCATTGACCGATACGTGCTTCCAATATCTCGACCGTTGCAATCGACGTGATAAGAACCTAATTCCCCTTCTAACATCGGTTCTCCGGCGACACAAAAAAGCGAGGTGAAGTAGGAGATCCTTGGAAGGATACGATGGCGAACGGCGGCGGTCCTTGACGAGTTCTGCGTCGCCGGTGCCCCTCAGCGACCAGAGGAGCCGGTGCCCGGAGCTTTCCAAACCCGTGGCCATCTCCTTCAGTTGCTCGCGAAAGAACGTGCTGATGTTTCCGAGGCACAGGAGGACCACCGACGCCGGCAGTTGCTCGTCGAGCCATTTGATGCAACAATGAGGTTCTTCGCTATCTTGTCGTGAAGCTTGACGTCCAAGCACTGATACGACCGTGTAGTTCAGAGGAGTCGGATGATCCGGTACGTAGACTCCATCGACGAGAGCTTCCAGTGTCGATGGGTCGAGCTCGAAGAAGGTATTCAAGATCATAAACCTTGGTTTCTGGAAAACGCTGGGCGTGGTAGAGGAACCACATGTAGGTCTCTCTCCTACTTCTCATCACCAACGCCGGCATCCAGCGGGCCGGGATCGGGGACATGCCGAGGAGCTCGAAGAAGGCCGCCTCGTCTCCGTCCAGGACCACCTTCTCATGGAGCGTCGGGGCGTGGAGCAGGAGAGCGAGCGTGGCGGCGCCGCCGGTGAAGTAGAGGTAGGCAGGGATGCCGAGCTCAATGGCCACGTCGATCATCGTCGTGGCGAAGAAGGCGATGACGAGCGCGGCGGCAGGAGAGGCGCGCAGCCTCAAGATGGCGGCGGCCTTGAGGTGCGGCTTGTGCAGCTCGACGTAGCGGGAACAGAACGCGCCGACCTGGTCGCACTCCTCGAAGAACTGCGCGGGTGGCAGCACCGGGAGCTCCTCGAACAGGACGCCGGCGCCGATGGAGGAGGATGCAGGACTCGGTCTCGAAGCGGAGGCACGGGGCGGGGGTCGTCATCACGAGGACGGTGACGGAGAGGCCCCCGCCGCCGACACGGTCGAGGAGGCGCGACGCCATCTCCACCGTTGATGTCAGGTGGTCTGCTGCAGGGGTCGGCAACAGGAACAACTCCATCTTCCTCGTTTCCGTCAGGTGTGGCATGGCGAAGAATGCTTCAAACAGAAGTCCATACGACCGTAGAAGTATTTGCAGGTATATAGAACTCTGATAAGCCTCCTCATATGAACTAGATAATATGATATTAAAATTTTATCCAAGTGATGTCAACTTTTATGCTGCTGTACTTGATGTTATAAGCATGAGGGCCTTCATATAAAGCAAGAAAAATTCGCATGTAACAAACAGTCTGGCACACCACATTTAGAACATTTCTATTTTGATTTATGAACAGACAATAAATCTTAGCAGTAACCAATTAAGCAGGCAATGAGGAGTTCAACGAATAAACCATCCTTGGGATCATGCTTGCTTGGGAAGAACAAGATAACCTCTATTGAGAGCCAGATTGCTGTAATGCCAGTGATAACAAGCTGCTAGTAAGGCAAGGATTTCAAGTTGAACAAGTCAAACATTCTTTGTTGTGCCAATTTTAAGAACCTTCATGGATAGTCAGCATGAAGGGCAAAATTTGTTATCGATAAACAAGGGCAGAATATGCACAATTCCACACATCTTTGATGGATTCCTAAAGCGACCTTTCTGTCGAGACACAGTTCTTCACAATTTATCTGGATAGCGATGGCAAGATCGAAGCACCATCCTTGGTACAGCCGTTGAATGCTTATCTAGCCTTGAGTTCTCAGATGGTAGACCAAAACCTGAAAATAAATAACAAGATGGGGTAAGAAGCAGAACTAATCCACAGAAGGTTATTGGCCATGAGATAGCTCACCAGCTCCCCTTGATTGCTAGTGATAGAAGAGTTCAGTGTTGCTACAGATTCTTGTCCTTCCAATTCCTGTAGCCCTACCAGAGGATCTTCATTAGCCACGCCCATTGAGCTCAAGAGTTTGATTGCTGAGGCTCCACCTTGAGGCATCGTTGCATACATCTGAACTTCTTCTGCTGGTACAGATGTCTGAAGAGCAATATACTGCATAGACATGAACCCACAATTTCCAGTTTGGAAATGTTATCTTCCTGCATTCAAAATAATACCCAAACAAAAAGCAGATGTGAAATGAAAACTAAGACTCACTTCACATAGGTGTCTAATTGACAAGGATGGTCGGCAACAAAGGTACGGTTGTTGCAAATTTGGTACTCTCTCTTTGTCCAATGGAACCAGGGTCAGATGTACATCAAACTGAAAAACAAAATTACAAAAGAAAATTAACAGGACCTTTTATGCAAATTTGATATCAAAAGTTGATTACTGTCCTTGCTTTCATTGTACCTCATCGACAGTGTGATCTAAATTATCGAGGTAGTCCACCAATTTGGTCATGCGACTCTTAACCATCCGACCATTTGTACCACTCGTATTACCATATCTAGTTTGACTGCGTGCACCATTCTTGCCCCACGCAAACGCCTCGCTGTTCCCCACTCGCAACGGTGATGTTCCATTGTTTTCTCTGTGAAATTCAAAATTATCATTCTCCCCGCCGCCAGCATCAACATTGACAGCTGTTCGAACTGGTGAAGACCATGGTGCACCCCACCTCTTGCGCCTTTTCTGCCTTCTATGAGGAGAGGGCTCATCGGCAGATGAGTAACTTTTGCCCACATCATTAACATTTGCTTCCTCTTCATCGTCATCATCAGAAACTGCCATAGTATCATGACCACCATTCCCACCCCTCCCACTAACATGGTTCCGATAATTTCCCTGTGATCTTCTCACAAAAGCTGCAGCCGTGGCTTTTGCTGTTGATCTTCTCCTGCCTAGAGCTGCTGTTTGTCGTTGGAATATCTCAACCATGGATGCTTGTAACTAATGTAGAAAGAGATTACTAATTATAGTGTATGAACATAGAAAAGGATCAAATACTAGAATGCATTCATATAGACGAGACTACCTTCTTGTTGCAAGACATCTCTTCTTCATGGAAAGCAAGTTCCTGCAGCCAGGCATTTGATAGTGTGAAGCAACCACATTTACTGAGCAGAAAACAAACTGCAAAAGGTCCAACATATAAACAAAAAAGACAGAATTACTTACCTCTTCTTCATACTTATCAATATCTGGATATAGAGTTGCAATGAGGGTATCATAATTGGAATCATCTCTTAAAGAACGTCGACTTGCACAATGAGTGCGGCATGCAGGACATTCATTATTACTGCATAAAAATTGGTATTTCAACTAGTTAAAGTTTTTAAATACCATTTAGACTACATGCTTTAGGAAACCTCTAGTTACATAGAAGGTTTGTACTATGGTGTAATATCAAAATAATCACTCAGGTTACTGTCAACATATTAAAAGAACAGATAATGTCTTGCACCATACCCAAGTCTCATTGATTTGTCGATGCATGCCCTACAAAACCGATGAAGGCATTCCATAACTGTTCTTGTCTTTCTGATTATACCTGGTATATAGAAGGCTTCAGTGATACTGAACTTTATATCAGAGTGAGATGTACTAAGGTGTGAATGCATTTAAGGGAATGATGTTGGTTGGAATGCCACAAAGATTATGTCAACACGATATTTAGTTGCTTGATCATAATGGTTTTTCATCATTTGGTTTTCACATTTGACAGTAATATTTCATACACTTGAGCATGAGTGAGAATTTGAGGTTTCCAATGCACTTTAAAACTACCAAAAAAATCCGCAGACAATTTAATGAAGAACTAAACATACATTATTTTGCTAAATTTATATTTAGGACATGCTAACCAAAACATTTAAACAAAAATGTCCTCAGAAGCAGCACATGTAGATGTATTTTTTTTTGCAAAGTTGACTAAACCATGAACTGGATCAATGTCAAGACAGATCTTTGAGCAGATAAATCAGAATATTAATTTAATCAACTGCATCTATTTCAACTAATATTCAATAACCACAGAATTAATTGACATATATTTGAAACAATCACATTCCATCCTAGATCCCCCACCATATGTATATTTACAAATCTGCACATACATATAATATCTGTCTGTACATGTATAATTCATGTATATGAGTAGCTCGGTGAAAAATATGCTAACCACAAAAAAATCTTGGACCATACAAATGGAGTAGCATAGATGACTTTTGAAGGGATTGTCAAAATATAAGAACAAGCTACTAATTATCCATGGTACAAATTAATTTTCAGCAAGGAATATGCACTAAATTCAGAATTATAGTAATATAAGAAAGCAGATTAAGGGATAACACTCAAACAAGAAGTCAAAAAGGTTAGATCCTCAGATTAACTCCATGTCAAGGTGAGGTAAACAACTGACAATTAGAAAATTTCCTTTGCAGCATATCAAAGGGACTGTGAGTATATTTGATGTCTCGGTAGAATTACATCTTTGTTCTCTAATTACCATTTTGAATTCAAAAAGAAGGTGTAGATAGGTATGGCAAGAAATATTTGAGATGAACTAAATGATCTGAAAGCTCTTACCATGGAGAAGAATGGATCAACTTGTTATGTTCAATGTTAACTTCATTAGTTCAACCTACTAATGGTTGATGATTTCAAATGCATTACTTTTTACTCCCCAATATTTCAGAACTAGTGGATATAATCGAATAGAGAAAAGCTCTTTGAACAAGTTAAATTTTAGAGAACAACTCCGAATCAAAAGGCTAGTCCTGCTTGTGCTAATGATACACATCTAGAACCAGGTCATAATTTCCATGTTAATTTGATTGTTCTATCACCTATCATAGATGAGCAGGGTGTAACAAAGAATATTTGTTAGCTTGAAAGATCCACAGTTATTTGATTTTGAATAATAAACAAAGAATATTTGCATTCTTGAAAGATCCACAATCGTTTGCCTTTGAATGGTCATACATCTTATAGAACAACAATAGGGACAGAAAATGAAGTATTTACTACATGGTGTTTTGTGAGGATTAATACATAATGAATATGACATATTTGCTCAGACAATCAGCGAGATGATTGAAAACACAAAAAACAACAAATGGGATAAATTACCTTCAGGAATCAGGAGTATCTTCATTTTGGTTGATCATAATATTTACTAGTCCTGACATAGATGCCTGTTATGTAATCCAAAGGAGTATGTCATAGAGCCTAGAAAGGTACATATTTGAAAGTACACTTGGACTATCTATTGTATCAAAGCGGTCTATAAAGATTGGAAAGGGTGAGATAGCCTATTCTGTGTGACCAGCTAGAACCTCTGAACACAGATGACTATCAGTCTATCACCATCTTCAAAGCGACACTCCGCCATCCTATGACTCTTCTATTGAAAAACCAGCTCTATTTCTTTTGTGTCCTTCGATTAAATAACAAGATATCTCATTTGTACCCTCAAACTCCTCTCTCTCCCTCATACCACCTATACTTTTTCTTCCTTGTCTCTTTACTTAGAATTTGTAACGTCCAAAACAAAGCAGCTGACTTAGCATATTGATATGGGCCACAGATACTGGAATAAAGGCAAATGAAAAAATACAACACATTTTGGCTTTCTTGTCAATCCCTTCACTTTTGATATATTATCTCGTCTTCATCTTTCAAGCTGCATGGGCTGCTCCAAATGAAACAAAAAGATAATTCTGCTTGCCAATCCAAGTCACCAAATCCCTACCTGACTTCTGGTGAATCTTGTTTTTGGTGTTTTCTCCAAAGTAGGCGAGAGGGGCTGGTACAGAGCCAAAGGCCGGGAGAAACTCTATCATGTGGCAGTTACGAAACCAAAGACCAGGAGAAACTCTATCATGTAGCAGTTACAAAGCCAAAGGCCAGGGACAAAGGCTTTTTAGTCTGAATATAGGAAACAAAGCCTAACCGTAGTAGTGGAGGAGATAATTGACCATCAAGCTTTCTTGAAAAGGGGTGAAATTTTAAAACAAAGTTGAATTTGAGGAAACTAATTATTATTCTAACATTTATCACATACAGAAAGAGGTGAAAAAATAGGGTGGTTAATGATAAATGAGGACATGCACTATAAAGAAAGCAAGAAAGGCATGAGATGCATATGTTTAATGAATAAAGCACATCATATACCATGGAACTACATTTGTTCCATATCCAATCATCAAATATACAACATTAAAAAAATGCCATATCGTTAGAAAACCTTAAAATGTATAAACTACATTAGAAGAATAGTATAATATTAAAATGATTGGTAACTAACAAAATAGCTTAATTTACATTGAAAAAGTAGTTTTAAAGTTAGAATATACTTCCATGAAACACTAGCTATAAAAGTATATACTAATATTCAATATCTGCATCTAGTGAACATACCTAAGCAGATAGCACATTGCACCTCTTTGCGTATGTCTGGTAATCTCACTGCGACAAATCTGTAAACCAAGAGGAAGAATGAAATCTCATGCAGACTTTAAGTCTCTATAAAATGCTAAATCATCTCAAGAGATTTTATCAACAATTCAGCAATGTTGTAATAAACACAACTGCATAAGAAAACAGTCAATATTGCAACTTCTCTACCTCAAACATACACTTGGATGTGTCCATAATAAAAATTGCACACCACCCAGGTTTTTCTTCAACAGGAGTGATCAGGTAGGTCGTAAATAACTAAGCTAAAATAGATATTAAAAAGCAAAGTATATTAAGATTTTCATTGAAACAATTTACTAAGATCAAGTTCACATCACGGGAAAATACAGCAACCAAATATTTGGTAAAAAATGCCTAATACTTAGTGAAGATTATAGGCTGAGGATTTGCAGTGGATCCATGTCAGAAAAATGTATCTGGGTTTCTTCAAGCAATAAAAAACCTTAATGCAAAGGCAATTTAATGCTACATACTATGTGGAATTGTCTGTTTACAGAGGTCTTAGCATTTAGGAATCCACTTAGACATACAAATAGGAGAACCAAATAATTGCAGTATTCCACCTTACAAGATACTTAAGGCATGCTAATGAGAAATAAATTTGTCTTACTCCCAGTATTCAGCAGATTTAGACGACATGTACGTTGTTTTCCAAATAGCAAAGATCCCTAATTCATACAGGCCATTACCTAGAAGAAGTATGTAGAAGAAAATCAAAACTATGTACACCTAATTCTCTACCACCCCAGAAACACCAGGGATAAAGCTGAAACATTTAACAAACATATAAAAAGATCTTACAATCCTAAAATTGTCAAAGCTTGCTCCTCTTTGATGATATTTATAGGTTAGTCTAGCCAAATTGTCAAACATTCCCAGTGTGCTGAGGATTTAACTTGAGCTTGCATGATTCGTAACTGGATGCAAAAACTTTTTGACTTGAATAATAAATGAGTTGAGTTGGCTTTGCCAAAAACCTGGTGAATTATAGGATATCGGATCAGCTTTTTGAGAGTGATCAGATTTACACTAGTATGCACCATATAAGTCTAAATAATTAGCACATTTTTTCCTAAAAATTTGTAGGGCATAGAAATATTATTAATATAAATATTAAAGATGAAGCTTTTCCATACCTTCAAATATAAAGTTATATGCTGCTACTGAATAACGTGAAGTAGGCTGAGACAAGGCAGGAAAGATATCGCATGGTATGCATAGCTTATCATCTTCAGACTGAAGCGTATTGAGTTTAAAAAGGTTTGTGCTGTGAAAAATTTGAAGACAACAAAGGTCTAAATATAAACTATATACCACTTTGTTGTTTCTTAGCGAGGGTTAAATGCATCTAAGAAGTATTCAAAATAGTGCCCCAAAACTATCCATGGCCATCAATATTCTCGTATTAATTAGTTTGTGAATCTACCAAAAGAACTATGAGTAGACAATAAAAATCGAAAGTTAAGACGATATCAAACGATCACAGTTGGAGATAATAGGAAATAATCAGAATGACATTCCAAAAGACTATCTTTGGAGTACACAGGTATAAAGATCTCAATTCCCGCCCCTGCTACCTGGACCTAGATGAATAGCCTCCGCCATTACCAACGGATCACATTTTTTTATGGCTATGAGCCACAAAGAGGAAGAAGTAAGGCAAGTCGAAGCAGCCAAATGCCCAACACAATCAAAATCATCGCTCCAACACAGTTCACGATATCAGATCTAACAAACAGGCAAATACTCGCACGCCACCGGCCAAAGCGAACGTATACAAAGAGAGCCGGCACCGCCAAGCTCATTTCATATCCAAAACGTCACAGAGAAATAAAGACAAGGAAGAGAGAGGAACAGAGGACGTACTGCTGCTCCTCGTCGGTCAAGTCGTCCTCCGATTGGCTGCCGTCACTGTCTCCATCGCGACCTGTGCAATGAAACAAACGCCGCCGCCACGGCATGAGGTCGAAAGGGAACAACGAAAGGAAGGAAGAAGAAAGAAAGGCGCCATCGCCACCCGCACCGTCCTGTCGTTGCGGCCGATTGGTTGGCGTATTCTCCTCTCCTTCAGCCATCTCCTCCAAACCCTCCTCATCCTCGTCGTTCTGCTCTTGAGGCTGCGAGGCGGGCGAAGGCGGGTCGCCAGCGGCGACGGAGGGTCGTTGAGGACGAGGAACCGAACGCTTTTGGGCAGACATCTGTGGGTCGGGAGGGCGATGGGGCACCGAATGCAAAATACGCCTTCTTTTATTATTAGTTCTTAAGACATGGGGCGGCTATATATATATATATATATATATATATATATATATATATATATATATATATAGGGGGGGAGAGAGCTATTTGAAAAGGTTATCTATCATATTTTTTATATAATATGATTTAATCCTAACATGTGTTTGAAATTTGATAAAGGTAGTTTCGTGAGTACGTTCGGTGTCTCAAGAAATCAAATAAAGTAAAATTTTTAAGATTATGAAAATGATCTATTCTCATGTTATATTAAAAATAAATAATAAAATGATATCAATATTATTATCTTATAAAGTAATTAAATTATCTTAGAATCAAATTCAGACTTATTATTATAGCTTTTTTAAAAACTATTCTAATATTTGTTTTTGATTATTTATAAATCATTAAGAAATTTCTTTGTCGTGTAAGGCATGATTATATTTTTTTTACTATGTAAGG
This sequence comes from Ensete ventricosum, assembly GCA_029747655.1. Lineage (NCBI taxonomy): Eukaryota > Viridiplantae > Streptophyta > Magnoliopsida > Zingiberales > Musaceae > Ensete > Ensete ventricosum. Next base: position 10,165,023 of record JAQQAF010000009.1, on the reverse strand, counting down.
TATGGTTATATTCTTATGATACATCAGATGTTGGTATACTACAGTTGAGGAGTTACGATTGAAATATGTTTCTTTCATGAGCCACACCAATTATAACTTTATTTGAGATGATTAAATAATAATTTTATTTTCTATTCCGTAACATAAAACTTAAACCTCTAATAATTGTATGGATATTGTTGGAGAAGAACAATTGAAACCATATGAACTACGACATATATCTTAAGACACTTAGGAGGTTTGTGATGTTAGTGCACAAACATAGTTTGGGTGATGTAATCCATGAAATGATGCTAAAATAATTTTTAAAAAATTTGCATCTTTGATATAAATACGTGGTCCATAAACATATCCCAACAAAATAATATACATGAAGTTCCTATAAAATTAGAAGACATAGAAAAAGGAAAGTTGTAAAAACGAGACTTTGAGGATGTAAGTCGAGAAAAAATCTAAAGAGAAATCACAGAAGGATAAGAAGGTGGACCAAAAGGGACTTGGAGATTTGACTCAAAGATGAAGATTGATTACGAGAAAGAAATGACTATTATATTAAAAGTAAATTTTTAATAGTTTTTATAAGATATTAAAGATGCTACAGAAGAAAATGTTTGAACTAAGATTTTTTTTTTAATCTTCTAGAGTATTGCGAAGAGACTATAATAATCTTATATAAATTAAAATCCTTAGCATGAGTTTTTTTTTTTTTTTTGTTAAGAGCTTCCTTGTATGTAATTAGTTTTTTATTTATCTATTAAATATAAGGTAACTGACCAAATTATTTGATTTTTTTGACGCTATAGTTTATCAACTAAAATAATCTGATGAGATGACATATGCCACCTCAACTTATATTGCTTCATGAAGTTTATATATTTCAATAGTATGTTAGACAGCGATAGATACATTTGCTAACGTTCTAATTAGTAGAAACACATGTGATGGTGTCACTTGATGAATTCTTTATGTTTTTAGCAATAATTTATTCATGATTCGAGATATATTTAGTAATCAGTATTGTCTATATTTTTCTTATTAAGTATATAATTGATATGTTACTAGTTTTTCCTTATTAATTTAGAAATATTTTAAGGTACATGGGGCTGTATTATTTAGACATGCAAGCAAGGCTCATGAAGCAAAGTCAATTAAAAATATGTCATTGCATAATAAAGAAATAATGCATTGGCACCTTTTAGTTGTCAATCTTATAAGAAGATTTGGGAGTTGTGTCGTGGCTGTGGTGTCAGAATGGTTGGCTTCTACTTATGTATGTAAGCTCAACTCATCCGCATCGAACGAGAAGAGGTTGGGAAGCTCGGGAGAGGTCGGTTGGCCTGCTCAGGAATGCGTCTCGGTAGGGTTTGCTCGGGAACGTGCCTCGGTAGGGTCTGCTCGGGAGCGCATCTCGTGCTCCTCCATCTCGGGGTCTATCGAGGGATCCTACACGAAGCCCTCAATGGGGTGGGGGCACCCGATGTGCCTCTTCGATAATCGAGTCAGTGCCCCGACTAAGATGGTCTTAATAGTTCAGTATATAGAGAAAGAGTCTGAGAGAGACCCATTCCTAGGGGTGGCTTTTATACCTGCTCACCGGAGGTCAGTCATACCTTAGCCTTTAATGCCGTCAGCATCCTTTGCTGAGATGATGTATGGCCTTGCGTGGTCCTAAGGTCCTTGTTGAACCTGTACTTATACCTGATGAAGCCGTGAGCAGGATTTGCACTACCCTCATGGCAGGTCAGTTATACCTATGCAAGGTCGACAGTACCTATGCCAGGTCAGCCATACCTACATCAGGCTGGCCATGCTACCTGTGCCAAGTTGGTCGTGCCTATGCCAGGTGGGCTATACCTACGCCAGGTTGGTCATGCCTGTGCCAGATCGGCCATACCTATACCAGGTTTGTCGTGTTGAATCAGTTGAGAATGTGGCATGGCGGGTCCGTCCATTATTTACCTTATCATTTCTCCAACCCTGCACCGCCCCTCCACCCCACCCCCACACCCACCCCGTCGACCCCACCCCCCCTCTCCTCGAAAGACATTTTTTCGGGTTCCTAGAAGAGGGGCCGAGGACCAAGGAGTAGGTCTTTCCTGTAGCTCATTTGGTATCTATCATTTTGATTGTTGAAGTCCCTTTGAGTAGCAGTTGAGGTGATGACCACATAATTTTTTATGCGTCGATGGCATTGGTCGGGTTGGTCGGCTTTTGTTGGTCGAGCACTGTTGCTAGGGCTCGTGATTGGCCGAGGCACAAGACTCAAGCACTATTTGGCTGAGGTGCACAACTCGAGCTCTGTTTAGCCGAGGTGCACAACTTGGACACTATTTGGCTGAGGTGTAAGACTTAGACATTATTTAGCCGAGGTGCAGGACTCAGACATTATTTAGCCGAGGTGCACAACTTGGGCATTGTTTGACCGAGGTGCACAACTCGAGCATTGTTTGACCGAGGTGCATGACTTGGGCACTATTTAGTTGAGGTGCACGACTCGGGCATTGTTTTACCGAGGTGCAGGACTCGGGCACTATTTGGTCAAGGTGCACAATTCAGACACTTTTTGGCCGAGGTGCACAACTTGGATACTATTTGGTCGAGGTGCACAACTCGGACACTATTTGGTCGAGGTGCAGGACTCGGGCTCTATTTGGCCTAGATGCACAAATCGAGCACTGTTTGGCTGAGGTACACAACTCGAGCATTGTTTGGCCGAGGTGGAGGACTCAGGCACTGTTTGGCTGAGGTGCACAACTCGAGCACTGTTTGGCCGAGGTGGAGGACTCGAGCACTATTTGGATGAGGTGAACAACTTGAGCACTGTTTGGTCAAGGTACACAACTCAGATACTATTTGGCCAAGGTGCAGGACTCGGGCACCGTTTGGCCGAGGTGTATGACTCTGACACTATTTGGCCAAGGTGCATAATTCAGACACTATTTGGTCGAGGTATATAACTCGGATACTGTTTGGCCAAGGTACACAACTCGGATACTATTTGGCCGAGGCACATGACTTGGGCTCTATTTGGGGGTGGGCATTCTATCAGCGACCAGAAGGACTTGGACAGTCGCAGCCCTATTAGGAAAGCTTGTATTACCAACGAGGGATGCTCCTTGAGGTATGCTTGGCTGTAGGATCTATTGTGATCTCAAGCCCTCCTTCTAGTGCCAAAAATATTATGGAACTTTGTGTCTTGGCTGAGGAGTCAGCATGGCTAGGTTTCGCCTGTATGCGCAAGCTCATCCACGTCGGACGGGAAGAGGTTGGGAAGCTTGGGAGAGGTCGGTTGTGCCTGCTCGGGAACGCACCTCGGTTGGGTCTACTCAGGAGCATGTCTCGGGCTCCTCCATCTCGGGGTCTACCGAGGGATCCTGCACAAAGGCCTCGTCGAGGTGGGGGCGCCCGATGTGGCCCCTCCGATGATTGAGTTAGTGCCATGACCGAGATGGTCTTAAGAGTTCAGTATATAAGAAAGAGTCTTAGAGAGACCCCCCTCATGCCATTCCTATGGGTGGCTTTTATACCTGCCCATCGGAGGTCGATCATACCTCGGCTTTTAATGTCATCGTGTCCTTTGCTGAGGTGACGTATGGTCTCGCGTGGTTCCAAGGTCCTTGTCGAACCTACACTTGTACCTGATGAAGTCGTGCGTAGGGTTTGTGCTACCCTTGCGGTAGGTCGACTATACCTACGCAAGGTCGGTTATACTTGTGCTGGGTCGATCGTACCTATGTCTGGTTGGTTGTGTCTGTGCTAGGTCGGCCATACCTACGTTAGGTTGGTCGTGTTCAATCAGTTGAGAATGTGACATGGCGGGTCCGTCCATTATTTACCATATCAAGAGTATTATAATTCAATGTCGAATGTAAAATATAATATTAAAAGATATTATAAAACGATAAGTGGTCAACGAGATCTTTTTAATTCGTTTATCTGGATGAGACAAATTTAATGAAGCTCGTTTCTAATGTTGTAGGAGAATACATTGAAGAATAAGAGTGATGCAAAGCTTGAATTTTTGCATCTCGAAATTACGTCAATCATCAAATCAAAGGGATGGTCATAGGAAACTATAGCATATCTGGAAATTATGTATCATTGTTGTAGATAATTCACTTCATAATTTCCATAAAAATTGTATGTATCTGATCAAAATTATACATATGGCATATGCAATATAGAATATCAATGTACATGTTCAAATTTGTGGAGAATACGATTCTCCAAAAAAAAAAAAAAAATTGATATTTTAAAATTTTATACATAATTAAAGTTTTAGTCATGTAAAAGATATTTATGTAATGTGGATCCTACTGTGCAAACAGAATAATGCAAATCATGAACATATTGCAGTGTTTTGAGATAGTAAAATGCATTTCTCTATTTATGTCATTATGTGTAATGTATATTCTATTTCTCTACATATGACATTTAACCTTTTACTTATATCCCCAGCCAGAATTAATTGCTTCCTTTTTTATGGGATGTAAATTCTGAGTTTATTGATGCACTCAACAACATATTAATGATATAATTATTTTCATTTTAAAAAAAAAGCAAGCGTATGCAATCTTTTAAATTCTTTTATCTGTCGTGACTTTTTCTTTTCCTTTTTCTTTTAACAAAGTGAAAGGACGTTACATGGAGACGATTGGGCTAACACATCGGCTTGCAAAAGGTGGGGGGCCCATATTATTTTCGTATTGTATTATTACATCTAAACTATTTCAAAATTCGACTTACTCTACATATCCAATCTTGTCTTATTAGTTTGAACTCCGGCTGGCAGCGGAGCGATCTCAGCCACACCCTTGCGTCGGTCGGTGATGAGCGCATCAAATCTCGCGCCACCAAATTTAATTGGCGGCACAAGGAATCGGCACCCACGCCGACCGCCACGGCGCCAGGTACACGCGTCGCATGACTATTTGAAGGTTCGTTTCGTAAGTCGGTCAGGCCCCACCGCCCCCTCCGTGATCCGAGTTACTCGCCACGCAACCTCTCGATGCCGACTGCCGGAGGCGCTTCCGTTTCACGCCGTTATCCCGTCGAGGTCGTACGCGCGTGAGACCGAAGACGGCGACGCTCGGAACGGGAGCGCGGGGTGTCCTCGTCGGGGGTAGGACGGCCGTCACGTCTCCGTATATTGACGGCGGATTCCATCTCACGGCGTTATCTCGAGAAAGGGTGAGGCCGCCGGGAAGTGCGTGTCCTGAGTGCCGCGTGTCACGTACATGGCGCTTAAATTAAAACTCCTTGCCGGGTCCCACAGAAGCCGCGCCACAAAAGAACCCATATCACGGAAACCAAGCGCGGCTAGCGGGACCCACGCGGTATAAGTACAGGGGTGCATGGGCGGCATCGCTGATCGAGTGCAAAGAGGAGGGCGGGGATTAATTAGGGGCACGCTCCGGACTTTGGGCGGCACGGCGAGACAGTCAAAGCGCCAGTTGACTGGGCCCGACCATTCTTTAATGCCTGCCGTCCTTGGAGCCCTCCCTGTCGTGTCTATAAAGCCCTGCATCACCTAAGCAGGGACAGAAGAACCCGAAGCGAAGGTGATAAGAACGGGAACAGCTTGGAATTCCTTGGCATGGCTCCGAGAGGGAAGCACACCACCGTCGTCGGCGGCGAAGAAAGTAAGGAGGTGCGGTTCCGCGGCGTCAGGAAGCGGCCGTGGGGGCGGTACGCGGCGGAGATACGCGATCCCGGCAAGAAGAGCCGGGTCTGGCTCGGGACCTTCGACACCGCCGAGGAGGCGGCCAGGGCTTACGACGTCGCCGCCCGCGAGTTCCGGGGGCCTAAGGCCAAGACCAACTTCCTCCACCCGGACGCCTGCAGCAGCCCCAGTCCCGTCGCCGTCGGCAGCCCCAGTAGTCAGAGCAGCACCTTGGAGTCCTCCGGCACCGATGCGGCAGCGGCGGCTGTGCCGCCCCCCGTACCCGCACCTTCATTCGATCTCGGCCTCCTCTGCCGCGGCGGGGGCGGCTACTTCCCCTTCCAGCCCTACCCTCCCGCCGTCCCCTTCCAGCCGCACCCGTTCTTCTTTGTCGACGCGAAGTCGCGCGTGGCGAACAATCGCCACCTGGCGCTTTGCCCGCCGATGTTCGTCGCTTGCCTCCAGCCGCCGCCCGCCGTTGCCGCGCAAAGCGACTCCGACTCTTCCTCCGTCGTAGATCTCCATCCGGACCATCTTTCGCCTCTGCCGTCCAAGGCGTTCCATCTCGATCTGGACCTCAACCTCCCTCCGCCTGCGGAGACGTCGTGAGCCACATGCCGGGGACCGTCCGATCGTCGCAGATCGTGATGAATCCGCGTTTCTCTTTTTTGTTGTTGGTCTTTTTTTCTCGCTGGAACCCCGCAAAACAAGAAATTGTTGTACATATTTTAACCTTTTTCTTTTTTAAATGGGAAACTTGTAACCGTCGGGCTCCCGGATCAGATAAGATGTCATGTGACCATCTAATGTTGTCGTCAATATATTACCAAGTTTCATCTTAATAGTATGTGCCTCGCCCTTCCTGGCCGTCCTTATCACCCCCATTTTTGCTTTGATATAGGCGATGGATCCGTCGCCGTCGATGGGGTGGGGTACAGCTAATCACGAGCGACTGTTTTGTGCGTGGTCACGGCCTTTGATGACGTTGCAAGGGAGGTCGCCTCCTGCCTCGAGATCCGCGAGCGAGGGCGGGAGACGTGTGCGCTCTGCCTCTCCGCCCCACCTCTCTCTCTCTCTCTCTCTCTCTCTCTGTCGGTGGCCGCCGGGACCCACCTAACTTCGACGGTGGGTTAACGGCTGTTTTCTAGACGGCAAGACCCAAGGAGCTCCACTCGCGGAAGTTTCGCGCACGTGCGGTGGCCGGCGCAGTGGTTGGGGACTTGGGGGGTAGGCGCGGCGGCAGCTTTACGTGGGACCGGCGTCGCGGCGATCATAGATCTCTACGCGTCGCAATAATTCTCCCGCCGTTTGTCCCTTGTGCGGCAGGCTTCCTTCTCCTGGGTCCCGCGTGCTGGTATGATTCGATCGGTGCCGATGGGAGAGGGCACGTGTCGGACCCAGCAGAGGAAGGGAGGGCCGGAAGCGCGTGGCCGTGGGTTACCTTTACGAGGACGAAAGGTCGTTGAGGTGGTGGCGACGGATCGGCTGTTTCATGGTGACAGCATTCGTGTGCGTCGTATGACCTGGCGGTTCTACACTTCACGAGAAGCGGGTCCCAGGGTCGTCCGACTCCTCCGTGTTGTTTTTTTTGCCCACCCGCAACCTGAACCGCGGGGGCGTTTGCTTTATTTGGTTGTCGGTCACACCAGGGGTCGACAGTGGGCTCCGCAGGTGCGCGGCCGCCGTGCCAGTGAGCGTCCACCAACCCGCGGCCGGCCTGTACTCCATGCATTTAATTCCCCGAGCAAGAGGGGCCCACGGCGTGGACCGACACACCGTTTCAGAGCCATGCATGCACTCAGCGACCCAAACCCGTCCTTCTTATCTGTATGTTGACTGGTGGAATGCATGGGCCCTGTGAGTACAACATCGGGGACGATGAGGGGATGTTTGAAGTCACGGTTCTCTTTGTTTTCCTTTTAGTGGCGGCCACGGGAGGAAGACGGCTATCAAGTACCCAGACGCCATGTCTTCGATCCCTCAGTTAAATGTGTGACACCGTAATGATAAACGAGAAGACTTATTTAAAATTATCTAAGTTGCGAATTAATTTTGTTTAATATTTTAAATTTAATTAATATTATCTAAGTTATAAAATATTAAAAAATTATTTACTCATAAAGGATAATCCCAATTATAATCTCATGCGGGTCTCAAATGATTTACAAAATAGAAATTGATTAACTTAAAAATGAGCGATGAAGAAGTTCTCATATATTACAATGAGGTAAGGTTTATAATTAATTTTATCAAACACCTTGAGTGCAACATAAAAAAGTGAGAAAGAGAGAAAAAAAATTTTAGATGACTATATGAACGATCACAAATCCACAAATAATGATTCTAAAGGTGTCAGACGCAATATATGTTTCACTTTTGATGAATGCTCACGCTCGACATATAACCAAAGCTCCATCCAACCATGTGCCACCCGGGTGAATCTAGGGTGCTGAGATGGCTGACGTTTTGGACTGCTCTGAGCGATCGCTGCAGCGCTAAAAAATGAGCCGAAACAAAAATGTTTTTGGCTATTTTGGCTCTACGCAACGAGCGGTCATTCTGCAGCGTTACAAATTATTTTCGCTCGTATTTCTTAGGCAAAATCACATAAAATCAAGGCAAAATATATAACCAAACATCTGTACAAGCAAGCATAAGCGACAAATGGTTCACTGAGCGAAGATGCTGCGGTTGAGTGACGACCATTCGTGACATTCTTCCCTGCTTAAACTGTCGATTCCCTCGTCGATGTTTATTAGTAGGCTTTGATGATGGCTTCTTCGTGTCGTAGGGTGTCTTTAGACTCCCAACTGGCTTCTGTTCGGGGAAGCTTTCGCCACTTCACTAAGTACTCAGTTTACTCCACTTTGTTAGTAGCTTTGTCTTGTGATCCGCTAAAATGATTTCAACTAGCTTCTCGTAGGAAGCTCTGGTGAGGGGTAGTCGAGTTAAAATTTTTTGAGAATCATCTTGCGGATCTGAGTGATCGGCTTTTAAGTTATTTACATGGAAGACATTGTAAATTTTGAGTCATGCCGATAATTGTAATTTGTAGGAGACATTGCCTACCTTGCTAATGATTGAGAAGTGCCCTTCATACTTACACACCAATCCTTTATGTACTTTATATCAAAATAACTTAAGTGATGTTGATTGGAGCTTCATCAACACCAAGTCACCAACTTTGAACTCCTATGGTTGCATTCCTAAGTAGGCTCAATTCTTCATCTTTTTGGCCAGCTTCTCGAAGTAAGCCCGCGCAATATCCACATTCTGATGTCATTCCTTTATAAAGTGGTATACTGACGAGCTACTCCTTGTATAACCAATAGCCAAGGTGTGAGGAGTCAATGGCAGTTGTCTTGTAATAATCTTGAAAGGGCTTTTGTTGGATACAGAGCTCTGCTGCAAGTTGTAGGAGAATTGAGCTATATCCAACAGCTTCACCCAATCTCGTTGGTTGGCACTCACGTAGTGCCGGAGATATTGCTCCAAAAGAGAATTGATTTTTTCAGTCTAGTCGTCCGTCTAGGGGTGGAGGCTTGTGGAGAAGTATAACTTGGACCACAACAGCTTGAATAGTTGAGTCTAAAATTGTACCAAGAACCGTGCATCTCGATCACTAATGATATTGTGTGGGACTCACCAATACTTCACCACATTCTTTATCATAAACTTGGCCCTCTGTTGAATAGTGCAAGGGTGCAGCAATGAATGTTGTATACTTTGAAAATCGATCGACTACCACGAGCATCGATCCTAATCCCTATACTGCTGACAAGTTTGATATGATGTCCAAGGTAATTGTTAGGACTCTAGCTAATTAAGTCTTAATTTTATTTGAGTTAAAAGGGGATATACTATGTAAAACCCTAACTAGCCGCCACCCACTATAGTTAAAGGGGCCAGCTAAGGTGAGGGTTAGAGTTTAACTAGGATTAGTTGTCTTTATAGCCATCGGTGACTCCAAGTAGAAGTCGACTAGGGAGTTGCTAGGAGTTAGAATCTTTTGAGTATGAATCATATTTGGAGTTAGGGTTTAAAAGCCCTATAAATAGCATGTATTCAGCCCTCTTTTCATCATCAATAGATTAATTTACTTTCAGCCATTGTGCAGCAACCATAGGAGGGAGGAACCCCTATAGAGTTCCAAGGAGGTCGATCCCCTATAGATGTCACCCCAAGCTTAGAATCCATAAGGGTTCTACCACTTGGTATCAGAGCAGCGTTCTTAACATCTCACTACCCTTCCTCAACCACTCATCATCCTCCACAGTCGTCCAAGCAATTCCTATAATTGCTTAGATCGTTATCGAATTTCGTCATCATCCCCACTATCGCAAATCACCTTTTGATCTTTAAAGAATTACATCAGGTTCTGATATTCTACCTTGCTGTTATTGTAATTTAGTTATCCTTAAACCCAAAAAAAACTAAAAAGTATTCATATATTATGCTGCACAACACTTCGTTGTAAAGTTACCAGCTTTACGATGAAAGTTACGTTGCAAAATTCAACCACACATTACTTCCTGTTTTGATCTTACTATCGTAATTTTTCTACCCAATCTTCTAAGAGGTTTTTATGATGGCATTAGCACTCCTTAACAGCGGATTTCCTTTTGGTTTCGTGTAAAAATTGTTGATATAAATCGCTGATCTTTTACGTCCAAACTGCTGGACCTTTGATGTAAAATTCTATTGTAACACCTTCTTGTATTCCTTGATCTAGCCAAATTCCTTACTATTGTATTCTTTCACGTATTTTTGCTGACATTATCTTTTCCTTACCAGTGGATTCCTATTGAGTTTTACTTGAATCCTTGTCATGAACTATTGAAAAAAATTACATCTATCATATTGAAATTTTTTTATGAGATTTTTTTTTGGTGAAAAGATTATAGCTTCCCCCAACGCTGTGCAGTCCATCCTGAGACAAATAGCTGCTCCTCGACGGTTCCTCGGTGCCTCTGGTCCGACTACTGCTTTCTTTGGACCGGAGCTGGACCACAAACTGCTCCACCAATCATTGTCATTGTTCTCATCTGCACCAAAAGTTTATTCATACTTCCCCGATTATAGCACCTTCAACCAGTAGGTGCGTCTTGTTGACATTGTACTAGGACGAAGCACGACCCGTCGCACCGAGTTACAGTAAACCTCCCACCCCTTCTACAATTAACAACTCTCTCAGGTCGGTATATCACATTGTTTTCATCGTCTATCTCTGACGTCTTTGTTAGTGTCCCTATAGGACACCATAACATTTTTGTTATTACCAACCTTATCTCCATCCATGTAGCAACTCTCATCCCTTTCAAGTTGTCCAAAGGTGGAAACTACGCAACCTAGTGTGCTCAATTTTCCAATCTTCTATTTGGGTATGATCTATTAGGCTACGTCGATGGTTCTCTCCATTGTCCACTAGCGATGATCAACCGTGCATCCAGTCTAGTACCAAATTCAGATTATAAATTATGGTTACGCTAAGATTGTCTCATCCTTCTAGCCATACATACCTCAAATGTTGGATCTCTCTCCCTATTCAACTCTTTATGTGATACTACTTTCGAAGCATGGAGTAAGTTACAAACCACCTTAGCAAGTTGTGTCTGCTATCCAATCTCATGAACCCAAAACAAGAGGAAAGTCCTGTTGTTGATTATCTACAAAATATAAAAATTATCACATATGATTTAACTTTGATAGGTCATTCTCTCGGTGATGAAGAAGTCATTATTGACACCCTTAATGGTCTAGGTGACGAGTACAAAGATTGACAACAGCAATATGAGCACATGACTTGCCATTATCATTTGAAGAACTTTACGATAAATTGACTGACTATGAGACGTATTTGAAGCACGAAGATAAGGTACCAAGACTATCTATCACTGCCCAAGGCAATCAGAAATCTAAGTTATAAACCATCTTGGCAAGTCGTTCTTATTCACGTATGCTTAGTCTGCTATCCAATCTCATTTACACAAAACAAGAGGGAAGTCCTGTTGTCGATTATCTACAAAATATAAAAATTATCATCGATGATTTAGCTTTGATAGATCATTCCCTCAGTAAAGAATAAGTCATTGTGCACACCCTTAATGGTCTCAGGACGAGTACAAAGAATTAGCAATAGCAATATAGGCACGTGACTCGTTGTTGTCATTTGAAGAACTTTATGATAAGTTGACTGAGAATGAGACATATTTGAAAAGAGAAGATAAGGTACTAGGACCATCTATCATTGCCCAACACAGTCACAAATATAAAAGAAAGAGTAACTAGTATTCTAAACCTGTCAACAAAGGTTTGGGCAAGATGCCCTTCGAACGTATGGGTACCAAACACAACTCTCCTTATCCGCCTCATTCCCATTTCACTTCCAACCATCAAGGTGGCTAGTTCAATTACCATCAGCCCTGTCGTCCTGACCACATAAATCAACAAAGAATCATTTGCTAGCTGTGTGATAAAGTTGGTCACTTCACAAAGGTCTGTCAATCTCGCCCTCGACTTCCTACTTCTCAAATTACCCTCAAGCGCATCTCATGAGTACTCCGATCACTAGTCAACATAATTGGATTATGAACTATGACGCCTCTCATCATATCACATATGATCTCAAGAACTTGTTCATTCACAACAACTATGGTGGTAATGATGACATCATCATCGACGATGGTAAGCGAATCTCCATACACATATTAATTCCATAATACTTAATTCGCATAACACTACTTCTATACTTGATGTGATGTGTACTCATCGTATTAAATAAAATCTATTTTTTTTCTCAATTCTGTAAACAAAATAATACTTTCATATAATTTTTTCGTAACTCTTTTCTTGTCAAGGATCTGAGCACGGGGACATCCATGGTTCAAGGTCAGAGTAAGGACAACATTTATGAGTAGCCATCAGTCACCCAGCCCATTATTTACTCTTGTGTTACTGTTATAATCGATGTGTGGCATCGTGGTCTTGGTCATCCCTCTTCCTCAATTTAACATAAATTATTTTCTCGTTATTCTCTTCCTACTCTTAAAGCTAATTATATTTTAAATCATTATGATGATTATCTTAGTAATAAAAGTCATAGACTCCCCTTTGGAGTATCCTCCATCTCTTGCTCAAAACCGTTTAAAATCATGTATACTGATATTTGGGGTCCTACTCCAATAACTTCTTTTAATAAATATAGATTATATGTCATATTCGTAGACCATTTCACTAAGTACACATGGTTGTATCATCTTCATCACAAGTCTGAAGTTTCAATAATCTTTACTAACTTCAAAAAGTTGGTCGAGAACTTTTTCAGTCTAAAATTAAAACGATTTATTCTGACGGTGGAGGTAAATATTAAGCACTCACATCCTGTCTATCAGCTTATGGTATTCAACACCTCAAATTATCCCCATACACTCCTCAACTAGTTGGCTCTGTCAAACACAAACATTGGCATATCGTTGAAACTAGTCTTACACTTCTACATCAGGCCTCCATGCCATCTACAATTTGGTCTGCAGTCGTTCACATTATAGTCTACCTTATTAATTGCATGCTTACTCCAGTCCTCTAATATTAGTTGTCATTTGAAAAACTATTTCATAAATCTCCAAACCTTCAAAAACTTAAAGTCTTTGGTTGTGTCTTTTATTCATGCTATGTCCTTATGCATCATATAAAATAATTCTAAAGTCTAAGCCGTGCATTTTTATCGGATACTCTCTTGAAAATAATGCTTACCGATGCTACCATCCCCAGACTCACAAAGTCTTTGTATCCTATAATGTTATCAAAGTCTTCCTTTCTGTTTCAACATCGGTAGTCTTCTATCGTGTGAGCTACATCAATAAATATACGTCAGTGGAGTATATCGTCAATCTCATCCAACGAGTCTCCCACAACACCATCTACTACTCCGAATCTACACTATGTTGTTTCCCTGGTTCAGCAACTCCTCTCTGCTTCTATTAATTCTCTTTCTTCTTTACAAGTGTCCCCTAGTGCTGACGTCCAACCCTTGGAAACACAATCAATGTCTTTACCCTCCTCTAGACCTAGTGATGGTGACGTACCTCAATCTGACCCACGCTATACTAGTGCCTCTCTGTCACCCATTCCACAACCACAACCTATACCCCTTGGACATCCAATGATAACACGCTCCAAAAGTGGTGTTCTCAAACTACATCAAGTCCGTGACCTACATGCGATTATAAATTTATCACTTAAGACTAATGAACCCACCACGATCATTCAAGCCCAAAAATATCCCCACCGGCGTAAAGCCATGTGTGAAAAATATGATGCCCTCCTTTGTAACTCTACTTGGACACTCATAGCATTTCATCTCACAGAAAATATCATCGGGTGTAAGTGTTTTTCAAATTAAGCGAAACCTACATGGGCCTATTGCCAGATATAAAGCACGATTAGTGGCCAAATGGTTTCACCAATATTATGGTGTTGACTTTATAGAAGCATTTAGTCCGATTGTTAAACCAACAACAATCCTGCTTATCTGAGTTTGGTCATCTCAAAAGGTTGCCATCTACGAAAACTTGATATTAATAATGTCTTTCTACATAGAACTTTAACTAAAGATGTCTTTATGGACAACCTCCTGGTTTCCTCCATCCTCATTATCTAAAGCATATATGTAAACTCTGAAAAGCTCTTCATGGATTTCATTAGGCTCCAAGAGTCTGGTACACATAACTTGGCTCGTTTTTGTCATCAAATGACTTTATCAACTCCAAATCTAATACCTCATAATTTCTATGTCACCAAACTAAAGGTACCATATATCTTCTAGTCTATGTTGATAACATTATTCTCATAGGTAATAATTCTATGGAGATCATAGTGTTTCTCAAGCAATTAGCAGTTTGATTCTCTCTCAAAGATCTAAGAACCCTAAGCTAATTTTTGGGTATGGAAGTAACATATACGTCTTCGGGACTTTTCCTATCACAACAAAAGCACATTCAGGACCTATTATCAAAGACAAACATGCAGGATACGAAAGCAATTTCAACTCCCCTCTTTACTAGTGAATCACTCAAATTAAGTGATGGAAGCCTTGCTATGAATCATACTTAATACCGATAATTATTTGGCTCTTACCCGCCCATATATCTCATTTGCGGTTAACAAATTATCATAATTCATGCATCGGTAAATCTACCACACATTGGTCTGTAGTTAAACGGGTCTTACGATATCTTAATGGGAATCTCAACGATGGTATCTTTCTCCGGAAACACTCCCTGGTTGATCTCCTTGCTTTTGTCGATGCTGATTGGGTTGTAAACTCTGATGATGGAACATCCACGTCATGATATATTATCTTCCTTAGATCTAATTCAATTAGTTGGAGAAGTAAAAGATAATCACACGTTCTACAACTGAAGCTGAATATTGTGTCATTGCTATAGCTTTACTATAGAACTCAATTGGGTCACGAATATGCTCAAAAAATTTGACATCAAATCTACCATTACTCCTATAATATATTGTGATAATTATGTGTAAATCCAATATTTCACTCACATACGAAGCATATCCCCATCGGCTTTCACCTTGTGCGAGATCAAGTCATCAACCATCAAATATGTGTTTCTCACGTCCATACGATTGATCAACTAGCAGATTATCTCAAAAAGCCTCTTGCATGTAAATTATTTTTATTACATTGGATTAAGATTGAAATCATTAACTGGAGCACCATACGGGGGTATGATTGTTGAGATTAATTCAATTAGTTACGATTAGTTATAATAAAATAACTGATAGATCTAAATTAGTTAGATGAGGATGAATCTGTTGAGATATAATGGATTTTTCTGGTATTTTAAATATTTGTATTTCATCCTTTAACCAATATAAATAGGTACTCTTGGTTCATTCCAAGGTACTGCAGATTGAAAGTACTCCTAATTCTCTCTACTAGTTCTTCTACTTTTCTCTGAGGTTCTGCAGAAAAGCCAACAGTGGAATCAGAGCCAAGTTCAAAGAAGATCATCAGGAGTACGTCAGTAAAAGGAAGGGAAAGCTAGTAGATCCAGAAAAAAACAAACAAGAAGATGACAAGTATTGGAGTAAGTGTTCATAATCAACTTCTTCTTATTCTAAAAGGTGACAATTATCAGTTTTGGACTATTAAGATGAAAACTCTCCTTATTTCACAAGGATTATGGAATTTGGTAGAGAATGATTTTATTGAGTATGATCTACAGGATCCTAAAATTACTAAGGATCAAAAGGATTATATGAATGAGAATATGCAGAAAGATGCAAAAGCTCTCTATATGCTACAACAAGCAATAGACGATTCTCTATTTCCCTGAATCATGATGGCATCAACATCAACAGAAGCCTGGAAGATATTAAAATATGTGTTTGGAGGCACAGAGAAGGTAAACATTTTAAAGCTTCAAATTCTTCGTCGTGAATTCGAAACTCTTATAATGAAAGATTCAGAATCGATCACTGATTTCTTTTCAAAAGTTTCTTTTATTGTGAATCAAATGAGATCGTACGGTGAAAACTTAAAAGATCAAATTGTAGTAGAAAAAGTTTTACGAAGTTTGTCTCCAAAATTTGATATGGTTTCTACTGCTATAGAAGAAGCTAAAGATACAAGCATATTATCTATTGATGAATTAATGGGTTCTCTTTTAGTTTATGAACAAAAAGTAAACAGATCTTCGGATGAGATTTCAGAACATGCTCTCCAAATGAAGATAGATAAAAAAAAGGAACAGAAGAAAATTTCAGAAACCAGATCTCAAGGGAGAGATCAAAATGGCAGAGGAAGAGGTTGATCAAATGAAGGTAACAAAGAAACTCGGCAATGCTTTTGTTGCAAAAAAATAGGACATATTGAAATAGATTACTGGTATAAAAATAAAAATCTAAATGTTCCTCTTTGCTCTTACTGTAAAAAATATGGATATCTTGAAAAAGATTGTTGGAACAAAAACCAGACAAATTATCATGAGGAAAATAATAGTGAAGAAATGAATGAAGAAAATATTCTCTTTATAGCATCTGATGAAGAATATTCTAGTTCTGTATGATTTTTGGATAGTGGATGTAGTAATCATATGACAGGGGATAGAAGCTTATTTCAGATACTCGATGACTCAGTCAGATCTACAGTGCTGATGGGGAATGACAACAAAATTCAAGTGGAAGGAAAAGGAACAATTGTTGTGAACACCAAATCTGGTAAAAAAAATTATTAATGATGTGATGTTTCTTCCTGGTTTAAAACAGAATCTCATTAGTGTAGGATAACTGATGAGAAAATAATATTATATTATTTTTTATGATGAAAAATATTTGATTCATGAAAAGAAAATTGGTAAATTAGTAGCAACAGTAAGGATGACAAAAAATAAAATGTTTCCCTTGGTACTTTCGGATTTCTCCTTATATGCATTTGTTGCTACTACTATTGATGAATCAACACTATGGCATAAAAGATATGGTCATCTGAATTATGATGGACTAGAACTATTAAATCAAAAAAATATGGTAGTTGGATTGCCTGAAATTAAAAATAAAGATACAGTTTGTGAATCCTGTATTTATGGAAAACAACATAGAAGTACCTTTCAAACAGGTCATTCTTGGAGAGCAAAAATCGATTGGAACTTGTGCATGCAGATATTTGTGGGCCTATGAAAACTATCTCAGAAGGTGGAAGTAGATATTTTGTACTATTTACAGATGATTGTACAAGAATGATGTAGGTATATTTTCTCAAAAAAAATGCTGAGGTTTTTCAAGTTTTTAAAATTTCAAAGCATTTGTTGAAAAATAAAGTGGTTGTTTTATTAAGACTCTACGTACTGATAGAGGGGGTGAATTCACTTCCAAAGATTTTTTTAATTTTTGTAAGAATACAGGTATTCACAGGGAGCTCACTACAAGCTATACCCCCCAACAAAATGGAGTGGCAGAGCGAAAAAATAGAGTGGTGGTTGAGACTGCTGGATGTATGCTTAAAGAAAAAATAGTACCAAAGGAGTTTTGGGCAGAAGCTGTGAATACATCGGTGTATTTACTAAATCGTTTTCCTACCAAGGCAGTACAAGGAAAAACACCTTATGAAGCATGGTTAAACAGAAAGCCAGAAGTAAGTCATTTAAAAGTATTTGGTTGTGTTGCTTACTTCCATATTCCTGTTGAAAAAAGAAGTAAACTTGATGAGAAAAGTATTAAATGCATATTTGTTACGTATAGTAATGAGACAAAAGGTTTTAGACTTTTTGATCCTACAACAAAAAAATTAATTATAAGTCGTGATGTTATTTTTAATGAAGAAGAAGCTTGGAACTCTGAAGCAGTTGAAACAACAATATCTGTAGAAGAAGAAGTAAATAAAACAGATGATTCATTGTATATTAATACCTCATCCGACTCTTCTCGTATTTTGAATGACTCAAATGAATCCAATGATACTTAATCACCTCCACCGAAATTTCGTAGTATTTCAGAAATATATCAATCTGGTGATTTTGCATGTCTTGTATTCGAACCTACTTGTTTTGAAGTTGCAGACTTGGGAATTGGTAGATTTACCTCCAGGAAAAAAAGTAATTGGATTTAAATGGGTGTACAAGTCAAAATTTAATGCTGATGGCTCGTTGCAAAAACATAAAGCCCGCTTGGTTGCCAAAGGATATACTCAAATTTCAGGTATTGATTTCTCAGAAACTTTTTCTCTAATTGCTAGAATTGAGACAATTAGAATTATATTAGCATTGGCGGCCCAAAAAAATGGCAGGTTTACCAATTTGATGTTAAATCAGTATTCCTGAATGAAAAATTGCAAGAGAAAGTTTATGTTAAGCAGCCCGAAGGATTTGAAATTAAAGGATCAGAAGATAAAGTATACAAATTAGACAAAACATTATATGGCTTAAAACAAGCATCAAGAGCATGGTATAGTCGGATTGACAATTATTTTCTTCAGCATAATTTTTAGAAAAGTTTAAGTGAGCCAACTTTATATATAAGAATTCAAGGTATGAAGATTCTTATGGTTTGTTTATATGTGGATGATATGATTTATACTGGAAACTCATCAGATATGCTTATCGAATTTAAGAAAAATATGACATTAGAATTTAAAATGACTGACCTGGGGCTTATACACTATTTCTTGGGAATGAAAATTATTCAAGATGCAGATGAAATTTTTTTGTGCCAAGAAAAATATGCTAAAGATTTGTTAAAAAGATTTTATATGTCAACTTGTAAGCCAGTGAGTACTCCAATGAATACAGATGATAAATTTCTTTCAGATGATAGAGTGGAAAAAATAAATGAGCAACAATATAGAAGTTTAATTGGAGGGTTGATGTATCTCACACACTCAAGGTTAGATATTATGTTTACAGTTAACTTGTTATCCAGATTCATGCAGAGTCCTAGCAAGCATCACTTTGGAGCAACTAAAAGAGTTCTTAGATATATCAGAGGGACTCTCAATTATGGCATTCGTTATGAACAGGTAAAAGATTTTAAGTTATATTCGTATACTGATAGTGATTGAGCTGGTTATTCAGATGATAGAAAAAGTACTTCAGGATTTGTTTTCAGCCTTGGCTCAGGTGTGATTTCATGGACAAAAAAATAATAATAATGTGTTGCTCTCTCAAGCACTGAGGCAGAGTATGTTGCGGCTACAAGTGCAGCATGTCAAACAGTTTGGCTTCGAAGAATTCTAGCAGATCTTCAAGAAAATCAAGATGGATCAACTAAAATATATTGCGATAACAAGTCTGCTATTGCAATGACAAAGAATCCTGTCTTCCATGGGCGTACCAAACATATTGAAGTCTGACATCATTTTATTCGTGAATTGGTTGATAAAGAAGAGATTCAAATGGACTACTGCAACATCGAGGAACAACTTGCTGATATCTTCACAAAAGCTTTGGCAAAAGAAAATTTTTATTTTTTCTGAAAAACTTAAAGTTATAACTAATTGAATTAAGGGGTGTGTTGAGATTAATTCAATTAGTTACGATTAGTTATAACAAAATAACTGATAGATCTAAATTAGTTAGATGATGATGAATCTATTGAGATACAATAGATTTTTTTGATATTTTAAATATTTATATTTTATTCTTTAATCAATATAAATATGTACTCTTGGTTCATTCTAAAATACTACAGATTGAGAGGTTATGCGGAAAAGCCAATAATGATAATAGTTAGGATTTTTGTGACTGCAGTAAAAAAATCTGACTGTTCATCGAGGGAAATCTTTCCTCTTGCGTGTATAAATAGTGAACATGGTATTATTAAATCCATCAATCTTCATCTTGTATTTATCTTCATTTCACATTCTATCATGGATCAATTCCGACCGGTCCAATCCGCCGTATCTTGATCCATGATTGAAGTCTATGTTCTTTGCAGGACTCATGCTGTCCATCAACGTCGGCGTGCATCAACCTAATATTAGCGGCATGAATAATTAATTTATTCTCTCTCCTTTGTTTATTCTTTTTGCTTCGGTTTCTTCTTCTATCACATGCCACATTTTCTAATAATAAGAACATTTATTTGATTATTGACAAGTAATAATTATTAGAAATAAGACAATGTAATAAACATGAGTGATCGAAAGTGGTGGCAGAGGATTCATCTGACACGCAGTGAGTTCATTGATTGAAGGTGTGCATGCACCACGCTGCGGCCGCTGCTCCTTTGTCGTCTCCCTTTTCTTTGCCGAAATAATCCTTCGTATCACGCAACACACCATACATCCTCTCAAGCTTGTCCGCTGGGAAGCACCTGCACTAAAGACAATTATTTCGATCTTGGAGAATCATCAGGTTATACGGCAGGATCCATTTATATCGCTACGTTTTGAAGGCCTGCATGAAGAACTTGATAGAGAAAGAAAAGAAACGAAGTAATGATGAAAGAAGAACACGTCAATTGTCGATAAGGAAACAAAACATAGTAAAATATATGATATATATATATACGTCTTGATTGAATTCTATAGGTCTACTGCTCTCTAGTGTTACTGTTTTTTTGAGACGTACATGAAGAATGTTGAAGGGATGATGAAAAAAAAAGAAGAAGAAGAAGAAGAAGTAGAGTTAAGTAGACCCTAATGGGATGACATGCGCGGATCAGAGCATTTTAATGATAGCAGATCAGAAGAAGGTCGTTCAATCCAACGGGAAGCCTCTATCTGCGACGCCGTAGAACGAGGTGACCACTGCCGGAGACTCTACAGACACGTGCCTGCCCAAGGCTGGCCTGGTCGACGGCGGAGGAGAAGGTAGTGATGGCGACGGCGGTGTTGGACCGATCCGGGGGTGCAAGGACCGGTGGTTGAGGTCGAGGGCAGCGAAGGCGGGGAAGTTAGTCTTGGCCTTGGCGCCTCGAAGGGAGCGCGCGGCGCGGTCGTAGGCGAGTGCGGCCTCCACAGGGGTGCCGAAGGTGCCCAACCACACCCGCGTCTTCCTCCACGGGTCTCGTATCTCCGCGGCGTACCGCCCCCACTGCCTCTTTCTCAGCCCCCTGTAGTGCTGCTGCTGCTGCGCAACTCCTAGCCTCGTCGCCTCCATTCTCCTCGCAATCTCACAGGTTCCCTCTGCAACAGAGAATGAGTTGACGTCTCGCAGACGACGCTCCAGCGAGCCTGACGTGCGCCATAAAACCGCGTGAGGAGCAGGCGCAGGCATGCAATTCCACGCCACTCTCGTCCCTCTCTCTCTATCTCTCTCCCTGCCACCCCACCTACCACCATCTTTCATTACGTTGTTCCATTTATTGCACCTATCTGTCCATGTTACTTCGCTTTATAGGCATCTCTGAGAAGCTGCGCCTCTCAAAAGCAGAAGTGTAAAAGTGCGTGCATGTGTGAGAGAGAGGGAGAGATGGAGAAAGAAGGTCAGGAAGAAGAGCTGCAGGGAAGAAAGAGAACAGTATTGCACACAAGCATCATTACAGGAACCTTAGAATCGAGGTTGGAGGAGGGCTTCACCGATCTGGAAGGGAATTAGCAATATTATTCAGTGCATTAGAGAGGGTCTTAGGAAGGTGGTTGGTTCCTTGGCTTTCCAACATTTCCTTGAACAAGTGGTATGCTTCTATTGACCCTATGATTTCTTCAAGAGGTCACTGTGTTCCATAGTATCTCCTGTGAATGATCCATACAAGGCAAGTGATATTTTTCTTTAAATTAAAATGGATACTTTCGGCAGTCCCCTATTTGTTTTGTATTTTTTTTTGGTTCACTGGGTTTGAACTCCGCCAATCAACATCTAGTCATATGTCTCCCTCATTCCTTTGATCCTTGAGATTTCCAAGAGCTAATCTGATCCCATCTCATGCAATCAAAAATTTTCTTTTATCTTATTTGGATGTCTAATCAATGGAGTTTTTCATACAAGGACTGTTAGGATCCGAATGGTATTAAGAGGGTGGTGAATTAGTGATTATAAAAAAAAATTGATTTGATTTGATTCATAATGAAAATATGAATAAAAAATCCATTTAATTTGACATTGTGAGTAGAATTAGTAAGTAAAGAAACTAAGTAAACAAATGACAAAGAAATGTAAATCGATTTATAGTTGTTCGGTCGTCTTGATCTACGCCCACTCACGATTCCTCTTTTATTGAGGTCATCGACTTTCACTACATTTCTTCTTTCCAACGGGCAAAGATCAATCACCCTTACAAACCTTTCTCTTTTTACCAGGCTTAAGAGATAAAATTTATAAACTCTTTTGTATAAGAACTCACACCTCCTTAGAATAACCACTAAACTCAAGGAGAAAGAGACTCAAGACTTTACAACACTTTATCCTCAAGGATTCTTTATTAGATTCACCATTTTTCTCACTCATTATTTTTGTTTTATTAGGCAAGAATGAGTGGGGTATTTATAGACACCTAATGACTTAAAATTGGAGCCAAAATTTTAAATCCTCAATTTTTTGGATACTAGCGATACCACCGTCGTCACTAGGCATTACTATTATCGAATAGAGCCCGAGAATCTAGACTCTGGCGGTACCACTGTCGCTCTATGTGATACCATTATCGCCTAGCATTACCATTGTAGGCTGGTGGCGATACCACCGCCTGAAACCTCAGAAGTAAACAAATAGTGCTTTCCAGTAGTTTAAGGTGGTACCATCGCTTGGACCTGGTGGTACCACTACTTAAGTCACTTCTAGGTTGTTGAATTGGCCTTTCCTAATTAAAACCTTGGTTCAAACCAAATGGGCCCCAAATCAAGTTAGCATGGGTTCAGCCCAATACTAGTTTAATTTAACTCTGAACGATAATGATCAAGACCTAACCATTCAACCACATTTCTAACACAATCACGAAGCAATCGGCACGTTGTCCAACATTCCAACATGCCATTTGATCATCTGGCACTTCGTCCGAACTTTTGGTACATCGTCATTTCCTTCGGCGTATCGCTCGATTTATCAATAAGTTGACTTCCCGTAACATCTGATCTTTTGGCACAATAGTCATTTTATTTGGCTCGATGTTCAAACTCATGACACGAAGTCCATCCTTCGATACGTCGACCAATCTTTCAGCTTGACATTCAATCACTAACATGATACTCTTCCGGCCCAACGTCTGATTCTCTTGCTTTGGCAATTTGTCATGTGATGGTTCGTGTCCGTGATGAAAGTCTTTCTTACGTCACTTGTCTTAAAAGTATATTAGTCCATGAATTCATCAATTAATTTTATCATCAAAATCCAAGATTTAACAATCTCCCCCTTCTTGATGATGACAACCAATCGATGACAGAATTTTAATTAAACTCCCCCTATCTATATGCCCAATGAAATTTAAATTTTTAAAGTAACATGATAACTTTTCAATTTGAATTCTAATTAACAACTTTACTCGTAAATCATGCCAACTTTCAATAGTAATTATTACAAGAATCATATGCATAATTTCATAACATATCCATATATCTCAAACAAATATTATAAATTAATGTCATCATAATGTAACATGCATATAAGTGCTATGTTATCATAAAAAACTCTCTCTCCCCCTTTGTCATCAATAACAAGATGAAAAAGAAATGAGTAAGACACTAATTTTATCTCCTCCTTTGTTATTATCAAAAGGAAAAGAATGATATCATTTTCTCATAATATTACTTCTTCGTTTATATCAATGTACCAATAAAAGATATTAATATAAAGAAGTTATATGACATAAATCTAACATCATTCATGCATTTAAAATCAAAATAATGATTAATGAGATGAATCACTGCTTTAGTAAAAGAAAAGAAAAACTATAAGAGAATAAATAGTAATAAATCTCAAGTTAAATATCAAAAATCAATATTACGATTTGTTTAAATATATCTCCTTCTTAAATAACAAAAAGAATTATAGGAGAACAAATAATAAAAGATATCGATTCATATATAAAAATCTCAAGTTAAATATATTTGTTTGAATAAATCTCCTTATTAAATAGCAAAAATAATTATAGGAGAACAAATAGTAAAATATCTTAATTCATATATAATAAATCTCAAGTTAAATATCGAGAAATTAAGATTTGTTTGAATAAATCTATTCTTGATAAATAGTAAAAGGAATCACAAGAGAATAATTAGCAAAAGCTTATTATTCATATTAGATAGATAAGTCTAGAATACCAAGAAGTCAAATAAAAGATCATGATTCAAAATTAAAGCTAATCAAAATCATTATTAAAATTATTTTTCTTACCTTTGAAAATAATATGGATTGAAAATAACAAAACTTCATTAGTTTCAATTTGTAAGATTAATTTCCTACTTGCATGTCCTAATCTTCCAAGCCATGCATCATTCTTTAAAACCAAAAAATAAGTTTTGTCATAAAAATCAGGAGCATTTTTAATTAAAAGATTTGATTATTACAAAATTTTTAAATATTGATAGTGCCTTGAGCATCCACTATCAAGATATCAATTTTTGCTCATAGCTCTTAATGGAGATATACCTACAAGAAAAAGAGGTTTGCTCTAGGTATTCATTTAACTTGGGGTCTTTCATTGTTATATCTACCTCTCTTACATCAAATCGTTGATTGTTTCTTTAGGAACTCAAACTAACTTATGAGAGCTATATTTTTTTAAGGGGCAAGTATAATTATAATGACTAAATCTTTCACAAAAATTATATTTATCTTTAGGGGGAATATGTAGTGTGGATCCTTTTACAAATTTTGTTGGCTTTTGTTAAGTGTTACTAGTTGCAAAACGAATTCATTTTTTTCTATAGACACAATCTTGGTTAACAAAAATCATGTTTAATGATTTATTTCTAATTTTAAACTTTTCTAAAGTTTGTTATAATAACATATTTTCCTTTTTAAGTAAATTTAACTCTTCACATTTAGAGCAACGAGTACAAGATGCTGATATTTCATGCAAAGTTTCAATTTACTAGTAAGTAATGCATGATCCTTTTCTAGTGATTTATATTTCTTACCAATATTTTTGAGTCCATCATATAAATTATGAAATATATTAACTAATTCATCATAAGATAAGGTCGTTTCCGAAGAGTCACACATATCATCATTAGAGGCCATCAATACGTAGTTTGTCACTTCGTCTTTGTTGATTTGCTCTTTATCCTTTGATGCGCTTGATTTATCCCAAGTTGCCTTGAATACATTCTTCTTCTTTTGAGTCGATAACTTCTTATTCAGTTGTGGACACTCATTTTTGAAGTGCTCTGACTTCTTGTATTCATAAATCCTTTTTAGATTTATTTTTCTTCTTATGATTGATATTCCTTTTAATGAATGTCTTAAGTATTCTCGTTAGAAGTGCAATGTCATTATCATCATCACTTAATCTTTCGCTCAAAAAATCTTCTTTGGTTCTCAATGCAATATCCTTCCTATTCTTTGAAAGATTTTTCTCCTGTTTCTCATGTACTTTATAAGTCATTACATAGGTCATTAAAGACCTTATAAGATCTTAAAGAGAAAAATTATTCAAGTCCTTTGCCTCTTCAATAGCTGTTACTTTTGGATCCCAACATTTTGAAAGATATCTTAAAATTTTATTTATTAATTCAAGGTTAGTATATAGCATTTACTAAAAGCTTTTAAATCATTGAAAATATTCGTAAAACAGGTGTACATATCACCAATGGTTTCGCTTAGCTTAATTTTAAATAATTCATAACTATGTACCAAGAGATTAATTTTTTATTATTTTACTATAATTGCTTCTTCATGAGTAACTTTTAGTGTGTTGATTAACACATATGGTCACGGCTGATGGGTGAATTCATCCAGTGTGGCTTGCATATTGGATGTGTTATACGCCTAATAGATATATGTATATATATATTTGTATGCGATGTATATATATATTAAATATGTATGTGTGTGACACGACATATTAGGAGATCGATACGATACAAAAACCCCTCCTACGATAATATTAAGTCGGTAAGCGTGAGACAATAAGATTGACCCACGTGGCCTTCTATCGTTATAAGAAGAAATTGAATCATGACATAGGTTGAGTTGGTCGAGTCCCTCGAGACTCACCTATCTACGTGATCGAATTCTTGCCTACGACATAGAGATGTCATCGGTGACCTGAGGACATAGTATGCTTGGTTGAGTCCCTCGAGGGTATATCATCAAATCAGACTCATCTTGTAACGATGGTGATGACTTAACTGAATATCATGGTTGGTCGCGTCCCTCGAGATCATGATGATTCAGAGGTTGAACGTGACGGGAATCACAAGGAGTTGTGTTACCTACCTTTTGGGCTTAGTGTAATTGGTCGAGTCCCTCGAGGTTGCACTAAGATGCCAATTGGATCCTGATCCCCACTAGGAGTCTGCCGAAGACTTCCGTCTCACATGTCGAGGGTGTCGCGTGATTCGCTAAGAAAATAGTGGGAGTACATTAAGATAGAAGTCCATATCTTAATTAGTATTTTCTGCAAACTTTACATGTTATTTAATTTACGCTATATCTTATTTGTCGCTTGCAAAACCCCTACGTGACATACTTGATGCCAGCCGCCTCATTGGTCCAAAAGCTCTACAATTTGAGAATTATTCTCACGAAAGAGAAAATTGTATATGTCCTTAACATGATTGTGCCCACGCTGGAGGAAGGGATAAGCGAGGATGAGATCGCTCGCTTTGTGAAGTATATAGATAGTCCTAGAGGATAACCTATGCATTGATCTTATACTTCAGTCCCTACCAGATTCCTTTTCTCACTTCATCATGAATTTTAACATGAGCAAGTTTGAGGTAACTCTCCCTGAGCTCCTTAATATGTTGAGGGAAGCTGAGAGTGTCATAAAAAAGGAGAAGTCAGTTCTCTATATTGGTGAGACCAAAAAGAAAAGGAATGCCAGCAAGACCCTTAAGAAGGGCAAGAGCAAAGAAAGACCAGGTAAGGTAAATGTTGCCAAGAAATACCCGGCAAAAGACAAAGGACAATGCTTCCACTATGGCCAAGATGGACATTGGAAGAGGAACTATAAGGACTATCTTGCAGAGAAGGCAACAGAAGCTTGGAGAAGCTTCAAGTATATTCATGATCAATGTCCACTTGTTATATTTTCATGATAACACATGGGTATTAGATACCGGGAGTGTTTATCATATCTGTAATTCATTGCAGGTTCTGAGAAGACCTAAGAGATTGGCTAGAGGCGAGATGGACCTCAAGATGGGCAACGGAGCAAGAGTTGCTACAGTTGCTGTTGGAGAGGTCACCCTACATCTGCCTGGTGGAGCTATTATTGCATTGGATGCAAGCTATTTTGTTCTCTCTATTATCAAAAATATTATATTCATCTCTTGTTTGACAATGTGGATATAAATTAGTTTTTGAGAATAATAGTTATCCAATAATAATGGATGATGAGATCATCACTAGAGGGACCCTTGTAAATGACTTATATATGTTAGACACTTCTCCACACATCATGAATATAAATATGTCTAAGAGGAAAAGAGATGAGGTGAATAATTCAAACTTATGATATTATAGGCTAGTTTATATACATAAGGGAAAGATTCAAAAGTTGCTGAAAGATGGATACTTAGATCCATTTGACTATGACACATATGCAACTTATGAACCTTGCCTTCGTGGGAAGATGACTAACTCTCCTTTTAGTGGAACTGGAGAGAGAGCCACCGAGTTATTAGAACTCATACATAGTGATGTATGTGGTCCCATGTCGACTCAAGCTATAGGTGGTTACTCATACTTCATTACATTCACTGATGATTTCTCTAGGTAAGACACATGTACTTAATAAAGTACAAATCTGAGGTCTTCGAGAAATTCAGGGAATATAAGAATGAGGTAGAGAACCAAATTGGAAAGAGTATTAAGACTATTCGATCAGATCGAGGAGGAGAGCACTTGAGTACGGAGTTCACCTATTTCCTCAAGGACAATGAGATTCTATCCCAGTGGACACCTCCTTATACACCTCAGCTCAATGGTGTATCAGAAAGAAGGAATCACACACTGTTAGACATGGTACGATCCATGATGAGTTTTGCTGACCTACCCGTCTGATTCTGGGGGTACGCCCTAGAAACTGCAACTTACCTTCTGAATAGAGTTCCATCAAAGTCGGTAGTGTCTATACCATATGAGATATGGAAAGGAAAGAAGCCCGATCTTAAAATTTTTAAGATTTGGGGCTGTCATGTCCACGTTAAAAGACACAACCCCGATAAATTGGAATCAAGGACAGAATGATGCACATTCGTGGGATACCCAAAGGAAACTTGTGGGTATTATCTTTATCATCCCGAGGACCGAAAGGTCTTTGTTGCTAAGAGAGCTGTGTTCCTTAAGAAGGAACATATTCTTGGTGGAAATAGTGGGAGTGAGATAGAATTGAGCGAGGTTGGAGAACCTAGCTCAAACACCATTCCAGAGCATGAGTGTGTTCAGGTACCTAACACACTAATTCTAAATTTACATATGTTTAGTATAATATCTCACTCTCCTGAAAGATATGTGGGACATATCAGTGGAGATGACTCTCAAGATGTTGATCCTCAGACCTACGAGGAGGCTATTTTGAGTATAGACTCCGGAAAGTGGCAAGAAGCCATGAATTTTGAGATGGATTTCATGTACTCTAACAAGGTTTGGAACATTGTGGATGCACCTGAGGGTATTGTACCCATCAGCTACAAATGGATCTTCAAGAAGAAGATCGGAGTGGATGAAAAGGTAGAGACCTATAAAGCAAGACTGGTAGCTAAAGGATATCGTGAAAGACAAGGAGTTGACCATGACGAAATCTTTTCACCTGTAGCCATGCTTAAGTCTATTAGAATTATTTTGGCTATTGCAGCACACTATGACTATGAGATCTGGCAGATGAATGTCAAAACGACATTCCTCAATGGCAACCTCGAGGAAGAGATATATATGATACAGAGGGATTCGTATCCAAAGAGAGTCCAGATAAAGTGTACAGGTTGCTTAGATACATTTATGGATTGAAGCAAGCTTCCCGAAGTTGGAACACAATATCTGATCCTTAGACTTGAGATACCAAGGATGCCTTGTATGAGTACTCCTTTCTTTGACGTCAGACTTACAGGTTTGGAAAGCTCCAGATTTGGTACAGCTGGTTATCGGGATTGGTAGCCAACCTTACGAAGGCAATTGAGTGTCAATAGAAGATCATCCACTCTCGGTATCACGAGAGGAATATCTCATATGTGCTTGCTTAGACAAATCTCTGGCCATGGTCATTAAGATTGAGAGAGATGAAGTTCTCCGGTAGAATCTGATTAGAGCAAGACAAATTGATTCCGTATGTGACTTGACAGTACCATGTCCAATATACGGTCTCTGGAATATTATTTGGATGAGGGATTATAGATACATGGTAACTGTGGACAGACGGGTCCGATGGATTTGATCCCCCTTGTACCGTCTGTGGACTATGACGTAGCGGCCTAGTACGTCCATAGTCGATAAGTCGAGTGAATTATTATGGGGATAATAATTCACTATATCATAAGGAGTTCTGATCGGAGTAACTCACGGCTAGCTCGGTATCGGGCCTAGAGGGTCATACACATATGATGGATGCTTCAGCGAATAGAGGATTGGATGAAGATCCAATTAGCCCCTATTCTCATTAGATGAGACCCTATGCTGATGAGCTCCTTGTTTAAGGCCCAATTATAGGCCTAAAGAGATTATTGGATAGAGATCCAATAATGTAACGTTAGTGGGTTATTGGATGGAGATCCAATACCCACTAAGGAAGGAGCCCTAGGGTTTTGGTGGCTCTCTATAAATAGGAGGGGAGACTCAGAGTTGATAGACTGTAACTTTAGCCACCACCTCCTATTCTCCTCCCTCCCTCTGCGTAAGAGTTGCGAGATCAGATTGAAGGAGTTTCACTGCAGAGATCCATCGTGTGGATACCGCTAGAGAGGAGAACATTTGACCTCCTTCATCTTCTCCACCCAGATCTGAAATACAGGGATATACGATCTCCCTAGGTAAAATCAATCTCTCTTACATCGCGATTTTATCAGTTTTTATATTTTTCTTAGGAACCCAATCTTTTGGACGACGATTTGATTTGCGTGGGAAATCGGTTTTTGTTTTTGATTTCCGCTGCGCATGTGATGCACCCGCTGAGGTTTCCCAACACGTCCATAGTCGATGAGTTGAGTGACTTATTATAGGATAATAATTCACTGAATCAAAAAGATTTCTTAAGGTGGAACTCACGACTAGCTCGGTATTGGGCCTAGAGGGTCATATACATATGTGGATGATGCAACGAGTAAATGATTGGATATGTGTTATCCAATTAGCCCTTGTTCTCAATAGATGAGTCCCAACATTGATGGACTTTTTGCACGAGGCACAATTATAGGCTGAATGAGATTACTGGATATAGATCTAATAATCAAAGAAGGGCAATTTGATAGAGATCCAATATCCACTAAGGCAATATCCATTAAGGTTTTGGTGGCACTCTATACATAGGAGGCAGGGGCGCCCAACATAGGTGATACACTACATCTTTGGCCACCCTATTCTATTCTCCTCCCTCCCACTTCTTTTCATCCACATAGTAGATCATTACCCTCTCCTTGCTGCAAGAGGGCAGCGAAGAAGATAGCAGATCTTCTTATAAATTTACTGTAACAAGGTGTGTAAGAGTTGTGGGCTTTTGGCTGCAATTAGAGAAGCATTATTGTAATGATCTACCATGTGGATACTGCTAAAGAGGAAGACATCTGACCTCCTTGATCCTCCCTAATTGGATTTCAAAGTTTCAGGGATATACGATATTCCTAGGTAATTAATCTCACACTAGTCATAGTTTTCAAATTTTACGAGTTTTCGTGCACCAATTATTGCACGACAACGTGATAAACATGGGAAACTAGTTTTGTTTTATTTTGTTGTTTCGCATGTAATGCTCTCATAGTTTCCCATTAGAAAAAAGTTAAAATCGTTCGATCCAGAATATGAATCGAATCCGTTTAACTTGAAAGGATGAGTAGAAGTAGTGAGTAAAGTAAATCAGTAAGCAAATGACAAGGAAAAGCAAGAATGAAATGCAAATCGATTTATAGTAGTTCGATCATCCCGACCTACGTCTACTCCTAATTCCTCTTCTCTCGAGGTCATCAGCTTTCACTACCGATCTTCTTTCCAACGGATGAAGATCAACTACTTTTACAACCCTCCTTTTACCAGGCTCGTGAGAGAACATTTACAAACTATTTCATACAAGACCTCATATATCTTTAGAATAACCGCTAAACGCATGGAGGAAGAGACTCAAGAGTTTATAACACTTTATCCTTGAGGATTATATTTTCTTTTTCATGCTTTTCTCACCCCTTATTCATTCTTCATCAAGCAAGAGTGATTAAGAAATTTATAAACCCCCAATACTTCAAAATTTAAGTTAAAATATCAAATTCTTGATTTTTTAAGGTACTAGCATTACTACCACTAAACAGAGCCCGAGAATCTGGGCTCTAGCGATACTACTATCGCTTTAGGCAACACTACCACTTGGTTGTACCACCGTAAGAAACCTAAAAAAAACACAAATAATACTTTTCGACAGTCTGGGTGGTACCACCACTTGGACTTGACGGTGCCACTGACCAGGTCACTTTCGGGTCATTGAATTAGACTTTCATCAAGCCCAATTTAGTCCTGGTTCATGCCTAATGGGTCCCAAATTAAATTGACATGGGTTTCGCTAAATAACAGCTTAATTCGACTATAAATAATCACAATCAAGATCTAACTACTCAATCACATATTTATCATAATCATGAAGTGATCAACACATTGTCCAGTATTCCGGCTTTGATCATCTGGTATTTCGTTCGAACCTTTGGCTTATCCGGATCTATCGATATGTTGGCTTCTCGCAACATCTAATCTTTTGACATAATACTCCGTCTTTTCGGCCCAATGCCCAAACTCATGGTATGAAATCCGTCCTTCGGTACGTCAACCAATTTTTCGGTTCGACGTCTAATCTGTGGCATGGTGCTCGTTCAGCCCGACGTTTGATTTTTCTACTTCGATAATTTTTCATGTGATGATTCATGTCCATGATCAAAATCTTTCCTACGTAACTTATTTTAAAAATATATTAATCAAATTAATTAATTTTATTATTAAAATCTAAAATTAAACCAGAACAAATACTAAGACTCTTCAACCACAAGTAAAGAAAGAAGAATTGTCTCCGGATAAAGTTAGTTGCTTTGTTGTGTCAATCACTGAGAACTAGAGTTTATTAGAAGAAAAATTCATCTTATGTGATCAATTCGATAAAAATTAAGTCAAGAAAAGTGCATAATAAATAATACCTTAAATTACATTTTTATTTCTCACCAAGTGGGTTTATTCTAAAGTTGCTCTATCATTCTCTGCTTGATTCTTGTTGTGGCACACCGGATGAATGCTGCTTGCGTTTATTTTATGGTCTTCCATTGTCATTTAAGAGCTTGAAGGGCTGAGCTAAAAATCTAAATATATCTAAACTTAGAATTGATCATAATTGGACTGTATATAAATAATTTATATCCATTAATCTACTCAAAATATTTTGATTGTATAAAGTACGAAGTGAGAGTCGAAAAATTAGAATCCTATCTCTGTGGTTCACTATTAATTAGACCGCTTGAGTCTTAAGAGATTAAAATATTCTAAAAATGATCCAATTATTTCAATCCTGTTTAGATCTTTTTAATTATATTATTATATTACGAGGAGGCGGCTGACCTAATCCGAATTTGGCTGAGCCGAATCCGACCCGTTACCTCTCTCAGGTAACCCTAGAGACGGCGGCGCGCGATATAAGCCATCGGAGTGCGGCAACGTTCCATTGTAGTTAGCTGCTATTCTTCGCCTCGCAGTCGCTCTCGTCTGCTGCGCCGCCGCTGTTCACTGCATCTTCTCGTACTCTTCGCTCCCTTAAACCCCATTTGGTTTTTTTCCTCTTTCTTTTTTTGAGTTTTTCGCATATCGCTTCTGGTCGTTACTTAATTTTCTTGTTCTGTTGTTTTTGTTTCACTTGGTGATTAGATCCGATACTGAGGCGGTCGCGGATCGGAGAGTCGATGGCGCTGGTGAGTTCTTGGAACTGTTGCGACTGTCGCCTGTGTTGGATTTTGCTCTTGATCGTCTTAATATTAGGGCGTTAAGCGTTTCTTTACATAAGAGATATGGAAGTGATTTTTGTTCTGTGTGCTAATTTTGTTTGCGTCTTTGCTTTTGCGGTAATGCAGGTTTATACGAAAAGTTTCCTTTTTTTTCCTTTCTGATTTCTTTGTATATGTTATCTGGAAATTGGAACATACAGTCTTCTTCGGGTCCTACAGATGTAGGAATTATAATGGATCGCTTATGATTGTTTCTGTGTGTTGCTACAACATATTGTTTTGTTATGATAGATTCTTTTGGTTTGATCCAGTCCTTTTTGCAATTGTCATCTAACGTGTTCTTGTTGCAAATGGTCTGTGATCCATTGAGGTTCGAGGTACATCCGGTTGGAAATTAATAAAAAAAGAAATTTTCCTCTGCACTCTGTTTACTCTTCTATGTGATTCACAGGACCTGTAGGATCCACATGTTCCTCCTACCTCTAACTGCTAAGGCTTGTTGATGTTTTGGCATTTATACCTTAGTTAGTAGTTAAGGATAATCTCTTGACTTTAATGGCGGTAGATAGTGACAAACAACCATATATTTTGGCCAATAGTCATCTGACTTCTTAGAAGTTTGGCGTAACAAAAGCAGATTCATTCGAGTAGTTGGTGATTTGTATTATGAGTCCAACTGTAAATGTTTAACAAAAAATTGCCTGTGAGCTTGGTATTTTAGTGGTCAAACTGTAAGGAACTGATTTAGTATTTCTACTCTATTTGATTGTTCATGGTAGGAAATTGATGTTAGTTGGTGATGGTGGCCTTTTACTTGTAATTGGCAACCACAACAACATTTTTCCAGAATATTCACAATAAAGAAAACTATTTGTGCCTCTTTTTGGGCATTATTAATTGGTGAACGTTACATGAGAGAATTTTAGATTTTGTGGCTTCGCCTTTGTATATTTGCCACTAACTTATACTGCACCTATAGCAATTAAGGTTATCAAAGGCATGATGCAGACCAAGACTTATGGTTCTAGGATATAATGGAACCTGGGGCAACTTCTCAAATTATTTTGATCTTTTGTCATCGGGTCTGATGTCTTTTTAATTTTCTCTGATGCCTTAG
Organism: Ensete ventricosum; assembly: GCA_029747655.1. Taxonomy (NCBI): domain Eukaryota; kingdom Viridiplantae; phylum Streptophyta; class Magnoliopsida; order Zingiberales; family Musaceae; genus Ensete; species Ensete ventricosum. Next base: position 10,130,511 of record JAQQAF010000009.1, on the reverse strand, counting down.
TATGCCACAAGATTTCTATTGTTGTTTTGTGTTAATTTGTTAGCATATGATGCAGTATCTTCTGTCTTGTTATACCTCATGTCTACAGAATCCACACATTTAATGTTTTGTCATAAACCTCCAATGTTAAGAATCTATCTGACTGCAGATGTTCATCTTGTTTGGTGGTGGTATCTTTTTGTGTTTACAGTTACATGGTTTATTTTTTTTTCCTCTACAGGTTTTGCATTCTTGGAAGACAAACAAAAATGCATTTAAGGCACTCATTGCTGCAGAGTACAGTGGTGTCCAAGTTGAATTGGCCGAAAACTTTGAAATGGGTGTCTCAAATAAAACTCCAGAGTTTCTTAAGATGAACCCCATAGGGAAGGTAGGCAATGTTACCTTATGCAAATATCTATTTTAAGTTCATGTCTATGTATAAGCTTATGCAATGGGTTTATATATATTGGTCTAATTTTGGAAGTATATCAGGTACCTGTATTGGAGACACCTGATGGTCCTGTTTTTGAGAGCAATGCTATAGCTCGTTACGGTATGAACGATCGCTAGATTGTCAGATTTACATTAATATGGTTTGTTTAACTTGTCAGTCCTTTTTTTTCTAATAAACAAGTATTAATTACCACTTCGACTGGATACAACCATCTCATCTCCTATCGGAGGAGATTAAAATATGTAGATCAGAGGGGAAACCCTCAATTCAAAAATTACCACAATCATTCACTCTAGGCAGAATTTGGTAGCCAATCAATTGGATGCTTGTCTTTGCTGTACACATGACATGAGAGAGTTTAGTACCCTTAAAAAATCAAAATAACACATTGGTTTTGTGCATAAAGTTAGAAGCAGTTCATGGAGCCTCCACCTTGTGCATCAAAATTTTGATCAGGGATTCTGCATCCACCTCAATGTGAATATTCCTTGTCCCCATCTCCTCAGCTGCCGTCAGGCCTCATTTCCTGCAAAAACAATAGCATCATCACTGTCCCCCTAACAAGAAAACCTGTTCCACCACTGTGTAACATATTATCAGACCCATCAACAACCAATTGAACTTAGGTTTACACCACTTAACAACCAATTTCTTAATTCTCTTTTAGTCCCTCATACTTAAGAAGCTCCTGACAATCCAAAAGCATAGTGGCAGCTTTTAGAAATGTCTTATGGGTTAGGCTTGGCACCATTGAACTTAAGCCTCATTTCTGACCTTCCAAAGCTGCCAAAACCAAACACATTAGTAATAAATGCACACAGGATCAGATTGTTATGACCAGAACCATCTCCTTCCTTGAACCAATGTCCTTTCTAGTTGGTAAAGTGCTGAAACTGTACATTGAGTTGCTACCCTCAGTATTCCCACACCTATGCAGCAACATTATGATTAAAGAATATATGATTAAGAGAGTCATTATCCTACCCACACAAGAAAGTTCATGGAAATGAGTGGACGAAAGCTTGAAACTAAAGGATTGAAGTGATTAATAGCGAATCTGTTTGCAACAAAGGATAGATAGCACAGGAATAATTGGAGTGGACCAAAGCACCAAAACTAAATAATTCTGATGCACATGATGTAAGATTTGAGTAGCATGTAAATATAAAGATTTTTTTTTAATTTCATGCTGACCAAGATGCAAAAGTATCATTCACAAAGGTGACTAATGTTCTCTTGTTTCTTTCTTCCTCAGTTACTCGCTTGAAGGCTGATAACCCCCTCTATGGCAGTTCACTCATTGAATATGTAAGTTTCTGCTGTCTTTAACTTTCTTTGTCCTTTGGTGACAGCTCGTTTAATTGTTAATCCATGATGCTGTCAGGCCCAGATTGATCAATGGATTGACTTTTCATCAATGGAAGTTGATGCAAATATTGGCCGCTGGCTTTATCCACGACTTGGATATATGCCTTACCTTGCTGTTGTAAGTATAACAAGTGTCTTGGCATCATATCAGAGTTGTGTCTTGCAATCTGGACTGAATACTGTTTTTATCTAGGCTGAGGAAGTAGCGGCAACTAGTTTGAAGAGGGCACTTGGTGCTCTGAATACTCATCTCGCCTCAAACACGTACCTTGTTGGACACTCTGTTACATTAGCTGATATTATCATGATATGCAACTTGCATCATGGATTCAGTCTGCTCTTGCTTAAGAGTTTTACCTCAGAGTTCCCTCATGTGGAAAGGTACTTTTGGACTATGGTTAATCAACCAAACATCCGTAAGGTGTTGGGTGAGGTCAAGCAGGCAGACTCAGTCCCACCTGTTCCGTCACAAAAAAAGCCTGCAAAAGAGCCAGCTAAGCCAAAGGAAGTTAAGAAGGAACCAAAGCAGGAGCCTGTGAAACCTAAGGTACATGAGGTTGTGGAAGAGGAAGAGGAGGCTCCCAAGCCCAAGACAAAAAATCCTCTAGATCTACTGCCTCCTAGTAAGATGATATTGGATGAGTGGAAGAGGCTCTATTCAAATACAAAAACCAACTTCCGGGAAGTTGCCATCAAAGGTATCCCTTCCAATCTTGTACCTCAAATAAATTTGTTTTCCTGATGATATTTAAGTAGTGATCAATAATATGGATGCTTTTTGAATTTGCTGTAAACAAGGAGCTTGGTATGTAGAAGTCTTGCAATTTTCATTCTGTATGATGTAATTTGCTGCTTAATTGGTAATTAACAGTTCATTTTTACTTATGATACAGTTGGCAACATCAGCAAAACCTGCTTCCTTGCATTTCTCAAAACACGAACTGCTAAACTATGCGATGCATTTGTTTCTTTACAAGTCTATAGGTGCATTTCTGCTGAGACAACTAACATATCAAATGATTGGCCCAATATTGACAAGTTAAATTTTCAGTGATGCGAAAATTTTTCTTCCCCATCTGTTATAACTGTTAAGAGTCATGGATCTTTTTTGGAGTTATATACACCACTTAACTCTGATAGTTGCATGCACACTATTCCATGTTCTATCTACCTCATTTTGTAATGCAGTGAATATGCTTTTCATATATTCCATTTAGTGTTACTGACTCCTTTTATTGTGGGCGTTGATTTAGGTTTCTGGGATATGTATGATCCTGAGGGTTACTCTCTTTGGTTCTGTGACTATAAGTACAACGATGAGAACACAGTCTCATTTGTGACCCTGAACAAGGTCGGTGGCTTCCTGCAGCGCATGGACTTGGCCCGCAAATATGCATTCGGGAAGATGCTCGTAATTGGTTCTGACCCACCCTTCAAGGTGAAAGGGTTGTGGCTTTTCCGTGGGCTGGAGATTCCAAAGTTTGTGCTCGATGAGGTCTACGATATGGAGCTGTATGACTGGGCCAAGGTTGACATTTCTGATGAAACACAGAAGGAAAGGGTGAATGCCATGATTGAGGACCAGGAACCGTTTGAAGGAGAGGCCTTGCTTGATGCTAAGTGCTTCAAATAAACATGTTGAAAGAATCCTCTTCCCATCATATGTCTCCATTGTCCTCTCAAAGCTTTTCTGCTGCATTCTATTTGTTGGTAGTATTTATCTTGTCAGGAGCCCATTGGTACTAAATTTTGTTTAACGTTGATTTGTAGTTTTTTTGTAGGGGGGGGTAAGTATACTTGTGATAATCTGATTTTGGAAATCTGGAGTTTCATTCTTCTTATCAAGTATTGTACATTTGAAAATCTGATATTGATTCATGGGTTTCTAATGTATCTGATTTCCATGTTTGGAGTATTACAAAGGATGTCTGGATATGGTTGTAGGCACCTGAAATGAATGGTATATGGTTGGCTCGTTGTCGTAATGCTGAGTTTTAGAGGAGGTTGATGCTAAGTAGTCAACTTTCTTTCATTAGGTTCAGATATCATTAGAAGTAGGAGACATTACTGACAATTACATAGAGGTTGTTTCATTTCTTTGGTGAATGCATTGTGTATATACTAGCAACAGGATAAGTGGTACAAGACTTGTAAGAAATGGAGTTTTAATACACAGACAGACACACACACACACAAATTGCTATATCAATAACAAATAGAACAGGATATGCATTTTAAACCATTCTCCTTATATGCACCTCATCTCGCCATTAACAAGCCAACAATGAACTCATCTCCACTACTATTACTGACACATGAAAGATTAAATAAACAAAAGCTTCATGGACCCACCACCACCTCAAAGATCCAATTTGCTTCCTCTCCCGGATGATGACCACACCAAACTACAGCAACACTTGTACATGCATAAGATTCCAATCTCTCTTTCGTACCAGAGAGTTGTAGTAAAAAAATAAATAAATAAACAATGGACAGACACCATCTGAAAAAGCTGAGTGACAGGAGGGTGTAAGCAGCCATGGAAAGGATATGGAAATGGCTGCCATAATTATGCGCGTTGAACTGCTCTTTAGCCCCTTGAAGCTCTTCTTCGGCCATATCATTAGAGTCTTAAGTCCGTGTTTAGGCACAAGGCATGCCTGCATGCATGATAGGCTCCGCTTTTAAGGAGGTATTTATTATTAGATCAGTCTTTGCTGCCATGGGAAGAGGAGACCTCTCCTCCATCCCCTCTCTCTCTTTTACCAAAGAGAGGAGGAGATCAGTTGCTTGAAGAAGAAACACGGTCCAACATACAAATCTAATCTCGTGGTCATGGAAGATAGTACTTTTTGATTCACTAGTAAATAATTCATTTTCGTCAATCCATGATAAGAACAGAAGGATCAATGAACGCGACCTTCTTCCTACTACTAATATAAAAACTTTAAGATGTAAGAACAATATATTTATGCAGCAGAAAGGGAATAATAACCTCACCGTGAAACCTTATCCTCAGCGTGTAGAAAGGGTGGAAGAAGAAATCCCACCATTCAGGCGTTTACATGGCGGGCGGTCCTCTCCCAAGGTTTTGTTGGTAGCAGCAGACCGACTGATTCCCCCCCCCCCCCCCCCGGCAGCACAGCAACAAATCAAATCCAACTCCTCCCAAACAAAAATGTTAGGCTCGAGTTGCAGATTTCAATGAAGCAGGACCCATGCATGACATATTAAATTTCATGGTCCAGCTTCTACCACACAGACAGAGAGAGAGAGAAGAGAAGAGAGTGAGACTGAGAGAGCTACTACGGTGGTCCAAATATGATCTCTCACCTCATCTCTTCCTCACAAGCTTTGGGTGTCAGAATGAATAGAATAAAACGCTACAGAAGCCGTGCCTTTGGAGGTGATAATAATAGTAATAGTGCAGATTCCATTCGTGGATGGATAGGTTTGTGAGGGTAGGAGTAATGGTGGAATAGGGTTGGGACCAAATCCCTCTCAACTTGGAGAAGAAGACCCAGGAACGGGTCATCAACATGAACTCGGCTTGAAGAGTTACTGAGGGCACTGAATCCAAGTAAAAAATACCACATAATAATAATAATAATACACGAATATTATGAAATGTACACAAAATTTTTGTTATTACAACTAAATCAAAAAATGTCAACCCAGAAAGGTCTCTCTCGGAGGTATCAATTTCGGATCCACACCCGACCAGGCAAACCCGACCCGACGACGGGCCCAGGTCCAGAGACACGTGTCGTCGAGCTGCACTCTCCGTTTCCTGCGGTCGCCCTTGTCCCCGCCGTCGTCTCCTTCCTCTCTCTCTCGCTCTCTCTCTCTACTTTCTTCCATCCTCCTTGTCGTTCTCCAGACTTTTACGGCTACTGCTACTATACTACATTTCGGTAAGAGCGACACGCATCGGAGTTTGGTGACTACTGTGTGTTTGTTTGATTTGTGTGGTACAAGAAGAGGTCTTTGTTCAAAGCGCTCTCTCTCCCTCTCTCTCTCTCTCTCTCTCTCTCTCTCTCTCTCTCTCTACGCCCTTTTGCTTTCTTTATGCCTTACGAGGCACCGCCCCACTGAGACGGCACGTGCCCACGTGAGTCGCCCTACTACAAAATTGCCCTGCACACAGGGGGGCGCTGCCAGGGCTGCCGGTGCCAACGCCGGGCTTTAACATTTGCCCTCGCTTTCTTGTACTAACCCTGTTCTCTCCCTTCCTGCGATGAAGGTGACTTGTTTCTCCTTCGATCACCTCCCTCATGCTTCTCACCGTCTCCCTCGCATGCACTTCAAGGCAGAGGTCTCATCTCGTGTGATGGCTGAATCTATCACAGGATCATCTTGGATTGCACCAGGAGGAGAGCGAACAAAACATGCAGAGCTACGTGTTGAGAGCTTCCTCTCCTTCATTCATTGTTCTCAGCCCTGTTGTTTTGCCAGATGAACACGGCAGCAGTGTGTGGCAGTGTTTTCTGGAAGGGTAGGTTCGTAATAGGAGTTACCCAAAGGTAAAAGAGCTTTGGAGTTTGGACCACCTCGCCGTGAGACAAAGCAAGGAAAAGGAGGGTATCCTCCTCATGTTAAAACAATTTTGTAATAGCCATACCCCAACAGCTCTGAAATCCAACACCAAGCCGGCACTGAGAGCGTGTTAACAAACTCGGTCAGTCCACTGGGAAAGGAAGGAAAGCTGAGGTCTGCTGCAAAGAGAGTTGGGAGAGAGAGAAGAAAGACAAGGGAAGCCTGCCACCCTTCTTTACTTACCTTTTTCTCTGCTAATCTTGGTGTGGGGTTTGGTTCCACTGTTGAAGGAAGGTGCAATAACATCAGAAGAGCCGGTTGGATAAGAGTGAAAGGGCAAAAACAAGTATATATTGAGTAAGGAGTGAGATAGAGGAAGATAGAAAACAAAGCGGGCGATGGTGGGCTCAGGAGTAGGAGGAGATGGTCGAAGCAAGGAGGCCGTGGGCATGTTGGCTCTCCATGAGGCCCTCAGGAACGTCTGCCTCAACTCCGACTGGACTTACTCCGTCTTCTGGACCATCCGACCTCGCCCGTAATCCCTGATTCATCATCATCTCTCACCTTCTTCTTCTTCTGTTACTCCTCTTGTTTGTTTCTTGAACTCGTCTGCCGTGTGGCTTGCTGCCGCAGGAGGTGCAGAGGAGGAAATGGCTGCAAGGTTGGCGACGACAATGGAAACCTGTGAGTAGCCTCCTCCATTTGGCAGCAAAATTTTGTGCTCACTCCGGCTTATGTGCTTGTTCTTGCTGGGCTTGCAGGATGCTGATGTGGGAGGACGGCTTCTGCCGGACGAGAGTAGACGAAATTGATGGCGACGACCAAGTCAGAAAGGCCTTCAGCAAGATGTCCATTCAGCTGTATAATTATGGAGAAGGGTGGGTACTGGGTAGGTGTTGCTTCTTTTTTTTTTTTTTTTTCCTTTTGTCCAGAGGCAGAGACACACAGTTGAGGTATTGAGGTTTAGTTTCTTTCTCCCTTTTCTTCGGCTTTGCAGACTCTTCTTCCGGTACAAGTTAGTGAGAGTGTTTGTGTCCTTTAGTTTGTTGTCATTGGCCTGGAAAAGTTGAAGAGCAAAAAGAGCAAATGGAAATTATGGAGTGGAAAGAGGGCTGTTGTTTTGCAGCCTTTGCTTTGCTTTTTCTTTTTCTGGTTGAGCTTCAATCCTAACATGGCTTGGTTGGTCGATTTGAACAGGTTGATGGGTAAGGTTGCTTCTGATAAGTGTCACAAATGGGTCTTCAAGGAACCTTCTGAATGTGAACCCAACATCAACTACTGGCAGAGCTCCTTTGATGCTGTATGTAGCCTATGCCACTGTTTTGCTTCTCTTTCCTTTCCTTTCCTTTCCTTTCCTTTCCTTTGCTTTGCTTTCTTTTACTGGCCACCCATAAGAGAGAGAGAGAGAGAGAGATGTCCTCTAACAACTGTGTATCATTGCAGCTTCCTCCTGAATGGAATGACCAATTTGCTTCTGGAATTCAGGCAAACCTCATGTTCCCATTTCCATTGTTTTTATCTTGTTCCCTTTCCCCTCCATATTTCTGGTTCTCAGGTGAGTGGTCTTGTGTTCTGATATCTGATGTTCTGTGCACAGACTATAGCTGTGATTCAAGCTGGCCATGGCCTTCTGCAGCTGGGCTCCTGCAAAATTGTGAGTAGTAGCAAAGCTTCTTCTTTCTGTTTATGGATCAAAATGAGCTGTTCTTGATCTGATCTTTTGCATCAGATACCTGAGGACCTGCACTTTGTATTGAGAATGAGACACATGTTCGAGTCACTGGGATACCAATCTGGCTTCTACCTTTCCCAGCTGTTCTCCTCAGCTAGGAACAGTTCTCCATCACCGTCCACCCCCATGAAGCAAATCCCAGCTCGCATCCCACCTCCAATCCTCAACTGGAGCCACCCTTCACTCGCTTCGAACCCTGCAATTGCTCCGCCTGCTTATCACCCGTCAGCTCAGATGGGACTTCCCAACAACACCGATGACACCCAGCTCTTCCTCCTCCCTCCCTCCTCCTCGGAAGCTCAGATGGATGAGATGATGCCGGCGCATGAACCTGACCTGAAATGGCCCAATGGCCTCTCCTTCTTCACTGCTCTAACAGGAAGAACGGACGATGCCAAGCTCCTCTTTGGTTCCGGGACGCTGGGAAACAAGCCACCACCTCAGCAGAGCCAGGGAAACAAAGGTGACGACGGTGCAGCACTCAGTGCCAGCAACACTGAGGAGGACCTCATGAGCTCAGCAAGCCATTCCAATAAGGCTAGGAAGATGGAACATAGCAAGTTCAAGAGGAGCCTCACGTTACCCGCAAGAATTACTACCTCCTCCTCCTCCTCCTCGTTCGACCATCACCATGCATCGACTCCTCAGTCCATGGATTACAGGGGCTCAGAGGCTGGGATTTACCAAGACATCATGGAGACCTTCTTAGACTAATCTTGAGGTGAAGTCTAATATCTGTGGTAGGAGTATGTAAAACAAGGATTGAACTTGTGCTTATCGTCTGAAGAATTTTGCTTGAAGTAGGTTCGGAGTTAAGATTCTAGCTAGAACTCTTAGGATTGGATTGCAAATATAGGTTGCTAGTGTTGTGCCAGTAGCTTAGGGAGACTGGGAATTGTGTCTAGTTACTCACCAAGAGTGTGTGCTTAGGTTTCTCTTGCACCTTTTTTGCTCTGGAAATAAATCAGCAGGATCCTTCTGTTTCATCTTGTTGAATTGCAAATAAGAGACAGGAAGCCCCATACGCTGATTTGGATGACATAAAGACTGCATGCACATAAAAGGTTTTTGACTTGAAATAAGAGATCACAAATGCATGTGTGTGATTAATTTCCATTAATCTTGCCTTTCCCTCTATCTTCTCAATCTTGCCATCATCCATTGCTATATATATGCAGGAGTCGAATTGTCTCAGTTTTCTGCTCGTCTCCTCGTTGATGCTGATTGTTATTGAGCATCTTCTATGATTCTAATCATTGGAGTTCTTGGTTTCTCACCAAGATTTGCATGCAACTTAGAATTTTGAACAGGGTGACCCAGCTTCCCTGAGAGAGATGAATGACCTTTTCGGTGTATGCTAATCAAACTAGAAGTTTATGTTCTTTATATATGGTTTTATTTGCTGATGAACCAGTTTCAACTACTCAAACTAGCAAGCTAAGTCATACATCACAAGATGAATTGTATGATCCATCCAGTTCTTCTGTTTATGACTCTGTTCATATCATTTGCTCAGCAGGATGCAGGGATATTTTCCTTTCGCCTGGTGCCTGCATTACCAGTAATGGATCCTCTTCTACATTTCTCTCTACCGACAAATGATATGTTCATTTTTTTTCTTTGATGTTATGAGCATTTACTGTAGGTAAAGATTATATCTGGTTTCTGTGCTTATTACCAGAGGTTTCTTTGGTTTCTCTTACCTTCTGATGCTGCTTTCTGTTCTAAAACACAAAAGAAAGAACAGGATTTCAGTCTGTTTTAGCTGGTTTATTTTCTTGTTCGATTAGTTCTTTGATCAGATCATCAACAATGGTCAATGTGTTTACCAAAGCAACATGAACAAGAAACCCCCTTATTCATAATTTTCTCCTTTCTTCAAGTGCAGTAACCCACAAGTTAGATGAAGGACCTTCGAAGTTGTTGCCTTCTTTATCTACTTGTGAATCAGATGGGCAGCATTGAGTAACCCTTACCGATGTTATTATATGCGATTCATCATAGTCTGTGAAGATTACTGGTTGAAAAAATTTCTTCTCTGTCAACAGTAATGGCACTCGACAGCTTGACGACCACAGAGAACATGTCGAACACTTTCCACTGTCGTGCTCACAACATTCCTGCAGTGGTCAACGCTTGCATGCATCTTTAAGAACGTGAAACGATCTCTTCTTCCCGTCCATCACTTACATGCTTGTCTACGTTCTTTGAACACACACCATGCCGGCGTACAGAGAAGATGCGATCGGAGACTCCGACGACGAGAATTATGCTTCCACCAACTCTGATTCACCGGTGGAGAAGGAGAAACAGATAACTGTGGACCCTCTGTCGCTGAAGCAGCTCGCAGATGTGCGAGGTAATCGTATATCCGACGGAGCTTCCGCCGCCAGTGAGGTGAGGTTTCTGGCTCCGCCGGTGCTCGTGCACCCCAAGTTGGCGAGCTGCAGCCTCCCGAGTTCTGCCCTCTCCTCACCAAAGAAGTGGAACTACCTCGACGACCAGGAACCTCCAGCGCCGGCCCGCTTCGCCTGGGCCGACCAAAAGACCTCCCTCCGCCGGAGCAAGTCCTGCGGCGAAGGAAGATCTTCCTCGCCGTCCGTCGAGTTCATCGACATCCTGTCAAGAAGGCCAAGCATTCATCAACCTGATGACGGAGTTCATGTCGACGACCACGACACAAGCGACGATGACAGCAAGGAGGAGACTCCCCAGCCAGTCCATGCTCCACTAGAGGACGGCCAATTCAAGTGCTGGTGCTTGTTCTTACCCGGCCTCTCCCACAGGAAGAAACAAGTAATCCTGCAGCAAGCAAGCCCAGCGCGATCGGGACACCTGCAGCTTAGCAAAGTCGTACCGCAGAGCTTCCAAGATGCACGAGAGTCGGCAGCCAAAGGCAGGATAAGCGGGGTCTCGAAGGCGGCCTCCCTCGAGAAGTTCTCATGCGGCTCGTGGTCTTCGTCTGCGCTACTAGGAATCGACGGAGACGACGACGGCGGACACTCCTACTTCGACCTGCCATTGGAGCTCATCAGGAGCTGCCACGACGACGCCGACTCGCCGGTGAGGACAGCCTTCGTGTTCGACAAGGACTTGAAGGGGGTGCTGAAGAAGAGCTCGTCGAATCTGGCGTCGAGGAAGTCGCACGCTTCGTCGTCGAACCGCCACGTCCGGTTCTCCACCTCGGCACCGACGTCATCTCCGGCATCACCATCCTCCACCTGCATCACGCCCAGACTGCGGAGAGCAAGAGAGGAGTTCAATGCGTTGTTAGCAGCACAGAACGCTGCGTAGCATTGCATGATGTGCATGTCGCTAAGGTCCTGCGTATTTTGTGCCTGCAATTTGACACCTCCCTTTGAAGAACTCCATCGGTTGATTTAGATTGGTTTATGTCATCTGTAACCTTTACAATATCGTATTGTATATTGATTTTTTTGCATGAATTTTTCTTCTAAATTTAAGTTACCATATGATTCCAAGCACTATTTTGTTTTCTATTATTAACTATATGATAAAACCGACAAATTGACAAGAAAATAGACAACTCTTTTTTAAATTTGCATCCTTTGGAGTGTGGAAATGGCAGCATATTTGCCATCACAAGGCCACATATAACGTCCATCTCGGGCTCTATTGTGGGTTCTCTGGGCTTGTCGATTCCGATATGAAATCAGCTAGGGCTTGAGCTTTTATTGTTGTCCTCGGGATGTATTCTAGGTCGAACTCCCTAAGTTCGACCGACCATTTGAGCATTCGACATGCAACATCGAACTTTGAAAGTGTTTGGCGTAAGGGTTGGTCGGTGATTACCTTAATGGGATGGGATTGGAAGTATAGTCTCAGCTTCCTCGATGCTAGGACCAATGCCAAGGCAAGCCTCTCGATTGGCGGGTATTGCTCCTCGGGGCCACTTAGGACGTGGTTGCAGTAGTAAACTGGTTTTTGCCCGTCTTTGTCGAGCCTCACCAAGACCGAGCTGACTGCAGCCTCTAACGCCGCTAAATAAATCTCAAGGGGCTCCCTAGGAGTGGTCGATGTGAGTCGGGGTAGACGGGCGAGGTGCATCTTCAATTATTGGAATGCCTCTTCACACTGGAGCGTCCACTGGGAGTCTTTTGCTTGCTTTAGGGCCTAGAAGAAGGGAAAGCTTTTGTCACCAGCTTGAGAAATGAACTGACTTATCGCCACTAATCTCCCGGTGAGTCGCTGAACATCTCTCACTGCCCGGGGAGATTGCATCTACAAAATGACATTCACTTTGTCTGGATTTGTGTCGATCCCCCTCTCGTGGATGACGAACCCGAGGAACTTTTCGGACCCGACACCGAAGACGCGCTTGGTCGGGTTGAGCCGCATCTTGTACTTTCTTAATGTTCAGAACGTCTCGGCCAGGTCCGAAAGATGGGTGCTAGCTTTTCAACTCTTGACTATCATGTTGTCGACATAGGCTTCTATGTTTTTCCCGATCTGGTTTGCAAATAGCCGGTTGGCCATCCTCTAGTAAATTGCCCCTGCGTTTTTTAGTCCGAATGACATGATCTTGTAACAGTACGTGCCATGGTGAGTGATGAAGGTCGTGCTTTCATAATCTTCCGGTGCCATTTGAATTTGATTGTAGCTATAGAAGGCGTCCATAAACGAGAGTAGCTAGTACCCCGAGGTTGCATCGACGAGCTGGTCAATCCTCGGGAGGGGGTAACAATCTTTCAGGCAAGCCCGATTGAGATCGGTGTAGTCAATGCACCTCCATCAGCTTCCATTAGATTTCTTTCACGAGTACAATGTTGGACAACTAAATCAGATACTTCACTTCCGTGATGAACCCAACGTTCATCAAGCGAGCAACCTCGTCCTCGATGGCTCTTTGTCTGTCGGGAGCGAATTTCCTTGGTTATTGTTTTATCGATCGAGCGTCGGGCTCTATATTAAGATGATGTTGGGCTACTTTTGTGTCGATGTCGGGCATGTCCTTCGAGGACCAAGCAAAGATGTTGGCGTTCCTGCTAAGGAATTCAACCAATTGGATTCGTTGTTCTTCCGGGAGCACCGAGCCGACCTGGATGGTCCTATCAGGGCGCTTGGGATCGAGGGGGGCCTCGATCACTTTCTCCGTCAGTTTGGGTTTTGGCACGATCTTGTCCGCATCTTGGGGGTCGATGGTGAGGGCTGAGGTTTTGAGTTTTTTGGGCAGCGTCGTCATCGTCAGGTAACACTACCTTGACTCCCAAGGATCACTTTTTACTTCTCTGACTTCGGCTCTGGTCGGGGACTTCATGGCTCGATGGTATGTTGAAACAACAGCCTTGAGCTTGTTGAGTGTTGGTCGGTCGATGATGGCATTGTATGCCGACGGGAGCCCGATGACGATGAATGACACCATCAATGTCTTTGACCTTGGCTCCTCTCCAATAGTGATCGGAAGGGCCATCGTCCTAACAGGGGAGATAGAGTCTCCCGTGAATCCTGTCAACGTTGATGTTATGGGGAAAAAGATCCTTGTTAGTCAATCCTAATTTTTGAAAATCATCAAAATATATAATATCGGTCGAACTCCTCATGTCAATCATGATTCTTTTGACGTAGACATTCGCGATCCGTGTCGAGATCACCAGGGCATCGTCATGATCTGGGTACTCCTCGTTCCCCGACCTGAAAGTGATCTCGGGGTCGTAGTCGCAGCTCAACCTCTTTTCAACATCGGTTCATGCGTAGGCTTTTCTCGCCGAGGAACTGTTGCCTCATGAAGCAGGGCCACCGATGATGACATCGATTTGCGATATGCCCCATTGGCTGGGGCAAGGACCTTTCTTCTCGGCGACAGTTCTCATTAGGAGGGGTCCACTGATCTCGGACATACCAGCGAAGATGTCCCTACCAGATGAGATCCTCAATTTGGTTCTTGAGGTTGTGACATTCCTCCGTGTTGTGACCGTATTCTCAGTGGAAACGATAATATTTCCTTTTATCGTGTCCCTCGGGCTTTGTCCTGATGGGGTTGGGGGGCCTGAGGAGCCCCTTGCCTCTCCTTCTGGCGTCAAAATGTTGGTGACTTTATACCGAGGCCGAGGAGTCAGTATGGCTTAGTTCCGCCCGTGTGAACAAGTGCGTCCACGTCGCCCGAACCGGAACTGGTGTGTTAGGAGGCGATCGACCCGGAGTCTCGGGAGTGTCGTCTCGGGTTGGCGTCTGTCTTCCCTCGGGCTTTTGGACTTCAGGTGCCGACCTGCACAAAGGCCACATCAGGGGTGGGGGTGTCCGATGTGGCCCCTCCGACAATCAAGTTAGTGCCCCGAATTGACCGGGTTTGAAAGTTACGGTAGTTTTGAGAAAAGACCCCGAGAGTCAGAGAGAGAGAGATCCCCCCCTCCTGCCCTCAGGATGGGGCTTTATACTTACTCAAGCGTGGTCGACCGCACACCCGGCCTTACCTCTGGCGACGCTCTAGGCATGGTCGGTCGGGCGACGTTTCATCCGGTCGGAGTGGCTGGTAGGCGTCTTGTCCAGACGGTGCGGCGCAAGGATTGGCGCGCCATCACTCATCAATGCGTCTGGGAGTCGGCTGGCGTGGTGGCCAGGTGGTCGTTCTAGCCATCTCGGCCGCTCCGGTTGGGCTCCATGTTGGGCTGCGATGCCATCGTGATCTACTGACTTGGCATGGGCGTCGGTGAGTTGGGCTGGGCCGTTATTTGCCCTATCACATATCTAATTGGAACCTTCATCCATCTAACATATTTAAATCGAATTTAAGGTTTGGTTATCGTGATTATTAATCTTAGTAGGATTCTCGTGATATGTAATACTAATTGCAGTACCTCCCAAAGCAAGTTCTTTAGCTGCATGTTTCTTACCATTGTTGATGAAGTATTGCAAATAACATCTGGTTGTTACTCCAAATGCATTCATAGATAAGGAGCATCTAAACCAGCAAAACAAACAGTCAGATAACACAATTCCTTAAATCTTTTTTTTCCTTGCGTGATCAATCTTCTACAATTATTGGCAGCAGTTCACATAAAGGAGAACATCACTTGACAGACATCAAATTTCATACTTGACAGCTAAGTTTCAGAACGTGTTGCTAATAGAAATATTTATTTTGGGCCAACTCACAGAGATGAAGCACCCTGCATTCTTCAAACATTGCTTGCTTGGCGACAATTTGCAGGATTAGCAGATAAAAGGAGCAGCCACATGATGGTCACTGCAGTAGAGGCCAGGGCGTTGCGTGAATCCTTGCTTGGCCAGCATCCGTCGAGCCCTCAACACGAGCTGCTGGTTTGAAACTTCGCCATCCATCTCCTCGAGAATGGTCTGAATTGCATTGCTGAGAGCTCCATAAGCTCCATCTGGACTCCCTGGAGGGGTGGCATCGGCTGATGTCTGGTCTGTCTGGCAGCCACTGATCAAGATTCCATTGTCTGGAAGGCAGCCCCAGTTGGCTCCGGCATACACTTGCTGTTTGCTATGGACTTCAGTCCCTGATGCTGGCTTCACATACTCTTCGTCGTTCTCCTCCAGCTTGTGCGTCAAAAACTCCTGTGCCAGACTACCAACCATGCCCATGAACCCACCTCCTCCACCGCTTTCCCCGTGTTGGAGCTTGTTCATGAGGAACTTCATGAACTTCTTCACTTTAGGACTGGCATCCTCGCCGAACACATCGAACAAGGTTGGCCTAATCTTCCCAACATCGATGTCTTCCTTTCCAGTCTTCTGCTTTAAGATCTCGATCAATGTGGACAGAGGAAGCGACCGACTCTTAACATAAGATTGTGCACCGTCTGCTCGGTTGGCATTGCTACCTGCTTCATCATAGCGGTGATGGCGTTCATGAGGTAGGTGGATTCCTCGAGACTCAATTGCATCACCAATGGTCTGTTTCAAGAACGATCCAAATCCAAAGCCAGAATCAGAGCTATCATCTTGGTGCTTGGTACTCTCGCCAATTTGCTCCTTGGATTTATCAATGAGGCCACCGCTATGGCAGGAATCAGAAACGATGGTGATCCGACAACCCTTACGAACCTTGTTCACAAAGTCTCTAAAGTCATCATCTACAAAAACAAGTATATTCGTCATTCATATCCAATGGATTACCAAGATTAGCCAAGAAGATATTGCTTCCCCCAACAACAAAAGATCCAAAGGATAGTTTGTTTCTACAAGTACATGATCACGTTGGTTAAGTGCAGGACGAAATTTCAGTGTCATGAAGATCAACAGAGTAAAATGGCATTCTGAGTGAGAAGAAATTTCTTAGTGTTGATATCTGGAAAAAAAAACATGTATCGTTGCAATAGAACTACCTGTGAAGATCAACCAATCAGTTGTGAAACAAGCAAGTTTCTGAACATCAAGAAGGTTCACTGAATAGATCAGCCAAATATATAATTCTATAGTTTGTTTCTATAAGTACATGATCATGTTGGTTATGTGCAGGACAGAAATTTCAGTGTCATGAAGATCAACAGAGTAGAATAGCATTCTGAGTGAGAAGAAATTTCTTAGTGTTGATATCTGGAAAAAAAAACATGTGTCGTTGCAATAGAACTACATGTGAAGATCAACCAAACAGTTGTGAAACAAGCAAGTTTCTGAACATCAAGAAGGTTCACTGAATAGATCAGCCAAATATATAATCTATAGTTTGTTTCTACAAGTACATGATCATGTTGGTTATGTGCAGGACAGAAATTTCAGTGTCATGAAGATCAACAGAGTAAAATAGCATTCTGAGTGAGAAGAAATTTCTTAGTGTTGATATCTGGAAAAAAAAAATGTGTCGTTGCAATAGAACTACATGTGAAGATCAACCAAACAGTTGTGAAACAAGCAAGTTTCTGAACATCAAGAAGGTTCACTGAATAGATCAGCCAAATATATAATCTATAGTTTGTTTCTACAAGTACATGATCATGTTGGTTATGTGCAGGACAGAAATTTCAGTGTCATGAAGATCAACAGAGTAAAATAGCATTCTGAGTGAGAAGAAATTTCTTAGTGTTGATATCTGGAAAAAAAAACATGTGTCGTTGCAATAGAACTACATGTGAAGATCAACCAAACAGTTGTGAAACAAGCAAGTTTCTGAACATCAAGAAGGTTCACTGAATAGATCAGCCAAATATATAATCTATGAGGATGTATTCCTATTCTTCTCACAAATGTAAAATGCAAGAGTACCATTTAAATTTTGGATTATTTTTTATAATGTTTCTAAACAAGTAATGCTAAAGGCAATTTTGGATGCTACCAAGTCTATGACAACAATAAGCCATAAAGTCACCACTAATTAAGAATATCTTGGATCAACAACAAAAAACAAGCACACATGAAAAAGAGAAAACAAAACAAAGACCACAAATCCCTGGCATGGATATTCATCTTTATCAATCATCTTATAGGTAAATCAGATTCAGAACCAAAAATGGCATATTCCCTAATTCTTCAAGATCACTAAGGTGGGAACCTGTAAAATAATCCAAAAGAGATAAGCACTTCTGTGGGGTGTTTTCTGGGACAATGAGAGTTAGAAATACTGCTAAGAAACTGGTTTGAATCTCAAGATCAGCATAAAGAGAAAACTATTCTAGTTGCAATCTGAATCATACCAAAATTTTTCAAGAAAACAGAGTATCAACACACCTATTAAATCCAGAATTGATACTAAACAGAAACTAAAACATTACTCCAACTTGGAGTACACTTTCTCTTTTAGGCTTAACATTTTTCAACACCATAAACTATGGTGATCTAATCCCACTTTTCTTGGTCATTTATACCAAAAAAATGACAAAGGTATAAGGTTGATGTTTATCAAATAAGCAAAACCTATATAAGATAAACATCAAGTTAAAAGCACTCAAGTCTGTGATATTCTTTATCATCTAGTATACAAATAACAGATGATGTGAGTTATTCATTACTATAACCAACAAAACAACTCCAAAGAGACCTATTCTCTTGGTCATTCTTCTATGCACTTGAACCATTAAAGTAGGACCAGAAGATCAATCTAAGAAGTATTAGAATTTTAGGGATTGAACTATCCTTTTTGTGTTCTTTAGAGAATGAGACTTATAAATCATAATCCCCTGATTTTGATTTCAAATCAGCTAAAAAAAGGATACTATAATAGTTGCAATCCTAATCAGAATTAAATTCGCCTTCATCAAAAAAGCTACTATTGCACCAAAATTATGAATTTTACTTGCCAATCTCTGATATTAGATTGAAACTAGAAAACAAGATCCTAAAGTACATTTTTCGCCAGCATGCTATGATTGTTTGACCAAAACGTCAGTCGAGGTGTTGGATAGAAAAAGAAAAAAACAGATAACATAGACATCGAAGCCCTGTTTGGATATGAGTTCAAAGAACAATTTTCTGAAAGCCGATCTCAAGACTGATCACCGAGATCAAATTTTACCCTGTTAACATGAGATCGCGGTAGCACTTCTGTGCTAATTGCATGTAATTCGCATCTGATCTGTTAACTTTACTGACATATCGAAGTCAGTAGTCGGGAAAAGAGGTTTTATAGAAGAAGATTGCAATAGATAATAATAATATGAATTTGAAGCATCGACACGAGGAATAGAATAAGAGGGTAGGAGAAAAGAGGAGAAGAGGTGGACCGGTGATGAGGTTCATGTCGCAGGGGACGATGCACTCGTCGTAGCCGGTGTCGTCGTCGTCGCCTGTCTCGGCGGGGAGGCGGGTGCCGTGGCCGCTGTAGTGGACGAAGAGGAAGTCGCCGGGCTCGGCGGAGGAAACAAGGCGGGTGAGGGCGCGGCGGATGTTGGCGCCGGTGGGCTGGGGGTAGGCATTGTCGGTGTCGATGAGGACCTCGATGTCGTCGTCGGCGAACCCGAAGCGCTTCACCAGACAGCGGCGCATGCGCTTGACGTCGTTGATGCAGCCCCGCAGCTCCGCCTTCGTGCCCGGGTAGTTGCACCCCACCAGGACCGCCTTCTTCCCCATCGTCGTGCGTGATCCGATCTATGTGTGTGTGTTGGGCGGGTGGACGAAGCCTTTTCTCGGGAAGGTGTTCGTTTAAATACCTGTGGAATGGGTCGCATCAGTTCACCATTTCACCTTTTTGGTGTCGGCAGCGCTTCATCCGTGACTAATGAATACTTCCACTGCTTACACGACTTCTCCGGTGGTGCTGTGATTCGCTATGTTGTTTATTTCACCGGTGGACCCAGAAAGGACTACAATGGGTATAAAAAAGGGTAATTTACTCTTTTTCATTTTTCTAACTAAGCAAGATGGGTTTATTGGGCTTCACTATACCACGGCCGCCCAATTATATGTATATATATATATATATATCTTACCCTTTTTTTTTTTTTATAAAGGGTAAGTGGTAAAAGTGAAATTGTTTATAAAAACCTTATGATAATCTGTAAAGGTATTTTTCCATTAAGCTAGTCAACACCTTCAAATTTTAAAAACTTGTATTGTGGTTGATATTTATTAGTCAATATTAATTGGCTATAAGTTGAAATTTTAATAGTATTAATATTTTTTTAAAAAAAATTATAATTAAAAAATACTGAGTATTTTAGGTATATAGATATTTATTTAAACTCAAACTAGCTATTGCTGATTGGATTAACCTTATTATTTAAAATGGAAGTCAATGCAAATATATGAAACAACATTGTGATGGCAAATATGCTGCCATTTCCACACTCCAAAGGATGCAATTTTAAAAAAGAGTTGTCTATTTTCTTGTCAATTTGTCGGTTTTATCATATAGTTAATAATAGAAAACAAAATAGTGCTTGGAATCATATGGTAACTTAAATTTAGAAGAAAAATTCATGCAAAAAAATCAATATACAATACGATATTATAAAGGTTACAGATGATCCAAGGGGCGTACAAAACGTGGATAGAAGAGGTCCTGAGCATCCTATGGGCATCTCGGACCACCCCAAAAACTTCGACAGGGGAATCCTCGTTCAGCCTAACTTTTGGGACAGAAGTTGTCATCCCGCCCGAGGTGGACTACCTGACTTTTCGGACCGAGTCCTACCAAGAACCCTCCTCGACTGATCGGCTAAGGGAGAATCTTGACTTCCTCAAAGAGTGAAGGGTTGCAGCGCACCTGCGAGCCCTTGAGTATAAGAAAGCCGTGGTGAAGCTCTACAATCGTAAAGTATGCCCTCAGCAAATCAACTTAGGCGACTTGGTGCTACGAAAGGTCGAGGTTAGCGATCCTACTCGGTCCCAAGGCAAGCTGGCCCTGAATTGGGAGGGGCCATATCGGGATAGAAAGCATAGCACGAGAAGGCACTTATACCCTGATTACGATAGATGGAAAGCGACTGTTGAGGACGTGGCACATATCAAACTTGCAAAAGTTATATGTATAATAGGATGAGAACAGTTATGTAAAAAGAGCATTTTCATTGATGGAAGATGGACTACAGATTGGGAACCGAGACGGAACCATTCATACCAAAAGAAGCCCCCGACCCAAAAAAAATGATAACAAACAAAATGACACAGGACTATTCCTCGACTGCTGGAGGTGAGTCGTCAAATGGTTGTTCATCCACCATCGGGATGTCGACATCTTCAGGAAGGAGGGTGAAGGGGTCCTCTTCAATCTCGAGTTCGGGGTGCCAAGCCCGAAGCCGAGCAAGTGCCAGCTAATAGTCGTACGCCAAC
The DNA here is from genome assembly GCA_029747655.1 of Ensete ventricosum. Lineage (NCBI taxonomy): Eukaryota > Viridiplantae > Streptophyta > Magnoliopsida > Zingiberales > Musaceae > Ensete > Ensete ventricosum. The sequence goes on along the minus strand of JAQQAF010000009.1, from coordinate 10,109,752 downwards.
GAGACCCTTCCCATCCGGACGAGGCCCATCTCGAAGCCGGGCGACTTCTTATAATCCTCGATAACCTACCTTGGTAAGTCTGCCCGAAGCTAATCCTTTGCCCGGTCCATCTTCAAAAGTTCGATTTCCATCTGCCGCACTTTGGTCTCAGAATTTTGAAGTTGGTCCTCGAAGTTCTCAAGCCGCTCCCGGACCTTGTCAGTTGCCCTTGGGCCTCAGCAAGTAGCTTCCGCGAGTCGATCAGTTCCACCCGAGTCTCGCTTAGTTCCTTCTCAGTCGACTCCTGTTGGTGCCTCGCTTCCTCCAGCTCAGTCTGGAGGTTCTCAACTAAGGCTTGAGCATCTGATGCCCAACGCTCTACCGCCACCACCGCTTTAGGGTTTGCACCCTCCTTCAGTCTCTGTATTTCATTGCAAAGGATGTCTGACCTATTGTCTATAGAGGTGATAACCCTCCCCGCGTCATGAACCCAGTCAAGTAATGCCATGGGGTAGTGTTGGCTCTACAAGGAGAGGGTCAGGCTATGGCACAAACAAATAGGAGAGCTAGAAATTGAGAGATAGGAAGGTTGAGATGGGACTTACCAGTACCATACTCTTTGTCACCCGATCCATTAGGAACTTGGACGACAGAGTGTAAAGATCGACAGCTTACTAGGGGATTTGTGTCCCTAGGAGGTAGCGCGTCGAGGCCTCCCCGTCAAGCTAGATTTGTGTTCCATGTGTCAAGGGCACCAGATCGACTTCCAATGGGGCGTTGGAGGCCTGATCCGGTCGATCACCCACTCAGATGGTGTGATAGTCACCCTCGTCCTCTCCGAGGTGGGCGCTGCAGATGTCTTTCACCGACTTCGATTTTGACCGAGGGGCCGGCCCTCCCTCGGTCACGACGGTTGGTTCCTTGCCCTTCGACGGTCGACCTTTCGACTTCTTGCTGTTGTGATGGGACTTGCACCACCCGAGTACCTTCCTCTTCTTACGCATCCCCGAGGGGACTTCTGTCGGGCGCTTAGCATAGGCTTCAGTCGTCTCTCCAATGGCTCCTTTTGGGGCCCGTCTTGTTGCCTCCTCCATAGGAATCTCCTGGACATCGAAGGTCAACCAGGCTTCAGTCGATGGCACTGGCGTCGGGGTCACAACAGGAGAGGAGGCGATCCCTGGGCATTCTGTCCTGGTCTTTGGTTGACCGCGCATGAGGCTCATGCTCACCATCTCTGCAAAACCAAACATGAGTCACAATGATCAGGTAACATAACCAAAAGATGGAGGAACCAACACATACCGCGAGAAGTTGGGCTGTGGCCCACCTCGACTAGCCACTCCTCGGTTAAGTTCCTAATGGCTTGGGAAACAGACAATATACTCTTCAACCGTCCGACTAAGATAGACTCCTCATTAGAGAGATTAGGAGGAACTTTGCTAATAGGTCGGGCTTACCACTCGACGCCAAAACCCCAATCCCGACGCCTGCTGACATACAGGAAACAGGTCTTCCAACCCTTATCATTGGATGGAACACCCCCGACCTTAAAGCTCGTCTGAGAGTTCAACTAGTAACCCCCTTGGCCCTTGCACAATCAAAAGCACGACAAGAGCAAGTCCCGAGTCAGGACGATCCCGAACCCCTACACTCCCCGAGAAATGTTATAAGGTAGCGCTAAGAATTCGACGCCACCTGACTGGGCGGTATACACCACCACCCAGACACTCCCCAATGACCGAGTGAAGCAGAAACTTAAGTCCCGCCACCAGAGCATCGATGGATATGTTTAAGCCCCTGGGATAGGGACGGTAAGGACGCTGCCTAGGCCCGGGAGCGTGCAAGACATACTCATTTGGAATATTGTAGTTCTTCTGAATGGTCCCCAATAACTCTAAACTCACGACCAAGTCGAAGTTGTGGCACGATTTCATGACCTCCAAGGCTTGAAGAGTCTTGATGTCCGCTCAAGTCACTATGCCCGAAGACAAACTAGGGAGACCAGATTGATCCCCCGATGAGCTGCTAGAACGATGATCCTCCACCCGAGACGGAGGGACAAGGGAGGAAAGATCTTAGATAAACCCGGAGGTAGTGGACGAAAGAGAGGACAGGGCCATTCCGACTTGATCAGGCAAGGGTTGTCAAGGAAAGGAATTAGGGAGTGACCGTGACACAGTGGCCCGAGGTTTAGGAAGGAGGAGCGAGGAAAACAGAAATGTGATCCCTCCTCGTTATCCCCTTAGGGTTTATAAGGAAGTGTCCTTTGGACTTCCCGAGGTGGAGAGATGACTCCTCCTGGGATACGCAAATCGTATTAAGAGCGGTGCACAATGATACCCTAAAAGCGCCACGTGCGATGCTATGTAAGCCCTAAGGCCTCGCACCCTTTTGATGTAATAGTGGCAAAATATCTCTCATCATGTGTCCAGATGCCTAGGGTGTGCATCAGTTATCTGCACAAATCTTTGCCCGAGTCGTGTATCTCTGCCAGTCCATCAGTACTTTGCCCGAGTTGTGTATCTCGACCAGCCCATCAGTTCTTTGCCTGAGTTGTGTATCTCGACCAGTCCATTAGTATTTTGCCCGAGTCATGTATCTTTGTCAGTTCATAAGTACTTTGCCCGAGTTATATATCTCAACCAGTCCATCAGTTATTTGCCCGAGTTATGTATCTCGGCTAGTCCATTAGTACTTTGCCCGATTTATATATCTCGGCCAGTCCATCAATCTTTTACCCGAGTTGTGTATCTCGGTTAGTCCATTAGTACTTTGCCCGAGTTATGTATCTCGGCCAGTCCATCGGTACTTTGCTCGAATTGTGTATCTCGGCTAGTCCATCAGTACTTTGCCCGAGTTGTGTATCTCAGCCAGTTCAGAGTTGTTTGTCCGAGTTGTGTATCTAAGTCAGTCCATCAATACTTTGCCCGAGTTGTGTATCTCAGCCAGTCCATTAGTCCTTTGCCCAAGTTGTGTATCTTGACCAATCCATTAGTTCTTTGCCCAATTTGTGTATCTCGGCCAGCCCATTAGTTCTTTGCCCGAGTTTTATATCTTGGACAGTCCGTAAGTACTTTGCCCAAGTTGTGTATCTCGACCAGTCCAGTAGTTCTTTGCTTGAGTTATGTATCTCGGGCAGCCTATCAGTTCTTTGCTCGAGTTGCGTCTCGGCCAGTCCAGAAACCGAGCAATAATGCTTAGCCAGTCTAAAACCCAAGCAGTAGTGCTCGGCCAGTCAAACAGTTTTTGTCGAGTAGCAGTGCTCGATTAGCTACAGCAGGCTTTCAGTCCCGACCAACTCCAGCGAGCTTTCAGTTCGACCAACTCATACTAACTTCGGCTTGGTCAATCCACATCGATTCCATATCGTCAACTCACAACAGCCTCATCACAAGCGAGGCTATGTCGACTCCAGCTCAATCAGTGTGTGAAAGCCCCTACCTAAGCTTGCTCCTCCACTCACGGCTCCAACTAAAGATATAAACATCTAAGACTAAATCTACAATCAAACGAATCCTAGCAAAGGATGGCACGACCCCGATAATGGAGCCATTGATCCGTAACAGTAAAGCCCTCCCCAAAGCTCCTCTTTGAGCTTCTCCGTGGAGCACTTCCTCGAGGGGGATGAGTGAATGATAGGGAAAATAACGGCCCAACCCAACTCACCGACGCCCATCCCAAGTCAACAGATCACAGTGGCACTGTGGCCCGACGTGGAGCCCAGCCAACGCGGTCGAGATGGCCAAATCGACCACCTGGCCGTCACGCCGGTTGACTCCCAAACACATTGATGAGTGATGGTGCACCACATCCCTGGGCCGCACCATCCGGACGAGATGCTTGCCAGCCACTCTGATCGGACGAAACGTGGCCAACCATACTGGTCGACCATATCCAGAGCGTCGCCGGAGGTAAGGCCGGGAATGCGATCGACCATGCCCGAGTAAGTATAAAGCCCCCTCCTGAAGGTAGAAGGGGAGATCTCTCTCTAACTCTAGGGATCTTTTCTCAAAACTATCATAACTTTCAAACCTAGTCAATTTGGGGTACTGACTTGATCGTCGGAGGGGCCACATCAGACACCCCCAACGTGGCCTTTATATATGTTGGCACCCGAAGTCCAAAAGCCCGAGGGAAGACAGACACCAACTCGAGACGACACTCTCGAGACTCCGGGTTGATCGCCTCCTGACACACTAGTTCCAATTCAGGCGACGTGGACACACTTGTTCACATGGGCGGAATCAAGTCATGCTGACTCCTCGACCATGACATAAAGTTACCAATAATATGGATGGTACATATTAGTTTATTGTTATATCCCACTATATCATGTGTCAATAAGTTGACACATATCATGTCGATAGTTGCTAGAAACATCAGTACATATAGATAAGATGAACTAACTAAGCTATTGAGTACTTCATTTTTCTTTCCTAACTTATATCAAAGAAGATTAAAAGGTACTTTTTATACAGGTTATATAAATTAGAATACAAATCAGACTCATTTCATAAATCAAACACTAATTACTTGTCTCAAACCCAATTAGAGTCATTGAATCTGATTTAAATGGCTGCGACAGATTTGGGTACTAATCAGACAGCTGTTATCTATTTTCGGCCCATCCTTCTGTCATAAAACCCTGATATGGGCCGCCGACGCCGAAAACCAAACGGAACCGGTTCGGTCTGGCATCGTATTCTAAGCCGACCCTACCCACCTCGCCAGCAAACATGAAAAGAGGTAAAAATAGTAAGCAAAACGCGAGAGCGAGAGGGAGAGAGGAGATCGGAGAGATCTGTAAACGAGACGCTCTCCCATATCCGCCTCCCTCCTCAACCCGCTGCCGATCTCGGAGAGCTCGTTGCCCCGATCCTTCCACGATCGCATGACTCCATTTCTTCGATTCGTGTGATCCCTCTCGAGATCCGATACTTTGAAGCTCCTCGCTCCTCCGCCTCCTCCTCAAAACAATCTCTTCTCTTCTCGTCCTGGTCGCGGCGGACACCGGAATTGGACATTCTAGGTGGATAAAAAGGGACGAGGTACGGTTTTCTCGATGGCTTCCGCGAAGGTCATGTCCAATTCGGTAGCCTCATCGCGCAAGCAAGGGCACCTCGAATTGGGGAAGAAGAAGGTATTGTTTGCGGCTGTCTTGGTTGATGTTTTGGATGTTTGTTTGCGAGATCCATTATCAAGAAATTGGAAATTGGGTCTTTTTGATCATTTAGTGTCTCGAGAAACCTTGAACTTCATCTTTAAAATTAAAATTAGGGTATTTCTTGTACAGGAATCTTGTTTGAAACCTTGTCATCTTTTTATCAGGTATTTTTTGTATATCAAGAAACCTTCAACTTGTCAAGGTATTCTTTGATCATTTAGTTTACTTGGTGCTTTTAACAAGAATCTTGTCAAATCGTTGTTAGCATAGTTCACAGGCGAGACTGATCTTTTTGAATTCATGGAAGCAGCTTAAGGTCTAAAAGGAATGCCCTTCAGAATGAGAATGTGTTTCTTGTCTAAGGATAGGGAAAAGGACTTTCCTACATGTTCAGAAGAATTGTTCTTCAGTTGATGTGCACATAATTAAACCATTGCTTGGTTGAGGTTAATTTTGTGGAATGTTCTTTAAAAATGTGCATATCATTGTGAATGTGTAATACCTAATATACAATATGTTGTGTCTTTTGCTGTTATTCTATAAAATTTAGGTTGTGAGATTATTGATCATCTTTTAATTAGATGGAGGAGTCAAACTATACTTTTCTTTGATGTTTTATTGCATATTTGTTTTTCTTACCCAAGCTTTTAAGAAAATTGGCTAATTCTTTTTGAAAAAAGTTACTTGTCATTTTTTATTTTACTATACCTATGAAAAATTTGAAAGCAAAGAAGTGCATGCCTCTTTGGCAAAGCTAGATGCCTATTGATGCATCCTATCTCACCCTTAGAAGTTGTACGCAAGATCTAACTTCTTATCTTTTGAAGGCTGATCTACTTCATCCAATAGGAAGTTTACATATCCATAAGAGAATCTGTGACCGACTAATAGAAGAAGGGAATGACAGAAAAATGATTTGCAAGTAATTTTTGTATTTTGTCATATCCCTTCTTGCAACAGGGACTTCTTATCTTTTTTAGCTTCTCTCTTGATATTTTTCCAATTCTTGTGTCATTTTATGTTCTCATACCTCTATGCATATCCAAGTTCTTTGCAGTAATCATTTCTTTTTTGCCTTTCTCTGTTTTAGGTTGTCTGATATAAGATTTGTTGGTTGGAGGGAAATGGAACTGTAAATCTTACTTTGCATTTTGGTTTGAGAGTTAATACTTTAAACTGGGTTTTTTTTCTTGGGTTTTAGTACTCAAAAGGGGAAATAAAAGGATAAAAACAAAAGGATGTTTTGCTTTTTCTTTGAAACTTTTGAAATATTTGGTCTTGCATGCAACATTTACTAACCAACATGAAAAGTGGTGTTACTTGCATACCATAAATTGACTCCATATACCTTGGCATCATTAAAACTCTTGAGTTAATTCACCAGTTCACTGGAACTCAATAGGAGGATATTTTCGAGGATCACATGACTGCCTTTGATGGTCTCTTTAAGATGAATTAGTCAACTTGCAAGGTTTTACAGCAGGCTAATCAGATACTATCCAGGCTCCTCTCAAGCTAGCAGAATATTATATTCTTTTTGCATTGTTGAAATGAAACAAACATTGTTGATTTTTCTTTGACCTTTGGAAGAAAATAGAGCTCATTGCATTTTAACATTTTCTCCAATAGTTTTTTACCAAGATTTTGCTATGCTCTGTTTTGCGTCATCTTCTTGTTCTGCTGTCTCTTTGTCCATTGATATGATCAATGGTAGTCAATATCAAAGCACTTCTGTCCTTTTCTATGCTGCCTTATGGCCACCCTTGACTCTCCCAATTGCTATCCCATTCGCATGTGTTGGTTGCATCCCCTAGCATAGTCTTTTTCAATACCCCATGTCTATATCCTGCGCTACTTCATTGCATCTTCTCCTGTGTGACTAAGCATGCCTTATTGATCAAAGCTCATGGATCCATATGGTCCAAACATTTTATATTTTCTATAATTATATTTTACTATTAGTTGTGCAAATATGAGGTGGCAAAAACTATTGTAGCAAGGATAACCATCTTGTGCTGACCGATGGTATCAATCTTGGGTTAGACTAGTATGTATTTTACCATATGTCGGTACACCTATACATACCAGTTTTCGGAAAAAAGGTTATAAAATGACTGAAAATTCAAAAACATTTTTAGGGTTTTCTGTCCTAATTTAATGGTATTTTTATTGTATTTAGATAAGAATATAATGTATATGAGGCATAAATGAATATAAATTCTAGTTTACAAGGATGAGCAGAATTTCTCTTCCTAATAACCCCTAGTTGGGCCTAAATTATACCTAATGATCCCTTATTGGGTCTAAGCCAATCAAATTGACACTAATTAACTGTAATTAGATTTTAATTCCATTCCCTCTTTTATCCAAATCAATAGTTTGATTACCGCTAATTGTCGATTAGGAACTTTAATCACAATGAGACCATGAGAAAGAGAACGAGAAAGAGAGCAGAATGAAAGAGTGAATGAGAGGGAGTGAAACCGAGAGGGGGGAGGGAGGGAATTTGAAGCCCCAAAAGAGGCCCCTACGGTCAAGTTCAATTTCACCATGGGGTTCAAACTTGGCCAGATCTGGGTTGGTATGACCCATATCGGCTGCATGAGTTTTGATTTTTCTACTGTTTCATGCGGTATGACAAACATTGCATAGGAGTATAACTATGAGATGTCAGAAATCATAATCAATTCCAAGGTCAATGGTTGTTGAGAAGGGGGGACTAGATGGCCTAATGCTAGAATAGGAGAAGCAATATGAAAGATTGTGGGAAAATCTATCAATTAAAGCATTTATTGTTTCCTAGAGGGTGGAAGCTTAGAAACATTGTTTTACATCAACATTTGATTGCAATTTGAATTTTTGTAGGTAATACATTAACAAATATGAAAAATCTAAGATGAGGTTTTTAATTTTGGGTACAAGACTCATCTGGTCTTGGCCAGGACCAGAATGGGTCTGATTAGTATTGATGTACCATGTGTCAGTATGTTGATACATACTGAATTTATAAAAACCTGAAAAAAAATAAAAGAAATAAGTTGCTGTCTAGTACAAGCCTTGTACTAGGTGGTACAGGTCCTGTACGGGGTCTACTGTCCAGTTTACCCTGGTCTGCATATAGGTAGGCTGTCGGACCGATAAATACCACATATACCAAACTGTTCCAGGCAGTATTACAAACCTTAAGAGATACACTGACTTGATGCTTAGCATACATATCATCTTTCTGTGTGTACATATATCTGCATTGCATGTGTGATGCTTTGCACAATCTTCCAAGGTTACAGCTGGCATACTCTATGGTTTAACACTTTCAGGTGCCCTTTATGTTTTTTTACTTTTTGCTGGGAGAGAGTTTTAGTGGAACTAACTTCTGATGTTAGTTATTATTTATTTTAATCAGTTGGAGGAGTTCCGGAAGAAAAAAGCTGCTAAACAGGTTGTATCTGCTGGACACTTGCAATCAACTGATGTAGACCAATATGAAAATTCTTCTAAAAGTAGTCAGCATAAGGAAGATGATTCTTCAGGTAGAGGTGGCACAAATGCTGTCAAAACTTCTGGGGTTGTGATGTCCTATGAAGATAAAGCAGTTAATTCTTCCCAAAACAGCAATGTTGATTCATCAACTAAGATGCCTGTTAACTCAAATGCCTGGAACTATAACAGTCATATATCATCACATGGTAATTCAGAGCAAGAAGCTGTTACGGACAAAGTCCTCAGATTACCTGACAGCTCAACTTCTTCTGAATCGGCTAATGGTTATTATGACCACTGGAGAGAGAAAAATGAGCTTAGTGGTAATGAGGAATCAAAGGTTGGATCAGCTGATGGTTTTAAAGCAGATCAGCATATTGCTTTTGATCCAGATATCACAGAGCCATATATTGATGGGAATATCCATAGTCCAGGGTTTCATTTGCATAATATTGAATCAGATGATTTCGCGAACAGAGTTTCTTCCACAAGTCACATGCATGATATGGATGCGTCAGGTGCTTATAATTGGAGCACTCTTCCTGAAAAGTCGGAAAGTCTTTCTGCAACGCACACCTTGGGTTATCTTAGTGCATCAACCAAGATATATGATGGTAATTAAGTTCCAACTTTCCATCACCCCTGTTAGAGTATCATTTTGCTATGAATATATTTATATTGAGGGTTCAGTTCTTAACAAAATAATTGTCTGCTTATGCAGCGGAGAAACCTTTTCAAATCAGCAACATAGATAATCATGGTACTGTTAGTGCGGGAGGGAGGATAGCTGATGCCATTAGTCGTCGCTTTAATGTTGACAATTCAACTTGGCATGCACCAGAATCCTTTTCTGCAGGCTTCAGTTCTGGTTTTGGAAGATCCTCTGGTGAAACTTTTCCAGTGACTAACTACGGAACCACATTTGGTCGATCACGTCCATCGTTTCTTGACTCACTTGGTGTTCCCAGAGTTTCTTCTATATCTAATATTTCACATGGCGGCCCTGATAGTATTGTTACACCTGTATCATTTGACAATTCAAAATTCCAGAACACAGAGGCTCAGTTATCAGCTTCCCTGCAGCAGCCATCTGCAGATAACTCCATGGAACAGTCACTCAGGTTGACAGCTCTTGATTCCACTAGAGAAAAGCAATCATCTTTTATCCCTACGGGATTCTTTGATGAGGAGCAACAGCCGAAGCAGAGAGCAACAGATCAAGATATCCAGAGGGATCACGAGTTTCCATCTTTGAAAAAAGATGAAGATTTTGCTTCTTTGGAGCAGGTTATTTGATTCCATTCGTAGACATTATCTTGATAATCCTATTCTAAAGATAATATATTTTCTTTCCTATTTTGACTAAGGCTCTTTTAAGAAAAACATGATCTAGTTTTCTTAAAAGAACATGAAAGGTATGGTTATCAATTAAAAATCCTTTATTTGCCGCCTTACGTGGTGTTACAAACTTACAATAAAAAATTAGTCTTAACATGATCATAACATGACGTTGATTTTAATGAAGAAAAATGAACTCATAATTTTAGCAATATTATGATCATTTTATTTTTCAGTTTCTATTGGTCTGATAATTTTGATGATGTATCATCTGTGATACATGTTATTACCATTCATAATATATAGGTTGGTTTTATGACTGTAAATATTATAGAACCATGTTAATAATAGAATCATGTTAACATATTTATGAACGTAACATCTCAAGAGAAACATATTATAATAACTTAGGAGCGAAGCAAGTCAGCGACAATATACACAATTTCAAATAATACATGTTTTCTTAATTTCTATACACAATATGTGAAGTCTCAACAGCAACAAAACTCCACTCTATAAAATTAAAGTATAATTGATAAGTTGAGTGTATTGAATTGTTCTATGGATCAGTGTCTACTGGATGGTGCATGCGGATGAAGTCAGGAATATACTTGATATAAGGACCGAGTCTAGATAGACAAGTATCAACATGCATTAATATTGTGTATGTTACCACTTTGATTCGGGGTAATTCGGGGATACCCTTTACAAGGCAGTTTTTGTCTTGTTGTTCTATTAAAATAGTACATATTGCTGATACCGAGAAGTGAGGGAGACCATGTCTTGTTATTTCCATGGCTCAATTGACCACAAAAGTCACAACTCTTCTGATTAAGGACTTCCACAAAGGAAATGATCCTAGTAAACTGGAAGCGAACTTCTTACACAATATTATTAAAATATTATTAAGTTTCATTCAAGCTATTAGGTTTTAGAATACAAAACATAGCACTGGTTGATCCAGTAGAATAGGTTTTTTGCCCATTAACTTGATCAAGCATGTTTTAATTGAAGATTCTTTGTTTGTACTGTTCTGACAAGTTTCCATCTTTGAAAAAAGATGAAGATTTTGCTTCTTTGGAGCAGGTTATTTGATTCCATTTGTAGACATTATCTTGATAATCCTATTCTAAAGATAATATATTTTCTTTCCTATTTTGACTAAGGCTCTTTTAAGAAAAACATGTTTTGGTTTTCTTAAAAGAATATGAAAGGTATGGTTATCAATTAAAAATCCTTTATTTGCTACCTTATATGGTGTTATCAGTGATTTAAAAAGCGTGAGGCGCCAGGGTTCCAAAACGCCCGAGATGCTAGGCGCTCGCTTGAGCGAAACGAGGCGCTAAAATAAAAAAATAATAAATATATAAAAAATAAAAAAAATATAGTATACTGTTAACAATAAGTTAATAGTATACTATAAACAATAAGTCAATAGTATACTGTTAACAGTAAAGACGAGTAGAGATGAGGCGAGGCGCTGATCGAGAGCGAAAGCTGCTTACTGAGAGCAGCGACAATGACAGCGGTAGCGGCAGCGGAGAGCAGTAGAAATGAGGCGACGAGCTGACCTGACCGAGAGCGAGAGGAGCAGCAACGAAGAGCAGCAATTGCAGCGACGTCGGTGAAGATAAGTGGCTGCAGTGATGGCGGCGAAGAGAAGTGATAGCAGCGACGATGGCGAAGAGCAGCGACGACGGCAAAGACAACAACAGCGGTAGCGAATGAGGCAGCGACAACGACGAGATGTCGACGACGTATTCTCGATTCAAGATGAGAAGATTAGGGTTGACTCACGAAATATATATTGCTCTATTAGTTGGTTCGATTGAACCAACTAACGCGAACGACCGAACCGGAGCTAAAATGGTTCGGTCGCTTGGTTTAACCCGGGTTCTCGCCCGAAGCGCCCGACAGCTGAGCTCGGGCGACCGCCCAGGCGGGGCGCCTCTTTGAAGCGTGCCGCTTGGAGATTGAGCGAGGCGCTCGGGCCTCGCCTTGCCTCCCCCGAGCGCTTAGGCGAGCGCCCGAGCGCCTTTTTAAATCTCTGGGTGTTACAATAAAAAATTAGTCTTAAGATGATCATAACATGACATTGATTTTAATGAAGAAATATGAACTCATAATTTTAGCAATATTATGATCATTTTATTTTTCATTTTCTATTGGTTTGATAATTTTGAATAATGATGTATCATCTGTGATACATGTTATTACCATTCATAATATCTAGGTTGGTTTTATGACTGTAAATATAATAGAACCATGTTAACATATTTATGAACATAACATCTCAAGAGAAACATATTATAATAACTTAAAAGTGAAGCAAGTCAGCGACAATATACACAATTTCAAATAATACATGTTTTCTTAATTTTTACACACAATATATGAAGTCTCAACAGCAACAAAACTCCACTCTATAAAATTAAAGTATAATTGATAAGTTGAGTATATTGAATTGTTCTATGGATTAGTGTCTACTGGATGGTGCATGCGGATGCAGTCAAGAATATACTTGATATAAGGACTGAGTGTAGATGGACAAGTATCAACATGCATTAATATTGTGTATGTTACCACGTTGATTCGGGGTAATTCGGGGATATCCTTTACAAGGCAGTTTTTGTCTTGTTGTTCTATTAAAATAGTACATATTGCTGATACCGCGAAGTGAGGGAGACCATGTCTTGTTATTTCCATGGCTTTATTGACCACAAAAGTCACAACTCTTCTGATTAAGGACCTCCACAAAGTAAAAATGATCCTAGTAAACTGGAAGCGAAATTCTTACACAAAATTTTATTAAAAATATTTTTAAGTTTCATTCAAGCTATTAGGTTTTAGAATAAAAAACATAGCACTGGTTGATCCAGTAGAAAGCATAGTTTTTTTCCCCATTAACTTGATCAAGCATGTTTTAATTGAAGATTCTTTGTTTGTACTGTTCTGACGGGAATATATCATAGGTCTTAAAACTTATCATGTGAGTTAATACTTGATCGTAAATTTTTTTTTGTGCTTGTTACTTATTTGGTGCGTTGTGATTGTCATAGTTATATAGCTAACTCAATTAGGATCCTTCTGTTATTTTGCTTTTGAAATTTTTACAGTAATTATAAATGAATTTGCAATCATTAAATCTGTTTCTATTACTTTTTATGTATGAAAATAGTTAATGTTCACTTCTCAGCAGTCATATTTTCTGTCTTACAGCATATTGAGGATTTAACTAAAGAAAAATTCTCGTTGCAACGAGCTTTACAGACAGCTCAAACACTAGCAGAGTCCTTAGCTGCAGAGAATTCATCATTGACTGATAGCTTTAACCAACAGGTGTGCTCTTTGACCATGGATAGGCAATTTCTCTGTATGCTAATGTCAAAGCTGATCGTGTGAGAGTATTGGTTTTGCAAAAGACATTTTTGATCCAAGCCTGGCATTTGACTTGTTGTCTCAGGGGAAAGTAGTTAATCAGTTAAAATCTGACATGGAAAGGTTGCAGGAGGAGATCAAGGCTCAAATGGTTAGTCCTTTTAAGTTTTACCTAATGTGCAAGATGTATCTTTTGTTTACTTCTTTCAGCATATCTTTTATTTACTTCTTTCAGCATACTGTTAACATGTAGATTGTTTAGTCATTCCTTTGCTGATGATTAAACAACTTATATTCAGTAGTTTAAACTTCAAACAAAGTTCAATTAGATATGATTTCCAAACTTTTGCTGAAAGGTTTGATGTAGGACAACCTGAAAGGTACTAACGATTAAGTTATTAGGAATAGGGTTGGTGGAAAAAAAAGGACAAAATAAAGAGGGAGAAGTTGATTAACACATGCCCGATTAATAGGAAAATCAATTCAAAGAATGAAAACATAATTATTGAAATTTAAATACATACCAGGCTTGAGAAGAAAGAAAGACAACGATGCTGCTCTTCTTGACTAGTATACTTAATCATGAGGTTAATCCACTAGTTTCTACTGTCGTGCAGCTATTGGGTTCTCAGTAGTTTGGGGTTTTGTGTATCATGTATGGTCAAGTGAAGTATATGACAACAAGAAACTTAGAGCTTTAAGGATAATGTAATGGAAACTTTAAAATGATATGATAATTGAGGAGAGAGGATTGCGAGATAAGAAATCAATAAATTTCATAAATTCGCTCCAAGCCCTCATAAGTTACTTCGAGAGGAAGATTGTACCCACAAACCACTCGCGTACATAGTTGTTCATTCTCGTTTATTATTCAATGTCTTAGTCACCATTCCTTTTCCCTTTTTTCTATTTTCTCTTGGGGATTTAAGAAGAAAGGAAATCACAAAATGTTTGGAGAAGATAATTTTACAGATTTTTATTGACAAATAGTTTTCGTTTTAAATGTATCTGATCAATAGACTTTCATCTTATAGAATGATGAATTATTTTTGTACAAGATTTGTAATCTTTAGTCAATATAAAAGAAATGATTTCTTTCACTTTTTGCTACATTGGCTTTCTTTTTTCTCCTTGAGCCATCTAGGAAGCTAAAGTAGCATTGGAGATGTTGCCATGTGGTATAGTAATTGCAATTTCACTTGGGTCGACTCGTATCTATCTGTATTTACTGATCCAAGCCCGAACTATGATTCTTACCACCTCTATTTTGGAGAGCCCTGTCCGGTCTATTTAAAATAACTTTTGCTTGAATTAGGGCTCATTTTCATTAGCCGTCTTCTCTGTCTGCACAGAGCCTGAAATCACGAGCCAACCACTGTCGTCCATTGTTGTCCAACACCCCCACACTGTGCATTATCGACCTCGGGAACGCTTCCCCCTCTTTCTCCTCCTCTTCCCCCACTATTGAAGGTGAGCCCTCTTCTCTGTATGTGCGGAGCATGGAATTACGAGCCAACCACTGTCGTTTACCGCTACCTACCTCCTTGCCACCCATCGTGCATCATTGATTTCAAGTATGCTTCCTCCCCTTCTCCTCCTCCTATTCCTTCTTTTCCTCCACCATTTCCACTTTTTCGTTCCTCTTACACCACTTCCTCCATTCCTTGTCATCCTCCTCTTTTCCTCCACCATGTCCTCTTCTTATTTCCTTTTCCTCCTTATTCTTCTTTGTTCCTCCACGCCTCCCTTTGTCCTTCCTTTCCTCCTCCTTTTCCTCCATCGCCTCCTCTTCTTCCTTCTTCCTCTTGTTCCATTGTCTCCTCTTCTTCCTTCCTCTTCCCCCTTCCTTCTCTTCTTTCTTCCTCTTCTTCCTTTTCGGTACATATTAGTTGACCATCTGCTGGCACACTAGTACTGGAAAGTATGTATTGGTCCAGCCAGGTATATATACTATACTACGGTACAATATTGTAATCCTTGATGTGGTAACTCACATCAACTTCTGATTTGTTTTACAAAAACCCACTTCTAAGAACTACAATTATTACAAAAAGAGAACAAAGGGTTAAACTGAAAACATGTTAAATTGAACCTGAATCCAAGTTCACAACCAATCCAAGTGATGCAGGTTGGCCTTTCTTTTTTTCCTCTTAATGAATAGTTGTAAGGTTCCTCAATTTTTTCAGGGCCATTTACAAAATAGTTGTATTACAGATGTTCAGATAGTTTCTGTATTGCTTCCTCATGAGTTTGGGTTGAGAAACATTGGACTTGCTTGTAGTTTGAGATTCCAATATCGAACAAACCACTGAACAGTTTATTTTTAGTTCATTTATTAAATTGCAGAAAATTTTGCATCGCATGTCATCACCTAGGAATGGGGATGTTGGTGATATATGTCATGAAGTGAAGTATCTGTTAGCAAGATAAATCTATATATATTTTTAGCATTTTTAAAATTTAGATTCTGCACTGATACATATGCAAATTCAAACTGGTCATGTGGCCACCACTTATACTTGTCGTGGTTTGTATTACATGTGATATAACTTGTTTACATTTGTGGTATATATTGGATGGTATTAGCAAATTGTGTTCACATTATTATCTACTTTGAATGTCAACAGCTTGCTTTCGAGTCTGTTAAGTTGGAGTATACAAATGCACAGCTGGAATGCAATGCTGCTGATGAAAGAGCCAAACTACTTGCATCTGAAGTTATTAGCTTAGAAGAGAAGGTAGCTGATTGTTTTTACTTTAGATATGATCTAAGAATTGATTATATTAACTTGATTTCTTAATCAAGACAGCATTGTTTAGAATCTTAATAGTTTTTCCAAAGAGATACTCTTTTTAATGTAGAGGATGTTTTTACAAAATGATTTGTTTTCAACTTTTCTTTTTCTCTTCATGTAAGGTAGGTTGAAGGTGTGATTCTAGAATTCAGATTTGGTTTTTTTGTTGCCTTGAATCAATCTGACAGTCAGATATATTAATTGCTTAGTTTATCTAACACCAAATCTGTTTTTTTTAAACCTATGATGTATGATGCTGTATGATCCATTTGTCAACATGTACATATGTGGATTTTGTCTTTTTGTTGGTTTTAGGTTCCTAAAGAGCTATGAAAGATATAAGAACTTTAAACAACTTTAAAGTGAACAAGATTTTTTGTGCTTTTTTACTTGTCTTAAGGGTCTTAGTCTTAAGGGTGATCCAGTGCATAAAGTTCCTGCCAATATGCAGGTTGGGCAGGTTCAAATGATATTGTATAACACCCCAGTTTAGTCTCATCCAAGGTTTGACATATCGATCCATACCCGGTGTACCAAGATTATCTCGGTATCGGTACGGTATTGGTACCGGGCGGTATGCATTGTATGGTACCGGTATCAGGTATGCACAGTGTGTACCATCCAGTACACTAAAATATATTATAATATTTTTATAATATAATATAATATAAAAATATTAATATTTTAAAAAAAAGGAAAAAAATAGGGGCGACGTCGTCTCGATTTTTCTCCCTGCGCGGGAGAAAAATCGCCTGCGGGCAAGGGCGGTGATGGTGCACTGGCGACCCGCGGGCGGTGACGGCGCGCGAGCGAGGACGGCGCGGGGAAAGGAGGTACTTCTTTCTTATCCTCTTCTTCTTCTTCTTCTTTTTCTTCTTCTTCTTCCCTTTTTCTCACTCAATCGACCGCCGACGGTTGATTTCTCCCACAGTCGACCGTCGACGGCCGAAATCGACCGTAGACGGCCGAAATCGACCGTAGACGGTAGATTTCTCCCTTAATCGGCCGCCGACGGCTGAAATCGACTGCCGACGGTCGATTTTGGTGGTACCGCCCGGTAGTAGGCGGTCCGCATATCGATAACCTGGCGGACTGGTACGTACCACTCGTACTGGGCGGTACAGATCGAAATTGCATTCCTTGGTCCCATCTAAGAAGTGGGTAAATACTTAGATTGACTTGTAAGGGATTGATGAATTTATTACCATTAATTTAGGTTTAAACATTTTAGACCAATAGTTCTAGCTGAAATAAGTTAATGAATTAATTATCTCATTGTAGACTTTCCTTGTAAGCAAAGAAGTCATTTTCATAAAAATGATGAGGTGCACACGGCTTCTACTAATGCAGCGTCAAGGAGGTTTTCTGCATGTAGCATGTAGCCTTGCTTTTTAAGCAAAGAAGCTACTTTTGTGACTGAAATTCTAATCACTTAGACTGCAAAAGAACAATTTTACCATGATACTAAGGCTTTTTTTTATGTTCATTTCTTCATTCGTTGTGACAGATTCTTATTCCCAAATGTGAGAACATTACTTAGTGTGAGCAATTGAGGAAAAATGTTCTGCAAGGGAGCCAATGATATGCGAGAGCTGCAATATGAAGCATAAAAAAAAATAAAAATCATAATCAAGAAGAGCAAACAGTTAAACATTTTAAAGATAAATAGATAGTGCAATGATCAAACAAAAGCTCACCTAGTGATATTTTTTTATTCTCGAAAGCGTTATTAAATTGATAAGTCATAATATCAGTATTAAATTATCATTGGCCATGTTTTATACTTTTAAAGATAATATGACAGTAGAAATGATAGCAATGAGGAGGAAACATAAACCAAATATGTGACCATATGTGTTGCTTATTCAGACTGCATGGTTCTTCCACAGATATATATGGCTGCGTTTTCATGCATACAAAGGTTGCACAGGTGGCCACATATATGTATGTGGCTGCAAATGGTTCATTTGTCATTTACCACCAAATATTGAGGGGTAATCGTAACTATTTGACAAGTCATGTTAGACTGTTAGTATTAGCTTAATCTATACATTCTCAAAGAAACTCGAGGAAAGACGTCATGGGAATGAATCTTTTCATGTGGATAAAATATACCTTATGATCTTTTTGGTGACAATATGCACTTTGACTGGCAGTATTTTCTCTATCATACTATCAGTGTTGCAGTGAGATTGTTTAAGGTTTTTGAAGTGTTCATTGTTTCAGATTGGTGGTGTGTGTTAAGTCACAATATCAATATAGTTAAGCTGTCGTGAATTTGCACATTTGCTAATTACAATAACAATTTCCTGAAAATATTATAGTTTGCTAACCTAGAGTCTTAATACTAATAAGCTAGATCCCAATTGAACTTGATGAACGTAAATCATTTAAAGACACTAGTGGTCTTGCAGGGACTCTCTGTTGTGTTTGGTGTCTTCATCCCTAAATTGGTTCATCAAAGGGGATCTTTCCCCTTGGGTTTGTTTCTTTTGACAAAGTACCTTTCAAAGATCATATTCTCAACACGTGTTTATTAAACTTGATAAAATCACCATTTTCCTTCTTTAAAAAATTCTTATATTTATTTGGCTTATTTATGAAACTTGATATGTGATTTGGCCTGGTTGACCTTCTCTAATCTTGTTTCCAATATATAATGATCTAGAAACAAATTTATTTATTTTTTCAAATTTTATGTTGTAAATTCATGTTTGACAAGAACAATAAGGACATACTACTAAGAATATTTTTATCATATATCTTCATTTTCGGTGGAAAGAAAGTCTTAAAGTGAGTTTCCTATTGTTACTCAGTGAAACATGTGCAAACCAATATCTTTAGGAATAGAAATTAACACAGTATGTTATGGACCCTATGAAAACCAGCACAAGCTAATTACATTTTTAAGTGTGTTGTTTTTTATCATGATGTGAGACCTTGTGTTGAGATTTGGGTGGAATTGGTATGTATTTTCTCATACATCTTGGTATCGTCAATATGACAATCCCTGGAATAAAGATCTTTTGGTGTCTTTACCCAAGTGTCTAGGGAGCCTACGCATTAGGGCTTGTAGCACTATTGCAATATATGCTCCTTCCAATATTTGTTCAATATTAGTTGTATTATCGTTTCCCATCAAGTCCTATGTACCACAAGATGTCTGCACCTTTTTCCATCCTCCTTTTCTTTACCCTTATCTTTTCTTTCCTTTTGCATCATTTGTGTTGGACAAGAAGGCGATCTTAAAGTTAGACTAGATAGTGGAAATGCATTTTTCAGATATCAAATTTCATGATTTAAAGGGTAAAGTGAATTAATCAAGTCAAAAACTAGTCTTATATTTTATGTTTCGATTGTATGATTTTGATCAAGTGTTTGTTGATGTAAATCAAACCTTTTTTTATGAAAATGTTGCATGATTCAAACACATCCAACAAAATTTCTAATTTCATATTTGTGCCATATTTCTTTAGCATATTATGTGATACCCCTATTTAATCCCTAAAGTAGAAGTGGAAAGATGAATGTGATTGTATATAAGGTAGATGATCCTACTACTATAATATGAGCTTAAGCATTATGGACAACATGGTCCTCAAGACCGAAAACAAGTTGGATTATGATAATTGAATATTTGGCCATACAAAAAGCTAGCAACACATCAGGGAGCAGTCGTATAGGCATGGTGAAGAGGTACAAGAGGTAATATTATGCATTCAAACTTGGGTCTTGACGAGAATGTTAGTTCTTGAGTGAGGTGGGTTGTGAAAGCTTGATTTAGTACTACATTGAGCTTAATGAATCATGTGATTTCAGACTTACCAAGTATAGGCATGGTGAAGAGGTACAAGTATGAGAGGGTTAATTGCTGATGATAGTAGGGGCATATCGTGACATAGAACTATCACTTGGTTGGAACTCGTATTCCACTTATTAGGTTTGATTTTTGGCTACAAGTTCGATTTTGAGCTTTGGTGAGCACATCAAACCTTAGGATGAGAGACTATGATACCCTAATTTAGTCTTATATGAAACAAACATTTTTTTTTCATAGAATGATATTCATACAAGTTCTCTAATGCTAAAATGTGCCAAATCGAAATTTTATGTTTTTGAAATTGTGTGATGAAAATCAGCAAAAATCGTGTAAACTTCCACTTTCAGTTAAGATTTACAACTATCACGTTTCTTATGAAATAATGTTCATACGATTTTTTTAGTGTTAAAATGTTGAGCTATGCCAATCTTTTGCTTTTCAAAGAGTATAAAATTGTACACACCAGACACTTCTAAATTTTCTCACGAAACAACATTGATGTTCATATGGTTTCTTTTGGATTAAGATATGATTTCTCTTGGATTAAAATGTTGTGCCAAGTCAAAATCTTATGTTTTTAAAATGGCACGACCAGTTTTATCATTAGGCTTAATAAATCTAGAAAACTCATGTTCAAGTGACTTACATTTGTTAGGATTTCTAATATTTGCTAGATATGGAGCTGATCTGTATTTTTGTGAAGAATTACAATTTGATTACGTAGATTAGTTTAAAGCATTTATCAGGCATTACGAGTGGCACCATGCCTTTTCAATTGTTGAATGATGTATCCTATTCAGTAAACAAATGAAAAGATCATATAAGATTGAGTTGTATGATATTTTTTGTTAATTTTGTTAAAAAGGCTGTGACTGGTCATTCCCTGGATTACATATTCCAGAATAACTTTCTATGTCATCTATTTTCCTTTTCTTTCTTGCCTTTATTCGATGAGTAAAATCATTGCTATTGTTGTTTTTTTTTCCTAAACACTTTCAGACGTCACTGGTATCATCAACTTATTTTACTATATATTTATGGTATAAACATAAACATTAAATAGGCACTAAGATTGAGGTCAAACGAGCTAAAGCTGGAAAAGCAAATGGAGAACTTGAATTCTGAGATTACATCATTCAAGTAAGTTCAGCTTTGATTTATTTATTTATTCATTTTTGCTGATTATTTTGAGATTATATCATTCAAGTAAGCAAGTAAGATCACCTTGTAGTCAAATTCTGATTTATAAGATGTTTATTTGATATGAGCCAGATGAGTGAGCAGTTATCTTGGAACAGATGTGAAAAATCATAATACAAAGGCAATTATTGTATCATATTCAATGCTAAAGTTTCTAACTCCTTTCATCAAGTATGAGTTTATAAAAGTGCAAATGAGGTTTCTAATTTATAAACAATGCATGTGATATGTTCAAACATTTAGCTATGTAGTGTCCACCTTCTTTAAGAAGCATTTAATGTGATGGTTAATGGAAGGCTATATGAAGTTTTGTGTTGTTCATATTATTCTGGTTTTTGCCATTAAAGCACCAAGGCTGTGTGGCAATGATTTGTGTTTTCTTGAATCTGTTCCTATTTCTGATAAAATATTTCTGCAAGATGGTGTCTAAATTCTAAATCTTCAATTTGGGATTGCTAATTTTCTTATTGTCTTGCTAAATCATTTAAACAATATGACTATATTTGTTTTTTGCACCTGTACTTCATAAAAATTGACAATAAGAAAATGAAGGGTTTGCTTTTTTTGGCTCACATATTACCTTTTAGCTAAATATGAGATGATGAGTAAGCTTAATTCATTCCTCTATACAGGCGTAAAGTTTCTGTTCTAGAGAAAGAGCGCCAAGATTTACAGTCTACTGTTGATGCCTTACAAGAAGGTATGATATCTCTTGATCTATGTAGTCTTAGATATACTAGTATCTTTCTTTTCATCCATTCAGGGGGTCAGTTTTCACAAGGACATGTGTCAACCTGATTCTAACTGGATCCGAGTCATCAAGATGCTCTCTTGGGATCATGTGCTGTGTGTGGTAAAAGGATTTTTAACCCGTAGGTGGGTGGGGTCCAGCTGAAGTTAAGCTTATGCTATCTTGAAAGTAATGTTCAACTTGAACTGACCTATCCATCTTTGATTCTCTTCAGGAAATACGAAGTGAAAAATGTCTCAACTTGTTAAACTGGTCTGCCTAAGCCTACATAACCTGATCTCACCTATGTGGATCAGCACTGATCAAGATATCTTGACTCATTATTGTGTCAGCTTTATAGGTCCTTAATTTTCCATCTTAACTTGAACTTACCCATCAACACCCCTCTCTGTTGCTCTATGCATTATGGCTAAGTTCCTTATTCGTTCTGTTATTTTTCGTTAACTATGTCTTGCAGACTTAGCATGCACATTAACACTTTAGTTTGCTGATTCCCCAAATTTCAGAAGATGAGTTGGTGCAGAAATATTGGTATCAGAAATTGAAGTTAGACACTGTCAAACTGTACAATTGGTTAGTAGCTGATAAGGAACATCAGAAAGTATATGAGAGATAGAGATTCATGTACCTATTTTCTATGTAAGCTCTCCAGGACACTCCCCTTGAAGACCAACTTGTCCTAATAATCTAATATGAGCTTCTTTACCATGGAGAATATCAAGCCTTATATAACACAATCTTTGTCCTGGGCTGAGGTTTTGCTAAGTGCAACACTTCTGGCCTGAAGACAGATTCAGAACAAGATAAGTGGTTTGTTTTTGGCCAACTGAAATTACCCACATCATGGTCTAGATCTTGATTTTAGTGCTGGTGTATTCGTACCCGTACTGGTCCAACCAATTGTTGAAACTGGTATCAGAATGAAATTAAAATTTTTGGGTAACCTCAAGCCTTTTGTTGAAAGTTGCTAGAAACATTTGGTGCCAGTCTGTTGCTACGTTGGTTTCCAAATATTGTCTTTACATATTTATGTTCTTTCAGCAGAAATATGCAGATTTTCTTTAATGTTTTGTTTATTTACATGGCCTGTTGTCTTGAAATCTCTTTTTCAAGCTCATTCACATGTTGTAAATGAAATCTATTTCTTATTGTGCTTGCATCAAACAGAGAAGAAAATGTTGCAGTCTATGCTACGAAAGGCATCTGCAGATGGAAACACTAAACGTACAATGGAAGTCTCTTCTATTAAACAAGATGCATCTACATCCACAGATGATTTAGGTATGAATTTTATGCTGTTCGTTAGGTTGATTCTTATGATATAAGCTGTTCCATGAAATAGATGTGGTTGGCTGGCAATACATCATGGTTTCTTGGCATAATGAATAATCAATGTAAAATCCACTAGCTGAGAATTTTTTAGGACGATTTCCCTAGAAAATAACCACATTTTGGGTATTTCCCAAACAGTACCCCCATTTTGATTTTTTTTTCAAATAATACCTCATAATTCAAAAACAATCCAAACTGCCCCTCTTTCACTGTCCTTCCACTAGCTGTTGCCTCCGCCTCTGCTGCCGCTGCCGCTGCCAATTTGAGAAAGGAGGATGAGGAGAGGGCGGGTGGTGGGGAAGTATGGGAGACGAGGGGGAAGGGAGGGGAAGAAGGGGAGAGGAGGAGAGGGCAGGTGGCGTGAAGGAGGGGTAGTTTTGATATATTTTTTGAATTAGGGGTATTGTTTGGAAAAAAAATCAAATGGAAGTACTGCTCTGGAAATTTTCAAAATATGAATATTTCAAATGAAGATTCTTTTAATCATATGTAGTTTGGTCTCCAGATGTCAAAGATAATGAGAACAATGCTCAAGGATCAATGATCAACAGTGGCATAAATGCAATGCAAGATGTCGGACCATCTGCAGCTCTCTCCAGTGTCACATCCTCTTTCCTTCTTGATGATAGAAGAATGGATCTTCCAGATGCATGCATTGATCTGCCACAAGACCAGCTCAGAATGATTGAGAACATTAAGGCTTTGATATCTGAGGTTGGACTTTATTATAATACTTCTTCCTACATGTTTCTTTCTATAAAAATAACTGCACATGGGCAGAAACCCAATCTATGTAATTTTTTTTAATTCTTCTCTCATTTGATATACTAAATGGAGCGGTTTATAAATTTTAGTTAGCAGTGGAGAAGGAAGAGCTGGTACAAGCATTGAGAATTGAGTCATCGAATTGTTCCAAGCTCAAGGTAATGATGATTTCATATGACAAACAGAAAATTTGGT
The DNA here is from genome assembly GCA_029747655.1 of Ensete ventricosum. Lineage (NCBI taxonomy): Eukaryota > Viridiplantae > Streptophyta > Magnoliopsida > Zingiberales > Musaceae > Ensete > Ensete ventricosum. Next base: position 10,085,555 of record JAQQAF010000009.1, on the reverse strand, counting down.
GCTTTGTGACAACTAATGCAGTTAGTTTTTCAGTAAGGTGCTTAACTGAAGTAGTATGATGACACATTAATGTGTGACAATGAATACTGCAAAGTAATTAGTACCAACAAGTCATAGTCAGCATATAGTTTTGTAAACACTGCTATTGGACTCTCCTAATAAATTATAATACCTAGAACTTCAAATCAAATATAACAAAATCTGGCAAGAATCTCGTTAATCTCTTGAAGGATTGAGTGGCAGTGTTGTAACTGTCCGTGGTTGAAGAATTATAAAATGAACTTGACCTCATATCATGCTTAGGCTCATGATGCTTCTTGTAGTGTTGATTATTATGTATACTATTTGTTGAATCATGGGTTTAGGAAAGATCATCCAACCCAACCCAAATCACAAGATTTGCTTATGCATTTTTGGAGGGGGAAAGTGCGTGGCTTTATATGTTTGATCACGTATGAAAAATTGGAGTGGCAACTTGCATAAGCTTGTTCAGATGATGGAATCCAAGATATTGCTGGGTGGTTTTTTTGGGTTTTGTATCTGTAAATTTTCTTAATTTTGTTTGCGCTATTGATTGGTAGCAATCATTATGGATTTATGAATTTCATCACGTGGAGAGTCTGTTATGCAACAGTTGACCATTTTCTTCCTTTCCAGTGATTAATGTGTTTTTTTGTCCTTTTGCCATGATTGCTGAAGGATTTGAACAAAGATCTATCTCAGAAACTTGAGGTTCAAACCCAGAGGTTAGAACTCTTGACCTCCCAAAGAATGGCCAACGAGAATGTCTTGGCAAAACCGATTGACATGCATAGCACACATGACACGATGGAATATGCTGATGAGGGCGATGAGGTACTGCAAACCACCGATGTTGCTTCCTTTAATTGTTCAAGTTCTTGATTGCTTATCCAATTTCATATTACTAATTAGTTGACTTGACTCTCTTGATAAAATAGTCGGTTTCTTTTGTTGATAAATTGGCCATCAAAGTTCCCATTTAATAGAGCATCTTCTTTTAGGTGGTTGAGAGGGTGTTGGGTTGGATAATGAAGCTCTTCCCTGGTGGTCCAGCAAAGCGTCGGACCAGCAAGCTTCTGTGATGGAATTGTTGAACTGGCTTTACTATCTCCTAGTGTTTGTTATATTGAGGTATTCATCATGTACATGCTCCGCTAGTTGTAGCCATTCTTTTTTTTTACGCTTTATTGGGGATAGGAAAAGGAAATAGGTGTTTCTTCCATAAGGAAATTTAGGCATAGAGCCATCACATTAATTTTCTACTGTGCTCCTTATTGGCTCTCTTTGGTGGCTGGGATGGGTGGACATATGAGAAGCAACTTGTATTAGCCCTGTTCTAAGTTCTTCCCATTTTTTTTTTTTTATTGGTTGCGGCTCATTGCATTGAAGTGTAACCGGACATATGCATATGGAATACACTGTTATACTGATCTCCATAAATTGATTTATAGTTTGCAACGAGAATATGTTTGAAACTTGATGCTCTCTCTCTCTCTCTCTCTAAGCAAGGTTTGAAGGATTTGCACGTTGTAAGTTGCTAAGATCAAAGTCTTTGAATCTTTCTGTGTTTCACCTGCCTGAGAGACTGTAAATGTTTGTTCTGGGGGTGATGGTGGCGGAGCCTGTGATCCATTCTCGTGCGAGATAGCCAAAGGTTTCCCGATCGTCGGTAGCACCCGGCTGAACTTTGCGATAGCAGCACCAAAATATATTATAATTCAGATAATCTTTCGGATAACAGTGTCATCGTAAAGAAGCATTGTGATATTGGTGTCGGAAGTAAGGAAAGTTCGAGTTGGATGATCAGAGTTTGTTATTTTTAAGTCTGTGAGGAGGACAAGGTTGACATCATGAGCCAGCTGAGCTCAGAATTGGAGCATCGTCAACAGGTTTCGCCCTATTGGCTACCCAAACTATCGTTTTCTTGGACACCAAATAATACTAGATGGATGCCTATGCAGTATAGTTACTTGGGGTGAAGAAGCTCAGCTCAAGTTTCCTATTTTTGGCCACCACCATCGTCTGGTCTCAATAAAGATATTGTCGTCGCAAGAGTGTCATACGCAGCACAAATGATGGAGAGCTCTCTCCATCTGGAAAAATAAAAAAAGTTACGAGTCCAACCTAAACCGCTTTGACGGTGTGATGTAAAACCTCAACCCGATGCTTTGAACCAAAAGTTCCATTTCTTATCTCCTCTCTTAGGGGGGCCCCCGGCACAAATCAGGTCAGTGAGGCAGCCACATTAAATGTTACAAGACCAGTACGATGAATGTTATTTAGGGCTAAAAAACTATCCATCAAAATCTCATATACTCGTAATTTATCATGTGACCTGCAAATTTATATTACAATAATAATATTTTAAAAATAATTATAAATCATGGTTCGTCAATGACATAATTTACTCGGAGGATTTTTCTCGACTCTTGTAATTCTTTGATTAAGATTGTGTGATAAAAAATCAAATAAGATATAAAAAAAAAGATTGTATAACCTAAATACTTAATGAAAAAAAATAAAATTTGAGAACAAAGTTTATATAAGATAATTCACTTGCGGTTGAAGCAATGCTCTTTTCCTGTTCTTAGTTGTTGGTAAACAATCCTCCCAAAGACTGGTTTCTCTCCTCATATAAATATATAGATAATAGTTTAGAGCATATATATATATATATATTTTTTTTATCTCCTTTCAAATGTTGATTCCTCTCCTAAAATGATACGGAGACAGATCTTAAGAAGATATTTTGTTCTTCAATTATTACGCTTTGACATATATAGAATAAATAGTTCTTCAATGCAAGAATTAATTTTTTTATATCCATAATATGAATATATTATTTTTCATTTATATAAATCTTTTTCCAATCATATAAGTCATGTTCAGGATGATGATCCTAAAGATATTTTCTCAACATTAATATATAAAACATATTATGAACTCCAACAAAATAGGTATAGTGAAGCAAGTTCATAACTTCTATAGCTTTTCTTTTAAAAAAATCTTAAATAGTCGAATGAATCTATGACTCAATATGTCACTTAACTCAAATTTCATGACATCGCATAAACTTTTTTCCCCATCCTTAAATTTTAAATCACAAAACTATTTTGTTTGTTTTGAAATATAAGCGGTTGTTGTTAGAACTAATGTTATATATTCGAGTGTTTCTTGTATTATAATTGTGTCCCAAATGCTTTCTATCACTAATATAATCCCAACATATGAGTGATCTATATTTTTAACCATAAAGGTTTCAGATGAGATCATCTTAGTTTTTTACTTAATAGCTGTTTAATAAGCAAATTCTATCCAGGATAGTCTTTCACCCCAAAATCATCTAAAATCAATAACACAAGCTCTAAGTATAGCTTCAAAAATTTGTATAGTTTTTTTTTTTTTTCAAACTATCCATTTATTTGTGGGTGGAAAGTTATGCTAAAATTTAAATATGTTCTTAGATATTTACAAAGACTCTTTCAAAAATATAAAACAAGCTTGAGATTTGATACAATAGTCGTTAACAATTTATGTAATCAAATAACCACATCAATATATAATTTAGCTAGGTTTTTCGAGAGGGCTAGCAATTTTAATCGTAAGTCAATGAACTAAGAAGTAATAATATATGCAACTCATCATCGAGAGATATTTTCGTAGAGGATATCTGGTTAGTGATACTTTGCATTCGATTCAAATGCTTAGCAATAAAAGTGTCATCTTTATATTTCAGATGCACAAGTTTTCTTATCAAGAAAGTCTTGTTACCAACCGTTTTTCTTTCATAGAGACCTTACAATTTTTTCAAAATAGAGCATGCAGAACTTTCAGTGAAAACATGGTAAAAGATATTGTTATCGAGCCATTGTCGAATGAACCCGATCATTTTTCGGTTTTAACCTCTTCCGCTCATCATTTGTCATAGTTGCGAGGTTTACATTTTCCAATTTCATATTCTAAACCAGTTGACTTGATTATTTTGATTAAATAGTCGATTTCTTTTGTTGATAAACTGGTCATCAAAGTTCTCTTTTAATAGAGCATCTTCTTTTGAGGCTAAGAACATTTCCTTGTAGCTTTATTCTATGCACCAAGAAATGCACTAAGTTACATAAATTAAGGTCTCCAAACAAGAGATAAGAAAGCTGAACCCTTCGATATGTGCCTAATCCTCGAGCCGGCGCCATGACTCCTAAAGATCCTTTAGTTCACCATGGGCGGAGTCGGCTGCCAACTCGTGATTCTTACAATGCTGCTCGAACTCCCCGAGTGCAGTCTTGAGCCACTCCACCTCGGTGCTCAACTCAATGGACCACTTCTCGACAGCTGCCACGACTTTCGGGCCCGCTCTCAACTTGAGTACTTTGTTCTCGGCTCGAAGTGCCGAGTTCTTCTCAGTTAGTAGGTGCACTACCCGCCCCACGTTGTGCGAGCGATTGATCAGGGCGCCGGCAATGTGGAGGTCCTACCGAGGATAGAAGGACATGTTAGGAACACCAGATGATATGACAAACCAAGTCGAGACATATGAGATTAAAAAATTACATACCCAAATGGCCGACTTGGCAGCTCAGTCCATTAGCTCCTCGATCGAAACCTGAGATGAACTGGTAAGGTTCAGCCAACGCGGCTTCAGCGGGCCCTCGACCTCAATAGCTTGGAGAACTGCGCAATGAAATACATGCCTTTCCTCGCCCGACCATCCACCTCGCATAGCTCCCTCATGGTGGGGAGACAGTCGAGGGACTTCGCGGCTTCCTTCGTCGGTTCTTTCCCCTTGTTGTTGTGAGCCCGCTCTGACCAACCCCCGATGGCGGCCTTTCTGGGGCACTTCGAGACTGTTACCTTTGTCTTCTTCCTCGGCAGCTCCCTCCCTCCCTCGTCGGGCCGCTTCCCAGCCCCCTCAACGGGTGCCTCGACAGGAGGCGACGGTGCAGGTCGGCTCGAGGTACGACCCATTGACTTGCTCTTCACCTTTAGGAGATCGAACATGTTTGCAAAATGACAATAGAAGGTTAGCCTAGCTAACTAAGACAAAGCAAATCGATAAACCAGCAAAGCAAGACATACCTTGAGGGGTAGGACTGAGTCCCGCTTCACCCAGCCACGCCTCGGTCATGTCCTTAATGGCCCGAGAAGAGTAAAGGATCCCCTGGAGTATCCCGACCAGTTTCGGACTCCTCATCCGAAAGACAGGAGGCAGCGTGGCTTATCGGCCGAGCAGTCCACTCGGGTCGAAAACCCCACCCCCGACCATGGGAAATAAAGAAAAACCGAGATTTTCAACCCTTATTGCTAGACAGAACCTGAAATCCGCTTGGGCGGTCAAGTAGTACCGAGCCTACCCTCAACATAAGCGAAAGCAGGCCATAAACAAGTCCCAAGTTGGGATGACACCCAACCCATGCCATTCCCCGAGGAACGTCACCATGTAGCGTCGTCAAGAGTCAGGCGTCATTTGCGAGGGAGAGATCCGTCATCCGTCAAGGCAAGCCTCAACCACAGATGATGGGAAAATCAAAGCCCCGCCTCGAGAGCGTCTATCGACAAACCGAAACCATTCGGGAAAGCATCATAAGGGCACTGCCTATTGAAGTTGAAAATGAGGACAAAAAATGACACACTTAAAGCGGGTGATTTTAATACTTGCACTTAAAATAAGGAATTGGGCTAGTGATTCTAATACTTGAACTTGTATAATAAAGAAATGAATCGACGACAACAAGAGTGCACCTCATAATTTTACGTATAATAAGGAATCTATCGAGTACATATGAGACTGGCACCCTACCCCACGCCTTTGAGAGTAGAGGCTTGCCCTAATTATTTTAGGACTGAAGCTGCCGCATCCTCTTCTGATGGAGCTCTCTCGAACCTGATTGATGTCATCGTTCGCTGTAGCATAGGCATTGAAGAGCTTTATACGGGAATGGCACAAGGATAGTTAAGACTAAGGGCAAGAAGCGGTAGACTAAAAAAGTGACATTAACTTCTTTATTTGTAGTCAAAGTCTTAGTTCCCAGCTCAACTCTTATCGTTGGTAAAAGAATCTGAATTCCACTCCTAAGGCTGCCCTTGCCACCACCACCAACCACACTTTAGGCTTAACTATCAACCTACCTTACTTTACACATATTTATATTAGGTTTGAGGGAAGATTTTTCTCAACTGATGAACGAGATCTTCTCGTTCAGTTAGAGAAGTTTGTTCAGCTAACATGTCCTTGAAAGATCGAGCTCCTATCAAGGACGCTGATCTTGGATCAATCCAAGGAAAAGCGTTTGTTGGCCAGAGACTTCGTGAGGGAGTCGACTAGTTGATCAGCCGTGTGGACATGAGAAACACAAAGCTGCTGACGGACGACTTGATCTCTCACAAAATGAAAGTCAATAGCAACATGCTTCATGCGGGAGTGGAAAACCGGATTAGCACAAAGGTAAGTAGCACCGATGTTATCACAATAAATAATAGGCGTAGAATTAGAGTGAATGTGAAGCTCCTTAAGCAAGTTGATGATCCAGTTAAGTTCGGCAGCAGCGGTGGCAATAGCACGATATTCAGCTTCAGTAGTAAAACTGACAACTGTCTTTTGTTTCTTAGAACTCCAGCTAATCATATTAGTACCAAGAAAAATAATATACCCCAATGTAGAGGTTTTATCATCAACATTTTCGGCCCAATTAGCATCAACAAAAGCATGAAGTTAAGAGGAAGATTGTTTATAAAGAAAAATGTCATGATCGATGGTCCCCTTAAGATAACATAAAATGCATTTGACATTAGTCTAGTACAAAGTTGATTGTCGATACATAAATTGGGATAATTTATTAACTACAAAGGAGACATATGGACGGGTAAGGACGAGATATTGTAAGGAGCCAACTATCTGTCGATACTGAGTAAGCTCTATAGCAGGACTACCATCACATAACTTCAGTGATTCATTGGCAGATAGGGGAGTGGTAATCTTTTTTGCATTCTGCATGTTCGTCTTTAATAGCAAATCTTGAATATATTTTCTTTGTGAAAGAAAGAGGCTAGAAGATGTAAATGTAGCCTCGACACCAAGAAAATAACTCAGGTCGTCAAAATCTTTAAGAGAAAATCCAATTGCTTAATAAACGCCTGAACCTCCATAGAGTTATCACTTGTGATAATAATATCATCCACATAGACTAGAAGATATATGGTGCACCCATGTTGTTGGCATAGAAATAGGAATACATCAGACTTAAAGTTGATGAAGCCAACTAAAGATAAGTATAGACCAAGTTCAGTATACCAGGCTCGTGAAGCCTAACGGAATCCATAAATGGCCTTTTGGAGTTTATAAACATGCCATGGATATTGAAGATGTATAAAGCTTGGAGGTTGCTCCATGAAGACATCTTTAGTAAGAGTCACTTGTAAAAAGGTATTATTAATATCTAATTAGCATAAGCATCAGCCTTTGGAGATTGCCAGACTTAGGATAAGCCGGATTGTAGTAGGTTTGACAATAGAACTAAATGTGTCAGTGTAGTTAACACCAAGTCGTTGATTAAATCCTTTGGCCATAAGTCGTGCTTTATAGCGAATAATCGAACTAACGGGGTTCCGCTTAATTCTAAAGACCCACTTACACTCGATAATATTTTATATGGAGTGAGAAGGGGTAAGGGTCTATATAGTGTTATGAAGAAGAGCATCATACTCCTCACACATGACTTGCGTTATGAAGATTTTTGGGCATGAGTAAAAGATATTGGTTCAGCAGAGTCAAGGGAAGGTTTAGTGCTAGCATGTAAGTTAAGAACTTAACATGGTTTAAAAACACAACTCTTGGAATGAGTTTACATTGGATGTCGGGAGGCTGTAATAGTATTAGGGGGTAGGGGTTGAGGATTATCACAGGTTGAGTCAAGCTGAAGGACATCAGAAGTACCCTGGTGAGGTGAAGACAAAGGTTATGGTTCTAGAGACACTTACATAGGAAGAGGAGGATACAGAGGAGAGGAGGGAGGAGGAAGCTGCGGAACAGAAGTAACAAGAGAGTGTGGATCCAACGGAGATGCATAGGAGGATGAAGATGTGTCATAGGAATCCAATGGGACAACAGATTGCATGTGATCCTGAAAGGGAAATACAGACTACAAAAGTGACATGTCTGGAAACAAAGATTTTAGCGATGTAAGGGTCATAATACAGAAATGTATTATGTTCAAGAGAGTATCCACTGAAAATACAAGGACGAGATTGAGACGATATTTTATGGGAATTATAGGGACGTAACTATGAATAACATAGACAGCCAAATACCCTTAATGTTTACATATTATGACGTTTTTGAAATAGCTTTCAAACGATGATTGAATATTGTAGGATAGGAGTAGGAATGCGATTAATAAGGTAGACAGTAGTTTGAAATGCTACGGATCAAAAGGTAGATGGCATGGAAGCCTGATGGAGCATTGTTAGACCAATTTCAATAATATATCGATGTTTATGTTTGGTAGAGCCAACCAATTGAGGAGTATATGGAGGGTACTTGAGATGTTGAATACCGCAAGCGGACATATAAGATACAAGGGCTTTATATTCACCCCCACTATCAGAATAGATGATTTTAATAGTAGTTTGAAAGTAGTTCTCAACTAAGTTCTTAAAATTGAAGAAGACAACAACGATGTCAGACTTTTGATCGAGAGGATATAACCATATATACTTTGTAAAATAGTCTACAAAGATAACATAGAATCTAAACTTGTCAAAGGAGACAACTAACGCAGGACCCCAAATATCAGTATAAACAATCTCAAATAATTTAGAGCAAGAAATAGATGATGTACCAAAAGGTAGTTGATGACTCTTATTGCTAAGACAAGCATCACATTGAGTAATAACAGTACTAGATTTAAAAACAAGAATAGAATAGTGAGAAATTAATTTATGTTGAATAGAGGTCGAGGGATGACTAAGATGTTGACGTCATATGTCAATCGGAGCAGTAGTGGAAGTGTTAGCAGTAGGTCGAGTGAGATATAAGGCTGACGAACATTCATAGATGTTTTGGGCCTCGAACCAAGGATTCTCCGTGCTCAAGTCCTTGATAAGAAAAAAATCATGAAAGAATTCAATGGAAGTATGGTTTTATTAACAGAATTGAGAGACATAAATAAGATTTCTTTTAATGTGAGGTACATACAAAACATCATCGAGTGTGAAAAAAGTGATATGTGAATTAAGCATCGTAGAAGCAGTATGATGATAGGAATTCTATTACCATCACTGATGACGATGTCTTCATTTCCGCCATAGTTGTTGTGCGTCGATAGGTTCTAGAGATCGGAAGTGATGGATTGACTATCAGACGAAATAGTCATGACATTTGCCTGAGGTCAGGTTGACGGAGTTGGGAGGCGAGGTCGAGATCGATAAATTTTTACAGAGTGATCAATTTTGTTACACAACCAGCAGACGATCGATTGACAAAACGTAAGAGGACGACGTGACTAGAAGGAAGCACTCTGATGATAGTTGAAGTTTGAAGGATGTGGAGGAGGAAGAGATGAGATGGTGCCCATAGAAGTAGGAGGAAAGTTGGCCACACCTTTTGAAGTATTCTTGTTGTATTTACAGTTTTACCGTTTGGATTTTTGGTTGAACTGAATTGTGATGGGAGGTCCTAGCAAAGGTCTTGGCCATCATCACGCTTCAGGTAAGCTTCAAAGTCTCTTAGCTTGTAGTAAAGTTCTTCAAAGGAGATTAGAGAGTCGCGTGCTCAAAGTGCTACTTTCAGTTCCTTGAATTCTGCACTCAGTCCATTAAGTGTGTGGATGAGAACTTCTTCATCAGTGAGGGAATAACATATCAAAGCCAGGTCATCAATAATCATTTTGATATGTTGTAAGTAGTCAGCAACATTACTGCCCTCCTACTTTAAGTTCATAAGGCTGGAGAGTAGGCCAAGCATGTGAGTCCTCCAGTGATTCACTAAGATAGTTTGTAATTTAGTCCATGCTTCGACAGTAGTAGCATAGGAGGATATAAGTGGGGCGATGGATCCAGTAACAGAGGCTTGAATTGCTTGAAGAATGAGCCGATCTTGACGTAACCAAAGCTTGTAGGCTGAATTTGGTATTGGGTTGGATTCTCTTGAAACATGGATCATTGTTGGTGGACAACTAAGAGAATCATCAATATAACCCAATGAATTATAACCAAATAAAATATTAGAGAATTGAGCACGTCAGGACACATAGTTACCTCCTTTGGATAACTTTAAGGAGATTAAAGAGGTAACATTGATGGAAATAAGTCTTGGATGTGGAGAGGGTTTGCCAGTAGGAAAGAGAATTGGAGCATTAGAGGTAGATGAGGAAGAGATTTGGGAATCGCAAGGGTGACAACCGAGGAGAAATCAAGAGAAGGCACAGGTTATGAGGCGGACTTATGAAGACAGTACTACTTGAGGGATGAGGACTTGGAGAGAGTAAAAATCCAAACCAGCGTAGAGTTGCCTCCGTTGGTTGTCACTGTTGGATGCGAGCGTATAGCGATAGGCAACGAAGAGATCTGGGAAGTAGGTGATCTCGCTGAGGAAGCAGTGCTGAAGACCATTGAGGGACAGAGAATGGCAGTGTGCGATTGAAGCAGACAGATGATCTTCTTGGGGTTTGGCTCGTCACCGTTGCTCAAGTTTTTGCAAACAAATGAGCAGTACTCCTGGCAATAGGGCAGCAAATACTGGCAGATTCTACTCCTGGAGCTGTAAGGTCGAAAGGAGAAGGGGCACAGGTGGCGTTCTGGCCGTAGGGGTGCCGCAGTAGAGAGGATGCAGCAGTGTGCCAAGCAAGGTAGAAGACGGTACCTGGAGAGCTACTCTAGAGGGTATGAGTGCCGCTGTTTGAAGGAACTAGAGGGCCGTCTTTTCCGCAAGCTTCTTGCAAGAGTTGTCGCAGCTATTGCTTGGCCATCAGATGGTACGTCCAGATCTGGTTTGAGCAGTGGCAACGAGGATACTCAGATGAGACGAGGATGGAGAGTTGTGGTTGTATTGGCATAGATAGAAAACTTTAGTAGTTCTAGGGGCTTCATTGCTAATGCTCTCAGAGCTACGGTCGCAGTGGAGGTGAGATGAGCAGACAAAGAAAGGGAGAGGATGTCAGCTCTGTCATGCTGAAGCTAGAGAAATGGCGTCGATTGAGTTCTGCCGGAGCCGCGGGTGCAGCCGGCTAAGTTTGGCAGTGCAGAGGAAGGCACAGGTGCCAACGAGAAGATAGAGGGAAGAGGAAGCAGGCTCAACAAAAAGCAGGCGTAGAGAGCCGCGGGCAACAGAGTGGATGGACGTGCTGCACAAGAAGGAGACTGGAGGAAGCAACGACTGGTTTGTAGTTGTTGCTGGGAAATGGATCAAACAAATCTGGTGATTCCCTTTATCTCACCACCAGCAGAGGTTGGAAGCCACATCAGTGAAGGGGATGAAGCGACTGGAGATTGAGGGCATTGACGATAGCAAATTTAGTATCATCACCGAGCGTTGAGAAGCGGTTGCTGTCACTGCATTTTCCTGCTCCCCAAGTGGTTGGGAAATTGCAACTATAGAGGGAAGAATGATCGCCGGAACAGAATCCCTCTTGGTCGTGCAGGAGGCAGTCTTCGATGAGGTGATGTTGTCCAAACAACGGTCGCTTGATGTCATGGCAGAGGCTTGTCCTCTGCACTCATAGACAGTCACCAAGATCAGAGAATGCAGAAATGGTTCTGCACCTCGGTTGACCGTCGGACTGTCATGGTCAAGTCACTGGTGTAACACGACTGCATGACCATCAAGGACTTTAGGACCTTGGAGTATGTCGGGGTCGTTCCCACTGACAATGAACTCAAAACTTCCACCCTGGGGCCTACCCGGGGGCCGACCAACTCCTTGGGGCCTCAGACCCACCACCTTAGTAGCACCTAGGAGCCCCTCCAAGGACCGAATAGACGAACTCATAGAAGAAATAATAAATGAAGAAGAGCTATTAGAAGTCATCACAGCCTGCTCGGGAAGTGACCTAGGGGCAAACAAATAAAGGACCTGAGGATGAGAGTAGAAAGGGGAAGACCAAAGATGGAGTTGCAAAAACAAGAACTCATGCAGGCCCAAGCGACGCTTCGTCTACCCGAAGCGCATGACAGCCCACTGTCAATGCCTCGAGCACCATGCCCCCATTAATGGCGGCAAAAAAAAAAAAAAAAGAATGGTGGGGCATGCGTCGCATGCTCACCACATGCCACATGGCCCCAAAACCCCGACGCTAAGCGACAATCATAATGTATGTCGAGGCAATCTCGGCGTCACAGAAGATCTCGCCTGATGACTGTGACTTACCTATGCGACGATTTGGCGTGGCATACACGATAAACACAACAACACGATAAAACCTTGTGCGCTAGTGATGCAGACAGCTCAAGGCACCTTTTGGTCCCGAACTATTACAGACGGGCTCTTAATCCCGATCAGTTCCGGATGGGCTCTTAGTCCCGAGCCATTACAAATAGGCTCTCAGTCCCGACCAGTTACAGATGGGCTCTCAGTCCCGATCAGTTTCAAAGGAGCTCTCAATCCCGACCAGTTACATATGGCCTCGTCAAATGAGACCCTGGGAACCGACGAAAGTAGCATCTCACGCGGAGCAGTACCTGTGGGTCAACCGAAGGCGTCACGCTCATTAAACATCTCAGTATGATCTCCTTCTGCCCCACATGTATAAAGACTCTCACTGTAGCCCACAAGAGGGGGATCGTAAAACTCTTCCTCGAAATTCTTCGACCTTTTCACTATCTCAACTTTCAATTTTCACACCCCGAAGTGCTAACTTAGTCATTAGAGGGGTCACATCGAGCACACACCACCTGGACGACGGCCTTCTTGCAGGTCACGACCGTCATCCGAAGCCGACCCAATTGACTTCCCGACCCAAAAGGTTACCACTGATCGAAGTCCGACATCTTGATCGAGCGCCACTGAATAGTAACATGTTGACTTCTCATCCACTTGACACAAAATCCGCATAGAACCATCGCATTAATTTTCTATTGTGCTCCATATTGAACCGTAAATACTATCTCGTAGTGATTCTTCCATAAGGATATCTAGGCATAGAGCCATCACATTATTTTTCTGTTGTGCTCCTTGTTGGCTCTCTTTGGTGGCTGGGATGGGTGGACATATGAGAAGCAACTGTTGTATTAGCTCTGTTCTAAGTTCTTCCCTTTTTTTTGGGTTGCGGCTCATTGCATTGAAGTGTAACCAGAAATATTGATATGGAGTACACTGTTATACTCATCTCGTTAAATTGATTCATAGTTTTGCAACGAGAATATGTTGAAATTTGATGCGCTCTCTCTCTCTCTCTCTCTGATCACGGTTTGAAGGATTTGCACATTACGAGAAGGATTTGGTGTGTGTTCTTTTAGCTTGCAATATAATGGATATTATACTTGCATTATTTGCTAAATCGCTTTGTTCAGTGAATGAAGAAGGAACGAGCCGCCCACAGTTAATTTTGTCCCGTCCCAAAGGAGTCAAACCACCAGCATTTCAAGTCCAGATTGTGCGGTCCTATCTATCTTTACCCTTTTCATGACCTCTCATGTGAATCGCAATGGAGGCCAGCCATGCTTTTTGCCATGTCTCATACCCTCTGCCTGCCCAATCAATCATATGTGCCGAGCTCACATGTGACTCCCCCCAACTTGCTCGCTCGTCTTATTCGTCGCCATCACTGAACTAAATCTGGTCTCCCCGACAGAGAAGACAGCAGCAGCCGAGTTTAAAAAAAAAAAAAACTGGAAGTAGGAAAACAGTGACTTTGGTGCTCTTTACCGATCATCCATCCGGACTTGGTTTTTTCTTTTCCTACCCACTGATAAGAAGATTGTTGACACATTGCAATAGAAGCATATTCTATGTCCTTGAGACGGTACTACTTGATGTCTCATCGACCGCGTTGAGCCAAGTCTGGTGGTGAGGCAGCATATTTGATTGACCTTAGTGCCATCCCTCTTCTTGTCCTTTTTTGTTAAGGTTAAGGCACAAGTAAATAATTATCATATGGTCGGTCATTCATGAAATATGCCGACGCTGTTCATTGCTTTGACTAAGTGCAAGTGATCTAACCAATTCTCGAATGAAACATCCATAGCAGATGCACAAAAGGTGATAGGGTGAAAACAACAGGGATGAAACTGGTTAGGATGTCATGTGTCATGCATAAAAGGTGTTAGTCCAAGTGTCACTACTGTTCATATTTTGCCAGTGATGCTGGTAAGACCTCTCTCTCTCTCTCTCGTTCATATCATAGCATATCATATCCTCAACAATTCTCTACGTCATAGGTACATGGAGAGAGCAAGACAAGGAAGAGCGAACTCGTTGAACACGAAAGGTGCTCAATCATTGAGCGAGCGAGCGAGCGAGCGAGGAAGCAAAGCACAAAAGATACTTAGGGAGAGCCAAAGTGGTTTACCAAATTAGTAGGCTTAATGACCACAAAAAGTCATGTAGCATTTAGAAGACTACTCCCACCATAAGGCCTCCTTATATCCAATCATCCGTGTCTCCTACTACTTCACGCATGAATGAACAGCAGCGATAAAAAAAAAGAAAAAAAAGGAAAGGCCATATTATATGCGGCAGTCACTAATTGAGTCGTTTGCCGCATTTCTCCTCCTCCTCCACTAGAGGAGAAGAATGGACACTAAAAGACAGCTGGGTTTGGTGATTATGTTCCAATGCCTTATTAATGTGCACGAGAGAGAGAGAGAGAGAGAGAGAGAGAGAGAGAAGAAGAAGAAGACATGCAAAGGAACGACTAAGGCACAGGGCGGTTTGACCACCCCGGTGACCCTAAATGCTATTCGTCCGAGTTGTTAAAGAAATAAACAACAGCTGCTATCGAGTAAAGGCGACACGTCCCGTGACCACAACATTATTAGGCCGAGGTCAAGGCAGGATGAGGAAGGGGTTCGATCGGATCGATGAGTTCTTGGAATCTAACATGTCATCCCATTTTTTTGATGAGACTCAATTGTGCAGGTTGTATGTGCTTGTGTTGGTATGGAGGAATTAAGCTGTGACTCCCAAGCACAGGTAGTAGGTATGTGCTTGTGTTGACATATGATCGATCATGAATGCTCTCTCCATCTGGAAAAATAAAAAAAAGTTATTAGTCCAACCTAAACCGCTTTGATGGTGTGATGTAAAACCTCAACCCGATCCTGTGTTACCATTTCTTATCTCCTCTCTTGGGGGCCCTCGGCACAGAGCAGGTCTGTGAGGCAGCCACATAGGCTGAGTTGGATATCTTGGGAGAAGATTCCGTCACAAAACTAACACAACAACTGCTGCTACCTTTTGCAAACCCCAACCCCTACACTTCCATCAACCTTACCCCCCCTCTGTTTTGATGACACCGCCTCCTCGTCTCTTCCCCAAACCCCAGCTGCTGTGTTCCCTTGTCATCTCCCCATCTCTCTCTCTCTCTCTCTCCCGCTCTCGCTCTCTGATGAAAATGTCCCAAAAAGACCATTAGTAGAGCTGGATCATTTAATGGCGTTTGCTAGGGTTGCCTCACAAGAAAGACCCATCCTCTCTCTCCCCTCTTTAAACTCTCCGTTTCCCCAAGCTACGCACAGCCCAAGGCACAACTCCACCGGACAATAACACCTAAAACCACCACCCCTGTCAGGCGCTCACCATTCCTGATCCCATGCATGCATGCATGCATGCATGAGCCCACCCAAGATCCTTCTCTTCTTCTTCTTCTTCTTCTTCTTGCTACTGCAGCTATCAGTGCTCCGTTCAGATAACGACAGTAACTAAAGTGTAGAGATGGATAAGCACCAGAGGATGATGCTGGCTGTTCTACTGGTGGCCGTCATCTCTTTCCTGCCCCCTTTGGCTCTTGGCCGGCACTTGGACTCCGTGGACATGGAAGTTCTTCTGGAGCTTAAGGAATCGTTCGCCGAGGACCCGCGGCGAGTGCTCGACGACTGGAGCTCGGATAATCCGGACCACTGCTCTTGGACTGGTGTCACCTGCGACATGGACTCCGCGGTGGTGGCGCTCAACCTCTCCTCCTCGTCCCTGTCCGGCTCCCTCTCCCCTTCCCTCGGCCGGCTGACCCGACTCGCCACCCTCGACCTCTCCTCCAATCGCCTCACAGGTAGCATCCCGAGCCAGCTCGCCAGGCTTTCCGCTCTCACCACGCTCTTCCTATATTCCAACCGCCTCTCCGGCACGATGCCCCCTTCGCTCGGCTCGCTCTCCAGCCTCCGAGTCGTCCGGCTCGGCGATAACCCAGGCCTGTCGGGGCCGATTCCGGGCTCGTTCGGCGATCTTCGGAACCTGACCACCATCGCCCTGGCCCTCTGCAACCTCTCCGGCCCCATTCCGAGTCGACTCGGCCGGCTGTCTCAGCTCCAGAACCTGGTGCTCCAACAGAACCAGATAGACGGACCGATCCCCCCGGAGCTCGGCAATTTGGATAATCTCCAGATCCTAAACCTGGCCGACAATTTGCTCGGGGGAGAAATACCGAGTCAACTCGGCGAGCTGAGCCAACTCACCTACCTCAACCTGATGTCCAACCAGCTCGAAGGGACCATTCCAACTTCTCTCGGCAAGCTTTCCGGCCTTCGCAATCTGGACTTGTCGATGAACCAGCTCGAAGGCGAGTTCCCGGCCGAGCTCGGACAACTCAATGAACTCAATTATCTAGTCTTGTCCAACAACAAGCTCTCTGGCCACCTGCCGGAGAACCTCTGCCTGAATGCCACAAACTTAGAGCACTTGTTCCTCTCTGGCAACAACTTCACCGGTCAAATTCCAGCCAGCATAGTCCAATGTCGGTCCTTGACGCAGTTGGATTTGGCGAACAACGGCTTCGCCGGAGCCATCCCCGTCGAACTCGGCGAGCTTGCCAATC
Source organism: Ensete ventricosum (assembly GCA_029747655.1). Classification (NCBI taxonomy): domain Eukaryota; kingdom Viridiplantae; phylum Streptophyta; class Magnoliopsida; order Zingiberales; family Musaceae; genus Ensete; species Ensete ventricosum. The sequence continues at coordinate 10,068,579 of JAQQAF010000009.1, read as the reverse complement.
TTACTGATCTCTTGCTCAATAACAACAGCTTGTGGGGTTCGATCCCTAGCGAATTCGGCAACCTCAGCAACCTTCAGACGCTGGCTCTCTACCACAATGAGTTGCGAGGCGGACTGCCGGAGGAGATCGGCAGGTTGCAGCAGCTTCAGATCCTTTATCTCTACGAGAACCAGCTGTCCGGCGAGATCCCGCCGGCGATCGGGAACTGTTCGAGCTTGCAAATGATCGACTTATACGGGAACCAGTTTAACGGCCGCATTCCGGCGTCGATCGGGCGGCTGGAGCAGCTGAGTTTCCTGCACCTGAGGCAGAACGACCTCTCCGGTGAGATCCCCGCGTCATTGGGAAGGTGCCGGCAGCTCACGATTCTCGACCTGGCCGACAACCGGCTCTCTGGCGGGATTCCTGTGACCTTAGGTCTGCTGCAATCGCTCCAGCAGTTCATGCTGTACAACAATTCGCTCCGAGGAAGCATCCCGGACGAGATGTTCGATTGCCGCAACATCACAAGAGTGAACCTGTCCAACAACCGGTTCAACGGAAGCATCCTCCCGCTGTGCGGATCGAGCTCGCTCCTGTCGTTCGATCTCACCAACAACTCATTCAACCTCGAGATTCCGGCGCAGCTGGGGAACTCGCCGGCGCTCGAGAGGATTCGGCTGGGGAGCAACTGGCTGGTCGGCGAGATCCCGCGGATGCTCGGAGAAATCGGCGCTCTCTCGCTTCTGGATCTGTCGAGCAATTCGCTGACCGGAGTGATACCGGAGGAACTGGCGTCATGCAAGAATCTCACCCACATTGTTCTGAACAATAACCAGCTCACCGGAGTCATCCCGACGTGGGTCGGAAGCTTGCCGCAGCTGGGGGAGCTCAAGCTCTCTTCGAACAGATTCTTCGGGCCTCTTCCCATCGAGCTCTTCGATTGCTCCAAGCTACTGAAGCTGTCTCTCGATGAAAACTCGTTGAATGGTTCGCTCCCGAGCGAAGTCGGCAAGCTTGCGTCTCTGAATGTGCTCGACTTCGCTCGCAACCAGCTTTCTGGAGGAATCCCTGCTTCCATAGGGAGGCTAAGCAAGCTTTATGAGCTCCGGTTGTCGCACAATCTGTTATCGGGGCCGATCCTGATGGAGCTCGGACAACTGCGGGAGCTACAGAGTGCGTTGGACCTCAGCTTCAACGACCTCAGCGGCGAGATTCCATCGTCCCTCGCGTCGCTTGCTAAGCTCGAAGTTCTCAACCTCACACACAATTCGCTGGCGGGAGAGGTGCCGCCACAAATAGGTGAGATGAGCAGCTTGGTGGAGCTCGACCTCTCGCACAACCATCTGCAGGGGCAACTGGATGAGCGATTCGCCCGCTGGCCGCCGCAGTCCTTCGCCGCCAACCTTGCACTCTGCGGGTATCCTCTCCCACCGTGCGGCGCTGCGAGGTCCGCCCACCACCGCTCCACGTCAAGCTCCGCGGCTGTAGCCGCGATCTCTGCCACCGTGACGCTGGTGATCATTCTCCTCCTGATCGCCGCGGTGACAAGGATCAGAAGGCGGTGTACCAAGAGACCAGTCGAGGTCAATTGCGGGTGCTCCTCGAGGACTTCTTCGCAGGCTCACAGAGAACTGATCATGAAGGCCTCCTCCAGGAGGCGGGAGCTCAAATGGGACGCAATCATGGAAGCAACGTGCAACCTGAGCGACGAGTTCGTCATCGGCTCAGGCGGGTCGGGCACCGTCTACAGAGCCGAATTGCCGTCCGGCGAGACAGTGGCCGTGAAGAAGATTCTGCACCAGCACGGGGAACTTCTGTTGCAGGACAAGAGCTTCGTGAGAGAGGTGAAAATACTAGGCCGGATCAGGCACCGGCACTTTGTGAAGCTGCTGGGGTTCCTCAGCGGCAACGACGGGGAGCATCTGTTGGTGTACGACTACATGGAGAACGGCAGCTTGTGGGATTGGCTGCACAAGCCCGGAGTGAGCCAGAAGAGGAAGCGAGAGCTGAACTGGGAGGCCAGGTTGAAGATTGCGATCGGCCTCGCCAAAGGGGTGGAGTACCTGCACCATGACTGCGTTCCCAGGATCGTTCACAGGGACATCAAGTCCAGCAATGTGCTGCTGGACGGCGACATGGAGGCGCATCTCGGAGACTTCGGGCTGGCCAAGGCGGTCGCCGACAGCACCGAGACTGGCTCCTGCTTCGCCGGATCGTATGGCTACATGGCTCCAGGTATTTTGTCGAACACCTGGCCACCACCGTTACTGTTGCATCGACCAAACTTCCAATGCTGCTGCTGCTGTGTGCAGAATATGCGTACTCCCTGAAGGCGACCGAGAAGAGCGACGTGTACAGCATGGGCATAGTCCTCATGGAGCTCGTGAGCGGATTGATGCCGACGGATCGTACCTTCGGAGGAGACATGGATATGGTGAGGTGGGTGCAGTCTCGAGTTGCGTCGGCGTCTTCGTCGTCGGCGGCGGAGCGGGAGGAGTTGCTGGATCCTGCTCTGAGGCCGCTGGCATCGCACGGGGAGTCCTCCATGTACTACGATGTGCTGGATGTGGCCTTGCAATGCACCAGGATGACTCCCGCCGAGCGGCCCAGCTCGCGGCACGTCTCCGATCGGCTGCTCCACATTTCGCTGAAGATTCACAGGGCGGGCTCTGGAAAGAAGACTGCAGTCTAAAACATTCTGATGAGGAATTAGATGATGATGACGGTGATGAGTCGTTTCGGTTGAGAAGCACTACAAGCATTAATGTACCAATCTTTCACCGTGCACCCTCGTTTTGCTAACGGAGCATTGCACATTGTTTGCAATGCCAAGAGAACCTCGATCAACCCGAGTGACTGACTTCATCAGCAATTCCAAGAATCGATCGATGAGAACTCCATTATCAACTTTGCGCCGTGCTCAACCGCCCACCGATCTACGCCTGGAACTGCCATCGAGAACTCTCCGGTGGAATCTACAATTAGGTTTCCAGATTCCACGCTTCAAACCGGTGAATTAATCGAAGCAAGAGGAGAAAGAAGGCTAAAAGGGGGCGGGACAGGTGCGAGAAACGGACCGGAGTTGGTGGCCACGGGGAGGTCCTCCTTGAGCTTCTTGTCCGGTTTCACGAGCAGGGTGACGAAGACGGCCCCCGTCCCCCGTCCCCACCACGGGCTTCCATGGATTCTGCAGTATACCCTAGAACCGATCGATCCCCACCCATCAAGAACTCAAAAACAAGAAATCGGGATAGAGGAATAGGGTTTCGCACTCGAACGCCCAGCGCAATCTCCCACCATCGTTGTCGTCGTCGTCGTCTCTCTCTCTCTCTCTCTCTCTCTCAGAATAATGGTTTGATAGGCCGTCTCCTGGTCTTGGGTTTTCTATTAGACTTCATGGTTGAGCCTAGGCCAATGCCCAATTAGATAACTCATCGTGTTTGTTTGCATATGAGCCCTCGTTCTTGTGAGTAATTATATTGTGGTCCTTCTTCTTCTCCATTGCGCGCAAAACCAACATAGTATTTTTCATATGAGCCCTCCTCATTGGACTATTATATTCCGGTTCTCCTTCTGTTTATTTGCATATAAGTCCTTCTCTTGGTATTAAAAGCATACTTGTTAGCACCGAATTTGATTTTTTTTCACATAAGCCCTCATCTTTAAGATTAATATTATTTTAGTTCTTTTTGCCCTTTGGATGTTGGATAATGAGTATGCATATAAGCCCTTGTCTTTGGGAGTAATTATATTCTGATTTCTCCCACTTTATCATCATATATATCCCAATTTCTACCAATAGAATTTATTAGACTAAAAAACTTAGGTTGCTGTGTATTTTGAAAATAACATATGAATTAAAAAAAATTGCTCATGACAATTATAAAGCACCAAAACATTTCATTTGATGGAGACACGTAAAAGATCCAGAGGATGATGAATCTACAAATATTCATGTTTTATTTGGCTTCTAGCATTCCATTACAATGTCTTCACAGACTCTGAATGTAAACATTGTTCCGAGAAAACAAAAACAAAAACTGAAACAACATTTTGAATCCTCTCTTGACTTCATTAATCTTTGAATCTTGGTGATTGTTGAAGGATCTGCCAGCAAAAGACAACAAAATTAGTACACAGGTATTTACCAGAAACAACATTTTAAGACAGAACTCGACATTTTAGCTCCGATGTTCTTGTCATTCGACTGATCACCAAAATAAGTTAAGAACATGATATAGTTTTTATAGACAACATTAGTTTACCATGATAAATCATTGTCAAGTAACTTCTGCGTCCCCTATAATCTTCCATCCATCTAGTTCACATGCAGCCGGTATTAAAAGCAGGTCCTCCAGTTTCCAGAGGCTTTTAGCTCACTCACATTAAGCAGTATAATTTAGTAAATGAACCTCTGAATGATGGATGCTCAATTCAGTATGTCTTCATAATCTCAATAGCCCAGGAAGATCAGCAGTATATATGATTCAGTGAAGCTCAAGGTGGTGGCTGCCATCCGCCCTTTTCTTTAGTCTCTAGAAATAATACCAAACTTTTTCCCTTTGTATCCAAATCTTTTGGCCAGTCAAATTTTCCTATTCCAATTCAGCACTAATCATCAAATATGATGCCACTTACATCAAACCTGCTTGAATATCTTTGGTACCATATTCTCAGCGAGCGGCAACCAGAGATCCAAAAAGATTGAAGTGTGGGTGGCAGCTGTTCACTTGCAGAGAAGTGGAGTTCAGGACAACCAGTAATAGTCACGCGTTTCAGAAACGAAAGAGACAGTAGACCATCTACATAATAGGGCTCGTAGGAAAAAGTTGAGAAACATTCAATAGAGATGAGCTTTGGACACTCTGAAATAACAAGTTCTTCAAGTATTCTAAAATTATGCAATGGTAGGGATTCCAAGTTTGTGAGGCAGGTAATCTTTAAGGTGGTGAGAGCAGTTAGACCTGGTAATGAATCAAGCAACATCCTCTCATTGCATCCACTCACCACCAGGTCACGGAGGGTTGGAAGCTCGGCAAGAGTATGACTCATGCATTTCTCTACTACCAGCACTGAAAGGTAAGAGAGTTTGCGCAATTCCTTCATCACTGAAATGTTGGAAACATGCAAATTGAGTAGTGAGCTCATGTTGGATGATAGGTCCAAAATCAGCTCAGGACAATTTTTTACTTTTATTTCCTGTACCGAAGGTGAGAGACATGGCAAGCCCCTCAACTTGATACAATCTCTTACTATAAGCTGTCGAAGGGTAGGAAATTCACCATCTGATGCTCCCTGCCATACCTCCAGATCAGCCATGCTCATCAGTTCAAGCCTTCTCAGATACGGAAAACCCTTCGTTGTGTCATTCCCATAAAACTCTAGGCCAATAGATTTTATTCCATGCAATCTCTCTAGGTATAGTTCCATGAGGTATTGCAGGTGGCCTAGAGCAGGGAGAACCTTGCAGTCGGGGCAGGACTCTAGTCTTATGCTTACTAGATTGGAGAAGGAAGGGCTGGAAAGCCAACCAGCAAAACTCGAACCATTGTAACCTCTTATAACAAGTCTGTTCAGGGCGGCATTTGGCTCAAGGCACTCAAGCACCGCATTAGCCTCATCATATGTACAGCCTGTGGAATCGAGAGAAGGTTCCCATTCCAATTGCAACATGTATATGCGTTGTGTATTCAAACAAGCATTTCTTGCCTCTTCAACCGTAATAATATCATTTAGTATCACTTCCATTGAGTCCACACCTGTAGAGAAAAACGAAGAAATAAGAAGAAGAAGAACATTTCAAACTTCTAGGACATCTTTTCTGGAAGAACAATTTCTCTTTGTAATGCCGAAGCATATTAATTCGTTCATTTGCTCGATATCATAAAATATAATAGAATCCAGGAATAAAGACTAATACTAAAGAAAAGACTGTTACACAAAGTCAAACTACTAGAAGTGAGTTTGGCAAACCGCCAAATCGAAAAGCAAAGAAGGGAAAGAACTGAGTTTGGCAAACAGCCAAGTGAAACTACCAAGTCACATCATCTATAGTTTGGCTCCCAGTTGAACATCTAAAATTCGTGACAATCAAACCCACGATAAGACATCTCAATTATCACATTTCCAACACAACATTTTAAGTAGCTGTTCAGTTTGGTTGTTCAATGAAGCTTACTTTTTCTGATAGACCAGGCAATCACAACCTTATGAAATGTTGTTGCTCATTATTTACCATTTTTCCCAACCACCATAATTATGTATCACATCTACAAACCTTATCTTTTCAAGACTTCTTTGTGCCATATGATAAACATGTGCAAGGCCTTTCCCATATTTTATTTTCAAGACCAAGTGATTTTCAAGTTTAGCAGAATCATATTAATTCCCATGGTCACATTACATAACTCATTTTATTTTAGCATTTACAATTTAAAATTTTACATATGTTTATAAGGAACAAGAACACAAAAGGTATACATTTCTAGTAACATAGTGCTGTTATGCATATTCAAAAAACATATTAATCATTTCTGAGTTGTGATATTGGTAATCATGATAGTATAAGCACACCAGTACTGCTCTCACTGTGTATTTAGACAACAAAAAGAAGCTGAACACCAATTGTACATTACCCCAAGCAAAAATAAGTTCCTCTAATTGGAGGAGCTTCAAGATTCATAATTGCTCCTTGGGTGATTAGGATTTTTAGACTAAATAAGTCTTCTAATATTGAAGGCAACCAATGTCAAGATTATAATAAAGGTGGAGCGATCCACTTTATTTCCAAGAATGATGTCGAGAGCAATAGAAATGATGCTTCTGTACATCATTTTATTTCTGAAAAGATGGATGGCCAAGATCGTTGTTGAAGACAGTCTAAGTAAGACATTATATGCTGTAATTTCAAGTTAAAAAAGTTATATGTAATTTAGATGTACATCAACTACAAGAATTTGGAAAGCAATCTTATTGCATTCTCTTCAAGTCTAGAAGCTAAAGAAGCACTTATAAATTAGTACCTCAAATCATGTCTTACTAAAACTATACTATAAGTAGCCAAAACCAATTATTCATGCCATACTTGAGCATTTGCATGTGTGTGTTAGAGGGGGCGGTTGAGAATAGACAGAGAATGAAGCAAAAAAAAGATGGATGGCCAAGAACGTTGTTGAAGACAGTTAAAAAAATATATGTTGTAATTTCAAGTAAAAAAAAAGACTACATGTAATTTAGATGTACATCAACTATAAGAATTTGGAAAGCAAAGCTTATAACATTCTCTTCAAATCTAGAAGCTAAAGAAGCACTTATAAGGTAGTACCTCAAATCAAGGTTCGCAATCTCGTATCGTACTGGCGTATCGATCAACTATCGGTACAGTATGTACTGAGCTGTACCAAGCATACTGGCACATGATACACTAAGGTACCGAGCTGTACCAAGCATACCGGTCCTCTATCGGACCGGTACGTATCGAGTGTACCGAGCGGTACAATACGGTATGGCAAACCTTGCCTCAAATCATATCTTACTAAACCTATACTAGAAGTAGCCAAAACCAATTATCCATGCCACACTTGAGCATTTGCATGTGTGTATTAGAGGGGGTGGTTGAGAATAGACAGAGAATGAAGAGAAGGATTGGATTTCTTGTAGCTATGAAAAGAGAAGGGGAGCTAACTGGAAAGAGAATTAACAGGCACAGAGTGATTGTTGACATATTGTTCAAGTAGATTATTCAAAGTAAAGCATATTGTAAACATACCTCGTATTTTTTGGACATGCAGCAACTTGCTGACATTTCTGTGGCACCAATTTATCAGCAAGGAAGACCTGCTCACCTCAAGGAATCGAAGGCTTGCTGGAATTTGATACTCTGGTAAGAACTTGAGCTTGGGGCATCCAACAATCTGAAGATGCTTAATGGATCCATGTTGCTGTATACCGATAAAAGGGGGAGAGCTCTCATAATATAATGTTTGGAGATTTGAACAATATGAGATCCAAAGTATTTGTAAAGCAGTCAAGTTGTTCAGCGGAAGGCGCTCCAGCGACGGACAATTTACAACTACAAGTTCATTAAGTTGGGGGAGGTGACCTTGTTCAGCCCCAAACCATTCTACCAAATGTTCAATCCTATTCAGTTCAAGTATCTTAAGTGATGGAAATCCGCCACAAAAAAATGTAGGGCCAATATACTCCAGTCCTCCAATGTATTCCAAAGAGAGATGCTTGAGGGATAAGAGTTGCCCAAATGCTGGCAGAGCCGAAAGCTTACAACTCTTGAGTCTAATGGTGACTAATTTGCAGTATGAAGGATGACAGAGCCATTCTGATAGGTGATCGTGCTTGTATTCATGTATTCTGACTTCTTGTATATTAGTGTGGGGCTGGAGACACTGAAGGACCAAAGAAGCATTATTCAGATATCCACTATCCTTACTCCATCGCAGGTCCAGAGTGGTAAGATCGGGTTTGCCTTTCAAATTAGCCTTCATTGCAGCTTCCAGATCAGTAACATTTTCCAAATTCAGTATCTTAAGTTCTCCTTGGAGATCTGCTAAATCTTTGAGTTCTCCCATCCCTGCATAACCATGTCTATTGGGCACTTGAAATTCTGGCAACTGTCGAAGTTTAGTTAATCTTCCAATTCCCTCTGGAAATGATGCACAATATGGGCCATCAAGACATCTTAGGTTAATCAAGTTTGATGTGCCTTGAGGAAGCATAATTTTCTCTACACTATCCCATTCTAACGTTTGGAGGTTCTTGAGGGCACATATTGACTGTGGAAAGCTTTTCAAATTCACACTCACAACACCAAGATAGCGGAGAAATTTTAAGTTGCCAACAGAATCAGGTAACCTATGAAAAAATGTACAATCCAAAATTAGAACTCGTAGGTATTTCAACTTTATGAACAAATCATTCAGGACATTAGCATGTCGGTGACGCATTAAAGACTCGACCATAGTCTCTGAAGTATAGTTCAAGAACAATGTCCTCAATGATTTGGCTGCAAAAAGGGGTCGAAAGTCTGCTTCAGTGGAAGTAAAACAAAAGGTCAATGAAGAATGCCGAACACCACTAGGGAAATTGTGTTCCCTGTCTACCTCCATCCCACTACATTCTTTACCAGGAAGCACATCCATCCTGAAACATTCACCTTCGGAAATAGATACAGCAAGATCATGAACAAGGTCATGCATGACAAAGTATCCATCTTGTTTGCTGTGCTGGAAGAAAGATCGTGAGAGCAGAACATCAAAATATTCACAACCGACGTCCTCTACCTTTCTTCTTCCATCAATCTCAATGAAACCTTGTGCGATCCACATTCGGACAGTCTTCTGCCTCAAAAACTGGTACCCTTTACCAAATATCGAGCAATAAGTAAAACATTGCTTTATTGTTGTTGGCAATTGTAGGTAGCTCAGCATGAGGATTGGTACGATGCTGTCTTGGCATCCACTAAGATCCCACATATTACTCTCTAAGATCTCAGACCACCTATCCTCATGTTCTTCACTGCGTAAAAGCAATCCAAGCACTTTCAAGGTAAGAGGCAAACCTTTGCACTTTTGGACAATTTTCTTGCCGATTTTTACCAGGCATTTATCTTGTGTTCGGCCATGGAATGCTTTTTCGCAGAACAATGACCAGCAGTCATCATCCTTAAGAGGCTCCAGATTGTAGCAAGGCATTGTGCCCATGGACTTTGCAACACTGTGACTCCTGGTGGTCAGTAGAACTTTACTCTCTTTGTGTGCCGAAAGCAAAGGGATTCGCAGGTTCTCCCAGTGGCTTCTGCTGTCGTCCCATACATCATCCAACACCAGAAAGAAGCACTTCCCTGCTACTTTTTCCTCCAGTTCGGATTGGAGCAGATGCAGCTCCGAGAGAAGGCAAGGTTCTCCTGTCGCGCATTCCACCATTGCCCTTGTCAGCTTGATCACATCGAAGTATTGGGAGACATGGATCCACATTCTCACCTCAAAATGCTTCATTTGATCATCGTTGTAGATCAGTTGTGCAAGGGTTGTCTTCCCTAGTCCTGCCATCCCAACGATGGGGAGCACGGACAACTTCGCGGCATTCGACTCCTCATCAGTCGATGGCAGCAGCAGCTGCTTCAATATCTCCTCCTTATCTTTATCCCTGCCAAGCACAGGGGATTCGCCATCCATGAGGCCGCCGGTCGGCCGCCAGCATCGGGTATCGGCACGCTCCGCTCCACCTTCCTCACCCGCTAGAACGACTTCCCTTTCCCTCGATATCTCCTGAAATCTCTCCCTCAGTTCCTTCAACCCCGCAGCTAGGGAGATGAGTACCGAAGGAGCCACGTCGGCGGCAGGAGGGGCCAAAAGAGGTGGGTTGGCATTATCAACCGTGCTACTCCCGCCCTGGGGGCAGAGGAGCTGGTAATTGAACTCCTCCATCACGTCCTCGGCGTCGTAGGCCGAGGCCCTGAGCTGGGCGAGCCAGCGCTTGGACGACTCGTCGGCTGCCTGCTTCTCCTCCGCACCGTGCACGGCGGATCTGATGCTCGTCAAGGTCCGGTGCAGCTCCGCGATGTCTTCCCGTAGCTCGGGGGTACACGGCGGCAAGGCGTTAGATCCCTGGATGAAGGCTCCGAGGGAGTCCACCAGATTCAGGACACGGGCGATGATCGCGACGGCCATCTCTCTCTCTCTCTCGCTCGTCGAGGGCAAAGGGGAAGATAAGTTTCGTCTCCGACGATGGTGCAGTTGAAGTGATCGAGGAGAAGACTAAAAATTAATTTGTTTCTCGTAATTTTTCAAAAAAAAATACAGCTTGATGAGAACTTGATCAGAATTTAATAACATATGACGTATTTTTTTTAAAAACCTCTAATGTTTGACAAATTTTTGCAAAAGCACTCGTGAGTTTTAAAATTTTTATTTTATAAATAACTATTTTACTGAACTCTACATCACATCGCGATCCACATCACCTTTACTATGGTTATGTAAGTACATGGAATTTGCAAAATATCACATTTCTCTCTTTAAACTTCAAATGTTTATTTATATATATATTTTTAAACAAAGTCCTCTTTTGTTTTTTTTTCCGTCTCCCCTCTTTTCTCTTTCCTTTCCTTCTCCCCTCCTCCTTCCTCTCTACTGGCGATGGCCTCCGTAGGGGTGTAAGGGACGGAGGCAGTGTGACATAGAATTAATCTCATTTTATTTTTTATTTTAATAAATTTGATTATTTAAAAATTATTTTACACATTATAAGCTGTCATGTCACATGACAAAATAATTTTGATCTAGTTTATTAATTTACTCAAGGAAAAAACAAGATTCTAAATAAAATCAAATTAATGATTATGATTGAGGATTCTAAATTATGATAAAATATTTTGTGAAGATTGATCTCTACAAATATAAAGGCCTATATCAAAAAATATTATCTTCTTTAAAATGAAGATCAAATTATATATTGATTTGATATAATTATATTTTTTTTACTTTTATATTTTTTTCTTATACTTAGTTTAAAATATTATAATATATTAATGAGAGATGAATAAACGATCTTTTCTCAAAATGATGTGAGGGCATAATTAATATTTTTGATGATATGGATCAAATTAAATATTTAATTATAATTATTAGAAAGTCAAATGATAACTTATATGCTGTTTTATATCTCCATAAATCCAGAAACTTTAGTTTTGAGACTTTTGAATTCAAGAATATTGTTTGTAAAAATCAAAATGCAAAAATATTATGCCTTAATTTCCTTATTCATACACACTTTCCCAAAGAAATGAGAGTTTGCATTAAGATGCGTGCGGCCACATCTTACAGTCGTAAGAACTTACCCTCATCCAAATTGTTAGGAAGTTTTTTTTTTCTATCTTTACAAATTTGAAAACAATATTAAAATTTATAAATTCGGATATAATTTATATTTTTCCTCCATAAATGTGATTAGCATTAATATTTTTCTCCATTAATGTGATTAGCATTAATACATCGAGTGAAATAAATGTATCTAAAAATATAAACTACATAAAATATTTTTAGTATCATATTGGAGTTTCTAAATGATGTTAATTAATCTATGATAGCTAACAGAGACCAAGTATTTGACGGATTCATCCTTTTGTAGGAATGTTAAATGTAAATTTAATGTTTGTGAAGGGGTTTTATGAAATTTCTTGTCGGCTTTCATATTTAGAGATGGGGAGGAACATGTAAGTTTGTGATTTAGTCCCTCGACAACTCCAAAATACGCACACCGCAGAAACGAAGGTCCCTCGATCCGCCTCTTCTGTAGAAAGGCCGACATAAGGAAAGGTTATTTTGTTATTTAGTCCCTTGACTAATTCAAAAGTATCCACATCACAGGAATCCACGTAACAAGGTCTTTTTGTTATTTAGTCCCTTTACAAATTCAAAATACCCACATCAAAGGAAACAAAGGTCCCCCTCAATCCCCCACTTCCACGGAACAGAGAGAGAGAGAGAGAGAGAGAGAGAGAGAGAGCTAACCGTTCAACCCCATGGCCACCGCTCAAACGGGCGGCGATCGTCCGTGCGACCACACCCTGGACCTCCCCGATGACTGCCTGATCCTTGTATTCAACTCCCTCGGCACCGGCGACCGCAACCGCTGCTCCCTCGTTTGCCGCCGTTGGCTCGTCGTCGAGGCTCGGAGCCGCCGCCGTCTCTCCCTCGACGCCCAGGCCCCGCTCCTGGACGCCGCCCCTGGTCTCCTGGATCGCTTCGATGCCGTCTCCAGCCTCGCCCTCCGCTGCGACCGCCGCTCTGAGAGCATCGGCGACGACGCCCTCGATCTCATCGGCCGCTGCTGCTCTGCCCTCGCCCGCATCAAGCTCCGTGCGTGCCGTCGCGTCACCGATCTCGGCGTCTCCGCTCTCGCCGGCTACTGCCCGGCCCTCCGCCGCTTCTCCTGCGCCTCCTGCTCCTTCGGCCCCGCCGGCATCGAAGCCATCCTCCGCGGCTGCCCCCTCCTTGAGGACCTCTCCGTTAAGCGCCTGCGCGGCCTCGCCAACGCCGCACCCGAGGCCCTCCGTCTCCCGGCCTCCTCCTCCGCCCTCCGCTCCATCTGCCTCAAGGAGCTCTACAACGCCCAGCTCTTCACCCCGCTCATCGCCGGCTCCCCCGGTCTCAGAACCCTCAAGGTGATCCGCTGCTCCGGCGAATGGGACCTCCTCCTCGAGGAGATCGCTGGACGGGTTCCCCAGATTGCCGAGGTCCACCTCGAGAAGCTCCAGGTGAGCGATCGCGGCCTCCTTGCCCTCTCCTCCTGCCTAGCTCTGGAAGTGCTCCACCTCGTCAAGACCCCCGAATGCACCGACGCCGGGGTTGCCGCTGTCGCTGAAAGATGTCGCCTCCTCCGTAAGATCCACATCGACGGGTGGAGGATGAACCGGATCGGCGATTTTGGCCTCATGGCCATCGCGAGGGGCTGCCCCGAATTGCAAGAACTCGTCCTGATCGGGATCAGTCCGACGGGGGCGAGCATGGATCACATTGCGAGCAGCTGCCGCGGTCTTGAGCGCCTGGCGCTATGCGGCTGTGAGACCATTGGCGATGCCGAGATCGCTTGCATCGCTGCCAAGTGCACAGCTCTGAAGAAGCTGTGCATCAAAGGGTGCCCGGTCTCAGACCGAGGCTTGGAGGCACTCGCCGAGGGGAGCCCTAGCTTGATCAAGGTAAAACTGAAGAGGTGCCGGGGGGTGACGCTGGAGGGCGTGGAGTGGTTAATGGCCGCCAGGGGAGGGCCGCTAACTGTCAGCTTGGACGCAGTCGAGCTCCAGGAGCCGGATGTGAGCATATGCGAGACTGGGATTCAGGAAAGTGGGATCGAGGAGCTCGCCGGTCTCACGGATGACATTGCGGCGTTAGATCTTCCTTCAAGCAGTAATGATCAATCCACACTGTCAAAATCGCGGGTTAGGAGCTTCTTGGCATCTGCTGTCAGAAAATGGTCGAGTGGGGGTGGCAATTCTCACTAGCCATGAAAGAAATGTACTGTTTTGTTGTAGCTAACTTCCTTATATCATTGATAAAATTATTATTCTTGTTGCTGGTGTTTATCTATACATGTTTTGCTTTGGAATCAAGCATATGCACTAAGTATTCACTTGATGTTATCTTAATCTATACTCTGCATCTTTGCAAACAACTTCTTCATTCTTGTAGAGATGATTAGTTCTGGCGGAAGGATCTCAGTTTTTTTATACTTCTGAAAAGTTTGAGGCTTCTCATATGTTGGTGTTTGTCGTTAGGTTTAATCGAGGCATAACTGTTAAGTCCCAGTATATTGCTTAACCTGGCATGACTGTAAGTTGGATTTGTACTACATGATCGTTATAGGTTGTTTCATATCGACCTGCCTAGAAGTGTGCTTTCATGAAGAAGGTGAAGTAAAGAAGTTTCACATGCCTTTTTTTTTTTTTTACTGTAGCAATAAACTTTTATTGAGCATGCCATTATTTTCTGGACACTTAAGTACAGAGCCTCGGCCTGAAGGAGGTTGTTAGCTACCAAACGGACTTGCAATTATTGTATGCTTCTATTCTAAATTTTGGTCTGAAGGTTGAAAACAGAACATTTTACCACAGACCATTTAGAGTAGACAAATTGTACAATCATATGCCTTTACTCTAGATTGGCCTAATGATGTAATGTTCTTTGTTGCTTTCTCTCTGTTTCCTACGTGTTGCATTTATGTTCACACTTTTGGTTGGCTAAAGTTTGGATAATAACTCTATTTTAGATTAAATGGGTATGATATAACCAAATCATTAGAGCTGATATTTCAGTTGCTTTCTGAAACATGTTAAAGCTACTTAAAAGATGACAAGTTCATTTATTTGCATTTGCTATCCAGCTGCAGAAACAGGATGTGAACATGACTGAAAGTGGGATGGAGGAAAACGAGCTAGAGGAAATATGCAAATGTGCTCTCTTCGATCAGTGAGGAATTCTTAGCATCCACTCTCAGGAAATTGTCAGGCAGGAGAAGTGACTCTCATGAGTCATGAAAGAGAAGATCTCTTTTGTTGCTTGTGTTGATCTTCAGCTATCCACGCATTGACCGGTGACTCGACTAAATTTTTTACGACAATGATAGTATTGTTGTTGTGCCTATTGCTGGTTTTTATCTGTATATTTCTTTTCTTTGGAATGCTATTTTGTCATTTGTCTGTTTAGGATGTGTTAGGTGAATCTTTAGTTGAGTCCATTGATCTTTATGTACAACTTGTTCCATTCTTTCTTAGATGATCAGTGCTTGTGGATAACTTTCTCGACCTGTTTGTGGCTTACATCTCTCGAATACTTGTCTTGAGATTTGGTGGCAGTGATGAGGTCCATGCGGAACCCAACTGTTGCTATGTCGTTCTCCAATAACAATACAGAAGGTGAAATAAATAAGTCACAAACACTTTAGGAAAATTATTTTGAAAGTTTAGTTTACGTATATCTTAAAAATGATTACGTTTGTTTCTAGGCTTACCTTTGATCTTGATATAGGTTAATGTTCACCTGATAGATACTCAATATTCCTCTTTGTACAGATTGACATGTCATCACATTTCTGCTATTGGTTCTTCCCTGAAGACGATGTTGTCTAGAGGTGGCATGTACCTTCATGATCAAGTTATTTCATTATGTTTTTTGAGTTTGCAGTGATTTTTTGGTACATGTATAAGGAAGGGTCTGAATTAGGTGATCATTTCTCCTTTACCTTCTGTTGTGAGTCCCAGATATACTCAGCAAGACGATCATCTAGTTTTTGATTGGACAAAGCTGTTCTTTAGAATTTATTTACCGGGTGATTCTCTAACTGATAGGCCTCTCTTACCATTCTGAGGTGTACAATAGACAATTTAGCCTGGTTCTGAGCATTATATTCTGGATACGAGAAGTATGCTAATCATCTTCAGCCTATTTTTAGTCTATTTATCATTTCAAGTTCAAGAGCGATGTAAGTATTACAAAAATGCTCTCAATCCTTTCATTCTGAAGTCTGTGAGATACATTAAAAACTCCCCGTTAGGAGTTTTAGGATCTCCCAGGATGAGAATCATGGATATATGTGTAGCATGTATTTTCAACCACATAACTTAGCTCTAGAGGACACAACAATAGGAAGTGCCTTAATACCCTAGAGGCTGAGGAGACAAAGTTGGAATCCTCTTGAGGAGGGGTTTGCGCCTCTCTGGCTAGTTGGTGAGACAATAGCTTACCTTTGATCAAATTATACTTCTTCAATTTACTTCAAGTTTTAACTTAGAGAAAATTCTAATCCTACTTCTAGAGGTTAAATATTTTTAGATTGAATTACCTACTGGGTTCTTTACAGAACATGTTGAGCTTCTATTTCTTTAGTTGGTCTATAATGAAAAGAAACCAGTGTTAAGAAAAAGATTGAAGGTGCTAAATACAGTACAATATACGGTAAACTGGAGTGACAGAATGAATGAGACAAATCTTACTCCAATAATTAGGTTGTTTAAATATTGTCAATGCGACCCCATGTCTTCTTGGATTGATTGATTGCTATATCTGGGTCAAGAAGAGATCAATTATTTGCTTATACCAGTTAATGGATGTAGAATTTGCATCTTAATGCTTAGAAATCCTATTTATTGGGGCAGTAAATATTAAATCTTGTACATTTGGTGACTTCACTATCCTTATCAGTCCCGCAGAGATACTGGAAACAAGAGAACCGTTGAGGTTGGTCGACTGTTGAAGCTCTCTTTGTAAGTTCATAATTCTTTTTGGCTATCATCTGACTGGGTAATTAAAAGTTTATGCAGGATCGCAGTGGTGTGAAAAGAATGTTATATTTCCTTTATGATGATACAAAATATGGAAACCTAATTTCTTAGTGAGTACTTCTGGAAAAGCACCTGAAAACTACTGAAGTTTTTTTTTTTCTTTTTCCCTCTTAGCCAAAGTATTGCCTTTACTAGCTCGGTACAGAACAGCTAACAACCTTTGTATGTTTTGAGCTAAGAAGTCAAGAATCTGGTATCCTTTTCCTAAACTCTAGCTCATCTCTTGGTGTTTATGTTTAAAACAGGATATCGGCGGCGTATTATTCTGCTGTCTCAAATTTGTGATTGCTGTAAGTATCCATAATATTCATGAGCCAGACACTCATTTAGTGTCGAAGCTGCCAAGCATAGTGTGTGCAGTATGACATGTTTATAGTTCACTTTGCAATGTGATGTGTGTTCAAAATTAGAAAATTTTCCTTAATGTTGTCTGTCTGCTGTGTGGTTAGGACTTGGGGAGACACCCAAAAGTATGGAGCTTCCAAACCAGTCCATGATCAACCACCAGCCCTCACCAGTGACAATCACAGCAACCATGGTAACATCACATCTTCCCTTCTCTTCTGTTCTTCATCTTCTTTATTCTGCTTGATGCTGGTCTTGGAATATACGCATGCAACCTGAACCATAATTTAAGTAGGATCGATGGGTGCCACTCCATCAACTGCATTATTTGTGAGCTGTTGTTGTTCATCTATCAACTATTCTTCAACCTTGGAGTCAAATGAGGTTTCAGAGAACCCTCATGTGTCGGTCTTGCCGGACTTTGAAAACCTCGTCTACCGGTCTTTGACATTTAGAAGCCCAGCAGCCTCAGTTCCACATGGTAGCACATGTGTTTGGCCTTCACATTAAATTAGGCATGTCTGTAGGAAATCCCATCACAGGGAGGGCTCCACAAGTATGTCGTCTTGTTCTTGTGCATCACACAACCGGATTGGACCGGTCGGTTCACTGGGAGTTTAATTTAATGTAGGAGTTTTAATATCTGGTTGACCAATCGGACCGGTCAATTTTCCGATGGCTCGAGACTTGGCCGGATCGTTGTCCGGTCTGATTTGGATGACGGAAACGACGACCCGATGCGTCGGTGTTGTGACAACTAATTAGCTTGGAAAAGTTGAACACGTCGATGGGACTTCCACCCACCTTCCTCGCCACTTAATTCATGTTGCATACGACCCGAATGGAATGGGTGATATAATAATATGTTTACTGGCCCATAGTTTTGCAAGACATTGTGTCTCTTTCCTGATCACTTGGTTTTGATGTCGACTTTGGCACTCCGAAACATACGTACTTCCATCTGTGACATTAGCAATGGCAATCTGCCTAACTTACACGACCCAATTTGACCATTGATCAGGCTGGAATTGGATGCATACAGAAAAATCTTTACAAGTTTCCTGTCAAGTTCTGTATCCGTCATCATTCTTATGCACCAAACCTTTGTGTCTATTAGAGTTTTTGTTGATTTGTTCTCCGATTAGTACGTTAGAAAAAAGGTGGTGGAGGTCAGATTAGAATATATATTATGCAGATATATTTCCTGTTTCTCGATTACGGTCACATCCATCCCCATCAATTCTTTCCTAGTTTGGTGGCGCCATCAAGAATAGCGGGCCACCAATTTAATATGTGGTGGTCAAATAAATATATGAGTAACTTTTTCCTGTACTCTCCAAATGTGAAGGAAATTAGAGATTATTGTCAATTTTGAGGTGGGTTGTCAATGATCTATAAGATAAGCCATGCACAAAAAATGTGTTGGATTAGGTCCAGTCAGTAACTATGATCTGATCAAATCATATAAATTAAAAGTGTTTATATTTGTCTAATGAACCGATTGGGTGCGGCGGGTTTACGCAAATCACCAGGAAATGGGCGATTCGGACCGAGCTCCGAACCCGGTCCGGTACCCGAACCCTCTTTTCCAGTCATCTACCTGACGGAGAAAACGAAAGCTTCCTAATCTGTCCAATAAGCGGAGGCACCCAATTTGGGCTCCACCAACTTCTCCCCCAAGCCACGCTACCTTCTCCTCTCTCTCGCCCCGCCCATTCTTTCCCTCTTCCTCCGTCCTCCCTTCAAACCAAAGCATTTCCGCCTCTTCTTCGTCCTCCTCCATACTTAGGCACTACTCCACCCTCACAGCTCCAACCCCACCTCTCTTTTCTTGCGCTGCTCCTTCTCACCAAACCTCGTTTTCATTACTGTCACATCATCCCCTCCCTCCCTCTCTCTCTCTCTCTCTCTCATTATCAGTCAGTAGTTTAACGTGACAACTTACCAGCTTTACTCAATTGTTATTCACACTCTTGCCTTCCCTCGACGGCCTCCTCAGACAGCCAAGGAGGAGGCGGAGGAGGGGAAGAGGAGCGAGCGGCGGAGATATGAAGCTGTCTTTGCTCCAGAACCAGACCAACCGCCGGGCAGGTGGCGGTGGTTACAGGCCGCCGGATGTCGGTGGTGGTGCCGGACAGACCGACGGCGTACTCCGCTCGCCCTCCGCCGTGTTCTGGATCGTCCTCCATGGCCTCTGCTGCGTCATCAGCCTCGTCCTCGGTTTCCGCTTCTCCCGCCTTGTCTTCTTCCTCCTCTTCTCCTCCCCCTCTTCCACCTTCACCACCTCCTCCACCTCCACCGTCTTCACCTCCGCCCCCATCATCCACGCCGCCACCACCACCACCACCATGACCACCACCACCACTACGACCACCACCACCCGCACCCAGACCCTGGCCGTCACCCTCCCCACCACGCCCCCTCCCCCGCCGCCGTCGGCGGAGGCGTCTCTCGCGGCGGCCAACACGACGCAGAGTCGCGTGGTGGTGGGGCGGCATGGGATCCACATCCGGCAGTGGCCGTACCCGGACCCGACGGAGGTGATGCGGGCGCACTGGATCATCGAGCGAGTGCAGCGGGAGCAACGGCTGCAGTACGGCGTGCGGACACCTCGCCGGCTCATCGTCGTGACCCCGACCTACGTCCGCACCTTCCAGGCGCTCCACCTCACCAGCCTCCTCCACACCCTCCTTCTTGTCCCCTACCCCCTCACCTGGCTAGTCATCGAGGCCGCACCAGCCGGCGATTCCTCCAACGACACCACCACCCTCCTCGCCCGCTCTGGCCTCCCCTTCCTTCACATCTCCTTCCCGGATCCCATGCCCGACAACTGGGCCGACCGCCGCCTCACCGAAGCCCGCATGCGCCTCCGCGCCCTCAGGTTCGGCAATTCCTCCCGCCCTCCAAGCTACGCCAAATCCGACGATAAAGGTTGGATCTTGATTTTGTCTTCTTGGAAACAGAGTGGTGAGGGAGAGGAGAATGGACGGGGTCGTGGTTTTCGCCGACGACAGCAATGTGCACAGCATGGAGCTGTTCGACGAGGCGCAGAAGGTGAAGTGGGTGGGCGCCGTCTCCGTCGGAATCCTCGCCCACTCCGGGCGATCCGGGGCCGGCGAGTCGGAGCTGAGCGAGGAGGCCAAATCCCCCGTGCCCATCCAAGGCCCGGCTTGCAACTCCTCTGGGGACTTGGTCGGGTGGCACATCTACAACCCTCTACCGCACACTGGCGCCACGTTCGTTGGTGCGGCCAAAACCATGCTGCGGGCGAAGATGGAGTGGGCCGGGTTCGTGCTGAACTCGAGATTACTGTGGAGGGAGGCCGAGGGAAAGCCCGAGTGGGTTCGGGATCTCGATGCCATCGGCAAGGTTGGAGAGCAGATTGAGAACCCGCTGGTTCTGTTGAAGGATGCCTCTTTCGTCGAGCCTCTGGGGAATTGCGGTAAGAAGGTTCTTCTTTGGTGGCTCCGTATCGAAGCCCGCCATGACAGCAAGTTTCCACCAGGGTTAGTATATGAAACTTTTGTTCTGATCATTGTTGTTCTTGTATGAATTTTGCTTACTCCATATGTTATGTCTGATAGTAATTGCTCTCTGAAGCTTCAATTTTCCTCTGATAGTTATTGAGAGTAATCTTTCATAGGAGGAATCAATTATTTTTTATACTACTAACATAGAATCCTTATGTTCTTTGTTTTGCACTTTGCAATTATTTGATTGATTCTGATTTGGGATTACTTTATGCATCTAAATGTTTTAGGACATGAAAGATGGGACTACATCCTTGATTCTTTGCATTCTGCTCCTTCAAGTTTATGGTACTCTTTATGTAATTACTGCTTTCGTATTGCCATGTTGCTTAGTAATTTGTTCTGCATATCATTGTTTGTGGGATCATACTTTCAGTTTCATATGTTGCCAGATTGATCTTGGAATAGTTCAGGCTTGGGGATCTCAACCTACACCGGAATTCTGGGGGGTAATAGTGGGTTCCAAAAGTAGTCTCAGACCCTTCAGGTGGTGACATCGGGTGAAAATCCAGAAACCCCTGGGGTTTGGATGGTCCATGGATGGAGGAGACATGATCCATTGTTCATGCATCGAGAAGGCATGATGACAGATTGTTTAGGAAAGCGGCCTAGAGTATCAGGCCAGAGTGCGCCTAGACTTCCCTAGTTGGCCTCAAATAGGATCTCAAGATCGATCTATATCAGGGAGGACTCGTCGGTAAATAGGATCCTTATTGGACTTGAATTTTAGACAACTTTTCTGATCTGTGTTTGTCCAATCTGTGGTTAGGTTGGATAGGATTCTAAGTAGAAGAAGAAAATTTTTCTTTCCATGTACAGAGTACAAACCTCGAGGATCCTAAGACATGCCATTCGACCAAAGAAATAACCTAAAAGCGATATGCACTTGTTATCCTTAACTTATCGATAATGTCATGAAGGTTCAAAGGTTTTTCTCGGCATTTGTGTGTCCCAGGTTAAATTCTGTGTCCTTACCAAACTTGAAGTGCTCCTTTTATATGAGACCCTATGTGATTTGCTCCTTGATGTTTTAGTCATTCATGGTCCTCATCTACTCTCTGAGATGGTTAATAAATTACACATTGAATTCTTTTGCTGGGTTGTGGATTCACAGTGACTAGGACCTCCTAATTAAATTGACCGTGAAAGTGGTTGGACTTCATCTTGCACTTCATATATCAAATTGCAGTACTCTTAGAATGCGGGAACCACTTAACTTGATGGTCGATTTCTAAGGACATCATTAGTAGCTACTTCTAACACAGAAACATTCATATGGTGATCTTTCTTAATAGCAAAGTGGTTCATCACTTTTGTGTCCTCTGCAATTACAGATTGTTTCTATTGATCATGTTGTTTGACTTCTTACATTTTGACTATGATAGAGCAACAGATATTTGGCTACTGTCTTTTACATACATTACTCTATCACAATTTAATTATGGTTGTTCTTTTTCTCCATATTTTACAAATTGACAAACTAATACCCTCGGCTTTCTTGTACTGGCTGTGATATGCCCTGTTCTAATGCAGCGATGACTTGTATCAAAGAATCAGGTTGTAGTACAATTACATTTGAAATTTTCTGTTAAATTTTCTCTCCTTAGGCACTAATTAAATAATCATTTCTTATGATCATCAGCCTTGCCTTGAATAAAATGCTCGCTTGTGCTCTATCAACTTCCATCACATTATTTTCAATGTTAAATTTGGCTACTTTGTGAATGCAGATGGGATATAGATCCTGCTGTTGAGGCAACCATCGCTGCAAAGCGCACTACATGGATCGATTCTCCACCTGAGCTTCCATCTCAAATGATGGTTAGCAATCAAGAATCACACACTTCAAGAAAGAGTATGCCATCATGGAGTAAGCACACCACTCGTCACGAAGAGAAGCATGATTCATCGGTCGAAAGAGGCCAAAACTGATCGACAAATCGGCACCAATGCGTGCCACATAGGTCTGTAAAAATGAATTTAAATAACTTTCAATTGTTCATCATATTTGCTTCCTGACAACTAAACATGAGTAATCATTGTTGATCAGGCATTTTCCAGCTTCATGTCAAGATCCATATAACACACCGGGTTGCAGCGTTCGACAACTTGTCTTCAAATAATTATCTTTATACTGCCACGAGGCTCGGGATCAGCAATCAGCAATGCCAGTTGAATGATGGAACTGTCTCAATTAGCACTCATTATCTCAAAGATCATGCGATGCAGCTCAGACAAAAATGTTTTGGCACTGGAAAAATACTTGAGAACTTCATTTGCTTAGTGAATACTACTACATTAATCGTCGTTTATAGCAAGTCAGCATTATTTGTTGCACGTTCTCTGAGGTTTCTAGCGTTCAAATATACATCCCTCTATTCTTTTGACCCTTCCTGTTCTTGATGTATGTCAACGAGTAAAATCTAGTCTTTCAATCCATGGTTGACGATGGCTTTTATATTACATTGAAGTTGATGTTTATGTTCAGCAGCTCTCCATAATTTACAGTGACATGCAAAATAAGCCATCACATTGCACACGCTACCACCATTATTAACAAGAAGGTGCATGAAGTGTGTTGGAGGAAGAAGAAAGAAGAAGAAGCAGCAGCAGAAAAGGGGAGGACACGTTTTCTTGCAGCGTAGGAACAACTCACACGGACGTGGAGGAGCTGCGCATGGAAGTCCGTCCCCAGGCGTAAACCCTGCCGAGGTGGGCGACGACGCAGGCGAGGACGCGGCTGACCGACCGCGACACGAAGCCGACGCAGCGCTCGAATGGGTCGCGCACGCACGCGTGCCAGCCCGGCGCGCGCTGCCCCGGCGGCCGCCACCACGTCATCACGATGCAGCTCTCGCTGCGGCTAGCTCTGGGGGCGTAGGCGGGGCGGTGGCGGTGGCGGTGGCGGTGGAGGATGATGATGTCACGGAGGCTGGTGTAATGGTGGAGGTCACGGCGGGCGTCGACGGTGCTGTGGCCTCGAGAGGACCTGGACCTGGACTTGGCCGTCAGCTGTTTCATCTCCGTCTCCATGTCTACCGGCTGTAGCTTTGGGTTCCGATTGGCTGCTATAGCATGGTAGTGCAAGCAAGCAGTAGAGGAAAGGGAAAGGGAGAAGAGAGAGAGAGAGAGAGAGAAGTAGAAGAGAAACGAAGCCCTTCCATGGATGTTGGCTGATGGTTGAGCTTTTGGCGGGAGGTTGGCTAAATCGTGGTTGATGTCAGTTTCTTGACCCGGACAATTAGTGGCTTCCTTCATTTAACAGCTAAATAAGTTTGTTATTTCTATAATATGAATCTACCGACCATATGAATATGAAACAAATATTCTAATAACTAATATATATATATATTATGTCTTTGGTTCGGTAGAAGCATTAACTCATTAATTTAATATAGAGAATATGTTTATATTATGTTCCTCTGTGGACGTGGACTTCCAAGTGCAAGTTGGTACGAGTACTCGCAGCAGCCGACAGTTTAAAGCATGGATATATGTGACTGCCATCGCTCAACCCCCTCCCTATTCCTTCCTCTTCAATCATTTCATGTGGAGATCAGATACATACATCACAATGTCCAAATCTTCCAGCTGTGTCTGTCTGTATTCCTCGCCCACTCATTGGTTTCGTCTCACGACGACTTCATCCCTTTTCTCGTTGAGGTATATATAACATAAACATGAGAGATAACTTTGAAAGCATTTTAGAAGCAATTACATGGGTTGCGGACGCAGCTTCCCGTTCATGCAATTAGTCTTCCTCTCTATGCTGCTCGTTCCCACCCTCAGTAGCGGCAGTGGCAGTGGCAGTGACAGAGAAGCCCTTGAGATCGGCATCGGCATCGGCATCGGCGTCGGTGTCGGTGGTGGCGCTGCACCTTCGACACCTCAGCCCGAGTGCCCTCCTCCACCGCAGCCGCAGCCGCAGCCGCAGCCGAGCGACTTCGAGAACATACTGCAGTACCGTGCGTACTTCGTCATCCAGCGCTTCAAGAAGACCGTCACCTGCGACCCCAAGAACAAGACCGGCTCCTGGACGGGGTTCCGCATCTGCAACAACGACGGCCGCGGCTACCAAGGCTTCTACTGCGAGACCCCGCCGGGGCTTAACAACATGCGCACCATCGCCTCCGTCGACTTCAACGGCTTCACCCTCTCCGCCCCAACCGTCTGCGGCTTCGTCGACCAGCTTCCCGACCTTGCGCTCTTCCACGCCAACTCCAACAGCTTCGGCGGTACCGTCCCCGCCCTCGCCAGCCTCCCCTTCTTCTACGAGCTCGACCTTAGCAACAACCGCCTCTCCGGCGGCTTCCCCGCCAGCGTGCTCCCACTCGTCAACCTCGCCTTCCTCGACCTCCGCTACAACGGCTATGCCGGGCCCGTCCCACCCGCCGTATTCCTCATCCGCACCGATGTGCTCTTCCTCAACAACAACGGGTTCACCCAGAGCATCCCGCCCAACCTCGGCAGCACCACCGCCGCCTACCTCACCCTCGCCAACAACGACTTCACCGGCCCCATCCCCAGCTCCATCGGCAAGGCCTGCGACACCCTAATCGAGGTCCTGTTCCTCGGCAACCGGCTCTCCGGCTGCCTCCCCTACGAAGCAGGGCTCCTAAAGAAGGCCACGGTGTTCGACGCCGGGTCCAACCAGATCACCGGCCCCATCCCCCTCTCCTTCGGGTGCTTGCAGAAGGTGGAACAGCTCAACCTGGCGGGGAACCTGCTCTACGGGGAGGTGCCGGACGTGGTGTGCCGGCTGGCTAAGTACGGCCACCTGGCGAACCTCTCGCTCTCCGACAACTACTTCACGTCGGTAGCGCCCAGCTGCGCCGGCTTGATCCAGCAGAAGGTGTTGGATGTGAAAAAGAACTGCATTCCCGGGCTGCCCAACCAGCGCTCGCCGGAGGCGTGCGCCTGGTTCCTGAAGCGCCCCAAGATCACCTGCCCCAACGCTCACTACATTCCGTGCCACCTCCCGTGGGCGGGCAGGGACGAGCTGGATTCGGCGGCATCGTCGGCCCCGGCAGTGGACGGGGCCAGGGATAAAAGCCCGGCGTCTGGATACACCACCTACAAGGCCCTGCGCCACCATGACGAGCCATGATCGAGACAGAGCAAGAGCGAGTGCAGCTCTCTTCGATTATTGACATCGATCTACTTGTACTTCCAGTGTTATTGTAACAAATTGCAGCGTATTAATACAATAAATGCAAATGTTAGTTTAACCGACAAAAATCTTCGATAGTTTATGGTAAGATTTTGATCCTTTATTCTTTATAAAACAAATAAAAATAAAAACTTTCTTCTCTCTCATATATATATATATATATATAATTGTTTCTTCTTATGCATACCTTTGTCAGCCTTAATTAAATATGTATCATAAATTTTAATATGATTTGAATTGATTGGAAAAAATCTGACCCACGACCACATCTATTGATGACTCCTCATCAAGAGACTTCCAAGAGATGCAGTCAAAAGAACCGCATTCTATTCTCAGATGCCCACTCATCAATAGCATTCTTGGAATTCTTATGGACCCAATTCGTTGCTATTATAAAGAATCTAATCGCAAATGTCTCTTCTTTAATCTCAATCATCTTTAGTAAAGAAAAGAACAAAGTTGGTGTTAGGTGACTGTCGAGCATCCTTTATTTATCTTTATGTGGTCCGAGCACGACCTTTCTTTTTTTTTTTTGCTCGCATTATTTGGGGAAGAACATTAATTCCCACATGAGCTACCGACCTATATATATCATTCATTTTGTGTTTGGCATTGCAATAGGAGTCCCCCTCTCACGTTGATTAGAAAGGGTCGGTCAACACACTGTTTGATCTAACGAGACAGAGTTAGGCGCCTATGTTTTGTAATTGGTTTTGTGGTGTGAAATTGTATATACTACGCTTACAAATTAGATTACATATTATTCGACGACGGTGGCGCCGACGCCGGTCCCTCGGCATGGCCGGGAACGCCTTGGTTCGTCGCACCCGCGCACTTCACCCGGTGTCTCCCTCCCCCCCCCCCCGCAACCCCGGCAGGCCGCGCCGCCGTTGTTCCAGGCGGCGTCGCTCGCCGCTGCAAGCATCACCCCTTTGCTCTTGTTCGTGCTTGCCGGCCCAGTAACAATATCCGAATCCGGATCAGTTTCACTGTCGGATCTCCTCCGATCCGATCAGGAAAACAACGAGCTTGTTCTTGGCCGGGCCCATCACTCCCTACACGTGGCTTCAGATAATACCACTTCCATACGTCCTATTTGTACCCGTTGCCACGGTACCCATGTTGAACTTAAACAGCTCAGGAGTCGAAATCGGGTCCCACATCGATTGTGCAGCCAACCATAAGGCAGGTGGACTAGACCGGGGAGTTCGAAACGGGCTCCGCGTTTTGCCACCGCAGCATGAGCCCTGCGCTTTTCCCTTCGGCGCATCATATCCCACCGACGCATTCCGGGGATCCTCTCCAAGCATAGACTTAGTCGGACAGCGGGACCCACGAGTCAGTTGCGGAGACTACGGGATTTGGCGAAACCCGTGAGGTATTTTGTAGAATGTTTTACAAGCATTGTTGCAAAAGATCCACAATCAGATCTTTGGATCCAAATCGGCCGTCGCGGAATGATTGCGCGTTCGTTTAACTCGCGTCACCATTAAACACACGTCTGAGGTACCCTCTAACCCATGTTTTTGGTATACCCACTTTCGCACCTGCCTCGTTATTGGCTAAATAGGACGCAATCCGCGCAGAGCCCACCTTAAAGAACTCAGGCTTGTGACGCGGGTACCTATACCTCAATTGGCTCTGTCTATAGAAGTCACGGACTCTTCCATCCCCTTTCCCTCCGAGGGACGACCAGAAGAAGTCCAAAGATGGGATCTTTGCCGCCCCCTACGCCGGACCTCTCGGTATCCGCCGGGAAGATTGATACTGGCGAGCTCGGCCTCCTGTTCCAGGCGCAGCGCCACAATCTGGAGCACTTCTTCGACCACCTCGACCTCGCCCAGACGGCGCACTTCGCCCAGACCCTCCTTGACGCCCCCGGCGCCATATTCTTTTCCGGCGTCGGCAAGTCCGGCATCGTCGCCCACAAGCTTGCCCAGACTCTCGCCTCCCTAGGCTTCGCTCGCGCCTCCTTCCTCAACCCCGTCGACGCCCTCCACGGCGACCTCGGCGCAGTATTCCCGGGAGACCTCCTGGTCCTGATCTCCAAGTCCGGCGCCTCCGAGGAGCTCCTCACCCTCGTCCCTTGCGCCCGGTCCAAGGGCGCGCGCCTCCTTTCTCTCACCTCTGCGGCCGAGGGCGCCGGCAACCCCCTCTCCGCCCTCTGCGACGTCAATGTGCACCTCCCCCTCCAACGCGAGCTCTGCCCCTTCGGTCTCGCACCGGTCACCTCGGCGGCTATCCAGATGGTGTTCGGGGACACCGTCGTTGCTGCCCTCATGGTCGCGCGTCGGCTCACCAAAGAGCAGTACGCGGCCAACCACCCCGCCGGAAAGATTGGGAAAAGCCTCATCTTTAAGGTTGGTTGAGATCTCGTTATTTGTTTCTTTGCTGTTGTCTTAACAAGACTGGTTTTTTCTACAAGACATTGATTGTCCAAATCCGCGACAGAGCAATTTCAATGTCTTCCTCTTGAAGACATCCCAAGAAATACAACATATTTAGATGAATTTGGATTGTTTGGAAATGGGTTCTGATCTGGTATTTATGCAGCTGCTTAATTATTTTGCTTGGATCTGGATTTTATTCTCTTGGTATTACAATTCAGGTTGGCAATTTGAGCATATCTGCACATTGTATTCTGCTGAATACCAAAACTTGTCCCATCTAGAGCTGTCTTTTCCTCCTTTGAGATGGAAAGATTATACAGAATGAGGAAGGTTCACTGTTGGGTGGATTTTTTTTTTTTTTTTTTTTGTCCCATGGAGAAATAGTTGATCATAAAGAAATTTTTGATGTAGATTTTGTAATGTATATTCCACAATGTAAAGAACACACATATCTGCACTGCTTTAGTTATTTTCTTCTTATGCACATGCAATGTGGCTCCCTAATGGAGGATTTGTATCTCTTTCGAAGTCATTATGAGATAATGTAGTTCATTTAGTGCATTCATAAATTCATGTAGCAATTTTGATGAGAAATATATTTTATATTAATCTTTGCTTCTTCGGTCCTGGCTTTATGCCTTGTGTCTCCGATGAATTCAGTGTGTCTCAAGTTTGTGGCATTACCAACAAGTAAGATTCTGGATTGCAGATGTTCTGCATCATATATTTCCTGGTTAGGCATAGGTTGTATTATGTCGGAATAATTGTCACTCTCCGCAATTTTTTCATTGACAATGTATCCTTGTCTTCTCTTTGAGTAATCTTTAGGACAATTGTAAAAAAAATTATGTACTAATGATACAACATATTTCCACTTTAATGTTAAAACTGCGGTAGCTGTTTTGCTTTATGCTGTACTTATTCAGCCATTCTTATGCAGGTGAAGGATGTAATGAAGAATAATTCTGAGATTCCTTTGTGCAAGGAAGGAGACATGATAATGGATCAGTTGACAGAGTTGACAAGCAAAGGGTGTGGATGTCTGCTCGTTGTCGATGAGGAGTTTCATCTAATTGGAACCTTTACAGATGGTGATCTCCGGCGCACCCTCAAGGCCAGTGGTGCCAACATCTTCAATCTCACAGTCGGTGAGATGTGCAACAGGTAGCTGGTATATCTTTCTTAGTAGAATTTCTGAATACAATTTGTTCCTAGAGGAGTCTAGTTTCTCAAATCTCCCAATTTCATATCCCAGTCTATAGTCTTGGTGAGGTGTGCAACATGTTAGATTGTTTCCTAGTGTTTAGATGTCTCTTTCATTTTCAGTTTGTAGAAAAGATTAGATTCTACAATTATCCCAGTTCTAATGGTTTGCAGTGGTCTTTGAATTACCAACACATGAACACAACTCTATTATCAGTCCAGAAAGAAAGGCAAGGTGCTGAGCATAACAATCGTATACAAAAGCACTTATGTTGCTTTATAATAGAAAACTGCAACAGTTTTCTAGCAAGAATAAATCTCAAGACCACAATATGATCGTAAAAGGTATAGCTTGATCGAAAATGGATTTTGTGTCATGGAACAAACTGGTGCGATGGAAGATCTTTTCTGTCATTCAAACTCAGACAACAGACTCGGAAAAGCATCTGCTCATCGAGCTGCCATTCCTGAAACACTGATTCATCACATGAATCCTCAAAAACTTATCTTGGCAGGTGAAACTAGTAGGTCTAACCAACCAGACATGACCATTTTGGTGTTATCTCATTCCAATGTCTTTTTCCTCAACATTGGTTCATATGAATGATTTGATTTACAAATTATATTTGTATGTTCTATCATCCTTGGTTCATCCTTCCCTTTTCAGCTGAGGAATCAAGTTAGGGCCATCCAAGTTGGAAGCCACTTTGAATTAGTTTTTCTTTTTGCCGAACAGAAATCCAAGAACAATCAGCCCGGACGCCATGGCAGTCGAGGCGATGCAGAAGATGGAATCACCCCCTTCTGCCGTGCAGTTCTTACCCGTCGTCGACGACGACCGCAACGTCGTGATTGGTATCATCACCTTGCATGGACTGGTTTCAGCAGGCTTGTGATCCAAATTAAGCCTATTTTTGTCTATTCCTTTTGGAATTCAAGGCTGCCCACTCCATCGTCTGTGTTGTTGATGCATCTCTCAGAGTTCATGTCTTGCCCCAAAAGTTAACTAGCAAGGGGTCATACAGGCAATTCGTTCTGTTTCCTTTTAATTTTGAAGAACAATTTGTTTCTCTGTCACTGTTGGCGTAATATGAATCTACAAAGCCATTTTTAAGATTACGAGTAATTTGCATTATACCATGCTAATGAAGGAACGTGCTTTGCTCATGTGATCTATCATATGTTGAATGTCACATATAGCATATATTAATTACTTTCACGAGATATATGGTTTTATCAGTCAAATTTTGGGCAGCTTTCAGTCTGATGATATCTATGATTCATGATATATATAAGAGTCGCCGGTTTTTTTTTTTTGTCAACGAGACAATCTAAAATGTTTAAAGATAATGCAGCAATCAAGGAGATTGATAAGCTAATGAATGGTTTTGCCATGGATTCAAGTAACAGTCAACTATATGTAGTCTATGCCAACCCGAACAATGATCGGCGTAGGTTTGATATGCCAACTGAAATCTGCTTGAACTAATACTATGATGTCTCCATGGGTATGATAGAACAGTTTAAGCCATTCAAAAGCAAATTCTAAAAGGTTAATGCATGCAACAGAAACTATCGTCAACATCAGCAGCTACACTATGATTTCAGTAGTGTTCCCAAGTTAATGTTGACAAACAAATAGATTCAACAGCAAATTGCACTCAACCTTGAAAGCTATACATACACACGACTGACTGACCGCCGTGAACCTAAGAACAAACGCTACATCCAGATCGAGTCAAAAGTTATACATGTTCAAGGATCAAATGTTAAAATGAGACTAAAATCTTCGGATGTTTCAGATTTGAACAACTTATGTCCTCTTTTCACGTTTTCGGAGATCCATGCGGGATTTGGCATACCTGGATGCTTGTTAGGGAAGCCATCTTGTTTATATGGTTCATAAGACTTGATCAAAACTTATATGAAGTTATAAAGGGCGCATAACCTCCCCAACTGATGAGTACAACAAGATGGTTCCCTGCAAATGATTTAGGGCTCCGGTGGAACTACTGGTATCCTGTAAAAAGCAGAAACTAACATGAGAATTTGACATAAGACGACAACAACATGGCAAAATCATGTCGCTTGGTGCACAAAGGACAAGTATTTTAGTCTGCCTCAAACTCCAAATATAGATATGCTATGTTAGTGTCATGTTAGTGTCTTGATTGTGGAAATCCACATTCGAATAACTACGGAACTCAATGTCAACCTATCATATTACCATCCGAGTTAAAATTCATGTCAAATACACTAGCCTTAAAATCAAGAACTACTTGGCTTGTTAAGCTATGCTTCAAATTTGAGATGTTTAAACTGATTCTAGTAGGGTACTGACGATCAAAGATAATCCCATGGGAAGTTTTCAGTGAAAGTCGTAGAAGATATACAAATGTGTACAATTGTACTCATAAATTACTCATTATTTATCAAGAATTATGATACATAACTATATATTCTAACACTATAAATAAACATTTAACATCTCCATTGGCAATATCCATGACATATGTAATCCTATTTGTTTAAATTTTGACATATTGGCTTATCTGTATCAAGTTGTATCGGTATTCTATAACTGTATCCATGCTTCAAAATTCATAGCAAGTCTTTTACCATTAAAATCTTGGACATGCTTAAAGAATTACAAAACATAATCACGAGTTTTTTCTTTAAATAATTTCCTTACACAGGTATTGCTAGGCAGGTAACATTGCATCATGATGTCTAAACAAGATGCCTCAGAAGGATTACAAGTTACCTCGATGGTCCTTGTTAGCATGGTTCACGTTACCGATTCATACCGATGTACCGATCGGCCATTGGTATGGTACGTACAGACATACCGACATATGGTATAATAAGGTATACCGATAGATTGGTATGCACCGCCCATACCGATCCCCTGTCGAACCGATAATACTATCCGTACCGGGCGGCATGCCATGGTACGACAAATTTTGCTTGTTAGTAAACTTGAATAGAAAGGTCCATGCCTATACTTCACGAATAGTTTATAAGGAGTTTAATGTAACAAATCATTATTCGCATCTAAAACCCTTTCTATCATGTGTCAGCAACTAGTAAAAAGAAAATGAAGATAATGTTGGTTACTCCAGGTGGGTCACAGTAGCTACTACATCATGTTAGTTAAAGCAAGCAGTATTTAGCCAAAATGTCGACAATTTGGTAGACCGCCCAACAAAGAAGACCACACTCAGAAGAGGAAAAAAACCCAAAATAGGTAAACACAGTTATGGATCTACATAACTGGATTTATGTGAAGGAATATAATAGATACCTGGAAATCAACAAACGCAACAGGAACTCCATTCTTGTTTTGCATCTTCAATTTCAAGAATCCTGGGCATCTATATGCAAAAGCAAGCTTGTATAAACTGTAGCAAATAAAAGAAAATAATTAAAAATAAACACAAATCAATATAAGTGGCTTATAACCTCGAAATAACTTGTGCTAACTCTTGCTCAGAACACTTTGGACCCAAATTCGCTACAAAAAGTTTTGGACATGGGGGATTACTTTGAGGAGCATAAGTTGAATCATTCTGTGAAATTATAATAGCATCTCATATAAGCTACAGAAAATAGAATAACTTCTCAATTAAACAATGCATTATATGTAGGACTAATAGAATTGTCTAAAAGATAAAAAAGAAACATGAAGGAATCTCTCAGGTAGTCAGGTCCATGAGTGATGATAAGCAAACAGCATCTGATCACAGGAAGAAATTTCAGCAGGTAGTAAAAGAAATTTAAGTTGAGGCATCTAAATTGAGATTTTACTTAATACATAAACTCAAAAGTACTGTTTAAAATTCTTTCATTGACATTCAGTATGGCAGAAATATACTACAATAACACGTTGTGAATTGTATGGAAGCATATTGGGTCTACGGTGTCTCTAAGCCATGCTGAAATCCAGCTGGGTGTAACTTATACAAACCATAAATACATCCAACTGCATTGATTCTTAGTTAATCCTGTATGTTTTTGACCCTAGATTCATGTATAAGATAAAAGGCTCCAGCCAATGCAGTATCCAGAAATGGTCAATATATGCAGCCTTACATTTGCTTCACACATTGGTCACTTAGGTCTGCAAGTAAAGATGCATGCTTCAAACAATAACATAATTTTGTAAAAGACCTTATAAGCACAAAAAGGAATGTAAATAAACAGATTAGGATAGGCCAAGTGGCACACAAAGTCTGAAAGCTCTTAGAAAATCATCCTCCACACTTTCAATCTTGAAACCCACCAATATGAATTCACATAAAAAAGATCTATGTTTTCTTTTCACATGAACATAAAGGAACAAAGTAGATATTTTATTGTATGCCCAATATTTTCGCCATCCAACTATAAGTTTACCACTTGAACATAATTACAAGGCAGCAATTAATTAACTCAAATTTCATCCTTTTGTTTTTGCCCTCTTAAATAGCTATAAGAAAGTGAGTTAAATCTAACAAATGTCAGAGATATAGTGGAGAAGACTAACAAGAAATGCATTTGTGAAAGAAAATTCAACTAGGGATAGTTATAAGTGTTTCATCACCAAAACACTGGAAAAGAAGATGTACATATTTTCTCATATGCAGAAGCTTAAACAAAAGTCCTCCAGTCTTATTCTGAAAAGCTAGCTAGATGGTTTATGATCCAGTCGTGGAGTACATAAAACAAAAGAACACATAGTAATCCACGAAAAGTAATACAAGGCATTGGAAAGTCAATAAGGAACTTGGATACCATAGTACAATGATTGAGATGCAAGTCAAAAAGTAAAGCTCACCAACTTTTTATGCTCTGCTTCATAACCAAAATTTGTTTGGCTGCAAGAACAGGCACAAGTAAACTGTCAATCAGAAACCCCACAGTAGAACTAAAACCAAGTTAAGTTGATCTTTCAATCTTTTATGTTCCAGATTAGAAGCAAAGGAATACAGTACAGAAAATGTATTTAGCAAGTTTAAAAAAAATCAAATTAAGTAGCAAACCTGTGCTTAAAGTAGTGTGCCATAACCTTTGTGCAGAGGGAAAATCATTCAAGCTGTAAGCAGAATTAACCATTCCAGGCATGTCAATGTGGCTTCCAGCACCTGCTAGTGTGAAGAATGTGCGAAACATGTGTATGCGTGAGCTTCGGAGGAAGGTGTTACATGTGAGTAATTATTGCAAGCTAAGACTAGAGATAATCTTAAATAGTTGAACTGAAATCGCAGTCAGTGACTGTTTAAAAGAATCTATTAAAGGAAGCCAATCTCAGGTAGCATTATGCCTACTAGAAAGTAGGGATACATCAACATTGCCAATACCAGATGACTAAACATGCAAGGAATGGTTGTCATTACCAGAATCCGAAAAGCCTCTTGAATATGCAACAGATCCTCTAACTCTTTTATCGTAACAATAAGATGTCATCTGTTTACCAGAGGACATAACAGGTTCAAGTTTCAAAAGATAGGAACTCAAGTAATGATGAAAGTTAATAGATGGGATACTATAGGAACCTTAAGTGTTACACAAAAGGAAGATATTGAGAAAACTAAATTGTGCACCTGTTCGTGAACGTTTGAACTTAGAATTAGACTTTGCAAGGTCAATGTATAGAGTTGATTCTCTCTCAAGATCAAACATTAGTCCCTGCCAGCAATATCGATTTAACCATGCGTTTGAAAAAGTTGCACAAATAGGGCAATAAATACAATCTCTACTTTGCCTATGATCTTTAGAATGTCTGTGGTTTGCAAGAAGTTAGATATGAACACTATCTTTTCCAACTCCATTCACCATATATCCAAAGCATCAAACAACTGCACATTATAGCAGGTATATCATACCAGTGCTTCGTAGAGATGGGAACAGCATGATAGTGGACAAGAAATCATGATTATGCAGCAGCATATGCAGTTATATATATTAAACCTTCAAGGCACTAGATAATTAAGTACAGACAATAAAATTTAAATAATAAATAATGACAACATATGGAAAGGTGAAATTAAGAACATTTAGGCATTTATGAAGCTATTCAAGTGATAAGACAGATAAAGTACACATGATGAAAGATTGCGGTCAATGTTTTGTAATATTGTAAAATGGAATAGTAGAAATTACAATCATAGAGAACACACAAACGACATAAGACTTCTTTTTTATGCTTATTTAGACCATGAAAGTACACATCAGTATGTACGTGGCTGCATTTGCTTTTGTGAATTGCATGTCCCCACATAGGACTTTGCAATAACAGATACTACTTGCAAAGAAAAAACTACAAGCATCAATTTCAATAAGATAACCCGAAGAACAATATTTGGAATCAATTTTCAAAAAAGCATTTAAATTTCTTACATTTAGAGCACGCATTGCAGAAAGTGCTGACTGTTGGTCTGTAAAAACAGTAAATGCGTATGCCTGCAAAAACGGAAAACACAAATTAGTGTCCATCAGCAATCAAACACAAAAGAACATAAAGTGGAAATACTAAAAAGCTGATAAAAGGTCATTGCAGCATGCTAATGCCCTTTTTCTCTACAATCATGGAAGGAAAATGGAAAAGGAAACTGCCAAATTCAGTTTCACATGTTTATGATATCCCCCTCATAGTAGATGTATAAGTTATGAAAAAAAAAATCTGAATTTTGTGTACAGGCTATCTGCTCATAATATTGATACCCAAAACGTCAGTACGTAACTTCAACAATGATGAAGATGTTCAGCAAATCAGCACTGACTCTGATTGAAAGAAAAGGTTTAACAAGTACCATTCCTCCTACCACACTTTTAGTTCGCCTGATACACTAACCATGGCACACAATCTACGGGGCTTAACTGATGCCACATAGTTGTCATAAATCAATGAAACAATCTTAATTTTTTTTCTTCTGAATTTTCTATTCATACTTGGAAAATAAGATCAGTAAGCCAGCTTTCACCTCCATCAAGTTGAGCTTGAAATGAAACAGAAGCAAAACGATCAAACAAAAGATTCTCAAGTCAAAAGAAAAAAATAACCGAAAGCGCTATTTCGTCGATCAGTTTCTAAGAAATCGATACTTCGAAACCCTAACTCTTGGAATCGTTGAAACTAGACCACGTGAAACAATAAACAAGTAAGTCAGAAGAACAATGGGGGGGAAAGAGAAGAAGATTCGCACCTGAGACGACTGGCCGGATCTCCTGAACTGGGCAGATTGGTACCCAGGGAACTCGCGGAAGAGGTTGTAGATCTCGCGGGGCTTCAACGTCGTCGGGGAGGCCCGCGATGAATAGGGTCCTGACCTCATCACGCGGGGCATGGTCGGCGGGCGCAAAGTAGGCGGCGCCGTTAGTGCTGCGGAGAGAGATGGGTCCGGGACGGCGGCACCGGCGCCGGCAGGTGGTGGTGATGAGGCGGATGAGGAGCCCCGGTGAGCGGCGCCGCCGCCGCGCGGGTCTGCGGCGGAGGGTAGTAGGGGTAGTGGGCGGCTGCGGCCGGAGGCGGGCGGTAGTAAGCGGCGGTCATCTCGTCCATCGAGAAGCCCGATCAGTAACCGCAGTGCCAAGCGTCGGGCGAGTGGGCTCAATAAACAACAGTGTGCTCTGAAACGGGTCGGATCTGAACTCTATCCCGATCCAATAAAGTCTCTAAAATTTCATGACAAATATAAGGAAAAAAAATGATTTATAAAAATAGATCAATAGATTGACTTGTCTTTTTCATGTTATATTTCTGATCATATAATGCTGCCACATGTGTTGATGTACCAAACACTAAAGTATATTCCTTGATTTAATTTTTTTTATATTATCTTTCTATTATCATTTTTTTTTCTCTCTCTTTCCATTCATCTATTAAAAAATCTTCAGCAAAATATCCTAATAAAACAGCATTTCCTTAACAAGTATTAAGTACCCTTCTAACTAAGCAAGGTTGACTGCTAGTGAATGAAAAAGGCATGAAGAAGACCAGTGGTCTGTTGACTTTGAACCTCTCATTGAGAAGAAGAACTTTGAAGATAAATATCATGAAACAACAACAACAACAGCAACAGTTTGGAAGAGAAGAAGGGGAACTTTTGATCTCCATTCCATCACTAATCACAGGCCAAGAGATCAAGCTAATATAGTACTGCTTTATGCACCATCTTCGTCCACAAACACTCCATTCCATATCACTGCCTTTGTAGCTGAAACCCCCACAGTATGATGGCCTTTTGAGTGTGCCTTGCGCACGCTCATGCCGCGGTTGGGCTCACCATGTCCATGCCTATCCGATGGTGGTCGGCCGACCGGGCCCCGTCTCGTCGATCCCGAGGTGGGCCTGGTTTGGTTGGACGAACCGGGGTGTGCCACGTCGCCGGTGAGTCAAGCGAAGAGAGCGTCAAAAACGCAATGGCAGGCAGCAGCAGCTGTGCCGATGGATTTGTGTATAGATTTGCACCACCGTCCCCGGCTATGGTGGTCATCCAAAGAAGACATGGTGATGGGCATAAAGCAAGGAACGGAACGAGGATCACCAGTTCCGGAGTGTCATTGACAGGACTGGCGCACTTACTGGTGTAGTGCCCTTCTGAGGTGGGCATTTCTTTCAGGTGTCAGAAACACTAAGGTGGAGGAGACCGTGCATGCTCTTGCTCTCCACCGTCCCAGAAAGCTCAGCAGCAGTGCTACCTCTCACGTCCCCAACGATCGCCAGCTAACAACAGCAAGCTACCATGTCGATGCATGCTGCTGGTTGCGACGAGCAGCTGAGGTTATCTGACAGCCACTTGCTGGTGACGACGGACATGAAAGCATGCATGCATGCAGACCGCCCGCCTGTGCGAGAGTTCGCAACGAAACAAAAGAGAAGCAATGTGGTGGCTGCTAGTCTCGGAAAAGCGCAGCACGAAAAGGCAGGAAAGCACGCTCTCAGGTCTCCTCCGCCCACTGTAGTTGACAAAAGAAAAAGGCGTTCAATTTCGCGGTTGCTTTAGGGAGGACAGTGATGGGAGAAAAAGAGTCTGTGGACTTCCAAAGAAGAACGACACAGATGTGGCTCAACATGAGGGGAACGAGACAGCCACCCCTTCACAGTAGCTGAAGATTAAAGAAGACAGGGAACCACAACAGTCTCATGTTTCTGTGGCAACCATCACATCTGCCTCCGTTCTGGGTGCAACGGGAAAAGCTCCAAGGTCCGGTCGCCGGGCCCCTCCTCTTCCATGTCCAGCTCGAGACTGCCCCAGCTCCTGCACTTGCGCTTGCAGCTCCCGCCATGGAACTCCTTTATCTCTTCTTTCTGTGATTGCACCTTCATCCGGTAATCAACTAAAGCTAAGCAATGCATACGAAAACTTACTCACGATTAGCTCCAAGAATCGTGTTTCCTACTTTGGGATGTGGAAGAGGAGCGGCGGTAGCCGCATTGGCGAGGAGCTCGCTTCGTTTCTGCTTCTGGCGCTCGCGTGCCTTGTGGTTCTGAAACCAGTAGAACACGTTCTTGCCCTCGATCCTCCCGTACTGGCCGAGCTCCGCGGTGACGCGCTCGATCTGAACCGGGTTTGGTGTTCGCATGCCGGCCTGGTACAGTGCCTCCAGTAGCTTTATTTGCTCCGGCGTCGGGTTCCACCGCGTTCCCCCTGACTGCATCTGTATCTGTACCCAATTCTCTTCACCCATGAATCTTCCATGATCAGACCAAGCAAGAGAATTGTGACAAGCACACATGACGCAGTACCAGAGAAACATCTAAGTCTATGGAGGCGCATTTGGCGGTCATGGCAGAACCGAGGCTCTTTCTCAACTTAGGAGGGGCAGAGATCTCCGTTGCCACCGTCGTAGAGACTGCAGCAGAGGTGAGCCTCGGTGCGAGCGGACGGAGGCGCTTGGGGTTGTTGGCCGAGGAAGATGAGAGGGAGGAGGAGGTGGAAGGGGAGGAGGGGACTTGCTCCCATGACCCCAGTGTGTGGACCTTCATGGCTGCTTCAACTTATGAGCTATGTGAAAGGATGGACATGAAAGCAACAAGCTCGGTATTTATACTGTGTGTGAGAGAGGTGGTGAGACAGGAGAGGCAAAGGTATGCATCAGATGTACATTTCAACATGGAGAACTCCCATGTTGCGGAGGTGGCTGGTGGTGCTCATTGGATAAAGGTTGGAGTAATCATGCATCAATATGCTGAAAGCAACCGAGAGAAACTGTTGAAGTGCAGAGGCATATCAATAGTTCTTATGTGTGGGCACAAACAACACTGTTTCCTACTGTTCCCTGTAATTTAGAGATTCACTGTATTAGTTGACTATGGATTTAGCTTTTAGTTCATAGTAATATCCATTTAAAATGGCTATAAGATAAGAAACTTTAAGAGAAATTTGGATATTTTTAGATAATATTTTAATTCAAATAAGTTAGTATGAGTTATATGTTGTTTAATATGTGGAAGAAATTAAGAGAATGCATGGGAGGGGAAGACCGAATGATGAGAGGAGTTTTGACTTCGGAGGGAGGGGGAGGAAAAGGAGGAGAGTGCTGGGTTTTGGATAGGAAGGCGAGTGCTGGCCCGTCCAATCGGTCGGGGTTTTCTGCTTTCATGATCAGTCCTGGCTTTTCGGTGGAGATGCAATCAAAAAGATTCCTACAACCCACAGAAAGGAGAAGAAAAGAGAGCAAAAGGAGGGGGGGAGGGAGTGAGGTGGAGAAGATGATGCATCCGTGTGTTGGAGGAGGAGCTGTAATTGATGATGATGATGATGATGGTGGAGGTGGAAGTGGGTTCTGGGAAACTAGGATCCTCCATTACTTTTGTGATGGTCTTGCAAGATTTATGGGGGGTCTGGTGATCAATTAGATATGGAACTTTTGGTTTGAATAGAAATAACAAATGGAAGAAGACTTGAAGAATTAAACTGTGTTCCTGGGCAGAATTCTCTCCTATTCCTTGATTGATTAAGAGAGAGAGAGAGAGAGAGAGAGAGAGAGATCATTTGAGGACTTCATTTTCTGTATAATTTATGTAGATGTTATTAGATGTTGATACCTCTCAGGAGCAAAGAACAAGCTGAAGGATGTCAAGGGGAACAGCTGCAGCTTATCATCTTCAAGCAACTGAAAGATTACATTCTCTTCAACCTGACATTATTACTTGCCATGACACCAGAAGGCAAGAAAGCAAAAGGAAACTACATACAGGATGACACAAACCAACATAGCTGTTTACACCACTCCAAACCATGCTACAAGCACACCAAAAAGCCCAACACAAGTTGCCAATGCTTGTGTTTCTGCTACCTGTGAAGTTTAAGAGCTGTTCCTTGGTTGAGAAGCTTCACCCATTGGAAGGACAAGCTTCTCATTGTTCTCTCTTCCTTCCCAGCCAAAGCTTTCTCAGAAATCTAACTCCTTTTTGTCTCTTTGGTGCAACCAAGAGCATTCCTGGATCAGTCCCACCTTTGTGCTTGTCAGAAACTTCCAAACCACAATGTGTGCTAGGTGACTTCTCTGGTGAGAGCTCAATGATATTTCTGATTGAACTTCTGCGGCCGTGGTTCGTATGGATCTTTTGTTCGTATAGAGAACCTGCACTGTGGGTCTTGGAAGCTGCAGCCGGTGGCTTTGGTGCTTCTGTGCATATGATCTCTTTGGTGTTAGGAGATCTGGTTTCCTCAGGTTTTGCGTGATCCTCTGCTCTCAAATGATCAAGCAATTGAAGCCGATGATTGGATTTTGCAGCAGGGCTCGATGTCACCTTATCGAATAGAGGTGCATCTCTTGGTGATGCCAATGCGTTTAACTGTTTCCCCAGGTTTAGGATGGTTTCTTGGCAAGCAGCAAGCTTTTCTGATGCTGCAACTATATCACATTCCTGCAAGATCATCCACCAATTTCTAGCAAAACAAGGATAAGGTACCACTACTGCAACAACAAAGCTACAAGACTAAATTTGCAACTTCAGTCTGATATATTAGGAATATATTAGATATTTTATAATGTATGAAGGTAAAAGAATCTTTTGAATTTTCTAAAATTTTCATTTCTAGATTGTTTGATCCTGATCCTTATGATCTGACCTGACTCATTTTGCTGATCTCGATCATATCTTCCTTTGTGAACTATTAACCACAGAATTAGTAGTTGCATGTTCGTATGTACAGGGCAGTTTTACTTACAAATTTGGAACATTTTATCTTAAACAAATTAACTGCAGATGACATGCAAATTTGTAAATCTGGTCTACATCTCAATCAACAAAAAACAAGAATGGAGTGGTTTTAGATGAACAAATCTACAAAGAAGTTTTTGTGATCAAGAAAACTGTAATTGAAGTAGTACAATCATGATAAATCTTCTATAGCTCAGCAAGTAGAATTACAGAACTTACTGCCTGGATTTTCTTTTCTTCTTGACGCAAGATATATTTTGGAGTTTCCTTCGATGAAGCACTGTGCCAGATGTTAAAGAGATTAGAACAGATTTATGAGATTTCAGTTAAAAGAAAACCCACAAAGTGAACAGGCTCACCTTTCTAACTGAAGCTGCAGTTCAAGACATGTTGCCTCTAATTCTTCACAACAATTACTTTTCTCTTCAAGTTCAACTTCAAGGGTTGAGAACTTTTGACGAGCTTCATTCAATTCTGCCTTTGCAACTGTTAGCTGTGTTCCAAGATCTTCATTTATCAACTTTTGGTTTATAATCTGGTCTTCAATTTGCCCCTTAGACTCCCTAAGTGCTGCTAATTCTATTTGTAAATTGGCACTGTTTTTTTCTGATTTCCGGAGCTGAGCTATCAGTGTTTCATTCTTATCACTAATTGTCTTCAGCTTCTCCTCCAATTCTTTTCTTCTGTGCTCCATACTCATGATCTCATATTTTAGATGCTCATTTTCATCTTTCACTTTGGATTCAATATCATCTGTTCTGGACAAATTATTTAGACCATTTGATGCAGATAAAGGTCTTTTCCTCTCTTCAGTAATATTGTATTCTTCATATGCGTCTCTCTTACCTACTTTTTTCGCTGAGTAAATCACAGCTTTAAGTTCATTATCCCCGCATGATTCTTCCGCGTCGAATTGTTTCCGGATACTCTCCTTCATGTCTGAAACATCTTGAAGCGAAAAACAGTGGTTTATAATCCAGTCCAGAGTTGAAGTTACTTGAGAAGTAAACTGCTGGAGATCAAACTTCTCATTCAACATGCGACTACAAACAGTAACAAAATTCTGTAAAACCACATTAAGTTCAGAGCTTTCCCACAGAAATGCCCGAGCAACATATCCATTTGCTGATGCAGATTTAGAGTGTGTGAATGTGCTTTCTTTATCTCCAGATAGTACACATTGACCATTTTTACTTTTTATATTTCTCCAAATGATTCCTTCAACCAATTCAATAAGCTTGCAAACTGATTTTTCCAAGTTTGGCTGACGAAGTTGGCTACCGCTTTTAGCGTTCAGTATGCCTGTATTGATTGTACCATCGAACAGATATGATGAAACGTGTTTGGGTTGTTGAAGTAAATTGTCACTGCAGTATAAGCTATCTTTGTGTTTTGCCTCAGTAGAATAATTCCAAACTCCCAGAGCAACTCTAACATCATCAAGAATTGCATTCAAACTTTTTTGCATGATATGATGCTTTTGTATGATGACCCTTAAAATATCCTGAAGCCAACTAGGTTGGCTTTCAAACGGTACATACATAACTTGATTTTCATTATTTTCTTCACTGCAATGGGAGAGATCCTTGATTGGAACAAGCTCCTTACCTGTTGCTTCTGATAGATCAAGTCCTGTACACGATTCTTTAGTGGTCACACATGAATTACTATCTCCCAATGTACCGAGTGAACTTTCCAAATATTTGTTGGCAGAAACTACTGCTAATTTTTCCATCTCAACAAAATCATCCATCAAACTCAACTCTGATATTCCAGCACTTTTGCATGATGATGTGTTTGGTTTTCCACCTTTGAAGTGCTCCAATTCAGAAATTAAAGTATAAGCCCATGGTTCACCACAGCTAATGTCATCTTCATTGCCACCATGCTCTGAAATTGATGAAAGTGGCAAGTCATATGTTGATGGGCTGCTTCTTGCTAGCTCAATGCAAGCTTGCCCTTTTGATAATTCCTCAATTTTTTTCTCAATCTGTGATAGCTTGGATGTGGTACGTGCTAACATGATGTGTGATGCCTGAAGTTCACTGTTTTTGTTGGTCAATGATTCTTTGAGAATCTTGTTTTCGTATTCAATGGAATGTAATCTCTCAACGAGGGAAGCACCACTCTTGTTTGATGCATTGTGAGAGCCTTCTAAAATATTATCCTTTATATTGAAGGCTTCATTTTTGGAAGTTGACCTTTTCTTCCTCGTTTCAATTGAATTACTACCCAGCATTTCAACCTCACTTTTCATTTTAGCTAAAGCTGTTGGTCCTGGCAGCCGCTTACTGACCATGACACGGAGTCTTTGGCACTCCGTTTCTAGCTTAGCAATCTTCTTAACGCTCTCCAGGTGTTGCCTATGAGCAGCATTAGATGATCGGTGATTGAATTCTCTCTCCTCATTTCGAATCTCAAGCTCCTTCTGAAGCATGCATAGCTCATACTTTAGAGAATCATTGAGTTTCTCCGAGGAACCAACTCTAGACTTTACATCAGCGAAGTTTGCTTCTGACTTGGATTTAGATTCAGTCAATTCTTTGAGCAACTGCTCTTTGACATCTAGAATTCTATTGAGGTTGCCATTTTCCATAACTAAATCAGCGATCCTCTTATTTGTCTCAATCAATTTCTGTTCTGTTGTTCTTGTCTTCTCCTGCTCTCGTGATATCTTTAAGGCAGCATTGGTAATAATGAACTGCTGTTCTTCCTTAACAGCATGAAGCTGTTGCATGCATTGTTTTAATGCCATGTCTCTATTAACCACTCTTTCTTCAGCAGTTCTTTTCTGAAGTAAAGCATCATCCAATTGTTGCTTTAAAGAAAGGACTTCAGCTTCTGCCTTTTGCCATCCTAATAAGTTGGCCATGGTTAATTGTTAAGACAAAAACAAAAGAACTTTCAGGAAGTCCATCATGTTTATGGAAATTTAGTGCAGGAAACAAAAATTCAGAACGAAATGTCTTAACCTGCAATTGCTTCCTCAGCCACTTTTGCTTGCCCCGCCAAAAGATCATCTTTAGCACTGGACTCGGTTCGAACAGATGACAGTTGTTCATTTAAGTCCTCTAAGGATCTCTCTAACTCAAGGGCCTTCTCTTTCTAAATTAATGTGCAAACAATTTTAGAACCATTCCCAGCATAAGAAGGTAATGTATATAACAGAAAAGAGAAGAAGGATAAAAGGCAAAGAACAATTAAGAAGAAGATCATATTGCTGCTTACCTCGATGTTCTTTTCTGAAGACCT
The DNA here is from genome assembly GCA_029747655.1 of Ensete ventricosum. Classification (NCBI taxonomy): domain Eukaryota; kingdom Viridiplantae; phylum Streptophyta; class Magnoliopsida; order Zingiberales; family Musaceae; genus Ensete; species Ensete ventricosum. The sequence goes on along the minus strand of JAQQAF010000009.1, from coordinate 10,023,704 downwards.
ATTCTTCCAAAGCCATGTCTTGCTATCCATGACTCGACAAGTTCCTGTATGTATACAGAATATTGAACAAAGAATTCGAGGCCATCTGCAAAAGGATGAAAAATAATAACAAAAATTTAAAGCATCCTATTGGACTGTTCAGCATCCTTAAACATAAACATCAGATGGATGCACCAGTAATGTCCTTCGAAGCATGACAGAAAAAAGAGAAATGAAGAATAGATTCTAAACAATTCGAATGACGATTGCATATGTTTGAAATGTGCATCTAAATCAACATACATGGTAATGTTATCTTGCATCAAGGTCCTTATTGCAGGATCTACATTATGTTTCGTTACACATAAAACTTCTCGGTGAATAAGAGTATTCATCCATTCCAGTTGTTTTGTAACGAGTCGGGCACGAATAGAGCATAAAGAATTCCTCCACTACAGAATTTTCATTCGATAAGGATCCTGTTTAATCAAATCAATGATTTCCCTTTTGATATTGGTGTATATTTTCGTATAATATTATATCCTGTTTTTTAGATTCGTTCAAACATATCTGCACATATAAACAGAAAAGACAGAACTCAGAAGGCCACTGCAGCAAAAAGGGACCGAAATGACCAAAATTTCAACTGTCACATAATAGAGGATGCTCATATTCAACTATTAGGATAAATATATTTTGACAGGAACAGCTATTTTGGAACAGAATCGACAAGCTTGCCTTTAAGCGCTCCGAGAATTTCTAGTCTGTATTGCTCAACAAATTTAGAGTGGCTAAACATTTGAAGCAGACAACAAGATTAATGATTCTGATTTATTTCAAAAGATCAACTCTCCTTAAGGAACATCAAAAGTTAACTTCATTTTCTTCCAAGTAGATATTACATTTTCATCACATTAGCAGCTGAAAACATACTAGGTGAGTAGCAATACACAAGAATATGCATAAGGACGTAAATTTAGATGGCTTGCAGACATGAGACTTGGGCTATACACTTCTCACACCAACTCAAAACACATCATCCCCTGTCTTACCAGATTCTCTACCTTTAGGTCGATGACTTCATGAAAGGATCCAAATTGATTACAATAGACAAGCTCAAGAAACTTTGCAACTCCTCAGGTAAAGTAGCAATGCTTCATTAACTGTGTGTATGATTGTTTGGGTGTTACAAAATGAACCTAAAGATGACTGAGATTCCAATCAACATTTTCAAATGCCAATCCAGAATCTTTTGGATGTAAGCCAATGCTCAAGTGAGAGTCAGATGCATAGCCACTCTGTGGCAACATGTAATCGCGCGATACCAAAGATTTCAAGAAGCAAAAACTAACCAATCTTTCAGGAAATTGCATGCACCAGTTTCAGCTCAAAACAAACACCACCAAATAGGGAAGAAGCCAGACAAGCACGAGAACATAAAAGGCTTTGGAAGCGCATCGTGTGTGAACGAGGAGGTAAGAAAAAGCTGCAGAGTGGTCAAGTTGGCTGACCTCACTCAACCCAGAAACTCCATTCTCAGAGCATCAGAGCTTGAAGGCAAGGACAGCCACCCCAACAAGAGAGAGAGAGAGAGAGAGAGAGAGGTTGGTGTCTAGTAATGAGATTAGCCAAGCTTCTCTTTATCTTTCAACTTATTGTTCTCTCTCTTTCTAGGGATGCGAATGGACAGGTTGGTGGGACAAAGGAACGCGGATTAGTGGGGGGAAGGGGGGAGAGAGAGTGAGAAAAGGAGAGCAGAGCCCATCAAGGAGAAAAAGGAAAAGAAGAGACGGAAGCACGAAAAGGTGAAGGTGTTGTGAAAGCTGAGCACACCATGGATGCCGATGATGATGCCTTCTTTGGCTTCGATGGCACGGGCGAGCAGAGAAGAGCGAGCGAGCGAGCGCAGGAGATCGAGCGCGAGAGACGAGGCGGTCGCGTACGTGTGCCAGGTGCGGAGATCCCGTGTCGTGAAAGAGGCAACCACCCATCAACAAGAACCAGGGCCCCACAGACGCTAGCCAATGGGAAGGTCGGTCTTTCTGTTTCTGTCACATCTCATGAACAGCTGATCCGAATCACCTTGTTTGGTTCGGGGCTCTCTCAAACGCTTTTTGCGAGCACTTACATGGCGCCCATGAGCCACCGACCTTCTGACGACTGAACCATAGGGCCCACCCGGGCTCCACCTCCACCTCCTATGGCAAGGCGGGTCGATTGAGGCGCAGGTCGCAAGAGAACAAAGAGATACGACAAGAGTATCCAATCCCCGAGTGTTTGATCCCATGAGCAGCAATAAGTAGGAACCGATACTTAATGCTCACGTTACAGCATTCAATGGTGGGAGAAACAATTTTGACTTCAGGTAATTTATCTTAAAGATGCAGAGATCTTTGAGTGGTAGATAAGACTTGCCAAAATCTGTTAACATCATATGGATGTCATTGAGAAATTGACTGATACTTCACTGACAAAAACCTGCAAGAGACTCTTCTTCACCTTTCTGAGTTGAATTAACTTCTGGGATTAATCTTGAAGCAGATTGGTTTTCCCAAAACCCACAGCATTCTTGCAGAGTGTGTAAACTTTCTGCACCCTTCTTCTTGGGAACATGCAGAGGTAATCAACAAGATTTCTCAACCAGATGAATGAAGCTTCAAATCTTCTACCTCTTCAACAACCATTGAGTTTTTTTTTTACTGCTGGTCCTCCATATGGTTCAAAAAGTCAAAGGCAATAATGCTGCACCTGCAGTGATCATTTCTCATGATATTGAGCATCTATTCAATGAGAGATGTGCACTCATTTAAGTGTTTTATGGCCTAAGGTTCCAAGTAGTAATTGCTGCAGCAATTGCACTGGTATCAAAAGTAAAACAGGGTAAGTCTAATTTCCAAGGAACATCACCAACTTTAGCATATCTGCACTCTTCAGCAGAAATGCAACCTCTTGTTCTCTTTGTTCTTCTTCTTCTTCTTCTCTTCTTTCATGGTCCTCTGTGTCACTGAAAGCAGGAGGGTTCCCACTGTCGTATAAAGTGGACTGGTGATCTGTCTGCTGAAGGATTAAGTATGGATTGATTCTAGTGATAAATTCTTGTAGCCTACTTTGTCATTGAGTGGAATGAGTAAGATAAGCCAAACAATTTTTCTCAAAGTAAAGCAGCATATGCCAAACACTTCGGCACAATGATTATAGTGTTCCTCATTCCTAGCTTTGAGTTCTTTTTTCTTTTACTTGCTTCTTTGATCTGTGCAAAGTGACAACATTCAGTTTTGTTTATGATGATTGCTTGGCTCCTTGAGATCCTTCCTTCTTGTTTAATGAACTCTTCTTCTCCAGTGAGCACCAGCTAATAGTCGTGGGAATACTAGCATCCATTACTGCAAGGAAGGACATGCCCCACACCTGATGCCACCTTCTGTGACCAAGAAGGTCTCTATCAGAGAGGGTTTTTCTAATTGTTATGAACAAGAACTATCGCAACGAGATCTTGATAGATATCTTAAACTCAGATATTTCGACAGGGTGATGAAGTCTCAAGAAGACTAAAAATATACCTAACATAGGTTGGTGTATATTCATCTATTAAACAGCCACAAACACTAGACCCTCTGATGATGACTCGTGTAGCGTTCTAATTATCATAATAAACTAGTTGGTGAGGTTGGAAGTTTACAGGAACCAGAAACATTTACCTGGAATTTGAGTAAATGTTTGGTTGGAAATTTACAGTAAAATTTGCACAGTAGGAATGGTTTCTTTTTTTTATATAGAAAGGCTATGTTTAAGAGTAGCAAACTTGTTTCTGGTTGCTGTCAACCTTAATCCAATAGGAATTTCTTGAAAGGTAATGTTTACTGTAAACTTTTTTATAGTTTCTGAAAACTCCAAAAATTTTGGAATTACAGGTAAATGCTTGGCTGTGATAATTAATATTACAGTTGGATCTGAAGGCTCTTGAAGAAGACCAACAAATTAATTCAAATAATTACTTCATAGGTTTTTAAGTGGATAATCCTTTGTTTTGTGGGTAAAAGTAGTGAGTCCAGGTCACTGGAAGAGAAGAACACTAATCTGTTTGTATGTGTTGACCACTAATTTCCACAGTAAAAGGTCTGAGAAAGAGTCAAAATTCATCCAGAAATCATGCAAGAGAACATTGGATACCAGAAAACAATTGGCTCCTACCAAACTTTGGAGCTTCTCTTTTAGCTTCTACTGTTTCAGTCTTTACAGCTATGCTATCCAGCTAGTTTACTAGATCTGATCTGCATGGTGTTTGTTATCTGCAGCCTTTTTCTTCTTCAGCTTCAATACATGTGCCTGCTTACTCAAATACCCAACTTATCATTGTCCCCTGAGAAGTTGTAAAAAAACATGTTCTCTGCTCTTAATGCAGCTAAAATGTATTATCTCATTCCTAATGTTCTAATCATTTCAGTCAGATCCTTTGTTCATTGCATGACAAGTATCAGGCATTGTTCTTCATAATCTCATTTTATTTTTCAGAATATACAACCAAACATGAGGTTCATGATGTGTGTTTCTTTTCCCACTGCAATCTGCACAAGAAGCCCTTGTTGTAGTCAGCAAAGTAGGAGTTGCTGCCTTGAGTTTATAGTCTCCAGTATCCCCCAAATCATAGTTAATAAAAAGTGTTGTACAGAAACACAACACACTAAAGAACAGTAAGCCTTGGTAGGCAAAGCAAGTCTCAACAGTGTGTTTGCTGCTGGTGAAAAGCCTATATTTGTGGAAGTAAGGAAATTGTAGAGAGAAGAAGAGGCAATAGCTCTGCCATGATGGGTGTGAAACACCTCCTGCAGCCCCCACAGGGGTTGCACACTTGCTCTCCTACTTTGATTCCCAGCTTTCACTCATCATGCCCCATCATAACCTGTTCAAGCAAGGTGGCTAAGTTGAAGCATTAATCTTTCTCAAGAAAAGTGGCATTAAGTAATCATTCAAGTGCTATTGCAGGCATTGTAAATGTGAAGTGCAGAGGTGGTAGTACAATACTCCCCCCTCAGAATGGACATTGTCCATGGGGTCATTTATTTCTAACAGCTCAAAAGTCACATAGAAGATGGACTACTATACTGACAGGTAGATACTTCAAAGAAATATATCAGTGATGAATTCTGCAGCAAAACACAGTAGGAAATGCATAACAATCTGATGAAGAAATGTCAGAAACTTCAAGGGAATCAATTTTTCCCTTAAAAGAAATAAAGCAATCCATATGGATGGACAAATTTATAAAAGTTTGAGAATCATGAGTATAAATGGACAAATTTATCAGTGGATGTCCAATAACCAAGAATGTAATGAGGATAAATGTCATCCATGAGAGATCGATAAAACCACAAAATGAAGCAATGAATTATACCTGCCAGTAATCACAGCAGACCACAGAATATTAGTGACAATGTTTATACTGCATTTGGCACAGATATTAGAAAATGATTGCATGATAGGCTTGAGGACATGGTGGATACTATCATTCTGTAGGGAAAAAGAGCAGCTTTGGTCTATGAGGAACAACATATCTAATTTACTCTTCACATAATAACAAAATTTCATGAGCTAACTTTACTAGATGTTCTTATCTTCTATGGTTCAGAAGCTGGAAGAGGCCCAATATACTGCCATCACCAAACTTGGGAATAGAGAATTAATCTATCTTGTCTTCTGTTGCAGTCATTCCAGCAACATAATTGCTCCTGTACTCTCTTGCCTTTCCTCTTCTAATTTGTGGAATAGCAAGTTCAAGATTTGCAGCTTTGTTTTAGGATTACTTTGTTCTCCTATTACAGTAGTATCTGTGCATTTGACATAATGCTAAAGAACATAGGACACCTGCATAAGGTATAGACTTTAGTTTCATGAACTTTTTACTACCCATCTCCTACCAGTAAACATAGGTTACAACAATACATACAGAAAGCTCAAGAACTAAGACATTAAACCACATCTTAAAGCAAAAATCTGTTTGAATCCCAGCAACATAGCCATCTGAAAATTACCAGTTTTCTGAAAGAAAAAAAAAAAACATCAACACCATCACATGTATGTGAAGACAGTATCAGATTCTATCATATCAATATTTAATTGTTTTGGCTATTAAATTTAAATAGTGATAATATACTCCAGAAAGTAGAAACAGAATGATATTATGTTTTAGATTATATCTTAGTTATCAGAAAAACAAAGAAGCAGCTTAACCATTTATACTAAGATGAAACAATGACAGAGAAAGGGAGTGAAGTTACTTTAAGAAAGAGAAAGGAATGTTAACATGAGTAAAATTGGATCGATGTTACAAGTAATAAAGCTGAAAAAAAAATATGTTGAAACAGAAACAGAGACAAGGCTGCTCTGAACCAGATTTCAGAACAGAGCTTGACAGTGCAGGAAAACATGTTTGTAACTGTAAAAGGAACTGAAACACTCAGACCTGTAAACTGAGACATTTGTATTTCTCCAAGGTATAGTGGCTCCAACAGTGACTAAGAAACTTGTGATGAATGAAGTCACTGAGGAAGGACTGATGGCACTCTCAGCTTGGACTCAACAGCAGCAACCCACATCAAAGTTTGAGCCTGGTATCATGGAAATCCACATAAGGTTGGGCTTATAGTCCAGTATGATCATAATCTTCCATTGTTTTCGATAGATCATCCACACATGAAATGAGAAGATGCTGCTGTTTATAAACAGGAGAACTAATCCAAGAGATGAGCTAAAAGATTAGTCTTGCATTGGTAGGTACAAATAGATAGACAGCATAGTTTCTTCACATATCCAAATGGGTCCGACCAACCATGTTTCATCGTTGAAACCCAACCCCATCCACTAATGCTTACAAAGATCATAATATTAGGGGAGGAAACACTAAACCAGACAATAAATTGTTAGCAGGGATCAAGCAAAGTACAGTGTACGAGCTATCCACATCTAGCATTGTCATGTATTCACTTTCATGTTCACTGTCTCTCCAACTTGAGACTTGCAAGCAAGCCAAACACACACAAGAATGCTGCTGGGATTGAGAGGAAGACAGAGAGAGGATAGCAGCCACAAAGTACTTGGGTTTCTATTACAAAAGATAACCTTCTCTTCCTCATTGCTACTGCTACACTTTCATGGCTTTATCTTCCAAACAACACACAAAACCTTCATCCTGCAGCTCGTGCTATTACTGCTGCTGCCCAAAACACTTGAGGGCAGTCTCAATATTACCACCTAAAAGAGCCAAAGTAGCACCTGATCTCGCTCCTTTTGAGCTCAATCTTCTCGGTCACATCACGCGTCTCATTGTGTTTCCATTTCCAATACTTCTCTGAGCACTGTCATCAGTGTCCTGCTCTGCCGCTTCTCTGGAGAGCTTGGTCGATCACCTTTACCTTCTTCTCTTCTTAGCCTTGACCCCAAGCAGATAATAAAGCAAGAACAAGAGCCGAAATAATATACTACAAGTCACTGTGACCGAGCAAAAGCTAGAAAGAGAAGAGAGAAGACATCATCATGGAAGAAGATGAAGCGAGCAGCTACAGTCGTCTAATCCACGTCCGAGCTCTCGGGGCTCGGCGCCTGGTTGAGATCGGGGTTCTTGGCAGGCCGCGACGGCTGGCGCGGCGTTGACTGCGGCGGCGGCGGCGGCGGCGGGGGTGGTGATGCCGGCATCGTCCGCATGGCCGCGTCCACCCGCGCGCCCACCTCGATGGCTTTCTTCCGGATGGAGGAAGCCGACAGGTCGAGCCGGGGGCTGCCGCCGCCTTCGGTGGCGTCGGTAAGTACCTCGTCGGGAAAGTTCAGCCGGGCGGAGCGGCCTCTGAGGAGGTAGACGGCAGTGTCGTAGGCCCTGGCGGCGGCCACCGCGGTGGAGTAGGAGCCCAGCCAGATCCGCGACCTCTTGTTCGGCTCCCGTATCTCCGCCACCCACTTCCCCCACTTCCTCATCCTCACCCCTCTGTACTGCCGCTGCCTGCCGCCGCCGCCGCCGCCTTCGCCGCTCCTCTCCGCCTCCACCGTCGTTAGAGGAGTTACAGCTTTCCTCCTCTCCTTGCTGCTGGAGCAGCACTCGCCCTCCATCTTCCCCACACACTCGATCTCCCTCTATTATCTCGACACCCACTGTTAGATTTGGTTCATACTTGCAATTATAGGGGTATCACGGACACATCATTCACATATAAAGGGCGCCCCTCCTTTTGGACACACACAAAGTCCTAACCTTCGACAAGGAAAACAATTAGCGGCATGTCAATGGACATAAATTGTCATCTTCTCTGACCTTTTCATTTACAGAGTTCGTGAATGATTAATCAGGTTAAAAAACATACATAAAATAGCATGATAAATCCTCTAAATCTTGTAAGAATACCCCATTAAATATTGTTGACTAAACACTCTTTGTCTAAGACAGCTTGTGATTGAGCTTCTAGATGTGGATGAGGACAAGCTGCTGGTAATAATAGAGGTAGAGGTGATGACTTGCCCTGATGTGTCCTACTCACCAGGCTGCCTTCCATGTGATGCAAAAATGGAGAGGATATAACCCATCACTCACTCACTCTCTCTCCCTGATATGTACAGTGTCTGTTCTTTTAGGGTTCCTAGTCCAGAATGTCGTCACTGCACAACTGCAGGTGGGATGGCATAACCTATTCATTCAGGCCAGACAATGAGCAGCAGAATCAATTTGGACTCTTCTTCCAGATCCAAAGTGGCTGAAGAGGAAGATCTCAGAGAAATGAGCAAAAGTGTGGCCATACACACACACACACACACACTGTTGTAGTTTTAAGAACCATGCAGGACCACCATATTCGTTCATCCTCACAGTGAGCGAGAGAAAAAAGATTGAAAGAGCTCTCGATCGAGGAAACAAATGACACTCTTTTCCTAGCAAAAAAGATTTGGAAGGCTCTCTCATCTCAATCATAGCGAGAGAATCTGGCAAAGTCTGCTATTATCCATGTGGTGGTTTCCAGACTCTATCAAGGTTTCTTAGCAATAATCTCTATGGAGAGACTAATGAAAGAGAGTAGTAGTAGGTGAGGTGTTGATGATGATGAAGTGTTCCCTATCATAGTCAAATTCTTTCTGCATGATGCAACTTGTGAACCTCTAGGGAGGGTGTTTGGTTGCCTGCAACTGGAAATATGTCTGCATGCTGAAACATTAACAGTCATAGATGCAGCTGTTCTTATGTCTGCATTAATAATTGCTGCTTACAGATGCAATAAAGGTGTGAGCCTCACCTCAGCACAGCTTTTAAGTCTCCAGCTAGTCCAACACACAGCTGGGTGAATAGAGAGAGTTGGGGTTGTGTGCGTTCCCGCTTACATACTTTGCAGTCTTATCCTGTTGCATTGTCAGGAAACAATTAGCGACGTGAATCTACGAGGTTTTAGTTTCTCGACAGCTGACAGCGAGCTATCAGATGACAGCAAGAATTCCGACGCAGGGAGGGAGATGATAGATAGATGTAGAGAGATCGAAAGCGAGAGCAATGGCTTCTGAGAGTAAGAACAGGAGCGACAAGTGTTCTCTTCGATCGATCACCACCACTGCTGCCCGCGACTTCGTGACGGAGCTCAACAAGGCGCTCGCCGCCGACCGGTCTACCACGCATGTCCTTCTTCCTCTCCATTCACCGGCACTCTGCTGCTGCTTCTGCTGCTGCTGCTTTTGCTTGTATGCCCACAGGGATGAGAGAGACGAATCGTGTCGTGATACAGTAAACTTCCGACATTATAAAGAATGGGCGTCTGCTTCTACATGTACACAGATAAAATTTGATGTAGGGGGTACTGTATGGATGTGGAATCACATCAGCATCACATGTCATGAAGACTGTTCCTTGTGGGAATAGATCTAACTTGCATTACTCATCAACGTTATTTATATTTGAGGCATCAGAAGTATGTATGCATGAGAAGATGAAATGTATCAAAAGCTTTTGCTCCCTAAACACAAGTACTACTCATATCTGTAATGTCTATGTGTGTTGTTATTGTCATTATGAATAGAAACCAAGGCATGTGGGTGCAAGTGGAATAGGGACTGAGCTCAGCTGGGAGTGACATGAGAACAACCAAATGGTGATGGTGGAAGTGGCCAGTGGTGATGTGTGACAGATTGACATGATGGGTTTTGATCAAGTTCCATGCACTACTACTATGGCAATGTGATATCTATACTCTTAAATCCCTAATTCATTAATTTTTCTTATTAATTTTGCCTAGTAGACATTGCATACTCTTTCTCCCTGAAAAATATTTTTTTTCTTATATGTATATTATTAATTGAATAATTATGTCCAATAAAACATAGAGGCCACTTAGTTTTCCCATAAATGTACTCATCACAGTATCCACACCCACCTACCTGCCTTATGATTGGAGTAAGAACTAATTCTTTAAGCCTCTACTGTGGCACTTTAGCCACCATAAATGGGGTAACGATACCGGAAAGATGCGAGCGTCCCTCCCCTGATTTAGAGTCTCGTCACCGTAGGTAAGATTGAGGCCGCGTTGTAGTTGTTGGTGGTAAGCTTACTAGAAAATGATCGGACCTTCTATTTTGGGCCGCAAATACCAATACGGCCCAATTACAAGGTCAGCCCAGCACAGCTTGTCGCCGCCCGAAGAAGCCCACCGGCAAACGATGGCCTCCCGTACCGGCCCGTCCCCTTCACCATCAGCACTGCAACCACCACCAGCACTTCGAGAGAGGAGGAGGAGATGACCGTGGTCAACGCATTTCATAAAGCTTACGTTGACAAGAAAGATGATATGATATATCATGGCATCTCATCACCACCATATAGCTGACAATTCCAAGTCAAAATGGCTATATATATTCTTCATAATACTTGTTTTCCACATGAGAGAGAGAGAGCTGCTGTTACATCGATCCACAGATTAGATATCTCAGTGCCAAAGAAACATTCAAGATACACCCACTAGAATTCACCAAAAAAGATGAATGAGTCTGAGTCTAAATCTGGTTGCCTTGAAGGTCTCGATGTTAGTCATCAAAGCATTAGAAATCTCTAAGTCCTTCCTTTGCATCACCACTCGGAAAACTTCTTCCAGTCTGTAAGCTGCTCAATATCATATGATACATTTATCAGCAGCAGCAGCAGCAGCGTAAAGAGAAAGACACAAAAAGATGAAGTACCTGTGCAGGTGCCGGATGAAGTTTTCGTCGTTGGACAGCATCGCCTCTGGTCTCCCTTCTCTGCCTAACATGCATTGTTCCAACCGGTCAACACCGATATGTGTTGATGCTTGCGCACCCAATTGTTTGGCATTGACATTGGTAGACATGGAGTTCCTCTCATCATCTTTTGGAAAAGCGACCAGATGAGAAAAGTGTCACAGAAACAATCATGTAGTTATACTAAATATTCACCTGTGAAGCTCCTCGTGTAATGCATTGCGGTTAACTGGGTGTGGGCCGACATGCCACCTGTGAATATATCCTTCCAAAACAGAAGCAAAATGGTTCATATCAAAACTGCAGGAACCAATATGTTTGATCTATATGCATAATTGATTCTTGTCTGATACGGTTCTTCAAGATAAATTGGTTCTTAGGCAGATGGAAAGGGCTACCTCACAGGACACAGGCACTTGGTGGAATGAAGCATGATGAGATTCTGATGACTTGACTAGTGAAGCCTCAGGGTTAGTCACATTGATGAGATTGGTTGTGATGGAGGATGTGCATTGATTTGACAGATCGAGTGAGCACTGAGCCGATAAATCTTGGTTCAAAGGTAGCATGCCTGTTCCTATACCCGTTGCCGTGTCATTATCCAGAGCAAAGCTAATAGACATCTGAGAAGTTTGCGAAGGCTGAAGAGCTCCAGACATGTACATGGACTGTAGATTGAGACCATTCCTCATCGACAGAATCTGCAAGAAAATTGAACAACGGAAGCAAACAAGGATTTATTACGTATGAAACATCAAGGTTGATAAGGCTAATTAGAAATATAAGCAAATCCATCAACAGGTTTACTTGTTCAAGTTCTTTATTAACCGAAATGAAACTTGAGGCACGTTTGGATGCTCCTTTTGCCTGGTCTATGCTGAACTCCCATCAGAAATGCAGGAAGAACAAGATGGAGGTACAAACGAGAATCCAAACTAGAGGCCTATCCGTGGATGCTGAATTAACTTCCAAGTACCCTTGAATTGGGGATTTAATAGGCCTATTGTGTTACTGTGAGTTAACCAGGTAGATTTGAGACTTTGTTTCCTCCTGAGAGACTTTGTTTCCATGGCAGTATTGAGTTAACCAAGTAGATATGACATGAGGCTGATCATATATGAGGTCCACTCTGCTTTTATTGTACCTGATCCTTATTGGTTGACACTAGATTTCTCATTGAAGTTCTTGATGAAACAATGCCAAAAAATCAGAAAGATAATAAAAAGTCAACTATAAACTTACATGAAGTTGCAGTAAAGAATTCAGTTCCCCTTCCAAGTTACAAATTAGTCCAAGAAACGGTGATTATTAGGCAGTCATTTGTGCACCTCAAGCAAGCACAGAAGACAAGGAAGTGGGATCTAAGAGAAATCCAGAAACCAAGATGAGACAACTAGAATGATAGAGTACCAAGGCATGCTGCTATTCACTATTTGGGTTGGGTTTGACATAATTTAAGCCAAACTAAAATACGTTATTTTCCTTTGGTAGTTCAAGCCTTCAAGGTCCCATCAAAATTTTCTCTTTCAGTCTTCCATCAAGTCAGAGGTGCGAAGGAAGAACAGGGATTTTAAGATGATAAATAGTCTATTATTCTACTGGTAGCGATCATGGATTTAGAACTGAGAGACCTAAACGCTTGTGGAGAGAATAATCATGTTTTTAAGGGTGTATATAAGACAAGAACCAGTAACCAGGATTTAAGAAAAATGAAGAGAAAGAGATAGAGAGACTATAACGGAATTATATTTGCATGTCTGCAAACCGTCAGAATTGCCTAGCTGAAAACATCTTCATGGTTCAAATAGGTCTCCTGGTGTCAATTATCACTAACACGATGATTTGTTCATCATTCATCCTTTGTTATCGTCTTCTCCAGTGCCACATTTGATAGCTGAAGAACGGTGAAGTAGAAGTGATGAACAAAAAGTAAATTGATTCAATTGTGCAATATACACATTGAAGAAGCTCTATTTCTAAGAAAGTAGTTTCTCATCTTAAATAAAACATATTTGTGGAAATCATATCCCAAGATAAACTGCCTGATGCATTCAATACTCACAAGCTGTGGGACGCAAAAGGGTTCACAGGGACCAAAGATCCTAAGTGGAAAAAGGACGAAATAAAGAAATTTTAGAGAGAGAGGAGAAAGTAATTCAAAGCAGTAAGAGAAACGGGAAACTTATATGAGACAGAGCTTGGGGAATGATTTAATTTATTGTCAATTGGTCAATAGTAAGGCGTATTTACATTTATAGTAAGAAGTTCAGAGAACCCTATCCTTAAAAGATGTATCCCAAACCAACTGCAGACTAGTGTCAGGCATCAGAACAGATCTAATGACAGGAGGTAAATGAACATCCATAAAGTCCCTACAGAAGAAATTTGCTAGTTCACAAACAATATGAACTTTTGTCTCCTAAATCTAATTTCTGCAGGACTAATGCACCTAGTTATAGGACCACATTTTATGATGTAATTAATACTCAGTGAATTCGAAGAAGCAAAGAGGGTTCGAGACAGAGCATCAAGTAGACAACAAAACCACTCCTAAAGATACCTATGTGCAAATTTTGCAACTAGGAAACTGTAAAACTATTGATGTTTAGCAATTCTCATCTTAAAGACTTAAAACTTCAGAGATCATTATGACTCGGGAGAAAGAGAAAAAAACACCAGGTAATAATTGCATACTTCACATGATATTATGTAAGATCACACAACATACAAGAAAAGAGATTGAACCAAGTTAGAAAAGGTCAGCCAAAAATGATAGACAGAAGAGGAACTTGACAGCGGTTACTGACCTGTACTTGGAGCTGCAATTGTTTGAGATATTCAATGGCCTCATCAAGCATGGAAGCCTTGTCTGTCTGCAACAAGGCACAATTTTTTTCCAAAGACAAATCATTATGAGACCCCTAAAAAAAGGGTTCCTTGACTAAAGGAAAGAAGAAAAAAAAAATCATAGACAGTTGCACCTTGTTTGAGTTGGGGATCAGATTTTGCAAAGCCCTCATCTTCTCATTGATCCTACTCCTCCTCCTCTGCATCCAAAACATCATAACCGCAGCACCAATAGATCTCAGACACAGCATTCGACGGAACGCAACTGAAGACATAAGCAGATTGAAGAATGGAAACCTCAGAGCACCTTCTCAGACATGTTGTGGACTTCCGCAGCCCGGCTTCGCTTCGAGCCGGAGCTCCGGGAAGGAGCCGGCTTCACAGGATCCTCCTCGAACGCCTCCTACAAACCGCAACAAGGAATCAATTACCCACAGCCCAACAGATCAAGTGGGACAAGGTCAAAGCAGGAGCATTGCAAGCCACCTCGCTCTCCCAGTCGAGAGAGTCAAGATCCTGGTCCAGAGACTTCCTGCTCCCACCCCCACCAGCAGCGGGAATGGGGTGGGAAGAAGAGGATGGCATCAGCTCGGCGTCACAAGAGTAGGATGAGAAGAAGCAGGAGATCTTCTCCTGATCTCCTCGGAAGGAAGGGTCGTCGTAGCTGCCACGATCATCCATCACTCCCTTGACGGCTCGACCAAGTTTAAGTGAGCTGGAACAAGAGAAGCGAAGAGTCTGATATCACACCTCCCCCTCTTAATCAGCACCTCCCTCTTCCACCGTGCAAACTAATGCTCTCTCAGCTGGAAGCTGCAGAGGGGCGGGCAGTACACCAACGCTGCAGGTTCTCTTAAGGCTGCAACCCAAATGCCCAGTGGCCATATGATGGAGGCAGTTGTTTATATGGGTTTGTGTGCACATGCTCGGCTTGCTCAGTCTTTAGGCTCCTGCAAAAGGGCGAAAGTACAAGAACAAATCATGGCTGTATTATCCTTTGCCTGAGGGCTTATATGGTCTTAATATATATTTAATGCAGGGGGGGGGGAACGAGAAAAAGTTCAAAAGATAGGGAGTGTGCGTGCCTGACTGCGACTCCACGTTTACATGACCCGCGGACCTGCCGCTGCTACTGATGTGAAAGGGTGGTGGCCTCATCTCTCTCTCTCTCTCTCTCTCTCTCAGCTCCATCCTTCCCGGGTTTCTTACAGCGAGATCAGAGATCATAATACCAGATCATGAACAAACTCTGAAACCCTTCATTTTGTGCTTTGAGCACCCGACTTCTTCAGCTGGTTTCATCTTTCACTGTTTCTTCGCGAGCATTTTGGAGCTGTCGCTGACTTGGCTACAGCTGAAACATATTTCGATATCAAGCGGAGCCATGAAGATACATACAGATCATTCAAGCAGCACAAAGAGATACTGGAATTTGCCCTTCTTTTCTTTTCACGAATTGCTAAAAAGCTTGACACCGATAATTATCAAGCAAAATTTTAGTCCGACTCACCAGCTTTTTGAGCAACAGAAAGTGTTGATTATTCAACAGTAGCAAAGCAGTTCCGTCGACAGACTCCAATTTGAGCCAACAGCAAAATTTTATGGTCCACAGCTCAGGAAACGAAAACATTAACCATCCGATTTTAATAGATACAGTAATCCAACGAGATTAAGTTGCTAGAAGGAGGGGTCCTCCTTTTCGATCAAATTTGCTTTCAGTGTGAAGTGTGCCGCGTGCCTCTTCACGTCACTAGAGCCGTGTTTTTGCAGATGGGACAGAGATTCTTGTGCATTAGCCATTGCTTGATGCAGACAGAGTGGAAATCGTGCCCGCAGTCCAGGGCGCCGAGATCATCACCTTCCATGTATTCTTCCTGAGTAAAATAAATGGAAAATAAGACGACATCAGCTGGGAGAGACCAAGTGATATGCTGAAATTTGAGCTAGATCATATACCTGGCAGATACAGCAGGGCTCATGTTCCATGGATTCTCCGATGGTTGCCGATGAATGCTTCTGCTGTTTCAGGGACTTCAGAATTGTTTCCTCACTCAATCCAGTGCAAACGTTTCCTATCCGTTCTTCCAAGGCGAGGAGTTCCTACAATGAAATTACTTCTGAATTCAAAAAATTGTCTGTTTAAAGTCATATAACATGCTGGAAGTTCACTACCTACCTCATATGACATGTTATCAACGTCAAGACGCATGTCCCTGTGCCTGTCATGCAAATCGCTGCCCGCCAAAATTAGAGTCTGATCAAGGATAAAGACATCCTGGCCAGTTAAAATTGAGCATATCAAACTCCAAAATGGAATGTGCAATACCATTTTGGACAAATAATGCCAAACTGGTAATTTTGACAAAGTTGTTCATATAGCTACGCTCAATAGTGTTATCATGACTTGTCCATCTAATAACATAACAATTATATATTTTACTTTATAAATATACTTATAAAGTAACAATTGGTTTTTGCGACAGATTTAACCAGCTTTAATTTGTTCAAAATACTTATCAAATAAATAACTGCGACACTCAATCAAGTTTCCGATGGGCAACTTCAAATATTCTATCAATGGACAATGGACATCATAACTTTTATGTCAGCAAAAGCATTGAGTCATACTTCCCTTTGCAAAAGTTTCTTACCATGTAGTGACAGAGCTTGAGAGTTGCTCTGAAGGCAGAGGGAAAGCATCATGTAACAATTTTCAAAACATAAAATATATCTATCATAATTAAAGAAACAATTATGACAACTGATAACTATGTAACTCCATGAATTCTAAACTTCACATTTCATATTTTAAAAATATTTGATAAAATAGAGCAAATAGCTGTAATTTGGAAAAATTAATGAAAATGAAACAAGAAGAAATAAGGTTTTCCTATAGATGCAAAAGTGATATAAAAAGATAGGAATGACAATTTTACTGATGAAACTATATGTGTAGAAAAGGAATGTCTGCATCACAAATATAGGCACCATAGTAAAAAAATGTTCTACTTAGCAAAGGCCAAAGCTAAGAGATGTCTTAGAGAGGTTCAATAATTAGCTTACTTAAATAATGAATTAGAACAAATGACATAAAATTTGGTCAGCGACATATTTTTTTTTTCTTTTATTGTTCCTTTAACTTCCCTAATTATGTTAATTCTGCGAGGGTGAATAATCACTGAGATCCATACTGTTACTAAATGTTCATAAGACAAATATTTTTCCTGTACAAATTTATTGAATGCAGAAGGGGTGCAAGTTTCTTGCACAAACCAGGAGAGAAATTCATTATCCTTGATCATCATATTGTCTTGTTAGACAATAAGATCTATAATTTAAACTCATTTTGTTCAAGTACAACTTGCCAAAAAGTAGCACAATAGCCACCCTAGACTCTCGTCTTAATGCATTTTGGAAACGAAACAGAAGATCTGATACTGAAGTTCCCAAACTTAAGTATTACACCATTTTAACACTACTAATGCTGGTCCGATGCCCAAATGAGAAAAAAATGGAGATATGTTACGCCAATTGTGACCAGCATAAATTTTATTAGATCTCATGAGCATAGATGTCAACCATATTCAATATCGGGTTAAGTCACCACTTAAAAGTGATGTGAACTGCCTCTACCATCCGGGTGAGTTAAAAGATGCAAAGGGTGGTAGAAGGTTGTCCAAAACTAACATAAAATTTAACTAGAGATATTGTTGTACATAAAGCTTGATGACAAAAGAAGAGTGATGTCGCCAACCTCAAAGTAGCAATATTGCCGGTTGCTGTTGTTGATTTACAAGCCGCTATTAAACAAAGAAAAAGTGACGATGGCAAATTTCTAAACTTGCAGCAGCTTTAAATGACTGGGAAAGAAAACAGTAGGAAAGTGACTTTAGTGTTTATCCAATTCCATTTTATAAAGAGAACACATGTGACTTTGGAACTCTTGGCCCAACGGCTACCCTTCTAAGTTTAATGGCAAGATCCAAATGTCTAACCTAGATCGAATCAGCAGTTGCACGAAAGGATCAATAGAATTGCTCCAAGGAGCCACACAAAATGCTCCCTATGTATTGTTATTCCCTATTAAATTAAAACTATGGAAAGGTAGAGTTTTCAACAATTGCTAGTGGTGGTAACGGAAGTTGATAGGATGAGAATGGAAGACATCTAAAGCAAGAACGAGCAACCTGCTTCCAGTGATAATTGAGCTAATCCTGCAGATATGATACTTTGTTCTTTGCCTTTCCAAATTAGTGTCATGTACCAATTATTACTTTGACTACCAGATCTTCTGCTTAAAAAGTGAAGGGGAAGGAAAATGCCTTAGCTTTTGAACTAAACATTCATACGTATTCTGATCATGCATAAGTTTTAGGCCAAAAATATCCCTACCCTAACTAGTATGACCCTCTTCTTTAAATGCCTTATTAATTCTAATCACAGAAAAAAAAGTCAGCCCAGTACAGACCTCAAATCGAAGACCATCTCCATGACGCAAGGACTCCAATGCATGACGAATCTGGTACAACAAAAAATGTAAGTACGCAATGAAATAGAAAAAAACTCCACGAAGATATTTCATCAGAAAAGATTAAAAACAGAAACAGCACCAAGTAGACGAACATACTTTCACCTTTTACAGGATTGTAAGCAGCTAGATAGCTGACATTATAGATTTATCTTTGCATGCATAGTAGGTATCATAAGTATATTATTATGAAGTAAAAAAGATATAAGTTTCATAACTCAGTGTTGGATGGATTATACACGCAACAGAAGGGGTAAAACTACTAAGATGCAGCAACAAAAAAATAAAGAAACATTTATTTAAAATGGCATATAACTTTTAATCCAGAAAAGACAAGTAGCAAATCTGTAGCGTGAACTTTTTCTCAATCAAATATTATGGTGAATATTTTTTGGAAATATAGGCAACTATGTAAGCAAGGATTTAGGCTTTCTCCCAGTTAAGACACAAGGGAGAAGGGTGATCGAAATGTACGAAGACTAGGGCAGAAGTGAACTGGAATCATAACATCAACCCAGATCTGTATTTCATGCCTCTGGATCATGGGCATCAAGTATTTGTTTGAAAATCAAAGCTATAATTTCACTACAATAGTTGAGGGAAAAAATGGTTTTCCGTAGGATAGGTTTGTTGATGGTAAATTCATTGTTAATGCAACATGAATGATCAAGAAAGGCATTTTTCAGCCAAGACCAAGGGACGGGAACTCCTATTAAAGAACACCCTCAAGTTAATAGGAATTTGGTGATGAATAAGATGACTCATGACCAAGTAAATGAAGTCAAACTAGTGCTACAAGAGTGAACCTGGTTTTCTAATCTAGTCAAGAGTTGTTGAATATTTTACGATGGTGCTTACAGGCTAAGGACTTGAAAACTCTGGTCATTCTATCTCATTACCAGAAATTTTTTTGATGTAACCATAACAGTCTGTCAATCTTAAAGAGACATTGGAAATGATAAATGAATTGGCATAACAGTTGTGTTTAGAGTCGATTGTTGATATGTGGAACATAAGGTCAAAGTTATTTCACACAGCAATATAACTAAGTCTGATTGTGAGTTATGTGAAGAAGATGCAGGAAGCTATTGTGTTTGAGCAGAGTTTAGGTGTGAACTACTGAAATCACTCAGAATAAGAAGAAGAAAAGACACTCTCATAGAACTGTAGTCCAGCTGAAATCAACTAAAGCAAGAAAGAAGAATTCATTAAAGTTTGGACCAAGGTACTTTGACAACAAATATTTCACTGTAGTTGAATCTCTGCTATTTCTACCTTGTTCAGCAATCAGCCATGACAAATTGACATATTAATTCTTTAAAGAACATACTGTTCCCCAGGATACAAAAAGATACACTAAGCAAAAGGCATACAAAATAGTGCTCAGGAAAATAACTTGAATTAAATAATTTGGAGATACACTAAGCAAAAGTCAACTATAGAAAATAACTTGAATTAAATAAAATGATTAGTTAAGAGATACCTCTGATAACATCCTACTTCTCTCTTCCCCTGCAGCTGTCAAACTCCTCATAGGTAAGGGAGCACTGAAAAGACCATCATTTCGCCTTCTTAACAAGTGTGTTGTTGATCTGATGTGTGATGTTGGCTGTGGGCCATGCAATCTAGTTCTGATCTGCTGAGCCACCTCCTGTGAGCTCAAAGAATGAGCAGAATGTTGTAGGGCAAAATTAGCGCCCTGACCTCCAGAATCAGAACTGCCAGGCGGAAACAAGCCTGGATGAATAGCCTCCGCTAAGGGTTGTGGATATCGGGTAGGAAGATTTTGATGAGGTACCCAAGAAGATCCTATTGTTGGATGGAGTCCTGAGTTTGTAACTGCTTGTGAACTTGGAACCATGCTTATACTTCCACTGCTCAAGCTCCAATTTGCTTGGCCTTGTGTCATGTTCCTTACATCTGCTGCAGGAACAAGATCCAAATTGCTGGTCACAGGCATATTCCTCAAGTCATTTCCCTCTCTTGCAGTGATTGATCTGTCCTCTGAACTGAAAGGGCCTGATGAACTGCCAATTCTTGAACTGGTAGCTCTATTCCATGGAAAACTATTTACAATTTGGGGTAGAGCAGGTACAACAGGTATATGAGGTTGACTTGCAGAACTTGAAGTTGTAAGTAGTGAGGCAGGCTCCAGGAAGTGATTCAATGAGATGGAACGAGAAGGTGGTTGATTTGGTGACCACACATCTGATTGCCCAACTGAACTCGCTGACCAAGAATTACGTAAAGAGACATCATGTGGCTGTGCATGGTTAATTCTCAATCGGTAATTCCTACGCAAACTTTCTACATTTCCTGCTGCACTTGCAGAAGGATAGCAGTCGAAGGCCATTCCTCCTACAAAAGTGCCAAATCCTGCTGTATGCTCTTCGCTAGAATGTCCAACGGAAGGATAACCAGATGAGCTAGAAATACTGAGGCCAGTAATAGGATTATAACTACGAGAATGCAGTAAACTGTTTTCACTTTGGTGAGAAGAGCTTGCATTTCCACTTGCTGAAGACTGTCCAGGAAAACCATCACTATTCTTTCTCTTGCAGGATGAGC
Source organism: Ensete ventricosum (assembly GCA_029747655.1). Taxonomy (NCBI): domain Eukaryota; kingdom Viridiplantae; phylum Streptophyta; class Magnoliopsida; order Zingiberales; family Musaceae; genus Ensete; species Ensete ventricosum. Next base: position 10,002,550 of record JAQQAF010000009.1, on the reverse strand, counting down.
GTCGTCCATCAAATGAACTTTCTGCTCTCTCATCATCTTCTCTCAAAAATCCAAAACCCTCGGAAGAGCTTTCGCCAGGATTGGAAAAACCAATTGAAGATGGAACAGTTTCAGGATCTAAGAAACCCAATAAATAAGGATGATGAGATAGCCTTGGTTCTGAGAGCTCATTGCCTATACCAACTTGAACAGCAACATGTTCCACATTCTGATGTCTATTGTTGAAACAGGAATAATTTTGTGAAAAGGTTTGGATACATTCAGTCTGAGTTGTACTATGACTTATGTTGACATTTTCCAAAGAAAGCACATGGGGAGCTTCAAAATGATTTTCTTGTATTCTAGGCCCACCTCGAGAAGCAACTGTTGCCGGTGGTGTCCATTCATGCTCCAGTTTGTTTTCTTCATGGCCACCCTGGATTTGAGAATGTTGACTAGAACTGGATCCACCTGAACTCCAATTGCCCAACTGAGTGCCATCCTGATTAGCCATGTTTAAGCATGGCATATTTGCACCATCAGAGGATACTGCACAATCTGTCATGCTCTGGATTTCTACTGGATTAAAAAGCATGTTATTCCACAAGACTTGCTGATTCATGCCAGAGCTGCTTGAATTGGACTCACAGTCAAGTTCAAAGGATTCATGCAAGGGTTGAACAAAATTCCTCTGGCCTTGCATTAAAGCAAACAGTGCTCCCTTGTTAAGCAGGAAACTGAATATGTCCTGATTTAGTAAAAATGAAAGTCAACTATTTAGGTGAATTCGAGCACATAAGAAAAAACAACACATTGATCCCCTGTAAAGAAACAACAAACAATCAAATTATCTATTAGCCATGGGGGTTTTCCAACAGCATTTATCTGCATGAGAAGCTTTTATGTACCAATGAATTGATAATTCTGCCATCAGAACACTTGGTATTCATATGATACACAACTCCTGTGGATGCACAAGTATATATGCCCTGTGGATCCATCATTTACATCATAGTTGTTGTTGCCTTCTAGAGTCTTTTTATATTATTTTCATGAATGATAGTCATCATAAGTTTATAAAGTTCGGTATCACATTGGTCTCCACGAAAGTCAATTTTGCATCTTTGTCAATTTGTGTTGGCATCAAATAAAAACTATCAAAACACTTTGTTTAGGTTAAATACCTTCATTTACAGCCTAAATCATAATATTAATTACTAAATTGTTGGATAATGATATTATCTTTAACTTACGGCACCATTTACTGTGCAAATTGTAGGTACTTTGTGCACAACTAGATCTATATTGAGAACTCCAAGATGTTGGTGTATTATTTTGAAGTGCATAACATGTATCTTATACAATAGTCCTCAATTATTTTGTACAATATCAAAGTTTGGTTATTTTAGAACTCCATCATTAAATGGTTGGTTGTACAACACTAAGTGTCATTGGTCTACATCTTCACCATAAATGTATAATAGTCCAGGTGCCAACACATACAAAGTGAATAACCCAAACATGATTTATTTTACATTCCAATTATAATTAATTTCACCTAAATGAACATAGAAGACAGAAAATAGAAAACAGCAAACAACAAATGCCTCGGAAAGTTCCTCAAGATGTGAAGAGTCTATATAAAAGGAGATTAGATATTTGACATTTGAAGATGTACTCACAGCTACAGCTCAAAATACAAGTGAAGAGCAGGTTCAACAGCGAAGAGAAATGATTGTTATCAAGAAATCATATGCATATGATGGTAGTAACTCTTAAAGACCAAGAAGATCCACAAACACACTCGCAGCTAAGAAAGACATGCTCACATGAGGAAACAGAAGTAAACTTGTTCTAAAAATTGAAAGTTCATGCCAATGTTAACTAGATCTTTATGAAAAGGTAAGGAACAGCTCAATGGAGCATGAGAGAATAGCCAAGCTTAGTTAGAATAACAAGAGAGCATATCTAACTGCATAGGGAGAAATAAAAAGTAATCAAGCGGATCCTTCTAGCACATATCATTGAATTCAACTGTTTACCCATAAAATTTCCTTTTTCATTCCATAACTATGCTAGCGTAAAATTAATCCTACAAATGGGTAGCTACCAACAAGTATTAACTAGCTTTATGCAAATGCAAGAATATTAAACAATATTTGTACACTTTCTGATGGTCTAAACAGCTTTGCCCAACCCAGATTCATGCACTTAGTCTAGCTATATTTTGTGTAGAGATAGTAATTTTTTTACTCATCTTGTCAACTATGTGTTTCACCATATATATATTTTTACTAATTATTATAAGATTTGACAATATTCTTGTTATGTAACTGTCAGCAGACTAATGTCAACATCCTCTTCAGAGCATGGACAGAAAAAAACTAAATGATGAGCATGGACCTGAAGAAGCCCAGTGGGAACAAAAGATCCATGTTTCACAATCACTTCTACACTATCTTCGAATTAAAATTAGTATTTGAAAGTTAGAACAGATAAAAGGTAACACGTCTAAATGCATGAGCTTCCTCAGCAACGCTCGCTGTTCGTTTTGTTCCTAATTCTTTTTTCTGCCCAAGACTAACATCAAAAGGGATTGGATTCATGTCAGCTTGAAATTAAAAATGAGAATCGTAATCAATTTACTCGGCTCAAATTCCTCAAAACGAAAGACGTCACACACCATAAACTAGCCCTAAATGACAACCGATTCAGTCCAATCAACGGAAAAGATGAAACATTTCCAACCAAAATGGCACCAAAAATAAAAGCTAAACACTTATTCCGGAGTCAAAACTCCAACTTCTATTCCCAATCAAACCAAAAAACCTACAAATGAAAAGAGCAAACAGCAGCATCCATCAAACTACAGCTAAAGCACAAAAAACAACCAAACTCGATGTTAAAATTACACGATAAGACAACGACCCCAACCCCCTCAACAAAAGGCTCAAGACGGGCAGATCTGTCCAAGAAAAGTGCAAGCAGTAACAGAGGGACAAGAAACAGTCGGAATCACCAAGAACAAATGGCTAACAAAATTTGCAAGAAACGTAACAAGATACAGCTCTGAATTCCAAATCAAGAAAAGAAAGGTCAGCTTTGATATGGGATTCGATTCGATTCGATTCATAAGAACTTACCCCAATAAGATCCTTAATTCCGAGACAATGGGGGGATGGTCCCCTTTGAAGAAATCAAGAAACCCCTCCTGACCCTCTCTCTCGCGCCATCGACACCTCGATCGAAGGAAAGGCACAGATCGGAGAAGGGAGATCGGTTCGTGGAAGAGGGTCAGGAGGGGGGGGGGGGTGGGTTTGGATGATGAACGGGAAGCGAACGAGACAGAGAGAGAGAGAGAGAGAGAGAGAGGAGGGTGGAGAATATTTTTGGGGTAAATTTACTGCTTTTTTTTAATCATTAAATACGGTGTTATAAATTCAACTAATTACACGTTAATTACGGGGTGGACGCCACACTCACTGGCGCCGCTACGCTGTCTGCTCGGGAACAGCGTTCAAGCTTCAAGTCTTCCCAATGGACCCTCCCAGTGGGGCCCATGTCGATCTCGATATCGCAACCTCCTCTTCTTCTCACCCGCTAACCGCGGTACCCGCAACGCCGGGATGGAGGAGAAAGAATCTCTCGAATAAAAAGAAAGGTAAGGAAGCGGGTCGGCGGGGCGAGGTAGCAGGAACAAGTTTTCGCCCCCTAGATGTCACGAGCTCCCGACCCACGCATGTGCGACGGTGTGGTCACATCGCCCCGTCGCTAATTGGTCAAGGTCATGGGTGACCACGCGGGCCCCCTCCCCCCGCCCCCACCCCTGGCGTTTACGTGGCTCAACCTCTCCGTGGTTGCGCGCCCCTGCGTCCTCCTCCGCTTTCCCACCTTTTCATTATGGCGTCGTGAAAAGGGTTCGCTTCTCCATCCCATTTCAAGGGGGGGAAAAGTGCGAAACACCACCTCGTGCTTGCAGCAGCTTTACTGTTCCCAAGAATTTGACCCCTGTAATGCCAGCCACGTCATGTGAGAGCGAGACAGAGAGGCGATAGGAGTTGTTACTGTTACTGGCAGAAGCACGAGGGAGTCACCATGCTAATAGTTATTTATGTTGATAATTGATTCATATTAGTTATATATTTAGTTAATATATTTAAAAGTAGTGAATGTAATTTAAGAATTAGTGGGGGTATTTAACTATATTAATATATTTAATATAGTTAGTTACTGGCAGAAGCACGAGGGAGTAACTCATGTTTATAGTTAGTTAATATTAGTTACTGGCAGAAGCACGAGGGAGTAACTCATGTTTATAGTTAGTTAATATATTTAGGAGCATTGACTCATGTTTAGGTAATACGAAGATAATTTAAGAATTAGTGAGGGTAGTTATTAATTATGGGTGAGATAATGAGATGAATGAAGTGGTGTGAGATAGTTATTATTATGTCCTATAAATAGGACCTTAGAGAATGAAGCAAGAGGACTGAGAGTGTATGCATAGAAGAGAGCGTATGCATTTGGAGATAATCTTGTAAGTGTTCTTATTCTTTTACCTCATGTTTAATACTACGTCATTTTCTTGATTGAAAGCGTTTTATTAACGGATCGTAGTATTCTGTTTTATCGTTTCATTGCTCCTCCTTTCCCAACATTTGTGGTATCAAAGCCTTGTTTCAATCTGAACTGGGCATTATGACTTTTAATGACAATTCTATGTCTAAACTCCTTATTCCCATTTTCTCGGGCAAATTCTACGAATTTTGAAGTATCAAGATGAAGACTCTATTCAAATCTCAAGATCTTTGGGACTTGATAGAGAATGGATATGCAGATCTAGATGAATAAGCCAGGCTGAGGGAGAATAGAAAGAAGGACTCAAAGGCATTGTTCTTTATTCAACAAGCTGTGCATGAGACAATCTTCTCAAGAATTGCAACAGCGACAACCTCAAGACAAGCTTGGTTGATAATTCAAAATGAATTTCAAGGCTCATTGAGGGTGATCACAGTAAAACTTCAAACCCTTCGTCGTGAGTTTAAAATTTTGTTTATGAAAAATAATAAATCAGTGCAAGATTTTCTTTCTCAAATGACTGAAATTGTTACTCAAATGAAATCTTATGGTGAACATCTTCATGATCAAATAATTGTTACAAAAGTTTTGAGAAGTTTAACTCTGAAATTTGATCATGTTGTTACGGTAATTGAAGAGTCAAATGACTTATCTACCTATTCATTTGATGAACTAATGAGTTCCTTACAACCACATGAAACAAGGTTGAACAGATCACTTGAAAAAAGTGAAGAAAAAACATTTCAAGATAAGGGGGAGTCTTCTACTTCAAAAGAAGACAGAAAATCAACAAGAGGACGTGGCAGAGGAGGATTTCGTGGTCGAGGAAATAGAAGAGGAAGATGACACTTTGATAGGCATGATGAAAGGCAATCAAACTATGATCAAAAAAACTACAAGAGTGGAATTCAATGTCACTATTGTAAGAAGTTTGGTCAGGAAAAGAGAAAAGCAAGCAAGCTATGTGGAATAAAATGAAGATAATAGTAAGTTGTTTATGACTCATTCATAAGTTAATGATATCTAAAATGACATTTGGTTTTTGGATAGTGGATGTTCTAATCATATGTCAGGCATAAGATCAATATTTAGAGATATTGATGAAACTCACAAGTTGAAAGTTAAACTTGGAGATAGCAAGCAAATCCAAGTAGAAGGAAAAGGAACAATTGAGGTGAAGACAAATAAGGGAAGGTAAAACACCTTGATAATGTTTTCTATGTTCCTAGCTTATCACATAACTTGTTGAGTGTTGGATAATTGATAGATATTGGATATTCAGTTATATTTGATGATGGTTCATGCACTATTAAGGATAAGAAATCTGGCTTGATTATAGCAAATGTTTGTATGATGCAAAATAAGATGTTTCCAATTGATGTTTCAAATATTGAGAAACATGCTCTTGTTGCAAATCAAAAGAATGAGACAGATTTATGTCATTTGAGATATAGACACCTTAACATTAAGGGTTTATGATTGTTAAATAAAAAAGAAATGGTTTATGGATTACCTAAAATTAATACACTTGATGTATGTGAATGATGTATTTATGACAAACAAAGTAAGAAACTATTTCATATTGGAAAAGCATGGAGAGCATCTAATTGTCTTGAATTAATTCATGCTGACTTATGTTGACCTATGAATACAAAATCATTTGGAGGAAATCGATATTTTCTGTTATTTACTAATGATTATAGCCGCATGAGTTGGGTATATTTTCTAGAATTGAAATATGAAGCATTTGATAACTTTTTGAAAATTCAAGGTACTTGTAGAAAGGCAAAGTGGTAAATGCATAAAAACACTTTGAATAGATAGAGGTGATGAATTTATGTCTAATGAGTTTAATTCCTTTTGTGAAGAAAATGATATTCGCGGGGAATTGACAGCACCATATACACCGGAGCAAAATGGTGTAGCTGAACGTAAGAATCGAACTGTTGTCGAAATGACAAGAAGTTTACTTTAAGGAAAACATCTTCCGAATCAGTTTTGGGCAGAAGCAGTTGCAACAACAGTTTATTTGTTGAATATTTCACCAACAAAGGCTATTATGAGTCTAACTCATTTTGAAGCTTGGTATGTCATAAAGCCAACTATAAGTCATCTAAGAATTTTTTTGTTGTATTGCTTATGCTTTGGTAAATTCATAAAATCATCATAAACTTGATGAAAAATCTAAAAAATATATCTTAATTGGATATTCTGCACAATCCAAAGCATATCGACTATATAATCCTGTAAGTGGTAAAATTATTATTAACAGAAATGTTGTATTTGATGAAAGGGCAAGTTGGAATTGGGAGATCAATGAAAGTGAAACACAAATTTGTATTCCAGCAGAACTAGTCACTCCACCGAATCAAGTGACAAATCCTGCTCCAACAAGTTCAACGTCAACCTCACCCAGTAACAGTTCAAATTCAGCAAATGATTCCTCAGATGAAACCCCTCTATGAATGTTTAGATCACTAACAGAGATTTATGATTCAACATTTGCTTTATCTATTTCAGATCTTATAAGTTTTGAAGAAGTAGTTGAGTAATATCGAAAATCAATGAAGGATAAAATCAAGTCAATTAAGAAGAATAAAATCTGGGAGCTAATGGATCAACCGAAAGAAAAAAAAGCTTTTGGATCGAAATGAGTGTTCAAAACAAAGTATAATACATATAAAAATATTCAAAATCATAAAACTCAGTTTGTAGCAAATGGAGTCATAACATGAAGTATTTATGACACGATGAATAAGTTACAGATATTCTCACCAAGTCAATTCCAGTTCAGAATCATGTTTATTTTATGTCCCAAATTGATGTATGTAACTATGAATCAAGGGAAAGTATTGAGAATTGATTCATGGTAGTTAATATGTTTAAGAGTAGCGACTCATGTTTAGGAGTTGTGAAGGTAGTTTAAGAGTTAGTGAGAGTAGTTATTAATCATGGGTGAGATAGTAGGATGAAGGAAGTGGTGTGAGGTAGTTATTATTATGTCCTATAAATAGGACCTTAGAGAATGAAACAAGAGGACAAAGAGTGTATGTATTTGGAGATAATCTTGTAAGTGTTCTTGTTCTTTTAACTCTTATTTAATACTATATTATTTTTTTGATTGAAAGTATTTTTGTTAATTGGATCGTAGTATTATGTGTTATCATTCCATTGATTCTCCTTCCCCGACCATTTCCGTGGTTTGCTGGTGTTGCTGTGCGGTACTCGGACCACTGCAGTGACAACACGGTGGTGGAAGAGGTCACAGCAGCCTTCGGCATCGTCGTCATTGTCGTCGTCTTGAGTGGTTTTGTGGGGGGAGGTTTTGGCTTTTGCTTCCTTTAAATATTCTGCATGCCCCATGCAAAGCTGCACTGAGGATTTTGACGGGTTTCAGCTTTAACAAGAGCTCTGACCACAGGCCGACGGTGCAGCTTAATCTCTATCTCCATTTTTGACGGGTTTCAGCTTTAACAAGAGCTCTGCCCACAAGCGGACGGTGCAGCTTAATCTCTCTCACTCTCTCTCAAGCTTACTCTATACATCATTCTCCCTATTCCAACATATGAACATGACTTCTTCTGCCAAAAGGAAAGGAGAAATAGTAAAACTTCTGCCAAAAGAACATACAAGTGGTGGTTCACTTGCCAAATGAATCATGTTCTTTCTCCTCTTTCCTTCAAGTCCATGGCATACAACAAGAACGTAATTACATCGCTTCAAAGGCTTTTAACATCAATGCATAAGTGCCAAGCACAGATGAGGAGAAAGTTACAAGCCTGCTGTCATTTACATTGCTGGTTTGTCTTTACCAACTTGGAAAACAAGAAGCATATTGAAGAGAGGAAAGGTGGGGAGGTCTTGACATCATTAAGTAAAAGAGGAAGAATGACAATGGAGCTATTCATGGATACCCAACTAATTACTCGAAGGAACAAAATGATCAAATGGGATTAAGTAATATCCTGAGGTCTTAAAGTGACTCATATTTACAAATGTGAAAAATCAAGCAATAAGGAGAACCAGAGAAGAGAAAAAGTCCCACTTGTATTACATCAAACAAACTGATGAATATGAAAAAATGAATGAAGCCGAGGATAGCAAAGACTTGCAAGTTGCAACAGATACCTACTTTTTATTGCTGAGAAGGCAATGGAGGAATCTGCAGGGCAGAAAATGCAGGACCAGTTGCAGGTAAGAACACTCCTATGACAGCGTTTTCAAGTCTTCTATAAATCAGTAAGTCGTGCAGCAAAATAATCATATTCTGGCAGCTTTGGATGCACTCGACCGCCGCTAGGCTGCATCGAAGTAACCCGAGCAGGTTCCTTAACTTTAGCTGGGGTAACTGGTTCCATTGGCTGTGAGAGAATCCTTTCGGGAGGTGGCACTTTTTCTCTCAGGACAGGATGAATTTTATCATTACCAGGATACTCAACTCCATCTGGATCGACATGATTCATCCTAGTAGTTCTGGCCCTCGTTCTTTCCTTGCTGGGTTCCTTGGCTGCCCCTTTCCTGCTGTAGCGCAGCAAGAGATTATCCATGACCATTTCTTCCTCATCAGACACAGCAGCAATATGCCTACCACCATGTCTTCTTCGTCCGTCCGATGCTCGAGGCAAGAGTTTGCCATAATCTATAGAATTATCCATTTCATCATCAATTGCTGGCTTTGGGCCTCTAATTGTAGTCTTTTCTTCAACATAATTATCAGCATTGGTATTAGTGCTCGGTGTGCTTTTGTATCGTCTTTGGCCACCTGCGGTATGGCTTGTAGGCTTCTCGACATCAATGGTACTCCCGTTGGTCTCAGTGACCGGTGGCTTCTGGAATTTCCTCCTCACAGAGATAGGCCTTGGCTTCTCATCATGGACGACTTGGTCATTCCTATGACCTGCATCTTCAGCACCATCAGACTTGTCAAGACTTGTACCAGTGTTCCCATCTGTTTTATCAGCATCGGTATCAACATCATTGAATCTTGGCTTGACATAAGGCGGAATCACATATGCTGTTCTTCCATTGTTGGTTGCTGGTCTGACTGAACGCTTTTCTATCCCAGTAGGATGCAACCTTTCTTCATGCCTTTGCAAGCTATCATACTCCGGCGGGACATTACCACTCCTTTCTTCCACACGGTTCCCATTCTTGATCCCGTTCACCTTAGTGTACGGAGGAACCAAACCGTGTCTTCTTTTTTCTTCCGCATGGTATTCATCACCATTTGATTTTGTGTTTGGGAGATCCATACTGCCTGGTTTTACATTCCAAGATTTCACTGAGCCAACTTCTTGCTTCTCTGTACTGGGATCCAGCTCGTTTTGCACCTTTTTTGCCCTACCCTGTGAAAGATCATCTTTATCGATTCCATCATGATCTCTCCTTGGTCTAACATATGATGGAGCTGCATTTTTGGTTTGATATGGTTCGGTATCTACTCTATCACGAGAAACAACCACCTTTTGTGTCTTCTCCACCGGATCATGGGATTGCCCACTATTCATTGCTGAAATCACCTGAATGTTATCCAACTCCATTGCCACTTGTTGTCTTTGCACAACACCAATAGGATTAGAGCCATATTTTCCCTTGGGTCGGATCGCTTCTTGTACCATAGCCTGCGCTGGCGAAGCTCCATAATTTTCAGTATGTGAAGGTGCAACATCCTTAGGTTGAGTCTGCAAAAATAGGTAAAGTTCCTTTTAAACAAACCCATAATTCAAAATTGTTTATGCTGAAAGAAAATTATTAAATAATGGTAGCAAATCAGCAGTTCCTGCGTAACTTACAGAGCCATGTGCCATAGCATTGTGTGATTGGTGTCCGAATGTCTTAGAATCCCATCTTACAGACAACTCATCAGCAATATTTTGCATTAGCTGCAGCTTCTTCTCTTCTGGAAATGATTTCTTCAGAAATTTCTCAACAAACTGACAGGAAATTATTCTGATTAGATACAAAAAGCAACGAAAATTTGTTTTAGTTGGAAATGGGCAAAAGGAATAGCACCTCAGCATCTACACATGACTCCATCTGACTCGCATATCGTTCTGTAAATGCATGCCTGAGATTGCACAACTCTGGCAAATCGGAAAATCTAGCCGCAGCAAAAATTAGAGTTGATATTGCTTCCATGGCTTCAGGGGGACAGTCCCTATTAATCACAACAAACAAAATATGCTTCATAATAGTCTCACTACAATATCGATAGAACAGGTAAAAGATAAGCCAAAAATGTTAAATATAGAAACATAATAAACATTCTATAAAGTGTGGTACGATTCTGTAGTCCAAATTGGTCTCTGATACTGGCAAATTCATATCAGCAAATCATACTATTGCCAGAAGTAGCTTACAAGACAAATATGCAGACGACTATATCGGTTTTAATTGTAAAAACAAAATGACCATGTAAACTAGAAGTGTGTGATCCAAAGATGGAAATATTCGGGGAGTGGATACCTCTGCTTTTGCAGGCTTGGAAGCTGACTCAAGATATATTCGCAGAATTGTTCGATCATGTCATAGCAAGATATGCGGTTCATATCAACAATGAGTAGATCGATCTGTTTCAGAAAAGCAAAAAAGAAGAAACCGGTATGCACAATTTAGAGATGTTCTGAACCAATAGCCACTTAAAAGGACTGATAAAAGTATGTACCACAAAGATTAGCACACAATCTATAACTAGAACACACAGCATTGCCAATAATAATAGTTCAAAGTATCTCTTCAATTGAAGGGCACCAAGCAGAAGTACAACCATGCATATCTGAACAATGATACATGCACATGATATCATCAATCAAATAGACTTATCAAGAATTGATGCCAATCTACTTTTTGGTTCTCTAATAGTGTCACAGGGCAGGTTTAAGCAAGCTCAGATGAAAGTCAACCAGTTGGATGACCGACCAACCTTGATAAAAAGTCAGGTTTACACTGATAAGGTCAAAACAGAAAACTTCTAATTTCCTATCACAATGACTTGTAATTGTGCTGGACACAAGAATTAAGCAAAACCCCAGGTGGAATAGCCAACAAACCAAGCAGGAATGAATCTTAATCCCAGAGCATGCAATTCCAAGAAGAAAGCCAAAATATGAAAGATGTGTTAAAACTGTTCATCAGAACAATTGCCTGCCCTTGGTATGGATTCGTAACAAATTCACAAGAGAATGGTTTAGCATTCCTACCGCACATCCAGGCCGCAAATAATGGAGGAAACTAAAAGAATCCAAAGAGAAAGACAAAGAAAAATAAGTTCTTGAAGAAACCTCCAAGAAAAGAAAAGGTAAAGAAAGAAGAGAAACAAAGCGAGAGCCCAAACAGTTTGTAACCAAACCACGGAAACGAGGATGATTAAAGAAAAATAAGTTTTTTTCCGCTCATTTTCTTGAATCCAGCAAGCACAACGATGATGAAACCTCTCGAGGAAGCTTCAAGGGAGGGAGAACCCAAATCATCCATTGAGGGAACACAAAGATGGGAAGAACCCAAAGCCAACGAGGAACAGATTCAAACAAACCATCCATCGAAGAAACACAAAGTTGGGGAGGCTCAGAAAAATGTCTTCTTTTTCTTTCCTCGTTTTATTGAACGAGCAATCCAATAAAGAAGAGAGAGGATGTACCTTTTCGAACGCCTTCGCTTCATGGCCGGCGGCGATGAGGTTGGCGACATCCTTCCTGAGGATTCTCACCGAGGCCTGCTTCCGGTTCCGGATCGGCCCCATCCTGGCCTTTATGCACTTCACCGCGTGCTTGCTGATCAACCCACCCAAAAATCATCAGGCAACCCCCACAAGAACAACCAAGAACCAAGAATCAAGAACCAATTACCATTTGTTGGAGAATTTCGCGCCCAACAACCCACCGAACATCTCTCCTTCCCCTTCCTATGCCTCCCTCTGCTCTCTTCCGGAACTCTGTGTTGATGGGAAGGGAAGAGGGAAACAGTGGATCAAACTGTGAGCGCCACCACCGCAGAGGAACAAGAAGGGCGTTGAGATCAACTAGAGAGAAGACTATACATACACACGCAAAGGTGGGAAGGTGGTGGTGAGCTGTGGATGAGAAGACAGAGAGGAGAAAGCAGTAGTAAACAACCACGGCTTCTTAATATATATAGAGAGAGAGAGACACACACACAGACACACATAGCTAAAAGCTGGTGCTTTATTTATGGTAATCACTTGACCAAGTCGAACCTCTTTCTCTCTCTCACTATCTCCCTCCATGTATTGACTGCTTCGGTAGAAAAGTAAAAGAGAAAGAAAAAGATCATCTTTTTCTTCTTCTCGTTCAACAAATTCTTGTCCTGCTTCTGAGGAAAGCTTTATAGATTAATTAAACACACAAAAAAACAAACTGTAACAAGAACGCACAAACACAGAGAGAGTAATGGATTGTGGATGGTGGTGGTTTACCATTCAAATCCAAGAGGAGCAGCAGGTTCTTCTGCGGCCACCACAAGCTCTATCGAGAAGACTGTATGATATCTGTACTACGTGGATTAATTAATGGAGACGTTGCTGATGCTCATTTCCTTCTCCTTGGCAGCCGGCGGCCTGCTCGAGGCGTTTACCACCCATTCCGAATTTGAACGTGAAAAGAAAGATAAAGCTTCCTGTGCTCTCTCTCTCTCTCTCTCTCTCTCTCGGCGCACAATTTGCAGCAGCTCAATTCAACCGGCAACTAAAGAGATGCAATGATGATGCAGAAGAAGCTTCCAGTGGTGAGGCATGGAATCCAACAATTACCGCACTGCAGCAACATTAAAGTAGTGCTTGACTTGTTCATAGGATAAGCTTTTTGTTAATGGTGAAGCGTTCAATCCAACTATGCACAAGTAATTCATGGGATGTAAGCATTCATTCGATGGTGACAAATATCTCACAAGTCGACTTCAGTCATTACCAAAGATGTCGCCAATATCTAGTCAAGATTCTAATGTTGGATTCTGGAGCTTAAGGCCAATCCATTTCACCATTTTAGCTCAGTTACTTTACCAAAACATTTTTCCTCAAGCTTGGAGAATTAGATAGCAACCACACGTACGCAGCGGATTGGGGACTATGATCGAAGCTTTACCAAAGGTCCAAATCAACCTTGGCACACAAGCTATGGCGTCTTTCTGGGGAGGAAGAAAGCTGAGCTGGATCCAACCAAGCCTGCGACATCACATGTTGCTTGCCATCCCCACCTGCTTCACAGTGAAGCAATGAACCCCCTTTAGCGCGACTGTGGGTATTGACTCTCTTAGTCATCAAGCAGAGCATATCAGCACTATGATTAGCAATGAACAACTCTCAAAAAGTGAAGCTATTAGATTGGATAGTTGGACACACACTTTGGCATGCTTTGCCCTTCGAATCATGGCTGAAAGCTACTGTGAGATCAGAGCAATCTGGTTACAGTGGAAAGGGTCATTTAGGTCCACTACCCACAAAGGTATATGCTTGATGGAGCAGTATTCTAAAACATGAGATTTCTCATCATGGAAATCCACCACAGGATCAAACTGTTCCTTTTTGTCTTTCATCTCTGCATCTATTGGAAGAGCTCATCAGGGAGTCAGAATCTGACCATTAATGTACTATGACACCCATTTTTTCTGACTGCAAAGGTGTGGACTTCACATCTTGGATCTTTTCCTTTTTCTCATGTAATTACAGAGGCTGACAAATGTTTTGACTGGCTGAAAAAACTGAAACGCATTATGTTTTGGATCCTTTCGAGTGGAAAGTTGTGCTGATTTAAGCTTGTCTATGATAAATACCACCGCTAAGAGAGACACCAATTGTATAAATGATGCATCACCTGCGCTATTGTTTACTCTGTTCATGGAAAGCTCAGACAGCCCATGCTGCATCACATTCTCTAGCTTATTAATAAGCTCTCCTGACATCAATCAGCTTTCTTAACTGTGCCTTCCTCTGTTCCTTGCATCTTAAGAAACAAGAACTGCCAGGTATTTTGTGTTTGAGAAAACATGAGAACTCTTCCCCTACCAGTAGACACTGCCATCCCTTGCTCCTATGCTTTCTATCAGTATCTTCTTTCCAGGCCACTCCGGGATGGAATCAGATTCCGGTTGCAAGTCTTTGTTTTCTGTGATGAATGCAGCAGCACAAGGAAAAGGAAGACAACCTATTATGTTCTGAAAGGCCTTTTGTTATTTTGCTTTGCGTGCTGTACTACAATTGCCAAGCCAACAAGGCGCCGACAGCTTTGATCTGCTATTTGAGCATGACTGTGCACGTAGAACTCCATTTCTGTGTGCTGCCATGTCGTTTCTACTGCTTCATCCACAGAGAGAAGGTAGCTTCGAGAAGATGTAGGTTTACCGCCGACCTAACTCGCGAGTCGAATCCCGAGGAGGGATAGTGATGTGCCCAAAGCGCCGCCGTTCGGACTCAAGTGGTTACGACTTGGTCGACGACGACGTCTGGCGGCAGCCTCCCTTTCGTCAGATTGAGCGGATTGGGTGGAGAGCTTTGACAAGAACGATTAATTTGGATTAGATTGGTGACCATTTCGAATGAATCTTCCTTATGCAAATTAATAGAAGATCATGATGATAAAAGATGATGACCGAGGCACATATGAAATGATATCCTTGTATTCATTATATCCTCAATCAATATTTGATTTAAGGATCAATTACGAATTTGAGTAGTTGATCTTATTGTGTGATTTGAGTACATGATTGAGGAAAATCTATCCCTCAAAATATATCATTTTCATAACATATTCATCAATTCTATATATTCTTCGATTCTATATGATCTCAGAGCTTCTCTTACTTGAGCAATACTTAACCTTCCTTATTGTTCTACGAGAGTAATCCCTCTTCTCCACCCATATAGCACTATCGATTTTCTCTTACTTAGTAGTCCTCCTATGCTAGATATCTTACGAATTTATATAATCGCCTCCTTATATCTGTCGGTTTTCTCAAACGCCCCCACCCATGGGGGAGCGCGACCCACCTCTACCTCGATTGTCTCATTCTTTCTTATCGATGAATCATCTCTATCAACTGCTTGACGACACCACTATAATTGTCGCTGGGAAAAGGCCATGTGTCGGATCTATCGCATCTTCTTCCTTTCCCCTTATGATTCCCCCCATTTACTTGTGTGGGTTTGTCAGAAATAGGAAGAAATAATGAAAAATGCCCATTGAATTCATTGATTCATCATCAATTTATATAGGTGAAGATATGAGGATTTTACTCAACTAAACTACGTGATTTCCTCATTCAGTTGGGGAAATCATATCTAAATCCTAACTTAATCTTATCTTCTATCATGCCCCCGCAAGATCGAGCTATTGTAAGGATGTCGATCTTGAACAAAGAACGTCGATCTTAAACCAATGACAATGAATCTGAAGGAATGAAGTTACTGTGTTGTCGATCGTGATAAAGATTTGACGGTGATTGACTTCGACGGCAATGTCAGCCTAGCTGAGAAGGAAGCTGTTGTGTTGTTGACCCTGGTGAAGATCTGTCGGCAATTGACTTTGACGATGATGTCAGCCTAACTGAGAAGAAAGTCATTGTGTTGTCAATCGCGATGAAGATCTGACGGCGGTTGACTTTAACGATGATATTAACCTAGCTAAGAATGAAGCCGTTATATTGTCAACCGCGGTGAAGATCTGACAGCGAATGAATTTGATGGCGATGACAGCTTGACTGAAAAAGAATAGATGATTCTGTTGGAGCCAAGTTCGAAAATCTGATTAGATCGGACTATCATGCCCCAAGCTCTTATGAAGAACGCAGATCATGAACAGATGCCAAGGAGACCACTATGTTGTCAATCACAGTGAAGGTCTAACAGCAGTTGACTTCGACGACCATGTAAGGCCTGGCTGAGAAGAGACCGCTATGTTGTTAACCGCGGTGAAGGTTTGACGACAGTTGACTTCGACGGTCATATAAGCCTGGCTAAGAAGGAGGGTGTAGGCATGACATAGAGGAGGTCAAGCACGGGGCACGTGCAACAGAAAGGATGGAGCATAAGCTGTCGTTGGACAGCAGAGTGGAGAACTGATAAAGTTGGGGTTGACTGCCGAGGAAGAAGGCGTCGGTGCTGCCGAGCAGCGGTAGCGGATAGAAGGATCTCGTCAGGTGACTGAAAGTGAGGAGATAACGATGCAGCATTGATGCCCTTCGTCTTCTTCTCTTTCTCACTTTCGTTTCTTCTTTATTTTTTATTTTTATTTTTGATGATTGCCGCAGAGAATTGTATTTGGTGATGGAGGCAAGAGCAGCGATATGGGAGGAAGAAGGGGCAGCGGTCAGGCAGTTGACTGGAAGCGGTTGGGCAGGGGAGAAAGGGGAAAAGTACTGGTGATGAAGGTTGGCTGTGAAGGGTGGGGCAACAGCGTGGGGAGCTATGCTGGCAGCTGAAAGATTGAAGCAGAGGAGGAAGGGGGAGATGGCAGCAGCGGGAAGGCACAGTGCGCTGCAGCGGTGGCAGTGATCCTTTAACTGCTACGCACGCTGGTGGGATCGAGGATGACTGGCGCGGCCAACGATGAGCACGACCTGTGATGGCAGCGAGTGCTGTGGCTAGTTGCAGCCTTCGGTCGCATGTGGGGAAGCAGTGGTAGTAGGGTAGAGTAGGGCGCGGCTGGGTAGCGACTGGGAGAGGCCGCGTAGTAGCAGAGCAGAGGCTGTAGGGCCATTAGGCAGAGGTTGAGGAAGGCAACAACACGGTTGACAGAAGAAGAGGACAGTGGCCGAGGACTTGCGACAGAGGGCACGATTGGAAGAGGACAACAACCGACGGTTAAGGATGGTAGGGGCGAGCGGTTGCTGTGACAGGGAAGGCAACGTCAGATGGTCGGCGGGGAGAGACTGCATAGTGGCAAAGCAAAAGGGATGAAGAGGAGTGGCCAATGGCAGGAGCAGGTGCGGCAACAGTGACTGGCGATCGGAGCTGACAGGTATGATCGACGATAGTGGTGGGAAGGAACGTCACTGATGGTGGCAGCGATTGACGCTGGCTGCTGCAACTTGGGTGACGACAAGATGGTGCAGCTGCGGCTAGGAAGCAGCGAGAGATGGAGGCGGCTGGCTCGCTGCCGGGAGGGAGAGCAAAGCAGCAACAACGTTGCTTGTGCAGGTGGAGAAAGGGTTGGCCGACGGTAATTGCGTCGACGTTTTGGGGCGATTACTGCGGTAGGAGGAGAAGCAGAGTTGGCTGGTGGCAAGTGCAACAGAGGTGGTCGGCGAAGAGGGGCAACAGTTACTGTTGCAACAACAAGGGCTGTAGCAAGGGCAGGGGAGGACGCAACTACGGCAGAGGCGACTACGGCAGATTGCGAAGACGACAACAATAAGGGGAAGGAGCGGCAGACGCTCAGCTGGGAGTGACGGGCGGCTGATGGAGGAAAAAGCCACAGGGAGCAGACGATGCAGCGGTAGGGGAGGAAGAAGCACGGCTGCGGCAGAGGCGGCTACGTGGGTAGCAGCGGTGTCAGCGCCAGGAAGCGGTTGTTGGAGCAGGGTGGACGACGACCTCGAGCGAGTAGCAGATGAAGCGGCCGAGGCAGCAACGGGAAGCAGCAGCAGCAGCAGGATAGAAACGGCTACGGTGGTAGAGGAGGGCGCAACTGGACAGCGACAGCAGAGGCGGTTGCGGGGTTGGGGGGAAGCAGCAGCATCACCGCTGTTATGCGCGGCCGAGGGGGAGTGAATCGGCCATTGAAAGAAGAGGATGAGTGGCTGCAGGAGGAGCATGAGAGGGGGTCGAACGATGCCGGGGAGATCGGTGTCGATCTGATGTTGGATCTTGTCCAACACGGCGGCAGCAGGGGAGCTCTTGACAGAGGATGAAGAAGAGGTCCCGAAAGCCGACGGCAGAGCAGAGGCGGTAGGGCCGTTGGGCAGAGGTTAAGGAAGGCAATGGCTCGGTTGGCAGAGGAAGAGGACCGCAACTGTAGGGGTAGATGAGGGCGACCACGGCAGCGGTCAGGCAGCATACTAGAAGTGGTTGTGGAAAGGAGCAACACTTCTACGACGAGAGAAGCAGAGGAGCAACCACCGATGGAGAGGAAGGAGACGAATTTTTTGACCATGTGCAACAGAAAGGTTGTGTAGAAGTCGACGCCGGCGGTAGCGAAAGCAGCGACAACGCTATCGTGTGCCAGTGAAGTGGAAGGAAGAGACACGGCTGTGGGTCCGACGCTGCTGTGAAAGAGGGAAGGAGAGATCTATATAAGAAAGAGATCAATAGAGGAAAAAAAAGGTAGTAGATACGTCGTAGGAGAGGTCGGTGGTCCTATCGGGACCACATAGGTCGCTGGACCTATTTGAGGCAAGCAGGCACCGAAGAAGAGATGCCACAAGATAAGGATAACCTAGAGTAATTGCTTCAGCACAACAAAGAAGGGAGACGACAGAGAGGATGGTCGCTCGGGTCACTGGACCTCAGAGGGCTATTACTGACAATGGAGAGAATCGACACCAATAGTTGATAGTGTCGTCGATTCCTCTTTAGCAAGAGGCCGTCGTTTGACAGCAAGAAAAGATAAAAACTATCGTTGGACAGTGAATAAAAGAAGGATAATCTCTCTTATAGAGAGAGGGGCTCTGATACCATGTTAGAAATAGGAAGAAGTAATGAAAAATGTCCATTGATTTCATTGATTCATCATCAATTTATACATGTGAAGATAGGAGGATTTTTCTCAACTAACCTACGTGATTTCCTCATTCAATTGGGAAAATCATATCTAAACCTAACTTAATCCTATCTTCTATCAGGGTTGCCCTCGTCGCTTGCCCCAAGAGGTGGCGCATGGTTCCACTAATAGGGTGTCATTGCCTTGGGCCTCCCATGCGGATCCGATGGAGGAACCTTTCATGCCCAAGCACTCCCTTCTTCCTCACCAACCATCACTTAACATAGTCACTTAGAGACTCTAGTTGATTAATCTCGCTACTTCCTCTTAATCCCCTTGTTACCAGTCATTGTTATCGCTGCAGCAACAACATCGTCCTCTCATCGACGTCTTTCTTCACCATTTAGCCCCCTCTCAGGCGGCTATCTCTCACCACTGCAGATCAAAAGAGCAAGCAATGACCTCCTCCCATAGTAGGGAGCCTCCTGACATAAGATGTCTTCTTATTGCTTCAAAGTCCAACCATACATTGTGAACAATGCGAAGGTGGTGTCATATATGATATCTATTTAATCTCAAATTTTAATGATGAAATCAATTTATGAATTTATGGACTAATATACTTTTAAGATAAGTGACACAGTAAAAGCTTTAATCACGTACATGAACCATCATAGGACTAATTGTCGAAACAGAAGAATCAAACGCTAGGCTGAAGAAGCATCATGTCAGAGATTGAACATCAGGTCGAAAGATTAGGATGAACTTTGTACCATGAGTTCAGGCATCGGGCCGGAATGATCGAGTTTTGCGCCAAAAGATTGAATGTTGTGGGAAGTCAACATACCTACCAATCGGGTGATACATCAAAGGAAAGGACGATGCCGGAGGTTTGAACGAAGTGTCAAATGATCATATGATATGCTAGAATGTTGAACAACATCTTGATTGGTTCATAATTATATCATATATGTGATTTAATGGTTAAGTCTTGATTGTGCTCATTTTGAGTAAAATTAAGTTGGTATTGGATCAAAATCATACCAACTTGATTTGGAGCCCATTGGGCCTGAACCAATACTGAATTGGGCTTGATAGAAGGTCAATTCAGTGACCTGAAGTAGGCCTGGGTAGTGATATTGCCAGGCCCAGGCAGTGGTACTGCTTAAACAATCGAAAAAAGCACTATTTTATGCTTTTCTGTGTCTTCCAATGGTAGTACCGCTCATGGCCGATGGTGGTATTGTCCAAGTGATGATGGTACCGCCTAGGTCGGTGGTGGTACTTCCAGAGCCAAGAATCTTGAGCTCTGTTTGACGGTAGTACCTCCCAACACCGATATTGGTATCGCTAATACCTCAAAAACTCGAAGATTTAAAATTTTGGCTCAAATTATGAAGTCTTTCGGGTTCTATAATATTTCACTTTTTCTTGCTTAATGGAAGCATGAATAAGTATGAAAAAAGGTAAAAAGAGAAATAATCCTTGAGGTTGAAGTGTTGTAAACTCTTAAAAGTTTTTTAGTATCTTCCTCTTTGAGTTTAGCGATTATTCTAAGGAGGTGCGTGGTCTTGTGTGAAAGAGTTTGTGTAAAGGTTCTCTCTTGAGCCTAGTAAAAGGAGAAAGGGTTGTAACAAGGGTAGTTGATCTTTGTCTGTTGGAAAGAAGATCGGTAGTGAAAGCCGGTGACTTCAAGAGAAGAGGAATTGAGATTGGCCGTAGGTTGGAATGATCGAACCACTATAAATCAATTTGTATTTCCTTTCTTACTTTTCCTTGTTATTACTTACTGATTTACACTACTCACTAATCCTACTCACATTTTTAAGTTAAATACATTTCTGATTCATATTCTCGTTTGAACTCTTTTAAATTGAATCTTTTTACGGTAGCATTAATTAACCCCCTAGTGTCATTACAATCCTAATAATTGGTATCAGAGCCAAGTTCTCTCAGTTGGATTAACACCTAGGTGAGTTTTTGTTGGAAAACAAAGTGGGAGCATCATAAGTGCAATGGAAGAAGAAAATAAAACAAGTTTCTCACCTATATCAAATCGTCGTGCAAAAATTGGTGGAAAAAATCTGTAAAAAATAAAAACTATGATACGTGAGAGATTGATTACCTAGGGATATCGTATATCCCTAAAAAGCTCAATAAATCATGATCATGACTTCTCCATATTTATAACTTGAGATTTATTTTATATAAATCAAGATAATTTATTATTTATTCTCTTATAATTTTTTTTTCCTTTTACTAAAGAAAAGATTCATCTCATTGAAAATTATTTTAATGTTTATGATGTGAAATTTATGTCATATGACTCATTTGTATTACTTTCTTTCATGTGATATCAAAAATAGATTTACTATTGACATATTGATGTAAATAAGAGAAGTAGTACCATAATAAAATGATATCCTTTTTTTTTTTATATAATGACAAAGGGAGAAAGAAAAGTAGTGGATTACTCATTTCTTTTTTCTCTTTTTGTTAATGGCAAAAGGGGAGAAGTAATTATATTTTTTGATGATGTAGCACTTATATATATATATATATATATATATATATATATTGTATTTGATAATATCAACTTATAATATTTGCTTAAGATGTGTAACTATAGATATAATGTGAACTTATGCATTTCATTCTTGCAATAATCACTATTGAAAGTCATTATGATTTATTATTAAAATTATTTTGACTCAAATTCAAAGAGTTGAAAGTTTATAATTTTTTTAAATTCAAGTTCATTATGTCATATAGATAAGGGAGTTTAGTTAAAACTTCATTAGCGATTGGTTGTCATCATCAAAAAGGGGGAGATTGTTGAATCCCGAATTTTGATGATAAAATCAATTGATAAATTTATGAACTGATATACTTTTAAGATAAGTGACATAGGAAAAACTTCAATCATGGACACGAACCATCATAGGGCTAATTGTTGAAGCAAGAGAATCTGACATTAGACCGGAGAAGCATCATGTCAAAGATTGGATGTCGGGCCGAAGGATTGGTCGACGTGATGCACCGGAGGTTCGAACTAAGTGTCAGATGATTAGACAACATACCAAAATACTAGACAACATATTGATTGCTTCATAATTATGCTAGATATGTGATTGAGTGATTAAGTCTTGATCATGATCATTTAGAGTCAAATTAAGTTTGTATGGGGCCAAAACTATACCAACTTGATTTGGAGCCCGTTGGGCCTGAACTAGGGCTGAATTGGACATGATGAAAGACCAATTCAGTGACATAAAGTAGGTCTAGGTGATGGTACCATCAAGCCTAGGTAGTGGTACCATCAGGCTTAGGTGATGGTACTGCCCAGACAACCGAAAAGCATGGTTTTATGCTTTTTTTTTGTCTTCCAACAATTATTCATGCTTCTAGCAACTTGATTCTCGGGCTTTATTCGATGGTAGTACCACCTGGCATCGGTGGTGGTACTACTAGTACCCTTAAAATTCAAATATTTAAAATTTTGGCTCCAATTCTGAAGCTTTTGGGGTTTTATAAATACCTACTCATTCGTGTTTGATGGAAGCATGAATAAGTGCGAAAAAAGGGTGAAAAGAGAAATAATAATTATGTGAAAAAAATTATGTAAAGGTTCTCTCCTAAGCATGTTAAAAGGAGAAGGGTTGTAATAAGGGTAGTTGATATTATCTATTAGAAAAAAAATCAGTATTGAAAGTCGATAGCCTCGAGATAAGAGGAATCAAGAGTGGACATAGGTCGAGACAACCGAACCACTATAAATCAGTTTGTATTTCCTTTCTTGTTTTTCCTTGTTATTGCTTACTGATTTAATTTACTCACTACTGCTACTCATACTTTCAAGTTAAACGTACTTTCAATTCATATTCTAATTCAAACTTTTTTAAATCAATTTTTTTGTGGTACAATTAATTCACACAACCCCACCCCCAAACGTTAGCTCTTCTTCATATTCCTAGTCCCTCGGATCATTCGATGCCAACAAGGATTGTAATCCCCCAAAGGGCACCACCAACCACTAACCTATGTGCCATTGTCACAAGAAAGGGCCTTTTTCCCTCTTTCCAGCAATGAACGACTCCTCTCCTACAACTCGATCTCTACCAGATCGGTTCATATTCTCAGCATGTCTTCTTCATCTGCATTTAATGCTCTAATTATTATTTTTATAGAAAATAATAGTTCTTCTCAACATACAAGACTAATATTTATCAACATTACAACTTTAATCTCATTCAAATTATCCAAGGGTGACAACTATGTATCTTGGTAAGCATAATTCTCTAATCTCCTCTTCGGATACAGCTCTCTCAATTGTCCATTAGATAGATCCAAATACTAAGACAATCTAGTCCAATAACAAATCCTGATCACTAGAAAAAAATGTCTTGTTCTACGAGCAACTTAAGCATCAGTCACTGGCTCCATAGCACCATTAATATCTTCATGCAGTACTGTAGTAGAAGCATGGTCAAAATTACAAACCACCCTTGCTAATCGCTCTCGCACTCACATGCTAAATCTCTTATATACTCTAATTGAAACAACAAAGTTGAAAGTACTATTGTTGATTATATATAAAATATAGAAGTTGTTATAGATGAATTGACTTTAATATAAGTCATCGCCTAAGCGATGAAAAAATCACTATTCATACACTTAATGGCCTAGGACACAAATATAAGAAATTAACGACAATAATTTAGATACGAGACTTATCGATGTCACTTGAAGAACTATATGACCAGTAGATTTATCATGAAACATATTTGAAAAAAAGAAAAGAGGATGATAGCACCAACTATCTTTTGGAAAAAATTATTGTAGCAGAATAATTCTTTTCACTTTTTTTATATCAAAATGAGTTCCTCGTCGAAATATCAATTTGTTATCAAAAGCAAATATTAACTAGAGGAGCATAAATAGTATAACAATGATTCAATCACAAGGCGAGACATCAAACTTTTATATGAAAAAACCCAATATAAGAAAAATCATGGGATTATAGTCCACTTCAAACCTCCATTATCACCAATAATAATAATAGATTTATAATAAATCTTCTCCAGAATAACTAGAGGATCATAATAACATCAAAAACACTCAAGAACATAGATTTTGGCTCAACAATAATATATCATCATCACCGTAAATGAATTTCATCAAAGAAAATTTTTAGGTCTCATCAAGTGATATATTAGAAAAGCACATTAGAAAAGTCAAATCACATTTGACACCATTTGGATTGTAGAGGTTGTTGAAAGGATTCTTGATATAAAATTTGAGTCGAAACTAATAAAGTTTTGTCACTTGGTCTTAAAGTTCTAGTTTTCCTCCTGTTTTTCTATTTTGTGCATCACCATTGTTCACCATGGGCTCTTCTCACGTGGCCCATAGATTAGGTTTTTTTCTTTCTTTTATTTTAACTAATCAAATTTTAGCTCAATACCTAATTGTGCTCTGGGCTCACCTATGAGTTGGACCCAATACTATCACATCTCAATTTAATCAAAAATCTAAAAGGAACAATCAAAATAACAAGAACTTTAATAAAGGATCAGAAGATGACTCTTAAACACATGAGTAACATATAAAGCCATCATTCTCCGATACACTATCAACAAATTCTATTGGTCTCAATCCAACCCATCATGACTAATTCAACTACTCATCTAAATAATTGGATTATTAACTTTGGTGTTTCTCATCATATTACTTCTGATCAATAGAATTTCTCCATCCATAATGACTATGGAGGCAATGAAGATATTGTTATTGGTTGACAATAATGGAATTCCTATTACTTACACTAATTTCATAGTACTTAATTCAAATGTCAATACTTTTACACTCGATGATGTTTTGTATACACCTCACATTAAAAGAAATTTTATTTTTATTTCTAAATTTTATAAATAAAATAACACATCTATTAAGTTTTGTCTTAACCTGTTTCTTGTAAAGAATTTGAGCACGGGTGCATCCTTGGTCCGGGGCCAAATTGAAGACAATATCTATAAGTGGTCCTCAGCTTCATAAATCATCCGACCAGCTGCTCTTACTTAGGTTGTTGCTCCAATTGATGTATGGCATCATAGCCTTAGTCTTTTATCATCCTCTATTTAACAACAATTACTTTCTCGGTACTTTCTTTCAACTTTCAAATCAAATTGAATTATAACTTATTATGATGTTTACCTTAGTAATAAAAGTCATAGACTACCTTTTAGAATATCTTCTATATCCTGCTCTAAATCATTTAAAATTATCTACACGATGTATCAAGTCTTTCCCCAATCACTTATTTTAGTTAGAGTTCCAACAAACAGAAAATAGACATAAGATCTACCACTGAAGTTGAACACTGAGTTATCACCATTGTTGCTATAAAACTCAATTAGGTCACCAATCTACTATAGAAACTTGACCTCACCTACCAATCAACTTCTATAATATATTGAGATAATGTTGATGTCACCTACTTATGCATCATTCTAGTGTCATTTCACGTAAGAAATACATTATCATCGATTTCCACATGGATCAAGTTGTTAAACATTATCTAGTATTTCTTACATATATACTTTTCATTAATTAACCTACTCCCTCACAAAATCTATCGCTTGTAGGATATTTCAATTATATCGATCCAATATTAACATCCTTGGTAGAAGGTAAATCTTAGGGGAGCATGATAAAAGATTATGATAGAGGTACACATGGAATGAAATATCTTACCTCCTCAATCAATCTATGATTTGAAGATCACTCACGAATTGGAGTAGTTGATCTAATTACGTGAATTGAGCGCATGATTGAGAAAATTAATTCCTCAAAATCTATATAAATATTTATCACCTCAATCAATAAAAATTTATCCCTTTTACAATATATTCTACAATTCTAGACAAATGTCTCACAGGATGAAACAAAAGAGGTAGAAAACAATCAAATTATGCTAATTTAATTAAAATAACCCAAGAGTTTTGGTGCAGAAAGAATAGATTACTTGTTGGCCACCCTTTGGCATTTGATTAAGTCAATCATGCATGAGAAAGATACCTACTTATCCAACTGTAGCCATATACTCGATTTAAATTATGATTGAGGAGTTATGTTATTCTGTGGATTTAAGATATGTTGTTAGAAATATCAAATTATTTTATTTTTTGGACATATACAAATATATACATATAAATTAGTAACTTACGTAGAATCAGTGATCATTACCTTTTGTATAAAAGAAAATCTTTAAGGGGATGGAATTTTGTCATAAGTTTACATGCTGACATTTCTATTTCATCATATTGTACAAATATTTTTTTCATAAATAATAAGTGATGGAGACAGGATTCAATTTCAGAAACTGACAATATACTAAAAATAATTATTAAACTGGCATGAATATAACCGTGATTAATCAAATGCTTTCTTGATGATAGATCTATGGAAGTCAAAATTTTAATATATATCTTAATAACCTCCATCTCACATTAATCAATTAGGGCTAATTGAGTTGGTCCAAACCCAATGTATGAAACTTGAGATGGAGGAGGGTGAACTGTACGACTGTTAATTCATCTATAAGCTTAATCTCTGCATGCTGCATGCTGCATGCTGCATGATGTATGATGCATGATGCATGATGTCTTGCCCTGTATACTTAATACGTGGAAGTAACATGCTTCATGTTCTCCATTTCCAGTATCCTTCCCAGTACGCACTCGAACTCTGACTTGATGATGTGTTAATAGCAGTGGTTTGACTTTTCCTACGTCCGTTGATGTCATCGTTCCACCAAACTCTGTGCATAAAAGTCCACCCACCCCTCAATCAAGCCTCTGCATCCTCTTGTTCCCACCACCTCCATGGCCCTGTCTTCATCTCCGTTCCTTCTCCTCCTCCTCCTCTTTGCCACTGCTACCATCGCAAGCAGCGATGACGGCGGGGAGAAGATGACTCACCTGCACTACTACTTGCACGCCAACTACGGAGGCCCCAACACGACCACCATCACCGTGGTCAGCCCTCCGGGCAACGACTCCGGCAGCAGCTTCGGGAGCATCGCGGTGGGCGACCACATGCTGAAAGAAGGGCTCGACCCGAGCTCGACGCTCATCGGGAAGGCGGAGGAGCTCGCGGTGCAGGCATCCCTGGGGAGCCCGGCGTACCTGTCGGCCTTCAACTTCGTGTTCACCGCGGGCGACTACAACGGGAGTAGCATCTCGATTCTTGGCAGGGCTGCTCCCAGCGACGCCGCCATCGAGCGGGGCGTGGTCGGAGGCTCCGGCATGTTTCGGATGGCACGGGGCTACACCATTAGTAGGGTCGTAAAGAGCACTGGACCTGATGATTTCTTGTTCGTGGTGGAGTTCGATGCGTATGTCTTCCCCTACTGAGCTGCGCTGCTCTGCGCTGCGTTTGTGCGTCTGCCATGACAATAAAACTTGCTTGTGCTTTGTAATAATCATGAGATGCTCTGCGATCGACATTGATTAGATAGATTACAGAGGTGGCTGTAGAACCTTGAGATCTAGATTGACTTTGGTGTCTAGAATCAGAGGCTTCAGACAAAGAAGCCGGCAAGAGAAAGAAGACGACAGAGTAAACTACGTTGTGTTCACGGCAACATCTTTCTGCCATGTGGACAATTGCAACTTATCCTTCTAGATTTAGTCCAAACCAAGATTGAGTAAGTTGACCAAAAGCTTACTTATTGGTCGTCGTAAGAATAAAAGTCAACATGAGGCTCGAATAGACCCGAAGGTTTCATATGGCATGATAGGGAGAAACGAGGTCATACAGTATCATCTCCGAAGAGCAAAGGCTTGTTTCCAGAAACAGAGGACAAGAAGCAACTCAGTGATGAATGATATAAGCATCGAACTCCATGAGGAAGTATCCCCCTCCCCAGCTGATGACCTTGCTGACCGTGTACCCTCGCGCCATCCGGAACTTGCCCGACCCTCCGACGATGGTCCGCTCGATCGCCGGAGCGCTGGGGACAGCCCTGCCCAGGATCGCCACCGTGCTCCCGTTGTACTCCCCCTCCGTGAACACGAAGTTTATGGCCGTCAGCAGCGCCGTGCCATCCAGGGAGGCCTGGGCGGAGAGCCCCTGTGCCCTCCCGATCAGCTTGGAGTTCCGCTCTGGACCTTCCCTGAGCATGTCGTCGATCACGATGAGCGCCCCGAAGGTGTCGATGGAGGAGTTCTTGCCCGGTGGGACTGCGACGACGAGTCCGGTCGCGTTCGGGCCGGAGTACATCTCGTGGAAGTAGAAGTGCAGGTGGGTCATCTTCTCTTTACGTGCAGCGTGTTCATGGCCGGTTGCAGTGGCAATCGTGGCATAGAGGGAGAGGGAAAGAAGAAGAAGAAGGGGCAGGATGAAGGAAGAGGAATAGGCCATGGAGAAGCTTGCGTTGCAGGCAGCCAAGCAGTGGATGGAGGACAAGGCGGAGAGGCTGTGTATTTATAAGCAGTTTAAAGAGAGAAGATGAAGCAAAATTACAAATCCATCCCTCTAACATTGCTGATTATTAAGTTATATTTATATCATTTAGGTCAATTTTGATTAATTAATTTTCAGTATAATAACGTTGAAACTCTAATTAATGTTAATATTTTTCTCTTTAAATTGTTCATTTTTATATTTATCTGACTAAAATAATCGATGAAATGTAGGGACAATCTAGATGCTTTAAAATTTGGTATATTTAGATTTGATGGACAAATCAATAATAATAATAAATATATATATATAGTACTCTTAAGATGTTGATTGATCATCAACAGAAATATGTCTTAGTAATAATAATAAAAAAATTGCACAAATAGATAGAACTCCATATATCTTACCACGGTTTGATTCGGAACCCAACCCATGAAGAATCGGGGATCGAACCAATAAAAAAAACTATAAAAAAAAACTTGTAAATCACAAATATACATACTGTTTTAAAGATTTTAATAAATAGTTAAGTAGAGGGTAGCTTTGAAAAAAATTAAAAAATAAATTAAAATAGACCGGAATAAATTGAAACTGGAATAAACCTGAATCAGTTTGAACTTGGTTCCAAATTCGATAGTTCAATCGAAATCATTGGTTCCGAGAGTAGATCAGGCCATCTACATATATAAAATCGTGAAAATTAAAATAAATTCCAAAAAACAACAAGTTTTAAGGATCCATACATCCATATTAAAAAATGCAAATAAATATATAATTAAATGATCAATTATAATGCGTGTAGAGAGAGAGAGAGAGAGAGAGAGGAAAAGTAAACAGGAGGTGCATATTGACGATTTCAAATGGATACCAAAATCTCTTCCGTGCTGCTAATTTTCCACATCAACATATTTTTATTCCTTAATTATTATTCAATAGGTTGGTCACTATATAATAAATACAGTTAATTGCAAAACTCTAAATGATATCACCCAAGAACAAGAACAAAGACTAGTCTATAGCTCGAGCAGAGACCATTTTGGATTAAATGATTTCTCGGGTGTCGTGGAGCCCAATTATTACGTGTTTGTGTATTTTGCACCATAATAGAATTTTGCTTAGTGGTTTGTGTGTTCGGAAGGGAAGAAAAAAAAGTTTAAACTAAAAAAGAAATAAAAAAAAAACACTAACCAAAAAATGATATAAGATTGATGTGATTCACTAGTTTGTCTACGTCTAAAGAGAAAACTAACATTTTTATTATATAAAAAATAAATTTAATCAATATCTCTCTTGAATCAATCAAAACTCAAGTTTTAAATCTTGGAACCTCTTCTCTCAACCCTTAATCTCTTCTTCATGGAATCCTTAATCTTAATCATGATCACTAAAATATTTTAAATCTAATTAGTTCTAAAATACTTATATATCTTAATTATTTCTTCTTTATATTATTAAAATTGATAAGTATCATAGGATTTCTGAAGTTAGTGTCATAAAAGAATAAAAAATCCTAGCACGAGAAGAAATCATTGTCAAAGAAAAAATCATAATAATTAAGGTTTGATTTTTCTATAAATATATTATGTATCATAGTTTTGGTAAGAGAAGAGCAAGATATAATGAATACTTAAGGTACTCCAAAATTTCTCTATAGGGTATATAAAGAGATTGAAAGAAAATATATAAATTCTCTGATGTTTATTTAATATGGTATATAAGACGATTATGCTTCAGCAACGATAACTCAAGAATTTTGTAATTTATCTCACATTATGATAAACTTGATTTTCTCTATGAACATAGGCAAGAAATTATTAAACCACATTAAATCTTGCGTTGGATTTCTGATATATTTTTTCGAGTTTTCCTCTTCATCTCCGATAAAGTGGTATCAAAAGCCTAAAATATCCGATGATAAGAGATTTAACTAGGACAAGCGACAATGATTAGGGGGGCATGAAGCAAAAATATTTTTTTCTATCAAGAATAGAATACTGGGATTAACAAATATTTTTAAGTTTTTGAAGCTAGTATCATGGGAGGACAATAATTCATAATACCAGAAGTAGTCTTAGTGAAGGAAAAAAAAAACCCTCACAAAAAGAGTTTAATTCTTCTATTAATATGTTAATTCTATATATCTTTATGTTTTGATGGGAAGCGAAAGATATGAGAAATACTTTAGGTGTTTTTGGGTTTATCTTTACAAGAGACTGTACTTTTTAAGATGAAAAATATATATATAAATTCTTCTGAGTATATGAGAGGGTATAAAGGGGGATTGTACTTGAGTAAGTATAACTCAAGAGTCTTAATCTTATATAATAAGAAATTTAATTTTTTATATAAATAAAAATAAAAATTATCCAACCATGTTAAATATAGTTTGATATATTATTTATTTACTAATCTTCGAGGTCTTAATGTTACTTTTTAATTTTTTTCCTCTTCCTCCCAATACATATTAATTATGTTAGTTGAATGAACATGAATGCCAACCCATATAGATGACCGACTTTGTTCTGCGCATCATTGCCAACCTACATAGAAGGCCGACTTTATTGTGTACTACCGCCCGCTGTGGGGTTTTATCGTCAAGATTGCATGCATAGGGTTTGGTTGCGAGAGAGAGAGACGCAAGTAGTGAGTGCCTCGTCAAATGGTAAGAGATGAAGTTTACGTGATGCTCGAAGAAAACCTCATAAAGAAACGCCTAGTCTTCACGTCGACATATAGTGTTAGCTTCATGTTGACATATATTAGGATGATATGATCTGGCTTTGGGTAGGTGAAGTTTGAACAAAGTTAAAAAGGATATAAAGACTTTTTTAGCATACCTAAGCAGTCTTAGTTTCTTCATTTGATATTTTTATTTGCCACAGTTATTATTTTTGTATTATGGATAGAATTAAAACTCTTTTTGTGGCGATCGTGAAGAATGATATGTATAATGAAGTTTGAATTGTTCATGAAACTAATACTATTTACTCCATCAGAAAGATGTTGTGAAAAAGCATGATCTTGTACGCTCCATCGCATATGATCGTTCTATTCTAAATTGTGGTAATATCTTATTTCCAAACTTTCTTATTGCGTGCTGTAACGAAGCAAGTCATACATCACCAAACTGGGAATTAATCCAAAGGCAAGAAAGCAAACAGGCAAAACGGCGGCGCAGCTCAGTAATGGACGATGTAAGCATCGAGCTCCAAGACGAAGTAGCTGGCGGTCCAGATGTAGACGTTGCCCACCGTGTACCCCCGCGCCATCCGGAACTTGCCCGTCCCTCCGACGATGCTCCGCTCGGTGCCCGAGACGTCGGGGACGAACCGGCCCAGGATCGCCAGCGAGCTCCCGTTGTACTCCCCCGCCGTGAACTCGAAGTTGACGACCATCAACAGATGCGTGCCCTCCAGGGAGGCCTGCGCCGTCAGCCCCTGCGCCCTCCCGATGAGCTTCGAGCTCGCCTCGGGGCCGTCCCTCAGCATGTCGTCCAGCACGATGACCGCCCCGAAGGTGTCGAAGGTGGCGTTCCTGCCGGGAGGGACTGCGACGAGGACTGCGGTCGCGTTCGGGCTGGCGAATCTCCCGTGGAAGAAGAAGTGCAGGTGGGTCATCTTCTCTCTGGGTGCAGTGTATTCATGGCCGGTTGCCGTGGCAACAGCGGCAGAGAGGGAGAAGGGGAGGAGGAGGAGGAGAAGAAGAAGCACGAAGGGGGAGTAGGAGTAGGCCATGGAGAAGCTTTGCGTTGCAGACAGCCAAGACGTGTGGATGGAGGATATATAAGCATGCTTGCATTACCGGTCAAATCGATAAAAATGTCAACTGGTCAAAAAACTTGTTCTGAATTGATCATCCACAGAAATTATAATATGCTGTGGTTTTAAAATCGACTTCGGTTCACCCGACTTCGACTTCGGTACACAAAAGGGTGTAATGCCACATAAAAGTGAGTGTAATTGATCATCAATAGAAATTATAAATGTTATTTGTGTAGTAATGAGAGTGTTAGGACCGGTCATAGATTGTACTTTGTTAGGATATTTAATGTCACGAGTGTTCGTCGATGGTTATTTGTATCACGTACGAGCATGTCGCATGTGATTTTTGTATGATTGTCGTATGAGCCCTTCTTGTGCCTAAGATCCGATTGAGACTGTACGTTACCCGATGATACTGTGTGTCGAACTTTTGTCTCTATTATAACACGTCACCCACGTGTGTGAGATCGATCATTTTCACGTTAGGTCAACCATCTCTGTTCCAGATCGACTCTGCTCAAGCAACACCGGTCTAATACTGAATGATCCATTATTACCCCTATGATTAGCTTGGACATTTGAGGGGCATAAAAAATTCTGACATTCATATTTCACGGTTTCGCTTTCAGACCAATAAAAAAAACGTATAAAGTTGAATTTAAATCGGTTTCCAACTATGGTAGTCTATCGGATTCTTCGTTATATAAGAAAAACAAATACTAGAAATATCTCACTTGAAAAGCTAACTCAAATTTAAGCTTCGATTCTTTCATACACATCTCAATAATTTGTTCTGTTGACCTTTTTTTTAGACCCATCGAATATACTCCAAAAGTATTTAGAATGTCTTCCTATTTATCTCTCTCACTGAGATCCTCAAAATACATGATATATTTATAGCAATAATCTTAATTGACAAAGAATTTATTTTCCCATATGAATCCTTAATCCTAATCATAATCATCCAAATAATTTGAACTAAATAAAACTCTTAAAATATTTAGGAATCTTAATGATTTTTTTTCTACCAAGATCTATTCTAATTGAATGAATATGACTACCAAGCGAGATTTGAGACAAAGACTGATTTGACTTTAGTTTTCACTACCGTCAGCCTTAGACTTTTATCTTCTTCGATTGCATGACTAAAGATTGTTAATATATTATATTATCTTAACTGAATAAGAAGATGTCGTTCATCAATTGAGAAATTTTTTTATTATTATTTTTTATTTTAACAAAGATGATATTGACGTGATGCATGAAGAACACCAGAAACGCTAGTCTTCACGTCGACATATACTGTTCTTTACATGTTGAGATATATATTAGGATAATAAGATCTGGATTTGAGTAGGTGAAGTTTAAACGTAGATAAAGAATATTATGACTTCCGAGTAGTTTACCTAAGTAGTCTTAGTTTCTTCATTTAATATTTTTATTTTTTGTTTCTGTTCCAAAACGAACTTTTATTGATTCTTTCTTTTGTTAAAGCCTACCAAAGTCATTGATTGGATAAAGTTAAGTAACCCCATAATTTGGACGAAAGATAAAATTTCCAGAGATTAAAAATGAACTCAAGTTCTTATTTCTCGATGAGTAGTAATTCGTGAGGGGACAGAAGTAAAAGAGATATATTTTTATTTACTGGTTCTTTTTTTATATCATTTTTATGTAAATTTCTCCCTCCACTATTATGATTCCTTCCATAGGTATTTCCAAGTAAAAAAAAAGATATATATATATATATATATATATATATATATATATATATATAGAGGTGTCGGATGAATTATCGTAAAGTCTTGAACTCGAATCATGCCTTCACCACTTATTTACGATGGAAGACTTATTTCCTATCTTGTTATTATTGGATGCTACAACATAGCAAGTCATACATCAGCATACTTCATACGATATGGTAAGTCACACATCACATACTTATTTCCAAAAGCAAGCAAGCAAGCAAAAGCTACGTTCATGCGAGGGAAGCGATGCACGCAGCTCAGTAATGGATGATATAAGCATCGAGCTCCAAGACGAAGTAGCCGTCGCTGAAGCTGTAGGTGTTGCCCACCGTGTACCCCCGCGCCATCCGGAACTTGCCCGACCCTCCGACGATGCTCCGCTCGGTCGGCGATACGGTGGGGACGATCCGGCCCAGGATCGCCACCGTGCTCCCGTTGTACTCACCCTCCGTGAACACGAAGTTGACGGCCGTCAGCATCTGCGTTCCCTCCAGGGAGGCCTGCGCCGCCAGCCCCTGCGCCCTCCCGATCAGCTTTGAGCTCTCCTCGGGGCCGTCCCTCAGTATGTCATCGATGACGATGAGCGCCCCGAAGGTGTCGAAGGTGGCGTTCGTGCCGGGAGGGACTGCGACGAGGACCGCGGTCGCCTTCGGGCTGGTGTATTTCTCGTGGAAGTAGAAGTGGAGGTGCGTCATCATCTCTGGGGGTGCAGTGTATTCATGGCTCTCTGCGGTGGCGACAGCGGCAGAGAGGGAGAAGGGAAGAATAAGGAGAAGAAGAAACACGAAGGGAGAGGAGGAGTCGGCCATGGAGAAGCTTGTGGTGCACTTAGCCAAGAAGTGGATGGAGGTATGGCGGAGAGGCTGTGGCTTTATAGCGAAGTTTGAGAGGGATTTATGACGTTTCCTTAGCCACAACTTTAGAAAACTAAAAAGGGTGGGAATCACTTTTTTTGGGTTATTAAAATTACATATACATCCCTCCATAATTAATATGATTAAAAGTGCCCTAAATTCCCTACTAAATATTTTTTTTTTATCTAATACATAGAATATCCTCATTTGATAGTCAGTCAGTCATCTCTCTTTTTTTTTTCTTTTATTATAAATTAATTCACAAGATAAATTGATCCAGTTATAATATTTTTACACGATAACCGGACAATACTATTGCTTTCAACAATTCTAGAGAAATACTATACTGCAGTATAAAAATATTACGTTATTATGTAAAAAATACTATTTTTACAATGTTTTTACACTAAGTTGTAGTGTTTTCAAGAATATCAAAAAATTACTATGACATAATATAAAAATACTATGTTATTATTATTTTAAATATTATAGTCCAGTGTAAAAATATTAATAACTACATCGATTCATAAGAAAAGAGAGAGAAAAAGAAGTATAGGTGACGGAGACGTCGTTAGAAAATTCTGAAATATTTCTTGGAAAATAATCATATACATATGTATATAATTTAACTATTTCAAATGGATGGTTGTTAAAGCCGACAACAAGTAGAGTGGACAAGTCAAGAAAAGATTGACAGGTAAGAAAAAAAAAATACATTTAATTTGACAATAGCAATTAGCAATATATAACAACCGTTAAGATGTTGATTGATCACAAGGTGGCATTCATATGGAAGAACAATTAGACTGGGGGAGGGTGCTACTGACAAGTTCAAATGGATCATAAAGTCTCTTCAAGATCAACAAGTTACTTATTTTTTTCGATTTTTCTACAGTAGATGATAGCTCGCTCATTCAAATCCGTTGACCCATATCTTCCCGCTAGCTGATTGCATCATGATGTCTATTGCTTGGGTGCGGTCAAAGTGATCTGTTGATTTGCATTCTTCCCGGAGGATGAGATCAAATACCGGTGGATGCTGCGTGATGTCTTGAGTTGTATTCTCACTGCGTTGGAGTCGCCTGCGGCGTCATCTCCTCCATTTCCATGAGAGAATTATTGCTCGCTCGTGACTTTTTGCGCCAATCTTTCTGTTGGCGCAGAAAAGTAAACGTCGTTAAGATTAAGACTGTAATAATTTAGAATCAGATGCTTAGGATAAAAGAAGATGAAAGCTTCTTCATCCGTCGAAAGTAAAAAAGCGGCGAGCAAAAAGCTTCTTCATCCGTTGACGAAGATGGATCTCCAAGATGGATGATGATATAAGCATGGAGCTCCGACACAAACGATGGATGAATCTCTACTAGGCACTCTAGGTAGGGCTTTTTTGATGTTTTCTTTGGTTGGGCTTTGAAATCTAGCGAGAGCCATGACTAGCTCCTTGGGGTGTTGGTTGTCCAGGAGTAACTTGAGGGGTGGTTGGGACGCGCAGTATGTCTTGGGCATCGAACCGATCGAACAATATAACTCGGGCAACTGGGGCAAATGATTGGTCGAGCAACTCAACTCGGGCAAATGGGTGACCGAGCAACTCAATTCGGGCAAATAATTGGCCAAGCAACTCAACTCGAGCAAATGACTAGCCGAGCAACTCGCAACTCACCACTCAACTCGGGCAAATGACTAGTTGAGCAATACAACTCGGGCAAATAACTAGTCGAGTAATTCAACACGGGCAAGTGACTGGTCGGGCAACTCAACTCGGACAAATGAATGACCGAGCAACTAAACTCGGGCAAATGACTGACCAAGCAACTCAACTCAGGTGAATGACTAGCCTAGCAACTCAATTCGAGCAAATGATTGATCGAGTAAGTCAACTCGGACAAATGAGTAGTCGAGTGGTGAAAGGCCTTGGATCTGCTACCTTGATGTCATGTTTTGTCGTGGAGCTCGTTGGCTTGTCATTATTTGTCACGTTGCTATGTCTCGTCGCATTCTGACGCTGTGATCTATCAGCTATCGTGGTTTGGTGCCACGATTTGTTGTGAAGTTTGACGATTGAAAGCCAGGATGGGACTTGTCGACGATCGCATTTTGACGCCGTGATCTGTCAATGATCGTGCTATGGCACCACAATCTGTTATGAAGTTTGACGATCGATCTCAGGATGGGACTTGTCGGCGATCGCATTCTGACATCGTGATTTGTCAGCGATCATGCTCTGACGCCATGATCTGATGTGAAGTTTGATGACCGATCCCTGGATGGGACTTGTCACCAATCACATTTTGATGTTATGTATGATATGCTAACGATCTGCGGGTCACATGGTGCACTGAGCTGCATAGCACGTGCCCGAGCTACTTAGCGGGAAAATTTTATCGATTGCCGGTGGAAGCTGAGTGTTTAGAGCAAGGCGTGCTTTAAATGCAACCACTTGTTCCCTAGCCAACTATAATGGGGTGTTAGGCTGTTTTCTTACTTTGGGGAGGTGAAGGGTCGCGAGGACCAATGGCAATTCTTTATAAATTTTATTGTTCTCTTGGAGAGGCTTCACTTCATTCATTTTACTCATTTTGTTTCAACTTGAGTTCTCTTTCTCCCTCAGTCTTTTGCCATTACGTCGGAATGTCCTCCTCTTCATCTTCCCCTCCTTCATCATCTCCCCACGTCATAGAGAGTTCCTCAGATAGTCTTGAGATCGAGGCTGTGAGTTCATGCTTGGGAGGCATGTTCCCCATTGATGTGAAGGCCTACCGGGCCTTAGAAGTGATGAAGTCGTATCATAGCTCTGATTCGATCATGACCGAGAAGCTCTTAAGGTTGGTTCGGAAGCGTTATAGCATCCTGGACAATTATGAGATGTATGTTTCGTAGCTCGGGCAAAGTCTCGACGACTCATTCCCGAATGGGTTTGAGCTTTCCATCGATGCGCTCGAGGCGAGACTGTGGTTCCCGCTCCGCCTAGTCATCGAGGCATGCCTCGAGTGGTGGCATATTTTTCCTTCTCAAATGACACCCAACTCATGGGTTACATGGTGGCATTCCTCGGGGAATGCCGAGGGGTGGGGATCATCCCTACCCCGTACCTTATTTATGACATGTTTTTGCCTGTGTAAGGGGCTGCTACCTCATTGCCCGAAGCGATTTTATAGTGAACGATGCACCTTCCAACAATAATTCATGAGCTGTAGTCAGGGATATGGGTTTTGCCTTGAGTGGTCCGTCTGAACGATAAACAACTTCTCTCCATTTTTGTCTAATGAAGAGTTCGAGCTAGTTGGGAGGTTTAGGGGTATACTGTTGTCATCTCGGGTCATCAGAGGTATGACCGAGATATGCCTGGTCGAGGCGGGCCTCAACCCGGCCCCTCGGGGTATGAAAGAAATACCATCCTTGTTCCCTCCTTTGGGATCTATTTATTCTGGTACTAATTTTGTCTCTGTCATACTATAGGTATGGTAAATCTTAAGGATCCGAGAGGGATGTCGCGTGTACCTATCGCTCATGCTACTCCATCACCAACTCGGGAGACATCGGTGGAGGTTCCCGAAGCGCGCCCCTCCAAGGATAGGAACCCTCGCCTGAAGAAGAAAACGAAGACAATAGTATGAAAGGTGTCGTAGAGCACCGCCGCTCACGAGGCCATCGTGCGAAAGGTCGCCAAGAAAGGGTGCGAGGCGACAGCTCAGAAGGAACAGGCTGGAGTGATTGAGGAAGAGCCTGCTATGGGGAGGGCCCCTCATCCTCGGTCAATGAAGGACCTATGCGAAACGCATGCCCGGGCCAAGGGCGAGTTGTTCCAGGCACTTCACATGGGCAACTTAGCCAAAGGGGAGCCGAACACCTCCTTTCAAGCCTGCTTGTTGACCCTAATGAATGCAAGTCACTTCTGGTCTGATGGGGCAGTTGTCATCGAGTACAAGTGGGGGGTGCTTAGCTCGGGCCTAGCAAAGCAACTATATAGGGCTCCATCCGAGGTGTTGATCAATCAGGTGGTGAAATCATTGGTTTGGTTAGGGGTCTTGCCATGCCTTTAATTTTCCTTCAGCAACTTTCTCTCAACTCACAATTTGCTTTGTTTGTTGCTAGAATCAACATTATGCAATGGCTTTGGTCAACCGAGTGCACGACGTCGGTCGGGTGATTAATTGTATGGGCGATAAGATCACCGACCTGCGCGTTGAAGTCTAGGAGCTGAAGTCTAGTTTCGGCCCGAAAGCGATTGCGACGGTCGAGCAACGGGCAGCCAAATCTTTAGTTCGAGGTGGTTCAGCTAAAGTCCGACCTTGGGGAGTTCGAATGCCAATGTCAAGAGCTACAGGAGGAGATGGACGACCTTCACCAACACTTTGGGGATTCTCAACATCAACTAAAGGAGGTCCGGGGAAAGGTCTGCTCAATGGGAGACGAGCGATTGAAGATGTCTCGAGACATCGAGGCACTATGCACGAAACTCCGCTCGATGCTCGAGAAGGTGATTGCCAAGTCAAAGGAGTCCCATGGTTTTAAACTGGGGTTCATAAGGCCAGGTATGTATTATATGAGTATAGGTATCGGGTAGCCCTGGCCTGGTTCTGTGCTAGGTACTGCTGGTTACAGGTGCCCTGCATGCCAATCACATGAGTGATGGCACGTGTGACACGATGTATGATCTTTTTGCTTATGATTAATATTGGTATATTCTCATATTATATTATTTGTTACATATATATTGTGATGTCTTTGGTTCTGTGCAATGGGAATCAGATCGTGATGAGATCACCATAATGAGATCGATTCACCTTTAAACACATATCCTAAATAATCCTGGTCATAGGTTACTCAAGAGGGACATTGAGATAACCAGATAGATCAATGTACTATATACCCGTCCATATGATGGAGACAATTGGTCTCATAGCCACTTGTGTGGAGACACTAAGGATACAGTACAAGTGCTCATTGGAGTATGAGTTCACTGATTGATTTGCTTATGAAATATTGTATGGTTAATGATACCTAATGTCAGACAGCGATTCCATAGTCCTAGTTGTGTATCTGGTCCTTGGACTTGAGACACCAAGGATGTCTTGTATGAGTACTCCTTTCTTTGACGCCAGACTTACAAGTTTGGAAAGCTCCAGATCTGGTACAGTTGGTTATCAGGATTGGTAGCCAACCTTACGAAGGCAACTGAGTGTCAATAGAGGATCATCCACTCTCGGTATCATGACAGGAATGTCCCATATATGCTTGCTTAGACAAATCCCTGACCAGGGTCATTCGGATTGAGATAGAAGGAGTTTTCCGGTAAAATCTGAATAGAGCAAGATAAACTGATTCCGTATGTGACCTGACAGTACCATATTCAATATATAGTCTCTGGGATATTATTTGGATGAGGGATTATAGATACATGGTAACTATGGACAGACAGGTCCGATAGATTTGATCCCCCCTGTACCGTTTGGGGACTATGGCGTAGTGGCATAGTACGTCCAGAGTCGATGAGTCTAGTGAATTAATATGGGGGATAATAATTCACTATATCAGAAGGAGTTTTGATGAGAGTGACTTACGGCCAGCTCGGTATCGGGCCTAGAGGGTCACACACATATGGTGGATGCTTCAGCGAATAGAGGATTGGATGAAGATCCAATTAGCCCCTATTCTCATTAGATAAGACCCTATGTTGATGAGCTCCTTAATTAAGGCCCAATTATATGCCTAAGGAGATTACTGGATAGAGATCTAATAATGCAAGGTTAGTGGGTTATTGGATGAAGATCTAATACCCACTAAGGAAGGAGCCCTAGGATTTTGGTGGCTCTCTATAAATAGGAGGGAAGACTCATGGTTGTGAGGCTGCAACTTTAGCCACCACCTCCTATTCTCCTCCCTCACTCTGTGCAAGAGTTGCGAGATCAGATTGTGGAGGAGTTTCACTGCAGAGATTCATCGTGTGGATACCGCTAGAGAGGAGGACGTTTGACCTCCTTCATCTTCTCCATCCGGATCTAGAATACATGGATATACGATCTCCTTAGGTAAAATCAATCTCTCTCATATCGTGGTTTTATCGATTTTTATGTTTTTCTCGCGACCCCAATTTTTTGCACGATAATTTGATTTGCGTGGGAAACTGATTTTTGTTTTGATTTTCGTTGTGCATGTGATGCAACCGCTGAGGTTTCCCAACAGGTACACCGACTTGGAGATCGAAGATAACCTATTTACTTATCTGCTTAAGGGCGAGAGCATCCTGATGGAGGAAGAGCAGCATTTCAACAATAGCTACCCTCCTCATGAGAACTGAACAAATGTAATTTTGTTTTTTTTTTGTTCTTGGCGGTCGGCTATGCTCACCCCTTTTGCTTGTAAATTTCGAATACCAAACCATCGTACCTTCTTTCTTTGATGAATGATATAAGCCTTTTTGTCCTTACAAGTGTCGTATGGTGTTCAAACGATGGACTTGCTTTAGGCATAAAACTTCCTCAAATTCAATATATGCTAGGTCCTCGACAACTATTTTCCTTCTAGTGTGGTAGGTCAATAGGTTCTATCCTGGACATCACTGATGACCAAGTAGGGGTCGTCCCAATTTCGAACTAACTTGTCCCAAGTGTGGGTCAGGTCGCTGATCTCAACCTTTCGTAGAACCATATCGCCAACCTTGATTTACCGAGGTCACACCTTCTGGTTATAAAGCTTTGCCATCGCTTTTTTGTACGCCAGAGTCCAAAGGTGTGCCTCAGCTCTTCATTCTTCGAGGAGGTCGAGATTTACTCGCAATCCCTTTTTTGATGCTTTCTCTTAGAAGTTCCCAATCCAAAGGGTTAGAAAGACTACCTCGGGTGATACTGAATGCGAGGCTGAAGGGTGATTTGCCTGTTGCGATTTTTGGTATAGTTCTGGACACCGATAGGATATTTGAGAGCTCTTCAGCATATGTGCTAGGGGCTCCGACAACTCTATTTTTAAGG
The DNA here is from genome assembly GCA_029747655.1 of Ensete ventricosum. NCBI lineage: Eukaryota > Viridiplantae > Streptophyta > Magnoliopsida > Zingiberales > Musaceae > Ensete > Ensete ventricosum. The sequence goes on along the minus strand of JAQQAF010000009.1, from coordinate 9,960,549 downwards.
CCTTCTAGTATCTCCAGATTCGTCACCTTGTTCAAGTTGTTGGTTTCGAGGTGGGCAATTGGACTGAACCTTAATTGAATTTTATAGTTTCGGCAAAATGATTTGAACCTCGAGTTGTTGACTTGTGTCCCGTTCTCGGTGATGATGGTCTTCGGGATGCTGAATCTAATGATAATATTTTTCCAGATGAATCACTCTACTTGTCTTTCAGTGATCGATGCCAAAAGCTCAACTTCGACCCATTTTGTGATTTAGTCAATACCAACTATTAAGAATCTTCGTTGTCTTGAGACAAGGGGAAAATGACCAAGGAGGTCCATCCCCATTGCATAAAGGGCCAAGCGTAGTCAGTCGGCGTCAAGGGAACTATGGGCTGATGTTGTATCCGGGCATGTTTTTGTCATTGTAGGCATCTCTGGACATAGGCCACAACATTTCAACGCATGATCGACCAGTAATAACCTTGCCGAAGGATTTTGAAGGCTAGAGTCTGGCCTCCTATGTGCTCTCCACGTATACCTTCATGGACCTCAGTCAAAACTATCTCAAACTCGGTGGGTGTTAAACAACAGATCAAGGGTTAGCTAAATGACCTTTGGTAGAGTCATCAATTAATTTCACAAAACCAGGTATGAGTTCATCTAAGTCGACAGGCAACCATTTGGTCGTTAGCAGTGTCCCATTTTTCTTGTATCACAGGATTTTCTCTATCCAACTGGGCGTGATTTTCATTATCATTAGTGGATATAAATTATTTTTTGAGAATAATACTTGTTCAATAATTATGGATGATAAGATCATCACTAGAGGGACCCTTATAAATGGCTTATATGTGTTAGACACTTCTTCATACATCATGAATATAAATACGTCTAAGAGGAAAAAAGATTAGGTGAATAATGTATACCTATGACATTGTAAGCTATGTCATATACATGAGGGAAGAATTCAAAAGTTGCTAAAAGATGGATACCTAGATCCATTTGACTATGAGTGATATACAACTTGCGAACCTTACCTTCGTGGGAAGATGACCAACTCTCCTTTTAGTGGAACTGGAGAGATAGCCACTGAGTTATTAGAACTCGTACATAGTGATGTATGTGGTCCTATTCGACTCAAGCTATACGTGGTTACTCATACTTCATTACATTCACTGATAATTTCTCTATGTATGGACACGTGTACTTGATGAAGTACAAGTTTGAGGTCTTTGAGAAATTTAGGGAATATAAGAATGAAGTCGAGAACCAGATTGGAAAGAGTATTAAGACTCTTCGATCAGATCGATGAGGAGATTACTTGAGTATGGAGTTTACCCATTTCCTCAAGAACAATGGGATTCTATCCCAATGGATATTTTCATATACACCTCAGCTTAATGGTGTATCAAAAAGGAGGAATCGTACGCTGTTAAACATGGTGCAGTCCATGTTGAGTTTCACTGACCTACCCATCTCATTCTGGGGGTATGCCCTAGCAGCTTACCTTATGAACTGAGTTATATCAAAGTCGGTAGTGTCTACACCATATGAGATATGAGAAGGAAAGAAGTCTGATCTTAAGGTGATTAAGATTTGGGGCTGTCATGCCCACGTTAGAAGATACAACCCCGACAAGTTGGAATTAAGGACAGAATGGTGCAAGTTCGTGGAATATCTCAAGGAAACTTGTGAGTATTATTTCTATTATCCCGATGACTGGAAAGTCTTTGTTGCCAAGAGAACTATATTCTTTGAGAATGAACACATTCTTAGTGGAAACAGTGGGAGTGAGATAGAATTAAGCGAGGATAGAGAACCTAGCTCAAGCACTATTCCAGAGTCCGAGTCTATTCAGGTACCTAACACACAAGTTTCAACTTTCAATAGATCTAGCAGAGTATCTCACCCTCCTGAAAGATATATGGGACATATCAGTGGAGATGACCTTTAGGATGTTGATCCTCAGACCTATGAGGAGGCTATTATGAGTATAGACTCCAGGAAGTAGCGAGAAGTCATGTACTCTAACAAGGTTTGAAACCTTGTGGATGCATTTGATGGTATTGTACCCATCGGATGCAAGTGAATCTTTAAGAAGAAGACTGGAGTAGATGGAAAGGTGGAGACCTATAAGGCAAGGCTGGTATCTAAAGGATATCGTCAAAGATAAAGAGTTGACTATCATGAAACCTTTTCATCTGTAGTCATGCTTAAATCAATCAAAATTTTTTTGGCCATTGCAACATACTATGACTATGAGATCTGACAGATGGATGTAAAAATGACATTCCTCAATGACAACCTCGAGGAGATGTATATGATACAGCCGGAAGGATTCATATCCAGAGAGATTTCAGATAAGGTGTGTAGGTTGCTTAGATACATTTATGGATTGAAGCAAGCTTCCCAAAGTTGGAACATAAGATTTGATGAGGCGATCAGATCTTATGATTTTGTTAAAAATGAAGATGAGCCTTGTATGTACAAGAAGGTAAATGAGAGTGCTATCACCTTCTTGGTGCTATATGTGGATGACATCCTAATAATTGTGAATGATGTAGGAATGCTCTCTATAGTAAAGGATTGACTATCCAGAAACTTCTCCATGAAGGACTTAGGGGAAACATCCTATATTTTGGGAATTCAGATCTATAGAGATAAATCCAAGAGGATGTTTGACTTGTCTCAGTCCAGGTATATAGACTCCATTGTCAAAAGGTTTGGCATGAAGAATTCCAAGAGACGTCTCATACTGATGAGACATGAAATATCACTTTCTAAGAGTATGTCCCCAAAGATTCCTGAAAAAAGGACAGACATGGATAGGATACCCTACGCCTCAGCAATAGGGTCTATCATATATGTTATGTTATGTACTAGGCCTGATATAGTGCATGCTCTGAGTGTTATGAGCAAGTATCGCGGATCCAGGTTTGGAATACTATAAGGTAGTAAAGTGTATCCTTAAGTACTTAGAAGGACTAAGGATCTTTTGCTGGTATATGGAGAAGGCAGCCTCCAAGTTGAGGGCTACACGGACTCAAGTTTTCAGTCTGACATTGATGATAGTAAGTTAAACTCATGGTATATTTTCACCCTGAATGAAGGAGTAGTAAGTTGGAAGAATTCTAAGTAAGATACTATTAATAACTCGACTATAGAGGCAAAATACATTACTGTAGTAGAAGTAGCAAAAAAAGGGGTGTGAATGAAGGAGTTCATCAGGGATTGAGAATCATTCCGAGCAGTGTGGAGATGATTCCCATATACAACAATAGCGACAGGGCGAACCCAGGTCTCATCAGAATTATTCTGAGGATGTTTCGCTTATTTAGAGAGATCATAGCTCATAAATATATAGTAATGGAAAGAGTTTCATCTGAAGATAATATTGTAAATCTATTGACGAAGTCGTTGGCTCAGATTGTATTTGAGTGTCATAGGGGTCAGATGAGGATCAGACACATAGGTGATTGACTTTAGGTCAAGTGGGAGATTATTAGTTACAGGCGTCCTGCAAGCCAATCACGTGAGTGATTACACGTGTGACACGCTGTGCAATCTTTTTGCTTATGATTAAAATTGATATATTCTCACATTATATGATATGTAGCATATATATTGTGATGTCCTTGGTTCTGTGCAATGAGAATCAGATCGTGATGAGATCATGATAATGAGATCGATTCACCTTTAAACATAGATCCTAAATAATCTCGGTCATAGGTTACTCGAGAAAGACATTAAGATAACCAGATAGACCGATGTACTATATACTCATCCAAATGATGGAGGAGACTAGTCTCATAACCACTTGTGTGGAGACATTAATGATATAATTTAGGTGCTCATTAGAGAATAAGTTCACTAATTGATCCGCTTATGAAATATTGTATGGTTAATGATACCTAATGTCAGATAGCGCGATTCCATAGTCCTAGTTGTATATCCAGTTCTTTGACTTGAGACACTAAGGATGTCTTGTATGAGTACTCATTTCTTTGACACTAGACTTATAAGTTTGGAAAGTTATAATCTGGTACAACTGATTATCAGGATTGGTAGCCAACCTTACGAAGACAATTGAGTGTCAATAGTCCACTCTCGGTATCATGAGAGGAATATCACATATGTGTTTTCTCAGATAAATCCCTGGCCAGGGTCATTTGGATTGAGAGAGAAGGAGTTTTATGAGAGAATCTGATTAAAGAGAGATTATGGTGGATTCTATATGTGACCTGACAGTACCATGTCTAATATACGATCTCTGAGATATTAGTTGGATGATGGATTATAAATACACGATAACTGTGAACAGATAGGTCCGATGGATTTGATTTTCTTATACCGTCTTGGGACTATGGCATAGTGGCCTAGTACATCCATAGTTGATGAGTCGAGTAAATTATTATGGAGATAATAATTCACTATATCAGAAGGAGTTCTGATGAGAGCGACTTGTGGCCAGCTTTTTTTTATGGTATTAGGCCTAGAGGGTTACACACATATGGTGGATGCTTTAACGAATAGAGGATTGGATCGAGATCCAATTAGCCTCTATTCTCATTAGATGAGACCTATGCTGATGAGCTCCTTGCTTAAGACCCAATTAGAGGCATAAGGAGATTATTAGATAGAGATTCAATAATTAAATATTAGTGGGTTATTGGATGAAGATCCAATACCCACTAAGGCAGGACCCCTAGGGTTTTGGTGACTCTCTATAAATAGGAGGGGAGACACATGGTTGATGGACTGCAGCTTTGGCCTCCCCCTCCTGTTATCCTCCCTCCCTCTACGTAAGAGTTGTGAGATCAGATTGGAAGAGTTTCGCTGTAGAGATCTATCATGTGGATACCGCTAGAGAGGAAGATGTTTGACTTCCTTTATCATCTCCATCCGGATCTATATTACAGGGATATACGATCTCTCTAGGTAAATCAATCTATCACACGATGTAGTTTTTCAGTTTTTACGACTTTCTCGCGACCCAATCATTTGCACGATGATTTGATCTGCTTGGGAAATCGATTTTGTTTTAATTTTCGTTGCGCATGTGATGCTCCTGCTGCGGTTTCCCAACACTAGGCTGCAGGCGCTCTTGTGACATCGGCCCTTCATCTAGCGCCAAAATGTTTGTGAACCTTGTGCTGTGGCCGAGGCATCAACATGATTTGATTTGATCTAAGTGTGCAAGATCATCCGCGTTGATCCTCGAGTGGTCGACACCTGGTCGGGTCGATCATCTCATGATGGTCTCCTTCCACTTCTTGGTCTTATCCCTGCAAGAAGGCCTAAGTCGGGGGGTGTGTGCCCGATGTGGACCCTCTACTGATTGAGTCAGTATGTGGAGTAGTTGAATGGATTGTGAGTGCCAGAAGTCGGACCCCTGAGGTTGGCCAGGAGATCAATTTTTATACTTGTGGTTGGGGGCCTGTAGTATATAGTCCATTAATGGTGGTCACTCCTTCGACCGGCTCGACCATACGTACTGTGAGGCACGACGATGTCTTCCATGATCTCGGGCGACATGGTATGAGACAAGACGTCAGCCTCGTCCTTCGGGATCTCAGGTGGCATGGTACGGGCCAGGACGTCGATGCCATCTTTCAGGATCTCGGACCATATGGTACAAGCCAGGATGTTGACGTCATCCTCCGGGATCTCGAGTGGCATTTTACAACTCGGGGAGCCGACATGGCTCGGGGAGTTGACGTGGCCTGGGGTGTGTGGCCAAGGGGACTAATCCATAAATTACCCTATCACCGATGATGCTCCGCCCCATCATCGAAGCGCCGACATGGCCTTGCCAATGTTACGTACCTACTCCCATTGTACTCTCAACGCCAACAATATTTATTTTTCACGTTAACAAATTAGCAAGACAGACGAAGCAATAGACACACACACAAGACAACAAGTATTGTGAGGAACACGAGAAGAGGTATGACATGATATCTTCGATTTCGATACAACTTAATATTTAAATTTTTTGATTTGGGTGATGAAATTTTTATTATATGATAAATAATATTTTAATTGATGAATATTTTTGTTATCATTACTAAAATCTCAAATATTGACAATTGTCAAATAAGACTTGTGTCATCTATTTACAAAAACATAGATTTTCTTCACATTTATTATGATACAAGCTCTCCGCTCTCTTTATGACAAAGAGGACAACTCTATTCACATGAGTCTGGATTGTCATGAAGAACAAGACATCAACCATGTTTTTCTCTAATATCGATAATATATATCTTATCACTAATTTATTATTTTATTTTTTATATACACTTATATATATAAATGACTGATGATGATACCATTTTAATATTTATAGTTTGATTTCTAGACTCCAGAGTCAAGACAAAGCGGCAGACACCGCTGTTTCAAAGGAAACGTTGAACACGAAAGAAGCTTCAAGCAGCGTTGTGTTCACGGCAACGTCTTCTTATTTTGCCGGTTGTTTTGATGTTGAAGACAGGTAAAAGGAGCTGTAGTTGTGGTGTTACTATGTTACTGCTGGAAAGTAACGGCGACTGACGAAAACATGTTTTGGAAACAAGATTGCAGACTCTAAATTGTTTGAAGCAAACCCAAATGCTTTCTTATTGCTTGCTCTATATATCCAAGAAGGGAAAACATGCATCAGCCTCCGAACACATCCAAATAGCCAAAAGCGCTTATTTCCGCAAACATTAACACGAAACAACTTAGTAATGAGTGACATAGGCATCGAACTCCATGAGGAAGTAGCCGTCCTGCGAACTGATGACTCGAGCCTCGGTGTACCCCCTGGCCATCCGGAACTTGCCCGACCCTCCGACGATGCTGCGCTCGATCGGCGGCTCACTCAGCTTGGCCCTGCCCAAGATCGCCAGCGTGCTCCCGTTGAACTCCCCCTCCGTGAACACGAAGTTGAATGCCGTGAGCAGCGCCGAGCCCTCCTGGGAAGCCTGCGCCACCAGCCCCTGCGCCCTCCCGATGAGCTTCGAGCTCGGCTCCGGGCCTTCCCTCAGCATGTCGTCGATGACGATGAGCGCCCCGAAGGTGGTGAACGAGGAGTTGGTGCCCGGCGGGACTGCGACGACCATCGTGGTCACGTTTGCGCCGGCGTATATCTCGTGGAAGTAGAAATGCAGGTGGGTCATCTTCTCTTTCGGTGCAGTGTATTCATCGCTGGTTGCCGTGGCTATGATGCCAAGGAAGACGAAGGGCAGAAGAAGACAGAAGGAAAAGGACTTGGCCATGGCGAGGCTTACGACAGGCAATCAAGAAGTGGATGGAGAATCGAGTCGACAGGCAGTGGATTTATAAGCATATTCGAGAGAGGTAGCAAAGAAGATGAGGCAACTACGCAGCCTCCTTTGAAGATGAGTTTGACTAGGAAAGCCACAGCTGGTGGGTGTATAAATCTATAAATCTATATACACACACACACGCAGCCTCCTTTGACGATGAGTTTGACTGGGAAAGCCAAAGCGGGTTGGTATATATATATATATATATGTATATACATTTGGCGGATTAAAATATTTGAAATGATATTTTTGGAGTAATATATATGATTTATAAGAAAATAGAGGGGCAAATATGTAATTATGGAACCATAAAATGGATAGATATGTAAACCCACATCTTGGAATAGGGTCCCATTTCAAATGGATCCTTATACACGCCAAGTACCAACAGAAAAAACAAAAGGCACCGGTGGTTGGTGGATAAATAAAAAAAAAATGTTGACTGGTCAACAAAATTGTTCTTAATTCTGACATCAGCAATATAAACTACATTTCAAGATGCTGATTGATCAACGTAAGTGTATAAGTATATATAAAATTATAACATGACTAGGTAAAATGGGATGAAATAGATGTTAGGTTTCGTGGCGATGATCATTTTTCCACATGAACAATTTTTTTTATTCCTCGATTTTTCTTCGCTAGATAGATCAATCAGTCAAGTCCCTGTGATGAAATATATGTATTCCTCAATAACATATCAAGTCAATCAACATCCACCGCTTTCGTGATGTCTCCCATGAGCATGGAATAGTCTTCGGCCGCCCTAATACATGCATTGCTTAGAACATCGATCTAAATGCTTCATGTGTTCTGTAGCCTTCCGAAAGAATAGTCTTAGTCTTCGCTTCGATTGAAGCCACACGATCTTGGGGTTGGTGGCTAAGGAATCACACCAGCTCTGGTTTTCCAAGTCAAAGGATCAAGGAGACGTAGTTGCTTCCGCTTCCTTGGCACCTCTCTCGGAACTAGCTTATAAGTCCACTACCTTTGGACTCGATCCTCCATCCACCTCTCTTCCACAAGCTTCGATGGCCATGGCCTTCTCCTCTCTATCTGCTATTCTTGTTCTTTTTTCTCTCTTTCTTTTTGCCTCTTTTGGCGCTGCAGATGAGGAGAAGATGACTCACCTGCACTTCTACCTGCACGAGATAAACTCCGGCGCAAACGCGACCGGGATGACGGTGGCAGTCCCCCCCGGCAAGGAGTTCTACTACGAGACCTTCGGCGCAATCAGCGTCATCGATGACATCCTCAGGGAAGGCCCCGAGCGGGACTCGAAGCTCATCGGGCGGGCGCAGGGGCTGCTCGCGCAGGCCTCCCTGGAGAAACCGGCGTTGCTTTCGGCCGTCAACTTCGTGTTCACCGCGGGGAAGTACAACGGCAGCACCATCTCCATCCTGGGCCGGGCGGTGCTCACCGAGCTGATCGAGCGGGCCATCGTCGGGGGCGCCGGGATGTTCCGGATGGCGCAGGGGTACACCTTGGCCAAGGTCATCAGCTCGGAGGAGGGGTACCTGATCATGGAGTTGGACGCTTACGTCGTTCACCACTGAGCTGCATGTATGCGTCTTCGTCGTCGACGAATCCTTCTCGTACTTCTCTTTGCTTTGTTTCCTTTGTGCAAATAAGCCTTCTTCGCTCATTGGCGATGGTGTGTGACTTCTTAGACCAGACAGTAAGAATAAATTTGGATTTTTCCGCAAAGTCAAGCTAACTGTTCTTTCTTTGAAGTGCATAGCGTCATTTTAAGTCAGCATCTCATAGTCATCGGAACACAAGTCAAGACATTAATGCCTCATGAATGGGTGCTTTTAGATGGACTGACAGGAACTAAATCATTTCACGTGTTATAAAAATGAAACATCTCAACTCACCAACTCAAATAATTTGTCGCATGTTGCAATAAAGATCGAGTTAAAATATTTGATCTTTCTCAGACTACCAAAGCAAATATCATATTTTACAGAGCTTACTCGCTCTCTAAACGATTAAATTATAAAAGTGGATGAGAATAGTAAAACGTAGTGAGCATAGTAAAAGCTGACCTCAATTGTAAATAATCTTTTACATCAAGTAAAAAGAGAGAATCGTCTTCAATGAGATAGAAATCATCTCTCTTAACCTTTTGTCTACGTAGGAACAAAGGGAGGGTGGACACACAAAAGGAGTAGGATCTTATCCCTCGTCTTGATTGAGTTGTCATATTTGTAGTCATGCTATCAGCAATGAAGCCAAGAAATTAGTAGGCAGCTGAATGGGATCATCTGCAGTAAAGTACTAAGCACAGCTTCCTCATTGCAGGCCCGGGAAGACCCATTGGGAGGAGAAGCCGCATAGCTTTCGAGGTGCAGTTTGCTTATTCTGCTGCTTCCATGAGAGACTCCTGATGCTTCTGTGCCGACGCTGCAGATGGAGGCGGCGGCCGCCCGGCGTTTGGCGGTACCGCAGACGCGTGGTCCCGTGGCATGCGTTGCGTTCCGCCAACCCGCCGATGGCTCCATGGATCCATATAATTACAGACCACAACGATTAAAGTTATTGGGCCACAGCCCATGGGCTTAAGGGTCCATCGGCATACTAAATTCATTTGTGCTGACTTAATAAGCAATTTTTCGTCTATCTTTTTTTTAAGTTATATATATATATATATATATATATATATATATATATATATATATATATATATATATATATATATATATATATATAAAGCCCATCGGCATACTAAATTCATTTGTGCTGACTTAATAAGCAATTTTTCGTCTATCTTTTTTTTAAAGTTATATATATATATATATATATATATATATATATATACGCGCGCGCGTGTGTGTTAATGTACAGATAAACTTAGTCGCAAATTGCAAACCGAAGAAAGAAATGAACATTGCAAATATTCATAAAACTATAAATGGTTAGTCACGAGAAGCCAATAAAAGAAAGTGGGCATAGGATCCCAAACTTATAAGTATTTTTACTCCATACCCTATTAAATATTCTATTTCTGGGGCATTTTTAAGATTGTTTGTGCTCGTTTTGAGTTTGCTCAGATTATATGTATATATATATATATATATATTTATTTATATATAAAGTTGACAATACTCTAATTAGTTAAAGTTGTATTAAAAAAAAGGTAATTTTGTCTTTACTTAAAGCCAATCAACACGCTTCTCTCCTGAAAACGATTATTTTAATATTTCGACTTTGTAAAGAGACTAATAGTATAATAGAATAGAATAAAATATTAAAACACAATGTACGACATTTATATGCATTTAATGTTATACGATAGGATATAATGAATATATAAATAAATGCGTAATTGGGGGATAAAGAGGTGAAAAATCGAAAAGAGGATGCACGCGAAGCAACCAACGGTCTCCGTGTCAGTCCGCCGAGACGGCGACTTCCGCTGCGCTCCGCCGAGCGGCGTCCCGCCGGCCATCCCGCCGGAACCGATGGTGACGCGCCGCGATCGACGACGCCCTCCTCGCCCACCGCCCCCGCCTCTCGCGGAGGGGAACGGGGACCCCACGTGTCCGTGCACAGTTGGCCCTCGCTGGGCTGGTGGGCTCCCACACGGTCGCGGCACAAGCGTAGCCCACAGTGATAGAGAGATGAGAGAGGGAGAGAGAGAGAGAGAGAGAGAGAGAGAGCGGAGGGGGCGCAAAATGATATTCCCCAATGTCCTCGATAGTTGGTGTGACCCTCTTTTTCCCCTTCCAGATTCCCGTACAACATATGGCGGAGCCTTTAGGTTTTCTCTATCTTCCTCTTTCGCCCTTTCCTTGGTAGCCACCACCGCCACCGTCGAAGAGGAGGAGGAGCGGGAGGGGTAGGGCAAGAGATCCGAATTGGTAGGGGAGCGCCTTTCGGCTAGCCTGGCGGCTGCAAATCGGTTTCTCTTGATATAATACCACCTTACTGCGGCAAATTTGTGGTGTGTGGTTAGGAAGTCGGTCACATGCTTCTTTCTCTGACCACAGGTAGCTTGTCTGCTCTCATAATCTTTCATTTTGTGGGAGTATCTGTTCTTGATCATTTTTATCTGCCCTCAGTTGCGTAGTTTGTTCTTATGTATGTACGATATTTGCGCTTTCAGGAGAGTTTCCCTTTTTTCCTTCTTTGTTCTTCCTTCTTTAGATCTCTTTCAGTTATAATTATTCTTCTCGTTTTGATTGGATTTCGAGGAACTTGTATCATCTTCTGCATTTCTTTACTATTTCTTGATTTTTATTTTCCGAAGAGTTAGGATTTTTTTCTCCTAAGATATATGTTTCTTGCATTGGGCATTGATTGGAAGGAATATGAAGCCAAGAGATTGACGCGAACGAATGGTCATCCGAGAGAACCAAGAAAGATGAGGATTTTCTCGACCTAATTACTGTAGATTCATTCGGTTAAACTTCCTATTTGATCCAAAGAAAGTCTTTGCATTGAAATAGTGATATTTTTGAATGTCTTGCAACTAGCACTTCTAGGGCTCAAACATTCAGCTTCTTCCATGTGCTTCTGTTTTACAGTGTTGGAAGATTGTGGAACTTATAATTGTTGATACAGAGTTTGTACCTTCTTCAAACCTTTTACTGATAAATTCTCTAGGGATAGCTGTTTGATGCTTTAGTATGTCGGTTTCATGTTTAAATACATTATTCCTACGTTAGAGCTCTTGTTGGCCAACATGAATGTAGATGTTATATTACTGCATATCTGGATACAAACTTGACTATGATTTCTTCTAGAGTTAATGTTGCTTCTTTTCTGTGTTCAGTGCTTTCTTACCTTTATATGTTGTGCCATAACTTGGTCTTCATGCTCAGACAGTTGCCAAGCTAGTGCCCAATTAATTACCTTTTTTCAGGTGTCTTTGCGTCTACTTCGATATGTGCGGGAGATAGGTGCCAATAATGAGGGAAGAAAGCTCTTTGTGTGATGACATGATAGACAGGAATTGGGTATTGAAGCGCAAGAGAAAACGGATAACATCTGGAGCGAATCTTTTAAATGGGAAAGAGGGTACCTCCCTATCTTCAGAGTCCCTGCTGAAGAGTACTTCTGTTAAGAGGAAGCCGAAAGGTGACATCGACAAAATCAAAGGGCACGATGGCGTAAGATATTTCTTTTTGCTAAATATGTACTTTGGTTATCTGTTATTTGTTCCTAATAGTTTTTATCCACTTATTGTCCTTTATTATTTGTATACTTTTAGCTTCTTCCTGAAACACTAGATCTTATCAGTCTGTTCTTATTAGTTTATCAGCACATGTAAAGTAGAGGTGACACTTAGTTGTCACAAAGAATGTTTACACCGTGCATGCCATTCTAGGCTGTTTGGAGAAGGTTCGTTCATTATTTTGATTCTTCACAACCATCAGAAATAACTAATTTCTTTAACCTTTGGTTTTGTTTGCTGAGATGTGACCTTATGTCACTATCTGACGTGTTTCTAGCATGTTCCCTGAATACAACTAGACTAGGATGTGCAATGGTTCTTGATGTATGCACAACCATATTGTGATGGAATATCGATGAAAAGCTTCATACCTCTTATTTTGGATTTAAAATTTTGCCTTGTTAGGGAACTAATCATTCCTAAATCAAGGATTAGGATCCATCACCTATTGACATCTGTTCTTGTCATGATTATCAGTTTGACTGCCAAGGAAGTGATTTTCCTGTTCAGCACAAATTAGCTCTTGACTTTGTGTTTTTTGGACCACTAGATAGCTTGTGAGCTTATTCATCAGATGCCTTCAACATAATTGATCTTTTGCAACCTCAGCACACTCATTGTTGTTGTTGTTCTGGTTCTCTTTTTACATAGATGATATGATTCTTCTAATCACATGATCTCTCTTGCCAAAATTTCCAGATTTATTTTTGTAAATAGTATCTTGTAAACTCTTTCTGATCTATGAAACTTCCGATTTACTAGTAGGAGACAAAAAGACAATGTTACAGAGGCTCACCTCCGTAACCACAAGCTGGGTTGGATAAATGTTTACATGTCACAAGTCTCTCGTTAATTATACTACTCCAACATTAAAATCTAGGATAGCATAATAATTGAAATTTTAGTAATTACAAGGCTTCTTATGTACTTAATTTCCAATATCTCAGTTTTTCATACCTTTATAATATGAGTATGACATATTTATCCTTTTTTGTTATTTTATTTCATTATTATTATTTTATTTTGGGATGGTTGTTTCTTTTTTTCTTTTGGGGGGGGGGGGGAGGGGGAGAGTGGGTGGGATTGGAGACTTATGCATCTGTATTGATTATAATGTAATCATGCGATATTTAAACAAGTTAGAGAATGATTCTTATGTATCCATGCAATATTTACAACTTGACTTAGAATATATTAGCCAGATGGATGCCATGAATTTTTTTGACAACTATCTTAGAATCAGATGACACTGCCATCTTACAGGAAACTTATTTAAATGGGTATCACAAGCTTTTGACTATCATCTTGTGACCAGATGACACTTCCATCTTACTGAAAAGGAAACCTCATTTGAATGGGATGTCACAAGTTTTTGACTGCCAGCTTATATACCAAATGACTGCCATCTTACTGTCACAAGCAACATGCTACAGAACTATTTTCAAAATTATCAGGCTGCTGTTTCAGCAGGCACAAGTTCACATTATCATTCTGGATATGTTTTAAACTTTTCTAACACGTTCATCTCTGGTACACTAAATCTTTAGCCTTTTTCCTTGTAGCATTACTTTGAGTGTGCTGTATGTGATCTTGGTGGCAATTTACTTTGTTGTGATAGTTGTCCTCAAACCTATCACCTTGAATGCCTCACTCCACCACTTAAGGTAATTCAGATTCTTACTTGTGATGAATTTGTTTGATTATAGTTTGTTTGAAATACTCATATGCCATTTTTTTCTATTTTTTATTTCCTTCTTGTAGTGTACCCCACCTGGAAAGTGGCATTGCCCAAGCTGTTCTGACCACAAAGATAATGTGAAAACACCAAGTAATGCAGAGGCTTATTTAAGACGAGCAAGAACGAAGACCATGTTTGAGAAGTCTGCAATTGTGCATAAACAAACTATCAATGACAAGGCATCACTTTCTGAGAGAAACTTTATTCCAGAAAATAATAAAGGAAAAACTACTTTCTCCCGTACAGCGCCAGTTCAGAAGAAGTCTGATTCCTCTACACATGATAAATTGGTATCCCTTGGTGGAATCTTGGCACCAGCTGAGAGAAAAACTAAGAAGAAGTCAGATTTATCTTTTCGTTGGAAAACAAGCTCCCGTAAGGAAGCACACTCTCTTGTTAAAACCTTGAAATCAGATCATAGCAAAAAATTTCCTGAAGAAAGTTCTGATAAGTACAAGAGGAATGTGCAAAGAAAGAAACTTATTGTTCCATTTGCTCTGCCCACTCAGAAAGCCAGGAAAAAGAAGCAAAAACTTAGCAGGAGAGATAAGAAGAAGAGATCTAGAACTGAAAAAGGAAAAGATGTTGCAATAGCTGTTAGTCATGAATTATCGACAGAAACATGTTTTGAAACTAGTGGATCACCTAAAAAATGTGAGTCATTTGATCAGTGGATTTCTGCATCTAAGAAAGAAGCCAAAACACTGAAATACGACAGTGAAGAACAGTATGAGGTATGTTCCAAAGCATTCTTGAGAAGCTCGCTATCCAATTCTTCTTTTGGAAATGTTATTTACTTAACATGCAGGAACATATACTTTGCATTTGAAATTGATTAGCATCTGGTATATATCAGTTTTCTGGACATATATTGTGCTGTTGAGAATAACAATATGTTGATATGTTTTGTAGGATATTCATGATGTTTCTAAAATTTTCTATCACAACATGTTTTTGAAGGGGTCATGTTCTGAAAGAACTTTCTAGTCAATCTCATACTGAGATCCACACAATGTACTGTGCTAGTAAAATATTCCTGTTGTAGTTCTTTATTTGTAAGCACCTATTCGCTATTGTTAATGGTTGTGGATTATGAAATGATACTTAAACTGAATATCTGGTAACTTATCTGGTAATTTTCCCCTTACACTGATATTGCTGTTGGCATTAGGATATATTGCTCCGCATTTGAAGCCATCACGGGAAACTAGAAAATAGAAATAATAATCTTGTTCATCCAGCTACAGTCTCTCCTATCTCTCATTCGTGTAGCACCACACACCGTCAGACACCCTTAAAAGATCTGGTATCCCACCTTTTGCTTTTATAGAACTTATCTACTTAAGTTCATGTGATCAAATTCTTAATCTAACATAACTGCCACTATCCTTAATTTCAAATATTTCTTAAGATTCTCCCAAAATTTAATGTAATTTGACTTAACTTGAAGATTTTGTGTTGGTGGAAGTTGTAATTTTTAATATAAGGTACGTTGATAAACAACACTTGAAGCCTCTTTAACCTTCCTATTCTTCTGTTATTGCTTTGTCTCTCACCTCATCAGGCAACTAATAGGTAGTCCATGTATTAGGAGTATCATTACATTAGGTACTTAGTCCATGTAATTTCCTTTTTTCTACTTTATTCATTTCTAATGAGGTGTTTGTACTAGGCAGTCCAATATTATATCACACAATCAATGTTTTATTGAATATGCAGATGTCACCTGAGCAAGTGAGTCCCTTATCCAAAAATTAGATGAACAAGGCATGCAAGTACATAAGATAGCAAAATATAATGTGAATCCCTTGGGAGTGAGTTCAACATTCTTAAGCATCATTTTAGTTGTGATTATGCTCAGTAAGTAATGATTGCTAAAGTATTATATTCTTGTTGTACAATATCTTTTTAAAATGACCGACTATAATCTTGAAGTGAACTTCTTTTAATTTCTTATCGAGAAAACCTATTTTGTATTTTTTTAGAAAACCTGTTTTATATTGTTTTAATTCTGTGCTCTTCTATTTGATAGGTTGATCGCATTCTGGGATGTCGTGTCCAATTTAACACCACAATGACTACCCAAACAGTTAGATCTGCTACTCATCCAGAATATGCTAACTCAGGGATTAATTCAGGGTGCTTAGCCATCGGACAGGCATCATATGGTCTAATTGATCCTCAAAACAGTAGCAAGTTACTGGTAGAGTGTCAAAATGGAAGCAAAGTTGAAACAAAGGATACAGAAAGTGCTCCTAAAGATGGATTTGATGGTGAAGCCAATTTGGTTTCTGAGGAAAAGAATGTATGTTATAAGGCTGCCGTATGTGAAGCTCATAATGGCCAACGTGAAACTGAAGGGTTTCTTGAAAGTGCTGTTTCAGCAACAGAATGTCCGCAGGATGGATTCATCACAAAGAAAAGTTGTGCAGCTCTGGATGATTCTCCAATGAATAAATCAGATACTGCCCAAAAAGTTAATATGGAAGATTTGGCAGATTTAGAGCTAGCTAGTGCACAAATGCAGAGCGATTCACATATGCAGGCAGGATCTTCTCAGTTAATTGTTTCCTGTGATTTAGATGGCAAAGATGGGGCAATTCTTGAGAGACATCCAGAAAATAATGTTCAAAATAGAACAACAGAGGAGATCATGCAGGATTCAGAAACTAAGAACAATGATGTTGTCTATGAATTTCTTGTTAAATGGGTGGGGCGATCGAACATTCATAACAGTTGGGTTCCTGAATCACAATTGAAAATTTTGGCAAAAAGAAAGCTGGAGAATTATAAAGCTAAATATGGGACCACTGTCATCAATATTTGTGAGGAACAATGGAAGAAACCACAGCGTGTCATTGCTCTTCGGGCTTTTAAAGATGGCCTCAAAGAAGCTTTGGTTAAATGGTTTGGCCTTCCATACGACGAATGCACTTGGGAAAGATTAGATGAATCTGTTATCAATGAGTCGGCTCATCTGGTAGATGAACTGAAACAGATAGAATCCCAGACTTTTAACAAGAATGTTAAAGATGATATCCAGTGGATGAAAGGTGAATGCCAAGATGTTGTTCCTCTTCTGGAGCAACCACAGGAGCTAAAGGGTGGGTTGCTTTTTCCACATCAGCTAGAAGCTTTAAACTGGCTACGCAAGTGCTGGCGTAAGTCTAAAAATGTGATCCTTGCTGATGAGATGGGGCTTGGAAAAACCATATCTGCATGTGCTTTCATCTCATCATTGTACTGTGAATTTAAGGCTAAGCTACCTTGTTTGGTTTTGGTACCTCTTTCCACTATGCCTAACTGGTTGGCTGAGTTTGCATTATGGACCCCACATTTGAATGTTGTGGAGTACCATGGTTGTGCAAAGGCGAGATCCATAATACGTCAATATGAATGGCATGCTAGTGATCCTAGCAAATCAGATAAATCAACCAAGTTGTACAAGTTTAATGTTTTGTTGACAACTTATGAGATGGTGCTTGCTGATACCTCTCATCTACGAGGTGTTCCTTGGGAAGTTCTCATAGTTGATGAGGGACATCGTTTGAAGAACTCTAGTAGTAAACTTTTTGGTTTGCTTAATACATTTTCTTTCCAACACCGTGTTTTATTGACTGGAACCCCTTTGCAGAATAACATAGGCGAGATGTATAACTTACTCAACTTTTTGCAACCTGTTTCATTCCCCTCTTTATCGGCATTTGAAGAGAACTTTAATGATCTTACAACAGCAGAAAAAGTGGAAGAGCTGAAAAAGCTTGTTGCACCGCATATGCTTCGAAGGCTTAAAAAAGATGCTATGCAAAATATCCCTCCTAAGACTGAGCGGATGGTTCCTGTTGAATTGACATCCATACAGGCTGAATATTATCGTGCCATGCTGACAAAGAATTATCAGATTTTGCGCAACATAGGAAAAGGTGGCACTCAGCAATCACTGCTAAATATAGTGATGCAACTCCGCAAGGTCTGCAATCATCCATATCTTATTCCAGGAACGGAACCTGATTCTGGTTCAGTAGAATTCCTGCATGAAATGCGTATAAAGGCATCTGCAAAGCTGACCTTGTTGCATTCTATGCTCAAAATTTTATACAAGGAAGGGCATCGAGTTCTTATATTTTCTCAGATGACTAAGCTGCTTGATATTCTTGAGGATTACCTAGCTATAGAGTTTGGGCCTAAAACGTTTGAGAGGGTGGATGGATCGGTATCAGTGGCAAATCGTCAAGCAGCAATTGCTCGTTTTAATCAAGACAAATCTCGATTTGTTTTCTTGTTGTCCACACGTTCTTGTGGCCTTGGGATCAATTTGGCCACTGCTGACACTGTAATCATATATGATTCAGATTTCAATCCGCATGCTGATATACAAGCTATGAATAGAGCACACAGAATAGGGCAATCAAAGAGACTTCTAGTTTACAGGCTCGTAGTACGAGCTAGTGTTGAAGAGCGTATTTTGCAACTTGCTAAAAAAAAGTTGATGCTAGATCAACTATTTGTGAACAAGTCAGGATCCCAGAAGGAAGTGGAGGACATTCTTCGATGGGGAACTGAAGAGCTTTTCAATGATTCTGAAGGTGTAAATGGACAAGATTTGAAAGAAGCTTCTACAAGCAAACTTGATGCTGTTGTTGATAGTGAGCATAAACATAGGAGGAGGGCTGGTGGTTTGGGGGATGTTTACAAAGATAAATGTACTGAGGGTTGCACAAAGATCTTGTGGGATGAAAATGCAATTATAAAGCTTCTTGATCGTTCTGATCTTCAATCAGTTCCTGAAAATACTGATGTGGATCTGGAAAATGATATGCTTGGCACAGTGAAGGTAACTTCTAAACTTTCTGTTACACTTCTATCTTCAAAATGATTTGTGCTGTACTCGTCTCTTTTCATGACACTGGTTATGATTTACTTTGTCACTCCATCATTTCTTTATATTATTTGTGCTCTTTGTTAATTGAATGACTGCCATTTCAAGTACTAGTATAATATTTATCTTGAGTTAAGGGGTATGTATTGGTTGACACAAACATCAGCTAAAAAGTAGGAACCAATCAATTCGCCAATGATTGCTGGGCATGGTATGGTACCACATAACGGAACCCAAGAGAACTGTACAGTATGATTGATATTGGAGGTGTGCCCAGATATAGAAATAACTGTCTCATACTTTTTAGAGTTTCTCCTTTGGACCCATTTTGAAGTCAGTGTCACATCACTTCTTTTGGGTTAATAAAATTCTTATTATCATACCTTGAAACTTTTGATGTGTGCTTGGATTTGTGTATGTGTACTTTGCAAGATACCGATAGGTGCATTTTTATCTTAAATCTAAACATGGATAAATATCACCATTATATTCAAATGTATAGGTAATTCTGCAATACAGACAAGGTCAAAATGACTTTTTTGGCAGTACCAACCAAATACATCGAACAATACGGCTGTGAATGATTATACTTGTATAGGTGATCTTGATCTAGGGAATATTTTCTGTTCTACAAATGTTATGCCTGAAGAATATCTATGGAGAATTATTACCATTGATTTAGGGATAGTATACTTCTCTTTGCTTCTGTTTGATGTCAAACTTCTGGATTTTTGAGGAATTATTGTTGACGTTGCAGTAAGGTTGGAGATCTTTTCAGATTAATGACCTTCTTGGTTTGGTACATGCCATTTGTGATTTCGCAGATACCTTGTCTTATATATAATCTGAAGACAAGCCTCTTGTGGTATCATAATCAGTAAAGCCATTTCCTCTTTTTTCTTTATGCTTTTTGTGATATGATAGAACTTTTCTCGAGAAACTTGTATGTCCGTTTACTCCTGTTATCTTTTACTTCTTTTCCACTGATAAAAGGCTTTCTATCACTTCTTTATCAGTCAGTGGATTGGAATGATGATACAAATGAAGAACCAGATGGGACAGATTTGCTCTCTGGTGTAGTTGGTGATGGTTCCGAGCAAAAATCTGAAGGAAAAGAAGATAATGCAGCTGGTGGCACTGAGGAAAATGAATGGGATAGGCTTTTACGTGTAAGGTAGGTACGCTGAGATATATTGATCTGATGATTGTTTTGAGAAAAATTTTAGCCTCAGTGGCAGTTATCTTTTCTGCTCACACTTGCAGTTGTGAAATTGAATTTAGATATTCTTAATATTAATAGATAAATCATGTTTTGTATTTGGTACTCATTTAAACTCCTGTCATTTTTTAAGAGTTGGACATAAAAGCTAATATTTTGATTATGATGTTCTTTAAGGGCCATACTCTAGATCTTGTTCGGTGTTTTTGTGACTTTGACCATGTTTTTCTTGGTCTTCCCTTCACTTTCCCAAGACCTCTTTGTTGACTTGCATTTTTTTTAATGGAAGGCCTTCAAGGACATGCTTAGTTATCCTTATCTGTAATATCTGTACTCAAACTTGTCATAAATGCTATTTATAAGTATTTTGTTAATTTTTAAACCTTGTTGTACTTGACCAGATGCATTGACGTAGTACTTGAATACAAGGTTTTCCATACCGGGTGATACTGCCCGTATCGGGCGGTATGTACCAGTCCGCCAGCTGACCGGTACGCGGACCGCCCGCTACCGGGCGGTATTGCCAGGTAGCGGCTATTTTCACTTGTTACCACGCGAAATCGATCGGTAATGGTTGATTTCGATCGTCGTTGGCCGCTGTCGAGTGGTAACGATCGATTTCGACTGTTGTCGGTCGATTTCGGACGGTATCAGTTGAGGGAGGGAGAAAGAAGAAGAGGGAGAAAAATACCTGGAGTCCTCTTCTCCCGCGCGATCCATCGCCTGCAAGCGATTTCTTTGTCGGCGAGCGGTTCCTTCTCCCTGCACGGGGAGAAGGAACAAGGCGACGTAGCCCCTTTTTTTATTTTTAACCTTTTTATTTTATATTTATATTTATATAATATAATATAATATTATATTATATTATGCCGAGCGGTGTGCCCTGTGCCTATTGCTCGATACCAGGTACCGTACCATACCGAATTGAGCTCGGTACATCGGTATGGACTGGTATGGCAATCTTTGCTTAAATATGAGAACTAAAGCTTGTGTAATTTGGTGGTTTGCAGGTGGGAGAAATATCAGCTTGAGGAGGAAGCAGCTCTGGGTCGAGGAAAGCGCTTGAGAAAAGCAGTGTCTTACAAGGAAACATTTGCATCAATACCAAGTGAAACTTTTAGTGAGGTAATTTGTTTCATCCAAAAAGTATAGATACATTTTGATAATATGTGGTTAATTCTTGCATTTTATCTTTGTGATTTGAGCCACTTTGTAAAATAGTATTGGATCCAGTCAGATAACTTATTGTTGACTCTTTTTTTTTCATGTGATTAGATATCCTTTGTTGTGGTAAGTCATATTTTTGTTCTTGTCAAACACAGCCAATTTTGTTAATTTCCTGCTTCCAGACCTAGGCATAACAGAATATGATTTACAAAATTTTGATTGTGGTTTTTGCTATTTGTTAGTATGCATTTTTATATAATATTCTTTGTTTTATCTTTTTCTATTTATAGTTTTGGAAACAAGGTTTAAACCCCAGAGCAAATAATATAAAATAAACAATATTTTCTTCTTTAGTTGAGGGGCCGGTATCTTAATGAGGCTTTCTCAATATATTTCTGCTGCTCCTTTTTTTTAGTAAAATAGTTAGAGATGACTTTGTTGAGATCTTCCTGATATTCGGCATCTAGTCCCTAGTTTAGTCACTTATGACAAGATGATCAAACAAAGGAAATTTTTTCTAAATTTGTTGGTTGGGTTTATGTTAACCTACAAGTGGCTTTATTATGGAGAGGTTTACAACTTGATGAGGTCCATTACTAGTCATTACCAGTGCAGGCACTCAAGCTTGTGAGGTGGTGTCTGCTCAACACTGAGAGGAGTGGCCTTTGGTTCTTTGTGAGGCCTTGGCTCTCCAACTTTCAAATTGATATTGGGCTACCTGTGACCTCATCAGATCTTGCCAGCTGGGGAGCCAAGACCTCTTAAGTTCTCACGGTGGACACCATCTAGCGAGTTTCCTCACTAGTCATTGTTGGTGTGATCGCCTGCACACTCAAAACTGTCTGCTCCAGGCTTGGTCCTGGAAACTTTACCCTTTTGGGGTGGACACCAGAATACACCTCTAGGAAGGGATTGGCCTTTGTCTTGATATAAGGTGATGGCTTTCGATTTTCCAGACAGTGTGGGACTAACTGTGGTTTCATCATACTCAATTGATTTAATGCTGTTGATTTTTTTTCTGTTTGTTAATTTTAAGTGTCACTGTTGTGAAGTCTAAGATGTGGCACCCAAAACTTTACCATGAACAGTTTACCAATGTGTTAAAATATTTTTTCGTGTAAGTATGAAATTGCCTAAAAGATGGAATAGGTTCTGTGTATTTTTTGATACAGTTAACTCAATTGATCCCAAATGATAGAGTAGTGATTTCTGCCCCATTTATGATTATTTTCAGTTACATGCTTCCAGGTGCAAATTGTTTTCCTTCATAAGTTTTTGGTGCATATTTGTTAATTTTTTTAACTGGCTAAGAGTATCATTTAATCTCTCTTATGCTTTCTCTAAATGCTCGTTAAAAAACTTTCTTGCTCTTAATATCGGTTATCAGAGTGGTAATGAAGAGGAGGAACCAGCGCATGAATATACACCAGCAGGCCGTGCTTTAAAGGAAAAATTGTAAGTTTATAAAGTTTAGTGTTTATCTGTTTCTTGCCAGTTTAGTATTAAAATTTGCCTAACAATTTCTTAACCAGTGCTAGGCTCCGTGCTCGGCAAAAGGAACGTATGGCCCAGAGGCAGACTGCTGAACTTTCCAATATGATAGACAGGACAGAATTACCTAATGAGTCACTGGTTCAATCTGTCAATGAAATGGAAGGCTTCGATAAAAACAATCATGAAAATAAAAATGAACAGGTTGTTGCCACCAATCTGGAGGATAATAGACCATCTCAACAATTAGATGGCAACAGAAGCGAGTCTTTTGCAAGGTTTGGGAAGTTCTCGAAGCATGCATATAAAAGATTCCACAGTGATCATCTGGATCTTTCTGTCAGACCTCCGGAAAATCTTTCTCCGGACATCTTTTTGCCTAGCCATCAGTTGCAAAGCGCAAACATTGCAAGTTCAATGCCTTCTAGCAGCCTTCTACCTGTTTTAGGATTATATGCTCCTAATGCTAGTCAGGTAGGTTTGTCATCCCGACACTTCCGTGCCCCACTGAGACAACCAATATCAAGCAGTG
Organism: Ensete ventricosum; assembly: GCA_029747655.1. Lineage (NCBI taxonomy): Eukaryota > Viridiplantae > Streptophyta > Magnoliopsida > Zingiberales > Musaceae > Ensete > Ensete ventricosum. Next base: position 9,937,053 of record JAQQAF010000009.1, on the reverse strand, counting down.
AACAAAGACAAATAAATAAAGGAAATGTAGAATACCTGTTTCCATCAGCTTCCAGTTCTCGACCTTCAAGTGACCGAAGTGTTGAAGTCAGAGAAAAATCTACCAGCACATCTATGTTACCTGAAGCATCAGGATACTCCTTGAATCACAAGCTGAAGAATATGATACCTGACGGCTACTTTCCATTTTGTCCTGTATGTTTCTTTGTAATCTTTACAAGTTTGGTGTTTCTGTGGAATATAACTAATTTTCTTTTATTTTAGGACAGACAACATAGAGTTGTGAGTATAACAAGATGGTTCTTTTGTATGCAGCCTGCACCTACATCTGGAAGACCTTCCCTTGATGCAATTGAAAACTCAGGTTCATCCTTCGCCTCATTTCAGGAAAAAATGGGCCTTCCAAACTTAATTCTTGATGATAAGTTGGTGCCGAAGTTTCCATTACCATCAAAGAGTTTGATGAAGCCACATGCAGATCTCTTACCTAGCTTGTCATTGGGCATGGAATTTGTAAATGATACCTTTCAGGAATTCCCAGATATGCCCGTATTACCCAATTTCAAGCAGCAGCCAAGTGATTCCCTGAAGCAAAAACAGCAGATAACAGACTTACCCTCGCTGCATGGTCTAGGTCCTGTTCAAGGCACATATTCATCATTACCTGAAAACCATCAGATGGTTCTTGACAACATAATGATGCGAAGTCAGTCTGCAACAAATAAGTTGTTTAAGAAGAGATTAAAAGTAGATGCATGGTCCGAAGATGAGCTTGATGCTCTTTGGATTGGCGTCCGTAGGCATGGAAGGGGCAATTGGGATGCAATGCTCAGAGATCCCAAATTGAAATTCTCAAAGTACAGAACTGCTGAAGATTTGTCCTTAAGATGGAAAGAGGAACAGCAAAAGATAATGGATGTGCCACCTTTTTCAGCACCAAAATCTTCGAAGCCTCTATCCTTTCCTGGAATATCAGATGGAATGATGACTCGGGCTCTGCTTGGAAGCAAATTTGCTGGCCTTGGTAGCGAACGGCCGAAATCACTTTCTCACCTGACAGACATTCAGTTGGGCTGTGGCGATTTTAAGTCTAGCTTTCCATGCATTGATCCATTTGGTCAAGTTAGGAGAATCGATGAAAACTTTCCACAAGCCGTAGCATGGCAGCATGAGAGACTTAGACCAAATTATACTGGAGACTTACCTACTGGAGCATTTAATAGACTGGATAATGTCAGTTTGCCCTTCGATCAGCCATTTCAGGGTAACTTAGCTACGAGTCTAAGTATGAATTTACAGCAGAATGAAGATGAATATGATACTAAGAAGAATTATCCCTTGCCAGTTGTTCCTGACAAACAGCTGAATCTATTGCATAATTCCAGCGGCAATGTAAATCCCAAAGAATCCAACATGGGCATTCCCCTCATCCCCCAAAAGAAGCAGGTTTTTCCAAACTTTTCTTCCAATAATGATATTGCTCTTGCTAGCTCAAACACAGACAAGCTTCCTCATTGGCTTCGAGAAGCTGTCAATATCCCTTCATCCAGGCCATCAAAACCTGAAGTGCCCTTGATGTTGCCGCCAGCTGTTTCAGCGATTGCTCAATCTGTTCGTTTACTTTATGGAGAAGAGAAAACATTCCCACCATTTGCAATTCCAGGCCCTTTGCCTATCCAACCAAAAGATCCAAGGAAAAGTATGAAGAGGAAAAGGAAGTTGAATAAGCTTCGGCAGCTGACCCCTGATATTGGGTGTGCTAGAAAAAAATTTGACCATGGTGCTTCAAGCACAATTTCCCCAGCTCCTGAAATAATGGAATCTGCACCTGATCCTGGAAAGTCTGTCAATGAAAATCTGACTCAGATCCTGAACTTAAATTCACCATCTTCATCATTATTTGTTACACAAGGAAAATGTTCAGTCTCAGCACTAGCACCATCTCCTGAAGTGCTGCCTTTCATAACATCTTGTATGCCTTCTGGACCTTCTGAATTGTCGATAACAGATATGCCTGGCCCTAGCTGTCAAGTAGCAGAAATATCAGAGTCAAATGATCTTGTATTAAAACAAGATAAGGAGGTACAAACTGGAGATTTAAAAGACATTCATGGGAAACAGAAGATATATGAGAATTCACTCTTGGGTTGTTGGGATACCATGCAAAGTTCTGAGAAGATTGATCAAGTGGATGGTGGAGAGAGTAAAACGCATTCTGATACAAGTAAATCTAACCAGGTCAAAGTTGAGGAAATGTCATCTGAAGAAACTATGTCGGATGATCATTAAAGTGGACATGAACAGTAAACATTCTGGTTTTCTTCTTGACATCCCATTTTTCCCTCATGCTCGTGGAACCAGACACAGTAACTTGCCATCCTTGTATATGTCTCAGCAAGATTGTTGTCCAATATAAATCAATGAGACATCTTTCAAGTCGTTATACAAGTATTGCCACTCATTGTTTTTGCATATCTTTGGTTATGCTACAATTTACTTAAATATATGCTATAAAAGGGCTTGTTAACAATGTATTCTGCTCCTTTGTTGCATAGTGATTATATCTTTTGTTACTCTGCTTCAAGTATATTTTATCGTGTCGTACAATTCTATCAATAGTTTCTTTTATATGGCATACCATTGAGATTCAAGCAACTAAATTTTGAGACTGGAGGTGAAAATTCATTATAATCTTCGACCATTTGGTCCTTCCACTTCTTTGTACTCTTTTTGTTGATATTTTTTTCTTTCATGGTGCAGAGTGGCTTTTAATGGTGTTTCATGAGATTGGCTATTAACTGCATCAGAAATCAGGTTGATGTATGTTTAATAATTTTTGCCTGTCTATATCTATGAGCTTGTTATTTTTGGTTATGTAAAATCTGTCAAATTATCAGGGAGATATGTTTCTAATTCTTTTGTTGACTTATCGTTTCATTCTATGCTATTGTGCTCAATGCAGAGAGCAATCTGCTGATGAAAGGTCTGGTCATACTTCCTCTTCAACTGTTGTTTGTTTATACTTTATTCTTGGCCAACATTGGAAAGAATGCTTTCTTAATCTACGACTTTATTTCAGGTCGGATGGTAATTTGCTGGAAAAGGAACGATTTCGCAAACAAAGCATTGTGCTTCTCAACTTGTGTTGGATTTATTTCAGTTCTGTTGAGTTGTCGCTTAGGCATCTGAAACGATTTTGTGGCTTTTCCCCATGTGGAATTGCAGGACCAGAATTCCGAGAAACCATGAAATACCTATATAGCTATTAGAACTTCTACCCACAAATGTGGCTTGTGTTATGTCATCTGGTAGTTGTTTCGCTCGGAGCAGTGCTCAGAGACCCAGCTGTTCCATAGGGTTTTCACCATTGATGATCCAACCAAGGAATTTACACAGGAAATTGGTAAACCTGTAGCATAATATATAGTTCTCTAACCTTTCTAATTGCCTTTTTGGTGTTGTGCAGGGGGACTCTGCTAGTTCTGATTGCACCACACAACATTGAGGAAATTTAAAGCGCACACAACTGGGAGATCAAACCCTAGGTGAATTCAACTCTTCATTGTTTTTTATTGCACAAAGCTGTTCATTGATGTAGATGATCCTATTGTTTAATGATCTTTTTGATTGATTGCAAGAATCAATGATCTAGATCCCACAAAAGCAGCTCAATAAAGGCACCTGCATGATGCTACCCAACAATTCTTCTTGATCACCCATGTTTATTATTTTCTTGAATTTTATATTATTACTATTTCAAGCCTAGTTGTGAATTTGGGCATCATGTATGAATATTGTACATCACAACTCAAAAGTCGGAAGTCAATTGTTTAGTCATGTGAATCACATGCGTATCTTTTGTGAATCTCTCATTGTTTTATGTATAATTTCGTCGTCTCTCCCTTGAGGTTATTCTCTCCTTTTGCAAGTAAAAGATGGACACGACCTCTACATCCTCAACTTTGATGTGGTGCTATTGATAGGAGTCTTGGTTGCATGTTATATGATCTTCTCGAAGGGGATTTGTATCATCTACCTTGCAATCATCAGAGTAATTTTTTCTCGCTGCGTTGACTAAGTAAAATTTTGCCATATGCCATTTTCTGATTTTTTTTTTAAATTTCATTTGATACGTTAATAATGTTCTCTAAAGAGTTTCATATATATATATATATATATATATATATATATATATATATATATAATTTTCATTTGAGATATTAATTTCGTCGCTTCTCTTCTTTTTGTTCGCTGCCGTTCCCCGCTGACTGCGCACAGTGCACGCCCACCGTCGCTAACCTTCGAGTCCCTCCTCAACTCTTCCCCCGACATCCGCTTGCCCATCCGTCCACGCCAACGCCGCCGTCAGCGGACTCGCCGTCGTTGCTGCGCTCGTGGCCCATGTACTCGAGGCACGGCGCTGTCCGATGCGCCCATCGGCTGCTCGACCAAATGCCCCACCGAGACCCCGTCTCCTGGAACATGGCTATATCCGCCTCGTTCCGCGCCGGCAACTGCCGCGCGGCTCAGCAGCTCTTCGACTGTATGCCGTGTCCCAACGACGTCACCTGGTCCGCCATGATCGCCGGGTACTCCCAGAACAGCCGCCCTCGCGATTCCTTTCTTATGTTCAGGAAGATGAGGAGAGAGGCGGCGGCGTGTTCCTTGACTAGTTGTAATGTTGTTGCCGGCGTTCTCTCTGCCTGCACGCAGTCCGGTGAACTTAGTTTCGGAGCGCAGGTCCATGGTTTTGCCGTGAAGATCAGCAAGTACACTGAAGCTGATGCCTTCGTCGGTGGAGCTTTGGTCGACATGTATGGCAGGTGCGGTTGCATTGGACTTGCTAGGCTTGCATTTGACTGCATGGCTGAGAGAACCGTGGTGGCTTGGTCTTCGCTTATCGCAAACTATGTGCGTAAAGGTGATGTTTTGGTGGCCATAGATATCTTGAGGGAAATGATTCAGGGTGGCACGGAGCCGAACAATGTAACGTTAACCACCTTGATCTCTGCATGCTCCCACATACCTTTTCTCTCCTATGGACAGGAATTGCATGCTGCTGTGGTCAGAAGGAGCTCAAGAAAGCCAGACGTGTTTGCGTCAACTGCATTGATTGGCATGTATTCCAAGTGGGGATCCCTGTCCCGTGCTCAGAGTATTTTTCATATGTTTGGAAGTCATTTGGGATTTTGGCCGACGGCAATATGGAATGCGATGATCACCGGATATGTGACAAATGATAGTCTGGATGGTGCCCTGGATACATTCCGACACATGTGCCGGTCATCTAATGCAGGATCACAGTTGAACTCTGTGACCATGGCTATTGTTCTTCCTATCTGTGGTAGATTGGTGTTGCTACTTCATGGGGAAGAACTCCATTGTTATGCAGTAAAACATGGATTGGAAAAAGAGATTGTTGTAGGAAATGGGCTTTTGCACTTTTATAGCAAGTGCGGAAACATTACTTCAGCAAGGAAACAGTTTGACATCATGACAGAGAAGAACACGATCTCCTGGACTACCCTGATTGATGGCTATGGAATGCAAGGAGATGGATGCAGTGCAATCAAAGTTTTTGAAAATATGGTGACAGATGCAAATGTGAAGCCAGACAGTATCACTTTTGTAGCGCTCGTCTCTGCATGTAGTCATTCTGGTCTGGTGGCGGAAGGCCTTAGATACTTTGAAGTGATGACTCGAGAGTATGGCATTATCCCTACAGAAGAAAATTATGGGTGCCTGGTAGATCTTCTAGCTCGATCTGGAAACATAGATGAAGCTACAAAATTTATCAAGAAACTTCCCGTAGAGCCTACTGGAAATATTTGGGGTGCCTTACTTGGTGCTTGCAGAATTCACCAGAATCTTGATGTGGCAGAACTTGCAATGCAACATCTACGCCATCTTGAGCAATGGGGAAGTGGCTTTCAAGCATTGTTTTCTAACCTATATGCTGAGATGGATAGAAGAGATGGTTCTGTCAAGATGCAGCAGGAGATGGCTGAAATTGCTGTGCCAAAGAGGAAAGGTTATAGTTGGTTGGAGAGTAAGAAGGACTCAGCCGCAATATGTTGAATCAATCCAGTATCAATGGCATGGTGAAGAGAGAACAGTTTTGCAGTATAATGATATCACATGATCCTATTGGCACTGGGACATAAAAAACATAATTGAAAATGTTTGGTTCGGAACATGTTCCTCTGTGTTAGTTCTTGCGCTATAGGTATCTAATGACACTCTTCTTTTTATTTTGTAGGTATCTGATTACACTTTCCTCTTATATCTTTTGGTGTTCTATGCAACTTTCATTTTACTTTATGAATCAGTTAAAGCGAATATCAATAAAAATTCAATACAACATAAAATGCATGGAACTTTTTCAGTTTATGTGGTTCAATATGTCATATCTCATGTTATTGTACATTATTATATAAGAAGGTAGCCATCACATTTGTCATACTCTTTCAATCTTTTGCCTTAGTACAAAATTGGGAACTCTGGATGGGCAACTAGATCCAGTTCACATGTCTGGATGGCACCAACATTTGTTTTCAATCTTGTATTCAGTTTTTGCTCCATATTTCATAAAACTGCTTGTTGAACTCCAACAGACTATGCTTTGCTGCATTGTTCACCATCAAGAGTGGTGCTATGAGACCATAATTTTTATGTTATTACATGACTGAACAAAGTATTATGCAGGTTAGTAAACATGTACTTTCTATTACTTGATAGATATATCATCTTTGTGCAGGTTGGTTGAAGAAACACAATGCTATTGGGGGGCTGCAATCAAGGTTATCAGCAAAAGAGGAAAGGAAAGAGTGACAGGCAAATGGATTTTGAAGAATAGTCGAAGGTATTTAATTTAGAAACTGGTGTATGTCACTCTATTGCCTTTTCCCCTAGATCTAACTATCAGTTAGACCTGATGATACAATCAATCTCCATTGTGTCGTGACTTCCATAGTGTACAACACTCCGGAGAAGCATTAACATACATAAAATAGCATGACACCTCGCGAACAGAAACAACTTTCCTTTACATTTTGTAAATGTCATGCATAGATAAATACAAACCAAGTTTATGGGTTCTTCATCTTGAAGAATTTCATTAGAGCTGCTCAGGTTTCAATGAGGCCTACACACTCAAAAAGTGAAGTAATGATAATATGAACTAAAACTTTACTTATTAGACATGACAATTAATCTAGATACATGAAACAGAGTTTTCAGTCATATACCATAGTCTAATGTGTGAAGCTAACTATATGCTTCTTATTTTTTGCAGACACTTGATTTCATCTCACAGGATCCAGTGTTGGTCCATGCACTTCCGATTATATCGACAGAGATTTACTTTTCTGTTGGGTCTCAAGGGTGCATGTGAAATCCGTATCATATCCTACTTATAATTTGCTGTGTTATATGATTGATTCGTTTAACATGTGTCCGATCTCTATCATTGGATGCAAATCTTAGGTAAATAATATATATCTCAAGCATGGTGGATAAAAGTATGAAATCAACGTCCATCTTAAAATAGGGAACTAGAGAATAAACATTAACCAAGCTTCCTTTCATTTTGATAACATGCATGTTTCTCTAATCCAGCGCAGGAACATATGCATTTGAGATGATGGAGCCGAAGTCGATCCCAAAGTGAGCCACGGGCAGAGTTCATGCATTCCAATGGGTGCTGTGCCATCAGTGGTTGAATTAGGGGCAGGTGTGGCTGAGATGCTGTGGCAGCAGCCTGACGAATTGTGATAGATACCTTAAGGAAGCATCAACAGGAAGAAGGAAAGGCCATGGCCTTGTAGCAACAAGAAATAAGCATTCGTGGTGAAGAAGTCAGTGGCAGAATCCACCAGCTCAGGCATCTTGACATACCGGCAAATTGCAATCATCAACAGTAAACTGAGTGAGCTGCAGGCCATAGTCCCACAATTCATCCCATTAGTGTCACGGATAAAAATATAAACAAGGTGTTCGATGAAATGCTCATGTTTGTTCGTGTCATTCGGTTTGTGTATCTATCTTGTACAACAAATAGCGGGCTTGGCAGCCCTAGTTTGGTTTACTTTGTGGTCGATTTTGGCTTGTAAACGAGTGTGTCTTGTAAGCACTTGTGGGGACTTCAGTTTGTAATGGACCATTATCCTTTGTGTGTAATATTTCTGAGTTTGTAATGTCCATAGGTGTAATTTGTATCTGGCTTTGTAAATTGTTTGCTTGAGTAGTTGCTTGTGGATCCCGTTGGAATTGTTTATGCTGGCCCGTTTTCTCTCTTATAAGTCCTAAGGGACCTTAGGAGATCTCGGGGAAAGCTGACCTTTACGGACGAACACGCACGCACGGCTTAGGCAAAATTAGCTAAGCTCATGACATTGTGGTATCAGAGCGGGACAAGCATACGTAGAAACACTCGCCATACAAACGTGAGGAACCTAGTTGGGCTGTATGGAGGACAATCATCACGCACAACTGTTTGGGGGAAACGGACATTAAGATGTAGGAAAAGGAGTCACTCAGAGGGGCATGCATCTAAGCTTGACATTCAGAGGAATGACAAACTCTTTATGCGAGAGGCACCACGAGGACAAGCAAGTGAAGAGGAATGTGTAGCGCATAAAGATTGGGATGGTTGAGTTCGAGCTACGGCTCGACGTTGGCAACCAAACTTGATGGTGCTCAAGGCAAGCGGGGTACTTGGTGAAAGATGAGACCGTGTAAAGTGGGAGGTGTTGTGTAACGACCGAAAGAGTTATGTAAAGCTCACAGAGGTGAGGGGAATTGCTAACTCGAAGGATTCGAAACTAATGCAAGGGCTTGTACACGGACGACGGAGTGTTCATGGCTATCCCAAGGCGCGATCGGAACTCAGTGCCATAGAGCATAAGAACTTTCTCTTCGGCATAAAAATGATATATCCGTAGGCGGCTGAAGTGTGCAACAAGTGCATCACGTTGCTAGACCTTGAAGGGTGCAGTGGAGATTGTATTGGCGAAGGGTCGCAATCTAGCAAGTGCATTTACGGGGGCAGAACAAGGCACAAGTTGTTCAACAAGACGGAGTAGTCCAAAGGGGATGGTGGTCTCCGAAACTTTTAGTGAGAGGAATGCAATAGGAAAGTTGCTCCAACATGACATATATCCAGGAGGGAGAAGTCCTAGTTCTCTAGAGGGAAAATAATGTGCAATGGACTGCACATATTGAGGAAGAGTTCCTCAAGGCAATATCTTCACAAAGTTCAATGGACCGAACGAGTGACGAAGAGTTGTTGCATGATCTCGAATGAGGTAATGCATTGGTGGATGCATTTCGAAATCAAGTGGGGGAGCAATCCAAGGCAACATCATATGAAGGCACACTTAGAGTCGATGTGGAAATCAAACTCAACGGAGGGCTGACCCGTGAAATGGTGGACGCGAGGGCCACTATCAACTCAATGCAAATTGAGGAGCAGAGTGACTTGGTGGAACTCGGTGAAGTATCCAAACCGCATGAAGGGAGTCGACATAGAAGATGGAACATGGAGCAGAGACACGGAGCTTTCCTTAGACAAAAGTCAAGGGCATGAACTCTTGTAGAGACATATGCACCTTACCTCAGAGATGCATTTGACGAGTAACTAAAGGTGATTCAACTTACGGAGGTGAAGTTGGGATCAGGAGACCTTAGCATGGGGAAAGAGGATGCAGAGGCAAGTACTCTTGAAGAATTTACCACAGTGTTGCCATTTGAGTTGCTAGGAACAAGAGGTGCATAGCGGAGATTGTGCTGGTAGAGGATAAAGGCCCAAGATCCAGACAATGGTGCACTAATTCTAGCGAAGTCGATGGACTTTAGGAGCTACTAAGCGATGGACTATTCTAGAGCTATGCTTCGTCCGGGTGTGACCCAAGAGTGGGGGGACAAAGGTGAATTGCCAAGGGAGCGAACCAAAAATCGAAGATGGCAGAGGCCCTACGAGGTGTTGGCAGAGGCCACACATGGAGAAGTCATAGTCCGAGTTCATCACACGAGAATTTGTATACAATGGAGATATCACCAGGAGACGATATGGTGCAGCGGATCGTGGTGGAATAATTTGTCGCAATGCAACACATGCGGTCATGTCCTGTGAGGGACATGATCATGCGGATGTATGATCAGGAGCTACTGGGAGCTCCACTTTGGTGTATAACACAACAAGAAGAAGGACTATAGATTTAAGGAGTGAATATCGTCGTACTGTAGAGGCGGGTCTTCGTGTGTGCATCGGAGCTTGCATTGGATGAAAACCTTAGTCATCAACATATGAGGGCTATATACCACCGAGGAAGAAGTCCAAGTGCAAGTATCAGTGAGTCCCATGGAGGGGGACGTGATCATGTGAGTGATCAGGAGCTGTTGAGAGCTCCACTTCGGAATAATGCAATAACAAGAAGGGTTGTGGATTCAATGAGTGAATATCATAGTACCGCAGAGGCGGGTCTTTCATGTGTGCGCATCGAAGCTTGCACCAGATGAAAGCCTTGGTCATCAGCATATAAGGGTTGTGTACCACGGAGGGAAAAGTCAGATTGTAAATACCAGTGATTCTCATTGAGGGGACTTGATTATACAGATGTATGGTTAGAGTGACTTAAGAGTTGGACTGCTTCAGTGCTCACATTCGCTTAAGGGAGCCCGACAAGTCAGAGGACAAGGCCAAGTAAGCGAATGTTGCTACCAATGAAGCTAAGGAGAACAGAATCGGCGTGAGCTCTACAACAAGATGACGGAGGCCATGCATGAGAGTTGCAGTCTATCTTTCCATCGACCAAGGAGAACTGCTAGGAGGACACAATGGTGTTGAAGCAGGTGGTTGAAAGGGGCGAGAAAGTGACGACAAGTCCGAAGGGGCTCAGCTACCCAAAAAGCAAAGTGTTGGTTAGAAAGGAGGTGGACTCGAAGGAGCGCCACAATGCCGCGGAAGTGGATCTACCGATTGTGAAGGAAGGGATGCAGATGCAAGACAACGGATAGTAGGGCCATGGGCTTGGCAGCACCATGGTACCGCAGAGGCGGGACTTCCATGGAGTCATCGATCCCTTGCTCTCATGGAGGGAGAGAATTGGTCGTAAAAGGGGCTGAGGAGGTGGAGAATGCAGAAGCAAACTCTAAGTACCAAGACAGTATGGAAGGACAGAGGCCAAGGAATTTCATAAGACCGGTGTCGATGGGCTTCTCATCAAGATAGCCGAAAGCGAGGGACTTCGGGTTGATGTAGGAGTGCTCGACCAAGGAACGAAGTAGGCAGTACGCAGTATTGTACTTTTTCTACTCAGAGGAGTAGGCGATAAAGGTGATGGAGAAGACGGTATAATCCCAGAGGTGACCAGAACTATCAAAGACTTACTCCAAGTTGTCACGGACAACAATGTAAACAAGGTGTTTGATGAAATGCTCATGTTTGTCCGTGTCATTCGGTTTGTGTACATACCTTGTACAGCAAGTAGCGGGCTTGAAGTAGGCTTAGCAGCCCGAGTTTGGTTTACTTTATGACCAATTTTGGCTTGTAAATACAAGTATGTCTTGTAAGCACTTGTGGGGGACTTCGGTCTGTAATGGACCATTATCCTTTGTGTGCAACCTCTTTGAGTTTGTAATGTCCATGGATATAATTTGCATATGGCTTTATGAAGTGTTTGCTTGAGCAGTTGCTTGTGGATCCCGTGGGAATTGTTTCTTCTGGGAGATCTAGGGGAAGGCTAACCTTTGCGGACGGATACGCAGGGGTGCCGCATGGCTTAGGCAAAACCAACTAAGCCCGTGTTAATGTGGTATCAGAGCGGGACAAGCACACTCAGAGACACTTGTCATACAAACGTGGGGGACCTAGTTGGGCTGTGTGGAGGACAGCCAGCACGCGCAACCGTTTGGGGGAAAACGAACATTGAGATGTAGGGAAAGGAGTCACTCAGAGGAGTGGGCATCCAGGTTTGGCATTCAGAGGAATGGCCAACCCTTTGCGCGAGAGGCACCACGAGGACAAGCAAGCGAAGAAGAATGCGTAGCACACAAAGATTTGGATGGTGGAGTTCGAGGTATGGCTCGACGTTGGCAACCAAACTTGATGGTGCTAAAGGCAAAGCGGGGCGTTTGGTGATAGATGAGACCGTGCAAAGTGGGAGATGTTGCGTAACGACCGAAAGAGTTGTGCAAAGCTCATAGAGGTGAGGGAAATTACTAACTCGAAGGATTCGGAACTTATACAAGGGCTTGTACATGGACGACGGAGTGTTCGTGGCCATCCTAAGGTGCGATCAGAACTCGGTGCCATGGAGCATCAGAACTTTCTCTTTGACATAAAAGGATACGTCCGTAGGTGGCTGAAATGTACAACAAGTTCAGCACGTTGCTAGACCCTGAAGGGTGCAGTGGAGACTGTATTGGCGAAGGGTCGCAATCTAGCAAGTACATTTGTGGGGGCAGAACAAGGCACAAGTTGTTCAGTAAGACGGAGTAGTCCAAAGGGGGTGGTGGTCTCCGAAACTTCCAGTGGGAAGAATGTAAAGAGGAAAGTTGCTCCAATAGGACATATATCCAGGAGGGATAAGTCTTAGTTCTCCAGAGGGAGAATCATGTGCAATAGATCGCATATATTGAGGAAGAGTTTCTCAAGGTAATATCTCCAAAAAGCTCAACAGACCGAGAGAGCGACGAAGAGTCGTCGCATGATCTCGAATGAGGTAATGCATTGGCGGATGCATTTCGAGATCAAGTGGGGGAGTATCCAAGGCAACATCATATGAAGGCACACTTCGAGTCGATGTGGAAATCGAACTCAACGGAGGGCTGACCCATGGAATGGTGGACACGAGAGCCACTATCAACTCAATGCAAATCGAGGAGCGGAACAACTTGGATGGAACTTGGTGAAGTATCCAAGCCGCATGAAGGGAGTCGACATAGAAGATGGAACATGGAGCGGAGGCACAGAGCTTTCCTTGGACGGAGGTCAAGGACATGAACTCTTGTAGAGGCAAGAGTTAGATCATGTCGTTCCATGAGTTATTCATTCTGATGGGGCGGACTTATCTTCCATGGTGCCAAAGATGAAGGGAGCTTCGAGGCACATGCAAGCTACCTCAGAGATGCATTTGACGGAGTAACTAATGTGATTCAACTTACGGAGGCAAAGTTGGAATCATGATACCTTAGCACGGGCCAGAGGACGCAGAGGCGGGTACTCTTGAAGAATATGTCATAGTGTTACCATTCGAGTTGTCAGGAACAAGAGATGCATAGCAGAGATTATGCTGGTAGGGGATAGAAGCCTAAGATCTAGACAATGGTGCACCAATTCTAGTGAAGTCAGGGGGACTTCATGAGCTACTAGAGCAACACGGATAAAAGATATTTTAACAACAGGAGAAAAAATCTCTTCAAAGTCAATACCTTTCTTTTGACCAAAGTCTTTCACGACCAATTTAGCTTTGTACTTTGGTTGAGAACAATATTCTTGAGTCTTCAACCTGAAAACCCACTTGTTCTTTGAGGCTTTACTTCCCTCTGGTAGTTGCACCAAATCATATGTGTGGTTCTTCTGCAGAGAATCCATCTCTTCCTGCATAGCAATAAACCACTTCCTTTTTTGCTCACTTTCAACTGATTCCTGGTAACTCTCTGGTTCACCTGCATTAGTAAGCATCACATACTCATATGTAGAGTATCTCCTAGAAAGTTGACGTGCTCTAAAAGATATTCTTAACTGAGGTTCTGTGGGAACTTTCTTTCTTTTTTCTTCTTGTTCAACATGTCCTGCAGGTAGATCAACATCTAGCTCTGCACCATCTTTCTGCACATCTCCCCCATCACCTTGATATACTGGAGGAATAACTGGGTCACAGTCTACAAATCCCTCTGTAGAAGTCTTAGTTGATGCCTTCTTCTTCAAATCCTCAATGGTTTGATCCTCAAAGAAGGCAACATCTCTGCTTCTGAACACCTTCTGCTTTTCTGGATCCCAAAGCTTGTAACCAAACTGATCATGTGAGTAACCAAAGAAAATACACTATTTTATCTTACCATCCAGCTTAGACCTCTCATTGTTTGGAACATGTGCAAATGCACGATAATCAAACACTTTTGAATGGTTATATGAGACATTTTTTCCTAGCCATACATGCTTTGCAACATCACCATCTAGAGCTGTACATGGTGATAAGTTGAGTATTTCCTGACCATACATGCTTTGCAACATCACCATCTAGAGCTGTACATGGTGATAAGTTGATTATATCAACTGCAGTTCTCAAAGCCTCATCCCAAAACCTTTTAGGTAGCTTAGCCTGTGAAATCATACATCTGATCTTTTCCATGATAGTGCGAACCTACTTGAAAGTGACAACTAAACGTGGAAGAAGGATCAATGAGCAAACATTATGGAGGAAGGACATCAAAAACCTTAAAGTCTATGATGTGATGATCGTCAAAGTTTCAACAAGCATCCATCCAGTTCAAGCAACATGAGTATACTGCGATACTGACACATAATAAGGCAGGTCTTTTCCTTCATCAGAAGGATCCGCGAGAACCAATAAGGATCAACACAACTTAGCCAACCCCACACCAGATAAAGTTATTGGTGAGTTGAAGCAGCATGGCGGATTAGAGTTTGACTACTTAACAACAGTGACAGAGAGCGGCTGGGAGCCAAAGGGTGTGTTGCAGCCAAAGTAGAAGATTGAAGATTCAACAAAATACGAGGAGATGCAGCGTCTACAGTGGCTTCGACGAGAACGTCGAAGGATTATGTGGGGGAGAATGTCACGGACAAAAATGTAAACAAGGTATTCGATGAAATGTTCATGTTTGTCCGTGTCCTTCGGTTTGTGTATATACCTTGTATAGTAAGTAGCGGGCTTGTAGTAGGCTTGACAGCTCTAGTTTGGTTTGCTTTGTGACAGATTTTGACTTGTAAATACGAGTGTGTCTTATAAGCAATTATGAGGATATCCTTTGTGTGAAACATTTCTGAGTTTGTAATGTCCATGGGTGTAATTTGTATCTAATTTTATAAAGTATTTGCTTGAGCAGTTGCTTGTAGATCCCATTGGAATTATTTCGTCTGGCTCGTTCTCTCTCTTATAAGTTCTAAGAGACCCTAGGAGATCTCGAGAAAGATTGATCTTTGCGGACATACACGCACGGGTGCCGCACGATTTAGACAAAATCAGCTAAGCCCGTGACATTAAGGTGATTCTATTTCTGGCTGACTAGAATGATCAAAAGCAGATCAATGGAAGGAGAGAGAGAGAGAGCGAGAGAGAGAGATTTTCTATGCAGAATCAAGACAGACGACACTACTAAGAAACAGAATCCTCTGATTGATCAAAAGAGAAGCTACACACAAACACTGTTCTATTGAACAGTTGCTTAGAACTGGGGCAATTCAGACAAGAAGACATGGGCTGAATTAGTTGTGCAATCATCAACTGGCCGATAAATATGCATTTGATTTACTTGTACCTCTTTCTTTAGATCTAGCTGTGTTGCTTTCCTTGTGCCTCTGCTCTTCCATTCTAAGAATGAGATCTATATAAACTTGTCGTTGCATTTATGTGCAGGAACAACAAGGACGCCGATAAGGTGTTCGACTCAAATCACTGAAGCAAAAAAAAAAAGACAAAAAACTAATGCGCCGTTGCCGGGGATCGAACCCGGGTCACCCGCGTGACAGGCGGGAATACTCACCACTATACTACAACGACTGTGTTGACAATCCTACACAATATTTGTATTCACTTGGATTTTCCCAAACTACTGTCTCCTTCATTTTAACAGGTTGAAAGATAAGCTGATAGATGAGCTGAGGCTGCTTTGAAGTCACCTGCTATTGTGTGGTACAAGAATACAACTATCTCATCAAGAAAAGAAATAGAAGTGCTTTAGTTTCTTTCCCATCCCGGTTGAACAGTGGAAGCAGCGGTGAGCACACACACACAGAGAGAGAGAGAGAGAGAGAGATGAAACCCCTTCATCCATCACAACGTTGATACCAAGAAACAGAGGAGCACAAGCAACCTTTGAGTGAAGAAAAGAGGGAAGAACAAAAAGAAAAGAAAAGAAAAAACACCTTAAGAAAGGAAGAAAAGATGGAGGAGATCCCACTCAAATGAACAACCATTGGCCACTGGGTTTTGGGAGGTCGGCCTCTGTGCAAGAATTGCTGCAGGTGATGCATGTCACCTCACTCGCCCACCTAATCATTGGATTGTTCCATAAGAAAGCACCAAATCTTCTTTTTCTAATTAACTTTTAAGGATTGCTTATTACTGTCTCTCACATCAGTATGCCGACGCATGCATGTGTGACGAAGGTATTTGTACTGTTTCTGCATATAGTACTCCAGTATTCTATTTTATTGATGAAAAATGGTGCTCAAGTATTTGAGCAAGAAACCTTTCCATTACCTGCCATTTAGCAGTCATCACCTATTCACGGCAAGACTGTTCTCTGATTTCTATGGAGTGCTAACAATTTCTATCTACCTTGACTGATTCTTACTTGATCATCGACGCAAACGACTGCTCTTCCTTCTCTCTGACCATGCCGACAGGTGTTTCAGGATTAGATTTATTGAACCCTTGTTACTATGACTCGAGATTTCTTCTGCTTCTCGAACAATTTTTCTCTCTATCCTCGTTGAATCGATATTATAATAATGTCATGTGTCAGCTCCGAGGGCAATGGCAAAGAGAAGGCCCTAAATGCAACACAAGAAAGCTTCAACAGTGCTGGGTCCTCCCATGAGTGTCTATCAAGCTACTTCTGGCTTTGGAGATGTTCCATGACCTCGTGTCGTCTGAAGCTTAGCACTGAAACATGATGTGCAGGTTGTCACACCGGAGTGGGTGATGCATGATGGGGATCACACCTGTATAAATCGGTGAGGGACTGTTGGACAAGTTTAGCAGACTCCTGGCGATGGGTCACCCCTGCTGCAGCAAGCAGAAGGTGAAGAGAGGCCTGTGGTCTCCTGAGGAAGATGAGAAGCTGGTCAAGTACATCACCTCCCATGGCCACAGCTGCTGGAGCACTGTCCCCAAAGAAGCAGGTCTCTCTCTCACTCTCTCTCTCTCTCTCTCGGATCTATTTATCCGAAGTTTCTGTTTTGGGATTTTTAGGGTTACAAAGGTGTGGAAAGAGTTGCAGGCTAAGGTGGATAAACTACTTGAGACCTGACCTAAAAAGGGGCACCTTCTCAGAAGAAGAAGAAAGAATCATCATAGATGTGCACAGGATCCTAGGCAACAGGTGCAGTAAAACCCTAATCTCTTTGAACAAACTACATGCCTTGGAAGGGATCGAACAGGTTAAAAGTGTTCCCTCTCTTCCGGTGTTCAGGTGGGCTCAGATAGCAAAGCATCTCCCTGGAAGGACGGACAACGAGGTCAAGAACTTCTGGAACTCCTGCATAAAGAAGAAGCTGATATCGCAAGGCTTGGATCCGACGACCCATAACCTGTTCCCCTCTTCTCGGCCTGCCAACGGCAGCATCAACTCAGACGAGCTTTCTCAGCTCCACCATACTCGATCGCCCACCACGCCCTTCACCATCAGCCCCCCCATTAGAAGCCATGACAGAATGAAGAGGCCCATGGAACTGAATCCGCCCCTGGAAACACCACCACATGCTTCTGCTGTTCCCTTGCATGAGACAGCACCTGTGCCCAACTTCCAGTACCAAGACGATCATGTCTTGATGAGCTTCAAGGACCACAGCTCGCATGACTTCATCAACGCCTCTTCTTCCTCCTCTTCCTTAGACCACACGAACATGTCCTCCTCTTCGTTCCATGAACCCGGTTTCATCGATGACTGCATGTGGGATGACAGCACCGTGGAACCATTGGAAGCGCTGCAGCGAGCTGCAGATCCAGTGCAGGTGCAACCCACGATGTGCAGAATGGGCGTCGACGAGGAGAGCGAGAAGGGGATGGTGATGGAGACCTCCTACGGCAGTGCCACGCTCGATCTTGAGATGATGGAGAACGCATTGTTGCCCTGTGGAGAGTTTTGCAGCGGGAGCTCAATGGAGCACCTGCAATGGGATTTTTAATTTCGATTCCCCTTCCTTTATGGTTCCCTTTTCCCTTGTGTTTTTAGCTGCAAAGCAGCTGAGCTCAGGCAATGTGCACCGGCGGTACTGAGCGGCTGTGAGGAAGATGATCTGAGAAGGTGCAATCAACTGTGAAAACTTCTCTTGTTTTACCTGACAATGGTGTATGTTAATTTCAGTCTGTCTCCTTCTAGTAGTAATGTGTCAATGCCTCATATTTATGCTAATGAAATATCTTAATGATAATAATCAAGATGTTAATCAAAGAAGAAAATAAAGTAAAGAAAGGACAAGAAAGTTAGGGAAATAAACTCAAGAGATTGAGTTATGCCATGGAAGTATGTTTGAGAAATCCTACTGGTTAGT
This sequence comes from Ensete ventricosum, assembly GCA_029747655.1. Taxonomy (NCBI): domain Eukaryota; kingdom Viridiplantae; phylum Streptophyta; class Magnoliopsida; order Zingiberales; family Musaceae; genus Ensete; species Ensete ventricosum. The sequence continues at coordinate 9,918,591 of JAQQAF010000009.1, read as the reverse complement.
ACATTAATGCATAGTTGATGTATCTTATGTTTCAATTCATATCAAAATGTTTTGTCATTGTTTAATGTAATAAATGAAAATTTAATTTCATAAAATATATACAATGATAGGTTAGAGCATAAAACTAAATGATAGTCATAGTAAAGTGAGCTAACAATCATACATTTATATATCATCTAATCATCAAATGAAAATGATGACTGGGATCCACATATTAAGACAAGGCAAAAAAATAAAAATAAAAAAAATGTTGTGCATTGGCTAGTTTAATTTTCCAATTTAATTTTTTTAATATCATGATTTAACCAAATTTTATAATAATAATGATAATATTAATATCATTTGTAAATTATTATTAAATATCCTTGATAACATATTTGCGAGCGTTGGAAATAATAATGATAAATGATATAATACTTCGGCCACAGAGGTGTTTTGTTGCTACATTTAGATAGATTGACCGCCGTCGAAATCTGTGGGTCCCGCAGTAGGGGACACGTGGAAGTGCTGATTTGGGAGAATGATGGCTCGGCCGATATGCAGGATCTGCGCATCGTCTTCGCACCACCGCGTCAGAGACACGTTGGCGTGACCTCATCTTTCCTTCTCCGATTTCTTCTCTCGCCTTCTCACTGATAAGAAGGCTGCTTCGTTGCCGCCTGCGGTGGAGGACGTTCAGAAGAAGCGCACAAGCAGCGGATTCCCATAAAGAAGGTCGAGGACCACTACAGCCGCAACGTCACCTACAGCAAGCGTCGAAAAGGGTCTATACGGCAAGTCTGTGCCACTCCCGGATCCGAGGTCGCCGTAATCGCCCCGTCCCCCGTTGGCCACCCCCTCGCCTTCGGCCACCCAACCGTCGACGTCGACCTGTGCCACTTTCTCCCTGGCCAGCTGCAGCGGGAGCCCGATCTGGAGGAGCTGCAGCGTAGGGCGGAGAAGCCGGAGAAGCTTCTGGTTGTGAAAATTGACAACGACGCGTCGGAGTCTGGCGGTGGATCGGTGCCGGAGGATCCGCAACGCGAGGAGGTTGTTGAGAATTGATTCATGGTAGTTACATAGGTAGTTAACATGTTTAGGAGTTGTGGAGGTAGTTTAAGAGTTAGTGTTGATAGTTATTAATCATGGGTGAGATATTGGGATGAAGGAAGTGGTGTGAGGTAGTTATTATTATGTCATATAAATAGGACCTTAGAGAATGAAGCAAGTAGGCAGAGAGTGTGTGCAGAGAAGAGAGTGTGTGCATTTGGATATAATCTTGTAAGTGTCTTTGTTCTTTTACCTCCTGTTTAATACTACATCGTTTTCTTGATTGAAAGCGTTTTCGTTAATTGGATCATAGTATTCTGTTTTATCGTTTTCTTGCTCCTCCTTCCCCAACATTTGTGATATCAGAGCTTTGTTTCAATCTGAACTGAGCATTATGGCTTTTAATAACAATTTTATGTCTCAACCCCTTATTCCCATCTTCTCGGGCAAATCCTATGAATTTTGGAGTATCAAGATGAAGACTCTATTCAAGTCTCAGGATCTTTGGGACTTGATAGAGAATGGATATGTAGATCCAGACGAAGAAACCAAGCTGAGGGAGAATAGAAAGGACTCAAAGGCATTGTTCTTCATTCAACAAGCTGTGTATGAGACGATCTTCTCAAGAATTGTAACAGCGACAACCTCAAGACAAGCTTGGTTGATACTTCAAAATGAATTTCAAGGCTCATCGAGGGTGATCACGGTAAAACTTCAAACCCTTAACCGTGAGTTTGAATTTTTGTTTATGAAAAGCAATGAATCAGTGCAAGATTTTCTTTCTCGAGTGACTGAAATTGTTAGTCAAATGAAATCCTATGGTGAATATCTTCATGATCAAATAATTGTTGCAAAAGTTTTGAGAAGTTTAACTCCGAAATTTGATTATGTTGTTGCGGCAATTGAAGAGTCAAAGGACTTATCTACTTATTCATTTGATGAACTAATGAGTTCCTTGCAAGCACATGAAGCAAGGTTGAACAAGTCACTTGAAAAAAGTGAAGAAAAAACATTTCAAGTTAAGGGGGAGTCTTCTACTTCAAAAGAAGACAAAAAAGCAATAGGAAGAGGACGTGGAAGAGGAGGATTTCGTGGTAGAGGAAATGGAAATGGAAGAGGACACTTTTTGATGGGCATGATGAAAGACAATCAAACTATGATCAGAAAAACTACAAGAGTGGAATTCAATGTCACTATTGTAAAAAGTTTGGTCATATGAAGACAGATTGCTGGAAAAGAGAAAAACAAGCAAGCTATGTGGAAGAAAATGAAGACAATAGTAAGTTGTTTATGACTCATTCACAAGTTAATGATATCTCAAATGACATTTGGTTTTTGGATAGTGGATGTTCTAATCATATGTCAGACATAAGATCATTATTTAGAGATATTGATGAAACTCACAAGTTGAAAGTTAAACTTGGAGATAGCAAGCAAATCTAAGTAGAAGGAAAAGGAACAATTGATGTGAAGACAAATCAAGGGAAGGTAAAACACCTTGATAATATTTTCTATGTTCCTAACTTATCACATAACTTGTTGAGTGTTCGACAATTGATAGATATTAGATATTCAGTTATATTTGATGATGGTTCATGCACTATTAAAGATAAGAAATCTGGTTTGATTATAGCAAATGTTTGCATGATACAAAATAAGATGTTTCCAATTGATGTTTCAAATATTGAGAAACATGCTCTTATTGCAAATCAAAAGAATGAGACAAATTTATGGCATTTGAGATATGGACACCTTAACATTAAGGGTTTAAGGTTGTTAAATAAAAAAGAAATGATTTATGGATTGCCTAAAATTAATACACTTGATGTATGTGAAGGATGTATTTATGACAAATAAAGTAATAAACCATTTCCTATTGAAAAAGCATGGAGAGCATCTAATTGTCTTGAATTAATTCATGCTGACTTATGTGGACCTATGAATATAAAATAATTTGGGGGAAGTCGATATTTTCTGTTATTTACTGATGATTATAGCCGCATGAGTTGGGTATATTTTCTGGAATTGAAATATGAAGCATTTGATAACTTTCAAAAATTCAAGGCACTTGTAGAAACGCAAAGTGGTAAATGCATAAAGACACTTCGGACAGATAGAGGTGGTGAATTTATGTCTAATGAGTTAAATTCCTTTTGTGAAGAAAATGGTATTCACAGGGAATTGACAGCACCATATACACCGGAGCAAAATGGTGTAGCTGAACGTAAGAATCGAACTGTTGTCGAAATGGCAAGAAGTTTGCTTAAAGGAAAGCATCTTCCGAATCAGTTTTGGGCAGAAGCAGTTGCAACAGCAGTTTATTTGTTGAATATTTCACCGACAAAGACTGTTATGAATCAAACTCCTTTTGAAGCTTGGTATGGTATAAAGCCAACTGTAAGCCATCTAATAATTTTTGGTTGTATTGCTTATGCTTTGGTAAATTCACAAAATCATCATAAGCTTGATGAAAAATCAGAAAAATGCATCTTAATTGGATATTCTGTAAAATCTAAAGCATATCGATTATATAATCCTGTAAATGGCAAAATTATTATTAACAGAAATGTTGTATTTGATGAAAGGGCAAGTTGGAATTAGGATATTAATGAAGGTGATGCACAAATTCATGTTCCAGCAGAACTAGTTACTCCACCAAATCAAGTGACAAATCCTGCTCCAACAAGATCAACGTCAACCTCACCCAATGGCAGTTCAAATTCAGCAAATGATTCCTCAGATGAAACCCCTCCAGGAAGGTTTAGATCACTAAAAGAGATTTCTGATTCAACATTTGATTTATTTATTTCAGATCCTATAAGTTTTGAGAAAGCAGTTGAAAAAGAGAAATGACAAAAAGCAATGAAGGAGGAAATCAAGTCAATTGAGAAAAATGAAACCTGGGAGCTAATAGATCTACCGAAAGACAAGAAAGCTATTGGTTTGAAATGAGTGTACAAAACAAAGTATAATGCAGATGGAAGTATCTAAAAGCATAAGGCTCGGCTTGTAGCAAAAGGATATTCGCAGCAACAAGGTATTGACTTTGATGATACTTTTTCTCCAGTTGCTAGATTCGAAATCGTGAGAACCTTTTTGGCTTTAGCTACTTATTTGAGTTGGCATGTTTATCAATTTGATGTGAAATCTACATTTTTAAATGGAGATTTACAAGAAGAGATTTTTGTAGGTTTTTTGGTTAAAGGACATGAAGAAAATGTATATAAGCTAAAGAAAGCACTTTATGTGCTTAAACAAGCTCCAAGAGCATGGTACAGGAAAATTGATTGTTATTTTCATCAAAATGGATTTAAAAGGAGTGATAATGAACCTACCCTTTATCTAAGGAAGGTGAACATAATATTCTTATGGTTTACCTTTATGTTGATGATATTATATATATGGGTTCATCCGACTCTGTTGTGGTAGAATTTAAAAAATGCATGATGAATAAGTTTGAAATGTCAGATCTAGGTTTACTGCACTATTTTCTTGGGTTGGAGGTGAAGCAAGGATCAGATGAAATTTTTATTTCACAAAGAAAATATGCAATGGATCTGCTCAAAAAATCTAATATGATTAAATGCAAAGCTGCAGCTACACCCATGAATGTAAATGAGAAATTGAAACTTGAAGATGGTACAAGTTTGACAAATGCAAGATACTACAGAAGTTTAGTTGGAGGTTTGATCTATCTAACTCATACTCGTCCAGATATTACATTCTCTGTTGGTGTAGTATCTAGGTTCATGCAAAGCCCAAGTAAACATCATCTCGGAGCTGTTAAAAGAATTCTACGTTATATTGCTGGAACTACAAATTATGGAATATGGTATTCTCATAATTTTAAATATAAATTATTTGGTTTTACTGATAGTGATTGGGCAGGAGATTTGGATGATAGAAAAAGTACTTCAGGCAATATTTTTAGCCTTGGATCAGGAGCTATATCATGGAGTTCAAAGAAGCAAGCAACAACTGCATTGTCGACATCGGAAGCAGAGTATGTAGCTGCAACATCAGCAGCATGTCAAGCTATATGGCTTAGAAGACTTCTTGAAGATCTTCATCAAAAACAAATAGATGCAACCAAAATATTTTGTGACAACAAATCTACAATTGCACTGACAAAAAATCCCACATTTCATGGAAGAACGAAGCATATAGAGATACGCTATCATTTCATCCGAGATCTTGTAGCAAATGAAGCTATAACAATGAAGTACTGTGGCACGGATGAACAAGTTGCAGACATTCTCACCAAGTCGCTTCCAGTTAAGAAACATATTTATTTTATGTCTCAAATTGGTGTATGTAACTATGAATCAAGGGGGAGTGTTGAGAATTGATTCATGGTAGTTACATAGGTAGTTAACATGTTTAGGAGTAGTGGCTCATGTTTAGGAGTTGTGGAGGTAGTTTAAGAGTTAGTGGGGGTAGTTATTAATCATGGGTGAGATAGTGGGATGAAGGAAGTGGTGTGAGGTAGTTATTATTATGTCCTATAAATAGGACCTTAGAGAATGAAGCAAGTGGGCAGTGTGTGCAGAGAATAGAGTGTGTGCATTTGGATATAATCTTGTAAGTGTCCTTGTTCTTTTACCTCATGTTTAATACTACGTCGTTTTCTTGATTGAAAATATTTTCGTTAATTGGATCGTAGTATTCTGTTTTATCATTTTCTTGCTTCTTCTTCCCCAGCAGAGGTGGTGGAGCTTCCTTCGGAGGCCCCTCCAATGCCGAAGAATAAGCGAAGCGTGGATGACAATGTTTAAGGATCTTGGAGGCGTCACTGGTTCTCGTGATGACTTGCCTTCTCTGGATAGCATCCTTCGCTCGATGACCTCTCTTTCGATGGAAATCTTTTGCTGGAATAGATGAGAGTTGCAAGCTTATTATTAGAGTTATATTATATGATCATATATTAATTAAATAAAATATATTATAAATATGATTGAATTTTAATTATAATTATTAGATAATAAAAAAATTAAATTAAGATAAAATTATTTAGGAAAAACTCTAATAATTATTTGTCCTTTCTCACCTATAAATAAATAGATATGATATCATGAATGATTATAATAATACAACATACTGACATAATTAAGATATTATATATTTTTTATCTCTTTTTATTACGTGAATTAGTCAATTAGAGGTTATAGTTACTCTCTCGTATCTTACGTGAATCAGTCAATGAGAGATCATGTTTAGTGGTAAAAGTTTTTTATAAATAACAGTATTAAAATTTATACAACTTAATTATTTTTAGATCAATTATTTATTTGATTTCAGATGAAAGGTTTTAGAATAGTATGTTATGGATTTGATACTAACACATTTAGTATAGAATAACTGACTCTATGTTCCTATGGATTCGATTAGGTGCTGAATTCATATCCTCTGTTTTGCTGCAAGAGAATCATAGCAATTTCTTCTTCGCAAACTGCATCTATAAGCTATTCCTCACATGTCATGTTCAATCTTCATCACCTCTCCCTACTTTACACAGACAATTCCATGTTGATTACTTGAACCAACGAGCCCGAGCAGAGCAACGTCAAACACTAATCAACATTTTATTCCATTTTTTTTTTACATACAAAACGGAATTAAAAATAGCTAATAATCCATGCATTTTACATGAGCGGCAGATTGCAGGCTACATGTTGATCCACCAGCAGCCATCAGTCGAGGAGGGGCAGCGAGCACTCGGGAGGAAAGCCCCCGGGGAAGCGCTTGGCGTCGCGGCAGTAGTCGTAGATCATGTAGTTGTCCCTCACCCACTTCAGCTTCCGGGCCCCGTCGGAGTCCAGGCCCTGGTCCCACCAGCCGGCCTTGGACGCCGAGCACGACGGACTGCCGCCGGCCACCACGCAGGCGTCGGCGACGAAGCCCCGGTAGGACGCCACGAACGGCGCCTGGCTCCAGTCCGTCTTCACCAGCCCGCCCCTGGTCGCCCAGTCGTCGGCGTCCCATAGGCTGGCGTACACGCGCATGGCCTGGCTCTTCGGGTACGCCACCCCCGCGCCTTCGCTGTTCCTGAACACCCTAACCGGCGTCCCGTCCACGTAGAACCTGTAACAACACAACATGCAGAGGGAAGCGTCAGGCACGCAGCAGCAAGCAACGTCGACGTACGCATGCATGTAGGTATCGAGCTTTGGTCATGGCGCAACGGCACTCAACACTATCTGCCGAGGATTCCACAGGGCGGAGTAGGTGTGGAGAGCCAGCGTGGGATCGAACCAGAGGTAGAACTGCTGCTCCCTGTCGCCTTTCCCCTGCGCGAACACGTTGGTGTGGAGGACGTACGGCTCACCGCTGGCGTTCCCCAAGAACTCGAAGTCGATCTCGTCGTGCGCCGGGCCTTGCGACGACAACTGCAGAGAAGACAAGCAGCAACCCAACCAACGTAATCAGTAACACCAAACAAACAGCAAAGCCTGCTCTGCTCGTGTGCTGCGTTACGTAGTAGGTGGTGACGGTGCCGGCGGAGTTCCCAGGCACCAGCTTCATCTTCATGTCGAACCTCCCGAACAAGTAGGCTTGCTTGGACCGGAAGCCGGAGCCTGAGGCGCGGTCGAGGGTGAGCTGGAGGAGCTCGCCGTTGTCCAGCATCTTCCCCCTGCCGTCACCCCAGGTTATCTCGACGTCCGACAGGAAGTTGGCAGAGGCGGAGGCGACCACCATGGCGGCCATGAACGAGGCACGAATCAGGGACATCTTCGCCATGCCTCAGAGAGCTAATTGGTCTGGAGCAAAGCCAAGGGAAGAAGGCTGGTATATATATATGTGTGTGTGGAGCGTATGGGGAAGGGTGAGGCATGCAGCTGGATTCCAAGAAGATATGCCCGGGCTGAGAGAAAGTAATTGCGTGGTTGACCTGCTTCTATCTTGTGGTGGCCGAGCTTGCATTATTGGTGATGTAGTCTGGATGATTGAGCTTGGAACACTTTGCACGCATATCCGTGATAAGCACGAATGTATCATAGGTTTAGGTAGGGGTCTGCAACAGCAACAGCAATAGTACTGTTCACATATTGGAGTTGGAGTGAATGAGGTGTTTCTTCTTCTTTCTTCTTCTTCTTCTTCTTCACTGTAGAGGATAATGTGATGTGCAGAGCAAGAGACCAAAGTCTAAACCAACGATTAATATGCATGGGATGGAGGACTTATCCGAGGTGGCAGGTACGACGTCAGGTGTCAACATTGGATGCATGCGTGCATGAGAAGCGCAGTGCTTACAGCTACTGCTGGGCTGTCAGTGTTTGTCTTTAATCCAAATCACTGTCACGTAACGACGAAGATATGTATGTTTAATATATATATATATATATATATAAAGTTTAATGTTTCATATAAATATATATATATATATACATGTAATTATGTCTGTATAAAATTTGACGTAACGGGCGGTCGTGGTGGTGCATTAATGACACAACGTTTCGGCCGCTACGAAGTCGTATAATAGCAGCCGTTAAAAGCTCGATCCACCCAAAAAAAATTTTCCCGGAATCGAGATCTCATCCAAGGGTTCCGATCTCGTCGCAGGAAGAGCGCGAGGAAAGAGAGGGGAGCGCAATTCCAGATCAAAAATGGTTCATTGCTTCTCGAATCCCTCTCAGCTCGTCAATGTTGCGTTCATTTCCGATTTCGGATTTCTTCTTCTTTTGCTTTTTCCGGATCTCCTGTTCTCTTGCGACGATTTCTACCTGTCGCTTCTTCGCATTGTTGAACGTTTTGGTTTCTAGGTCTTCTCCTCTCCCAGATCTCTCCGTTCCAGTGGTTTTACTTGAACAGTCTCGGAAACTGCGGATTTGAGATCCTTTTCCCAAACATGACGTGTTATCTGAGCCTTGGCCCGCCCGCAATTCACCTTTGTTCTGGTCGTTGAAAGAATTGCATTTAGACGAAGCAGCATTTGAATTTGTTTTATGTTGAAAAAAGTATTTGTAATCATTGTGTTGTCCGTGATCATAAATTCGTAATTAGTTATACGAATTAGGGCTTGAATGAATCTGATCTTCGTTTCCCAGTTTGGTTCCGTATAGTTGTTGGAATTCTGGTGAAGGCACCGGCATTACAATGCTTGCTCACTGGTACCGGAAATTGGAAATTTGGAAGTATTTCTAGGACAAGACTTATCGAGTACATTCTTGCATACCCATTTTCATCATGTTACATCATAGATAATATAAGTATCTTGGTTGGTTTCTTGATTCAATTTGAACATGATTAATCAAATTAAGGTAAGTACTTGATGAGTCTCATGCCTGAGTAAATAGAGAGCTATAGATCAGTATGATATTGCACATAATCTAATAGATTCACTAGAGGCTTTCATAATAAAATGGTTTGCATCGATCATCTTGCACGGGGCCATAATTTTATTTTGGTGGGTAATATGCCCACCTAGATGGCAAAAGGTAACCGAGTTCTCTGCATTTTGATTTCTTGGGTTTATGCAATATTTTATTTTATTCTCGTCAAGCATATCAGACTTAATTTGTTGCTTTGTTTATCTGATTCTTGCATATGATATACCTCTTTTATCACATAATACTTTTCTCAGAGACTTGTATCAGACAATCACTTACAATTTATTTTATCTTTTTAGATCCATTTTGTAATTCTTATTAGTCGACAAGGGAAAGTTCGATTGACAAAATGGTATTCTCCATATCAGCAGAAGGAAAGATCCACGGTAATGTTATCGTTGGAACGCTTACTGTTTTCTTTCTTATGAAATATTGATATTTCTTGACCAGGACGTCTTTGCTTTTACCTCTTTCGATATCTTGTATCTTTTCTGCTTATGTGTTCAATATAGAAATGGATGTCTTGAAGTGTCAATCTTTCTTGGGATTTGAATTTATTAGCTATATAAGATTGTCTTGCACAAGAAAGATATGAGCTCACATGCCAAGGGTTGTTATTTTTTTAAAATATTTTCCGAAGTTGGTGAGCACTTAATTTTTGCTAGTTTGAACAGAGTATGCAAAAGTAATTCTATGCTAAATCAGAGTCTTTTCTGATGTTCTAGAGCCAGTGTGAAAACAATTTGGTAAAACGAACTCAGATAGCTCAACCTTCATATTTCTTATAGAATCAGCATATAACCACCCTTCTATCTTAAGATACATTTATCATCATAGCTTATAACGTGCAGTGTTGCTTTTTTTACTTCTAATCACCTTCAATGTGGCCAATGATAATACCATGCAGTGAATTTTCACACTCTGAAAATCATAAATCTTGATGTTTTGGGACATACATCTTATTTGTTGCCATAGAAAAGGCCAAAAAGATGCCGGTGCTGGTTTATTCTATTTTTTGTATCATTGTGCATACTTAATACAGTTTCTGATTTACTAAAAGGTCATCCGGGAGCTTAGTGGCCTCATTCTTACACGAGGCCCAAAACTTTGCAATTTTGTTGAGTGGAAGGGTTACAAGGTTGTGTACAGAAGGTAGTCAGCTGGAATTATTTCTAACTTGTCACTTTCAACGATGTTGATTTTCTCTGCCAATAGATAGATTTCTTATTCCTAAGAGCCTTCCATATCTTTTTATGCAGATATGCCAGCCTATACTTCTGCATGTGCATTGATCCCGATGACAACGAATTAGAAGTTCTTGAGATTATTCATCATTTTGTTGAGATATTAGACCGTTACTTTGGCAGTGTGAGTCACTATCGTTTTGTTCTTTACTATTCTGTAATAATATTAGCAATTTTACATAGCTTTGGCTCTTCCATTTCTCACTTCAGGTTTGTGAGCTTGATTTGATCTTCAATTTCCATAAGGTAATGTTGTGTCTTTACATACTTTGAACTCTATACTCACGTTTACTGGAAGATTTTCGCTTTCTTTAGTCTGACCAAGGAAATTTTCAGGCATACTATATTCTGGATGAGATCTTGATAGCTGGTGAACTTCAGGAATCGAGCAAAAAAGCTGTTGCACGGGTTATTGCTGCACAGGTAGCTGTGTTTCAAATTTGGTTATTTTTGTGTTACCTATGTGTATTGGCTTCTAAGCAAATAACCTTAACCAACATACATCTGCATTTTATTGAATCAGATATAAATCAACCAACATTTCACATGGTTGTGCAAGTATCAAAAGAAAAGCAAATAAAACAAACATAAAGCATATTGAGCATTGATCAGTATGAAATTATCAACGCTTTATTCTTCAAACTGCTATCTTCATTCGTCCTTGTTGCTTTGGCTCTCTTGTGTGCACTAAGAGGATAACCTTACAGTTAATATTCTTTTCAATAGTGTTGAACAAACACAATACTCGGACCACATCATGAGCTACATGTGAGACTCTCCAATTGCTGGCATGATGTTTTTCGCAGTTGAGATTACAGTAGAGATGTCATCTGCACATCTGTTTTGGAGTTCTTAGGTCTTTTTTTTTTGTTGTCTCGTGAATACTCCTGATAGCGTCTGATGAAATGATATGTTCTGAATTTTGGAAAAGTATGACACCAATTTGACAGAACAAGCATTTCACTTGTGTTGTTCAGAGATGTCATCTGCGCATCTCTTTTGGAGTTCTTAGGTCCTTTTTTTGTTTTGTGAATACTCCTGATAGCGTCTGATCAAGCATTTGGCTTGTGTTGTTCTATTGCATTTTGATATATTTAGTTAACCTTTTCACTACCTGTCAGCATAGACACCAGAATATCTTTAGTCCTGAAATTTCTTTTCGTCACGATCTCGAACAAGACAAACATCTATCTAATATACACATTGATTAGTTTTCCGTGAAATAGTGAGATGTTGGTGCTTGAAAGCCCTGATGAACCCATTTGCAGAAAACTAGCACCAATTTAGCCAAGGTCACTAATACATCTATATTTTTTTAGTTCCAACTGGCATCATTGAAATGATATTGTTCCTGAGCAATTCAAATTATGTTTGCAGGACTCACTGGTGGAAAATGCCAAGGAAGAAACTGGTTCAATAAGCAATATGATTTCGCAAGCTATATGATTGCAGCTGCCACGTCAGAAATGTTGAGAGTATGTCTACTGTTTTGATGCCTTTTGTTTTCAGAACATGGAAGATATCAACATCCCTCAATTTATTTGAATATTCTATGTTGCTATGTTGATAATTCTTGCTGCCTTAGCCCAGTTGTAATGACACCATTTTTTGCAATTATATGTTATGCCCTTTTCAGTCTTTTTATTATATCCGGTAATTGAATATTCAATAAGCAATATGAGTTCTTCTAAGACCCGATTGTGTCATTTCAATCCGACCCTCCACTTAGCTTCAATCTGGTAGGCCCCTCTCAACCTTTTATTAAGCGAACTTGCCAAGCATAAACATCCACTTGGCGCCGTCTCTTCCCATCTCCCAATAATACCATACGTATCCTTTGGTTCTTACTGAATACCTTATTTGTGTTCCTTAGCGGCCAGAAGATTTTGGGTCCCACATAGTTAGGATGACAAATGTGTAAGATTAAGTGACTGGTAAAAAAAAGGGGTTAGTGATTAATATAAAAATTATTTTGTTTTGGAGATTTTTATTAACAACCTATGTTTTGCTATTTACAATCTTATTTTAAGAATAGAGTATTATTGTTTATAAATTTTTTTACTATTTATAATTTTTTTAATATTTTTAAATTAGTAATTTATAAATAAATATAAATATCGTTTTTTTCTTCGTCCTCTTCTTCTTCCTGTCATTCAAAGAGGGTGACGAGGGAGGTTGGATGACATCGACAGTAAGACAAAAAAAAAAGTGATAATAGTAGGATGATAAATAATAAAACAACACTTTATTTTTTAAGTGATTTATTAATAGTAAATAGGGGTGTTATAAAGAATATGCTTCTAAGAATTTTTAATATTCCTGAGATATCTCAATACTCTGAACCTATCACTTAATTTCAAAATACTCTTTTGCTCCCTTCCTAAATCTATTTTTCTTCTTCTCCTCCTCCCCCCAATTATCGATGCATCTCTCATCGATAAATGGGAGAAGGATGATGTGAAAAATAATTATGTAGACTTGTTAGATCGATTTAATATTTTTAAAATTTAGGACATCGAGTTACAAGAAAATGATGTTTTGATTGTTTCGATAACAAGATAGAAGATGTCATCTTTTGGGTAAGTCTACATCAATCTAAAAAATGACATATTCCGAACCAATTGAGGGATTATAAAAAATAAGACAATAATCGATGGTTTGTATTTGATAAAATTATATTTTCTTATTTTTTTTATATGAATGGACAAATTTTGTAAAAAGATCCTAAATTTTTTCTTTTTCTCACAAGCACCTTTTTTTTTAATTCCAAAATAATATTCCTTAATTTTTAAAAAAATAAAATTATCATTGGCCTTCAGGTCGTCATCTTCGCCTTTTTATCACTATGTCTTCATCTGTTCATCCACAATTGCCCTTGTTTGTCACTGTTGTGGTGATGACCAAGTTGGATGATATTTCACGAGGATGACCAACGATTGCCTGGAGCTGTGCGAGCCTGTCATTACTAAGGATGGCATGGTGCTTCGCTTGCATCTGATGATAGTAAGCGAAGATCCCATGGTAGAGTCAAAGAGGTAGGTGGGGGTGTTGTGTTTGGCCTTCGAGAGCACGACGACGATAACGAACCATAGAAAGAGATGATGACGGACAAAGGCTGAGTGATTAATTAATTAGGAATATTTCAGGGTAATCTTATATTTTTACGAAATAAACTGAAGTAATAAATCAAAATTTTTATTTTTTTATTTTGTGGAGAATTTGTCCTATAAGAATAACTAAGATGTCCGCAAAGAAATATATAACAGAATACGAACAAATTATAATTGGCTGGAGGAGGAGGAGGAGAGAGAAGAAACTCCCACGAGATGGGCATGGAAGAATCCGGAGGACCGGCGGCGCCGCTGCTGCCCCACCCGACTCCTTCGCAGGCAGCGCCGCCATGCTACGGCGTACCGGTCGCCGCCGCGGCCTTCCAAGATCCCTACTTCCCTGATCCTCCAGCGTACGTCCTCCTCCCCGTTTACCTCCGGCGCCGGCGCCCGCGCTGCGGATGCTTCCGCTGCTGCGGTTCCCTCATCTCTTCCTCCACCCTCCTCTCGGCTGCCTTCTTCCTCGTCCTCCTCCTCTCCTCCGCCTTCTTCCTCTGGCCCTCCGACCCCGAGGTCACCGTCGCCCGCCTCCACCTCGAAGACATCCGCGTCACCCCGCCGCCCCTCGCAGCCATCAGCATCTCCCTGAGGGTCGATCTCAGGGTCCGCAACCCGGACTTCTTCGCCCTCGACCACCGCTCCATCGTGGTCTCGATCGGGTACCGCGGGAGGCCACTTGGCTCCGTCACAGCCAACGGTGGCCACATTAGGGCGCGGGGAGTCTCGCACGTCCACGCCAAGCTCAAGATCGACGGGATCCGGGTGTGGAATGATGCCATCTATCTGATCGAGGATATTGCAAGGAGATCGTTGCCTTTGGACACTGTCATTGAAGTCGACGGCAGGATGCATCTCTTCTTCGTGGACGTTCCCGTTCAGGTAAAATCTTCAGAGGCTTCGTCTTCATTTCCATCAACTACTTGTGATTAATGAATTTACTATGCCAATAATATTCAATTAATCCGATTCTTGTTGTTGAATTAAAGGAAAAAAAATAACCTAATCATAACTTAATTTATTGGTTGCTTGATCTTGTGATCTTGGTAAAGATTTTTGTCCTTGTTCTAATTACTTGGTTTAAGACAAGCACACAGAGGACAACAGGAGCCAAAATTTTGGTGTATGGGTGGGGGTGTAGAAGGACAAGGCGAGCTCTTACTTTTCAACTAATTGTTCTGTTGTTCTATGAAGATAGGTGTTGGAAGATGCCCCCTTAGTTCATTATTCTATTCATAACTTAAGAACATCTGCTTTAGTAGTTTTAATTCCAAAGGCTAGATTTTCTTGAAGGAAACTAATAAAGATGTGTTTCAATAAATCAAATTCTTTGTAGTTTGAAAACCATTCTTCACATTCTTTGATTTTTTCAGACTTCTTAGACGGGAGAACATCTCATTGCCATGTCCCACTTAATAACATGAGTGTGCTTTATTGACTCAACAAAATATGAACCATTTAATTTCTAATGTTTGGCATATCGACCTTATTGATTAGTGATAACTTTACTACTAGTTTATCGGTATAACAACCTCTTGATCAGTACTATTTTTATCTCTACTAATAAAGCAAACAACAACAAGGTACACTATTTGTTTTTTTTTTTTTACTTTCATTACTGAAGTATTTTTATTTTATTACCTTTGATTTATTTAATGACATCTGTACTTATTGAAGCTATATTGCTGTTCAAAAGTGAAGAAAGTGAAGAGGAGAGTGAAAAAAGAGAAATGACATGAGCGAATCCAAGTTCCTCCATATCTTTTGATTTAACTCACTACAGAGCATGTGCAAGTTTGTACTTGTTCATAATGGGAGAAAAAAAAAGATTCATGCCAGAATTTATCAGTCTTTAGATGGAGAGTTCTCAGTCAGTCTGATCATGTATGTGTACATGGAAAACGACCCCAGTTAATGCCCCGTAGCTGTGAATCACAATCTGCAAGATATTTTTTATCTTCTGTAGGAAGCAACAAAAATAACCTCTGTTGTCTTCAGTTTGTTCCTTTTCTCTCTAATCTGTACATCAATTACCTGCTGTTCTATGCAAATCTGCAGGGAAAAATTTCTTGTTCGGTGTCTGTTAATCCAGAAACCCAGGAAGTCATTAATCAAGATTGCTACCCTGAGGTAAGTTATTTGACAAGTATCACCAAGTAATCTTATTGCTTTTAGGACTTCACCTACCATAGACTGCTGATGCCAAATGCCTCTATGTGATCCTTGTTTCAGTGACTACTGTTACTTGCAGCAGAAGATTCAGGTGGATGATTCAGAAAGTATTTGTTTCCTCTTTTAGCATGTGTTTTATATAGCATGTGTAGTCAAAGCAAAACTTATTTGTAAGATATGAATTGTAGTCTAGAAAATTGTAATCTGTGAACTGGAAATTTGAACAATGTGTTTTAGTGATGGCTTAGTTAACTTGCCTTGGTGCCGACTGTGATATCGCCATGCTACCAAGCCTACTTTGAACCATATATCTTGATTCTGGATAAACCGAGACAAAACCAAGCCTAGCTTGACCAAATAAGACCTATAACCTGAGAGAACTGATCCTATATCTGCTCTTGTTTTCTAGTTGTGAATGAATGTTTACAATATCTGAAGCAATTTCTGGCACTTACAGAAATATTATTCAAAGTTTAAGGACTTTTAGGATGAATTATATGTATTGTTTTTTTTCTTTAATCTTTGCCTGTCGTCACTTATAGTGCTCATGCCCTCCTAGATATACTGGTGTTTAGGGTTGTGCATTATTTCGTTGGCATTTATGCAGTCATTGATTAAGCTCTTCAGAGTATAGCAGGCTATAGAGATCATCTAGTAGTCTGCACCACTTTCACAATGAGGATTGCAGCAGTGCAGGCAGATCAAATTTAGGATGGGTTTGGATGGAAAAATAAATAATTAAATTGGTTGGGATTCATAGCTAGCTAGTTGGATGCTTTTTGTACCTCCTGTCATTAAATGGCAATGATAATAGATCAAATTTTTTAGATGATTTTCTGAAAAAATGCCGCTTTTGGGTTTTTTTTTGGATGATAGGTTTATTTTTATTTTTTTTCATTTAGTATCCTCATTTTCTTAATATCTTA
Source organism: Ensete ventricosum (assembly GCA_029747655.1). NCBI lineage: Eukaryota > Viridiplantae > Streptophyta > Magnoliopsida > Zingiberales > Musaceae > Ensete > Ensete ventricosum. The sequence goes on along the minus strand of JAQQAF010000009.1, from coordinate 9,901,786 downwards.
AATATCCCTTGTTATCGTTTGTCGTGAGACATCGCTAGAGGCCTTGTCGCTTTGACCCTGCCCTCGTTGCCTCCACCCCATCACCACCTCTGCCTCGTCGTGGGGGCAAGTGATATTTAGGCAAATCATGCAAATTTTTTTATGTTCATATATTTGTCCAATATCTAAAATAAGGTGCAAGTGACCTTTAATCAGGTCCGAAATACTTTTTGTTTTAAAATAAATTTATGACTTGGGTTCTGTTTCTTTAATCTTTCTTCTAAAAAAAAGATTGTACTTTGTTTAAACAGATTCCAAGTAAATGCTATATAAGGATATTTGAAAAATTAACACGGAAATTACTTTTCTGCAAGATTGTTCCTTGTGACCATCTTGTTTATTGTTGTGAGATGAATAATTCTCCAGGTGTTCAAATTATAATCATGTCTCATTTAATGGCTAGCTATTGGATGCAATTCTAATGACCAAAAAATTTAAAATTATAACACAATAGAAATCGTAGATTTAAGCCTTTAGATGGACTGACATTTGACAAAAATTCTATAATTAAGATGATAAGAAAGCTTTCTCATATATGAGTTTTCTTCAAAAGGAGAAAAAAATTGGTAAAGAAGAAACTGTATAAATACGTTATTTGATTGAAAGATTGGAAATTGAAGTATTACATGGTAGGGATATGGAAATCAAGTTAGCATTTAAATTACCTGATGATTTTAATCTTCCTAAAATTAATGCAAATATAAAAGATCACATCAGACGTAAAAGCAGCAAAATATGATTCTTTATACTAGAAAGGAAGTAAACAATAAGTGCAGAATAAAGCATGTCGGGTAGGAAAGATATCTAATTATGGAAGCAACAATGTATTAAGGGAGTCACTTAATGAACCAATTGGTAATCCACAAAAAAATATTTTTTAATTTGAAGAAAATTGGATGGTATGTTCTTTATCTAAGTAAACTTTAAATTAAAAGATTACACAATAGTGTTTCTACTTATCTGTAATGCTTCTTTTCAACTTTGAGGAAACTGTTACATGTAATAATCTATCATAACAAATAGCAAACAATTTATCTACTCCCAACTTGTAAGTGAATGGGAGGAAACCATTCATGTATTCAAAATAAGACTAGGAACAATTTTTTAAGTGAAGGTGATTGCAATATCTGGATCAAATTATTATACGATATCCCTGTTTGTAAATACTATTTCTTGGGACTAATTGACATGATTTCCAACTAGGAGTATGGTAAATTAGAATTTAACATTACAGTGAATAGCAATACCATGATCCAATTAATCCCATTATTATATATGGGTTGGTTCCATAGTGAATCGTTAACCTTTCCTTCCTTGGACATAAGTGGAGAAGATTGTATTATCCCAAATTATTTCTTGAGAAGTAATTGACCTGGGTGTTGTTGTGCAAATTTATTAACCTGTTACACATTCCAGTGGGTTTTGGATTTTATTTTCTTGAGCTTAAGACTTAGGTTGTCTGACATAGGAAGTTATTTTTAATCATATATATTAATTATATGATTAATAATATATGGCCTGAAATCTGTTTTGACAGTATCAGAATTGTGAGGGGATATGAAGTGATCCATCATCATCATGTGTATGTGATGTGGGTGGGATAGACCTTCCTATTGGGATATTTGCATATATGTGAAGAATATATTGCTTAATAGCTTATATCCTAAACACAAAAACAACGTTAAATGGGGGGCGCAAACATGGTGGGTGAGAATTCATTTACAGCAATATATCAACGGAAGGCATTGGGATTTAGATCGTTATGCAATAAAATCTTGCGTTGAAGAGCAATTAATGTTGTCCTTTACTTCTTACCAATTGCTGCATTCGTGCATGCAGTCTCATCCCTTCTCGACCATATCAAATCTGCTTCCGCACTTATATTACCGCCGGCTTGCACTAGTATCCGTCCTCTCCCCTTTTCATCTCTTCTTCGTCTGTTAATATTTCTTGGATAGACCGGTGTCAAATCTGCAGGAGAGTAATGCCGGCTGTTGTTTTAGCGAGTTCGGATGGCGGCCCGAAGCAGTTCGAGGGGAAGATCACGACCTACGTGGTCATCTGTGGGATAATTGCCGCCACCGGAGGATTGATGTTTGGATACGACATCGGCATCTCCGGTACTAGATCGTCGTCTTTGGTCTGTAAGATTAGGCGACAGGATATGAAGCTGATGTGACGCATCAGATGAGATTTGTTTTGGTATTAGGATTCTGGGGTATTCGTTCTCCTGAATTCCACGAGCGTGCAGGAATTCAATTCGTTAATGGTTTGTGGGATTTGAATATGTTGTTCGTAGGAGGAGTTACAGCAATGGATGACTTCCTGGAGAAGTTCTTCCCTGATGTGTACGTGAAGAAGCACCGAGCCAAGGAGAACAACTACTGCAAGTACGACAACCAAGGCCTGCAGCTCTTCACCTCGTCCCTCTACCTCGCCGCGCTGGTGTCGAGCTTCTTCGCCTCCAAGTCGTGCACCAAGTTCGGCCGGAGGCTCACTATGCAGGCGGCGTCAGTCTTCTTCTTGATCGGCGTCGTGCTCGATGCCGCCGCCAGAAACCTCGCCATGCTCATCATAGGGAGGATTCTCCTCGGCATGGGCGTCGGATTCGCCAACCAGGTAGCTCTGTTTCCACGTTCCAGCAATCCACTCATTGTCTTCGTTAGAATCTTATGGAGATCCAACTGGTGCAATGCAGGCGGTTCCGTTGTTTCTGTCGGAGATCGCGCCGGTGCGAATCCGAGGTGCCCTCAACATCCTCTTCCAGCTCGATGTAACCATCGGAATTCTCATCGCGAACATCGTCAACTACTTCGCCTCGAACCTCCACCCGTGGGGGTGGCGGCTGTCCCTTGGCCTCGCCGGCGTGCCGGCGACGATCTTGTGCTTGGGCTCCTTCCTCATCACCGAGACGCCGACGAGCCTCATCGAGCGGGAGCAGACGACTGCCGGCTTGGCCATGCTCAAGAAGATCCGAGGAACAGAGAAGGTGGAGCTGGAGTTCCAGGAGATCTCGCGGGCTTGCGAGATGGCGCGGCATGTGAAGCACCCGTTCCGGACGCTGATGAAGAAGCACAGCCGCCCTCAGCTTGTCATCGCCGTGCTGATGCAGGTGTTCCAGCAGTTCACGGGCATCAACGCCATCATGTTCTACTCGCCCGTCCTCTTCCAGACCATCGGGTTTAAGAACGACGCCTCGTTGCTGTCTGCCGTCATCACCGGCACGGTCAACACCCTCTCCACCGTCGTCTCCATCGTCCTGGTGGACCGAGTCGGCCGGAGGATGTTACTGCTCGAGGCCTGTGTTCAGATGTTTCTCTCACAGGTGCGCGTCTCTCTCTCCCATTCCCTCTCTCTTCTCTTCATTCGAGTTTCTCTGTAGGCTGGCACTGGTTGAACCTCTGATAACTGCAGGCTATCATCGGAATCCTCCTGCAAGTGAATCTGAAATCAAACAACACGCTACATCAAGGAGTGGCAGTGGCGGTGGTGGTGCTGGTGTGCCTCTACGTGTCGAGCTTCGCATGGTCATGGGGGCCTCTCGGGTGGCTGGTACCAAGCGAGATCTTCCCGCTGGAGACGAGGACGGCCGGGTTCGCCTTCGCCGTGAGCTCCAACATGCTCTTCACCTTCCTCATCGCGCAGGCCTTCCTTTCCATGCTGTGCCACATGCGGGCGGGCATCTTCTTCTTCTTCGCGGCATGGATCGTGGTCATGGGACTGTTCACCGTCTTCCTGCTGCCCGAGACGAAGAACGTCCCCATCGACGAGATGGTGGAGAGGGTGTGGAAGCAGCATTGGTACTGGAAAGGCTACATGGACAAGGAGGAAGGGAAGGAAGACAAGGTGGACATCATTTAGGGCTGCTTCGATCGGGCTGGCTCTCGTTGCGGGCTTCACCTTCTTCCCCACGCACGCACGTAGGCGACATTTTCCATCGATGATCTCAGTGTGCCAACACACTCAAGATTGTTTCTTGAATACTTCTTTCCAGAACAATGTGAGCTTCACAAGACTACATCGATTATGTAGATTCGCAAGAACGTTAAATTGAAGATGATATCTTTTGACCCAATCCAAGGATGCCTCGTATCTCAAAATCTCATCCATATAACTAAGATTTGATTTAGAACCTGTTCTTGTTGTTTATGTGAGTCTGAGGTGACATCGGCGTGATCTTATCCGAGTGCACAAGGGTGTCCGTACAGTTGGAACGTACCGGGTGGAGGGCGTGACGGGTCGATGACTCCGCTTCTGAATTTTTGAGTTGTCTTCTCTAGCCAGGACTTACATTGGACTCCACGCCAACCTCGTCCTGCACAAAAGGCTTGAGTCGAGCGAAGGATCCTTTCAACTTTGCCCCTCCGATGGCTAAATTAGTTGGGAGCCTTTAGCTTTCAAGAGAGTGTCTTGGTGATGTTGTTTGTGTATGTCTCCCCAGATATTGTTCATCGGGTTGGTTTTTATACCTCATATCGTGGGAGTGGGAGTCATTGTACAAGGATGTTTAATGATTAGTGGTGCCACCTTACATGGGTTTTAATGCGTGCTAGTGCCTTGGGATAGTTGGACCATACTTTGGCGTTGGTGTTGTCTAGGCTGCTTTGTGCCCTGAGATCAGCTCCTTGGATGGTGGGACAGATCGATGATCTGTCCATTGATGTCGTCTGAGGTGCGTCACACCTTTTTTAGGACCCTAGTTAAGTCGAGTCTTTAGATTGGACCTTGTTGGCCAACCTAGATCTGACATTAGGTCGACTAGGAGGAGATTTGATTCCATTGTAATAAATCAGCCCTAATCATAGTAGGATTAGGATTCGGTTGAACTGGAGCCTGGTTAGGAGTCGGAGTTGGATACGGGTTGGAGTTAACTAAGCTTGTAACCAACCCAACTGACTGCCCACTTTGATGAGGGGAAGAGCTTCATTCAATTAGGACTCTCAAGGGTTGATTAGGAGTTGGAGTTGTTGGAAGTATGAGTTGCTTCTTAGAGTTGGAGTTGGAGATGGAGTTGTTAGAAGTAGGAGTCTTGAGTAGGAGTGTTATTAAGAGTTAGGGTTTAGAAGTCCTATAAATAGCTTATATTCTTCCCTCTTTTTATCATCAATAGATTAATTATCTTTCAGCCATTGTGCAGAAAACCAAGGAGGGAGGAACCCCTTCCATGGAGGTTGATCCCCTATAGAGATCACACCAAGCTTAGAATCAGTAAGGATTCTAACACTTGGTATCAGAGCAGCATTCTTGGCATCTTGTTGGCCTTCCACAACCATCCATCAGTCCCCCATAGCCATCCAAAGTAATTCCCATAATTGCTTAAATATCATCGTTGAATCACGCCGACATCTCCACCACCGTGGATCATCATTTGATTTTCCTGTGAATGACAACAGGTTCTGGTTTCCTACCTTATTGCTACTGTAATTTAGTTATTCTTAGTCAAAAAAACCCCAAAAGATCATTCCTATCTTACTGCATAAACTTTTCGTCACAAAGTTTCCATCTCTATCACGAAAGTTGCACTACAGAATTTCAGCCACATAGCACTGCTTGTTTGATCTTGCTGCTGCATTTTTTCAATCTAAATCACTACAAAATTTTCACAACATCTTTGGCACTTCTTAAAACGGATTTCTTTTTTGTTTCATTAAAAAATTATCAATATAAACCACTGATCTTTTACGTCCAAACTAATGCACTTTTGATGTAAAATTTTATCGTAGTTCTTACCCGTGATGTTTGATTTTGCCAAACATTTTGCTATCGTCTTCTTCCACAAATTTTTTATCGACATTACCTTTCCTTTACCAGTGGATTCCCCTTGAGTTTTATCTGAATCCTTATTTCAAACTGCTAGAGAAACTTTTATCTATACTGCTGAATTCTTTCGACAAAAAAATTCTACTGTAGCACCTTCTCATGATCTTTGTTCTTGCCAAACCTTTTGCCATCGTTTCCTTCTACAAAATTTTTGATAGCATTATCTCTCCCTTACCAGTAGATTTTCCTTGAGTTTTACTCAAATCTTTGATGTGAATTGCTGGAAAAAATTATGCCTTTGCTGTTGGAATTTTTTCGATGAAAAATCTGATGTTGCACCTTTGTTTTTCTTCTTCTCTAACCCACCAAACCCTAACCATCTTACTGCCACCAACCACAACGTCTTTAGGGTACCCTCTAGCCTTATGATGCTACAATCATAACCTATTTCTTGAACCCAAACAGCACCCAAAATCATAGCCCAAAACAGCTACCTATCGCAGCCTATTGATGTAGAATTTTGTAGCACTATCTTTCGGTGTTTTTTGCTGCACCCATATCTGATCCTTACTGAAATTATTGCTGTCACCCATGTCATCTTTAGGGCACCCCTCTATTCTTAAGATGCAGCCATTGATAATCTACAGTCAACCCTAACAGCCCCCAAAAAAATCGGAGTCCAAATAACACCCTAAAACCACAACCTTGATCCATCACCCTTTTGGCCACCAATCCCTACCAAACTGATTGCTGCCATCAACAACAACCCTAAGCCACCCCTCTAGTCTTAAGACGCATCCATCATAACCTATTTCCAGAATCCGCAGCCATCCTAAATAGCAGCAACAACTGCAGTAAACAACAGCCTACCGTAGCCTTTCGCCTTGAGCCATCTACACTTTTTGGATACTAATCCACCCAACCAATCCATAAGATCTAACAGCAAGAGAAGGACCTTACCATAATAAATTTGGAGTTTTACATCATTTCATCAGGAGATATATTCGGAGCCAAATTGGAGGTGCTTGAATCACGAGTTGAATCACGCATAGTGGACAGATTGCGCGCCTTATTTGTCGAATTCGAATTTAGCCTATCTTCGAGACCAACAAAATTCAAACAATGAGAAAGTTTAGAGAGGCCTTCAGAGAAGGAGAGACGGCCCTCAGACATGATATAGCCATGCATGAGGGTGGACTTCCCTCGATGGGAAGAAGGAGACCTGACAGGTTGGATTTCACGCGTCGAACATTACTTTCGGTATTACCGAACACCGGAGGATTCCATGGTGGATACCGCTGTCATCCACCTCGAAGGAGATGCAATTCAATGATACAATCGGCTTGAATACACCCATGGGGCTTTGACATGGATACAATTCAAAAACACGCTGCTGAATCGCTTTGGGCTGACTAAGTACGAGAATATCAACGGACTACTTGTCAAGATCCGACAAACCTCCACAATCCAATAATACTAGACCAGGTTAGATGAATTATCTTACTTTGCTTATGATTAGTCTGAGAGATAATTATTAAGGACGTTCATCGGATGACTCAACCCAAAAATTAAAGGAGAGGTTAAAGCATAGCAGCCCCCCATCGTGAATGTCGCAATCTCTTTCGCCCGAATCCAAGAGGAACGGTTGAACCAAGATGATTGGAGGATGAGAACCACTCCTAGACCAGCAGTATATAAACCTCCCTCTGCTCCCAACTATTCTTCATTGCCCAAAAAATTGACGAGAGAAGAGCTATGGGATAAATTGGCGAAGGGCTTTTATTAGCATTGCAACGAACTTTGGAGCCGCAACCATCATTGCAAAAAAGGGAAGCTTTCTATGATAAAATTTATTGAAGAATCTGAATAAGAGTCCAGAAACCTAAGGAGGAGAACACGAAGTTGGGCCTGCATCTGGTTGATTGCACGACTCATGCTTTAGTTGGCCATGCGAACCTACAAGCAACGAAAGTTGAAAAATCCTTTAAGCAACAACCTGTCACCGTCCTGACCAACAATCTTATGAATGACAAGGGAGAACAAGTGACCTTATGTAGGAAACATGAGAGTGAAGTAATGACGATCTCGACACAACGCTTGCAGAAGCTTGCTGAAATTTCAGACGTCTCCGCTGAACCGAGCCGACTACTTCATACCAAGCTATACGATCTTTATATGCTGATCTTGTAGGAGGAACCACTAGCAAATATTCAGCCATATTGTTATCCACATCCTCAGAGGGTCGAAGCTAAAAGGATCATCCAGGAGATGCAGGAGACACAGATCATTCAAGCACGACCTTCCCTTGCAACGATACTTTATCTCCAAAAGCTTTGTCTCTTTGTCTGTAGGTATAAACTCCTTTTGAAGTGTTACATCCAGTAGAACTAGTTATAGCTTCTGAAGTAGCGCTCACAGATCTTGGACTACTTTCATGACTTCTCTAAGGAGTAGACCATAATGCTCAAAGTCTTCCTTGATGATGACCATCAATCCATGATCCACGACCGCAAGAAGATTGAGTCCCTCCAGCGATAGTACCGGCATGAAATTTGTGACACCATACCTTACTAGATGGAGATCAAAATTCTAAAGGAACATGAGGAAGACATCCACACGTCCACCATCTACAGGATCCTTACAGTCATGATATCATCTACATCAGTACTAGCATTACCTTATCGTGGTAATGTGCTCGTAATTAGAGCAGACATATCAGGAATTGGGATTGGCACCACCCTCATGCAAGATGGTCGACTCCTAATATACTGAGGCTCTCCCTACATTTCATATGATGCTTTTAATCTGTAAAGGGATACTAATTGCTACTGAATTTGAAGTTTAGCATGATACAGGTCAACAACATAAAGGAGAGATGAAAATAGGCTCGATAAAATTATAGCTCCTACCATCATCGGACTCAGAATGAGCTCACACCATTAGGGACCTTATCAAAGGGGAGTAATTATTCTAAAAGAAGGCTCGATTACTATTAAAGAACAACCAAGTGGTAGAAGAAAGTTGTTGGAAGTGGGGCTGCCACTTGGTAAGAAAGTGACAGCCCTATAAATTTCAGCGGAGGCGCCTGAAATTCCAGCAAGCTTCTGTAAGCGCTGTGTCGAGATCGTCATTACTTCACTCTCATGTTTCCTACATAAGGTCACTTGTTCTCCCTTGTCATTCATAAGATTGTTGGTCTGGACGGTGACAGGTTGTTGCTTAAAGGATTTTTCAACTTTCGTTGCTTGTGGGTTCGCATGGCCAGCTAAAGCATGAGTTGTGCAATCGACCGGCTGCAGGCCCAACTTCGTGTTCTCCTCCTTAGGTTTCTGGACTCTTATTCAGATTCTTCAATAAATTTTACCATAGAAAGCTTCTCTTTTTTGCAATGATGGTTGCGCCTCCAAAGTTCGTTGCAATGCCAATAAAAGCCCTTCGCCTCCAAAGGGCGAAAGAGATTGCGACATTCACGACGGGGGGCTGCTATGCTTTAACCTCTCCTTTAATTTTTGGGTTGAGTCATCCGATGAACGTCCTTAATAATTATCTCTCAGACTAATCATAAGCAAAGTAAGATAATTCATCTAACCTGGTCTAGTATTATTGGATTGTGGAGGTTTGTCGGATCTTGACAAGTTGTCCGTTGATATTCTCGTACTTAGTCAGCCCAAAGCGGTTCAACAGCGGTCCTAGAAAGTTGTTGGAAGTAGGGCTGGAACAATTATTCCAAAAGAAGGCTCGATTACTATTAGGAGTTGAAGTTGTTGAAAGTATGTGTTGCTTCTTACAGTTAGAGTTAGAGTTGTTAGAAGTAGGATTCTTGAGTATGAGTTATATTAGGAGCTAGGGTTTATAAGTCCTATAAATAGCTTGTATTCTCCTCTCTTTTCATAATAAATAAATCAATTATTTTTCAGTCATTGTATAGAAAACTAAGGAGGGAGGAACCCCTATAGAGTTCCATGGAGGTCGATCTCCTATAGAGATCACTCAAAGCTTAGAATCTGTAATGATTCTACAACCTTACCATGCTTCTTAGACAACGAAACAAAGTGGCAACCAGTCCCGAGGTCACGATCCAAGCTGACTTGGGGTTGCCCAATTAGCTTTGTTGTGGTGATGTAGCGATCGTCGTCGGATGGACCATGATATGCTCTATCATTCTCTCCATCCTTAAAGAAGTCGTGCCTCGGGAGAAACGAGAGGCATGGCTCAGGGTAGGAGGTTGCCCTTTCATTGGTCTTGTCTTGGGGCCCACAACTTTTGTCAGATGATAGGTCACTGGCCGATCAGGATTGGAACAACTAGGGATAGACCGACAATGAAATGGCTGCAACTGGATCGACAATGGACTTGGTCAAGACTTAGTCAGTATAGGACTGACCAAGACTTAGTCGACATAGGACTGGCCAAGGCTCAGTCGACATAAGATAGGCCGAGGCTTAGTCAGCATAGGACCGACTGAGACTTAGTCGGCATTGGACTGGTTGAGATTTAGTCGGCATAGGACGGGTCGAGTCTTAGTCGACATAGGACTAGCCAAGACTTAGTAGACATAGGACTAGCTGCTTTTGAGTAGGAAATTTGAACTGTGGTGGTTGCTAGTGCGTCTTGCTTCTTTTCGAGATCGACGCCCTCCTATGATGATGGGTTGCTGAGTTGTCAGGCTACGAGCCAGAGGTTCTACAGGTGGGGCACTTTTCTCCAAGCGATTTATAGGGGGTACCATACCCATTTATTGTGAATCCCCTCGTGATCTGGAGGTGTTATGTTGTCTTCCCATTGGGAAGGTGAAGGGTCATTTCGGGCAACACATCCATCACCTCGAGGGCGTCCCTTCGGTTGAAAAGTTACTAGACTTAGACGTCTTTGTTCATCCTTATAAGCCTTGTCCATTGAATAGGAAGGGCTTATTGCTTCATGCCTTTTGTCAGCCTTTCTTCCATTCCTATGCTCATCACCGTCTGCCTCCTTTGGTCATTTCCAGTTCCTCAGTTGCATCTTTGTATCTTTTGCTTTTCGTGCTTCTTCTATAATGTCTCCTTCGTCATCGAGTAGTGAGCGGAATTTGGAGGTTTGTTCCTCGTCTAGGTCTTCATCTTCTATGGATAAAAAGGCTTCCAAAGCCTTGAAGGCTATGCTTCAGGAGCACGACGATGATTGGGTCATATCCAAATCCTGTTTGCCCCACATTAGGACTAGGTATCACATTTCTGGTGAGTATGATCTACATGTGCCAACAATCGGCAAGCGGTCGTTCGATCCTTTTTCGAAGGGATTCAGATTGTCAGTTGATGCCTACGAGGCAGGGCTGAGATTTCCTCTGCACATTCTGGTCATGTCGTGCCTTTGCCACTAGAGGGTTTTTCCCTCCCAAATAGTGCCAAACTCCTGGCATTACATGATAGTCTCCATTGGGGAGTGTCGGGCAATTGGAATCGACCTGACACATACCCTCATTTTGGCTTGTTTCTGCCTTGACAAGGAGCGAGGGAGCTACTACCTAATCTCCAGGAGTGGTTCTTGCATGTGTGACGCCCCTTCTAACAATAAGGGATGAAAATCATGCTTCTTTATGAGAGCCTTAAGGGGCTGGGTCTTTGGCCTGAAATGGACTGACCACGACGTCGACAACTCCCCTCCCGTTGTGACAAAAGATGAGGCGGAGCAAGTGGTACACCTAAGAGGGATACTTTCCTCTTCTAAAGCCATCAACTCCATGAAGGAGGCTTAGCTATTGGAACGGGGCTTAGTTCGGCCCTATAGGTATAAGTTATTTTGTTTGTCCATTGTTTTATGTTGTCCACTCCAACTCCTAATTATGTACTTATCATATATTCAATTTTGCAAACATGAACCTCAAGGGAATGAAGTGGGCGTTTGCGGAACAGGCCCCATGCCCCAAGCCTTCTCAACCACCGACTGACAAGATCATATATTCAATTTTACAGACATGAATCTCAAGGGAATGAAGTTGGCGTTCGTGGGATAGGCACCATGCCCCGAGCTTTCTCAACCATCGATCGACCTTATTGTCAGGTGAGTGCCACTCGCAGAGTTGATCCCACCGAGATAGGTCCCATAGTAGGTGACACACACAGAGACGATCCCCCTGCTAAGAAGACTAAGGTGCTTATGAGCAAGGAGACACCTAGTAAAGATGCTTGTCCCATGGTAGCTCCCAAGAAGGCGACTCCCTCGGAGGCCCCTCGTGGGGATAGGAGCAGTAGATGAAAGGACAAGGCTATATCTCAGCCTCGGTGTCCATGAGGGACCTCTGTAAGGTTGAGAACAAGCACTTTCTTGCCTGGGAGATGACAGATCTTTCGAAGGTGTTTAGACCGAGGCTCATGCCCGAAGGTGATGGGTAGGACGATCATCCTGAGGAGAGCAATAGAGTCACCTGTAAATTCGGTGAGGGTGGAGCTTATTGGTGATAGGTTGATGGTGGTCAACTCGAGCTTTTGAAAGGTGTCGTGGTACAGGACATCAGCCGAGCTGCCGGTGTTGACCATGACCCTTTTCACTCATGCATTGGCGATGCGGACCAAGATCACCAATGCATCATCGTGGTCGGAATACTCTGCATCCCCCACTTTAAAGGTAATATGTGGCTTGCTGGTCTGGCGGGGCGCTTTTCCACGACGGCCCGGGTGTAAGCCTTCCATCTCGATGCACTGTCCCCACCGGATGCCGACCCCCCAACGATAATGTCTATTTGCTTCTCCAGTGTCCCTTGGGAGCGTGAGGAAGGATTTCGGGGCCTCTTGACGTAGTGCTCGAGATACCCCTTACGTATAAGCTCTTCGATCTGATTCTGGAGGTCGTGATATTCCTTTATGGCGTGGTCCTAGTTTCAGTGGAATCGATAATACTTCACTCAGTCCCTGAGTTCTCGGGGACTCTTCATGGAGTTAAGTGTTTTCAGAAGTCTTTTTTCTTTAATTTGGAGAAAGATCTATGTCTTGGACGAGTTCAAGGGATGGGAGCAGCCTCGGGTAGGATGGTTCTAGCCGATCGGGCTACCTTCTCGGGGCTTCCAAAGGCTACCACCGAGGCTTCTCTGTGCGGGGCCTCTTATGATCTTTTAGTTTCCTTGCGACCAACGCCTCAGCGACGGTGTACTGGTTGGCGCACTAGAGCATCTCGGGCACGATCGTGGGCGGCCACTTGATCAATGACCAGAAAAACCTAGATAGTCGCAGCCCCATTAAAAATGCTTGCATAATCAGGAAAGGATAAGCATCGGGTACTACCCTGATTTTCGTGGTGAAGCGTAAACGAAGTGGGGGAGGATCTCCTCGTCTTTTTGCCTCAAGCCGAGGAGTGCTGCTATGGATGGCTTTGGCTTGGCGCTAGCTAGGAAGTTGAACTTGAACTCCATTGCCGACTGGTCAAAGGATGATATTAAGAGGGGCTTCAGTTGATTATACCACATTCGAGTGGGGCCTCGAAGTGTGGTCGGGAAGACTCGACATATTAACGCATTAGATGTGTCATACAGAGCCATCTGGGTCTGAAAGGCGACGACATGCTTCGTCAGGTTGGAGCTCCCGTCGTAGGCCTCTAACGTGGGTAAGTGAAAGCTCGGGGGATCGACTTATCTTAAATCTCCTAGATGAAAGGAGATCCCTCTAGAGAGCTTTCTCTATATTCTTTTTTTGATCTGTAGAACTCTTTCTGGACTTCGTCCAGTCGACGGTTGACCTGACATAGTTGGACCCGAAGTGAGTCTACAGAATTGAATGACAAGGTGCCCGACTCGGGGTGACTCGAGGGGGCCGAACTGCCCTCCAAAATCCCAAGCTCGGGTAGAGGTCGTATAGTTCCGGACGACTCTTTGCCCGACTGGTAGCTTTCTCGGGCCAGCCTATCAGGCGCCGATGGACCCAACGATGATTGAAGAGGAATTGGTTGGGACATGGGGGGCACCTATAAGGGGCTTTGTTGAGTGCCTAATGGTAGTGTCCGGGTTTGCCAGGTGACCTGGGGGAGGAGGCTTGCTTGGGGAATGAGAGGAATGATAGATTAAATCATCCTAGTTAAGACATAGACTTGTTGTGTGAGGTCGAGGAATGGCTTCGGCGAGACGGTGGGCTACATCGTTCCACCCATGGGAGGTGAGAGCCCGGGTCATTAAATAATCTCGAGTACCTGCTCGAGGTATGGGATGGAGTGTTTCCATCTAGAGAGGGTGGGAAAGAGATCGGTCCTGTGAGGTCGGGGATTGGGTGGGCGGCGTGAGTCTCCTCCCCTGGGTGTTCCCTGGGGTTGGTTGGCTGCTGGCGCTCTTGCGACATCGACCCTCATTCTAACATCAAAAATGTTGTCGTTCTTTATATCGAGTCCGAGGTGGCGTATTGGCTTGGTCTGAACGTGCCGGGGAGAGGGTATGATGGGTTGGTGACTCCGCTTCTGAATCTCTGAACTATCCTCTCGAGTTAGGACTGACGTTGGACTCCTCCTCCTGGCCGACCACGTCCTGAACAAAAGGCCTGAGCTGGGCGGAGAGTCCTTCCGACTCGGCCTTTCTAATGGCTAAGCTATTAGGGAGCCTTTAGATCTTAAGAGAGTATCGTGGTGGTGTTGTTTGTGTGTGTCCCCCAAATACTATTAATCGGGATGGTTTTTATACCTCCTATCGAAGGATCATCGTACGAGTATGTAATGATTGGTGGCGTCACCTTATGTGGGTGTTAATTTGTGCTAGCGCCTTAGGATAGTTAGGCCATACTTTGGCGTCGATGTCGTATGGGCTGCGTCGTGCCCTGGAGTCAGCTCATTGGATGATGGGACAGATCGGTGATCTGTTTGCTAACATCGTCTAACGTTTGTTACACTTTATCATGCTTCTTGGACAGTGAGATAGAGCGGCGACCCGTCTCGAGGTTATAGTTCGAGTTGGCTATTATGATGATATGATGACTGATATGAGACGACCCAGGATATTCCCTATTAGAACCACTATGGCAAGATCCAATCCAGCAATGACTTCACGTTTTTCTACTTGTCTGTTATCATCTTTATTACTTTAATATCATTTATCACAATCCTAAATTGTTAGATCTGAATATAAATTAAGATTAATAGACATAAATTACAAAAAAGAAAAAGGAAGAGGCGATGATTTTCTTTCTCACATTACATTCTTGTTTTCTTGTATTTAATCCAAAATTTATTTCAAAATCTTATATCCTGTTAACTTAATAGTTGTAGATATGTTAAATCTACATACAAGGAAAAAATAGTATGTCTTGATATTCCAAATTCAGAGATACTTTTCATCAGATTTCATCGAAAAGGTAGAGGGTTCAATTGACGAAACCTTCAACATAGAATTGGAACTCTTGAACCCAAATCCACTGTGATTTATGAGTTTTGGATAATTGTAATCATCTCTTAGATATCAAATTATGTCTGTTGGTAAATAGTTCATTGTGTCTTCATAAAGAATGAATTAGGCCAAAATATCATAACAGGTGCAAATTTTGTTCCTCTTTTTTCCAATTTATAAAAAGATATGGATCATAATCCAGTTCTAGAGGTAGTTCTGGTTCTATCAAATTTGAGACCAAAATTGAAATTGAATCCAGATGGTTCCGATTTGTTTCTTGATCGATTCATCGAAACCATATATTTTTAATTTTTCTAAAATATTTCTCTATTAATTATTTATTAAACTATTAAAAAGATTTATTTTAAAAAATAATAATTTCTTCTTTTTTTTTGAACCCATTTGAAACGAAACGAAACGGAACCGACGGATGCCTTCGATTCTAGATTACATGAATCATAATCGAACCATCGGGCTCGAGTTTTAATATTAGTAAAATATTAATCAAATCAAGAAACAGATTAATAGACTTCTAATCAAAATTTAATTTATTATTTCAGATCACCCTATATTCAAGTCTCGTTTAATTCCCTATATTATTTCAGATTAATAGATTTTTATTTTTTTTTGTTGCTATGACATGCCTCTTCCACATTATGATTTGGCTTCTATCTTTCTATCACTTCCTAGATGTGTGTGATGCCCATGGCTAGCTTTTAATTCCCACGTCTTCTTCCCATTCTTTCTTCTTCTCGTTTCACACCGGTAGGTGTTCCAAAGGTCAAACATGACTCCTCCAAGACAAAGTTTCCTTCCACTGAGTGCTTTATTTAATTCATGGAATGAGTTGGTGGTGGACTTGCTGTTCTAAATCCACCAAGCCCTCCTTTCATACCCACGCCTTCCTTCCTTCGCTCCATTTAAGATTTGATGACGACTCTTTTGTATTGCACTTCTTCTTCATCTCCTGCTTCCCTTCAAACTTGGCACAGTCACAGGACCGGGGATGATGTCCGCTACATGCAACCCTGACGCTATCAGCTTAAACCAGGTGGAAGACATGGGAGTGCTCTGTGCTCACGCGCGAGAATCCACCTCCCCGCCACCCCTTTTGACGCAGAAAAGAACACCGCTTTCTCCACATGCCGCCCACCGGTGCCCCACTTTCTGGAACCCAGCGGAACTGGTCCTGATGCACCCGCACGGTGCAGTGGCCATGGCAGAAAGGAGGAGAAGACATTAAAAGAAGACTGGTGGTTGGGGTCAAAAGCATCGACTTCCTTGTCAAAGTCCCATCACGAGTGATGCTCGGGAAGCAGAAGCACTGCCAAGCGTTCTCTCTCTTTCATGTCAATGTCCTATGATGATTCTGGCAATGTCTCGGCAGTGCCATGGATTCCACTGGTGGCGTTGCTGCAGATATCAAACAGGAGGTGGGCACTCCCCTCGGTCACGAAGGTTAGATTGGGATGCCATCACACACCACTTTCATGGTCTTTGTCTCTCTGTGCCACCGGTGAAGGTTGGAGGAAGGACAATAATGCGGATGGCCTTTGTACATATATTATTGTGTTCTTTGCAGAAGGAAAAAAAAGTAACACAAGCTCTGTTGGCATTCTACAAATGTCACTGAAACATTGAATGATTTGTACAAGTAGTGATCACAACATACTGAATCTTTATAATGGCTCAACCACAAGTTTTGACTCAACATTACCAATGTCACTAGCGACATGAGAGGAAACATGCAAACAACAAACAATCAAATGTGAAGTAAACACGGCAACATTTCTCACATCGTTTGATACTAATCACCACAGCGCCAAAAATGAGCACATCAGTCCTATGACAGACGAGCCAAGCTTTATTACTTACCACTCACGACGAGCAACCACTACTGCCTGACAAGGCCACCGGCCACGGCAACGAAGGAGAAGACAGCGAGAACGAGAGCAAACGCCTGCGGCACGGGCTTCGTGCCAGCGCTGGGCCGAGGTGCAGCTGCCGGTGCAGAGATGCCTCCGGTACCGCTGCTGCTGCTGCTGCTGCTTGTGGAAGGGGCAGCAGCCGGGGAGGTGGGAGGAGGGGAAGCAGCCGGGGAGGTGGAAGGGGCAGCAGAGGAGGACTTGGGGATGTAGATGTCCACCTTCTGGCCGATGGTGCAGTGGCCGGGGAAGCCGCAGAGGAAGTAGTGGTGGCCTTTGGTCTTGATGGTGATGGAGTCATTACCGGTGGCGTATGTGGCGATCGGAGATGAGGCGTTGCATGCATTGTACTCGGCCTTGCTCACCTCAAGCACATTGTGGAAGCTCTTGTTGTACTCGAACACTGCTCGCACGCACGGCAAGGTTGCATCAGTGGCTAATGACACTTACAGAGACATGGAGGATGATCTCGTGCGAAGGCCACCCAAGAAAGAACATTGAAACTGAATCAAAGGAAGCAATCGACACGGGATGATGAAGAAGACGATGCAAAAGCAGTAGCTTCTCATTTAACATGCCATTTTACCAAGAGATATGCAACGAATTTATGCATTCTCTACTGGTCCAATCTTAAAGCCTTGAATCTGCTGCATCCAACCATCTATAACCAGTAAACATTCCTAAATTGCATTTCAAAGAAGACCAAGTTCCATATTCCTTCTTCCTAGATCAGTAGCTCCAGTCTTTCTTATTCATTACAATTTCATAATAAATCAGAAAAGGTTTCGCTGAAACATTGCCAAAAAGGCACCATGTTGTTCAAGCTTCATCAAAGATAAAGAATTAGGGGGGGGAAAAATGACATCTTGAGAGAGAAAAATAAGAGGTAAAGAAAAGGAGAACGTAGTTGCAGATTCATACAGTTTTGGTTACACAGAGAAAGAAAGGAGAAAAATAGTAAATCCAAAGCAGAGATCAATAAATCCACACAAAAGAAGGAAATCTTTAGCTAAAGAAGAAGAAAATAAGAGACCGAGAACTCTGCAGGCTTACCGGAGAATCATGGCTAAACATAAAGCACAGCAAAAGGAACTAAAAAGCTTCCCAGAACTTTGAAAAAAAAAAACAAGGTAAAAGGAAAACTCAAGAACAGAGGAAGAACAATAACAGAAGGCTAACTACATGGGAAGAAGAAGAGGTACCGATGGTATCTCCAACATGGAAGTTCTTGGACAAGGCCCAGGCGGTGTAGTTGGGGCTCCCCATGATGGTCCACCCCAAGGAATCCCCCACCTTGTAAACTGCACCCTCCACCGGCCCGGCTCCGGCGAAGAGAAGCAACGCCACCAACCCCGTCGCCATCGCCAAGACCTCCATGGCCGCACCAGACAGAGGAGTAGAGAGCACTTCCGCAAAGGAGCAAACGCGGCACAGAGGACACTCCACCCTCTCGGCTGATCGTCTACGTCGGTGGAACAGCAGCGGTGCGCTTTATGAAGCCTCCTACCCTTACGGCTTTCTTATTATTATTTAAAAATATGAATTTTGAAAGAATACTTCTATAACATTAAATTACCGTAAATTTACTTCAATAAGGTAATGAGAATCGAGAACCTTCTTCCATTTTTTTTTCCCTTTTCTATTTTTCATTTCAAAACATCGATTCTCGTGTCAAACGGAAATCATGCCTTCAATTATGGAATTTGATTTAGGAAGTCGAGTCAATCTATAAGTCAAACAAGAATATATATATATAGATATATATATATAGCGGTTCCGTTTCCTTTGGGCTATACAGTTTCGGGATGATTCGACAAGTCTTTTCCGACATCGGTAACGTATTTGGTGTTTTCCCCCATACAGAGTGCATGCGAAACGACAAGACGTATGTCAAATTGACATGTACGTGTGGAGATGGAAAGAAACGATTAATCTTATATCACTGAGGATTTACGAGTTGGATGACATATAATAATAGTTTAAATTAATCATTTATGAATTATTTGAAAGAGCAAATTAGAGGGCAGGATTCATGCTTTGCCCGTCCTCGGCAATCTTAATAATAGAGAAACAGGTGACGAAAGCAATGACCTCATCCGTGACGGAGCGTTTGCATGAATACAGGCATTTCTCAGATCGGTAGCCCCCACACGATACAAAAATAAAAAGAGAGCATCGTTGAACAGGTCAACGTAGGGGTCGATATGGCTCCATCAAGTTTGCCACTTTGCATGTCACCTGAATCCGAAGAAGAAGAAGAAGATTCATCGCACAAAATTAGACCCAAAAGGATCAAGTACAGCCTTCGGTTTCACTTTTTTCCTCTTCAGTATCAGATAATTTTTGAGAGAGCTCGTACGTGGGACGCTTCATCCTTCTAGGGATTCCTGGAACAATTGGGCAGAAGCACCGGCCCATTAGGGCGAGTCTTGATCAATGGATTCCTCTCGAAGAAGTTGGCAGGACGAAGCTCGAAGCCACCGCTCAACAGTGGCATCAACGGGAAGTCTTCTTGACAGGGCAGGTGATGGAAGCCTACAGTGTACCACAGCACGATGTCTGTGTCTTCGATCCCTGCATTCCTGCATGCAGCACGCCGAAGCATCAGCCATGACTCCTTTACGAGAACAAAACGCTCCTCCTATGTTCATGGCTTTCGGGCAACAGGTCACGTACCTCCGACTCCATGCGGCTAAGTTGTCGTCTCCCCTGCTCTCGTCCGTGTAAAGCCCCGCCGCCCACTTCTCCGACTTGCTGTATGCCGTCACCCACACCTGATTCTTGCTGTAGCTCGCCCGGATCTGAGGGTAATCATCGTCGGAGAGCAGCGAGGCCGCCGTCGCGCCGTGGCTGATCACCCGGTACCCGACGAGGTTCCCCATCCTCGTCCTCTTGCTCGGGTTCACCACCAGCAGCTCGCCCGGCTCGGCGCCGAGCTTCACTCGGGCGTCGGCCTCTGTCTTGGCCGTCTCCTTCTCCACCGTCCAGTAGCTCCTCCTCTGCGAGCTACCATCGGTCACCCTCACGGTCTTAAGCTTGGACCTGACGAAGGAGTTGGCTGCTCCGTCGACGTCGAGGTCGAGGTGGAAGGTGACGAAATGGTCGTGGTAGACGCCGATGGTGTTTCTAGCCAGCAGCGTTCCGTGCTCGTCGCCGGCGATTTGATCTGCGTGGGTGTATTGCGTGCCTTTGACTTCCAGGATCCCGGTCACTGACACCTGCATGCATGAACGTGAAGTCGCGAGCAAGTCAGAGGTAGAAGAATCTATGATGTCGGAAAGCAGTCAACGTAACTAAGGCGTCTAGTGGCACAATGGCATCCGGTCAACACACATTCACCGGCACATCTGATTCCAATTGTAATGCACAAACTAATATATAGCGTTATATGATCCTATTCTCATGTCTTCTTTCTCATACCCCTATTTTGATGGAGCCGCTGGTCTTGAATTCCCAGTCTATCACGTAGTCGTAGTTGCCGACCGCGGACACCATTCGCACCACCAAGCTCACGTCCGGCCTCACCTCTGTTATCTGCAGTAACACACGGTAATACTCGATTCGTGTGGAAGCAGAGATGGTTCTTGGACGTATATGAGCTCACCACTTGGCCGGGAAACCCAAACTCGGTGTGCCGCCACGAGGCGTCGCCCGCGTAGCGCTCGAAGACGCAGAGGGCGTTCGGGATCCGGACGGGCGCCCCGTCTCGGCCGGCGAAGTGGGCGTCCATGAACGCGGCGTTGGAAGGGCAGTCGGCGTTGGGCTCCAGGGGGGCCGCCGAGAGCCCGAAGCCGTTCTCGCCGGCGTCGAAGAAGGTCTTGTAGTACCACTCCTCCGATATATCCATGTACGGTACGAAGAGCTCGGACACGAAGCCCCTGTAGAGCACTCGCCGCGGCGTTCCCACCTCGGAGTCCTTCACGGAAGCCACGGAGATGACTGTCCCAGCTCGGACGTCGAAGCCCAAGTGGAATTCCCAGTTTGCCCACCTGCAGGCAGATACGTACGAACTTGGTGGGTCAGGCCGTGATCTGCTGTTAATGTTGTCAGTGTGCATTAACGTTACAGAAGTTAATGTGGAAGGTGTACTTATGATGCCGACATGGTTGACCGAGTCAATGCAAGTTTAATTAACTACATGCAAAGCAGAGAGCAAACATGGAGGACAGAGGAAGGGAGAGCGGGTGAGCTCAGTGGATTCGGACCTGATCATGTGGCCATCTACTTCAAACCCCTTCCCTTCCGGCTGGACGACGGCGCCGGGCTTCGTCTGCGGCCCGAACGGCGGCCTCTGCATCGCGGCTCGGTAGTCCGTCCCTGCCGACTCCGGCACCGGCACCACCACCCGGTCCTCATACTCCACGATCGCCAAGGCGTCCAAATCCACCACCACCGTCACCCCCTCCAATGGCCGCGCGTAGAAGTTGACCGTGTCCCCCGTGAGGTAGCACGCTATCTTCACCCGCCGCCTCCCCTGCTTCTCCTCCCCGAACCACCCCACCGACAAGGGCGTGCACAGCACGTCCTCCAGTGCCAGTCGCCGCTTCGTGACCGACGCCACGAACGGCGGGTAGCTGAAGGGAAGGGCGGAGGACGCCTCTTCCTCCTCGAAGGTGAGCATGGGGTACCCGAATCCCTCGTAGATCCCGTCGGAGACCACGGAGTGACCGGCAATATCCACGTATATCTCGTGGGTCTTCCCCTCGGACCGGGCGATGACGAACGCTCGCCGTGGCGGCAGTGCCTTCTCCTTGCTTCGGCGGTGGCCCAACGACCACGCAAGCACGTCGGGCTTGTCGGGCTCGTCCAGGCCGACATAGTGGAAGGAAAGCGATTTGGCCGAGCCAAAATAGGAGGACTTGATAACGCTGCTGACAATGGAGATCTCAGAAGGGGTGAGGGGGTCGAGCGGATGGCGGAAGCCGCAGACCAGCTTAAGAGAGAGGAGGAGGAAGCAGAAGGGAGACATGTGGGTGATACAGGAAAAGTGAGTGATGGTGAAATGAAGGTGGGAATAAATGTGGATATAAATGGAAGGTGGGTTATTGATTTGGGCGTTTGGGGTGCTTGCGAAGACAACAAATCACAGCATTTGGGTAATCGAGCAATGACATCCGAGCATTTCGTCGAGCAAATTAAGCTAATTCCATACGTGTAATCACAGCAAGAAAAAGGTCGGAAGAAATTGCATGAGCAAATCGATCTCTCGTCTTCCATCGAAACATTTCAGTAATGTCTAATTGGACAGTGGCATGCAAAAAATCATTAACACAGACGCCTTCTACAATAGACAATAAAAATCCGAATTTTAATTCAATAATTTAAGGTGCAGACATTACATTATTACATACGCCAATGTTGTCTAACCACAACTCCATCCAAAACTTTTTAAGTGGACGTTTAGGAAACTTCGTCGATCATCCAACACTGACAAATAATAGAAAATGATAAGCATACACAAATGAGGCCACCAAAGAATGCATGAGATTAAAACCTTACAAACTATGGCGCAAAATACAATGCTCTATTTACCAACTTGATAATTAAAATGAAAATTTGGGGTTACACAGTAACCCTGACTACGCATTCACAGAGGATACACTGCCATCAAATTTTGATGGGATCATATTTTTCGCCCATAGCGCCACCTTTCTGCTTCTGGAACTGGATATAACGGAGAGTGCTGGCGAAGAACGCGTCAGCTGACGGGTCTGATGAGCCATCAGTTTGCATCTCAGTTTTGATGAGTTCGATCAAACCTTGAAGCACAGAACTTGTAACCTGGGGGTTCCCTTTCTCAAAGAAATATAAGTACCTGTAGGAAAAATATAATAAAATAAGCAAAACAATCATTTAATTCTTAGATTAGATATTTACTTTGACAAAGTTACTTGTTCAGTATCTCGATGAACAGTACGACTGGTCCACTGCTGCCCCTTGTCACATTGGCCATTTGTTGGGCAGCATTTGCAATTCTCAGGGCTCGCTTTAGGCAAAGGAGGACCCTGGAACAAATCCGTGCAAGAGGATTAAAATATCACTCAACTGTTCTCACCTTCCAAGTAAAATGCAAACAAAAAAGAGACTAATACAGAAACATCATATTTCTGAGTTATTTTCTCAGGTGCTGGAGTTTAGTTGGGACCCTCTGATACAAGAAGATCTTTAAGTCCCACAAGTTGACATAACACCTAGTAATTTCTTTGAGGAACCCAGAATTTGCTCTATCTTCATTGTCCCTGGTTCCTAGTAACATTATTTTTGTAAGAAGTACAGATTCATCGGTTTTAGAACTATTTTTCCTCGTAAAGAAAAGATTGATTAGCTAAGAATGATTAAGACATGCACAAACATGAACCCATGCACACACAATATACTTGCAAAAACACTCCGATGCTTATGTAGGCCCTCTGGCTCATAGAGATAGATGAGTCATAATTGCTCTCTCTATAATATTAGAAATATTATACAAGTACAGAGACCAAAAACAAAGGTGGTAACCACGGAAGAAAGAGGCCGGTTAGAATAGGAGGAGATACTTGATCGAGGAAGAAGATGACCATGACCAACTGGTTCTAAGTTCACTAAGAGAACAATAATTGCAAATCAACCCAAATATACTCAATTAAACATATCAAAAATATGGATGAAACTTGTCTGTGAATCGCTAAAATTATTATTGAAAAAAAGACAGATAGACTTATTTGATCCAAAATTATTCGATTGAAGTTACTGAAAAACTCAAAGGCCCAGAAAAACATTAAGGTTCAACTTATGCCAACTACAATTAATCTACTTGACCTAACTCATGGCTAAAACATTCAAGACTAGCACTGGTGGGAAATGCACAGCTGTGGCTTTGGTAAAGGCATAATACATTTAAGGTACTGACAAGTAGGACCTACAGTTTGGCAACAAAGTAGACTGACTACCACATTGTGGAGTCCAATACCCCACAACAAACTGCTACGGGTCAACAGAAATATGTGGGTCAAAAGAAATAATAGGTACCTTTCTCCATCTTTAATGCCATCTTGCTCATCAACCCAGAATAGATGTGAACATGCATAAACAGCTCGGCACTGATCAGGCTTCTTCAAAAGTTTAGCAGAATACTGAGGGAAATCGTTGCCAGGTTAACAACTTTGCTCCATAACAAGTCACACAAAGGTATGTAGCAGACAGACACTCATGAAGATAAGAAAGCTTACCCCTGTGGCCTTATGTGTTAGTGTGTCTCTGTTCTCAACCCCAAATACATTCATCCGCTGAAGTGTTCCTATAATTAAGTGAATTGCAGTCACTTGTGCTTTGGAGTCCTGCTCAAACAAACATTGTAATCAAGGTAAGATTACCAAAAGATAAAGACCTGTTATTTTTAAATATGCTCTCCCAAATATAACATAGTCCATTCAATTAAAAGACCTGCAAACACAAAGTCTTCTATATAGATAACTTACAGCAACCTCCTCTTCATATAAAATAAATGCTTGGGTGAAGAATTCATAAGCAACAGGTTCAAGATCACAATCACTGGCAGCCTGAAGTAAGAAAACAAGTTACCAAGGAAAACCTAATTTTTAATGGGGACAAAAACTTTCAGCACTATAGAAGTTTACAAACCTCTGCACACTGTAAGTATAATCTTAGAGCAAGCTCTGGTGAAGGGACAGATAACAATGCCTCAATAGTCTGAAACAGATTAAAGCAATGAGACCAAGGGAAACACACATGACACTTGGAAAACTGAAATAATCAACAAGGAACTAGATAACTTATGAAGCAGCAATCGATGCTTTTCCAGAAATCATAATGTATAATTTTTTATACTAAATCAGAATATGCTTATTCTAGCTGGGCTAATAAAATAGTAGATAACTAGTTTTCAGTTTATTCATAAACGGCAAACCCAGAAAAATAGTAACCTGATGTAAAATTTGAAAGATTTTCTTTGGTGTTGCAGAGGTTTCTTCACCAATCACATCTCCATCTTGCCCTTGTAAATGTCTAACCAACTGCAGAACAACATGAATTCATTAAAGATTAACTGGAGTAGAGATAATCATTTAAATGACAAATTTTGCTTAGTAGAAAAAATCATTATAGTCATTGGGAGCTGGTTCTTCAAATAGGCAGTGGTGATAATGACAAGTGAAAGAACTACTTTCGAGTGAGTTTTTTTTTTTACTTAGAAGTACATCCACCAAGTTTTTTCTAAAAAGAATTTTCTTTTTGGCAACTTCGGGCCAGTTTAACTTGGCAAATGCATAGTGGACTCAAACTCAAGAAAGAAACTAAGTACAATGCATCTATATGTCTGATTATATTGGGTTATGTTAATTCTTGACTCACTCTTGGGTTTGGACATAAAGAGCCAACTTGTTCGACTGGTCCAGACTGCATATTGGTTTTAAATTTAACATATATAAAACTTTCACTTAGGTTGTTGACAGCCTAGATCCAAAGAAATTAACAGCCATATTCCTGAATCCAATTCTCCTATAGGGCCTGAATAACTATCTATAAAAAGTGCTTTGTGACTTTGAGGACATCAGAGTTGATAAAAAAAATTTTAGAGACCTGAATGATCTCCTGAAATCTATGGTTAGATGGTTCTCCTCTAGTTATTGTTCCCATCAAAAGCATGACTTGTTTAGCTAAATCTGTGAAAGATCTTCTCTTGACATAGAGAACAAGAAGTCCTTCCTTTTCTTCTTCTTCTCTCACTCTTGTACTTGTCAAAGATTGCCATGATGATTATGACAATTCAAAATGTATCAAGATGTACCATGTCAAGACACACTACAGATTCCAGAATATGGCTAGGCCAATTTTTGAACTGTGCTTACCACTTCACAGAGATATCAGCATGCCCTATACAAATCAACAAGGATTTTTTATCCTTTCTTCCAAGGAACATTATGAGAATTACATCAGCCTTATTTATAGGCTGCTTTAAATTGTGAAAAAGACTCTACATTATCTTCCTTGGTTCAAAGTCACTTCAAACTCAACCAGAACTTCCTAAAGATTTTATCCTATCATCAAATGACAAGGCCTATGATAATATAAAACTTATATTTTAAAGTCCCTATAAATCTAATATAAACTCAAACCAAAAACTTTCTTAATTGGGATGCATCAATTTGCTGCTGCTGAGCAAATTAAGTCCTGAAGATCTCATGGTGGAGTAACATTATCTAAAAGTTCTTTTCTTCTGTTGGATTGACTTTTTGACGTGCTGATTTCTCTCTTTGTTACGATCACTTGAATACAGAAAATATTAGGACTGAAAGAATAAGACTAGAAGTAGGATGAGAAAATAGAATATTTCCCAAGATTTTCAAAGTGCAGCGATACCAAATGATGCTATATAAAGTGGCATTGCAGGGCTAGCTCACTCTAATTTGATATAGCATCCATAACCTGTATAAGATAACATACTAATGCAAAAGATGACTAAATCAATTAAATAAGACTTGAAAGTGAGGGGTAGAAGACTGTGGATTGGAAAAAGACTATAAGTTAGAGGAAACATTCTTCATATGAAGGCCATAAACATAAAAAGATTCATCAATGGTTCTTTGTGCCCTTTAACGTTTTATTTATATAATAACAACTAACAACTAAGCTACTATAAAGATTAAATAAGACAATGGTTCTATCTTATCTTCTCCAAGTTCAAACTCAACTAAGACTGTCTAAGATAAAATTTCATCTTATCATCAAAAGATAAAGACTGTAATAAGATAAAACTTCTCCTAACAAGCTCCACATTAAAGAGTACAAATACTTCAAAGTCCCAAAAACATCTTACAAACTAGAACAAGCTAAAAATTCAAGATGTTGATGCATCAATTTAGTACGCATTACGAATTTACGATACATCACAGTTCGTTCTTCTAAACTAACAACTTAAAAAAATGAAAAATGTGTTCATGTCGTCAATTTAAGATGTTTTTCTTGTTGAACAATCTTAGGACATGAAATATGTTCATGTTAAAATGTTAATACTATGAAGAATTTAAAGGTAAGTAAGCACTTGATACCATTATCGTAGTTATCATTGTCTACTCTAATGATCATGCAAAGATTCTAGCATGACAATACAACCATTAGTGCAGTACAGTGATGATCAGTTAGATTAAAGCAACAAATGCCCAATGAGCGTATATACAAAGAAAAAAGTCAAATAGGTAAATGATGTTTTAAAAATATAAAAAAAGAATCTCTGCAACTTTGAAATATACAGTGACAAAAGATTTTAAACACAAACCTTAAGGGCGGAAAAGACAAGGGGAGGTACAGTAAAAGGTAGCCGTTTGGGACCTCCAAGAATAATATGCTTCCTTACGGTACAAATGATCTGAAAATCATTGTAGTTGCAATTAAACTAGCTGGTATATCTTGTACATGCAATCAACACGAAGGTGTGAACAATTCAACAAAATAAAGTTAAAGGTCAGATAAATATCAGATCTATATTCATAAGATGATTTGGCTAAGTCTCTAATTTCATAATAGAATAGCCTGTTTTAAATTGCATGAATCGTTTAATTGGTCACATTTTATAGATAAGATAATGAACCAGAGAGTGATTGAGAAAGTACTAGAACGATAATGGATATACAACACAAGAGTAGGCAGTATCTTGATCTATCTTCTAATATAGTTTGCAAGAGTTTTTTTCTTCCCTTCGAAAAATCTTTCAAAGGGCTTATATGAGAATCCACATTTGTAAGATATTGTTTTTTTTAGCTTAGATGAATATCTCTATCATCAAAATGAAAAGAAGTACCATATCAAAATGACTCTGAAGAAATTTCATGCTTATAAGTGAATATATGCACACACTATATTTATCACATTTGAAACATTTTAAGTTCAAGATACAGACAAGGTAGATAATATATTAGGATTTAGTTATGCTTTACTGACAAAGACAACCTTCCTCAAAAATGACCAAACAGGAAGTTCTAATATATGTAACTGATAAAATCTGGAAGAAACATAATATCTACCTTCAACATCTCCTCAGGGTCATTGTTATGCAACATATGAATGAGACGAGCAACAGAATTTTGTTCCTCCTTGAAATCCTCTTCATCAATCTATATACAGAGACAAGTGTACAAAAAAGAAAATCAGTCTATTTCACTGGTTGCTCTGATGACATAGCTAGATACATTTAAAGTAAGGATAGTAAATTTTGACCATAAGAGATAACTAACTAGAAAAGGGTGAAACCGATGCTTACCTCATCATCTTGAGTTTCATCCATATCTCCTATAAGCCCTTTTATCAATTCAAATAAAGCCTCAACCTAGAAGTATCAATAAATCTTACAATTTGTCCAAAGACCATTTATATCTAGAACACAAATAAAAGGGAAGGCCTACTTTGTCAGCACTTGATATGAAGGTGGTATTCTTCATGATGCTTTGGATTATAACTACAGCCATGACTTTATTAGTCCCATTATCCAGGTGGTCCATGACCCGGGGATAGTTAGGAAGCTTTAAGGCTGTAACAATATCATTATACTTCTCCAGAGGAGCACTTAAAAGTGCAACAATTTGCTTAGTTGCTCTGCCATCCTCGAGTTTAGCTTTTCCTGAAAGTTTCTTGACGCATGCTCCCTGTTGACAAATGTGAGTAAAAAATATGCTGCTATATTGTTCACAAACATTTTGATCAAATAGCTTTCTAATTGGCCAAGTGTCAGATGAAATTTAATTCTAACCTACTTCATACATACAACATTTGATAGAGACTGATGCTTATTTTATTTCATAAATGCGAAAGGAACTCCCCAAAGTCGTTCCATATCAGACAAGAAAGGCATGGCTTGTGTCCTATTTATTATGATAAAACATGAACATCAGATATTACAGCCAAAATGAATAGCTCATACCAGTACTTGATCCACGTAGTCAAGCCGGTCAGGATGCACACGGAGAGTAAATGTGAGAAGGGACACATAGAGAGTGATTGCTCCAACAACAGGCATGTCAACCTGTGCTTCTATTACCTATAAATATAGAACAGCTAAGAATCTGGATATACATAATCAGAATACATACTTGTTGCACATAATCACTAGTTTTATCAAACCAATGTGACACCAAAACCATCATCAATTAACCAGCAACTATCACATACATTAACAAAAGATTAAAATGGCCTAGAAGTGTGATAATAGTCAACCACAGCAAAAGCAGCATACATTCTTTTTGGTCTGTGTAGAAGAATAAAATCAAGAATTGTCTTATAATAATTTATATACTCACAAGTTAATTAGCTGTGATACTGTTCTATAATCACAATAATTCCAAGTATTATTTCACCAAAAAAAATTGTTTGTATTTGTTAGGAAATCTACATGAATAAGAACTAAGCCAGACGTTGCCACTGCAAATATCACAGGAAAAAATGTGAGCAAGGACGGCTGCAAAAGGCACATTATTGATAAGGTAACTCTAGATTTCCAAATCATGACCATGCAATCATATATCACTTTGTAAAAAATAAAAATAAAAAATCTTAATGATGTAAAACTGAACTAATTATTTAAATCAAGTGCCCAACAACTGCTTGTTTTCACACTTTATGAATGTTAATGTATATTTTAAGCAAGGTCTACCATTTTGAGCGATACTGCTCGGTACAGGCAGTACGTACCAGTCCACCCGCTACCGGGCAATACCGTCAATTGTGGCTATTTCCGCCCGTTATCGCCCGTATCGCCCGAAATCGGTCGATAACGGTCGATTTCGACCGTCGCCGCCTGTTACCGGGTTGTATTAGCCGAGGAAGAAGAGGAAGAAGAAGAGATAGAAGAAGAAGGAGAACCTGGAGATCTAGGGCCGCTCTCCCTCGACGATCCCGATCTGTCGCCGCCCTCTTTCATTGAGATATCGCCTCCACCCCGTCTAAGGCGACAAGGAGGCAACTTCTCCTTATTCGCGCGGGTAGAAGAAGCTTCATGGAGAAGAATGGTTTCTTCTCCCTGCGTAGTGTCACGGACGTAGCTGAATTTGCCTAAGCCGTGCGGCACCCTAGCGGTAACTTTGAAGACTTAGCTGGAATTGCCTAAGTCACGAAGCAACCTTTGCCCACAGTTCCAGACTTAGCTAAAATTGCCTAAGTCATGAAAACGCCGAAGCGTATTTGCCTGCAAAGGGTCAGCCCACTTGCAACCTCGTGCCGGTCCCGAAGGACCTGCCAAAAGAGAAGTTGATTAGTTTTGAAGACGAGCGATGGACAAGTCCTGACGTCTCGCAAAGAGGACAGCTCTTACAAGCAATTCGTCGAACACCTTGAGTGCGACAGAAAAAGAAAGATAGCGAAATAAGACTTTGGAGGGCTGTAAGAACGGTCGCAAGTCCACAAACGACGGTTCTCAAGGTATCGGACGCAAGACGAGTTCAACAGTCGATGAATGCTCACGCCCAATACATTCCTGAAGCCCCATCCAGCCCTATGCCACCCGGGCAGTTCCAGAGGGTTGGACATTTTGCACCGCTCGGCCAGGTCGCCGCAGCACGCGAAAACGGCCCAAAATGGGTAGTTTTGGCTTGTTTTGGCTCCGCGCAGCGAGCGACTGTTCTGCAGCCTTACAAACTGTTTATGCTTACATTTCTGAGGCAAAATCACACAAAATCAAGGCAAAACATGCTGCCAAACATCTGTACAAGCAAACAAAAGCGACAAATGGTTCACTGAGTGAAGAGTTACGATTGAGCGACGACCGTTCGTGACATTCTCCCCCGCTTAAACTGTTGACGCTTGTTGGTAGGCTTTGACGCGGGCTTCGTCGTGTCGTAGGGCGTCTTCTGGCTCCCAGCTGGCTTCTGTTTGGGGAAGCTTTTGCCACTTCACCAAGTACTCAGTTTGCTTTGCTCCACTGGGTAGCTTAGTTTTGCGATCTGCCAGAATAGTTACTCGCTTCTCGTAGGAGGCTCTGATTGGAGGTAATCGAGTTGAAATATTTCGCAAAGTATCTTGCAGATCTGAATGGTAGGCTTTCAAGTTTCTTGCATGGAAGACATTGTGAATTTTGAGCCACGCCGGCAGTTGCAACTTGTAGGAGACGTTGCCTACTATACTGATAATTGGGAAAGGGCCTTCATACTTGCGCACCAATCCTTTGTGCACTTTGTGCCTAAAGAATTGGAGTGATGCTGGTTGGAGTTTCACCAACACCAAGTCACCAACTTTAAATTTCTATGGTCGCCTTCCCAAGTCTGCCCACTTCTTCATCTTTTTGGCCGCCTTCTCCAAGTAGGCCCTAGCAATATCTGCATGTCGATGTCATTCCTTTGCAAAGTGATATGCTGACGGACTACTCCTCGTATAACCAATAGCCAATGTGTGAGGAGTCGACGACTGTTATTCCGTGATAATCTCGAAGGGGCTCTTGTTGGACATAGAGCTCCGCTGCAAGTTGTAGGAGAATTGGGCTATGTCTAACAGCTTCACCCAATCTCGTTGGTTGACACTCACGTAGTGCCGAATATATTGCTCCAAGAGTGAGTTAACTCTTTCAGTCTGGCCATCCGTCTGGGCGTGGAGGCTTGTGGAGAAGTATACCTTGGACCCTAGCAATTTAAAGAGTTTAGTCCAAGATCGTCCCAAGAACCACGAATCTCGATCGCTGATGATGTTGTGTGGGACTCCCTAATACTTCATCATCAACTTGGCCGCCTCCTCTGCTGAACAGTGTGGGGGTGCAGTAATGAATGTTGCATATTTTGAAAATCGATCGACCACCACGAGTATCGATCCGAGTCCCCCTACTGTCGGCAAGCTTGATATGAAGTCCAAAGAGATACTCTCCCATGACCTTTCAGGTACGGGCAACGGCTCCAAAAATCCCACTGGCTTTCGCTGCTCTACCTTATCTTGTTGGCAAACATGACATGTTCGAACATAATCCCCCACATCAGTCTCCATTTTCGGCCAATAGAAGGCCCTCTCCACGAGAGCCATTGTTCGGTGGATGCTAGGATGTCCAGCCCAAAGGGAATCATAACACTCTTTCAAAAGTTCACGCCTCAAATTATCCGCTCGCGGAACATAAACTCTATTCCCTTTAGTATAGATGAGCCCCTCCTGGACCCAAAATCGTCATGTCTTGCCTTCTTTAATGAGCTGCATCAGGGTTACTGCTTGAGGTCACTGTATAGTCCATCACTGATCCTGGAAAGAAGTTGGAGTCTAATTGGCTTGCTTGGCCTCTACCTTCCAACTGTATAGCATTCACCAATTTAACTTTTTGGCTCGAAGCATCGGCCACGAAATTTGCCTTTCCGGGTTTGTACTCTATTACCATGTCGAACTCGGCCAAGAAGTCTTGCCATCGTGCTTGTTTCGGGGAGAGTTTTCTTTTTAGTCTGGAAGTAACTCAATGCAACATTATCCGTCCTTAGCACGAATGGTGCTCCCAAAAGGTAATGTTGTCAGACTCGTAGACTGTTGACCACCGCTGTCATCTCCTTCTCATGCACTGGATATCGCCGCTCAGTCTTGTTGAGCTTGCGACTCTCGTAGGCCACTGGATGACCTTGTTGCATAAGTACTCTCCCAATAAAGAAGTCAGAAGCATTTGTATGGACTTCAAAAGACTTCCCATAGTCTGGTAATCTGAGTACTGGTTCCTCCAATACGGCAGTCTTTAGGTCTTGGAATATCGCTTTACATTTGTTCGACCATCTCCAAGACTGCTCCTTCTTGAGCAACTCCATCAGTGGAGCTGCACGCTTCAAATATCCAGCAATAAAGCAGCGATAATAGTTGACGAACCCAAGGAAGGATCTTAACTCTGGCACCTTCTTTGGTGTTCGCCATTCTACCACAGCTTGCACATTCGATTTATCCATCCGGATAGAACCATCGCCGATTCGATGCCCCAAGAATAGAATCTCCGTCTGAGCAAAGTAACACTTCTCTTTACAAATAAAGTGTTCTCCCTGAGAACTTTGAAGATTGTCCGAAGGTGCTCAACATGCTCCTCAAGTGTTCGGCTATAGACGACTATATCGTCCAGGTAGACAACCACAAACTTATCCAAATATTCTTTGAATAGTTGGTTCATTAAAGTACAGAATGTGGCTGGAGCGTTGGTTAAGCCGAAATGCATTACCAAGAAATCAAATGCTCCATACCTAGTCATACAGGTAGTCTTCGCCTCGTCACCTTCTGCAATACGCACCTGCCAGTACCCTGACCGAAGGTCGAGTTTGGAGAAGTACTTGGCCTTGCCCAGTTGATCGAACAAATCCACGATGAGCAGGATGGGGTATTTGTTCTTCACTGTCACTTTGTTCAGGGCTCGATAATCGACACATAATCGAGGCTTCCATCTTGTTTCTTCTAGAAGAGGACTGGAGCTCTGAATGGTGCATTTGAACTGCAAATGATACCACCGCTCAGCAGTTCATCTAACTGCTTTCTAAGTTCTGCCAACTCTAGAGGGGCCATGCGGTATGGGGGTCTCGTTGGAGGCTTAACTCCCGGCTCCAGCTTTATATGATGATTCACCCCTCTGCGTGGTGGTAGAGTTTTCGGCAACTCAGTCGGCATCACATTTGAAAACTCCTTCAGAATGTTCGCCATCACAGCAGGTTCTTGAATGGCCTCCCCGTCAAGTGTTTATAGCTTTATGGCTGCTACAAAGGCCGATTCACCTTTCTGTACCCCCTTTTAACTGTAATGCTAATATTTGTTGTGGATCCTTAGTTCCTCCTCGAGAAACTGGAACCGCACAGGGGTCGTCGTCTCCCATTAGGCATAGGGAGTTCAAACACGACATAGGCACCAACTTTGCTGCGTGCATGAATTCCATTCCAAGAATCACTTGGAAGTCATCCAAGGGCACCGCCATCATGTTTGTGCTTCTACTCCATGTTCTGATCTGGATAGGGATCCCCTTTGCTAGTCCGGAGATCCGCTTGGCCTCCGAGTTTATAGCTTTCATATGACTTAGATTCTTCTCCAAGATTAGACCAAGTCGCTTAGCTTCTCTATTAGCAATAAAGTTGTGGGTAGCGCCCGTGTCCACCATTGCCCGGGTTGTTCGACCATTTAGCTTGATGTCCACATACATCAGCTTGTTGCTCACTACCTTTAATGGCTTTGCCTTTGCGTTCTCCCCCACTTGACCCTGTAATGCATTCAACAAGCGCATTGCTCCCATTCGAGGTCCTTGTGACTCCTCATCATCGTTGCTGGATTCAGAACTGCTCGAACTAAGGGTAACAGCTTTACCTTGTCTGACTTGTGGGGGCGGATATATGCAGTTAAAGCATTAAGTGTCTGCTTCTGTAGGCACTCCCACACCATGTGCGGTCCTCCGCACAAGAAGCATCAGCCATATTTCGAGGCTTTGCCTTTTGACCTTGGTCCCTTGTGGAAACATTTCTTCTTTTGTTCGCCCCCAAACTCCTTCGTTCGGAAGTATTTTGTTGGGCGATTTCCCAAGGATTGTTTCTTCTTTCCCAAGTCCTCTGAAGAAACAAAATCAGTTAGCCTTTCCGCGGCTGCAACTGCCCCGACAACGTCTGTGACATTCATCCGATGCAGTTCTTGTTGCGCCCATGGCTTTAAGCCATCGAGAAAGCTGAATAGTTTGTCCTTTTCGGACATGTCTTGTATATCCAGCATCAGTGCCGAAAATTATTTCACATAGTCTTGAATGGATGTACTTTGGCGGAGTTGTCTCATTTTCCTTCTTGCGACTATGTGTTCTCGGGCAAAAACTGAGTTCTCAACTCTCGCTTCAAGTCTTCCCATGTATCCACTCAGCATCGGCCTTGCTGGATCTCTTCCCAACGGGTTCGCCACCAAAGTTTTGCATCTCCATTCAAGTATATGGTTGCTATAGAAACTTTGGTTTCCTCCGAATCGGGTCTCGTAGCACGAAAATATTGTTCCATGTCGAACAGAAAATTCTCGAGCTCTTTGGCATCTCTAGCGCCCCCGTAGCAATGCAGCTCTGGTGCCCTGAAGCTTTGTGGCGGTGCCGCGCGGGTATTGTTCCCTCCAGGATTAAGAGTTCTAGTAAGCAACATCACTTTGGTCGTGAGTTCCGCCACAACTTCATGTAGATGTTGTACGGAGTCTTTGGTGCCCTCCGTCAATCGGTCGACCAGGGACTCGACCTTGTCGATCCGAGATTCAGCTTCTTCTTGTGAGCTCTCTACCCGAAGGATCCTTCCTTGGCCTTGGTAGAGTTCCTCCAAGCTCGCTTGAAGAACATCGAGACGGGTTTCCACCGTTCTCTCTTTTTGTGGCTCCTTTTTCTAGTTAGTGCACCAGATTGCACCTCCTCCGCTCGCGGAGAGTACCCAACTTCAACCTCGTTTTGTTCGCTGTCGCGCTCCTTACGAGCAGCTCCAGCAGTTTGCGAGCGAGTTTGCACTTGCAGCCCACCTGCGCTTAGGGCAAAGGTCCGGCTTGCCCCATCTTGCTTGATTCACCACAGTGCTTCGTCATGGCAAGATTGCGAATCCTCCTCGCTTGCTTGTTCGAATTGCTTGTCTGCTCTGATATCACAATGTCACGAACTTAGTTGAATTTGCCTAAGTCGTGCGGCACCCTAGCGGCAACTATGAAGACTTAGTTGGAATTGCCTAAGTCACGAAGCAACCTTTGCCCATAGTTCCAGACTTAGCTAAAATTGCCTAAGTTATGAAAACGCCGAAGCGTATTTGCCCGCAAAGGGTTAGCCCACTTGCAACCTCGTGCCGGTCTCGAAGGACTTGCAAAAAGAGAAGTTGATTAGTTTTGAAGACGAGCGACGGACAAGTCCCGACGTCTCGCAAAGAGGGCAGCTCTTACAAGCAATTCGTTGAACACCTTGAGTGCAACAGAAAAAGAGAGAAAGAGAACGAAACAAGACTTTCGAGGGTTGTAAGAACGGTCGCAAGTTCATAAACAACGATTCCCAAGGTATCGGACGTAAGATGAGTTCAACAGTCGATGAATGCTCACGCCCGATACTATCCCGAAGCCCCATCCAGCCCTGTGCCACCCCAAGGTTCCAGAGGATTGAGATGGCTGACATTTTGCACCGCTCGGCCAGGTCACCACAGCACGCGAAAACGGCCCAAAACTGGGCAGTAGCCAAGCTTGCCATAGCCAAGCTGATACCACCCGCTAAGGATCAAAATCGACCGTTACCGACCTATTTCGGGCCCGATACAGCCCCGTATCATCCAATACAAACTATATCATGCTACCGAGAGGTTCGTGTACCGGTTTACTGACAGACCGGTACATACCGGGCAATGCATTTTGAAATATCAATCCCTATTGAAGTAACTAGACACAAAGGATGAAATATGACAGCTGAGCATGAATTATCAGAATGAAATAAGAACAAAAAAGGTTTTCTTTTTGCTGAAAATAACAAGTATTTCATAATTCATAACACCAACACATCAAATATTCTACTGCAAGCTATCTTTTTCAGTTACATGCCAAGAGCTTATAACAATGTAATATTGCCATGTAGATCCATCGAAGGAAAATGCGACAAGTAATACCGTAAGACAGTTTTTAAGTTACAAATGGTCGTATTTTAAGTAATCAAGTAGGCATAAGAAAATGCTATAAATGCCAAAATTTCAAACAAAATATTTAGTGGTGCTACAATGAAACCAAGATGGCAACTAAAGAAGCAAGCTATCAGATGCAGCCAAACACATACTCAAGTGACATTCAGTAATGTGATCCATCATTAAGGCCTTAACAATGTCAAGATAAGCAACAAAGACAAATACTAGATACCAACGTATTAAAGTTCTTGAGGCAAGAAGCACCATGTAATTTCCTTTATTCTGTCTTTAGAGAACAATAAGAAAGGCATGTGTCAAAAGTGACTTCTAAGGTTTGAATGAATATCGCCCGGGTTTCAAGGCTCAAAATCCAAACTTGACTCCTGGAATAGGTTATGTTATAACAGCAAGAAAGAGAACATTATTTTGTTTAAATTGACACCATACTTGCAAGGTTCAAATACACAGTATAAGCAGCATTTTATCATCAACTTAATTCCATGTGGCTTTCCAATATAATAAAGTTTCAATTGTTGTAACTCTTTCAAACCTTGATTCACCTTCAAACTCCAATTTCTTCTTGTTTATCAGAGTTCACTGAATATCATTCTTAACACACATACGGATCTTATTTTGTCACTTGCATCTGCCTCATTAACTAGTTAGTTTCTTAGCTTGCAATTTCCAAGCTTCAACATTTTGCATGTGCACTGTCCTAACTAACGATTATTCTTCTTCCATCTTCACCAATCTTGACTGAATAAATCCTTTATCAGTATCAGCTTTAATTAATTTATCTTCTAAGTTCTAATCACATTTCAGGATTGTGATGTATTGATGAACCAAAGTAAACAACCACCATCCTGTATCAGTGACTGAATGATGATTATTTCAGATGATCCACAACTAGGTAACAAGAAGATCCAAATGCTTGATTCTATTGACATGACCCAGTGCCCCAGACTTCAAATATAACTATTGCCACCTGAGTTACTAAAATGTCATATGGCAAGATGCAACTAGGTGAAGTTTTTATAATGTTGGAACTATAATATAATTCACTACAACAAATTCAACTGAGAAGTGAGATACCTGAAACAAAATAGGTTTCACATCTTACAACAATTTTGTAGACTCAGTCTTAATTGATATAGATACATACAGAAAAGCACAGGAATTTAAAAGATGCCATGAGTGCATTACATAATTATACTTAGGCAGCAAGATATTAAGTGGTACACATGGGCTATACAAGAAACTACCTTTCCTATCGCATTGCTGAGTTTGGAAAAAGCTTCTACTTGC
Organism: Ensete ventricosum; assembly: GCA_029747655.1. Taxonomy (NCBI): domain Eukaryota; kingdom Viridiplantae; phylum Streptophyta; class Magnoliopsida; order Zingiberales; family Musaceae; genus Ensete; species Ensete ventricosum. Next base: position 9,863,864 of record JAQQAF010000009.1, on the reverse strand, counting down.
AAGAATTCTGGTAATACCTGCAGCACTATCTATGAGTAAGGTCCATTGTTTTGTGTGTGCATGTGCGAAATGCAACCATGAGCCATGTCAAGAAACTCACTTCTATACTGGAAGCAGCATAATTTGATAGTCTATCCATGAGTTGAGATAGAACTGTTTTAATATCAACAGTTGGCTGAATAAAGAATGAGAAAGAAATTTAATCAGTCTCCACTATCAAATCAAATATTAGTAACTAAACTGTATATATATATATATATATATAATATGTCCATAGAAAACAGGAAGTCCATAGAATTGGAGACAGGATCTAGTTATCTCTTATAACAATATAGATCAGTTATCACTTCGAGGAAATATAGAAGATGATACCTACGTCAACTTGCAGCATAAACTATTTTAGACAAAACAAATAAGCTTAAATTATTAATTACACCGATCCCTAGACTACGATGCATCTCCTAAACTGTTTACATCTTCTAACCAGTACTTCTCTAATTAGTTCTGTAATTCAAGCAATAGGAGTATCTTCCAAAGGCTGTGCTATAAAATAAACACCAAAGCAAAATTTAAGGAAAAAATACCGTTTACTGCTATAAAATAAACACCAAAGGTTGTGCTCAAGAGGCTTACGGTTCTTACATTCATAGGCTACTAGCTTCAAATACTATATTCCTAAATCAACTCAATTTAGGCTTAATTCTCAAAAGTACAGGATCTAGTGTATACCCAAATACTTAAAAAGTATACTGTCACAGTATTGGAGCGCTACAGTATCATGGCACCACAGTACTTACTTTTTCCCTGCTATCCTAAAGTTATTAGGATAAATGGGGGCTGATGTCCGAAATCTATTAGGACCAGATTGGTCTTCCTTCCCTGCTGTCCTAAAATAATTAGGACTCGAATAACAGGCAGTTGCGGTCCTAACTTGATTAGAACTGGATGAGACTTCCCCCAGTGCCATCCTAACATGATTAGGGCCAAATAGGTACAGATAAGCATGATAATGGAACAGGAGCTGAGTGTTGACTGCTCAGATGAGTCTGCTGGACTGACAAGTCTGATCTTTGTATTTTAATAGGAACATGTGCAAATAAAGCATCAGAAAGGATAATGATGTGGTTTAATTTAGGAGGTTGTTCATGATGTTCAGGTGCCATTTACAAGAGAAATAAAAGGAAGAGTATGTGGAAGGAGATTGAGGTCAACAGAACCAAGCAAGGAACCTTAGAAGCATAATATCAACGAAGGACTTTGCAAAAGCATCCATACTTCTTTATGGCAATTGCACCTTGACATAATGACAGTCATAGTTCCTCCAAATTAAGAATGAAAAGCAAAACATGAGGCAAGCCTAACACAGAGGTGCTTGCTAATGCATGGTCTGGGAGGGTTAATATACAGTCTTACCCCTACAAACTAAGAGGAAACCATACTGTGGCATCATGATTCACCTTCAAAGTTCCTCCAAGTCAGTCAATACAAAAAGAGAAGGGGAAAGAAAGCTACAAAGAAGATCTTCTGTTGCCACTCACATCCAGTTCACAGGAAAGAAATATGAATGACCTAAAAAAGGTGTCAGTTCATGAGGCTCTTCCAATGCAAAGTCTGAGGAGAGTCGATGTATATAGTCTTACCATGCAAACAGAGTTTAATTCAGTGAAATATGAACTTAACCACTGGATTGTCTTAAAACATTTTTCCTTGGTATTTTTCAACCAACAACAGATTAACATTTATAACAGGTCAAGACAAGGATTAGAGAAAATCCTACAGCTACCAGAAAATTTGCTCACTTAGATGCACATATTAGCTTATACCAAATCAAAAAGTTATGTTAGGTATAAAGAGTAATCAATATCAATAATATAAGAAATAAAACTAAAAAATACCTCAAATTGAAAATAAGACTGACTTGCAACCATTATTTGACCTACCTGAAGCTGGGGAAATGCACTTAACAATGTTTCAAGAGTTTGCAAGTGATATTCATCTGGAAAGACTTGGATAATACAATCCATCAAATAGTGTTGTGCTAGCTCATCTTTACAATTGACAACCTGTTAGCCAATTCATTTTAAGAAAATTTAAAATGTGCAAGCTAAAGTATTATTTCAAACTTATTAACAAGATTGACCTGTTCCAGCACTCTGGGAAGAACAGTTTCTTTGTATATATCAAGATCAACACCCTCAATCTGGCTGAGAACATGAAGGTTTTTGCCAACCTTTGAGATAAAAAAGGGTAAATGCAAAGAAAAAGATGGATTTTCTACTATCTTGCTTGAACAAAAATCAACTTAAGGTACTAATTTTACAAGATCACGAAGTTGGCTCCTTTCCTTTTCTCGTTTATCCTTTTCCCTGGTTGGCCCCTGCAGACCAGAAAGTCAAATTCTTGCTCTTAACTCAGGGTCGGCTAAGAGTAAAAATTAACAATCACTAAAACACCTGCATGACATAACTGCTATCATGGTACAGCGAAATGACAATTTTGTGACATGCATGTTCATCATCATGCATGCACAAATAGACAACAGCAACTGATATATATGACAATCACTTAAAACCAACCTGATGTTGCATTCGAACCCAGAGTTTATTCATCTCTGTAAAGTTTTGAATAACAAATTCAATAGCATGATTAACTGTGTCCGCATCCCTGAAAAATGGCAATATAAATCAAAACAAATATGAGTTATAACATGACCAGTAGCAAACCACAAATTCATAATTTTCATTTTCGAAGTGTGGTTCTACATCATATGCAAGAGCTAGAGGAACAAAACAGGCAGAAGAGAATTTAGATGAAATAGTGTCAGTTCAAGCAAGAAAGTCTGATTACCACAAAATAATTCTATGGTTCAAGAAATTTCATTATAAAAGAATCCTACAATGAAATTCATATTGGAAATAAAACCAAGGGGAATTGAAGATCCGAACTGTACCACCAAGGATTTAAGTACCCATCCGATACAAGTTTTTGTAACATATTGGACCACTACAATATCAGTATGCTTGACAGTATACCAACCTATACTACCTGGGGTCTTTGAAAATATAATAGAAGATAGAAACAAACTATATATATTGGTACTGGTTTATACTTTTTGATACTAAATACCTAGTCGGACTGACAAATACCCAATAGTATGTCTTACTGCAATCGGTATTCAGAACCTTGAGTACCACTCTAAACCAAGAGACCTCTATGTTGGAATCTAAGAAGCAAAAGTGAACAGATGCAAATTGACTCGAAGGATTTGAATGTCAAAATCATATCAGTTGTATCTTATTTTAGTTTTATTTTTGGTATTTTTATTTCTATATTAAAGAGAGTGAATTACATTAGGAAAATGTTTTTAAGGTCATAGATGCATATATCATATCTAGGGAAGTGGTAATCTACTATGAATAAGAAGTTTAATTAAGGAACCTATTGATGTCCCCCTCTTCTAGGAGGCTCTTTATCTGAATGAGATATGGTCAGCCTATATCTCGTTGAGAAATTATTAATAAGATAGGGTGAATTTTGTGGGGAAAAAAAACAATTTTCTTCATGGACGTATTCATTTCTTACATCCGTTGCTATGTTTCGTCTAGCTTCTAGCCCATCCCTTCCTTTCCATGGTGCCTACTCGTTGCTAAGAACCGCTCACAGCTCACTTACAGAGATAATTATCAGATATCATTTAACCAAGCAAAACAAATTTCAAAATAATTTTGAAACAGAAAAGACAGAAATGAAGAATCAAGTAAAACAAATAATAGGTTTCTTAGGTCATTCATTGAAATATTCTTACCCTTCATACTCAGAACCAATATCAGGCAACTTATCCCTGCTAATTTGACAAAGATAACTTCTCAAGAAAAGCCCACGTATAGGATGCTGAATACCACGGCACATTTCTACAAGGTCCTTAAGAACATCCTTTGCAGGAGCCTCCTTAGACTTGATGTAAACAGATCCTACTGTGCATAGGAGATACCTGATCAATTGACAACCTTAACTTCAATAATGTGAAAGAGACAAATTACAGAAGAAATCACATCAATATTAACCAGCCAAACCATTACAGATAAACAGAAACATTGAACTTCAGCAAGAACAGAGTGAAAGAAAGTAATGAATCAGGGTAAGCAAATGAATATATGAGAAAACAGTAATAGATCTTGAAATGGATCTCTATGGACAAAAGACCAATATAGCCAGAGATCTGCTTGTGACTTGATCACTTTTAACTTCTTAAAGAATAAGAAAACTTCATTACAAAAAAATTCCACTTGTGTGTTAACCATAATGTTAACAAGAACGGGAAAAGAAAGAGAAATGAGCTTACAAGTGATCCAACAATCATCCATCTAGTATTTTTTGGTATGGTTCCTTAAAAGTTGTTGAAACTGAATATAACCCTCCAAAAACCATTGTTTAGTGAAAAATATTTCCAAAGAAAATAACTTAAAGGCAACCACTGCTAGTTATCTCTGAGTTTAGAGGTAGATCAGTAAAACTTATCAGTTCTCATGCGGTCCATTTATATAGAATATACCATTTAAAGCCTTATCTGCTGTTTCCATAACAAATTATCTTTTTTTTTCACTTTATTTTTTTTATTTTGGCCTAACTTAAACAAAGGTTCAGAACACAAAACAAGAACAAGTATTCTGAGTATGAAAATTTTCTGGCTTTTCATATTTCAAAACCTGTTGATCCATTGTGGGAACCAAACAATCAATCACCATCTTATCTAGATCTTGGTTCAAGTATTGGTAAACCCTAGGAAATCAAACACTGATGTCCATTTGCTAAAGAGATAACAACTACCAGGAGTTTAATCTATCATCCTATTAGTCACCTTGCTTTTACTCATTAAAGTTGGCAAACTTGATCCAAGAAGAGTTCAGTATTCTTGTTCTCCATCATAATAACCATCAAAAGACATGATAACCCCTAAATGTGGTCCGACATCCCTAGGTAGTCCTAGTTTACATTCATGAACCATTAGTCAGAATATCTTGGCCCCTTCATAGCCTACTGATTTGATTTGTTCTTATGGAGTTGTACTTCAGAAACATCATAGTTTTTTGGTTCATACCATATTCTTGCAATGATTGCTTAATTCAAGTTTCATATCTGACTCTTCTTTAATTCATTAACAAACCATTTCTTTTATGTCAAGCAGTATCCAAGATGAAGGTCTAATTGAGTTTTTCCTCCATTTATAACAGAGGCATATGAATAGTTGACAAGATTGGAGTTCTACTACTTGCATGCAGCGGCATCTTAGCTTTAGGTGCTCCATCTACCGGTCCTGTATATAAGAATCTGACAAAACATGAAGATCAAAGTGTGCTTGTCTAGCAACTTAGGAGCTTTATTCGCTCAAATAATGTATGGCAACACAACAGTTGAATTGTGAGCATGAGTAGAATGGCAAAAATTTCGACTATGACCTGCAGCAGGGAAGTGAAAAGTAGCAAAATCTCAGAATACTTTGGTGATATGAAGGAGCAGTGTGTCCTTTCAATGACATACATAATCATGCAACTTGGGCATCCTATGGAAAGAAGTAAAGGATCATGCACCTGAGGCAGATGCGAGATTTTTTAAATCTATGATGGCTTACCAGATGCAAAACAATATATGCTTTCAATGAGCACCTAAAGGTGATATAGTTGTTAATAATCTTCGCTGCCTTGGGTCATGATGATTTAGGAGTCATTTGAAACCAATGAATTGGTTTACTTTTATTAATCAAAAAATCAAGATATTATGCTTGCTCATGAATACTACTTAATCAATCCAGCAAACAATAAATCAGTATCAATTATCCAACCAAAAACTAGCCAACGATCTTAATCAGGCATTAGGTGACAAAGCTATTTTCTCATTGCATGATTTACCTGGTGCATTATAGCTCAAGTTCTTTGCAAATAACGACCAATTAAGAAAGAAGTATTCCAACTCTAACTCAGACAACTATTGTGAAGTAAAGGTAGCCAATAATTTTCGACAATTATGTCATTCAATTGATCAGCAAAAAATAGACAACAAAAGCAATGAAACGGAGCAGGATTCATAGACATTACAGCCTGGGCAAGATGTTGCCTGCGTGCTGAACGAGTTCATATAGCTCGATAACGGAGATGGTGCCGCGTGCCGTCTCCTCCCGGAAGAACATCTCCATCTTCCTCAGCTCATCAAAGGCCCTCATATCTTCCCAGTCCCCCGAAAAGAAACACATTAAGATCCAGCTTCTACACAAGCAGCATTTACTACAAGAAAGATCAAATAGACATCCTAACTCACAGAGCTCGTAGTATTTGTGCGGGGAGAGCAGAGAGGTCCGCAGCTCCGATAGCATCTGCACCGAGTACCTGAGTGCATCCTTCAAGTCATTGGAATCCTGACACAGGATCGGAGATCGGGGTCAGACGAGAAGCTGAATAACGTTGGGCGAATGGTGAAGGTTAGGTTTCGCAATTAGGGCATCGTAACGGGATTGGGTTCCAACCAAGGCGCGGTGCATGTAGAAGGCGTTGTGCTGGATGCCGGCGATGCCCTCCGCCAGCCACTTCTCCTCATCGTCGCCGTGCGGCAGCATCTCCACGCCCTACGGTCGATCGAAGGGGCTCCTTCCGGCGCCGGCGCGGCGATCTCTCCTCGATCTCGGTCTTCTTTCTCTACCTTGGATTTGATCCCCTTCTTCTTCTTTTTGCAACTAATATTCTCCGCCGCTGCGATTTGGGTCGGGAATTTGACGACGGGACTCAGCTTGCATCGGTGTTCCCTGCGTTTGCAGGCTGGAAGACCGAGCTTTCCGCTTCCGCCCGGGTTCGGCTCGGTTCGGTTTTACATGAACCACTTATTGAGAAATTTAAACCATGTTGAGGGTATGAGAGTCAAATTATATAGGTTGCGACTTTAAATGAAAATTTGAATAGCCAAAATGAGGATCTAATTGATCGAGAAACCAACGAATAGGGGTGTTTTCGAAAAGTTGCATGCCTTCAAGCACTTCTCTGACCGAACCGGCTTAGGCCGTACTGGGGGTATGATGGTCATATATTAGATATTGTGGGCTGTAAAAGAAAAAGGCCAAACTCAATATAAAGCCCTAATCGATGAAAATACCAACAGGTTAAGGGGCTTTTTGGAAATAAGACTTTCTATTTACGAATTTGTTCGTCGTCCTGCGGCGGGCTCACACCATTGGCTGCTCCACCTCTCGGCGAGATGCGAGGAGAGCCCCGCCGTTGCTGCAGCTCTCCGTCAGTGGCATCACCGAGCTTCTGAGGCTCCTCTTTTCCCAAGAAACGGAGGTTAGCCACCGCTACCCGCTTCATCCCTTCTTCATTTTGCACTCGGTGGCGAGCTTCGGGTAGAGATGTCCTTAACTAACTTAATAAACTCAGTAGCGTGGGATGATGTCCTTCGAGTTCATGAGGCGGACTATGATCGGGCTTGCTTCCTTATAGGTGATGGGGATCAGGTAATTTCCCCTTTTAATGTTCTTGAAAATTCGGTTCTTGTCATCGTAGTTCCCTTCTGCGTATAATTGTTTTTTATAAGAACTGAGATGTATCGGTGGACATTCCATGTTCTTAACGAATATAGAGAGCATTGATGTTGCATGAACACGTGTGGAAGAATAGGGCAGCTATTTCAGATTTGCCAAAAAGCACTATTTTTTTTATCTCCATGGTTGCTATCAGTGGTGAATTGGGGATAGAAATCTCGACTTCTGATTGTGAACACTGTACATACAGGAGTTTATTAAGTAACCTTAAAATACATCATGACCTGTCTCTAGCTATAATAGCATCTGTCTTTTGTAGTCATTTCTTTTTTACTTTAGTGTTTTTAATTTGTTAGTATCTTAAATAAGTCAAGTTCAACTATTTAATATTTATAATTTATTAGTATCTTAATTAAGTCAAATTTATTTATTCATGTTAAGTCATGTTAGTCAGAATCAGTTATGAATCGAGTGAATCTCATCAAGTTAATTATGAGTGAATTGAGTGGTTTTTATCTTCAGTTGGGATTGAATTAGTTATTATTTTCAATTAGAAGTTTATTAAGTTAGTTAAGAGTCAAAGATCAGTGAAACTCTTGGTAGAACCTCATAAATCTTATAAGATTGTAAACTCTTTTATGAAAATTAATGAAGAAGTATTAGTTTTAACCACTGGTAAAAAAACTTTAAGATTTTATTAATTGATATTAGAATAGTAATTTTTAAAGTTTCTGTTATAATTTTACGATTGTTCCTCTTATCATCATCATCAATATCATCGTCGTCATCGTCTCTGTAAAAAAAAAAAATAGATAATAAAAAGAAACCGCAGCTACCCTCCTTCCTTCTCTCTCTCTAAAAAAAAAAAAAAAAAAAGTAGAGATATAGAATAAGAAGGGGCCCCAGCCACCATGTCGCTGTTTCCCATTTCGCCAGCCGCTGCCTTGCTCTCCTCAATCACTGTCGCCAGCCACCTCATCCGTCGGCCGCCGCCTTGCTCTCCTCAATCACTGCCACCAGCCACCTCATCCGCCGGCCGCTTCCTTGCTCTCCTTCCTCCCTCGCTTCCTCGCCGGATCCCGCTGCCGCAGCCCTCGCAGGACCCCGCTGCCTCCTCTTCCCAGCCACCATCTCCTCTCCTCCTCAACAACAACCGCAGCCACTTCCAACCGGCCATACCCCTCCTCGGTCGCTGCTCCAACCGCGCCCTCCTCACCTTCCTCCCTCGCTTCCTCGCCGGACCCCGTTGCTCTCCCGCTGCCGCAGCCCTCGTCAGACCTCGCTGCCTCCTTCTCTTCCTAGCCGCTTCTGCCGCAGCCAAGCCCTTCTTCACCGCAACCAAGCCCTCTCTGCCGTTTCTTCACTCGGCCGCCTCTTCCTCCGCCGGCCACCTCTGTTCCTCTCCTCCCTGCCACCGTCATCGGCCATCCCTGCTTCTCCATTACTTCCCCTCTGCTTCCCATCCTATCTTCCCCTGCGACCCACGCAAACCACCGCCGCCATTGCTGCTGCCTTGCTTGTCGTCGCTGCTTCCTCTTCCTTGACTCCATCCGAGATCTACGACCGCAGCCCACTCCCGCACAGCAACGTCACCGCCGTTGCAACTGCCGGATCCAGCGCTGCCCAACTTCTTCCCCCGCAGCCGCAACCGCAGCCGCAGCCATCACCGACCACACTCGCTGCCTCCTTCTTTGCCGCTGCTGCCTTCGCTGCAGCCATCCTCCCTTGCTGCCATAGTCGCCTCCAGTTGTCCCCCCTTATCTTCTTCCCTCTGCCACAACCGCATCTACCGCAGCCACCCTCATCCTATTGCTGCCACCTAGCCAAGTTCCAGCGGCCACATTCATCTTTCTCGATATCAGAAGAAAGAACTGAACATTACTGAGCTACAATTCTACACGATGACTACAGATGATGCACTTGATGCGAGGTTTAAATACTTTGAGGTTCGCATAGAAGACATATTTCAAGAGCTCCTTCGCGAAATTAGAAGAAGCTGATCAGAGAGTCCCAACAAAACTCACCATGGTGAAAGTTCCAAAGGGATTTAATCTGAAAAATATGATCATAAACAGGACACAGGATACGATACACACGCATGAGGGTGAAGTTTCCCAGATGGGAAGATGGAAATATGATTGGTTGGATTTCATGTGCTGAAAGATTTTTTCGTTTTCACAGGACTCCAGAGGAATCCAAGGTGGAGATCACCTCCATTGAACTTTAAGGATATGCGATCCAGTGGTACGATTGGTACGAGCATACTTATGGAGAACCCTTGTGGGAGCAATTCAAAAGTGGACTTTTGATTCGCTTCGGACCATCGGAGTACGAAAATATGGATGGACAACTCATCAAAATCTGTCAGACCTCTATCGTACAAGAGTACCAGAGCATATTTGAGTGCCTCTCAAACCAAACCCAAGACTGGTCCGAAAAATAACTGCTAAGAACATTTATTGAAGGGTTCAATCCAGAGATTCGGTGCGAAATTAAGACTCGACAACCTCATACCGTGATGGTTGTCATATCATTCGCTCGCATACACGAAGAAAAGCTCAATAGGGACAATCGTAGAAATAAAAGTATAAATCAACCAGTAGTAAGCAAGTCGACAGCCCCACCTCCCTCCACTCCAAACCCTCGAAGGCTTATCAGATAAGAGCTCCAGGAAAGATCAACAAAAGGGTTATGCTAGCATTGTGATAAAAAATGGAGTAGAGGACATCGATGTAAACAGGACCATCTTCTGATGATAGAACTAATTAAAGAGGAACCAGAGAATGATGACATGGACTTTGATCGAGAAGGTACAAATTCTGACGATGCTATTGGACCTTTCGTATATACGGTGCATGCAGTAATAGGTTACTCTAACCCGCAAACCATGAAAATCGAGAAAATTTTGAAACAACAGCCTATTACTATTTTAATCGATATTGGTAGCACTAATAATTTCATAGATAGAAGGCTTGTTAATCGATTAACCTATCAAATTGAAGATTGTGACAGATTTGAAGTCAAGGTTGCTGATGGTCGAATTCTAACTTGTAATAGTAAGTGCTCAAGAATCAAACTAATGGTATAGGACCAAGAACAATTGGTGGATTTCTTTTTGATACCACTGGAGGACATCGAAATAGTGCTTGGAATTGAATGGCTATCAACCCTGGGTGATGTCACCTGAAATCTTTCTAAACTAATTATGAAGTTTTTTTTATTAATGGAAAGCAGTTGATCCTCAAAGGAAGACGTAGAAGCAAGATCACAACTGCCAATAACCATCGAATGGAGAGGCTTCCTCACAAGACTTCAATGACGGCTGCACCAAAAGGTCGACCTATTGTTTACACAAAGTAGAAACCTTATTTAATTGATCAAAAGATTGTGACGTGTGGCAAATATCCTGGACCGAAGTACCCCCGAAGTTCGATGCTGCTCAGCTTGGAGGACAAGGCTAATTTGAAGAGGACGGGTTTGTTAGGACCCTAGCTAAGTTAGGTCCATCTATTCAGGTTGAGTCATGTTAGTCAGAGTCAGTTATAGGTCGGGTGAATCTCATTAAGTCAGTTATGAGTGGTTTTTTATCTTCAGTTGGGATTTAGTCAGTTATTATTTTCAGTTAGAAGTTTATCAAGGTAATTAAGAGTCAAAGATTAGTGTAGCTCTTGATAGAGCCCTATAAATAAGATTGTAAACTCTTTTATGGAAATCAATTAATGAAGAAATATTAGTTTTAACCACAGGCAAAATCCTAGGAGGCAGATCCCCTCGAAGTGATATAGGAGGTCTGATCCCCTCGAAGAGATCGATTATCCCCCTTTCCGCCTTCTTCTTCCACGATAGAACCCTAGGGTTCTAACATTTGGTATCATAGCATTGATAAAAACCTTTGGGGTTCTATCATAATTTGTAGTTAAAAAAATTTTATCTTCTCACATGAAATGCCTAAATGTAAGAGTTCAACAATTTGCTCCAGCCTATGGAAGCTCAAGTTCTTCTGTTATATCTATGATATGGACTTTTTCTTTACTTGGAGATCCCTTTCAAGAAGTCATCTGTGAATTGCTTCGACAAATATGTTGTATCTTTTTTGTGCATAGATTGGTACAGCCTAATTATTCTATTGCATGTAGCACGAGTACTACAGTCTGACTTGTTGAGCTCATGAACACAACTAATGTCGTATTTAGATGGCAGAGAATTGACCTCAGACATGTACGTCGATGATTGATTATTTGAAGACCCTATAATCAAGTTTCGTGGTACGTAATTTGTTTAGCATTTTTTATCAATATGAATTTTCTGTTTTCATTTTAATTCTGCAATACATAACACTTTCATACAATGTAAGGATACAAGTCCTATGCATATAAATTTATTATTTCATGTAAAAAGAATAGCAACCATAGTTTTAGAATAAAAATTTTATTGGATGATTGTTGTAGACATGACTTCGACTGAAATGCTAATCTCCAACATTTAAGAACTTTGTGGTCTCTTCCTATGGGGAAGAAGAAACAAGTACTAAATATGTCATGTTCAACAAATTCTAGCATACTAATGTTTAGGAAAGTTTGGATCTTCCAAAGAACAAGTTTCATAAAAAGGAATTCACTCTGTAGTAATACAAAAGGGCTCTAAATCCAAGCTTCTTTAGGGACAATTGAAGAAAACCGGGATAATTTTGAAGAAAGAAATGAGAGAAATCTAAATGTAAGAGTTCAACAATTTGCTCCAGCCTATGGAAGCTCTAGTTCTTCTGTTATATCTATGAGATGGACTTTTTCTTTACTTGGAGGTCCCTTTCAAGAAGTCATCTGTGAATTGCTTCGACAAATATGTTGAATCTTTTTTGTGCATAGATTGGTACAACCTAATTATTCTATTGCATGTAGCACGAGTACTACAGTCTGACTTGTTGAGCTCATGAACACAACTAATGTCGTATTTAGATGGCAGAGAATTGACCTCAGACATGTATGTAGATGATTGATTATTTGAAGACCCTATAATCAAGTTTCGTGGTACGTAATTTGTTTAGCATTTTTTATCAATATGAATTTTCTGTTTTCATTTTAATTCTGCAATACATAACACTTTCATACAATGTAAGGATACAAGTCCTATGCATATAAATTTATTATTTCATGTAAAAAGAATAGCAACCATAGTTTTAGAATGAAAATTTTATTGGATGATTGTTGTAGACATGACTTCGACTGAAATGCTAATCTCCAACATTTAAGAACTTTGTGGTCTCTTCCTATGGGGAAGAAGAAACAAGTACTAAATATGTCATGTTCAACAAATTCTAGCATACTAATGTTTAGGAAAGTTTGGATCTTCCAAAGAACAAGTTTCATAAAAAGAAATTCACTCTGTAGTAATACAAAAGGGCTCTAAATCCAAGATTCTTTAGGGACAATTGAAGAAAACTGGGATAATTTTGAAGAAAGAAATGAGAGAAATCTAAATGTAAGAGTTCAACAATTTGCTCCAGCCTATGGAAGCTCTAGTTCTTCTGTTATATCTATGAGATGGACTTTTTCTTTACTTGGAGGTCCCTTTCAAGAAGTCATCTGTGAATTGCTTCGACAAATATGTTGTATCTTTTTTGTGCATAGATTGGTACAACCTAATTATTCTATTGCATGTAGCACGAGTACTACAGTCTGACTTGTTGAGCTCATGAACACAACTAATGTCGTATTTAGATGGCAGAGAATTGACCACAGACATGTATGTAGATGATTGATTATTTGAAGACCCTATAATCAAGTTTCGTGGTACGTAATTTGTTTAGCATTTTTTATCAATATGAATTTTCTGTTTTCATTTTAATTCTGCAATACATAACACTTTCATACAATGTAAGGATACAAGTCCTATGCATATAAATTTATTATTTCATGTAAAAAGAATAGCAACCATAGTTTTAGAATGAAAATTTTATTGGATGATTGTTGTAGACATGACTTCGACTGAAATGCTAATCTCCAACATTTAAGAACTTTGTGGTCTCTTCCTATGGGGAAGAAGAAACAAGTACTAAATATGTCATGTTCAACAAATTCTAGCATACTAATGTTTAGGAAAGTTTGGATCTTCCAAAGAACAAGTTTCATAAAAAGAAATTCACTCTGTAGTAATACAAAAGGGCTCTAAATCCAAGCTTCTTTAGGGACAATTGAAGAAAACTGGGATAATTTTGAAGAAAGAAATGAGAGAAATCTAAATGTAAGAGTTCAACAATTTGCTCCAGCCTATGGAAGCTCTAGTTCTTCTGTTATATCTATGAGATAGACTTTTTCTTTACTTGGAGGTCCCTTTCAAGAAGTCATCTGTGAATTGCTTCGACAAATATGTTGTATCTTTTTTGTGCATAGATTGGTACAACCTAATTATTCTATTGCATGTAGCACGAGTACTACAGTCTGACTTGTTGAGCTCATGAACACAACTAATGTCATATTTAGATGGCAGAGAATTGACCTCAGACATGTATGTAGATGATTGATTATTTGAAGACCCTATAATCAAGTTTCGTGGTACGTAATTTGTTTAGCATTTTTTATCAATATGAATTTTCTGTTTTCATTTTAATTCTGCAATACATAACACTTTCATACAATGTAAGGATACAAGTCCTATGCATATAAATTTATTATTTCATGTAAAAAAAATAGCAACCATAGTTTTAGAATGAAAATTTTATTGGATGATTGTTGTAGACATGACTTCGACTGAAATGCTAATCTCCAACATTTAAGAACTTTGTGGTCTCTTCCTATGGGGAAGAAGAAACAAGTACTAAATATGTCATGTTCAACAAATTCTAGCATACTAATGTTTAGGAAAGTTTGGATCTTCCAAAGAACAAGTTTCATAAAAAGAAATTCACTCTGTAGTAATACAAAAGGGCTCTAAATCCAAGCTTCTTTAGGGACAATTGAAGAAAACTGGGATAATTTTGAAGAAAGAAATGAGAGAAATCTAAGAGAAGAAGGAAGAGGGCTACTGGTGGAAGAATGGAGGATAAAGAGGGAATGAAAGAAGACAATCCAGTGGGACAATGGTATAGGGGTGTAGGATAATGCCTACCACACCTTGCTATATACCAATCAAAAACAGGCTGTATCCATTGTATGAACCGATACTGGGTGAAATGCCTGGTATCTGCTCCGGTTCCAATTGGATCACTGTATGCCAGTTGATATCGACTAGTCCGACTGGCTTTCAAATCCTTACTTCAACTAATAGACGGCTGATCAATTTGCATAATATTAGCCTTCTTTGCCTGCTGCATTCATTGGGTCAAATTGAGTTTGAGTTCAAGTTTTAGCTACTGTGTCAGGTCACCAAATTGACTTGCAAGCCTGCTTGTTAAGGATTGTCTTAAACTGAAAAAAGATCATGGATTCTACAGCCTTCACCTGTGAACTTAACCTTCATTCATTCGCGGTGGTCATCTCTATATTGAGACTGTACATTTTGTTATCACCATTATATTAGATAAAAAAAAAGCCAGAATTACATGTTGCTTTGAAGCTACAGTCATAAGGTTAATTTGAGCGAGGTCTCTCATTAGACTGTAGAGAATATACATTATTTGATGTGATAAGCCAAAAGCTTTTTTGTGAATCCAGAACTGATCCTATAGGGAATTGGTTGATCTCAACTTCTGCAAGTGACATACGATAGACAAAGGAAAGATCTCTCATAACTTTACGGCTCAAAGGCTCCCAAGTGTAGTGCATATACCTGAATGCTTGCCAAAAAGTATTTTATAACCATTTTCCCTAGTAGAGACAAAAGCTCATGGATTTTTGCTCTTGCATAAGCTGTCATTTACATACAGAAAAATATGTTGTCTTAGAATTGTTGGCAAATTTTGTTTCTAGAGTAACATTTGAAGTATTATTATTTTGTATAATCATTGATGATTTTTTTTCTCCTTTAACATAAATTAAACTACCATAAATAATGTGTTGCTTTATTTAAATTATTAACTTCCTTATTTGTATAGTATATAACGAAATGATTAAAATTGATTTCCTTAATCATATGGACAAGTTAAAAATTTAGTCGGTCAAATAAATTATTAATTGATTTATTTTATGATGTGGTTTTAGAAAGTAAATAGTTTAAATTATATATTCTTTTGTCAACAATAAGAAATAAATATTATAATTTTATCTTTGTATGTGAAAGTAAAATAAAAATAAATTTAAAATAGAAAGTAAATTATTGTTTTATCTTTTGGGGAGAGCTAATATTCTCCAAGGGGGCTCCCCTTCTCTCATTCCTCATCGAGCCATAGAATTCTCTATTATTTTTTTAATTTTCTTATTAGATATTATTTATATTTTAAAATATTTGATATTAGAATTATTATAATATGTGTGATGTATAATAAATAATATTTTAATTTCAAATTTTATGATTAATAACTAATGATCATCGAATTATGAAGTTAGAATGATTTGTTAATTTAAGAATAGTTCTAAGTCATTTAATTAGACACGTTCATGTTACGGAATATTAGTTTTAAATTTGAAATCATGAATCTAAATTAGTTAATTCATGAAAAAGAATGGATTTGAGGTTAATTGTTTTTTTTATATATATATTATGTTCTCGAGTTCATGATGCAGACAGATTAAGAGTTTGTTCTTTAGTTTATGATCATGATGATTAAGAGTGAGCATACCAATTCAATCTGAAAGTCCGAATTGTAAATCGTGAGAGCCCTGGTAATACTTAGAGTGATTGATTGTTTTCTTTTGTCATCATGATGATGATCAATGCCAAAAACAAAAAAATTATTTTTTTCTGTTTTGTTGGGCATCAGCTACTTCCTAGTTTCAAATGCTGGGTAGCATGAGGCTGATCGAGAATCTTCAAGGCCTCTATCTACACCGAGTTGGAAAGGGAATCCCAGGTAGCTTAATTCCTGGAGAGCAAAACGGAGGTTGGTCATTGAAGTTTTTTGCTTATTCCTGAAGGGCTGGTTTTTGATACAGCTTCTGTTTTGTAATAATGTTTGTTTTCCATATGTGCTGAATCAGACAGGCATTATTGTATCTTGTTACCCTGAAGAAACTTGTCTTCTCTGAAAACAGAAGCTTTTGTCTCTCTCATCAGTGTTGATTTCTTGAATTGTTGAGATGCCTGCGGCCACAAAGTTCCGTGAGACAAGCTATGAAGTCGGAGAATGTAAGTGAACCCCTCTTGTGCATTGTTTAGGAAGATGACCTTTCTTATCAGTACTACTTGGACTAGCTTGTTAGAGTCATCGATTGTTATTGTTATTATTATATTTCACCTCACAGATTAATAGTAATTTGTGAGAGAGACTAACAGGAGGAACAAAACGGCAACAGAACATGATGGTCTAAGAGAGTAATAGATATAATAGCTTCCTTTTATTTTTATAATAAAAAAATAAATTAGTGAAATATCTTCATGCTTTATTATTTATATTTATATATAGAGAGAGAGAGAGATGAAATGGAAATAAATAAATGGACGAGGGATGAGGGTGGGCCGTACGGGGGGTGGTCCTTTTAGGGAGCAGCCAACTGGAACCGTGGTCGGTGGAACATGGCGTGGTTGGACCCATAGATGATGTCGCGCATGAGATCGGACCAATCTCTGCGTCAAATCCAAATCAGCTCAGGTGCTGCCATGTGGGGAGCGGGCAAGAGAACGTGGGCGCCGCCGTACTGCCTCTCCCACGCCGCCCTCCTAAACGACAACCCTCCCTCTCTTTGCTCCGCCGCGGCCTGCAGCCAACCACTCACTCCCATGTGCTCTCTCTCTCTCTCTCTCTCCATGCGTACTGCAAGCAATGGAATCGAAGGAGAAACTAAGCTCGGATCTTGATGTTTTCCTCGCTGCCTCCTCTCTCTATCTATCTCTCTTCCATATGTACTGCTGCAAGCAAAGCAAATAAATAGAATCGAGGAAGAAACTAAGCTCCGATGATGATGTCTTGCTTCCTGGCTGTGCTCTCAGCCTCGGAAGCTATCGGTATCATTCTTTCTTTCTCTCTCTACAACTCCCGCGATGACAGGCTACCACACTGGACCGCATTGTAGGTGTCCAGATCAGCCAGCCAGCTATCGTCAACACCCCGCCGGAGATTGGCTATAAATAAGATCCTATCTCACCCATTGATTTAATAGAATAATATTTATCTTAAAATTTTTTAAAAAAATAATATTCATTTTAATTCTTATTATTTTGATCATAGATTTCTTAAAATCTGTTTACGTGATATAGTAACTTATAATAAATTATAAATATAATAATATATAATTTAAATTTTAAAAAAAATATTTTAACTATGATAACTTTGGTCATTGATTATTTAAGTCTTTATGATCTTCTTTATACCTAAAATAATCTTTATATATTTAAAAATATAACATATAATTCCCTTCTATCAAGTATTAATTGATAAATATTAGAGTCTGATTACGTGGTATATATTTGTTAACTAGGTATATGGGTTATTTTAGATATAATTAATCAATAATCAAAATTAAAATTTTTAAAATGAATCTTAATCCAACTAAAGATGATATTAAAGATTTTATATTAAAATCTATTAGCCAACTTGAGTTTGGTATCTAAGCTTTCACGGGTATCTTTAATATTTAAGATAATAAATATATTAAGTAAATTAAAAAAAAAGTATTGAAACTTAAAACTAGATGGAGAAGATATGAATTGAACTCTCGGTTTAGGGATCCATTTGATCTTCAAGTATTATAGCAAGCGATCTTTAAAGATAATTTTTCTAATTTGTTCTTTTATAATTGAATTTAACAAATATAATCATATAATTTTAAATATATATTTATATATAGAAAGTTAACCTCCCTCATTTGACTATTATTGTATTACGAGTGAAATAGAGATTTTGACCGTTGATCGTTAATCACTCACTAACGTATTTAATTAGTAGTTGCTTATTTATATTGGGAAAATATGCCATTTAAGATCATATCTTTTTCTTGATATTACTTCTCTCTTAGAGTTACTGTATTTATAAATTTTTTTTTGACTTCAAAGAGGAAGAAATATAGGGGGTGTGTATGTAGACTTTTTGATAACCCAAACATGCTACTTACTATTCATGTAAATAAAATAAAGCATATCGAAGTAGGTATCATGTCATATGGCATAAAGTTCAATCAAAACTGCTCTTAAAAATTATATTGACTGGTTTTCAGCTGTCAAATACATGAGATTTATTGGATCAATTAATTGGTGGACTAATTGGAACCCTAAATCTGAAGTGGTTCATTTGGCATTCACCACAATAGTTGGCCACTTTGTATGACTAAGGAAACTATGCATCACATGCAGTTTGTCTAAGAGACTAATGCAGACACAAAAAAAAAAAAACTATTTGGTTATTGAATACTTCATACATGTCATTCTTGTGATTGGAAGAGACTTCACTCTTTCAACCTATCTGTGATATATTTCCAAACTTTGAGATCAATGCAATGCATGAACTTTCATAATAATATATTCTGAAGAAAAGCAAGCACATCAACTCTAATGACAACACAAGATAACATTTTTGAGGTGTCACATTATTAAAAAAGAGAAAACAAATTAACAACATAACAAACCATCATAATAACCCAAGGTATAAATATCAAAGAATAATAAAAATATATATATATGAGTATAATTTTGTTCCTCTTTAGTTTGTAAAAGCATGAGATATCTAAGTCAGCAAAGATGATAATAATAATGATTGTTATTATTATTAGTATTATAACCCACTAATCAACTTTTATATACATATATAATCTTTTTTTTTAGGATAAAAACCTTAAATTACTAAATTGATGCTAAGTTTAATGCTAAGATGAGTCATATTCTCATACAAATTATCTTATAATAAAATCTCACAAACAAACCTCAATTAAGGTTCACAACTTTGGTGGGTGGGAATTTGAACTGCTAGAAACTTGTTTGATGCATGAACCAAAATTACTACCTAACCCCCTCACCCTTCTAGACTGTTATTATTTCACAATAAATAAATACAAATACCATAAGATTGTTCCAAATATAAAAACCTATATTTAATACTCAACAAGAAAGAAAAGATGATTCATTATCCTTTATTTTGAAATATGCTAAAGGTCATCCAAAACAATTTGAACTCTCAAATAAATTATTTTATGAAATCTAGAAGTCTATAATAAAAATTATAATTAGTTGGAGCTCATTCTGAAAAATGAGACTAAACTTAAGACCTGTGGCTTTCTCCCAAGAAATCTCCTAAAATTCACATGGATAAATAATATATGTAATTTAAAAATTATGTGAATGAAGTAACTAAAAAAAGAGAGAATGAAGGGATACAATAAAGGACCCTTCATTTGTCCTTCTCTGTCCTCTCTCTCTCTCTCTCTCTCTCTCTCTCTCTCTCTCTCTCTCTCTCTCTCTTTATGGAGAGAAACTATGGACTATCTTGTGGCTTGAGTTGCAAAAATCTTGTTCTTGTTTGGTGAATCTCCCTCAGCCAATCTCCCAAACACACCACCCCCTTTCTCCCTACCTCATTTAAAGCTTTCTCTATATCTACAAGTTGGATTCCCTGCTCCCATTTCCTCTCCATCCATCATCCTTCACCTACTCTGCCTGCAACTCCCACATCTCCTCCTCCATCCTCCACCCAGCTGTCAGAGATCAGAGTTCTGCAACTGGTGCCTGGGTGCAGCTCTCTCTCCCTCTTTTTTTGCCCCTTACATGGTCCTTCCAGGAAGGAATCAGCAAACACAGGCTGTAGGAGGACAAACAGAATGATGGATGGTAAAGTCCAAGACCAAGATTACCCTGACTTTGTGGAGGTTGATCCCACTGGAAGATATGGCAGGGTACTTGCACACACCAATCTTTGCGTTTTTTTTTTGGCTAATGCTTTTGGAGTTTCGATGTTGGGCTGTGTGTTCATCTCTTTGTTTGGTTCTCTGCAGTACAATGACATCCTTGGCAAGGGGGCATCAAAGACAGTGTACGGTCACTTTTTTTCACCTGTTGCTCATCTGCTCACATAATTAGATTTTGAAGCAGCACTCTGCTTCTCCTTGATTCATGTTCCTTTTTCTCATCAAATAATCTTTCTTGCCAGTTATAGGGCTTTCGATGAGTATGAAGGGATTGAGGTTGCCTGGAACCAGGTGAAGCTGTATGATTTCCTGCAGAGCCCTGAGAAACTGGAGAGGCTGTACTGTGAGATCCACCTTCTCAAGACCTTGAAGCACAAGAACATTATGAAGTTCTATACCTCCTGGGTTGACACCTCTGAGGGGAACATCAATTTTGTCACTGAGCTGTTCACCTCTGGCACTCTCAGGCAGTAAGCGGACATGCTTCTTCTTCTTCCTCTTCTTCCTCCCTTTCATTTTGTTGAGATGGTGGATCTAATGAATCATGTATTTTTTGTGGACTAGAAATTTTATGCTAAATCATCATATAATGTGTGGATAGGTATAGGCAAAAGCATAAAAGGGTCAATATCAGGGCAGTGAAGCAGTGGTGTAGGCAGATTCTTAGCGGCCTTCTCTACCTCCACAGCCATGACCCCCCTATCATCCACAGGGACCTCAAGTGCGACAACATCTTCATTAACGGGAATCAAGGTGAGGTCAAGATCGGTGATCTTGGCCTCGCTGCCATACTCCGGAAATCACATGCTATCCATTGTGTAGGTATGATGATCACCATAGGCACCGATTATAAACTATAAGGATTTTTTATGATGTGTATCAATTTCATATGACTTTTTTTGTTTTTTTCTATCTCACAGGCACACCAGAATTTATGGCCCCGGAGGTTTACGAGGAGGAATACAATGAATTAGTCGACATATACTCATTTGGGATGTGTGTCTTGGAGATGGTCACTTTTGAATACCCATACAGTGAATGCACCCACCCTGTGCAGATATACAAGAAAGTCATCTCTGTAAGGAACCTCAACTTTCGGAACTAGTTCTAGCACTTGTTATGCGCTTTAGCTTCTCGTTATGATAATAATCTCAGCGAGGATAGCATTTGTGTTGTCGCTAGGGGACGAAACCCGAAGCATTGTATAGAGTGAGGGATACTGAGGTTAAGCAATTTGTTGAAAAATGCCTTGCCACAGCATCCAAGAGGCTTTCTGCAAGGGAGCTGCTCGAGGATCCCTTTTTACAAGTTGATGATCTTGGTTCGACTTATGATGATGGAGACATTGGCGCCATGGGTCATATTCTGAGGCAACCTTCCCTTGAACTTATTCAAAGTAATGGCTCCTTCTTTACCAATGAGTTCTCGAACAGTTTCCATCACCAAAAAGAATTGATGAATGGCTGGGACTATGATGCCGCCAATGTGCAAGTGCGTGAAAATGAGCTGTTCAATAGCTACAAAGATGAGCAACCTTCGAATGTGGACATCACTATTAAGGGTAAGAGAAGGGAAGACGGGAACATCTTTCTGAGGCTAAGGATTTCAGACAAAGATGGTAATACTGATTTAAGAAATTACTTTGTCATATCGATTCTTTCATGTGGTAAATAGGAAACCGACATCTTGCTTCTTTTTCATTTTGCAGACTGTGTACGAAATATATATTTTGTCTTTGACGTTGAAGCTGATACTGCATTGAGTGTCGCCATGGAGATGGTAACAGAATTAGATATAATTGATTATGATGTGACAAGGATAGCAGATATGATCGATGAAGAGGTGGCTTCTTTGGTACCAGAATGGCAGCCAGGTCCAGGAATAGAAGAAATTTCAGGATTTCCGACAACTACCTTCTGCCAGATTTGTGCCTCCAATGTTTCATCGTGCGTTTCGCTTCTAGACTATCACTCGTTGAAAAATCCATGCCACGCTAACATGAAATCGGTTGACTGCTGCCACTTTGAGTGTGCTGAAATGCATGGCCGATTTGAGGAGATAACATACCAAGTTGAGGAAACTGAGCTTTGTGTGACTGAGGAAGCACCTATGCTATCGACAAGCCAATCAGATGGACCTGATGTTGGCTCTCTAGCATCGAGGTCTAATCACTCTGACGAAGAGTGTGAACAATTGGACCCGACAGTGAAGGATGAAAAGATTACATACGTTGATGACTACAAAAGAAGAGACTCGAGTCAATCTTCGGACCAATTATGCTCCGGATCTCACCAGCAACGGTGTGCTGATTTAAGTCACCAGTTTACAAAACCCGGTAAACTCGATCATTATGAAAATGAGATCAGACAGGACCAGAGATGGCTCGAGGCAAGCAACCAAATGGAGCCACAAGAACAAAGCCATCAACAGTTAGGAGGATCGGAAAGAGAATTGCATCCATCCCCAGAGTCTGGCAATGGGGAAAGAAGCAAACAAAATGGATTTTCAGGTTCCTCGCTTCTTAAACCTTTACATTGTCCAGATGAAAACTTGCCGATGAAGTCCTTCCATTTGGGGAAACATAATTCGTTCCATATCCCTCGAAGTGACACAAACAAGGCCACCATGATTAAGATGGTTCCTGCTGATGTAACTTCAGGGTTTCACTCGAGAAACCGCACCAATTTGGAATCACCAAGGGATAGAAATTGCGAGGTGAACTCCACAGGCTGCACTGAGCTTTTTTTCGCAGCAAAGAACTTTTATGCTGGAGCCATCATGCCAAGTGCCCTCACCAGAACTAAGTCGCTCCCTGTTGATGCCGTGGATGCTTAGTATGTATCACTATTTGTAACATCCACACTGACAGATTGTATATTCCTTAAGCTGAACTTTCAGCTGCTCACCTGCAACTATCTTGCAGAATTGGAGAGCTGAAGTGAGATGTCCTGTTGTTTGTGTATTCTTTCATGAGTCTATGTAACTTTATTGATGCGAGAGGACAATCGAAGATTGTAATCTTTAGGAAGGCATACTGCAATATACTAACTTATGTAACATCATAAGATTTGCCCAAGGGCATGAGAAACATTCAACTGAGTTTATTGATTCTGTTCATTTTCATGGTCCTACCACAGCCATGCTGAGCTCAATGTTGACTCTTTTGCCGTTCTGTTCTACTCCAAATAGCTTAACTGGACCTAATCTTCATTCATATTATATCTCCAGCTATTGTTAAGTCCATAATTGTTGTTGAAAGCTGATCAGGGAACCATCTGACTGATCAAAGAATCAGCCAATTACTGAAACTAGGATTTGAATGAATTCCCAGTACTTTCAGTGAAATCCATCCAGTATTCTCTGTGGACTGCTGCCAACATTGAATTGAACAGTTCATCGACCCTCTCTACAGGAGATCGAAGCTGGCCTTCATTGACTGGAACAGGTCAGCCAATTAATGGCCAGTCAAGAGGTAGAAAAGTAAGAAACTCTTGAGAACTGCATCAGTCCCCTGTCATCCTTGCTGTCTCTCTCAGTATGTCTGCAGTTATCATCACATTGCTATCTCCTTTCCAACTCATGCAAGTTCCAGTTTAGCCCTCATCTACAGCTGTTCAGGAACGAAGCTGTCGAAGAAAGTCTTAAACAATGTGATGCTGCACAGAGATAAGGAAATGGATGGAAAGTGATAGTTAAAAAGGTTCGCAGTTGAATGAGACGAAAGTGACAAGAACTTTCAGAAGTGGGCTTTGTGATATGGTGATAAGCATCAATTTATGCTGGGGTGGATAGCAGAGAAGAAAGGTAGGTTTCATGGAATCTCTGTCATAAATATTGAGAGAGGAGGGGAGAGGGAACAAAGAGCACTTGCTCTTGCCTGCTTGCATCCAATCATAACATGTGTTCCATCAAGGCTGCTGCATCAAAAGCCAATCCATCTTGTTCACTGATCACATGTCTTGATGTGTAGGCACATATACTATATCATCATCAAACACTCTCTTATAGTCTTTCTGATCTCACCACCTCTTTAGAATCTAACTCATGAAGGTGCCAGCGTTAGCCTAGTAAAGTCTTCAGCTTTTGTTAGTAGTACAGCACCGTACAAAGGGCATCTGCTCTCAATTAATGGAGCTCAAATCTTCACGGGCTTGTAGGTTTCAATCAAAGATGTTAGTGATGATATGTAAACGTATAACTCTATGATACTTGAGACTGATGCTTCAACTAAACAAGTTATTAGATTAATCTTCTTCAGTTGCATCTCCTGCAGCAATAACAGAGCTCTCATTCGAAAACTACCTGGTGATGACACAGTTCATGATATACTCAGATGTGCATGCTTATATGTGTTGTCCAAGTTCAGACAGGCAGATCAAAAAATATCTTTTGTCAGTTCTGATAGAAAAATCAACATGAATTAGGTCATGTAAGTTTATGCACAGAGTTGATGGAAGGTTTAGGCCGCATACATCACAGCAACTATGTTTTCTCTGTCGAGGAAGGAAAGATGAGATCATGAGCTTATGAGTGGAAAGCTCAGCAATGAAAAAAAAAATGCTACTCTCACTTTTTGGATTGGTTAGGTTAGGTAGGGTGGGGTTAGCTTGTGCTATTCTTCCTTCCAATTTATGGCTTGGCCAAGAGTTAGGTAATCTAGAGAAGCACTGTTCATGTGTTCCCATCAAACTCTGGAAGAAAGAGACCGAGCAGTGAGGTTGTCTGATCTAAGAAGAGAAGGCCTTAACTGTGATAGTGAGTTTGCCCAATTGCTTTGGCATTAACTAACCACAGTAGTTGCACATTGGAACTATTCTAACATAGAAACCACAGAGTATTTGCAGGTTCACAGCTCAAAGGAAGAAGATGAAGATGCTGCATCCTTTCTTAAACTCTAGGTTTGAAATTATAATCAAGATTAACTAGAGCAAGAAGAATGCAGAAAATTTAGCAAGCTCAGTCCTAGTTCTAATCCATATCATTTGTCAAAAGGTGGTTGTTCATTGGATAATGACACCACTAGTTTGGTCAAAGTTAAGTATCAGGATTCGACGTCAGTTCGATGACTCCACGCACCAAACTTTACAAGATGAGGAAGGAAACAGTTCGATCGGCATCGGTCACGCAAGCTTTCTTCTCCAACTTTATTTTTACCCAAAAGCTTCTTTTTACTCTGTATGCATGGATCATGTGCAAAATTGATGCAGCATAAACTAATCTTTCTGAAGGATTTGGTCACAGAATTTTCTTTGATGCTCAGTGCCAATCACCTACATGAATTATGCTAACCAAAGATCATATATTGCCAGACCACTAATTCATCCAAGTGTCCATAACAATGACACAGTTTGCTACTCATCAGATCATTCTTCGGTAGGTGGAGGTAGGGAAAAACCTGCTACTTCCAGGCCATACATTCACTTGCACTGATGAATTCAATATTCAACTAGAAGGTCTAAGATAATTGCAAACTAATGAATCACTATTGCAAATGAGTCAGAAGTTTATGAACATCATATACATGTGCAGGAGATTTAGTTGTTTGCAAATTTAGACCTGTGATGCTGTAAAAGTTCTTCTGCAGCACTTGAGGTCCTATGCTGCAAACAGAGCCTATGAAGGACTGGCTCAAACTTAGCATGTCCAACCCAACTCAATCATTGTGCTGGGTAGGGTTGCATCTTGTGGAACTTGGGCTGTGTTTGGATTGACAGGTCTAACATTAGCTTGAACCAAGCTGAACTTTTGCAGTAACAATGGTTATAACAGCAAATAAGATCTGCTTCTCATTGCCTCAAGAACTAGCAAATCTACTGCATAATATGATATGCCATTTACCTCTTTTTTGTGTTTATAGTGCATGATGAAGGAAGTATTGTGAAAGCTAACATTCTTTTTATCTCATCATAATCATTCAGTGATGAGTAAGTGGATGCAGCTGGCTATTCCATCTAGCTAGTGTTGGAGCACTCCATCCATTAGAATCTGGAGACACAACACAAGAACCCTCAGTCTGATCTGGGAAGCTTGCAAGTTATATTCTTGTTGCAGTCATGCATGTTTTGCTACTTGGTTTGTCATGACACCAACACACCTTGAATCATGTAGGTCTAATCCACATATCTAGGATGTGTTTTAGCTGCAGTTACCTCATCACCATCAATCTAATCCTGAAGGTGATGCTGCAATGAGAGAAGGTATGGTAACAAATATACATCTCCATATTTACATTCATGATTGATGCAGCACAGATTTTACCATCTTGGTTTTCTATCTGTATGAGTTCCACATGCATCTTAATTTTCTTGTTCTGAGTTAAATATGGAGATGTATCAATATGAAGTCCATAAATAACAATGTAATGAATCAATATGGAGTCCATAAAGCTCATAAAACAATGTAAAACAAGTAATATAATAAAAAAAATTCAATGAAATTATGTAAATCCCATAAATAACATTGAAATATAAAAAAAAATTAGGACAGCATATAATCAAACCACTAATCCGAATCCCTCTATTAAGATGAGGATACTAATCAGGCTGCTAAATGCAGCTCTATTCAGATAATATTGTTATGTGGCTAGAGATACTTTGTTCAGCAATATCATGGTTGACACTCATAAGGTTCCCACACTAGTAGTGCTGATGAATTCATCAATGACATAAGTCTAATATGGTAGATAGAATGCACTATTAGAAGTAAAGTGGAAACAGAAAAGGAATGGATGAAATGTGGTGAGATCCTCCTACTCATCTCCTTGCAAAAAAGGAGCTTTCATACTACCATCCATGACAGAAAAAAGAGATGGAGCAATAAAAGCATAGGTGGGGGCTTGTGAGTGCCAGGCTTGATATGCTAAAAGAATCACCTTTTCCTTTCAATTATTTGTCCCAAGTGAAGCATATCTTGAAACATATTGAAATGAGGGGAAAAAAAGTGTTGCAAGAGATCAAAGATGAGAATCTTTTCAGTGGCTCGATTGAAAGTAATAATAGTGGAGAGTGGCCCAACCTATGTTGCATGAAGCTGACAGCACATTGCCCTCCACAGTCCAAAGCAGTAGAGGTAATGACTGCATCAACAATGCCACAATATAACCCACTCAACCTCTTAAGGTTTCAACCATTTGCTTGTGTTAATATTATCAGAACCAACTCCATCAACAGAGGAGACTTAAACCCAAAGTTGCCTACAAGCTTGCAGAGATTATTTCCTTGTGCTCTGTTTTAGCCAAGAACAGCAGTCATGAGAAGGTTCCGTGTGTGGGATATTATATTGCATAACATCACAGCTTTGTCTCAAGTACAACAATGCTGTCATTAATCTGCGTTGCAGCTCATGTTTTGAAGGCAATCATGTAGGAGGTAACATGGACATCAATAATGGAGAAGCTCTTCCAGCATATTCCCATGGTCAAAGCGCACACAGCCATGGGAGGAGCCATGTGTGAGAATTTATAGTGCAGGACACCACCAGCTTTGTCTGGTATCGATCACTGTGTGACTTGGCTTGACGATGAACGTGTGTTGTTCAACTGCATCTGTGACACGGAGAATGAGAGCATGGAGACATGATGTGGAGTAAAAGAATATGATCTGCTGCACACACAAACATCTCATCGATCGAACGCCTTCTCCGCCTTTCTTCTTCCTTTGGTGGCAGAGGGCATCAGAATTCGTGCTCGTCAGATCCCGCACAACCATGCAGTTCGGAAACAAGAGAACCGCCCATCACTGCAGCAGCGTCCACCATGACCGGACGCGTGTTGCAGTGACGGCAGGCGTGGGTCGATGTTGGGATACGAATACGAGGTGGCGTCGCAGTGAGATGGAGGAGAGGGGAGGCAGCCGTCGTCGGGACAAGTAAAAAAGAGTTTGAAGGGAGGGGAAAAGGCGAGCCAAGAGAGAGAGAGAGAGAGAGAGAGAGAGAGAGAGAGAGAGAGAGAGAGAGGAGCTCCAGTTACAACGCCCCCACCACTGGGAAGAAGAAGACGACGACAGTGAACAATATATTAGCGCATTCGACACTTGAGAGAGGGAGAGGGAGAGAGAGAGAGAGAGAGACGCATGCGCCTCTTTTCTGGTCGTCAGCGCTGCTTCACACTACTCCACTTCACGGACGGAGAGAGAAGGAAGACAATTAGTCACATCAGTCATCAGGAAGCAGAGGAGAGAGATCGAAGACAGACAATGGTAGAAAAGAGAGGAGTAGAAATGGCGGTGAGAGTTTGAAAACGGTCAAATTAAGAGATCAGAGAGAGTGAGAGAGAGAGAGAGAGAGAGAGAGATGGCGGCGGACGTTAGCTCGAGGCGGTGGGTGGTGTGGCTGCTGCTGACCATGGCGCTCTGCTTATCGTGCGCCGAGGCCGGGAGAGGGCAGGTGCCGTCGAAGCGGAGGCTGGAGGTGCAGCGCCACCTCAGGAGGCTCAACAAGCGGGCCGTCAGGAGCATCAAGGTCGCTCCTTTCTCCCTTCTTTCATGCGTTACTTTCCTTTCCTTCCACATTTAAGTTGCTTGGAGAACAACAATGCCCGAGAAGCTCGATCTTGGCTGCTCATCCAAGGAATTCTGTGTTTTTTCTCTTAATTTTAATGGCAAATCTAACACCTTGGGAGCAATGCAACATCAATTTCACTTCAAGAGTCCCGTTCTGTAACTAAATTTTCTTCAGATGCATGATAAATCTCAGCTTTTTTAGGTTTTCTTGTCATTCTTGCATGGTATGGCTTCTTCTTCCTCCTCCTCTTCTTGCAACGTGTTCATTCCCTTTTCAGTTGGCCACTGAACACTGGAATGGTGATCGCTGTTGTCAGGAAAACTAAAATTGATCTGAAATCACATGCAGAGCCCAGATGGAGATATCATAGATTGTGTGCATATCTCTCACCAGCCAGCCTTTGATCACCCTTCCCTCAAGAACCACACAATCCAGGTCTCTCTCTCTCTCTCTCTCTCTCTCTCTCTCTCTCTCTCTTTTGCTCCCCAATTTAGCCTCTCTCAGCTCATGCTTCTGAAGCCAAGTTCATCAGATTAGGCCAGCTTTTCACCCAGAAGGCCTGCAGTTTGGTGAGAGCAAGGTTGCCTCACAGAAGAGAACTCCTCCTCTGTCTCAGCCGTGGCATCAGCATGGGAGATGCCCTAAGAACACCATCCCCATCAGGAGGACAAGGAGGAAGGATGTGATGAGGGCCAGCTCCATCAGGAAGTATGGGAGGAAGAAGCACAAGAGCATCCCAAATCCACTGTCTGTTGACCCTGACCTTCTCAGTGAGAGTGGCCATCAGGTACAGTGGGTGAAGAAGAGGGAGAAACACTGGTTCTGTTACTACTACCACCATTGTTGCTTCCTAGCTTTCACAACCCCTTTCTCATCTGCTCTCTTTTGGGTCTTTGTGAGTAGCATGCAATTGGTTATGTAGAGGGGGATACATACTATGGAGCCAAGGCCACCATTAATGTGTGGGAACCCAAGATTCAGCAGGCAAATGAATTCAGTCTCTCTCAGCTCTGGATCCTGGGGGGCTCCTTTGGGGAGGACCTCAACAGCATTGAAGCTGGTTGGCAGGTGTTCTTCTGTTGTACTTCCATTAAACATGCAGTAAATTTTGACTCTGTGCAACTCAAAAAACACATCCTCAGGCACTAATTTCTCTTGGCATGCTAAAAATCAGGTGAGTCCAGATCTGTATGGGGATAATAACACAAGATTGTTCACTTACTGGACTGTAAGTTGCCATTGTTCTTGCTACTTCCTCATCCTACCTCATAAGATTGTGCTTCTTAGTACTGCTTTTGCAGTAAGATAGCTGCTAATATATGTTTCCTCTGTCAAACTTCAGAGTGATTCTTATCAAGCAACAGGCTGCTACAACTTGCTCTGCTCTGGGTTCATTCAAATCAGCAGTGAGATTGCAATGGGTGCCACAATCTATCCCATTTCTAGATATGGAGGTTCCCAATATGATATCAGTATACTTGTTTGGAAGGTGAAGACAAAACTCATGCAATTGATGCAGAAAGCAGCAGAGAATTGCTGCAGCCTTTTGTGCCTTTAGGTTCACTAGTCCTGTTAGTAATGGCAAGGGTTTTTATGATTTGGGCAGGATCCAAGGGAAGGGCATTGGTGGATGCAGTTTGGGAATGACTATGTGCTAGGTTACTGGCCTTCTTTCCTCTTCTCCTACCTTGCAGACAGTGCCTCCATGATAGAGTGGGGAGGAGAGGTTGTGAACTCGGAACCAGATGGTGAGCACACCTCCACTGCCATGGGCAGTGGCCACTTTCCTGGAGAAGGATTTGGCAAGGCCAGCTACTTCAGGAACATCCAGATAGTAGATGACTCCAACAAGCTGAGGACACCCACAGGGGTTGGCACCTTTACTGAGCAATCCAGCTGCTATGATGTGCAGATTGGCAATGGTGGTCAGTGGGGGCACTACTTCTACTATGGAGGTCCTGGTAGGAACTCCAATTGTCCATAGGAACTCCTCTCTGTTTTCCTCCTTCCTTAACTCATAGAAGGTTGTTGTGCAAATGCTTGATGCTTCTCTTGATCAGTGTTTTAGCTCCCTGTGTTTCTTATCCTTCTTTCCATGTAAGTGTGGAGAGACAGAGAGAGAGAGAGAGGTGAGGTTTCTTGAGAGGAACAAGCTTATGGGCTTGTGGTAGTCTTCTTCTTGTCATCTGTTTCTTTTGTTGGATTTGTAATTTTCTCCTCTGAGTCCCTTGTTCAGTTCTGTGATGACAGTGAATGGACCTGTGTGTGCATTGATTTGTTAAAGGAGGACCTCAAGCACATTGGAATTTTGCTATTGGCAGCATGGAGATTGGGACCCCAATGCAAACAATTGTGAGATGATATGGTGGTGGATAGTTGTAAAGGAAGACACCATGGAATAAAGATCTTTGGAGCTTTGGAGAGATGCTGTGCATGTGAAGTAGCTGACACAGCTTCATACTGCAACACCATCTTTACTGCAGTAAATTGGAGTCACTCTGATGGCTTCCTTCATCTCCTTTGCTCCCCCACCACCCAACTCTTTTATCCTTTTGTTCCATAGCTAGCTTTGATGGAGAAAATTTGATTCAAACTCTGAACTAAAGAGAGAACAAAGGAATTAATAACTCTCAAATCAAAAAGATTCTGTGGAAATGGAGAAGATGGTGGATCAGAAATCAATCATGGTGTGACCCAAGTCTTGATGGCAGTAAGAAGAAAAAGTTGGCAGAGGATTGCTGTGTTCTTCTTCAGCCATCAGCACTTGAATGATTGCATCCAAGAAGCTCTCCACAGAAGCTTGTCAGTGAAAGTGGCATGCCAATTGAACCCAGTATGTTGTTCATGTTCTTGCATGAGTTGAGAATATCTACTGACCTCTCATGTTTTCCATTGCTGTGAACTGTTGCCTAATGGATCCATCCTATGTTCTTTGTATGCAGGAGCATAATAGGAATCAGAGCCAAGTAATTGATCAGAACAAAGGCCTAAAAAACATAAACATTGACCTTGATGTGAGTGAGCTTAAGAAACACAAACAGACAATTATGGTGTCACTCATGCATCTCAAATTAGAGAAGAAAAGCCAAGAATTTAGCATACAAGCAGCAACTGATCTACATGTATCCACATTCTTGTTCTTTTAGAGAATTTATATTCTTGACCCAATTCAACTTGAAAGAACAAAAAGCTTCTACTAATGCCAAAGTAGTATCAAAGCTGCTTGCAATGGATGCTGGCATAGTCATTGGCCTAAAACAAATCCAGACTACTGTAACTCAGAAACAAAATGAATGTAGAACTGTGTCTGAATCTGCAGCTTGGCTTGAGTTCCATGAATCTGCTCCAACCTGCTCAAGTATTGGACAAAGGGAAGATGAGACAACTGCACCTGACTGTGTTATGCTGCTGAAAAGATGATAGAGGCAACAACACATGGAAATGCATATAAAACCTATCTGAAAGCCTTCCACAAAGCAAAGAAAGTAAAATATGCTTTAAGACTCTACTGTTGCCGCACAATGCAATGATTTGCCCCAAAAGATAACACAATACAATGAGTAGCATCAAAAGATGCTTTAGG
The DNA here is from genome assembly GCA_029747655.1 of Ensete ventricosum. Classification (NCBI taxonomy): domain Eukaryota; kingdom Viridiplantae; phylum Streptophyta; class Magnoliopsida; order Zingiberales; family Musaceae; genus Ensete; species Ensete ventricosum. The sequence goes on along the minus strand of JAQQAF010000009.1, from coordinate 9,831,337 downwards.
AAAGAAAAGAAAAGGTTAAAGAAGAAACAGCTTCATTAAGATTTAAAGTTGATGCCTTTGTAAAACCTGTCTTCACCAATTGTCAAATCTTCAAAAAGACTAATCTAGTTATAATTTGACTGGATGCGATTATTAATCAATTGTCTTATTGAAACTGAATTATAAACCTAAAATATTTTAGTAATACATTTATCAAATTTAAATTAAGGTACTGTAAATCGATAAATTAGTCCTTATTAGTATCCATGCATATCTCTTGCAAGTAACATAACACATTGTATCAAAGCAGATGAGCTTCTCTTACTTTCTTTTTCTCTCTCTTCAGTTATATGTTTTAACTGTTGCTGATGATTCATATATTCTTACTGAAAAATATTATTGAAGTTTAGTTCAGCTCTATATGGTTTGACTATAAATAAATAAAAATAATGAAGTATCATCGAAGTGACGTTGAGTCATGTTAGCCAGAATCAGTTATGGGTAGGGTGAATCTTATCGAGTTGATTATGAGTAGATTGAGTGATTTTTATTTTCAGTTGAGATTGAGTCAGTTATTATTTTCAGTTAGAAGTTTATTAAGAGTCAAAGATTAGTGGGGCTCTTGGTAGAGCCCTATAAATAAGATTGTAACTCTTTTATGGAGATCAATCAATGAGAAGTATTAATTTTAGCCATAAGGCAAAACCCTAGGAGGCAGATCCCCACAAAGTGATCTAGGAGGCCCGATCCCCTCAAAGAGATCGTTTATCCCCTTTTCCACCCTCTTCCTCCACGATAGAACCCTAGAACTCTAGGGTTCTATCAGATGTGATGTGCTTGGTTGGGTCAACACAATCATCAAATGCCTCCAAGGTTGGGAGTCGAAAGTTAGCGGGCATAGACTCTTTTTGGATCTTTCGAATGAATGGTGACTCACCAAAATTGAGTTCGGTCAAGTCTTCTCTCCTAGATAGTTGAAACTCTCGATCCATGTGCTCAAAGCACTGGTCCATCTGTTGTAATTATGCCCGAAGGGTGTCTTTTGTTTAGTTTGCATACTACACCTCAACTCGAGCAAGGCAACCTAAGAATGGTGAGGTCCATTGAACTCTATAGTCGGGGATCATAGTGCCCCCCTATCGAGGGCTCAACAGGCCTCGGGCATTCTTGGAGGGGTCAATGCCACATCAGGTTGGGGAATCTCAATGAATGTCGATAGTGTTACGGACTATGATGGGGCTGAAGGCACCACTAAGTGGACCAACTAAGGCAGAAGCAAGGCAACGAGCTGTATTATTCTCATCAACATCTACATTTATTGAGTTAGATTTAGGAAGACCTTAACAAAGATGAGTATGTGGGTCAAGGTTATCATTGGAGGAGAGGCTTGGGTTATTGAACATATACTAGTACGTCATTAGAGTCTAACATAAGATGTTGCCCTTATGAGTGAAGATATTGTGAGTTGGGATGGAGCCTCTTCTACTAATTTAGTAGGTCGATGGATTGATGTTCTTGTAACATGGCTCTCCTTTTATCATCAAAATATTAGAAAAAATATCATTAATGTTTAAGTCAATATAATATAACTTAGCTACATGTGAGTAGGAACTATGTTGTGCTACTGATGTAACGCTAGAGGTATTGTGAAAGTCGATGTGGGTGTGTTTATGTGCTTAGGTAACGACTAGCACAAAGATCAAGATTAAAATATTTTTAAAATCGATCCCTTCGATACCCAAGTTAACCTCGACATAAGATATAAATGATAAAAATATGATCAAGCTCCATTCATATATTGGAGATATGCTTTTATACCCAATAAATATGAAGTGGAATATTTCAAAAAAATATTGACTGAGGGTATAACCAGTAACAACCTCTTTTAGTACATGGCAAAAAAGAAGGGGAAGAAGTGCATGACCGCTTGCTTTGAACTTTGTCCTCCTCTCTGTTAATTTTTAACTATCACATATAGTTCATATAAAATAATAATTAATCGATAATATTTCCTTCGTCATATACAAACAGTGAAAAGTGAAAACTAGTGGCACGCATGATGATGATCTTTAGATGGTAGTAGCATACATCCGTTGGCACTGAGTTCTTTCTTTCACTTATCCACACTATCCAACCATTACAGATACCAAATGTGTTTTTTTTTGTGTGTGTGTGTAATCCTCACTGTGGCTGCATGCATGTGGAAATATAAGAACAAATCCCTACTACCAGCCTTCAAAGTGTTCTTAGGACAAGATTACTCATTGTAATGGCACCAAAGAAGAAAATGATTTGAGGTGACTTTTTTTTTTTCAATTTTGAAGCAATCCAAAATAAATATTTTATTTCACACCACTTCTTCGTTACTATTAGAACTATTTCAGATTTAACCCATAATGGGCTTTAGTGAGACCAGAAAATAAGAGATCCAGGAAAGGAATGAAGACAAAGACAGGAAAAGACTATTCTCAATCATTCATATCTCAGGTTAGATCAGTTTGCAGTGGATTATTACTGTGATCTCTTGGGAAAGTTTTGGATATTGTGCTTAGTAATATAGTCATTGTATCCCTGTGATTCTCTTATGGTTGTTGCTTTGGTTTGGGTAAGAAGTCTTAAGATCTGTATATTCATTATTTTGATAGTGGATTTTCTTTAGCTTGTCTCGTGATTTTTACCTTTCGAGTTGAAGAGGTTTTCCATGTAAATCTTGATGTTCATTTGATTATGATTTATGTTTGATTCTGATGTGTGTAACGGTCTGCTAGTATTTGTTCGTATATAAAGTTTATTCCTGTTTTATTCTCATCAACTAGTATCAGAGCAGGGTTTTAGTGACATTTAATCTTTTGTATTTGAATATTGAGGCTGATAATGTTTCTCATATGATTAGTTTAAATGAAAACAATTGAATGATATGGAAACTAAAAATGGAAGATCTATTATATTGTAAAGATTTATATGGACCTTTGCAAGGGGATAGTGCAAAGCCCACAACTATGACAGATGATGAGTGAAAGAGGTTAAATCGAAAAATTATTGACTTTATTCGTCAGTGGCTTGATGATAGTGTCTTTCACCATATTTCTACTGAAAGTTCTGCTTACTCTCTTTGAAAAAAATTAGGTCTTTAGGAAAGAAAAATAGTTGGCAACAAAGCTTTCTTGATTAGAAAACTTGTGAACTTAAAATATAAAGAGGGTACTTCTATTCCTGAGAATTTGAATAAAATACAGAGTATTACTAATAAGTTATCATCTATGAAAATACCTCTTGATAATGAGTTACAAGCATTGTTACTTCTCGTTCTTTGTCAAAAAGTTGGGAGACATTGGTGGTTTCCCTTAGTAATTCTACACCGGATGGTATTATCATCATGAGTCAAGTAACAAGCAGTTTGTTGAATGAGGAGTTGAGGAGAAAAAATTCAACAACTTCTCAGATTGATTCATAGACACTTGTCTTAGAGAACAAAGGAATATCAAAGTCAAAGAATAGAAGTGGTTCACACATAGATAAAAGCAAGTCAAGATCAAGGAAAGATATTATTTGCTACAATTGTGGTGAGAAATAACATTACAAGAATTAGTGCAAGCAACCTAAGAATAACAAGAAAAAGGGAAAAGAAGTTGAGCATACAGAGTTAAAAGAGATTATCACAGCTAAAGCGCAAGGTAGTGATTATTTGATTTTGTCTACTTCTGATGATATTTTTTCTTATGTGTGCCAGGATCTCGAGTGGATAATTGACACAGATGCTTCTTATCATGCTATACCACGGAGGAAGTTCTTTGCTACTTACAAGTCTAAAAATTTTGGTATTATCAAGATGACAAACTATGGCGCAACAGACATCATTGGCATGAGAGATATCTATATAAAGACTAACCTTGGCTACAAGTTGGTGCTTAAGGATGTGAAACATATGGTTGACTTAAGACTAAATTTAATTTCAGTTGGAAGGCTGGATAATGAAGACTTCGATGTCAGATTTCACAAAGGCAGTGGAAGCTCAGTAAAGATTCTCTTATTGTAGCTAATAGGAAGAAATGTCATACATTATATAGATTGCAGGCTAAAGCTTATGGTGAGCAGTTGAATGCTACAGAGAAATACTTTAGCATTGAGTTATGGCATAGGCGATTGGGACACATGAGCGAGAAAAGGCTGCAAGAACTTTCCAAGAGAGAGGTATTGCCAGACCTCAGATGTACACGTTTGAACCCTTATATTAATTGTTTTGCTAGTAAACAACATATAATTTCCTTTGTTAGTCCTGCTTTATCTAAAAAAATACATACCTTAGACCGTGTCTATACAGATATGTGTGATCCTTTGAAGCGAAAAATTCCTGGTGGATCTATTAATGTTCCTAGTATCAGTGGTGCACTTTATTTTGTTACTTTTATAGATGACTTTTTCATGAAAGTTTAGGCCTATACTTTAAAGACCAAAGATCAGGTTATTAATGTCTTCAATGAGTTTCATGTCAGAGTTTAAAGGGAGACATAAAGACAATTGAAATGCATAAGATCATATAATGGTGATGAGTACATATGATTGTTCAATGATTATTGTATGTCACATGACATCCAACATAAGTCGACAGTTCCTGGTATGCCTCAGCATAATACAACTATAAAGAGGATGAACGACATTATCATGGAAAAGATCAGATGTATAATTTCACAGGCCAAGCTACCCAAAAGGTTTTGGGATGAGGCTTTGAGGACTGCAGTTGGTGTAATCAATTTATCACCATATACAGCTCTAGATGGTGATGTTGCAGAGCATATATGGTTAGGGAAAAATGTCTCATATAGGCATTTAAGAGTATTTGGTTATCGTGTATTTGTATATGTTTCAGACAATGAGAGGTCCAAGCTGGATGGTAAGACAAAAAATTATATTTTCCTTGATTACTCACATGATCAGTTTGGTTACAGGCTTTGGGATCCAGAAAAGTAGAATGTGTTCAGAAGTAGAGATATTATCTTCTTTGAGGATCAAATCATTGAGGATTTGAAGAAGGAGGCACCAACTAGGACTTCTGCAGAAGGATTTGTAGATTGTAACTCAGTTATTCCTCCAGTATATCAGGGTGATGGGGGAGATGTGCATGAAAATGGTGTAGAGCCAGATGTTGATCTACCTATAGGATATGTTGAGCAGGAAGAAGAAAGAGAGCAAGTTCCCACAGAACCTCAGTTAAGAAAATATTCTAGACCACATCAACCTTCCAGAATATACTTTACAGATGAGTATGCGATGCTTACTAATGTAAGTGAATCAGAGAGTTACCAGGAAGCAGTTGAAAGTAAGCAAAAAAAGAAATGGTTTATTGCTATACAGGAAGAGATGAATTATCTACAGAAGAACCACACATATGATTTGGTGCAACTACCATAGAGAAGTAAAGCCTTGAAGAATAAGTGAGTTTTCAGGTTGAAGAATCAAGAATATTGTTATCAACCAAAGTATAAAGCTAGATTGGTTGTGAAAGGCTTTGGTCAAAAGAAATGTATTGACTTTGAAGAGATTTTTTCTCCTATAGTTAAAATGTCTTCTATTCGTGTTGCTCTCAGAATTGCTACTAACCTATACTTGGAGATTGAGCAGTTAGATGTGAAAACAACTTTCCTTCATGGTGATTTAGAGGAAAAAATTTATATGAAGCAACTAGAAGGCTTCAAAGTCAAAGGTAAAGAAAATCTTATCTACAAGTTGAAGAAGAGCTTGTATGGGCTGAAGCAAGCTCCAAGAGAGTGGTATAAAAAGTTTAATTTATTTATGATTGAAAATGAATGCAAAAGAATAGCTTCATATCATTGTGTGTATATCAAATGGTTTAGTAAGGATTTTATTATTTTCTTACTTTATATTGATGACATGCTTATCCTTGGGAAAGATATGTCTATGATTGATAGGTTGAAGAAGGAACTGAGTGAGTTTTTTACAATAAAAGACATGGGGCTAGCAAAACAAATATTGGGCATATAGATTTCTTGTGACAGAAGAAAGAGAAAGATTTGGTTGTCACATGAGAAATACATTAAGAAGGTATTGGATAGGTTCAGCATGAGTAATGCAAAGCTAGTTGGTTCTCCTATTGCAGGTCACTTCAAGTTGTGCTCAGAGCAGAGTTCGTCAAGTGATGAGGAGAAGGAGAAAATGTAAAAGGTTCCTTATGCTTCAGCAGTTGAAAGTTTAATATACGCGATGGTATGTACGAGGCCAGACATCGTATATGCAGTGGGTATTGCTAGCAGATTTCTTGCAAATCCAGGTAAAGAGCATTGGACAACAGTGAAATAGATTTTTAGATATCTCAGAGAAAGTTCTAAAGTTTGTCTAAGCTTTGAAGGTGGACCACATGTGTTGACAGGTTACACAGATGCAGATATGGCAAGAGATATTGACACAAGAAAGTCCACATTAGATTTTGTACTTAATTTTGCGGGGGGAGCTATGTCATAATAGTCCAGATTGCAAAGGTGTATTTCTCTCTCCACCACAGAAACAGAATATATTGCTGCTACAGAGATTTGTAAAAAAATATTATGAATGAAAGGATTCTTACAAAAATTGGGACTGAAACAATAAAACTATGTGGTGTATTGTGACAGTCAGAGTGTCATCCATTTGTACAAAAACCTAAAATTTCATTCCAAGTCAAAGCATATAGATGTTAGATATCACCGGATCAGAAATATGTTTGAAGAGAAGTAGTTACAGCTTCAGAAAATTCACACAGATGATAATTGGGCAGACATGTTGACAAAGGCTTTACCGAAAGAGAGACATGTGATATGTCGACAACTGGTCGATATAGTTTCACATTAAGGAGTCATGAAACAGCCTCCCTTATGGGCTAAAGGGGGAGGTTATTGGACAGATGAGCATATAACCCAGATTCAGTCCATAATGGGCTTTAGTGAAGCCCACAATCTAGAACTTCACTTATATTAACATAAATCCTAGATTAGGTGCTTAGGATTAAGATTAAGAGGGCAACGATGGTTAAAAACGTAGGAGAGAGAAAGAAGACTACAGATTGATAATAAAAGTCAGAAAATAAGAGATCTAATAAAGGGAAGAAAGCAATCACATGAGAAGACTATTCTTAATCATTCATATCTCAGGTTAGATCAGTTTGTAGTGAATTCTTACTGTGATCTCTTGGGAAGATTTTGAATATTATGCTTAGTAATATAATCATTTCTCTTGTAGATGTTGCTTTGGTTTGGATAAGAAACCTTAAGATATGTATATTCATTATTTTGAGATATGTATATTCATTATTTTGATAGTAGATTTTCTCTTATTTATTCTATAATTTTTACCCTTAAGTAATTTTTTATATAAATCTTGATCTTCATTTTATCATGATTACTATTTGATTCAGTTATGTGTGATGATATACTAAAACTAAATAACCTTCGGATACATGAGAAGATAGCAGTTAACATTAGCTGAGATTGTTGTTGCTTTTAGAGGGGTATAAATAAGTTGAAATAGAAGACAGGCAAAAGGTGAGAGAGAGAGAGAGTAAAGGAAAGAAAAATCACAGGGCCAAATAAATTTCTAGCATAAAGAAAATTAGGAAATAGCAATTTGAGCAAAGGTGATTGTAATCATGCATCCCAATATAAATGCAGGCATGCATCCAACTCACAGTGACAATGTCTTCTTTCAAACTCTGATGGCAATCTGTGAGGAAGAAAGAGAAAGAGTTGTGACAGAGTGTGGACAGCTACGACATGGGCCATGCAGATGCCATTCCAGCTAGATTTTGGCACCAACCTGCAGACAACCCATCTTCCTCCATCAAAGGACAAAAGCCCTACCCACCACCACCACCTTCCATGTCGGGACGCTTCAGCTGACCAAAACACATGGAAAAGGAAGAAGACAGAAGTGAATCCAGCCTGTTTCTGTCCAAGTCCAAGCTTCCCATTCTCCTTACAAAACCCCCCTTCTCCTCCTCCTCCTCCTCTCCCTCTCAGTTGCATCCTCTAGATATCTCCTCCTCCTCCTCTTCCTCTTCCTCCTTTGTTTGTCGTGCTACCAGCGATGGAGGCATCTCTCAGGCTCAAGCTGTTCGCCATGGCCATGATAGCCGTGCTGATGGCCTGTTCCATGGTGCAGCAGTCCGCCGCGGCTGAGGCGCCCGCCCCCAGCCCCACCTCCGCCGCCCCCCCGCCGTCGACCGCTGCCGCGGCCCTAGCCTCGGTGTCTGCCCTCGCCTTTGGCTATCTCTTCTGTTGAGCTGCGTGCTCACCTCCTTTGCTGTAATCTATTTGTTGATTCTTCCTTTGGGATTTGATCGTTGTTGTTGTTGTTGTTGTTGTTGTGTGTGTGTGCGCATTGGTGGAAGAGGGAGAGCGCAGTGTACGTATGACCGACCGTATGTGAGTGGTGGACGACGCTGTATCATTTTCATGTTGCTTATTATTACGTGATCCATTCTTTCTATTGCAATTGCAGGAAACAGAAAACAACTCCCAGAAACCTGAAAGCCCTCTTCTTTGCATGCTTTTCACAAACATGGTTTTAACATCTGAGTTTTTTCTATCAAAATTTTGGCACATGAATGACCTTTGTTGCCAATCTGAACAAAGTTTATAAGCTTCATGAAGATATAAATAGGAGTTCTATATGAACAGCTGCAGCAGCCCTTTTGAACACATTGTTATCTCTGTGCTTTCACGAGCTGTCTATGGCTTTGTCAATGGACTCCCAAATGATGACATGATCCCACCAATGCTGTAGCTCGTGAGCATCTTTATTGCTCCAATTATTGCATCCATATCCTAAGACAAATATTTCAATAACTCCATAACCAACACAATGAAGTGGTGGCATTCATTGGCGCAATCAAGAAATGGAGTCCAATAAGATTCCTAAATTGAAAAATATGCCCAGCTATGGATTCTGCAGTCTCTATCTTTTCTGTTGAATTTTTGGTTGGGGGCAGGTTTATATAGCACAGTCTGTGTGCTTCTACTAGAGAAAGATAAGTAATTGAGATAAGAATATTGCAATGAAGGTAAGAAATTACTAGGAAAAATAAAAAATATATATTTATAGACAAATACATATTCTGGTAAAAGCTAAAACCCAAGAGGATTGTTTAAGATGACATAAACATATCTAAAGAGAGAGATTGTAATGAAGCAAGATGAATCAATTGGTGTCAGTGGTGTCAAAAAAAAAAAAAAGATTTCAACAGAAGTAATAATAAAAGATTTATTTTTTATTTAACCAAAACATATATATATATATATATATATATATATATATATATATATATTGTAATGGCACTGGTTGGTTTAGAGTATTCTTGTGCTGTTTCCTGACAATGACTCAGGGTAGGCAGGAAAATGATCCTGCTACCTTCTCTCCAAATAGATTTATTTTTGTTAGATACACAATGGAAGCTTGCATGAACAGTAAAGATATTATACAAAAAAGTTTTCAACAAATCCTAATTTCTCTCCAAATAGACACTGCTCAAGATAACAAACTCTTTAAAGATGTCTCAAGAAGTCATGGAAGATAAGAAATATCTGCTGAACCAAAAGCTAAGTGACAATGCTAGCCAGTATGGCTGAATAGAACTATTCATACATGAAAAAAAGTGTTTACAAATGGAATGATACAGATGAACACCCATGGAACAGTAAACAATATACAAAATGATTTAGTACTCAAAATCTACACGTGATTTGCTTCCCATATGCCTACAGCAAGAACAAAAAGAGAAATAACTAGTGTTGCTCCATGAAGGTATGGTGGGTGTACATTGATCGATATAAGAGAAGACTATGAGTCCTTAACGGCTAATCTTGAGGAAGATGATTCGTTCAGCGAGACAGAGGTAAGGGAAGATGCCCAAACCCGGGCATTACTTGCCCCTTTCTGAAAGTTCCTTGTCTTGTTGGAGAGTCTAATATTGCTCCACAACCTTTTTATGTCAACTACCTGCAGTATTTTCTCCAATAGCAGGCTTGATTCATGAAGGATCCTCAAGTTAAGCGGCCAGACATGTGAGACCCAAAAAGATTTGGAGCGAAGGTAGATCACAGGAAAGAAGCCCATAATTATCTTCAGACAGATGAAAAGTACGGCAAATGTTAAGTAAAATTCCTTGGTTATTAAATCCCTTATGGGCTCAACCTGAACTATGACAGTCCTCGCATTTCCTGAACTGGACTGATCAATTTCCAGATATGTTATTGGATCCAAACCTGTACAAGAAAAGCCTGAAGATAAAGCATGCTACATAATGAAGACACTAGGAAATAGTTACTTGTATAATTAACATTTCATATTTCTTTGTCCACCTTTCAGATCCTAAAATCTTGGCCATGCCATGCTAAATATGCCACGAGCAAGAATAGCAAAGACCTCAACATATAAATCACATAAACTAAATAACATGGCACATGATCTAATATATGGTGAAGGTAAGTAATATGTTGCAGGAGGCAAGACTCAAAACCTAAACCCAATAAGAGGAGAAGTTCAAGTTGTTATCAGAAGGATTGGCTCTCTCATAGGCACCAGAGGTTTCAGCAGAAACTGGATACTGGACATTGATGTCCACTACTCAAACAATGAGAATAGTTCTAGAAACGTAAATGTAGGCAAAGCAATGTACCTGTACTTCTCTTGTAGAAATGGACCAGGGAAGTAAAATCTTTTGAGCCATGATATCGAAACCTTGTTGTCCCATTCAACAGCATTATAGCTGGAAAACTGTGAATGCCATTTCTAGAGAGGACACTGTATCGCAAGTGAAAAAAAAAATTAATAAATGAAAATAGCAAGGCCTGTAAAAGATGGATAAATATCTTTATGGAACACAAATGAACCTGCATACTTGATACTGCATACCTTGGCATGACTGATGATTCTTCAACTAATAAATGTTTTATTTCAGGAAAAATATAACTAAGAGCATCAAAGATAGGCTGAATGTCCGATGAGAATTGGCACCACGATGCATAGAAGAGTACAGAGTAATAAGCACTTTGATCATTAGAAAGTTCTCTTTCAAGCATCTCTCCACTCACCTTCAAAATGAATAGAACAAAATCAGATATACCGGCACCCCGTAATTTACAACCACATGCAAGTCATTGTTACTGGAGATTAGATGCAGTTATACCTAGGTGAAATTTTCATAAAAAATACATTTATCTGACAAATTAACAATGATAGCCAGCAACAAGACATATGATCCCATCTAACTGTGGCTTACTACATGGATTTTGTTCTACACCATTGAGCCCTAGTAAATACTTCTTTATTGTTTCTAATGAAGTTTTCTTAAGTCTATTTTTACCTCTCCTTGCACCACTAATCCTGGTTGATTTTTCTTACATAACCAATGCATCTATATCTGATAATCTTATTCGAACATGTACATAGCACCTTACTTGATTTTTCCTTGTTTACACTCAATTGAATCTATTTTCTAGTAATCCCATGTATCCATCTAAAGTTCTCGACATCCTCATCTCAATGATATTTAACTACCAAAATTCTGATATATGAAGTATACCTGGTCTAACAATTATCTTATATAGCAATTTTCTAAATGGTATACAATGACGAGATGATACTAAAAGTATTCTCTCATGTCTCATCTTATTTTCAAATGTATTTGTCAAATGGAGATTAAAAAGAAACAAAAATTAATTAAGCATATACATTAAGAAATGGAAAGAACAATAGAGCACAATAGACTATTGTGAGCAACACCTCTCTTCTTTTGTAAAATGTTTTATTAACTTCTTTCAGCCGCTATTACTGACCTGCTTATCATATCAAGAACAAGCCACTCTGTAGCTCAAATTCGCACTTTACAATCCTTTTAACTCCCTTCCCTCAGTCTCTACTTCTTGAATCTATTACAATTATGCACCAGTTCTTTTTTCTCAAACTAAGAACTGGTGCATAATTTGAGCTACAGTCTCAACTTCTTGAATCTATTACAATTATGCACCAGTTATTACTGACCTGCTTATCATATCAAGAACAAGCCACTCTGTAGCTCAAATTCGCACTTTACAATCCTTTTAACTCCCTTCCCTCAGTCTCTACTTCTTGAATCTATTACAATTATGCACCAGTTCTTTTTTCTCAAACTAAGAACTGGTGCATAATTTGAGCTACAGTCTCAACTTCTTGAATCTATTACAATTATGCACCAGTTATTACTGACCTGCTTATCATATCAAGAACAAGCCACTCTGTAGCTCAAATTCGCACTTTACAATCCTTTTAACTCCCTTCCCTCAGTCTCTACTTCTTGAATCTATTACAATTATGCACCAGTTCTTTTTCAAACTAAGGAGATAATTACTGCAGAAACCTTCTCAAACAAACCAAAGAAATGGCCTTCAAGGTTCAGTAACTAAACATAATTTAGAGCATCACATATCATAATTCTTTGCCTATTCTACGGTTCATGTACAGTTAATTTCGTTAAAATGCAAAATAAAAAGATAAAACAACCAGAAAATGAATAAAATTAGACAGCAAGAGATACTACAAGGACATTCACCAAACTAAAGCAAAAAACAAGAACCACCAATCACCGAATTTCCACACCATCACACACGGGAAGCCAAAAATGTCAATACTTCAAATCAGATAAACGATTACGAGGGAATCGATTTTCACAGGAAATCCAAAACCTAACGAATCTCTTAACCCGACCCAGACCCCCAAACGAACGGCAACGTACGACAAAAAAGCTCCCACCTTTAGATAATGATGAGGAACAGGATCATGATCATAACAACCAGAGACAAAAGGTGAAGAGAAACTAGGCGGTTGTATGGCAAAGATTCGTACCTCCTGAGGTGAAGACAGCTCAATCCAACGAGAGCACCGAGATCCGAGGTCGTCGAGAAAGGCGATGCCCGAGCGAGGGCAGAGAGGCGGCACGATGGCCGCCAGGGACTGGGGGAAGGTGAGGGAAGCGACGGAGAAGAGGAGGTAGAGCTCGAGGAGGTGTAAAGAGGATCCGGCCATGGAAAAGGAGGGAGCAAGAGAGCAATCGAGAGCGCGAATGGAAAGCGGATGAGGAAGAAGGTGCGGGGAAATTGCCACCTCTTCGCTGCCGGCTTCGCCTTTCCGTCTTTTTATTTATTTGCCCTTCTTTCTATTTGGATTGCATACGGGATTCCGCTCCTCTTTGTTAAATATACTTGTTGTATCGGATTCGGATCAGATCCAATTCGGATACAACTGAATCCGATAAGCTTCTTGGTCTAAAAATAAGGATCATTTGACCCCTTTTTAGTTATGCCCTAATCCATAAGATTGCATCAAAGCCAAGTCAATTCAACCACCATTTACCTTTGCCCAGAAAGTAAATTAGCAGTTGGAACTAATTTTGACAACTTGTCCAACCCAAATGATACGAATATACCAAACAATTTATTAATTTGCAATTCTTGAAGTAATTAAACAACAATGAAAAATAATTTCAAGCAGTATCCAATTAATTATATAAACCTTTATTGATTTCTGCTCAGATTTTTTTTGATCCCAAGATCTTACCACATCTTTACCGGCTAAGATTCTTGCTCAGATTAGTCAATGGCAGACGATATCTACTGATCTGATTGGTTTTTAACTCTAAAATATTACAAATTCAAGTAAACACAGGCATAAAAAGTTTGATAGTTCTTACTAAAGAAATCTAATATTTACTTGCAGCTCTGTTTCACCTATGCAGGCAGCTCACTGATCAACCGCAACATGTACATTGTGCAACTATTGGAGATCAGTTATGTAGAAATGCAATCCATCTCACTTAAGATGGACTACTAATCATCAAATGCAAATAGAAACATCCACTTTTCCTACTTGGTATTGCATATCAAAATTATGTTGCGCATCACAATGACCAGATTGTGTCATTAGTGTTGCAAGGAGCTTTCATTGACAGTCATGTTAAACTTTTCAAGATTGGATCATAAGATTCATCGATAAAGTATGTTTTGAGACGAGTATAACATGCTAAAATGCATTGAAATTTACCGATCAGTACAAGAAAGAAGACAGCATCGATATATTCTGGTTTCAAACGAAGGAATGCCTTGGAGATGCTGATTGTTCTGTGCTTGTGCCGGCATGAACTTGCAATATGGCCAGAGAATGGGTCATTTGCCACCAGATTTCTGCTGCATTGCTACAGCAGAAAAGTTGAGCCACCTCAACCTACTGATTGCACTTTCAGCTGCTTCATCTTATCCTTCTTTTCCTCTTTGTGTTGGTTTGTTAGAGATCAACATATCACAAGTGCTTACTTTCGCTAAAGTAGCAATTGTTCACTTCCTTTCTTCAAACAATATAGAGTGGCATCCTAGCTGGTACCTTTAGCCTCTGAATACAAGACACGGTATACGCTTCTCGGTCTGGCATTTGCTAAACTTGACCACCATGACATATTATATGGATGTATTAATGCCCTGCAAAAAAGAAAAAGAGATCAAGTGAAATGCCAGGTGATCTGTCCAACTACTGAGTTGATTGTTTATGAACTAAATCATTATGTAAAGATGGCAGGGACAACTATATGAATTATCTATGTCAAAGAACAAAAAAGATTCAGCAAATGGTAAATGAAAGAAAAAGCAGATACAACAGGAGGAGGGGACAGGTGAAGATCAACATCCAAAGCTCAAAAGATGAATGATGCAGCTGTTAAAAATTGATAATGTTCAGATATCAAAAGTTGAAGTCAGAGATATATATCTCATACGTGTATGAGATAGGTATGAAATTGATTCAAAAATCTGACTTCAGAAATTTGCACTGTAAGAGGATGTCGAAAGATCAAATCAACAAGAACTTCAAATTCATAGATATTTCGATGACATTTTACAATTATTTATACTATAAGGCAAATAAATAAAAAATATATCATGATCCAAAAGTCTATAATATAAATGAGAAAATAGTTCTGAGAAGGAGGCACCATGAGCTGAGCCACTGAAAGAGCAGCACGATTTAAAACAAACGAATGTTGCTCATTGAAATGGAGTAGCAGAAGATCACGGAGTTCCAGGTGATGGTGTCTGTGTGAGACATTTCTTCGAATAGTCTGCGGGCTTCGCTTACACGGCCGAGGCAACACAGATCCTGTATGCTGGTAGTGCAGTGAGAGAGGCCGCTTACCGGATATGGGCTCACGGGGAGGGAGAAATTGGACACGGATCGAAGAAGAGAACGGGGCAAGGAAGAAGGATGATGGAATTCGCTCCACCACCCAGAGACGACCATCATATAGATAGTTATATGGAGCGGCTCCACGGAAGAGAAGCACAAGGTGTTCGACGCGGAAGAGGAAGTGGGGCGAGAGGATGGCGGGAAGTTTTGGCAGTGGTCGGTTAGTTTGAGCAGGCGATCCAAGTCAAAAAGGATTAAATTAACCTAATTCAAATGATTTATTAAGCTAAGTAATTTGACCTTTATCTAGTCATGGACCCTTTGGCGGGGTCCATTTAAAGCTTCCGATCACCAAGCAGGTATGTTAGGAGGGTGAACGGCTCGAGGGTATTTTCATTAGGCTAATTCATCCGCTTCCCGCGGACTCGCCTAAGGAAACCCTCTTCTACCCCCTCTGCCGTAGATTGCCGCTGCTTCGCCGAGGCGATCGCTGGCGTGGCATCGACGGTACGCTCCTCATCCTCCTTTTTCCTCCCCTCCTCTTCTTCATCATCTCCCTTCTCGATCCCTAACCTTTTTTTTACTGCTTTGTTCAATGTCTTGTTCTATGAAATATCGGTGGTTTGCGCGCATCTGATAACCTAATTGCCTATTTAAATCCTTTATTTCGTTGTTGAATATTGGCTCAGAAACTTCTTTTCTGTATAAATTTCGAGTCTTGAGCGATTCAGATGGTTCGTATCCGTTGTATGTCGGGCGCCTTTTTGCTAAGAAATTTCTCATATTGACAAATGATTCGCTCTCTTCTTGGTTAGGTTAGATTTGTTGAGGTTTGAGACCCGAGGGGAAGAAGATCTGACAGCAGCCGACCGTTCGTAGCCATGTCGGTTACGGCGGGTGTTAGCGACGCCGTCATCGCCATCCGCAACAAGCTCCGCGGAAAGATTGGCCAGACCAAGGTAAAGAGGTAGTGGCCTGGAAAGGCTCCGGAATGGGCAGACGACGTCGAGGAGGATGAGGACATTAGGGCCTCCAAGTTGGCCGCTCTCGAGAAGGCCTTCCCGACCCGTGACGACGCCAACATTCTGCAGAAGGACGACCGCCGACTGCGGCGTCTCGCTGAGAGCCGAATTGAGAACAAAGAAGAGGTGAGGGCTGATCACCGGAGGATCCGGCAAGCTGAGATCATCTCGACCGTCGAGGAGGAAGATAATAAGCAAGAAGGTTTGGAGTTGGAAGAGGAAGACGATGATGCGATAGAGGAAAGGAGGCGGAAGATAAGAGAGAAGCTACTTTAGAGAGAGCAGGAAGAGGTTGCTCTTCTCCCCGTAGAAGAGGAGGATGAAGCAGAAGAGGAGGAGGAGTCTGAGTATGAGACGGACTCGGAGGAGGAGCAATTGGGTATTGCTATGGTGAAGCCAGTCTTCATTCCAAAGTCGTAGCGGGATACTATTGCAGAGCGTGAGAGGCTCGAGGAGGAGGAGGAGAGGCATCTTGAGGAGCTAGTGAAGAAGAGACTAGAGGAGAGAAGGGTTGAGACTAGGCAGATTGTGGTGGAGGAGATAAAGAAGGATCAGGAGATTCAGAAGAATTTGGAGGCAGAGGTGGACATCGCAGATGTTGACACGGATGATGATATCAATGAGGCAGAGGAGTACGAGGCTTGGAAGACTAGAGAGATTGCCAGGATAAAGAGAGAAAGAGAGGACAGGGAGGCTAGGTTGAAGGAGAAGGAAGAGATCGAGAGGATTAGGAATATGACAGAGGAAGAGAGGAGGGAGTGGGAAAGGAAGAATCGAAAGCAACTTCCTGTGGCCAAGCAGAAGTGGAGGTTCATGCAGAAGTACTATCACAAGGGTGCCTTCTTCCAGTCAGGTGCCGATGACCATGCAGCAACAGCGGGTACAGATGATATCTTTAGGCGTGATTTCTCTGCCCCTACTGGAGAAGATAAGATGGACAAATCCATTCTGCCCAAGGTCATGCAAGTCAAGCACTTTGGACGCAGTGGAAGAACTAAATGGACTCATCTTGTTAACGAGGATACAACTGATTGGAATGCCCCGTAAGCATACTTTCCACCATTCTGTAAAATATCAACCTTGTTTTTGGTGTCACTGCTGTGAAAGCTTCTTTCATGGGGATAGCAGCATTTTCTAGTTTTCATGTTCTTATGCTGAAGAAATTACCTTGTCGTTCTCACACGAACAACATGCATGAAAACATAATCTGAGAAAACTTAGCCTAACAAGCCTTATGCATTTCTTTTCTAGTAAGAATTGTTGCCATGAAATCAAGAACAAAACCATTTCCTGAAGTTTTTGTAGCCATGTCTAGGAATGTACTTAGCTTTTGATCTTCCTTTTGATATTACAGGTGGAGTATGAATGGTCCTCTTCGATCAAAGTATAATGCAAAAATGGCAGGTATGAATGCACCAATTGAAAAACCAAGGGGAAGCAAGAAGTTGAAGGACTGGGAGATCAAATAATTTCTTCTTATCTTTTACCTGGTAAACGTAGCTGTCGGATAGTTGGGGAGATCAGAATCTGGATGTTGTTATGCTTTGTCTCTGGATGATCTTCAAGATGCAAGTTCTTTTGATGAACAAGACATTCAGATATCTCATCGTATCACCTACATCATGTGTAACAAAACGATCCAGTCGTGGTTTTGAACAGACATTGGTGGTGCACTGTAATATCATTGAATGGATATTACATTGTTAATACTCTACTGACTACTGACATTATGGATTTTTGTAATTGTTTCGATGTGTTATGAAGAAAGATAGACAGTTGATTGAAAGTGAAGTAGCAACCCGGGCTTAGGAAGAATTTATTTTCTTTCTCCTTGTGATGTTGCCGAGGTTAAAAATTTGTGCACCATTTTCTTGCTTTCAACCAAGTTTTCAGGTGGTCTAAGGCATGTTGGTATTTTCTTGAAAAGGATTTTATAAAATAATCTTATTTGCATCTCGAACTTGTTCAACCATGTAATTTGTTTTTTCTTAATGATTCTCTTTTGGACTATGTTTATTTTGTTATTTTATATTCTTCTTCTATCACCATCTTGTGGCTTAAAGACTGCAACTTTCTTTGAATTCTAGTGAATGTGTAGGTTTTTATGAACTGGCTGTATTGCTATCATTCTGATTGCTTTGCCATTTGGATTCAGTAACCAACTGTTGCACTTGTTTGCTTCATTCCTTCTCCTTAATCCATTTGTTTCAATATAATTTTGACATAGTTTAGGATTTTATCTAAGAAAATAATAATAATAATTTGATCACTTTAAGGGGATCATTTTTTTTTACCGAGTTGGCTAAAGACTTAAGTTATATTTAATTATCTGAAAAAAATAATGAAATATTATATATTTATATAGTTATTTAATTGTTAATTAACTAGGCCTAAGATTTTTAATATAAATAAATAAATAAAAATAGAAATCCCTAGACTCCTAATATAATTAGGAAAACTTTTATCATAATTAGAATAAATTAAATAAAAAATATTAATATCAAAATTTTAAAATTAAAGATTCTTAAAATTAAAGAATCCTAGCTCTCCAAAATATGAGACCCAAAGAATTGAGGAGATAGCTTCGTGGAAGAATGCACATTTATAGAAGTTTACTCGTAAGACTAAATTGGAAGGAAAAACATAGTCACCCACTACAAACTCACTCACTATCAGCTTATTGCTTCATTTTAGCTTGTGAGACTGTAAGATTATTTCTTAGAAGTTTAATAATCTTACTCATATCAAACAATTTTTTGTCCACTTGATTAATCTTATAAGAACAATGCATGTATTTTTGAATCATAAGAGGAGATCGATCGTAAACTGCTTCAAAAATAATCATTTTAGTAGAAGAGTGGTAAGTGGTATTGTACCATTATTCTACTCAAGGAAGTCATTTCATCTATTCCTTTAGTTTATCACTGGTAAAGTATTTGAGATAGTTTTTTAGACATTTGTTCGCTACTTCAGTTTATATTCAATTAGGAATCTTGCAAAGCGAAAGAGCTTGTTCCAAAAGGTGTTAGTAAAATCTTTATCTTGATTACTATCAATGAACATAAAATTCTATACAACTTCATAATATTTTCTTAAAAAAAATGAGAGTAACACTTGAAATAGTATAAGTATGTCGTATAATATAAAAATGAGTATATTTTGTAAGACTATTTACCACCATAAGGATATAGTTTTATCTTGAGATGGTGAAAGTCTATTGATAAAATTCATAAATATATCAGCCCAAGCATCATAAGGAATAGGAAGAGACCAAATGGCCTATAATTGGTGATGAATGAAACTCCTTTAAAATTATGTTCTGATAAGAAGAATTTAGTACTAAGATAATTATGCCCTTATAATGCAAATCTATGAGATCTCAATTGTAATTAGGAATAGAAGTTTGATCTTCTTCTAACTTTTTAATAACATCTTGAATTTTAATATCATCCAACCATTCGTTCCTATCAAGTTCTAACACTTTATCGATAGAAATAGAAATATCCACTAGTTTAGCTTATTTTGAAAGGTGAGAAAGTGCATCTACAACTAAATTCTCATTCCTCTTCTTATAAATAATCTTGTAATCAAAACCTTATAGCTTCCTGACCCATTTTTGCTGCTCTAAAGAAGAAAACATTTGGTTAGAAAAATATTTCAGACTTTTGTGATCTATACATATTTGAAATTATTGATCAATTAAATAAGGTCTCTACTTAATGATTGTATGAACAATAATTAACATCTCCTTATCATAAACAGGTAAACTCAAATAAGACAAGGAAAATGCCTTATTAATATAATCAATTGGATGACCTTCTTACATTAGTATAACTCCAATATCCGTTCTAGAAGCATGAATAAATTATTAAAATCTAGTAAAGCTAGAAATAGCATAGCAGTTATTACATATTTTAGAGAAATAAAAGTTTAAGTAACTTCTTTTGTCCACTTAATTGTATTTTTTTTAGGAAAGTGATATTAAATTAATATTGATTTTATCATAGTTTATCACAAACTTTCTATAATAACAGTAAGTCCCAAGGATCCTTGGAGTCTTAATTTATTTTATAATTGACATATATTTTAGATTTTAGAATGATCAACTGCAACACCCTCTCCAAAAATAACATGACCAAGATACTCTACCTCATATTACACAAATCTATATTTATATTTTTTTAATATAATAAATAACTTTCTAAATATAGGTTATAAATCAGAATATCATCAAAGAAAATTAAAATAAACTTACAAAGATAAAATCGAAAGATATCATTCATTAAATTTTAAAAAAATAGACGCTGCATTAGTTAACCAAAAAAATATTATAAAAATTTATATGACTATTATATATTTTAAAAATAATTTTTTGAATATCATCTTCATATACATGAATTTGGTGATAGCTAGATCTTAAATCCAGTTTAGTAAAAACTTATGCACCTCCTATATTTATCTTTCACTATAATATTATTGAATGCTTGATAATCTATACATATCTACTAAGAATCATCATTCTTTCTTATTAGTAAGATTGGAGAGGAGTATGGACTAACAGTAGCCCTTATGGCACCTACTTAAGTATCTCCCTAATTATTTTCTCTCTCTATCTTTTGAAAGTATAGATACTGATAGTACCTAACATAGTTAGTGCACTAGTAGATAGTAAAGGAATATGGAGATCATGTGATGGAAGAGATGGAAGTCTTTATGATTCTACAAATATATCCATAAATTTTTTCCAACAATGATCAAATATTTTTATCTTGTTTATGTACCATAGTAAAGGAATATGGTGTCTTTCAAAGAATTCTCTATGTTCTATGATTAGTAATAAAGAATTCTCTTTGTTCTATGATTAGTAATAGTTATAACCTTACTGTCATGTTTTTCCTTTATTATCATTTGCTTTTCATTGATAAAAAAATTTATAATTAATTTAAAAAATTATAAGAAATATCATCTAGAGTTAATAACTACTCAATTCTAAGCATAATCTCATAGACCTCTAATTGTAGTAAGAAAAAAATCTATGAGCAATTTTTGACCCTTATAACAATCATCACTTTGGAACACTTACTATCGTAAGTTAGAATTCACTTATTAACAACATTTACCTTAAACTTATCACAATGTTCAATGTGAAAGGTCAATTACACAACAATCTTATTAGCCATAAAATTATTAATTTTAATATTATCAATATAAATCAAAATAATAATAGACTAAACATTTCAAATGTGTGACGGGTTCAATAATCTCATCATTATAGGTACATTCATAATTAGAGTTTACAACTGCAATCTCTAACTCCTTAATTAGTTTAATTATCAAAAGTTTTTCTTGCTTGTAACGATGCTCTCTACTCTACTTTTTATCACGGTGTTAGCATAATCCTTTGCTGATCATTTTTTGAGTTCCTCTTAGGTTAATATTTTAGTATTAGGATTCTGATTAGGAATAGTTGACTTGCTAGTCAACTATTTATTAACACTTTTGATCAATGATTTTTTATGTTAATTTTCCAATACAATCATGCAAAAAAATTGTAGCTGTCATAGTGCAAGGTTGGCGAGCCTAAACTTTATAATGAATGCGTGAATTAAGGCCTTCAATGAATGTTCTCACCTATTACCTTTTGACCTATCTTTAGCTCAATTTCATAATCGTTCAAATCGATTTTGATACTATTAATATTTTTATATTTAAACAATCCAAAACTAACAAGAAGCCTTTTCTTTGACTTGAGACACCAATGATGTCTTGTATGAGTACTCTTTTCTTTGACGCTAGACTTACAAGTTTGGAAAGTTCTAGATATGGTATAACTGGTTATCGGGATTGGTAGTCAATCTTACGGAGGCAATTGAGTGTCAATAGTATTGGGAAACTTCAGCAGGTGCAACACATGCGCAGTAGAAATCAAAACAAAAACTGATTTCCCATGCAGATCAAATCATCGTGCAAAAGATTGGGGTTACGAGAAAAATATAAAAAATTGATAAAATCGTGATGTGTGAGAGATTGATTTTACCTAGGGAGATTATATATCCCTGTATTCCAGATCCGGATGGAGAAGATGAAGGAGGTCAAGCGTCCTCCTCTCTAGCGGTATCCACACGATGGATCTCTGCAGCGAAGCTCTTCCAATCTGATCTCGCAACTCTTGCACAGAGGGAGGGAGGAGAATAGGAGGTGGTAGCTAAAGCTGCAGCCCATCAATCATGAGTCTCCCCTTCTATATATAGAGAGCTACTAAAAACTCTAGGGCTCTTGCCTTAGTGGGTATTGGATCTCAATCCAATTATCCACTAACCTTGCATTATTGGATCTTTATCCAATAATCTCCTTAGGCCTCTAATTGGGTCTTAATCAAGGAGTTCATCAACATATGATCTCATCTAATGAGAATAGAGGCTAATTGGATCTCCATCCAATCCTCTATTCGCTGAAGTATCCACCATATGTGTGTGGCCCTCTAGGCCCGATACCGAGCTGACCGTGAGTCCCTCCTATCAAAACTCCTTCTAATATAGTGAATTAGTATCCCCATAATAATTCACTCGACTCATCGACTATGGACGTATTAGGCCACTATGCCATAGTTCCCAGACGGTACAGAGGGGATCAAATCCATCAGACATGTTTGTCCATAGTTGTCGTGTATCTATAATCCCTCATCCAACTAATATCCTAGAGATCGTAAATTAGATATGGTACTGTTAGGTCACATACGAAATCTATCATAGTCTCGCTCTAATCGGATTCTCCCGGAGAACTTTTTCTTTCTCAATCTGAATGATCCTAGCTAGGGATTTGTCTAAGCAAGCACATATGAGATATTCCTCTCGTGATACCGAGAGTGGATGATCCTCTATTGACACTCAATTACCTTCATAAGGTTGGCTACCAATCCCGATAACCAATTGTACCAGATATGAAACTTTCCAAACCTATAAATCTGGCGTCGAAGAAAGGAGTACTCATACAAGGCATCATTGGTGTCTCAAGTCTAAGGATCATATACACAACTGAGACTATGGAATCACTGTCTGACATTAGGTATCATTAACCATACAGTATTCTATAAGCGGATCAATCAATAAACTCATTCTCAAATGAGCACATGTATTATATCCTTAGTGTCTCCACACAAGTGGCTATGAGACCAGCCACCTCTATCATATAGACGTGTATATGGTATATCAGTCTGGCTGATTATCTCGATGTCTCTCTTGAGTAACATATAACCAGGATTATTTAGGATTTGTGTTTAAAAGTGAATTGATCTCATTATCGTGATCTTATCACAATCTGATTCCCATTGCACAGAACCAAGGACATCATAATATATATATATATATATATATATATATATAATAGATAATATAATGTGAGAATATGTCAATATTAATCATAAGCAAAAAAAGATCACAAAGAGTATCACATGTGTCATCACTTACATGATTGACTTACAGGGCACCTGTAACCAGCAAATAGAGGATCATCCAGTATCGGTATCATGAGAGGAATATCTCATATGTACTTTCTCAGACAAATCTCTAGTCATGATCATTCGGATTGAGAGAGAAAGATTTCTTCGATAGAATTCGATTAGAACAAGACAAACTAATTTTGTATGTAACATGAATCGTTCTTACTGCATTTTTGTAGCAAACATAGTGAAGAGGGGGTAGCCGACCAAGCCACCTGCACTTGCAGGGGTGGCCGATCATGGCCAAGCCCCTTGCAGGGGCGGCCACCCATGGCCAGGCCGGCTACAGGGGCAACTGGTTGCGACCAAGGCCCCTTGCAAGGGGGCAGCTGGATGCTGCCAGGGCTAGTCCACAAGGGCTGTCGCCCATAGAGGCAGTAGCCCGTATGGGCGACCAACTGCAAGGTGCCCGTGGAGGTGTCGCCTGCGAGAGCGGCGCCGGCCGTAAGGGCGACGACACAACGAGGGTTAGGGAAGAGGGTTAGGGCATCCTTTTGAGAAAATGATGATCCTGCCCCTTAAAATTTGAGAAATTATAAGGTTTGTCCTATGCACATAATTCTAAAAACACCCTCAATAATTCTAGAAATCTTAAGGATTATCCTCTTTTTTGGAATTTTGAAAATACACTTGATAATTCTGAAAATTTCGAGCATGTCCTGATTTTTAGAAAAATAATTAATTAAATAGTTTAATTAATTATTATATATCTAGTAATTTTACATATGATGTGATGTATGATGTGGATAGATGATCATGAGTCATGTGTTATGATGTGTGTAATTGTGATTATTATTATTATTATTATTATTGGGCCTACGAGCCTTTGTTTTTCTCGTTTATTGTCAGGCCTGCATGCCTGTGATTATTTGTAATTATATAGAAAGGTGTAGTGGGAGCGTGAAGGTGATAACAGGACCCATGATGTCGTGGCGAGAGATCACGATACATGGTGATGCGATGATCCGACGGAACTGATGATGACGATTAGATCTCGAGGTTGTAATAAGATGTCGATTAGATCCGACTTCCGACTCACGTGCCGAGGGTGTCTCGTGATTCATTAGGAAAATAATGGGAGTACGAAGTTCATATATTAATTAGTATTTTCTACAAGATATGCATGTTATTTATTTGTGATATATCTTGTTTGTCAGAAATATATCACTCGCAAACCCTTTGTGTGATATACTTGATGCCAATTACCTCACTAGTCCAAACTACACGGATTGGCTCCATAATTTAAGAATTGTTCTAACTGCAAAGAAAATCGCTACGTCCTTGATACAATTGTGCCCATACCGGAAAAAGGGGCAAGTGATAATGAGATTGCTAGTTATGTGAAGCATATAAATGATTCCACGTTAGCAAAATATTACATATTGGCCTCTATGGCTCCTGAGTTACAAAGGCAACATGAGAGCATGAATACAGATTCTATCATTCTTCATCCCCGCAGCTGTTTGAGAAACAGAAAAGAACTCAAAGATATGAGATATCTAAGAGACTCTTCCAAGCCAGGATGATAGACACCGTTGAGAACCATGTCCTAAAGATGATCGAGTGGATCGAGAAACTCACAGGTCTATGAATAGTTCTAGAGGATAACCTATGCATTGATCTTATACTTCAGCTTATACCAGATTCCTTTTCTCACTTCATCATGAATTTTAACATGAGCAAGTTTGAGGTGACTCTCCCTGAGTTCCTCAATATGTTGAGGGAAGTTGAGAGTGCCATCAAGAAGGAGAAGTCGGTTCTCTATATTGGTGAGACCGGGTAAAACAAAGATTGCCAAGAAAGACCAGGCAAATGATAAAGTACAGTGCTTTCACTGAGGCCAAGATGGGCATTGGAAGAGGAACTGTAAAGACTGCCTTATAGATAAGGCGAAACATAAGCTTGGAGAAGCTTCAGGTATATTCATAATCAGTCTTTCCTTGTCAGATTTTCATGATAACACATGGGTATTAGATACCGAGAGTGCTTATCATATCTGTAATTTGTTGCAGGTTTTGACAAGACCTACGAGACTGGCTAGAGGTGAGATAGACCTCAAGATGGGCAATGGAGCAAGAGTTGCTGCAATTGCTGTTGGAAAGGTCATCCTACATCTGACTGGTAAAACTATTATTGAATTAGATGCATGCTATTTTATCATTTCCATTATCAAAAATATTATTTTCATCTCTTGTTTGACAGTTAATGGATATAAATTAGTTTTTGAGAATAATAATTGTTCAATAATTATGGATAATGAGATCATCACTAGAGGGACCCTTATAAATGGCTTATATGTGTTAGACACTTCTCCACATATCATGAATATAAATATATCTAAGAGGAAAAAAATGAGGTGAATAATACATACCTATGACATTATAGGTTAGGTTATACATATGATAGAAGAATTCAAAAGCTGTTGAAAGATGGATACTTAGATCCATTTGACTATAAGTCATATACAACTTACAAACATTATCTTCATGGGAAGATGATTAACTCTCATTTTAGTGGAATTGAAGAGAGAGCAACTTAGTTATTAGAACTCATACATAGTGATGTATGTGGTCCCATGTTGACTCAGGCTATATATGGTTACTCATACTTCATTACATTCACTAATGATTTATTTAGGTATGGACATATGTACTTAATGAAATACAAATATGAGGCCTTTGAGAAATTCAAGAAATATAAGAATGAGGTAGATAACCAAATTGGAAAGAGTATTAAGACTATTCGATCAGATTGAGGATGAGAGTACTTGAGAACGGAGTTCACCCATTTCCTTATGGACAATGAGATTCTATCATAGTTGACACCTCCTTATACACCTCAGCTCAATGGTGTATCAGAAAGAAGGAATCACACGCTGTTAGACATGGTGCGGTCCATGATGAGTTTTGCTGACCTAACTATCTTATTCTGGGGGTACGCCCTAGAGACTGCAGCTTACCTTCTGAACATAGTTTCATCAAAGTCGGTAGTGTCTACACCGTATGAGATATAAAAATGAAAGAAGCACGATCTTAAGGTGGTTAAGATTTAGGACTGTCCTGCCCGCATTAGAAGACACAATTCCAATGAGTTAGAATCAAGGACGGAACAATGCATGTTCGTGGGATACCCGAAGAAGACTTTGGGGTATTATTTTTATCATCCTGATGATCGAAAAATCTTTGTTGCCAAGAGAGCTGTGTTTTTTGAGAAGGAACACATTCTTGGTGAAAATGGTGGGAGTGAGATAGAATTGAGTGACCCTCTTTTTCTTGGTTGGAATTTTGAAATTCTATTTTAATGGAATCTTTTTCATTTTTATTTTGACTAATATTTTTTATTTTTATTTTGACTAATACTTTTTATTTTTATTTTGACTGATATTTTTTAATTTTATTTTGACTAATATTATTTTCACTAATATTATTTTCATAATAAATATTAAAAATAAATAATTTGATTGGTATGATCCACGGTTTAATCTTATATGCATCAAAAGGTAATAGGGAATAACTAAAGTTCTAGATTTGATATGGCAGAGTATCTCACCCTCTTAAAAGATATGTAGGATATATTAGTGGAGATAACCTTCAGAATGTCAATCCTAAGACCTATGAGGAAGCTATTATGAGTATAGACTTCAGAAAGTGGCAAGAAGTCATGAATTCTGAGATAGATTCCATGTACTCTAATAAGATTTGAAACCTTGTGGATGCATATGAGGGTATCGTACCCATCGGCTATAAGTGAATCTTCAAAAAGAAAATCGGAGTAGATGTAAAGGTAGAGACCTATAAGGTAAGGCTAGTAGCTAAAGGATATCGTCAAAGACAAAGAGTTGACTATAACGAAATCTTTTCACCTGTAACCATGCTTAAGTCCATTAGAATTTTTTTGAACATTGCAGCACACTATGACTATAAGATCTGACAGATGAATGTCAAAATGATATTCCTCAATGGCAACCTCGAGGAGGAGGTGTATATGATACAGCCAGAGAGATTCATATCTAGAGAGAGTTCATATAAAGTGTGCAAGTTACTCAAGTCCATTTATGGACTAAAGTAAGCTTTCCGAAGTTGGCATATAAGATTTGATGAGATGATTAGATCTTATGACTTCGTTAAGAACGAAGATGAGCCTTATGTGTACAGGAAGATAAGTGGGAGTGCTATCACCTTCTTGGTATTGTATGTGGATGACATTCTAATCATTGAGAATGATGTAAGAATGCTCTCCATAATAAAGACTTGGCTATCCAGAAACTTTTCCATGAAGGATTTAGAGGAAACATCCTATATTTTGGGGATCCAGATCTATAGAGATAGATCTAAGAGGATGCTTGACTTATCCTAGTCTAGGTACATAGACTCTATTATTAAAAGATTTGGCATGAATAATTCCAAGAGAGGTCTTATACCGATGAGACATGAAATATTACTTTCTAGGAGTATGTCCTCAAAGACTCCTGAAGAAAGGACATACATAGATAAGATACCTTATGCCTTAGCGATAGGGTCTATCATATATACTATGCTTTGTACCAGGCCTGATATAGCACATGCTCTGAGTGTCACGAGCAAGTATAAGGCAGATCCATGTTTAGAATACTGGAAGGCAGTAAAATGTATCCTTAAGTACTTGAGAAGGACTAAAGATCTTTTACTGGTATATGAAGGAGGTAGCCTCCAAGCTGAGGGCTACACAGACTTGAGTTTCCAGTCCGACATTAATGATAACAAGTCAAACTCAGGGTATGTTTTTACTCTGAATGGAGGAGCAGTAAGCTGAAAGAGTTCCAAGTAAGATACTACTGCTGACTCAACTACAAAGGCAAAATATATTATTGCAGCAGAAACAACAAAGGAAAGGGTATGGATGAAGACGTCCATAAGAGATTTTGGAGTCGTACCAAGCAGCATGGAGCTAATCCCATATACTACGACAGTGACATGGCGATAACTCTAGCAATAGAACCCAGGTCTTGTCAGAATTGTTCTAAGAAGGTTTCATCTGATTAAAGTGATCATGACCTGAAAAGATATAGCAATAGAAAGAGTTTCATCCGAAGATAACATTGTAGATCCATTGACAAAGTCGCTGACTCATATTATATTTGAGCGTCACAAGGGTCTGATAGGGATCAGACACATAGGTGATTGGCTTTAGGTCAAGTGGGAGATTGTTGGTTACATGTGCCCTACAAGCCAATCACGTGAGTGATGACACGTGTGATACGTTGTCCGATCTTTTTACTTATGATTAATATTAGTATATTCTCATATTATATTATCTGTAGCATATATATTGTGATGTCATTGGTTCTATGCAATGAGAATCATATCATGATGAGATTACGATAATGAGATTGATTCACCTTTAAAGACAGATCCTAAATAATCTCGGTCATATGTTACTCGAGAGGGACAACAAGATAACCGGATAGAGTGATGTACTATATGTCTATCCATATGATGGAGGTGGCTGGTCTCATAACGACTTGTGTGGAGACACTAAGGATATAATACAAGTGCTCATTGGAGAATGAGTTCACTGATTGATCTGCTTATGGAATGTTATATGGTTGATGATACTTAATGTCAGACAGTGATTCTATAGTCTTAGTTGTGTATTTAGTCCTTTGACTTGAGACACCAAGGATGTCTTGTATGAGTACTACTTTCTTTGACGCTATATTTACAGGTTTTAAAAGTTCCAAATATTGTATAACTGGTTATCGGGATTGATAGCCAACCTTACGAAGGTAATTGAGTGTCGATAGAGGATCATCCACTCTCAGTATTATGAGAGAAATATCTCATATATGCTTGCCCAAACAAATTCCTGGCCAGGGTCATTTAGATTGAGAGAGAAAGAGTTCTCCGATAGAATTCGATTAGAGCAAGACAATTTGATTTCATATGTGACCTGACAGTACCATATCCAATATACGATCTCTAACATATTAGTTGGATGAGGGATTATAGATACACGGTAATTATGGATAGACATGTCCGATGTATTCGATTCCCCCTATATCGTTTGGGGACTATGACGTAATAGCCTAGTACATCCGCAGTCGATGAGTGGAGTGAATTATTATGGAGATAATAATTCACTATATTAGAATGAGTTCTGATGGGAGTGACTCACAACCAACTCGGTATCGAGCCTAGAGGGTCACGCACATATGATAGATGCTTTAGTGAATAGAAGATTTGATAGAGATCCAGTTAGCCCTTATTCTCATTAGATGAGATCCTATGCAGATGGACTCCTTGGTTGATGCCCAAATAGAGGCCTACGGAGATTTTTTGATATAAATCCAATAATATAAGGTTAGTAGGTAATTGAATAAAGATCTAATACCCACTAAAGTAAGAACCCTAGGGTTTTGGTGGCTCTTTATAAATAGGAGGGGAGACTCATGGTTGATAGACTGTAGCTTTGGCCTCCCCCTCCTATTCTCCTCTCTCCCTCTGTATAAGAGTTGCGAGACCAGATTGAAGGAGTTTTGCTACAGAGATTCATCATGTGAATACCGCTAGAGAGAAGGACGCTTAACCTCCTTCATCTTTTCCATCAGGATTTGGAATATAGGGATATACGATCTCCCTAGGTAAAGTTAATCTCTCATGTATTATAGTTTTTTATTTTTACATTTTTCTCGCACCTCAACCTTTTGCACGATAATTTGATTTACTTGGAAAATCAATTTTTTGTTTTGATTTCCGCTACGCATGTGATTCTCCCGTTGAGATTTTCGAACAGAAACCTCATATTTCATACTAATTATATCATTAAATAACATCCTCATCTAGTTGAATTGAAGTTATTTTCACTTTAAAATCTTTTAGGATTTTATGAATGCAAATTTTTTCTTATGCTCTATAAATCCAATCGATCTAATCTTCAGAAAAATATATTTCCATGTGAGGGTAGCCATTATCATTGTTTTTGTGACTTCTAGTTATAACTTTAGATCAATCTAATTGTTTACTGGTAAAAGCTGAGTTTACATCTTGTTGATTTTTGCTAAAACTCTCAACCAAATTATTTTTAAAATCATTCAGAGTTTCTTGTAACCCACTCTTAATATTTGTTTACAAAGTTTTTTAATTGAGATTTATTTCGTATAATCTACAATTCTTAAGTTTTATTTTTTATTTTAGGTCAATAGCATAAACATTATGTACTTGGTGTTGAAGGTAAAGTCGCCATTGGTGACATCGGTGTTGGAAACTGTGGCAACGTCAAAAAGGAGATTGGTAAAATAACTTAAGAATTTTGGAAACACTGATGGCAGATGATAAAACCCAATGTCTTTGTCTAAGAAAAATGATAGAGATTTGATCCTTTTAATCACTTCCGCTTTGAGTTATATTTAATTACCTAATAAAAATAGTCAAAGTCATTACATTATTTATATATATATTAATTTAATCATTAGTCAATTAGAATTAGGATTAATTTTTTTAATAAAAATAAAAAATCTTAACATAATTAGAAAAAATAAAAAACTTTTATCATAATTAAAAACATAACTAAAAAAATTAAAAATTTGTATTAAATTCTTAAAAATTAAAATTCCTAATATTAAATCCTATCAGTAGATGTCAATATGCTGCAATCAAATTCATCATATTGATTGAGACAACCTTTAAGATTTCCTGGGAAGCCCCTCACCTCAATTGGCAGATAGATAGTAGGTGTGCTTGAAACACATTGTCTGCCTTTTTCTTTTGAATGGTAAATTGGATGACATGGTTGCAGTGATGAAATTGAAACAGATAACACCATTCAGAAAGAATAGTAGTATCAAGTTTTAAGATATCTGATGACACTAACAAGTTATTAAATTCCAAGACTCACCAAGTTTTCAAGTCATTCCATAAGAAATATTCTATCTTCTCATATTTCTCTCATCCTCTTCTTTTCAAGTTCCACACTATATGTTAAAATATTATTTATGTTAATATAGATAGGCATAACACCTTAATTTGCTTTACTAAGTTTTTTCATGTGTCCATGTTAAATTTGCGAGTTATTATCTATCCTTCCTATTTGCATATCGGTAGGATCCAAAATGGGCGACTGGCTTTATTGGGTTGAACTTTTGGATCCAAATCTTATGGAATAGTTGATTTGATGCTACCGGATCGGATTTAGATTCGATATAGGTATCAAAATCCAACATTTTGAGATGAATCCAAAATGACACTAACAGGTGCTTGACTCGTTTTTACGAAATAATTATATATCTTATCATTGGACATAATTATCAAGCTTCGGGTTCGGATCTACTCGGATTTGCATGTAAATGTGAATCCAATAATCTTTCGGGTCGGGTCATTGGGTTAAATATGGTGATCCGCGCGTCGGTACTTCAGGCCGACTTACCATACCACTACTGGCGGTGCGACTTAATAAGCGACCACGTTCACGACTACTACTTCGCCCCTCATCGACTCGACTCGACTCCTCCAATCTTTGTCGACCCCCGGACAAACCCTAGGTTCTGCTCCGCCCGATCATTTTCCCGATCAATTCCCGGCCATTTGGGCGTGAGAGAGAGGGAGAGAGAGAGAGACCGAGGCGGTCGGCATGGGAGAGGATGAATCGGCCGCGCGCGGGGGCCACTTCGGTTCGGCGGCCAGGGGTAGCCGCGGCGTCCACTACCTCGCCAAGTGCGTCCTTCGCGGAAGCGCTGTCCTCCACGCTGTCCAGGGCCACATCCGCTCGCCGTATTCCTCCGACATCGTGTTCGGGAAGGTACTTGCTTTGGGATAAAGTTATCGTGCTCGCAGATTTGCTATTCCATGCCTCCTTTGTTTCCTTGGAATTGTTTTATTTTTAATTCTTTGATTTGTTTTCAATTCTTGGTAAAGATTCTTATCGAAGAAAGGAATCTTGTTGGTTCCAAACCTAAAGGTGTGGGTGGTGCCTGTTACACTCTAGGCCTGCACGCCTTACTTCCCAACTGTCCAAATAGTAGTAAACTTTACAATTACTCTGATGGATGAAATTTTTGTACATTTTTCCAATCTCGTTTACCTCATTCATGCGGCCACATCCAAACCAACGTTATTAGTGAATTTAATATCATTTCAAAGCAGTTACTTGTGTTTTCAGCTCGCTATAACTGTACATTTTAATCTGATTTGTGAATATTGCCTTCTTATTCCAATCTTTGGTAGTAGCTCCTAGAGCACAACCTTTCTTTCGAAAAGCAACATCATCACTATTGGTTTTTGATGTGGTTTAATGTCGGTGGTTGCCTTTGTGCTGACCAGCCTGACTTGGTTCTAGTCCCATCCATGTGAGAAACTTTGATCTCGCCCAACGTCTTGGTCTCCTGAACTGGTGTCAATCGTGAGGCGTTCTTTCTGCATTAAGATTGATGTTGGGAGTGGGCCTCGCCTTCACCTTTTAAGTTTTAACTTATGTCAGAAAGAGAGTCTAACCTTGTTAACCCTGTCCGCCTTCACCTTAGCTGCTTCTTCCTTGGTTGCTTGCGGGTAGGGAAGTAACCACTGATTTCTTTTTGGGTCATCTGTTGGTTCTATCTGAAGTAAACTTTGTTCATGTTTTTTAGAGTAACCAGTAGCCTCCACTTGCAGCAACATGTAAGTATGTTTTCTAAAGGAAGTTGAGGACTTAGAAGTAGAAGAGACTTTTTTTTGGGTGAAATTGAGATGGATTTGGAACCTTTTTAACTGAACTAGATAAATTATAAATTATAAATTGTTTTTCAAAACGAAATTATAATATATCACTATAAGTTCTGAATCTCGATATGGCCTACTTATTGTTATTTTTCTTTAATGGCAAGAGCAGAATTATGTAAGACATTTGATTTCATACGACTACGGAGTTGAATGCAGTGTATATTATTTATTTAAACTCTTGATGCAATCTACTTATGACCCAGATCATTCTTTACATAGACTGCATTAGATCTTTGGCAGTGGTAAAAAACTTTATAGAACTTAAATTTTAGATTATGGAGGCAATTCATGCTAAAAAAAAATATGGTCGTCAGCTTTTGGTCATCTATGAACTCTCAAGAGTTGATATTTTGGCAGCCTGTTAGATAATAAATTTAAGCTTAAGTTCTTTTCGAGTATCCAAAACAAAAGTCAATTTCTTGATGCTTATGTCTTCTCAATGGTCAATTTCTTGAATCTTATGTGTTCACAATATTTTTTTCGTTAGCTGTCAATTTTCCGGGTTTGCTACAGTATTTGAGTACTAATGTCAAGGTTCAGTAGCTCATTTTTCTTATGATGAAAGTTTTTATAAATAATTGCTACCAGTGAATGTGGATTTACCACATCAGCTGCAGTTTGAGGACTAATGTTAAGGTTCATTAGCTTTTTATTTTTCTCTTCCAGTAACTCAGTCTTTTGACTGTGGAAGTTATCCTAAAGCATTGCTAAGAATACCGTGAATGTGAGTGTGTATTGGAATGTCATAAAGGACATGAAGATAGTGTCTTTAAGTTGCATACTCAAAATGATCACTGGCATTGGTGGGTTTTGTTCTGGTTAGTGGTTCTGTTTTAAGAACCTCCTCATTCTATGGACGTGTTAAATGTCATTCACTGTTCTCAGGAAACATCACTGGAATTGGCATCTATCAATGAAGATGGCATTGTACAATCAATATTTGAACAAAGTCTTTTTGGTGCAATAAAGGACCTTGCTATCCTACCATGGAACAACAGATTCCAAGAACATGCACATCAGGTTTTCCTTTGTCCCTATTGTCCTTAATTCGTGCAGATCATTGATAGCCTCATGACATTGCAGCTTCGTTGAACAAATTTATTCTGTCTCGATCAGTCCTTAGGAACAAAGATGCATTTGTGTTTTACAGTTATACTTATGATTTGCAGGCTCAGGGAAAAGACTTCTTAGTTGTTCTTTCCGATTCAGGAAAGCTTTCATTTCTTACCTTCTGTTCTACCATGCACAGGTTGGTATAGTGCTATGTCCTTTTGGCCAAGGTTTGTAATACCGTATCGTACCACTCGGTATGCTCAGTACGTACCAGTCCTTATACAGCTTGATACCTTAGTGTACCATGTGTTGCTCGGTACAACTTGATACCTTAGTATATCATGTGTTGGTACGCTCGGTACAACTCGGTACGTACCATACCGATAGCTGATCGATACGTTGGTACGGTATGAGATTGCAAACCTTGCTTTTAGCCACATTTTATTGCTAGATATATCTTTACTCTCATATATGGTCTTTGTAGTTTGTTCCATGACTTTTGTTTATCAATTTTTATTTACTCAGTTCACTTTGATTTCATTTAGGTTCTTTGCTGTGACACATATTGAATTATCCAAACCAGGGAACGTGGTACATCAATTAGGAAGAATGTTGGCTATTGATCCTGGGTAAGTACTTTGTTTTCATATGACATATTGTTCTTTGACATGCATATTGTCACGGACTTAGCTGGTTTTACTTAAGTCGTACGACACCCTTGCGTGTTTGTTTGCATAGGGTTAGTTTTCTCGAAACCTTTTATGGTCCGTTAAGGACCTGCAAAAGAGAAGATGGGTTAGAGAAAACATTTAACTCGAGATCTCACAGGCAGATATTTTAGCAAACACTTGTTAGGCAATGCAAATTACGATCATAGAATTTGCAATCTCTGAACAGCCGTGCGACAAAGGGTCGCGGCCAAAAATTCCCACAAGTGCCAACATGACACCAGAACAAGGCGACCATTTAAAGCTTGCAAAGTCCATGATTGTAATTTGCATTGCCTAATAAGTGTTTGCTGAAATGTCTGCTTGTGGGATCTCGAGTTAGATGCTTCCTCTAACTTGTCTTCTTTTTTTGTAGATCCTTAAGGGATCATAAGAGGTTTTAGGATGTTGACCCTTTGCGAGCGGATATGCAAGGGTGCTTCACGACTTAAGCAAAACTAGCTAAGTTTGCAATAATGCTGACCTTACATTATAGCTTGTTGTTGTTGTTGTTGTATTGCCTTGGAAAAAATTCTCGACATATAGTTGGGCCATGTTATAGTGGTACATAAATGCCTTCGGCTTGATTGAACTTAAATATATCTATGGTGTATTACTGTATCATTGACTGGTACAATTAATAAGTTACAGCATCCTACTATACTTGGTTAAGGTTGCTAATCTGAATATGAATTCATCATTTTTGTGCCAAGAATTTCAACGCAAATAAAACATATATATGACAATAACAACAACAAAATCGAAAGTCCCAACTATATGGGGGAATAAGACATGTATATAGTAACAAAATCAATGTAAATCCAATCGCCTGTTTAACCTACTAACAGAAAGCACTCCTGATGACCTTCCTCATTTATTCCTCCATGGGTTGTAGATGGTGGGCAATAGTCCATCGTGGGTGGAAAAGTCTGTTGAGTGATGGTTGCTCATCCATGGGAGTTATTTTCATGAGAGAAGGTGAACTAGACTTCTTTTTGATCCAAAGAGACTGGAGCCAGAAATCAAGGCCCTAGACTTCTTTTTGAACTTTTAAGTCGTGAGCTAGCTTTGTCCACCGTTATCTGAAAAGGAGAGAAAAAAGGACTAGTTTAAACCTTTTCTAGGGTTTCAACTGATCTATTCATTAACCATGATGGAACTGGGTTAGGGACTGCTGCCTGTGCGATGGTTTGCCCTGTACATGGTCCATGTTTTAAATGATCTTACTTCTGTCTATTTCAATAGTGGAAATTGACTTTACCTGTTTTGGTAATCAGTAAAATATTTAGTTATATGCAACAAAGTTGTCGTACACTACAATAGTACAAGGAATACATTTCTCATGAATTAGCAATATTTTAGTCTTAATGTGGATTTGTTATGTAGCCATCAGGAACTAATAATGAATCTATTAGTGATATAGATGAATTACTAAATCTCCTTTTGTGTAGCTAGATCGATCGCCATTATCATTTAACTGAATGACTCAGTTTTCTTTTTTTTTTGTTTTACAGAGGCTGTTTTGTTGCTGTTAGTGCATATGAAGATCGATTTGCACTATTTGATGTGTCTATAATTTCTGATAGCAACATTGGTTATGAGGTCAGTTACTGCAAATTGATGAAAAATATTTTGTAAAGTAGACTGTAGACCAGTTTTTGTAGTCTTGTCCATCTAATATGGTATATACTTATTTCAGATTTTGAAGATCTTCCCATGTCATAATTTCAGAAAATTTCCTATCCATCGGAAAACAAAACAGAGGGAAGCAGTGGTCAGGATACATTGGGTACCAGCATCCGTGGTACAATTTGGAGCATGTGCTTCATTTCAGATGGTACTTATCAGATAGAAGGATATCATTCCATTTTGGCAATTGTGATGCACAGGTGTGATTCTGTTCTAATATGAATTCTTAGATGCAGCTTTTGATTGATAATATGTGATAAAACATTTCTTTATTGCTTTTTCAATCTCAATGCAATGCTTTTGCTTACAACTGACTGCAGAAGGTATTAATATTTACTGCAGGAAAGGCTCGTTCATAAATGAGTTGCTGTTATTTGGGTATAATCGCCATGCACATGCTATACAAGTTATATCCTGGTATTCTGAGACAGGGCCTTTAGCAATTAATATATCTGCCATTCCTCATTTTCCTGGCTTTGCAATTCTTTTTAGAATAGGAGAAATGCTTTTAATGGATCTCAGAGACCCACATAATATCTGTTGTCTTCACAAGATAAATTTGAACATACCAAGTTTGGTTGAAGATCGAAGCTTTGTTGAAGAGTCTTGTAGGGCATTTGATGATGACGAAGGCATGTTCAATGTAGCTGCTTGTGCTTTGTTGGAATTACGAGATTCTGGTCCAGATACGTTTAAGGTTGATGATCCGATGAGCATTGATAGTGGAGGCGGGAAAGGATCTTCTAGTTCCAAGCTTGTATGCTCATGGACTTGGAGACCTGGTAACTCCATGGATCCTAAGTTAATATTTTGTTTGGACACTGGAGAACTATACATGGTTGAGATTAATTCTCGCACTGAAGGAATACACATTAATTTGTCGGAGTGTCTCTACAGGGGTTCCCCGTGCAAAGCACTCTTATGGGTCAAGTGTGGATTAATTGCAGGCTTAGTGGAGATGGGAGATGGATTTGTCCTTAAGTTGGAACATGCTAAATTATTTTACAAAAGTTCTATTCAAAATATTGCTCCAATTTTGGATGTATCTATTGCTGATTACCATGATGAGAAACAAGATCAAATGTTTGCTTGTTGTGGAATGAATCCAGAGGGTTCACTACGAATTATTCGAAGCGGTATAAGTGTAGAAAGGCTTTTAAAGACTGCCCCAATTTATCAAGGAGTAACTGGTACATGGACATTGAGGATGAAACAAAGTGATCCTTATCACTCCTTTCTCGTGTTATCTTTTGTTGAAGAAACTAGGATTTTGTCCGTTGGTTTAAGCTTTAATGATGTAACTGATGCAGTTGGATTTCAGTCAGATGTCTGCACGGTGGCCTGTGGTTTGTTTGCTGATGGGGGGCTTGTGCAGATTCACAGGAGTGGTATAAGGCTCTGTTTACCTACCACGTCTGCTCATCCAGGGGGTGTCCCTCTTTCTCTACCAATATGTGCTTCTTGGTCTCCTGGTAATAGGACAATTAGTGTTGGTGCAGTTGGTCAAAATTTGGTAATTGTAGCTACTTCTAATCCTTGCTTTTTATCTATTATTGGTGTGAGATCACTCTCAACTTATAATTTTGAAGTATATGAGATTCGACATGTGAGACTGCAGTATGAGGTTTCTTGCATTTCTATACCATTGAAAAATGCCAATAATAAACATATAGCTTCAGAAGCTAGACTAGCTAACAAGGATCATGAAGTTGGTCACTTTGATAATTTTGATATTAATATGGCTTTTGTCATTGGCACTCATAAACCATCAGTTGAAGTTCTCTCATTTGCAAACGAAGAAGCTTTTAGAGTGCTTGCTACGGGAACTATTGCAGTAAGTAATGCTCTTGGTAGCCCTATCAGTGGTTGTATTCCTGAAGATGTTAGGCTTGTATCAGTTGATCACCCTTATGTTCTTGCGGGCCTGAGAAATGGAATGCTACTTCGTTTTGAGTGGCCTGCAATACCTGAATTCGTCCAGTTAGATCCGAACAGGCAAAGTTGTTTGCCTAGGTCTTGTTTTAGTGATTATGAGAGTTCCTCATCGATTGTGGCAAATTTGAATTCTTACAATAGTGTAACAGAACAGGCTAAAAACTGTATTCCGACATTCCTACAATTGATTGCCATTCGACGCATTGGGATTACTCCTGCTGTTTTGGTACCCTTGAAAGATTCACTTGATGCTGACATAATTGTTCTTAGTGATAGGCCTTGGGTATTACATGCAGCAAGACACAGCCTTGCATATACATCCATTTCATTCCAGCCTGCGACTCATGTCACTCCTGTCTGTTCTGTCGACTGCCCTAAGGGAGTTCTGTTTGTTGCAGAAAACAGCCTACATCTGGTAAGTGCCCTGTATTCAAACTTAGCTTATACTTTAGGCTTTCCATTTTCATGTTCCTAGAGCAATTACTTATGCTTTCATGCGATTATGCAGTAGATCCACTCATTTTGCAAAACAAGCATTCAAGTTTGTGCCAATAACATGGCATATATATAGTGTGGTTCACTTAGATCCTGTTGTTTCCATATGAAATATTTACTAGTGCTCTGCAAAGTCATTCTTCTTGTGTAAAGTTAACATATAAAATATAAGCTAGTATCATTAAGTTGCTTTTATCTTTCAATGTTTATTCATCATCGCTATAGTTAAGCACTAATAAATGTGAACCTTCGTGTACCCTTTAGATTAAAAATAAATTTTCATATGACAATTGTAAGACCAATCATGCTTTATAGTTCAGAATGTTGGATGGCTGGCAACAACTCACATTGAAAAGTTAAATTGCCAGATGAGGATGTTGACATCGATGTTTTGGGTCACAAGAAAAGGTAGAAAAAAAATTTTCTTTTGCAATTATGAATAATCAAATTTAGGTTCGTGGGAAGATAAGGAAATATCATTTAAGACTGAATGGGTTTTGTCCAAAGGAAACCTATAGATTCTCAACATCATCGAAAGATGGAGGATACTGCTTGCTACTTTTTGGGCATTATTATCAGATTTCTCCAATGCTGGAATCTGGCTTATTTAAAAAATATTGGGACATACTATGTTTTACCTGATTCTGATGCTTAACTGCTTCGTTGCTGCTGTACATTGACAAGGATTGGTCATAGCGGACAGTTCTCTTGAGTGGGTTGCTGGATTGGTTAATATTACTTCTTATTCTACCTGGGGAAAGATCTGATCATTTGTGCATATTGTATGTTTTGTTTGTGTTCATGTGTATTAGGAAGGAGAATTTGTTTTTGATATAGTATTGTAATTGCCGAGATTATTGTGGCCCAGCTATTGTTTTTACTTGCCAGGATTTGTGTTTCTTTTGTCAGTTATAGTTTTAATTCGCAAAAGACCATCATTGCCTTGGATTTATTTTATTTTTTTATCTAAGGGAAAACATAAAATCTTGTATATTATTTACAAGCTGTTTTTCATTGTGGTATAAAGAGGCTTACCTTACAGATGATTTCCTGGTCAGAACCTGCAATTTTCGGTTGATTTTTTTTTTTTCTTGTTGGAAGTGTGATGTTTTTGTGCCCATTTCTTTGTTGTGTAGGTTGAGATGGTACATTGTAAGAGACTTAATGTACAGAAGTTCTCCATTGATGGCACTCCGAGGAAAGTTTTATATCATAGTGAAAGTAAGACATTGCTGGTGTTGAGAACTGGATTAGGTGTTGGATCATGTTCATCAGACATATGCCGAGTAGATCCTTTTAGTGGAACATTGCTTTCAAAGTTTCAATGTGAACCTGGGGAAACAGCAAAATGTATGCAAATGGTGAAAGTAGGAAAGGAGCAAGTCCTGGTTGTTGGAACCAGTCAGTCTGTTGGCAGGATTATAATGCCCAGTGGTGAAGCTGAGAGGTTTGCATATGAAACAATTTCTTTGTGTTTGCATTATCCTTCTGAGTGCAAAGATGCATGTCAATTAAGTTCTAGTATACATGTGTTTTTACCCTTGAAAGTAGTTGGGCAAATCTTTTTGCTGGATTGTTTGCATGCTTGCTTGTGCGTTCTATGCTAACAATCAAAATGAGATATTGATGATAACAATCAAAATGAGATATTGCCTGTTGACTTCTGTACTCCGGCTCTGCTTGCAGTCTTTCTGCTTCATAGCATCATTGATCATATGCTTCCAAGAATGTGTCTCTGTATCCAGTTTTTGTCATGTTCACTGGTTCCAATTTAGTGATATGTTCTCATGAGTCCTGATGTTGCAGATCATTCTAATGGATGTTTGCAATTTATGGTAATTTTCAAGGTTTTTAAAATTGCATGATTGTGGTATGGTTGGGTGCTAGTACTGAAGCCAGGCAACTCTAAGAGTAAGCAAACATACCTTGGCATTATCATTTGCTCTTGCTAGTCGGCAACGCCCATGTCATGCATGGCATCCATATAGTCAGTTAAAAGAAACGGAATCCCCTATTTTTTCTTATATAGGGAGGGACTGCTGAAAGTCGGGTGCCTGGATATGGGGAAAAACAGGACCTGCTGATGAAGATATATGTGCTATCTGATGTTTTCCTGCATCTTTCATTGAGGTGTAAGGTGCAGGAAACCGCTGCAGAATGGCTGGTCAGTCAGACATGATTTCCACCAGGTCTGAACTCAGCAGCAGGTTTTGATAACACACACTGCTACATGCTTTCCAGCAGTTAGGGAAGAAGAAGAGAAAAGAAGAAAGAGAGAAGAGAGAGATTGGCAGAAAACACAGATAGAGAAGGGCCTATTGGATATTGTAGTTCTTTTATTCCCATATATATATTAAATACGTTGGCTTCTTGAAACCTCTATTTATAACATAAGCTTCCTAGTATTTTTCCAATTAGGAACCATAACAAGAGAAAGAGCACACTAAATACTAATTAAATGCCCAAAACTAAAATCATCTAATGGTTCTGGATAATTTTTTTTATTACGAAAGACAATTACAAAACATGCCTATAAAGATAGATAAAGATAGAAAAAGTCAACTTGATGAACATAAAGTGAATCCTAAAAATGGTCTATTCTCAATATGATAAATTATTTTGGGTGCAAACTCTAGGTCATGTTAGATATTTTCTCAGAAATTAGGTTTATGAAGCTTACTTTATCTGATACTATTAATTCTTTTCAAAGAGTACCTTTATCTTTTTACAATAAATCTTTTGTTCATCATTTTAGTATGGCATAATGCTGTACTTCAGCATCACCTTTGAGCATTATATTTTTCACTTAAGATTAGCTTTCCTTTTAAACAAATTAAAAAATTTGATCTTAAAACATGTGATTTTTTTCTTGGAATAAACAGTACAAAGGGACGCTTGATTGTGCTGAGCTTGGACTCTGCACAAAGTTATTCAGAGGGAAGTCCATTGATTTACTGCTCTAATATGGACATATCCTCCCAAGCTGGTTCCCCGTTCGGGGAAATTGTTGGGTATGCTGCTGAACAGTTGTCTAGCAGTAGTCATTGCAGCAGCCAAGGGGATCCTTGCAGTGATGGAATTCACCTCGACGAAATTGGGGCAGGGCAATTGCGATTAGTTTCTCAAGCCACATCATCTGGTGCTGTACTGGCGGTTTGTCCTTATCTAGATCAATATGTCTTGGCTTCTGCTGGTAATACTGTGAGTTATCATTCTTCAAAACTGTATTTATTGGCTTTAAAACTGTTTTGTCATCTGGCATCTCTACTGATCTCTCTCTCTCTTTTTTTTTTGTTTCAAGAAAATGTGGAAAAGCTGATAATCTTTCCTTAACAGCTTAATGTTTTTGGCTTTGCGAACGAGAATCCTCAACGTCTGAGAAAGTTCGCCGTAGGCAGGACACGCTTTACCATTACTTGTTTGAGGACACATCTCACTAGAATAGCTGTTGGTGATTGTCGTGATGGTGTCCTTTTTTATTCTTATCATGAGGTATGCCTTGTCATCGGAGCTAAGATATGTTTTATGTGGTCCTCTAGGTGCATTTATGATGTTCATTCCTTTATATCTATCATTATTATATATTTTTCTACTTTCAGGATGTTAGAAAATTGGAGCTTTTGTATTCCGATCCTGTTCAGAGGTTGGTTGCAGATTGTGCTCTGATGGATTGTGACACTGCTGTTGTGTCAGATCGTAGAGGCAACATTTCTGTTCTGTCGTGTCCCAGTTCTTTGGAAGGTATGTTATGCTCTCGTGACGTTGGCCAAGCACTTGTATGGTGGTTTCTCATTTAGTATGTATAAATTTGGTTATATTATGTTCTCAAAAGCAGCATAACATTTGCAAATGTGTATCAAAGATGCCTGCCTGCTGGTGGTCAGTACTATACTGATTAATTTCATGCTTTGTCTGGCAATTACTGTTCTTGAAGTAATGTAGATAATCATGACATAATTGCACAGAATATTTATATTTCAATTTTATTTTTTATTTTGTTAACAGCTGTATGTTTGTGACAAGTGCTTATCTTGATAATCACGTGATATTTGAGGCTGTTTTCATGTGTCCATGTCTGATAATAATGCATTTTATCTGTTAATGTGTATGTCTTCAAGACTAATGTGAGCCAGATTGGCTATATGGGTGCAGGATTAAGTGTTCAATCTTTGTTTTTTCCTTTTTGAAACCTGTATCTTGAGATATTACAGTTCTGACCTCCCTCAGGTGTCTTTGGTTGCACAGCAAAGTTCCCAAAAACCTATTTTTCCTTGGGAAATGTCTTTTCCAGTGTTTATATGGTAGAGATACAAAAAAATGTCGAAACCTGTTTTCCAGATATCCAGGAA
This sequence comes from Ensete ventricosum, assembly GCA_029747655.1. NCBI lineage: Eukaryota > Viridiplantae > Streptophyta > Magnoliopsida > Zingiberales > Musaceae > Ensete > Ensete ventricosum. The sequence continues at coordinate 9,787,690 of JAQQAF010000009.1, read as the reverse complement.
AGTTGACCTTTTCTTTCCAAAGAAAGATCTGCCCACCTGCTCCATATGTCTTTTCAAGTTATCTTTCCAGAAAATAGTATTTACTTTTTCATTTCAAACACAAAATAAGGACATATAAAGAGGTTTTCAGTTCCTTTCCTAAATCCAAACAATTTACCTATATTTTTGAAGGATTTTTGTTGTAATCAAATAGATTTATATTGAAAATCAATGTACTGCTTCCTGTGTTTCCAAAATAATTATATTTGAACCTTCGTTTCATGCATGCAGAGGTTACTTTGGGAAATCAAGGGATGATATTTTATATTAAAAAATGGAATGTTCCATTTGTTAATCAAGATTTGATTGCTTTTCCTAAACAGCTCCATATGTATCTCTATTTTAGAAAAACCAGAATTTTAGAGACTATTTATCTATCATGAACATAGAAAAAAAATTTGCCAGTGTTGAAACAAATGCTTCAAGACTGTACATGTGGAAGTGTATAATCTTCTGCATGGTAGGAAGTCTACTTCTTTGTTGGTAACACTCTAATATTAATTATTAATAATGTAACTCCAAATTTGAAATATTTGATAAAGTATCTTGTTTCATTTGTATGTCATGAAGTGGATTGGTTGTGTACTATATAGTCTTAGGATTTGACTATTGTTTAGGTAGACGCTGGCTGGCTATTGGACTGGTGTTATAGACTGACATGACAAGGATGCCGCCATATACTACCTAGTACCAGTGGGAAAGAACAAGGAAAAAGGATACCTAGAGGAAAGAAGAAATACTTTAGAGATCTCAGTGGACATAGGGGCCAGGGATAATAAGGCTACAATAAAATGTATTCAAACCTTGCATTAGTCAATCTTGGGACACTGAATGATTATGATCCAATGCATGAGCCTTTGTTGGTAACCTATTACTACTTAAATACTGTCATCGGCTGTTATAATCAATCATGAAAATGCATTTTGCATTTCTGCATAGGCATGAAGTTCTTGAAGTGCACCACATAGGTTTTTTTTTCTTATCTTATTCTTCAGTAGAACTAAGATTAATCATAGATTGTGATTTGTAATGATGACTGTTAAAAACTGCATCACTAACATAATAAGTATTACTATCTGTGGACTTATACTTTGATGTTTAACTTGTGATGTGATGAACTGCTGCTTCAAGTGTTGTTGATATATAATCTTGTACTCATAAATTTGTGTTTTCCCCATAAATTGACGTGCTTTATGGTCAATATGGTGCAACCATTCTATCTTTTTTTCCATTAAGTTATAGACTTATGGTGTATCAAAACTGCTTATGATGGTACACTGCATTTCATTAGACAAGTGATTAAGAATTGCATGGTAGAAAGCCCGTGGCATTTAGGATTCTTTACATAGATCTTCTATGTCTGTTCTTCTATTGGGTCTACTGAACATGCATGCCTATCATTCTAAGCAGCATTCTATCTTAACTCTTCAGTCGCTCTCAAGATGTTCGATTTTGATCTTGTCAAATTCTAATGGATATCATGATGTCGTGAAATTTTGAACGTTAAATAGATTTTTATTGTCGTTTGGAAGTTGCTGTGTGATATTGATGGCATATACATTGGTTTTATATCATCTATGTAGTGTTTACCACTTGGTTACATACTCAAATTATTTTTACATCATTGTTCCATTGCGATGAATATAAATTAATAATTGCCATTGTATCTTGCAGTCAATGAATACCCAGAGAAAAACTTGGTGTTAAATTGTTCGTTTTACATGGGAGAAACTGTTATGAGCATCCAGAAGGTGATTTCTTGCACCTTAAGTTTAGTAACTTTTATTGTGATTTGTAAATGAGAATTTGCTCTTAAGCAGATAATATATGAACATTGTTAGTGTTTAAACTTTTACTGAAGGTTTTTAACCAAGGAGCATTAAGAAGTTTGAAAACATTTACCAAGCCCATAGATGGGCAATTATGAACCATTGGTTTTTTTAATTTCAGTGGACAAGCTGAACTAGATGAGTAGTGTAGTTGCTTTGGATTTGAAAGAGTGGTCATATAGGTGAACCATGACATGCTGACTTTTCTTAATACATTTTGTCCCACAGCAATTCTTGGGTTTTGAATTTTTAATTTTTTAAATATTTTTTGTTTTAATATATATATATATATATATATATATATATATATGATTTAGTGTTGGGTCTTGAAATCATTCACTTGGATTTCAGTTGCTAAACATAATGTAATGATAAAACCATAGATCTACATTTTGCCTGGACTAATACATGCTGGGAGGTATTCTCCGGTCCAGTAGCTTACGGGCCTGGTACATACTGGATAGTTTATTGGGACACTGACTACCCTATTTCAGGCGGTCTGGTTCTTTTATTAAAATGATTGTGGTCACCTAGGATTCACAACCCTTGTCTAGGATTCACCTATTCTCCTCTCCCTTCTCCTTATCTTTTTCTCCTTCCCCTTCCCCCCTAAAAGAATAGTACCTTGGTATGTTCTGGCTTATCATGTGTTCATACACTGGAACAGACCTGTAACAAATTTGGCCATGGATTGGGTACTGCAATTGAGAACCTTGCATCAAACTAAGTTAAATGTTGGGAGTACCTGAATTCTGTTTAAGTCAGGTACAAATTTGATTCTCATACCTTTTCCCAAGAGGTGTTCATCTTATTTAATCTTCATGGTCGATTTGCTTTTTCACTTTTATGACCTCTTTTAGTATATCGAAATAGTGCTTTCACTTGTTATTTAATCCTCAAAGATCTTCATACACTCCATCAGTACCCAGCATTGAATAATTTAAATATAACATTAGAAGTTTATTGATATGGGTGGTTCGAAGACCTTATCACATTGGTCAATTATGTGGTGAACAAAAGTTGTCCACTTTGGTTCTGAAAATGTAAGCAAAATTTCTATTCAATCGTAATCAGAAGCTGTCCACTTTACTTATTTTTCTGTTATTGCTAGCTATTTTCCCATACCGAGAATAAATTGTTACCAATAACAACAACAAGATCTAAGTCTGAAAATTGTCTTCTGCTGCACTGATGATTTCCTGCCATTGAGTCCCCTGAGCTAAAAGCCCCTAAATCCCTTGTCACTGTTCTTAGTCTTCTTAGGTTTTTCTCTTCTGCTGCTTGTAACATTCATCTGAATTGATTTGTCTTACCTATCTGATGCGAGTAATTTCTTGTATATATTTCAATAACCAAACTTCTTTGATATAGAATGATGTTTATTTTGACTGTGTAGATTAGATGGTGCCTTTTAGGTTAAAAACATTTTGTCTCCTCTCTTGTGTGCCCTTGTGATATGTGGGTTGTCTCTGATCAGTGTATCTCCATGGTGGCCTGTATCTATGTTCTTGTGAACTAATCTGCAACGCCTAATAAGCTTCTGGTTGGTGGAGTCCACCAATCAGATTCTTTCTCGTCCCATGACTTTTGTGTCTTGGAGGCATATAATGGTGAAGATACTCTGAAGCTCTTAAAAACCATACCCACCTTTTTTAGATATTTCTGGCATGTTGTTATTGTATTATGTTGGGTGATATAGAATGCAGAAAGCATCAAAATTTTCATCCTTAGTACTTTGATTTCCATAATTTGATGGGACTGAATATCTACCTTCTCTTGTTTTATTATGTTGTAATTGTTATTGTGCAACGAGGAGTCCCGTATTTTGCATTTTTAGTGAATAATTTTAATCAGTTGTGTGCTTACAGGCTTCAATTTCATGTAAACTTCCGGTAGATAATGTTCTCAATGGTTCTGATGGTGCGGAAATATTTCTAGAATCTTCCTACAATAGTGTTGTTGCAAGCACATTGCTAGGAAGTGTCTTCATCCTAATTCCTGTTACAAGGTGAGATTATTAGCTGTATGGCTTGGTTGACATCATTATGCATTTATGGTTGTTGGTCTACTTTAGGAACATTATTGGCAAAAAGCATCTTATGCATATTTGTTTTTGGTTATTGCTTTTAAGACCAAGTACATAAATGATTAAAGAGATGGCTAATGTGTAAACATCAATTAAAACTTGTTTCTTTGCATACACCGATTAGATCCAGCTAGCTGTTGCACGTACAGGTTGAAAATTTTGATATTCATATGCTGCAGTTGATTCCCCACATGTTTGCCATCTGGATGTTACTCAGGAGATACTGTATTTTATGTAATATGATTCTTTTGAGTTTTGATTATTATTTTAGGAAAGGACCAATATTCTAACTTGAGAATATCATGTATTTTTAAAGGAAGGAATTGGTTTTGTGTATTGCAGTGTGATCTTAGATCTATTACTTGATTTTCAATCATGTATTATGTTGATTTTCTTAACCACTTGGGATCAAAGTCTTTATTGACTGATTGGTTTGGATGGCAATAAAGATATGAGTGGGCTTTTGAATTGGTATTTGGGGTTTTAGAGTTTAGGTTTCTTTATCCAGTTTGTAATCCTCAAAGCTGCAATGGGGCCAACTACATCTCCATGTGGGCTTTCAGAAATAGGTCATCTATGAGGAAATAGAGTGCGCTAAAATTTGGATCCCAAGAGGCTATAAACCTTGTCTCATGTTGCCAAGAAATTAGATCTTTGACTGGTTCAGTACCTGTACGGGTCAACATGCCAGTATGGCTTGGTACTTTGTGGTACTAACCTGGACCAGAGAGAGAGAGAGAGGTGGTGGAGGAGGAGGGGGCAATGTGGATGAGGAAGTGGCAGCTGCAAGGCGGACATGGATGCAGCAGCTACTTGGATGAGGAGGTGGCAGTGTCAACACAGATTAGGAGGCAGCTGTGGAAGGAAAAAGGAGTGGTGGTTGAGGAGAGTAACAGAAAAAAAGAGGCTGTCCGGAGTTGTCAATAGATAACAAAAACTAAAAAGACCCTGATACGAGGACAACTCAGTACCAGTCAGCTTATTGTTTGGTGAGCCTGGTAAGCTTATGGGATCCTAGAAATAGGATGTTGAATATTATTCCTTGCTGAAGGCTATATTGTCATATGAATGAGCAAGACACAAGTAGAGCAAAAATCTCTACTTGTTTGGAATTTGATTTTGTGTCTTGTCAATATATATGGAAGGTTTTACATTTTCCCACTGTGTGATGGATTTATGGAAAAACTTCATACAACTTTCTGTTCTGGATGGAAAATTCATTATTCACAAACAAAATTCACACCCACATACTTGGGACATAAGCAATTGATACAATGCTTGGAGGTGGTAATTATATATGTTTTATGGATGGTATATATGCTGTAAGCATTGAAACAAGTCCAGAGTACGTTAACATGATATGCCAATGGAACATATTCTTGCATGAACTTGCTTGATATTTAACCAATTAAAATGCAAAGAAACTAATTTATTTGTATTTGTCTCTTCATCTTTTTTCTGCTCCATAACAAATTTTCACATTATCAGCAATTTTTATGTTGACAGTTATTTTTTTGGAATTATTTTTTCTTTAAAGATTTTATTGGATTTTTTTCTAGTAGTTTCTGTTGAAACCATGGGCAACATCCATACGATCCTGGCATAAGCTGCCAGCTGTGTTTCATTTCAGGAAATGCCTCGTGTGGATGATAAAATGCTGTTGAAGATTTTAGGTTCTACTAAAAAACTGTTGCAATTTTGTCACATGATAGTATTTTATATCCTGCAGCGAAGAACATGCATTGCTAGAATCTGTGCAAGCTAGACTTGCAGTTCATCAGCTGACATGTCCAGTACTAGGAAATGAGCACAAGGAATATCGTGGGCGTGGACTGCCGGTATGTCAAATCATTGTTTTCTTGCTCTTTACAAAGAGGTCTGTTTCAAATTTTGGTTAAAGTGTGACATGATTCTTTGTCTTTTATATATCCTGTGGATATCACACAACGCATTAGATGAGTTTGTGCTTCTTTCTTCCAAGTGCAGAAGAAAACACTTATCTTTATTAACTTGTTGTTTCTGTGACCTGGTCTTTGAAGTTCTGAACATAGAATAGATATACCTTTCTTTGTTTTTTTCCACATTATATCAAGGAAGTGTTCTATGATAATATGTTTATAAAATGTGAAAGCTGTAAGGAATAAAGGGTTTTTTATTTTTATAATTTGGAGGTGTAGGGAAAATTTCTCTTTCTTCCTCTGTTGGTCTCTCTATGGAATTTTTTAATGATTATATGTCACTGGGGCTACTCTTGACTCTCTAAGAAACTCAAAATTTTATTTTCCTTTTATTTTGTTTCTTAGATAAGTGATATAGAATTGTCAAATTTATTGTATTTTCCATGACTGGAAAATCGGACATCTGTATATAACGTATATAGGAAAATTTAACTTATGGGGCCTTTATTCAAGAAACTTCTATAATTCCAATGGGAATTTGTCGAACTGCTGTACATTATATTTTTCCTCTGGAAATGAATCTAATCAGCGTGCATTTTTAAGGAATTATAAACTAAATAATGGATAATCATTGATGTATAAGCACAATTTCTGTATGTCCATTTTCATACTGACATCAGGTCATCCAGTAATATTGATGGTTGCATGGTAGGCCAAATTGGCCAAGCACGATCATATCAGTCTACCACATGTATGGACATGCATTAAGGCCATTTGTATGCATGATAGAGTCTGCCACCTGATCATGCCTAGTATTGCAGTGCAAGACCATTGCCGGTATTGAATGTGTTATACTTCAAATCATGCAAACTACTCACCTTTAGGTTGCTAAGACCTCATGTGCTAGATTGAGTGGAAAGAAAAAATAGGTAGACGGTTATCTTGGCCTACTGTTGGTTTAGCAGAGACTTTGAACATTCAGTTCATTTTTTTGTCTTCTATGATGTGATGCTTTCATGTGTTGTAATATGATATAAACTGGAAAATGTTTTAATGTGGAAGCTGGTTAATTATATTATAACAAAAGTAACCAGCATTTTTTTTCAAGATTTTCACTTTTAAAAAACAGTTTTTTTATAGTTTCTATAGTTAAAGGCATTTTCTGCAAATTTCCATTGAGGAATTAATCAGAAATGGAAATGATAAATGAATTAAAGAAAAATAATTCAACTCAAAGAGTGATGATTTGGATCAAGTTGTTCTATTGTGGCACTAGATCATGCTCGAATTTTGCTGACATATACATGCCAATCTGTCTAGGGGTCAACTTTTGTCTAGCTAATCTGCGTGGCACTTATTTGTCTCCCATTTGCATGCGAAAACATCAGTATGCCTGAACATACGCTAGGGCAAAATACCTGTGTTGCTGGCACTTGTGTGCCAATTATTGGACAAAGGTGTGACACATAGGTACTATCTGAGATGGGAATCCTTCCATGTATCACTTGGGAGGGGTTTCTAAGTGTTATGATGAGTTATGTTTTGATTTGATGTCATTCATGTTCCACATCAAATTTCAGCCCATGGTATGGGACAAATCCCATCATGGTTTGGTAAAACACCAGTCACAATACTACATGTCCAAGATTTTAAAATTTTATTTTGTACCTATTTTGCAAATTCATTAGTGATCATTTTTAAGTATTATTAGGTTTGCTAAACCCAAGGGTCCTTGACATTCACCCCCCTTTGATTTTGATGTTATTGAAGCCCTCTTGGATGCAATCCTCCTCATGGCGCAATGCACCTTTAAGCTCCTAGTTTGCTACGGGTTTTGTGGAAGCCTTAGCCATTCCACCAAGTACTTCATTGTTATTGCTCCATTGGAGAGGTTGTGAACTCGATCTAGTAATATTGTCTCAACTTGCTGCTCAACAAACTCAGTACTTGTAGTTGCAATCTGTAGGAGACATTTCTTACCCTTTTGATGATGGCAAAGGGATCTTCATACATGTGCTCAAGGCCTTTATGGATTTGACTTCAAAGAATCTCGCAGAAGTCATTAAAATTACTTTGTTGCTCAAACAGCTGCTTAATCACATAAAGTCTATTGTTTTGTTACCAAGTTCTATCATATATGTGTTTCATGTGGGGGTACTGTATTATTCCTTCATAGTGTACATGCCTTGCCATTTTTGATTAATGGATTGATTATAAGTGTGAAATAAGCAATATTTTGACTATCTTGATGCGGCAGTAATTTGTACACTTACTCTCTTACACGGTTGACTAGTCACCAAAAGCAGAACTGACGCTTCAAATGTGTCGAAAGCATTAGAACATAGTGTGCAACTGTCTCTTGTGAAGTACCTATGCTTTGTTTTTAGAGCTCTATGAAGCGTTTATATATCTTAGGCATTAGTATATACACAACTTGAAGGATCTGTCTGGTATTGCGAAGTTGTTCTCTCACAAGCAGGCCACCTAGTCAGCAATCATTTGGGACGCTGGCTTTTCTTTTGAAACAAATTTAAGAGTCTGATCTTAAAAGCTTCTAAACGTGATGTTCTTTTAGGTATCTTAGCTGAATGCATCCTGAAGTGGACTCCCTTTAGGAGCAACTATAATGAAAATAGAAATGATCTTCACTTGATAGGAGCCACCACATGTAAGCTTATTTGATAGTGTCCTTGTATCCAGTCTCAAAATAAAAACATTAGTGCAACTATTGAAACACCAAATGGCCACCATGGTGACAAAGAGTGACCATATATTGCAGATGCTGCTGCAGAAGTTTCCAATTAAGATGTTCTCAACCTGGATTTCAAAGGTTCAAGTTGTAGACCTGCCCTAAATTCCACATCAGTGGGAGCCTTGTCCACTGGGCCACCCTTGTGTTACAGCTACAACAGGTTATGAAGTTTCTGTACTTTGCAGATTCATTGTTCTTTTCAGCACTAGCTTGAAAGTTTTGGCTGGATGTTCATCCATTGTTGTTTCTTTTTAAAATCTTCTTGTATGCTTTATTGTCGTTAATGACCTTAGATTCCCATCTTTTTCCGACAATGTGCATAAATTATATATAATATTTTTTATGTGCTGTATTGCAGACAGGAGTGGCTACCATACTTGATGGGGACATGCTTATGCAGTTCTTGGAGCTAACAAGTTTGCAGCAAGAATCTGTGCTTGCTTCTCCTGGATCAAGTACACATGCATCAGCTTCAGACTTGCACCAATCACCTCTATCCGTCAACACGGTTGTTCAGTTTCTTGAACGTATTCATTATGCCCTTAACTAAGTTTGCCATCATCTGTCCACGTCCCTCTATGTGCACCGAGGTTGTTTCATAGAGCTAGACAAGAAAGGCTTGTGATGTCCACAAATAAATGAGCCACCTTGGAAATGTCAGAAAAGTATTGGCAAGCTTGTATTGTTGTTGGCCTACAGCGCATGCAAAGTTACTCGGCAGAAGTTGCGTAAGGAGTCATAAGAAGCCCTGATCAGTTGAATGGCTGTCCCTTTGAACTGGAGGTTCTGGACATATAGTGGAAGATAGGAATTTTGGAGTGATGATTCAATTTGTTTCTTTTCTTAGGTTAGATTTCTCTGTACAATAAATCTTATTATTTTTCTCAAAAAACACAATTGAAGGGTTACCAAGTGCATAGTTTACCAAAGTGCCACAATTATATTTATCTGATGAACTTATCTGTTTTAGATACTCAATTGTCAGGCTTACGAACAAGATTTATTTAGCATTGTTGGAGCATATTCCTATCAGATGCATGTTTTGGTAAGCCAACTCCAGTTGGGTCTTTGGAACTGATTATGATTTACTTTTATTTTTATCTTATGTGAATGCAGTGATCGAGGTAGGGTTGTAAAGTTACAATGATAGGATGAAATGAAATCGTATTATGGTCACATGTCCTGCTATGATAACTTTCTAGGGTATCATAAATTATGGTTTAGATATATATATATATATATATATATTGGGGGGAGAGAGAGAGAAGAGAGGGTATGTGCATAAGAATGAGACACTGCCATAGCTTTCTGTTCATCATGCGTCATCCAGTGACTATAGTTAATGGGACATTAGCGGTGGATCCCATGCATCGCTGATTCACCAATCTCAATGAACATAAAAATAACAAAAAGACTGGATTTGTTCACGGGCTTATTGTGTAGTGCTCCTTTCGGTCCTACATCTGATATAAGCAACTAATTTGGTGGAGTTGTTTCCTATTCTATTATAGTAGATTCTTAATATCTTTTGACTCAGTGAGTTTCTGATGCAGAATCACACAGCAATAATGCCCATCACCAAGGCAATCCTATTGAAGCAGTCTTTCTCTCACTTGAGATAGAGAGAAATATATCAACAAGTGCAAAAATGAGTTCCTTGGAGACAGAAAACAATAAAACCTAGAGCTCATTGTTTGTAGGTTCTGATGTGCCTTTTGCTCTCAATCAAATAATGGTTTGCTTTCTAAGGCCACCAAATCCTTATTTCCTTGGAGCTTGAACTTTTTATTTTGACTGAATTATGTATGGTATCTCTTTTTTACATCATTTTTTTCTGATGCAATCCCTAACTTCCAAGAGAAAGTATTTACCTATGTTGGTAGTCAATGTAGACAATAAAGCAAGAAGCCAATTAAATATAGAAAATATTTGAAAAGTTGAGCATTTAAAGGTCTGCATTGCGTTAACCAGTAATTCTTTTGACATGACTTATATTGTGAAAAATCCAATCAAGAAAATAAGTTAAAAGTAGACTGACTGCTAAATGGCAGAAACAAAAAATTAAATAAAAGGAATAATTTACATCTTCTTTCTTCCAAGGAAGAAATTGGCCGCTATAGTAGGTCCCAGGTAACTAGCAACCAACGGCTTCTTGCCACGTCATGCTTCGAGCTCAAGGCTGTATGGAATAGGACAGCTAATCTGACGGTGAAGGGAGTGAGGCTTTTCCCGAATCGTGGCGTCAAATTACGCCAATAAAGAGGCCGATCAAGGCTTCATCGAGCGTTTCCTTTCCCCTTTACTCTCTCTCTTCTCTCCCTCTCTCCCTTCTCCTCTTTCCTCCCTCTCACCTCTTCGCCGTTTCTCGCCGTCGAACGCGGGGTTTCTTCTTCTTGGGGGAGTGGAGGGAAGGGGAGAGGGGCTCGTTTGCTTGGGATCGAGGCGCGGGCGAAATCTTGGATTAAGGTTCCGATCTTGGGTCGTGGCGGCGTTTCGAAGGCTGGGGAGGTGGTGAGGCCAAGATGAGCGTCAACACCGTGCCGGCTTCCGCCTCCCATGGCAACCTGGACGAGCAGATCGCGCAGCTCATGCAGTGCAAGCCGCTCCTCGAGCAAGAGGTCCTCTCTCTCTCTCTCTCTCTCTCTCTCTCTCCGTTTACACTTTGATTTCTGTCTTTTTCGGTCGGGATCAAGGTTTTTGCGTTTTCTTGTCGATTTCTGCGTCTTTGTGGCGGATCGGTGGGGGGTTGAGTGTTTCTTGGTCGATAGGCGGGATTTCGTTGAGCGATCCGAGAGTTACTTCGATGGGGTCTGTAGTTGGACTCGGAATGAAATCTTTGAGGATCTAAGGTATCTTTAATTGAGATTCGTGGGTGTTGGTGCTGGATCTACTCCAAGATTTCTTTTCTTTACTTTTTGCTGTTCATAGAATTATGTGTGTTGCATATGTTAGATCTGACTTGCTAGAAATAACGTGTTGATGGCGGATATAGAGATGATTTGAGGCTCTCTATCGCATGGAAGTCTTAATGGTGACCTTTCTAGGTTGGTTGTCTTATATTTGTTCTAATGATTTTTATATGAATGGTGTATGGAGTTACTCAATGAATCAAGTGGGTAGGTTGGTTGTCTTACGAATCTAGAGTGAATTCTTGTGTTCACTTAGCCATAGATGAATTGAACTAATCTGATAAGGTAAATTCAACTTCACCGTTGGTTTAGCTGACATAATGACATCTGAAGTATGTTTCGAATTGATTTGTTGCCCAGCTACTCTTTTGTAGCTTCTTTCCTGAAGCCTTTTGAGTTGTATGGATATACCATATGAGTTTCAACGCTTCACTTGTAACATGTTTTATGAATCAATTTTAGAATTTACAAAATTATTGAAACTTGTAGAAGCATTGGTATATCTATGAAGTTCTTGCTCGATGCTCTTGGTCATGGCTTGGCATCTCATGTTTTGGCATTTCTTGTAGTAATCATCATTTTGATTTTATCAATTGTTTGCTGATCACTATTCAACATTTAATTGGTGGTAATTTAGTTTCTTCCTGTTGATTTTATTTAATTGCACAGGTTAGGATGCTGTGTGAGAAGGCAAAAGAGGTATTGATGGAAGAAAGCAACGTTCAGGTAGGTATTCTTGCTCTTAGGATGTTCTATTAGTTTAGTGAAGGCCATGGCAAAGCATAAAGGCTGCTTTAAATGAGGCATGATGGAGAAATAATCACATTTCACACATGGGTAGTGATCTACCCTGCCTAGACATCTTGGTGGCAAGAGCCTCATGCACTGCCTATGTATTTTTCTCAGAATTTTGGTTTTTTTATGCACTACTAGCATTTTTCCCTTTCCTTTGTTATCTTTATGAGATATTAACTTATGAATTTTGTACCAACAAAAAAGCATAAAAAGGAACATGAAAACAAGATATTGGCATAACAATTTTGTTATATTGGCTATAACAATCAGAAAGACAAGAAATTCTAGTCATAAGCCAATTTTTAGTTTTCCATTAGTCCAATATTGTTTTGGTATTCAAACACATGCAAAGGCTTGGTGTTGCTGGGAGAAGGTTGTTGGGATGGATTTGTGGGCTTACAAGCTCAGATAAAATTAGACATGTTTCAGTTGACAGTAAAAACGAGTTAAAACCACCTACGGTCTAATGGACATTGAAAAGAGGCCATATATGCACTAATGACATGATGCATGTGGTGCACAAGCACTAGCGGTCCAAAGAGAATGAATTAGTAAAAGTGACTTGATGACTCTAATGGAGTCACTCTACTCTGATCGGTGATTTAGGGTTTTGCATAGGAAAGAGGTATATGTAAACAGCTCTAATTATCATGAATTGACCTGGGAATTGAAAAAATGGCTGAGACTAGGGACCAGCCATGTTGAACAAAAAAATCCATGAACTGGGAATCAGAGACCAGTCCAGTTATATTAAAAGTAACCTGGACCCGCAAAGTCTGCTGGTTCTTTAATGAATGATCTGTTTTTTAATATATTTAAAATTCAGTGATGTCCTTATCATTTAAGTAAAGTTAAATTATAGTTAGGGAATTTGAATAATATCAGTATAATTAATAATTTAATAAAAGAAAAACTTTTTGATCTTCCCATTGCTTCTCTTCCACTTGATTAATTCTTCTTCTCGCTCACAGCCACCATCTTTCTTGATGCCTAAGGAGGAGGAGATGAGGAATTGGAGAAAATAGGAGAAAAGAAAGAGCAGTTGGAGGGGGAGAGAAGTAGAGAAGAAGAGCAGGGAGGAAAAGGAAAAGAAGAGAGAAAGGAGAATGGGAGTGGAAGGAGGAGAAGAGGAAAGGAGGGGAAAAGAGAAGAGGAGGAAGAAGAGAAGCAAAGAAGGAAAATGAGAAGAGATAGGAGCAAAGGAAGGAAGAAGAATTAGGAAGGAAAAGAAAAACAAACTTAAAAATATCATTGTTTATTCTAGTAATCTGCGATCCTTCCAATTGACCTGCTGCTCTGACTAGTTAGCCAAAAGCCTAGCAAGGTCACTGACCAGTTCATTTCTGATAACTATGCTATAGTTGAGACCTAATTGTTGTTGTTTCCATTGATTTTTCTGTTTAAACGAGAATCTTTATCTTCTCTGAGACTGTTATTAGCAACTTGTTTATCTGTTATTGAATTTTACCTTTCTATGTATCACAGCCTGTGAAGAGCCCTGTGACAATCTGTGGTGACATTCATGGGCAATTTCACGATCTTGCAGAACTATTTCGAATTGGTGGAAAGGTATCCTTCTTCATCTTTCACATTGTTTCCTGTTTTGATGCAATTTTAGGAAATAGTGAACTAAACTTGATCAAATATTTCTGATGATTATTTATGTCCTAAATCAGTATATCTTATGTATTTGGTGATTATTTTTCTGCTATTCAGTGTCCAGATACAAATTACTTGTTTATGGGTGATTATGTTGACCGTGGGTACTATTCTGTTGAGACTGTTACGGTAAGTGAAGTACCTCATTCTCATTTTATGCTGCTTTGTTTGATATATGCTATTTTATGTTACATATTGTTCATGATATCTATTGTGTCAACCTGCACTAAGTGCCAAGGTTCGCCATACCGGTCTGTATCGGCGTATCGAGTTTATCTTGGTATGGTATGATATACGGTATTGAGTGGTACGCACAGTGCATACCACTCGGTATAATACAATATAATATAATATAATATTGATATATAATATAATATATATATTTTAAAAAAAAAAGGGGCAACGTCACCTCGTTCGTTCTCCCTGTTCGGGAAGACAAAACGTCTCCCCACTCGGGGAGAAGGAATTATCCGCGGGCGACGGACCACACGGGGGAACCAGGGAAGAGCAGCGTGCGTGAGGTATTTTTCTCCCTCTTCATCTCCTTCTTCTTTCTTCCGAAATCGACCGCCAACGGCTGAAATCGATTGCCGATGGGCGGTCTCCGTACCATCCTAGTTATGGGGCCTTATCGCTCGGTAAGGCAATCCTTGCTAAGTGCACAATCCTAGTTAGCATTTGCTGCTTTTGATTAAGACAGTAGCCTACAACATGGTACTTTATATATTACTTCTTTTGTCCAAGTTATATATATATAGTTCTAAGCTGTTTCCTACAGTACAGAAGTTACACGTTTTGTGTTTGCTGCAAACTTTGCTTTATTTATGTTTGTGTACCTGGAATCCTATTTAACCCATCACGCCTAAATCTTATGGATTAAAACCACATGCTAAGGTCCTGTTCATGGAGACTATCATAGATTAATAGTTCCGATCAGCTCAGCCCTTGACTCTAGTTCTAAAATTAATAACTGAATCCAGAAGGAACCAAGCTTTTTATCATTGCTAGTTGATGGCTGTGGTATATAAGAGCTTCCTTTGTTTGTTGAGTTTCAAGGGGGTTTTCTTTGAATCACTTTACTGAGCCTTGACATAATATTGAGCTACTAATTATTTTATATGATCAGCTTTTGGTGGCTCTCAAGGTGCGTTATCCTCAGCGACTCACCATTCTGAGAGGAAACCATGAGAGTCGTCAGGTATATGGTTTAACTTCTGGTTGTTTATTTGCATTTTCTAGGTTTTGTTTATTTTGTACTGTTTTACTTCATGTTCTATTGGTTGTCTTGCTGATGGTTGCATATTTAGTAACCTTATTTCATTTATTTGCAGTGTAGGCAAGTTTATAACTTTATTTCATGTGATGCAGATTACCCAAGTTTATGGATTTTATGATGAATGCCTGAGAAAGTGAGTTCTCTGATTGTATCTTTGGAATTGGAATTACATATCTATGAATACACCAACTTGCCGTAGTCTGAATTCCTCTTCCTCTTATACATTCACATTGGCATATACTGTACTACCTGGCGATATTGACATAAAGTTATTGTTACCTATGATTGAGATAAGTTAGTTGTAATAGTTGTCATTTTTTCATATGCCTGCAAGATTCTTTCTTATGCTTGAGGTTGAATTGGATTGTTGTTACTCATTTTGTCAGCATGCCTTCAGAATAACTATTTATCCCGTGCATATGAATTTGTGCTTTGAAAATGTTAATTGTTTTACTGCATCAAGACTTATGATTATTGAACAAGCAAGACCAGGTTGGTAGGATGCATATATTTGTCATGTACATGTGTTTTATTTTTCTTTTTTAATTTTCTAATGGTGCTATTGAGATATGTCCAATTCACTTGTGAACAGGGATTAGTTGATTTGTGTATGTCTATTTTGAGGTAACAGCAATATTGTCAGATTATGATGTATGCCATCTAAATCCTTATTCACGATATATGTCCCATAACTTTATGATGGCATCATTGGAATAATAAAATGATTGGTGTTTATATTATTATTGGACAATATGAATGCACTAAAAGATTTTAAATAATCCATAATATTTGGGGATCAGGATTGGGATCATCCAGAGTTCCCAAAAAGATATAATAGAAAATGCGAAATATTTTTCAGGACAACTTGCTTCAAATTAAAGTGTATTTTTTGTTTACATAAACTAAACAAATTCCTGAAAAAGAAAACCAGTCTTATTTCATGCAACTAAGCTTATAGGCTTACTTTGTGCATTTAAGTTTATCAGTTTGGCAAATTTTAGAAACTCTTTTATATTCTTTTGCTAATTATAACATAGATACATGGGTCGATTCCTTTTAATATTTTGAACAAAACTTTTATAGATTTCTGATCACTTGAGCTTTATTTTCAAAAATTGCAAAATCTGGTTTTTTATCATCGTAAGTATTTCTCCACTATTTTCATTGTTTATCAGGCAGTATATGATATTCATTACTAATATATACTAATTCTATCTTTGTAACATATTATACCTTTATATTCTGTATTACTGTATAATAAATTATCTATTATCTTGTAAAATGTAAATTTAAGGTTTATGATGAAACATTTTAAGTCCTCTCTTGTTCTTTTTCTTGGAGTATCTAAGATTGTAAGGATCAATCAGTCTGTCCTTATGTGAGGCGTCTGTCCTTATGTGAGGCAATATGATGAAACATATGAAGTCTTTTTCTTTTGGTTTTCTTTTAGCCTAGAGTGAAAATTTGGTACCTTATTGCATGCATTTAGCCTTTAGCAACTAAGTATGACCAATGACAGTCAATATGAAGTGGAGCCGTTGTTTCTAAAGATTATGAACATATGTGTGTTCTTGCCCAATTTCTGAGGGAACCTGAACAAATATTGAGTTTATTGATTTATTTGTATACTGGTTATATATTAAGCTTTGAATGGGTAAATTTTGCTGAAGTACTGAAGAGGAGTTAGTTGAAGATGATCAAGGTACCAAACTGACCAAGGATACAGTTGAAGATGATCAAAGTTGAAAGTGCACACATACCGGAAAGAGGGAAAATCCTCACATTTTTTTTCAGCTAGTGGATATTTTAAGGATAAGATATAAGCAAGGTTCGTCAAACCGTACCATATCGGCATACCAAGCTCAGCTTGGTACAATACGTGTGTGTGTATGTATATATATAAAATATAATATAATATAAAGTTAAAAAAAAGAAACTTGGCGTCGTCTCCTTGTTCGTTCTCCCCACGTGAGGAGAAGAAATCACCCGCGGGCGACGGATCGCGTGGGCGAAGGGATTGGGAGAGCAGCGTCGACTCCAGGTTCCCCATTTTCTTCTCCCTCTTCTTCTTTCTCCCTCCGCTGATACTCCTTGAAATCGGTTGCCGACAATTGAAATCGACCATTACCATCCAACAGCGGCCGGCGACGGTCGAAATCGATCGTTTTTTATCGATTTCAGGTGGTATCGGGACGGAAACAACCCCAATCGGCGGTACTGCCTGGAAGTGGTTGGTCAGTAGGCGGACTAGTACGAACCGCTCGGTATGGGCGGTATCCATTGGTATTGCAGTCTTTGGATATAAGTAAGCTTGGTGTATAAAGAATCAACATGATGAATGTTTGATCATATGAGAGTTAATGGTTCACTTTGTTTTATCTGGCCTCAATACTAAGTCACTGATATAAAAGATCCATGTCCTATCACCTCCACTAATTAGTGTAGTTATATTTGGGTTTGCAGTCATGAATGTGCTTGAAAAGTGAGACATGTCATATTAACCTTCTTGTTCTACATTTGAAGTCCAGCAATTCTGATCAACACTCACAAAGTTTGTTTATATTATTTTCTACAGATATGGTAATGCAAATGTATGGAAGATCTTCACTGATCTTTTTGATTATTTCCCATTGACGGCATTGGTTTGTACTCTCACTCACTGATTCTTATTTAATGTTCGTTTTTTACAATTCTATATCTTGGAAGTGGGCTTAGTGAACACATTATAATTCTTTGTTTATGATATGAATGTTTGAAGTTTCTAATTTCAGATAAAATAGCATTCCTACTCTAGTGCATTTTGTTATCTTGGCAGTTGCATGGCTTCTAATGTATGTTGTTCATCAGTTTGTGACGGATGCCTCTCTCTCTCTCTCTCTCTGGATGAAATGGTTACTCTAGTGCATTCCTACTCTAGTGCATTTTTGTGGGGCGAGGAAATATTTTCTGGGCACTAGTTAATTGGTTGGGTTGTCCTTAAGTTTAAGAGATTAGTTGTTGTCTATGTCGATGGTCAGGATCAAGTTGCTTTGAACTTTGAATATTTTTTCATCAACATATTATCCACAATAATTTTACAATGTTGTCAATGTGAAACTTAACCTTTCTAAGCTGCTACCATATTTCTATACAAGGAATCTATGCACGAGGACTTGTTCAGAATTCTTATGTGATGCTTCTCTGAATATGAATAGTCGGTACATCAAAACGAGGATTGGTTTGAATTTTTAGAAGAAAAAATAATTGTTTCTCTGTTTTTTTACAATTTTAAAATGTAGAATATTTTGATATTGTAGTCCTTGTGTTTGATGGTTTCTCTTATGGATGGTTGATCTTTGCACGAGTCATTTTGCTCTGGAGACATATGGTGGCACTATTGTGGTTCTGAGAATCTTTTGTCATACCAGGTTGAGTCAGAAATTTTCTGCCTACATGGTGGATTATCTCCATCCATTGAAACTCTTGATAGCATCAGGAACTTTGATCGGGTTCAAGAAGTTCCGCATGAGGGGCCTATGTGTGACCTTTTGTGGTCTGATCCTGATGATAGATGTGGCTGGGGCATTTCTCCCCGTGGTGCTGGATATACTTTTGGCCAAGTATGTTACTCTTTTATTTCTTATGCATGTCCTCGTGCTGTATCAGTGTTGGCTAAACCATTTTGGATGTTTACAGGATATATCTGAGCAATTCAACCATACCAATAACCTTAGGTTGATAGCCAGAGCTCACCAATTGGTCATGGATGGATATAACTGGGGACACGTATTTTTCTAAACTATGATAAACATAGATATATATATATATATATATATATATATATATATATATATATCCATTTGTGCATTTTTCTGTTTTGGGAATCCAAAAATGTTAATGATATTGATTCTGTTTAACAGGAACAAAAGGTGGTAACCATATTTAGTGCACCAAATTATTGTTATCGTTGTGGCAACATGGCTTCCATCATGGAAGTCGATGAGTGCAAAGGGCAGACATTTATTCAGGTCGGTGTTCATGTATTTTTCTCTCCCTTCAACAAATTATTACCAGTGATGTTTATTGTCGACAAGGGATTGTTTCTGTGAGTTGATTTGGTTAGGTGCATCATCAATGATTAATAATGCATATAAATCATGTACTTGGGAGTCATTTTATTATGTTGGTCTGGTCTTTTTTGTTGCAGTTTGAACCAGCACCGAGGAGAGGAGAACCCGATGTGACTCGTAGGACACCTGACTACTTTCTTTAAGCAGATATCGGCGGGGCATACTCTGTTGATGTCTGACAGCGAGTTGTGCTTGCTGCGTGAGGTCATGATTTCAAGTATATTCTCAAGATCTCATAATTAGCATTTTTATATCAATTTAAAAGCTTAGTGATCTAATGGCAAATATATTGTACAATGTGTGGCCGTTAAGTTTTGCCCTTTATGTAATTGAGATCCATTTA
Source organism: Ensete ventricosum (assembly GCA_029747655.1). NCBI lineage: Eukaryota > Viridiplantae > Streptophyta > Magnoliopsida > Zingiberales > Musaceae > Ensete > Ensete ventricosum. The sequence goes on along the minus strand of JAQQAF010000009.1, from coordinate 9,767,995 downwards.
TGGCTAGTGTCAAAAAGGTTTTACGATGCAGCAGCGGCAGCCCCCATTGGGGGGGTGTGCCCAACGTGACACCTCTGATGATTGAGTTAGCAATTGGAATGGGTGAGTTTCTAAGGTGTCCAGGAGCCCCCATTGGTGTGTTGTGCCCAGGGTCGACGCTTTTATACTTTGAGGATAGGCAATTAGTCGTACACAACACAAAGTTGCTCCTCGAACCTCAGGCGATGGGTATGGTATCAAGTGATCGACGCTATCTCTTAGGATCTCGGGCGTAGGTATGAACTCGAGCGATCGACGTTATCCTCCGGGATCTCAAGCAACATGTATGACCTTGGGTGGTCAACATTGTCTCTTGGGGGATCTACGATGGCAAGTACTACATCGGGTGGTCGACGCTACCTCTCGGGTTCTTGGGTCACGAATATGACGTCAGGTGGTTGACGCCATGCCCGGAATCTCAAGCGACCAGACGCTACCTCTCGGGTTCTTGGGTCACGAATATGACGTCAGGTGGTTGACGCCATGCCCGGAATCTCAAGCGACCAGACGCTACCTCTCGGGTTCTTGGGTCACGAATATGACGTCAGGTGGTTGACGCCATGCCCGGAATCTCAAGCGACCAGTACGGCCTTGGGATGTCGAGTGGCCATGGTGACTAGGTAGGCCCATCTAATTTTTCAGATTTTTTTTTCAGGGGTAAAGCAGAACGTATTGAAAAGGAACAGAGAAAATAAATTTTCGCGTCTATGAAATTGAAATATTACTTTCAACGTAAATTTAAGCAAAGAAAAATATAGTCTCAACATTTCATCTCTATTAATCCATTTAGACCACAAAAAGGCTTACTTAGATTGTGATGGTTCCCATCTCTAATGGAACATGTAGTTCTTATTGGAATTTATTTCTGGTATTCAGATCCAAGTCAAACTATCATATATTGATTGAACGCCAGCACTATATTATGAGCTTAGACTCCTAACTTTTCTCAATCATATCTCGACCTTTGTCTCACCCAAATATTATTATCTCCTCCAACATTTCACAGTCTCATGCATCCAACATGATTCCAGTCCATATTACACATAAAAAGGAAATTACAGGAAAAAGAAAAGAGAATCAAAGAAGCACTTGCGGTCTGTCTTTTTTTATACCAGCTTGCTTTCAGCATACCAGATATAAAATGGAATTGTGGTGTTCTGCCCTTTTTGATGTTCACATACTGGAGAGTCTAGCCTTCAGATATGTCATGACCTGGCTAGTAAATCTGTTTGTGATGCTGACATCAACATTTTGCCAAAAGAAAATGTAGAAGATATAGAAACAGGTAAATCTTAACATGCTAAAAAGGCTTATATTTTGCTATTTAAAGCAGTCGTTCCAGAAACAGATACAAGTAACATAGACCACATTATGATACAGCTTATTCCTCAAATACATATTTCGCTTGAGTTCGTCGAAAGGCTGAACACTGACGAGGGATCTGGCACTTGCACCTGGAAAACGAAAAAATTTGATCGTTACCGGCAGAAGAAGATTAAGTTGGTGTTGGCTATTTGAATAGGCCTTTACTGCCAGCATGAACTAGATGACAACTGACCAGAATCCAGTGGCCCCAGGAAATTTGGAAAATTGAAATTTGAGATTTCCATTAGAGAATAAGATTCTGAAATCGATATGTGGAATATGAATTCAAGATCTAAGTTCGGTTTTCTATTTCAAAAGAAGATGTATGAGCTGTCATAGCCATTCAGATTTATAGCTTCCGCCAAAAACCAAACCCCGAAATGAAGTTTGCAAGTCATTAATGTTGTGTTCACCTCGTATCAATTCAATGTTTGGTAGAAACTCAAGATGATAACACAACTTTCACAACAGGAGAATTCAATATATCAATTCAATGTTTGGCAGAAACTCAAGATGACAACACAACTTTCACAACAGGAGAATCTATATCAGGAAGACCAAAAGAGAGCATGGCTGAAAAATGTGAAACCATGGTGATAGAGCAACAATAGCGGAGGGCAAATTTTAGGGTGATAAAGATGGTTAAATTTTTGAGGATCAGCCTGGCATGGTAAGGGAGGCCAACGAAGACTAGAATGATGTCCCATAAAACTCAGTGGAACCAAGAAGATGCACAAACATACACCTAAAATATTGGTCTAATGGTGGTGTACCATCAGCACTCACTTACTATCCAAGGTTTAGAGTTCATAATCTCATCCGACTTATTTGAAGGTTCTGGGATCAAAAAACCAGTCGTCCATCACGCTTGCCTTTTGCCAAAAAAAAAGAAGGCACCCTAATAATCACAAAAGAAGACACAACTGGTGGTGGAACCCTAAGCATCGGAGGATTAGAAGAAGGCTTTTGTGCAACATATAGAAAAGAGTGAATATCTTGCTTGCAAGGGTAGAGAATACAATGGCGCAAATTGCGTATTGAGTGAAAGCAACAACATGACATATAGATTTCTTATGAAAATTGTATTGAGTGAAACACAACATATAAAATTTTATTTCCTAATAGTCTTGGGAATTGAACTTTTAAAAGAGCATCCTACCGGGAAAATAAGGCAGTGGCAATGCTCAGACTCACTATACCATAGTGGAAATGATCACCGGAAAGCTTCCTGAAGGCATTCCATATTGTTATGTGCGGTACTAATGGACCACCTATGACTTCACAGTTGGGGTTAATGCAAAATAACATTATGGAGAAAAAAAATTGCATAAAAATCAGCATCTTGTAGGGGCATACATGAAAAGAAAAAACCAATGAACTTAATAAATCATTCCAACGGGCCAGGCAAAGAAGACTATCATTTGATTTATCATCGCTCTCATACTACTATATCCACCACCACCAATTTACAAAGCAGTATAATCTGGTGGACTCCAATCACCAGTCCAATAGCATAATCCCGGATGAAACAGATGATCAAACCTGGAAAAGCCTACCCCTTCTAATAGTCTAGCATAGGTTTTTAGAGTACCAAATAAAAGCAAGTGATCGTCGTCAACCGCACATTGCCATCTTAACAGCACCATAGAGTTACTTCCTCTAAACCTGACCCCGGTTCCGAAACCGCGGTATCGGTTCTGCTAAATTTGAAACCAGAACCACCGGTTCCAGTTCCAATTTCATCCACCAGTTTCGATCGACAAATATAATTAAATTGCTTCCCTAAAATTCAAACCAAAGTTATTAGGTTTTACATTTAAAGTACTAACCACTACAGAAATTATGTGTTCAAATTTCTAGAACCATATGGCCCCGGTTTCAATTCTGATCCAGTTCGAAACCAACCAATTAGGTTTGGTTCTGAGCCAGTTCTGTTCCGATTTTAACAGACCCATGGTCACCCACCCCTAACTCCCTCAATCTTAAGAAGCAAGCAACTATTGGTATTATTATCAGGTCAATTAGTGCAAAAAGGGTGTCATTTTGATGTCGGAATAAGCTTTCAACAGTAAATTTATTTCCCATTTTAAGCCGGACTTTAGAGACTCTACTTGCACAAGGGGCACACTAAGTGAAGAAAACCATGAAATGGGGTCTCTTTTTTTTTTTTTTTTTGAAGGGGATTGCCCTATTCTGAGGGTACAAAGGCAAAAGAACAATTGGTAAAAGGTGAAGGAAAAGTGATCCGACCTCTTTCCTTGCTCAGTGCCGTCAATCTGCTACTAATTTCTAGGGTTTACTCCTAAGTTAAGAAATCAAGAGGCAAAGGGATCCGACCTCCGAAACCGAGAGCGGGAGCAACTCCTCCGGTGAGAACACGCCGCGAAGGAAGGCCTTGGCCTTGCAGTGAGGGACGCTCTCGAACTGCGTCTCAGGATGCAACTCCGAGAGGAAGCCCACCTTAAACTCGATGGTGCCGTCGGCGGGGTGGGCCTCGATGACGGAGATGGGAACCCAGATGAAGAACTTCCTGGCCTCGATCCCGGAAAGATCGGAGATGGTGCCGTGGCTGATCTTACCCCGGATGGTCTTCTCGTAGTAGACGAGGTCGGTGAACTGGACGTAGCACGACGCCCTGAGCTCCACCACGAACTCGCCATTCTCGGCGAGCGAGAAGCTCGACACCGAGTCTGGAAGGAGCCCCTTGGGGAGACCGAAGTCCTGGAGCGCGTCGTGCACGTCGTCAGCGGAGGCGGTGAGGACGGCCACGAGGAGGAGGGCGGCGACGGCGGATATGAGACGGAGGCGGCTCGCCATTGTTTCGTGGGTAATGGGTCGGTGACGAGAGCGTCTATATATAGGCACAAACTACTACATTGCAACACTCGATGGTTTTCGGACTCTAGTCGCTCGTCCTACCTGAGTAGATAGTTAATGGACGAGTGGGTCCCAATTTTCCTGCCGTCTTCCTCGCCTCAAATTGTCTCCCATTGGTTTGAGTGGGGCCCAAGTCCTATTCCTTCAATCAGGACGCAGGTAAGTAATTCCAAAAGGATAGACGTCGAAGCGGCGACATTTGCGATACCATATGGGACCCATCCAACCGGAGAGGCTCGTGTTTCACGTGAACTCTGGGAATCCCGGCGATCCTCGTGTCGCACATGTTCGTCGTCTCTTCCTCCGAGGCTTCGTTGTATACATACTATAGCTCATGTATGACACCCTTATGAACGCATGCATACATGTAACAACGCAGGTCAAAAAATTAAACTTGATTGTTGTCTACTCAATTCTTTTATATTGGATTAATTAATACCCTAATCCAACTTAAGCAGATCGATATGTTGATTCGAAACAATAACAGTAGTTTACATGCGAGCTTTATCGTATCCAAGAATCCAATTACACCAACAGTGACAACCAGGAAACTCAAATCCAGAAAGAATCTATGAGAAGTTGCCATTTTGTTGGGCAACCCTCTCAATCTAAACCGTAGTAAACAGGATTAAAGACCTGATCGGATAGGGGTATCAAAATACGAAAAAGGCAATGACTCTATCACTCCCATTTCTTACCACAACACATTTGTCAAACATGAAAAACAGCAACTAAACATGAATGAAAGAAGAGTTGTCGGAGGGTAAAAAAAAACTCTCATTTATAGCTCACTTTACATCTTCAATATAGTTTTTTATATCAATGAAAAATTAGTAAGTCTGTTCGCTATATCTTCAATTCTATCACCAATAATTCCCTCAACATTAATATGTACAATGTTCCAAAATCTGATATGACTTTTTGACTTTATAGCCTCCTCATCGCTTGACCTTCAAGAAAAATATACCAAATTAGATGCTGGCAATACTGATATGATAAAATTAAAAGGACATCACTCTTTTTGTAGCATTCCTAGTAACCAAATGTGGTGGATAAAAAAAAAAACAACTTATGTGGTAGTCATTTGCATAAATTGACATTAATCGTCATCTCATTTGTCATACAAGTATGAATTATATAAGTTAGAAACAAGACAATTCATAGATCACTACAGCATTATTTTTTTTAAGCAAGCAGCAACAGTAAATTTAGCATGAATAAGAAAATATGGCACTGGAAAGCAGAACAAATGACATAATAAAACATCATATCTAGCATAAAAACATAATATTTTTGCTAGCTGAGACACCAAAATGCTGATAGCTAATTTACTGAGGCCAAGAGTACAATTAGAACCTTGTAAGCAAATCTATAATTTAGTTTTTCATTTATACATAAACAAGATTGGATATCTGTAAAAAAAATTTCATCAACCCATTGGTTCTCTCTGAACATCCCGGGGATTTCTTCATCCCAATATCTAATGTCCCATGCCACAACAATATCCAACAGGATATGGAACAAAAAACTTAATAATATTTGATAGCAGCATAAATGCAGAGTGCATAAACTAAATAAATGCTTGTACACGGCGTATTTAGAGAAAAGAATTGACATCCTAAAGAAAGGTATTCACACTTACTACTAGTTTCAACGTCTAATTCTAGGCTTGCAGCGAAATTCTGCTAGAAGTGCTATATGATCAGATGACCACTCAGGGGAAGGTATTGCAGTGTGCTTCCGCAAATTTTCCTCATCCAAGAGCTCTAATAGAGATTCCACAGATAGAGAATCCGCTGAAAACACAACCAAGATGGCTTAGGGGAATTTGGACATGATACTCTGACAAAGTTTTGAGCACCAACTACGAAAATAAAGCAAAAGATTTACTGGACAAGTTGCAAACCTGTATAAAATATGTAGTCGACAGTCCCAACAAAATCCCTGGTGCAATTTGTGAACAAAGGTTCGTGTGTCAAGGCATCCATCCTCCTCCTTTGTTGCTCTAAACCAGGACTGACTCCAGCCATTCTTGCAAATGAAGAGTATGCACTGACCTGTCGCATGTGCATACATGTTAACACCAAAAGAGCTTACAGATTATGTAAAAAATATAAATTATAGTTTGTAGAGTAAATTGTTTGTAAAAATATAGACAATAATGATACTTACCAGTGGAAGCTGGTGACTTAAATTGTTTGTAGAGCGCAGAATCCCAAGGGGATCTACAGCCAAATCTGGATGCAACTGTCCGACTTTGCCGTTTGCAAGAAGTGCGTGAGGAGCACTACATCCATAATACTTATTCAGATACTTCAAGTTTACTTAATGGAAAAAGAGAAACTGATAAAAATAATATGCACGGACCTCCCTGGGACAGAGTTAAAATCTCCACAGACCAACATTGGAATATCTGCACTTACAGCAATTTTTTCCAATCCTTTTAAAAGAGTATGAACCTGAGAGCATCCCATTGACAAAAATCATAATGATAATTTAAAAGGAAAACAAATGCAGCAGTATGCCCTACAAAGGTAAAGCTGGATAGAATGAAAACCTGCCAAAGCTTAACATCCTTATATTCATGATGAACATTTACATGGGTATTTGCCTGCATGGATGACCAAAGGCAAATGATTACTTAAACTATAAAATTTTGCATAAGTGTCAAAAGTTAGTTAACTGGCAGTTCTGAAAGCAACTTGAAAAGAAATATGCAAACAAGTTTAGGCACCAACTTCAATATATGGCACATAGTCTTAGCACATTAAAAACATAAGAGTGAAAAAACAGAAACATATACATTTTTCCCCAACGAGAATAAGGTCAACAGGAAGGCCCCAACTATAGCTACCATTTGAATGATTCATTTGCTAAATAGAATTGTTATGCCAGGGATATTGTAGCAGACCAAATGAAAAAAATAAACCAGCAAGAAAAAACCATCAAGACACTAAAAAAATAAAAATGTTCTTCCAAGCAAATGATTCCATAGGGAAAAATATTAGGACCACCATTACGAGGATTCACAATTCACATAGTGCTGAATTCCTTTAAACTAAAACTTAAGGCATATCATAAAATTTATTGTACAAAAATTTCCACAAATAATGTCTTTCCGTAAGAAAAATGCAATTATCGATGTTTGTTTTGGTAGGGAAAACACATATGCACATACACACATGAACATTCGCAACTGTGGTCCAGATTTACAAACATAAGCCCACAAAATCATTCATTTCATTATCTTTTATTTTACTTAAAAGATGCCAAAAAGAAAATGGTTCCTTTGCCTTTGATCCAACACCTTGTGTTATGGCTTTTTGGAAAATCTTTTCCTGTGGAAATTTTTTTCACTATTTTCTTGCAAAATAAGCAGACCCTTGAAGGAACTTTGATTAGTAATATGACAAAATGAAGCACAAAACCATGTCTCTCTTACAAGCTTAACCAACTTATGCTTCATTAATACTGTAAATACAGGACATTTTAGGCACACAATACAGTATATCCACATGCCAAATAGATAGCAACTACTTACACAGTATGCATATGTAAAAGTATAAGATAAGAAAACTGACCACACAAATTAGCTGCCTTTTTCCAGGATTACCAGAGACATGGTTAGTAAATTTTGCTTCTAAAACCACAATAAGAGCAATATTATCCTACAGACAGAAATAACCATAAGAATGAAGAAACACTTGCAACTAAGAAAAGTCCTGCAAACAAGAGCCAAATGATGACCTTTAACAAGCGACTCAGAGCAACTTTCTTCTGACCAGCTGATGAAGACTGTGCAGCCTTGTTGAACTCAACCTGAGTACAGATATCATATTAATCCTACACTTTGTCAGAAGACATCAATCAGCATACAGGTACTCATTGCAAGTGCAGCTACCTCATATTTTTTTACATCTGAAAACCTGTCCCAGCGGAAAAATGTAGCACAACCATCAAGAGTATTTGGATTGCCACTATAAACCTGAACAAACAATTTTGTTATAATATAGAAGGTAAGGCTCTATAACATGAAACAAATATTGAACAAGTTCAATATGAAATAAGACCTCTGAAGTCTTTTTCTTGTATAGTGCTTGATATCCATGTTTATCAAGTTCTGGAGCAAAGAATTCCTCAAATTGGTCACTTTGAACCTGCATTATATGTAAGTTATTAATCTTTAGATTGTCCAAAAGTAGAATAAGATGAAATTTCAAAATTAAAAAAAACTAAAATTTTCCACAGAAAAATATATAAAACAAATTGGATTAAGAAGATAATAATGCCCTGCCAAACATATCCATATATGTTGCTGAAACCATGCAGGCAAGCAAAAGCTACTCATTCATAGTTCATTAAAAAAACACATTACTGGAAACTCACTGAAGAAAATGAAAATTAAAAATAGAAAGCATTTTTCTTTAGTTAACAAAATTGATACATCCTGTATACACTAATAAAGAAGTATTGGATAAAATTGCATATAATCAATTAATGTCTGAATAAAGATAAGTAGTTAACAAAAGGATATTTGAACATAAAGAACCTAGAATCTCAAGGAAAGAGATAGTAAAGACCATAAAGAACAGATGCATTAAGAAAGTTTGAAACTTTTTGCTGAAGAGAATATATAATAGGTTACTTGAACTTAAGAAAAAAACAAATTTTAAAATCATACCTCCTGAAGACAAACTATGTCAGCTTGGTAGCCAATAATTTCTCGCAACAAGTTTTGCCTGCGGTAAGGCCATGAAAGTGCCCAAGTTGGGCAGTAGCTATACACCTCATTTGTGGTGTATGCATCAGAGAGAATGTTGTATGAAAGCACCGAGAAAGTCCCTGAAGCTATTCGACCATCTAGATCCAATTGCCCGGTGAGGGCTACATTCACTGGAATCATGTGACGTGGAATTGGAGAGGGGGCTGGAATTACACGTGATGTCAAAACGGCATGTACATTTCCAACATGTTTTCTCGTCTCCACATCTATTGCTACACATTCAAACTTAAGAACATGATTAATATCGTCAGATGTTGGTGTATATGTCCTAGAAAACCCAACTTCAGCCCAGGCTTCTCCACTTTTTTCAGCAACAGCTGTAGGATACATAGAAATTGAACCATTATTGCTATTAAAGCGTCCAAACAACTCTTCCTCTTCGGCTCCACTTTGTTTTGACGTTTTCTTTGCTCGGTCATGCAATGAACGATGGTGCTGCCAAGCATCAGACAAACACCTAGGAGTACAATGGTAACTCTTGGCAACAGGTACTTTCTCCTTAAGACAGACCAGGCACTGCAGAGTTGCTTGCTCAGTTGGATGTACACTGCATATAGCAACTTTTTGATCGCCTAGATTCCGGTACCTACACATCAAAGTGTACATATAAGAGAAATGGTTCAAATACAACAGCCAGTGGAGAGCATTCAATAATTACATTGTGCAATATAAAAATTTCAAGTTATGCATAACACCAATTGATGATAATGTCAAGAACCATATTTAAATTAAAACTTTGAACAACAAAGTAAGAGTTATTTTCAGTGATACTATTACCAAAGCAACACAATCTTTTAGGGGCCAAAATTGCATGGAACATGAGGGTTTTATGCCCAGCTCCATCCCCATAGGTCCACTGACATTTTTTAGTTATCCCTAGTCATACTTGTACTTGGATAGAAATGGCAAACCAGCAGGTACCGACCAAAAAAAGAATGCTCTCCTTCTTCCCCATCCTTAAACCCTAAAACAAGTATAATAACAGTGTTGAACCACTCTCATATGAACTGGGTCCAGTCTTTAAAAATTGGTTAGGGCTGGTTCACTGGACACTGCTCAGTGGTGGTTAGTCCATGTGTTCCGGTTTAACATCTTGCCACCTGCAATGCATATTTTCAAATGTTGCATCCACTCTGATTGTGAGGTCATTCTCGAGACCAACCCACCCAAAACCTCTGAGATCTATCATGCTTTGATGTCAACATGTATTACATATTAGTGTTGCAGGAACAAAGATGTTTAGATATATCCATGGAGCAACTAGAAAAAATAAATTTTAGTTACATTTGTGAACAATTGGGTATAGCTCCAATCAAGGACAAAACTTTTAAGTGAAAAACAAAACTACAATTGAGTGGCATTAACAATAGAACAATCTTTTTATACGTGAAACCATGTGAAATGCTAAATATAAGAGAACATACAACAATAAAAAGATACGGAAATGAAAACCACTAGAAACTTATGAAATGAGAAAACAGTAATTTCTGAAGCAAAGTGAAGCCTCCGAGAACAAAACCCAACTAAGTAATGAACTGCAATCACAAGATGAATCACAGGAAGCATACTAAACGATAACTTACCACTTGTACTTCATGCAGTAGCCAATGAGCGGAGCAGGTTCGGGCACCTCGTCGATCGAGACGGAACCATCCGGTCGGCGCACAAGAACATATGGCGCAATCTCGCAGCCAACGACGGGGACCTCCGACGGGAGATGTACCCGTAGCACGGTCAGCATACCTCCCTGACGTCAAATCCCTCCCTCCCAAGTTCAAAAAACCGTAACACCACAGCTGACAAGCGGCGGCGATCGGCCATCAACCGACAGTGGGCTCCGCCAGCGTAGACCACCAGAAACCCAAAACCTAGCGATGTGGACACGGTCCCAATGAGCACAATCGAACAGGGAAAACCCCCGTCCGATGAACCCTAGAAGTAAGAGGTTTCGGGCGGGTCGTTCTCGAAGAAAGATTGCGCCATCCGGTCGTTCCTCCGTGTGAAATCCTTCGAAGAGAAGAGAAATCGGGCGACTGGGGATGAGAATGAAGAGCGAAGGAGCGATCGGATGTTAGGGTTTTTTGAAGGCAGAGGTGATGAGGGAGATGGGGGGGGGGGGGGGGGGGGGGGGTTTGGGAAGCCCTCCCCGCCGCGATGTGAGGAATGATTGAAGTCCTGTGCTTTGATCTCTCACAGAGGTCGTCAATGTGATATTTAAAGGGGGATCCATTGGGCTGTATAATTATGGCGATAATGTGGATTAAAGAATTCCCGACCATCAAAAAGATTTGAAGTAAACAATTATTTCACATTAGATATTTAATCCATTGAAATATATCATGCAAAAATAATTTTCTCTTCATCTCTAGTTATATGTATGATTAAATTGGATTAACGAGTATCCGAACATATGTTGATCGGATCAAATTTCTCAATATCAAAGTTGCTTTATGAGCCAGTTTTGATTTATTTTTCATATTTACGATCATCTCAAACTTCGATTAATAGTATAAGCGAATCAAAAAGATGCAGATACTCAAAAGGGGTTGATCGGGACGAGCCAACATGTGGGCCCCAGATTAACCAATGTTTACCTTCAATCACAAGGCATATATGCATATAGTTAGTGTAGGTAAGCAACATTTTTATCACTAGGGATGTAGGAGGATTCACATCATGTAACGTTCAAGAAGCTTACGTACATAGAAATTTATAGCTAAAGTAGATGGCACCATTAATGTTAAGGAATGTCTTCTTTTTGGCAGTATTTATTTGTCTACCAAAACAAAAGGCTAAGTTGATTTATAGGGTAAGCCCATGATAAATACCCAAGACAAAATAAACACTTAAACCCAAACTAAATAACAGAAGTATTTTAAATGCAATTATTCATAAAAGAGATTTAGACATAAACAATACGTATAGAATGACCCAAAAAGCTCGATATCTTGAAGTCAAAAAAAACGTAAAGGAGAAATCTATGGTGTGCCAAGCTTTGCACTTATTCACAGTAAACAAAATTTCATGTATTATTTTGATGATATCTACTATGTAAAAGAAATAACAATAATAAACCTATCACAAGTTAAAAAGATGGATGCACTCGAGTCCAAAACAGCGAATCCTACCACAAGAAAATAATACTTAGAACAAGATAGCCACTGAGCTAATGCTGTCGAGAAGTCGAACAAAATACTCAATTCTGCAGAGGCAAATGCTGAAGCCCGAGTTACCAAAGTTTATGAAACTAATAGGCTACACTACGACATAGCACCAGTCTTACAAGGGAACGGGTGGTTGTGACTATGGCAGATCCATAGATACTAACATTTGAAGTCATGGCATATTGTCACGAACGGACGTCACTCAATCGTAACATCTTCGCTCCGTGAACTGTTCATTGATTTTTCTTACTTATACATATGTTTGGCAGTTTGTTTTACCTTGAGTTTATGTGTTTTTACCTAAGAAATATGAGCGAAAGTAGTGTAGAAGGCTGCAGAACGATCGTTCGTTGCATAGAGCCAAAACAGCCTTGTTTTTTGGTCTTTTTCGTGTGTCACGATAACCTTTCTGAGCGGTGCGAAATGTCAGCCATTTCAGCACCTTGGAACCCCCCCCCCCGGGTGGCACCGGGCTGGATGGGGCTCCGGGTATATGTCGGGCGTACGCGTTCATCAACAATTGAACTTGTCTTGCGTCCGATACCTTCGGAATCGTCGTTTGCAGACTTGCGACCGTTCCAACAACCCTTCAAAGTCCTATTTTGCTCTCTTTCTCTCTTTTCTCAGCTGCACTCAAGGTGTTCAACAAATTGTTTGTATAGCTTTCTGCTTTGCGAGACGCCGGGACGTGTCCGTCGCTCGCTTCTAAGCTAATCAACTTCTTCTTTGCAGGTCCTACGGGACCTTAAGAGGTTATAAGAGGGCTGACCCTTTGTGGACAGATAACGCTTTGGGCGTTTCATGACTTAGGCAATCCCAGGTAAGTCCAGAACAGTGGGCAAGATTGCTTCACGACTTAGACAATTTCAGCTAAGTCTTCAGGAGTGCCGCAAGGGTGTCGCACGGCTTAGGCAAATTCAGCTTAGTCCGTGACAGTGTGGTATCAGAGCAGGCAAGCAATTCATATGAACAACGAAGAAGATTCACAATCTCGTCATGGTGAAGCATCGTGGTGAATCGAGCAAGATGGGGCAAGCCGGACCCTTGCTCCAAGCAACCACAGGTGGGCTGCAAGTGCAAACTCGCTCGCAAACTGCTGGAGCTGCTTATGAGGAGCGCGACAGTGAACAAGACAAGCGTGAAGTTGGGTATTCTCCGCGAGGGGAGGAGGCGTCATCTAGAGCGCCAACCGGGAAGAAGGGCCACAGAGAGAGACTTACAATGGCGGAAACCCGCTTTGATGTTCTTGAAGCGAGCGTGGAGGAACTCTCTACCAAGGCCAAGGAAGGCTACTTGGGGTAGAGAACTTGCAAGAAGAAGCTGAAGCTCGGATCGAGAAAGTTGAATCCCTGATTGATCAACTGACAAAGAACACCAAAGATTCCGTACGACATCTACATGAAGTTGTGGCGGAACTCACGGCTAAGGTGATGGTGTTAACAATGACTCTTGATGCGGGAGGGAACAACATCCGCGCTGCGCCACCACAAAACTTCAGAGCACCGGAGCCACAGTGCTCCGGAGGTGCTAGGGATGCCAAAGAGCTTGAAAATTTCTTGTTCGACATGGAACAGTATTTTCGTGCTACAAGGCTCGATTCTGAAGAAACCAAAGTTGCTATAGCAACAATGTATCTAAATGAGGATGCAAAACTTTGGTGGCGAACCCGTTGGAAAGAGATCCAGCAAGGCCGATACATGGGGAGACTTGAAGCGAGAGTTGAGAACTCAGTTCTTGCCCGAGAACATAGAGTTTGTCGCAAGAAGGAAACTGAGATAACTCTGCCAAAGTACAACAATCCGAGACTATGTGAAATAATTTTCAGCACTGATGCTGGATATACGAGACATGTCTGAGAAAGACAAGCTATTCAGCTTCCTCGATGGTTTGAAGCCAAGGGCACAACAAGAACTACATCGGAGGAATGCCACCAATGTAGTCGGGGCAATTACAATCGCGGAAAGGTTGACTGACTTTGTTTCTTCGGAAGATTCGAGAAAGAAGAAACAATCTTTGGGAAATCGCTCATCTAAATACTCTCGAGCGAAGGAGTATGGGGGCGAGCAAAAGAAGAAGAATTTCCACAAGGGACCAGGCTCAAGAGGTAGAGTCTCAAAGTCTAGTGGATGCTTCTTGTATGGAGGACCACATAAAGTGAGGGAGTGCCCACAAAAACAGGCACTCAATGCTTTAACGACATTAATTCTACCCCGTAAGTCAGACAAGGGCAAAGCTATCGCCCTTAGTTCAAGCAGTTTTGATTCCAGTAGCGATAGTGAGGCATCGCAAGGACCCAGGATGGGAGCAATGCGTTTGTTGAATGTGTTGCGGGTCAAGTGGGGGAGAACACAAAGGCAAAGCCACTAAAGGCAGGAAACAACAAGTTGATGTATATGGACATCAAGCTTAATGGCCGAACAACCCGTGCAATGGTGGACACGGGCGCAACCCATAATTTTATTGTCGATCGCGAAGCTAAGCGACTGGGATTAATATTGGATAAGAGCCCAAGTCGTATGAAGGCGGTGAACTTGGAGGCCAAGCGGATCTCTAGACGAGCAAAAGGGATCCCCATCAAGATCGGGACATGGAGCGGGAGCACAAACTTAATGGCAATGCCACTAGATGACTTCCAAGTGATTCTCGGAATGGAGTTTATACACGCAGCGAAGTTGGTGCCAGTACCATTCCTGAACTTCTTGTGTCTAATGGGAGGTGACGATCCCTGCATGGTTCCAGTTTCTCGAGGAGGAACCAAGGACCTACAACAAATATCGGCTTTACAATTGAAGAAAGGGGTACGAAAAGGTGAATTAACCTTTGTAGCTGCTATGAAGCTAGAAACACCTGATGAGGAAACCATTCAGGAACCTAATGTTGTGGCGAACATCCTGAAGGAGTTCTCAGATGTGATGCAACAGAGTTGCCGAGAACTCTACCACTACGCAGAGGCGTGGATCATCGGATTGAGTTGGAGCCGGGAGTTAAGCCTCCAACGAGACCACCATACCGCATGGCCCCTCCGGAGTTGGCATAACTGAGGAAGCAGTTAGATGAACTCCTAAGCGGTGGTCTCATCCGCAGTTCCAAAGCACCTTTCGGAGCTCCGGTCCTCTTTCAGAAGAAACAAGATGGGAGTCTCCAATTATGCATTGATTATCGAGCCCTTAACAAGATGACGATGAAGAACAAGTACCCTATCCCGCTCATCGCGGACTTGTTCGATCAATTGGACAAGGCAAAGTACTTCTCCAAACTCGACCTTCGGTTGGGGTATTGGTAGGTGCGCATTATAGAAGGTGATGAGGCAAAGAATACCTGTGTGACCAGGTATGGAGCATTCGAGTTCTTGGTGATGCCTTTCGGTTTAACCAATGCTCCGGCCACATTCTGCACTCTAATGAACCAGCTGTTCAAAAAGTATCTGGACAAGTTTATGGTCGTCTACTTAGACGATATCGTCCTTTATAGCCAAACACTTGAGGAGCATGTTAGACACCTCCGAACAATTTTCAAAGTTCTCAGGGAGAACACTTTGTTCGTGAAGAGGGAAAAGTGCTACTTCGCTCAAACGGAGATTTTATTCTTGGGGCATCGAATCGGCAATGGTTCCATCCGAATGGACCAGTCTAAGGTGCAAGCTGTGGCAGACTGGCGAACACTAAAGAAGGTGCCAGAGTTGAGATCCTTCCTTGGGTTCGTCAACTATTATCGGCGCTTCATAGCTGGGTATTCGAAGCGCGCAGCTCCGTTGACGGAGTTGTTAAAGAAGGAGCAGTCCGGGAGATGGTCGGACAAATGTGAGGCAGCATTTCAAGACCTGAAGACTACTGTGTTGGAGGAACCTGTACTCAGATTACAAGACTATGGGAAATCTTTTGAAGTCCATACAGATGCTTCTGATTTTGCTATTGGGGGAGTTCTTATACAGGAGGGTCATCCAGTGGCCTACGAAAATCGCAAGCTCAACGAGATCGAGCGGCGATATCCTGTGTATGAGAAGGAGATGATAGCGATGGTCCACTGTCTACGAGTGTGGCGACACTACCTTCTGGGAGCACCATTTGTGCTAAGGACCGACAATGTCGCATTGAGTTACTTCCAAACTCAAAAGAAACTCTCCCCAAAGCAAGCACGATGGTAGGACTTCTTGGCTGAGTTCGACATGGTGATGGAGTACAAGCCCGAAAAAGTAAATATCGTGGCCGATGCATTGAGTCGGAAAGTGGAGCTAGTGAATGTCATACAATTGGAGGGCGGAGGCCAAGCAAGTCAATTACGCTCCAACTTCCTTTCCAGGATCAGGGATAGACTGTACCGAGATCCTCAGGCAGTAACTCTGATGCAACTCATCAAAGAGGGCAAGGCATGACGATTTTGGATCCAGGAGGGACTTATCTACACCAAGGGGAATAGAGTTTATGTATCGCGAGCGGATAACTTGAGGCGTGAACTCTTGAAAGAGTGTCACGATTCCCTTTGAGCTGGACATCCGGGTATCCACCGAACAATGGCGCTTGTGGAGAGGGCCTTCTATTGGCCGAAGATGGGGACAGATGTGGAGGAATATGTTCAAACTTGCCTTACTTGTCAATAGGACAAGGTAGAGCAGCAGAAGCCAGTGAGACTTTTAGAGTCGCTGCCTACAACCGGAAAGGCCATAGGAGAGCATTTTCCTGGACTTCATATCAAGCTTACCCGTAGTAGGGGGACTTGGATCGATACTTGTGATAGCTGATCAGTTTTCAAAGTATGCAACATTCATTGCTGCACCCCTACATTGCTCAGCGGAGGAGGCAGCTAAGTTGATGATGAAGAATGTGGTGAAGTATTGGGGAGTCCCACACAACATCATTAGTGATCAAGATTCTCGGTTCTTGGGACGGTTCTGGACCGAGTTGTTCAAGTTATTGGGATCTAAATTATATTTTTCCACAAGCCTCAACCCCTAAACGGATGGCCAAACAGAAAGAATTAACTCGCTCTTGGAGCAATATCACCGGTACTATGTAAGTGTCAACCAACGAGATTGGGTGAAGTTGTTGGACATAGCCCAATTCTCCTATAACTTGCACCAGAGCTCTGCATCCAACAAGAGCCCATTTGAGATTATTACGGAACAACAGCCATCAACTCCTCACACCCTGGTTATTGGCTATACAAGGAGTAACCCATCAGCATCTCACTTCGCAAAGGATGACATCGCAATGCAGATATTGCACGAGCTTACTTGGAGAAAGCGGCCAAGAAGATGAAGAAGTGGGCAGACTTGGGAAGGCAACCAAGTTTAAAGTAGGCGACATGGTGTTGGTGAAGCTCCAATCAGCATCACTCCAGTTCTTTAGGCACAGAGTGCACAAAGGATTGGTGCGCAAATATTAAGGGCATTTCTCAATCATCAGCAGAGTAGGCAATGTCTCATACAAGTTGTAATTGCCAGCATGGTTCAGAATTCATAACGTCTTCCATGCGAGCAACTTGAAAGCCTACCACTCAGATCCGCAAGACGATTCTCGAAATGTTCCAACTTGACTACCCCCCACCAGAGCCTCTTACGAGAAGCGAGTTAAAACTATTCTGGCGGATCCAAGATAAAGCTACCCAATGGAGCACAACAAATTGAGTACTTGGTGAAGTGGCAAAAGCTTCCTCAAATAGAAGCTAGTTGGGAGCCAGAAGATGTCCTACGACATGAAGAAGCTCGCGTCAAAGCCTACCAACAAGCGTCGACGAGGGCGTCGACAGTTTAAGTGAAGAAGAATGTCATGAATGGACGTCGCTCAACCGCAAAATCTAAAATCCGTGAGCTGTTCGTTGCTTTTTCTTGCTTGTACATATGTTTGGCAGCTCGTTTTGTCTTGAGTTTATGTGTTTTTACCTAAGAAATGTGAGCGAAAATAGTGTAGAAGGCTGCAGAACGATTGTTCGCTGCACAAAGCCAAAACAGCCTTGTTTTTGAGTCTTTTTCGTGTGCCACGATAACCTTTCTGAGCGGTGCGAAATGTCAGCCATTTCAGCACCTTGGAACCCCCCGGGTGGCACCGGGCTGGATGGGGCTCCGGGTATATGTCGGGCGTACGCGTTCATCAGCAATTGAACTTGTCTTGCGTCTGATACCTTGGGAACCGTCGTTTGCGGACTTGCGACCATTCCTACAACCCTCCAAAGTCCTATTTCACTCTCTTTCTCTTTTTTCTCAGCTGCACTCAAGGTGTTCGACAATTGCTTGTATAGCTTTCCGCTTTGTGAGACGCCGGGACGTGTCCGTCGCTCGCTTCTAAGCTAATCAACTTATTCTTTGTAGGTCCTACGGGACCTTAAGAGGTTGTAAGAGGGCTGACCCTTTGCGGACAGATAACGCTTTGGGCGTTTTATGACTTAGGTCATCCCAGCTAAGTCCAGAACAGTTGGCAAGGTTGCTTCACGACTTAGGCAATTTCAGCTAAGTCTTCGGGAGTGCCGCAAGGGTGCCGCACGGCTTAGGCAAATTCAGCTTAGTCCGTGACAGTGTGGTATCAGAGCAGGCAAGCAATTCATACGAACAACGAAGAAGATTCGCAATCTCACTTTGGTGAAACATCGTGGTGAATCGAGCAAGATTGGGCAAGCCAAACCCTTGCTCCAAGCAACCGTAGGTGGGCTACAAGTGTAAACTCGCGCGCAAACTGCTGGAGGCACTTATGAGGAGCGCGGCAGTGAACAAGATGAGCGTGAAGTTGTGTATTCTCCACGAGGGGAGGAGGCGCCATCTGGAGCGCCAACCGGGAAGAAGGGCCACAGAGAGAGACTTACAATGGCGGAAACCCGCCTTGATGTTCTTGAAGCGAGCTTGGAGGAACTCTACCAAGGCCAAGGAAGGCTACTTAGGGTAGAGAGCTTGCAAGAAGAAGCTAAAGCTCGGATCGAGAAAGTTGAATCCCTGATTGATCAACTGACAGAGGACACCAAATATTCCGTACGACATCTATATGAAGTTATGACGGAACTCACGGCTAGGGTGATGGTGTTAACAATGACTCTTGATGCGGGAGGGAACAACACCCGCGCTGCGCCACCACAAAACTTCAGAGCACCGGAGCCGCAGTGCTACGGAGGTGCTAGGGATGACAAAGAGCTTGAAAATTTCGTGTTCGAAATGGAACAATATTTTCATGCTACAAGGCTCGATTCTGAAGAAACCAAAGTTGCTATAGCAACAATGTATCTGAATGAGGATGCAAAACATTGGTGGCGAACCCGTTGGGAAGAGATCCAGCAAGGCCGATGTCGAGTGGATACATGGGGAGACTTGAAGCGAGAGTTGAGAACTCAGTTCTTGCCTGAGAACACAGAGTTTGTCGCATAAAGGAAACTGAGACAACTCCGCCAAAGTACAACAATCCGAGACTATGTGAAACGATTTTCAGCACTGATGCTGGATATACGGGACATGTCTGAGAAAGATAAGCTATTCAGCTTCCTCGATGGCTTGAAGCCATGGGTACAACAAGAACTACATCGGAGGAATGTCACCGACGTAGTCGAGGCAATTGCAGCCGCGGAAAGGCTGACTGACTTTGTTTCTTCGGAGGATTCGAGAAAGAAGAAACAATTTTCGAGTAATCGCCCATCTAAATACTCTCGAGCGAAGGAGTCTGGGGACGAGCAAAAGAAGAAGAATTTCCACAAGGACCGGGCTCAAGAGGTAGAGTCCCAAAGTCTAGTGGATGCTTCTTGTGTGGAGGATCGCACAAAGTGAGGGAGTGCCCACAAAAACAGGCACTCAATGCTTTAACGGCATCAATTCTACCCCGTAAATCAGACAAGGGCAAAGCTATCGATCTTATTTCAAGCAGTTCTGACTCCAGTAGCGACAGTGAGGCGTCACAAGGACCCAGGATGGGAGCAATGCATTTGTTGAATGTGTTGCGGGGTCAAGTGGGGGAGAACACAAAGGCAAAGCCACTAAAGGCAAGAAACAACGAGTTGATGATGTGGACATCAAGCTTAATGACCGAACAACCCGTGCAATGGTGGACACGGGCGCGACCCACAATTTTATTGTCGATCGCGAAGCTAAGCAACTGAGATTAATCTTGGAGAAGAGCCCAAGTCGTATGAAGGCGGTGAACTCGGAGGCCAAGCAGATCTCCGGACAAGCAAAAGGGATCCCCATCAAGATAGGGACATGGAGCAGGAGCACAAACTTGATGGCAGTGCCACTAGACGACTTCCAAGTGATTCTCGGAATGGAGTTTATACACGCAACGAAGTTGGTGCCAGTACCGTTTCTAAACTTCTTGTGTCTAATGGGAGGTGACGATCCCTGCATGGTTTCAGTTTCTTGGGGAGGAACCAAGGACTTACAACAAATATCGGTTTTACAATTGAAGAAAGGGGTACGAAAAGGTGAATCAACCTCTGTAGCTGCTATGAAGCTAGAGACACCTGATGAGGAAGTCATTCAGGAACCTGCTGTTATGGCGAACATCCTGAAAGAGTTCTCAGATATGATGCCAACAGAGTTCCGAGAACTCTACCACCACACAGAGGCGTGAATCATCGGATTGAGCCGGAGCCGAAAGTTAAGCCTCTAGCGAGACCACCATACCGCATGGCCACTCCGGAGTTGGCAGAACTGAGGAAGCAGTTAGATGAACTGCTAAGCGGTGATCTCATCAGCAGTTCCAAAGCACCTTTTGGAGCTCTGGTCCTCTTTCAGAAGAAACAAGATGGGAGTCTCCGATTATGCATTGATTATCGAGCCCTTAATAAGATGACGATGAAGAACAAGTACCCTATCCCGCTCATCGCGGACTTGTTTGATCAATTGGGCAAGACAAAGTACTTCTCCAAACTCGACCTTCGGTCGGGGGATTGGCAGGTGCGCATTGCAGAAGGTGATGAGGCAAAGACTACCTGTGTGACCAGGTATGGAGCATTCGAGTTCTTGGTGATGCCTTTCGGCTTAACCAATGCTCCGGCCACATTCTACACTCTAATGAACCAGCTGTTCAAAGAGTATCTGGACAAGTTTGTGGTCGTCTACTTAGACGATATCGTCGTT
Organism: Ensete ventricosum; assembly: GCA_029747655.1. NCBI lineage: Eukaryota > Viridiplantae > Streptophyta > Magnoliopsida > Zingiberales > Musaceae > Ensete > Ensete ventricosum. Next base: position 9,746,721 of record JAQQAF010000009.1, on the reverse strand, counting down.
TATAGCCAAATACTTGAGGACCATGTTAGACACCTCCGAACAATTTTCAAAGTTCTCAGGGAGAACACCTTGTTCGTGAAGAGGGAAAAGTGATACTTCGCTCAAACGGAGATTTTATTCTTGGGGCATCGAATCAACAATGGTTCCATCCGAATGGACTAGTCTAAGGTGCAAGCTGTGGCGGACTGGCGAACACCAAAGAAGGTGCCAGAGTTGAGATCCTTCCTTGGGTTCGTCAACTATTATCGACGCTTCATATCTAGGTATTCGAAGTGCGCAGCTCCGTTGACGGAGTTGTTAAAGAAGGAGCAGTCCTGGAGATGGTCGGACAAATGTGAGGCGACATTTCAAGACCTGAAGACTGTTGTGTTGGAGGAACCTGTACTCAAATTACTAGACTATGGGAAGTATTTTGAAGTTCATACAGATGCTTCTGATTTTGCTATTGGAGGAGTTCTTATACAGGAGGGTCATCCAGTAGCCTACGAGAATCACAAGCTCAACGAGACCGAGCGACGATATCCTGTGCATGAGAAGGAGATGATAACGGTGGTCCACTATCTACGAGTGTGGCGACACTATCTTCTGGGAGCACCATTTGTGCTAAGGACAGACAATGTCGCATTGAGTTACTTCCAAACTCAAAAGAAACTCTCCCCAAAGCAAGCACGATGGTAGGACTTCTTGGCTGAGTTCGACATGGTGATGGAGTACGAGCCCGGAAAAACAAATGTCGTGGTCGATGCATTGAGTCAGAAAGTGGAGCTAGTGAATGCCATACAATTGGAGGGCGGAGACCAAGCAAGTCAATTGCGCTCCAACTTCCTTTCCAGGATCAGGGATGGACTGTACCGAGATCCTCAGGCAGTAACTCTGATGCAACTCATCAAAGAGGGCAAGACATGACGATTTTGGGTCCAGGAGGGACTTATCTACACCAAGGGGAACAGAGTTTATGTCCCACGAATGGATAACTTGAGGCGTGAACTCTTGAAAGAGTGTTACGATTCCCTTTGGGCTGGACATCCGGGTATCCACCGAACAATGGCTCTCGAGGAGAGAGCCTTTTATTGACCGAAGATGGGGACAGATGTGGAGGAATATGTTCGAACATGCCTTACTTGTCAACATGACAAGGTAGAGCAGCAAAAGCCAGTGGGACTTTTGGAGCCGCTGCCTACACCGGAAAGGCCATGGGAGAGCATTTCCCTGGACTTCATATCAAGCTTACCTACAGTAGGGGGACTTGGATCGATACTCGTGGTAGTTGATCGGTTTTCAAAGTATGCAACATTCATTACTGCACCCCTACATTGCTCAGCGGAGGAGGTGGCTAAGTTGATAATGAAAAATGTGGTGAAGTATTGGGGAGTCCCACAAACATCATTAGTGATCGAGATTCTCGGTTCTTGGGACGGTTTTGGACCGAGTTGTTCAAGTTGTTGGGATCTAAATTATATTTTTTCATAAGCCTCCACCCCCAAACGGATGGCCAAACAGAAAGAATTAACTCGCTTTTGGAGCAATATCTCCGACACTATATAAGTGCCAACCAACGAGATTGGGTGAAGCTGTTGGACATAGCCCAATTCTCTTATAACTTGCAGCGGAGCTCTGCATTCAACAAGAGCCCATTTGAGATTATTACGGGACAACAACCATCAACTCCTCACACTCTGGTTATTGGCTATACAGGGAGTAGCCCATCAGCCTATCACTTCGCAAAGGAATGACATCGCAATGCAGATATTGCGCGGGCTTACTTGGAGAAGGCGGCCAAGAAGATGAAGAAGTTGGCAGATTTGGGGAGGCGACCACAAGAGTTTAAAGTGGGCGACATGGTGTTGGTGAAGCTCCAACCAGCATCACTCCAGTTTTTTAGGCACAGAGTGCACAAAGGATTGGTGCGCAAATATGAAGGGCATTTCTCAATCATCAGCAGAGTAGACAATGTCTTATACAAGTTGGAACTGCGAGCATGGTTCAGAATTTATAACGTCTTCTATGCGAGCAACTTGAAAGCCTACTACTCAGATCCGCAAGACGATTCTCGAAATGTTCCAACTTGACTACCCCCCACTAGAGCCTCTTACGAGAAGCGAGTTGAAACTATTCTGGCGGATCGCAAGATAAAGCTACCCAATGGAGCACAGCAAATTAAGTACTTGGTGAAGTGGCAAAAGCTTCCTCAAACAAAAGCCAGTTGGGAGCCAGAAGATGCCCTACGACATGAAGAAGCTCGCGTCAAAGCCTACCAACAAGCGTCGACGAGGGCTTCGACAGTTTAAGTCGGGGAGAATGTCACGAACGGACGTCGCTCAACCGCAACATCTTCGCTCTGTGAACTGTTCATTGCTTTTTCTTGCTTGTACATATGTTTGACAATTTGTTATGCCTTGAGTTTATGTGTTTTTACCTAAGAAATGTGAGCGAAAGTAGTGTAGAAGGCTGCAGAACGATCGTTCGCTGCACAGAGCCAAAATAGCCCAAAACAGCCTTATTTTTTGGTCTTTTTCGTGTGCCTGTCAGCCATTTCAGCACCTTGGAACCCCCTGGGTGGCACTGGGCTAGATGGAGCTCCGGGTATATGTCGGGCATAGGCGTTCATCAGCAATTGAACTTGTCTTGCATCCGATACCTTGGGAACCGTCGTTTGCGGACTTGCGACCGTTCCTACAACCCTCCAAAGTCCTATTTCGCTCTCTTTCTCTCTTTTCTCAGCTACACTCAAAGTGTTCGACAAATTGCTTGTATAGCTTTCCGCTTTGCGAGACGTCGAAACGTGTCCGTCGCTCGCTTCTAAGTTAATCAACTTCTTCTTTGCAGGTCCTACGGGACCTTAAGAGGTTGTAAGAGGACTGACCCTTTGCGGACAGATAACATGTTGGGCGTTTTATGACTTAGGCAATCCCAGCTAAGTCTAGAACAGTGGACAATGTTGCTTCACGACTTAGGCAATTTCAGCTAAGTCTTCGGGAGTGCCGCACGGCTTAGACAAATTCAACTTAGTCCGTGACAATATGAACAAAACTATGATAAGAATTAGCGCAAAACAATGATGCCCAAGACGATCAGCTTAATCTTCGTGTTCTGTAGCCACATTTTCCTCCTCATCTTTGTCCCTTGCTGTCTAAAATCTTGTGCCTGTGTTACTAAACATCAGATATCTATCATATTTAAGAATCTCAACAGATACTATGTGATAAGAAATATATAGCACAGCTTTGACAAGAAACCAACATCATGATAAGTATGGTTTGCATACCTGGTAGCGAAGGTTCTCTGTCTTGTCAACAAGCAACTCAATTTTCTCCCTCGGTCAAGAACCTAAAGAATCAAGAAAGATGATCAAAAGAACAGCATCGATAATGCCACACCACTGTGCAAAAGCCGCATGCCAAGCATGAACTTTACAAATAGATGGTAACGATTACTCACCTTCTCAATGTTTTCCATCATAACTCCTTTGACTTCAGAAACCTGAGGCTTGACCTTGGCAAGCTTGCTGATCTCATCGGAGTGGTCTTCACAGTACTGCATCTGCTCTTTAAGCTTGGACCTGGTATGTTAGTAAGAGATTCATTATTACCCATGCTTACACAATGAGAAGGATGAACATTTAAGTGGTCATCAGGAAAGAGTACCCAAACTCACGGCTGAGGCTATTAGCTGAGGCCGTTGCAGCTTTTCCTCCTCCATATCTTTTGTTAAAGCCCTCCTTCACCCTGTCCAGAAAGGCAATGGTAATTTGCCTGCCAACTGACTCAACAGCAACTACACAATATGCTGCAAGATTCATGACTTCACTTACGATCCAGACTAAAACTTAAGATTCTCACTTAAGTTCCAGACTAAAACTTAAGATTCTAAATTAAGTTCTAAAATATTACTTGTAGAGATAAGATAAGACTACAACATACCAGGTCCTGACTAAAACTTAAATGTCCCAAAGATGAACATGGGGTGAACTATAAGATTTTACCCAGTTTGTGAACCTTCCCACAAAACTGTCCAATGTTCATGCTTCCAAGTAGTAATACAAAAGACCATAAATGCACTTGCTGCTGCAAATAAAATTTACTTAGATTTGAAATTGATTCTCATACAACAACAAATTGGTCAATGTTTCCAAAACATCTAAAGCACTAGAAATATAGACCACCCACTTCACCATCCCAGTAGAACAAAACATGACATCTAATAAATATTAAACAACTGTTTATATCAGCCAAAATTGGGTTATTCTTGAAAGCCTAACCTAGATTTGACCACTCTATGATAGTGACCAACTTCCCATTGGTTCACTGATTGTGTTGGAGATACATTACAATGAAGTACACAATTTGTCAATCACAGAATTTGCAGATAATCTTAGGATAAGAACTAAAAGGTACTCCAGCAATATTTTCAAAATAAGATTCTGATCCTAAAAGATCTGTTTGCTAGCTATGGATTCCGAGTTAATGAACTTTAAACATACTAGGATGCACAATAATGAAAATTGACTTTATCATAAATAGGATTCTGAAACAGTTATGGGAAGCATAGACTCAGGAAATATACTCAAACTAAATTAGTAATAACACAAATATTAGTTGGCATGACAATGAATTACTTTCTAAAAGTAGATATTAAGAGGCCTAACTTTATAAAAATACATTTGAACAAATCATGTTATCAAAAGTAATATTTGTGTTGGTAACTTTCCACAGGCCAAGAACAAGTCATGTGAACATGAATTTACCATGATATTGTTCCTTCAGATAAAAGATTGACTGAAATCATCAATGGCAACATTGATGACAACATTTGAATCATCTAAGCTCAAGATAGACAAACAACTCTCAAACAGATGTCAAAACCACAGGTAAGTTCTTAATTACTGGTGAAGGCACGATGGAAGTCTGAACTGACTTGTAACTAAAGAAAGAAAAAAAGAGCAGGAATCTCCACCTGAAAGGTAGATGAAGACCATTCATGGTAAATTTCCAATCAATATTCCAAACCTTGGCAAAGATGCAAACATCAATTACACCGCTTAAACAAGGTAAAAAAATACAGGCAATCTACTAGTCGTTATCAATAATACGGATTATCAAACAAAAAAGACATCAAATAACACCTTTTTGAAACAGATTTAATTAAACTTCCATACTTCAACCAATGCCATAGTCTAATAGAAACACTTTTCTATATCCAATTAAGCATGTCTAACACAAATGAAATGAGATGCCTTTATATTAGAGAGTGCCCACTCAATCAACCTTCTCTAGATTGTCCAATTCACTCTTTGGATCTTGCAGTTCTGAATCGATTTGCTCTTAAGTGATACTTCTACTGCTATTCATCAATTCCAACAAGCAAAAAGGGACAAAATATTCCTAAAAATTTTCCTTGCAACTGAATATAATTTGCCGATCCAATGACCACTACAAAAACATCCAAACCAACGTTAACAATAAGATATTTACAAGAAGAATCATCTCCTGCTCCGTTCACTATTCCCAGTAGATAGAAATATACACAAATCAACCGAAACCGGTACTCGCTTAAAGCCCATCCTTCAATAAGACGAACAATCAAAATATCAGAAGCAGCAACGAATCCGTTTAATGCTCCAGAAACATCATGATATTGAAGAAGTGAAATCCTAACCTCATGAAACCCTAGACAACCCCCGAATCGATCAGAACATGCACTCCCCATCCCACACCCATCAATCGGCACCCCACATCTTCCGGCACGCCAAAACCACGAGGAGGATCGATCGAGTCACTATCCGTCCTCGACGAGGTAGTTGAAGGTGTGCCCGTCACAATTGTAGGTGAACTTGTTGTTGCTAGCGAGGAGCTCAGGCACTGAGCGGCGATGCTGTTGAAGTTGCCCGAGAACTCGGTGTACTCTGCCGGGATCACCGTCCCCCGCGCGACGAAGCTGTAGATCAGCGACTGTTGCCCCATCTCCCGATCCCCGATCAAACCCCACCCCTTGATCGACTGAAGCGAGATGGAGACAAAGAGACAGCCGACCTCGGCGACGACGGAGAGAGAGGAAAGAGGCCAAAAAGTGCCTCCTCTTATTCTCTACTCCAGACTGGAAAAGATGAGAGAAAGGTGTATTTATATCTGGTAAGTGCGTAGTAATATTAGAATCTTTGAGGAGATAAATAAAAAAAGTTCTTATTTGCTTATTCTTCCTTTGTTTTTATTGTACTATAGTCCTTGTACTTTCTTATAATCTAAAATACGTTACAGGACAAGATTGTTGCACCCCAAGTTAATACCTAGAGCTAATTTTGAGAATGTTGTGGGGTCATATGGAAATTTTTGTAGAGCTGAGAAAATGAGTTTTTTCACTGAATTCCTCATTATTTTACATAATTCTAACGATGCCACGGAAGATCCTTCTTTTAATTTTTTTACAAAGCCAACAATTATTTTTTCCTATGCTTTTCCTTGTTTTTTTTTACAATCCAATAATTATAAATGAGTCAAAAGTCATTACCAATCGTTATGTCGATAAATTCCAGTCTAATTGAAATAAACGTACAAGTCTCGTATATTAATTTAGATTTCAGGTGCTTTTGTACAAATACACGAAATAGAAGGAATGAGATAAAAAATAATTACAAGGATGTTATGGCTTTGTATTCTCTCTCTTTCTTCGCTGGAGGAAGCGAACTCCCTATGTCAGGTACTTTTGTACAAATATACGAAAGAGAAGGACTGAGATGAAAACATACCAGTGTTTTGACAGCCCTTCTTTTTCCTGCACTGTTAGCGAAGCGAAACCCCTCACTCCCTTTCTTTAGTTCTCTTCCACTGACTGCAGATCTGATCCAACCTTTCCCCCTTCGATCGATCGCACGCTCTCGCGGCGTCGGCTCCAAGTTTGGTCGAGATTCCCGCGATGGATCGAGCGTCGTTGTCGTCGCTGGGGCCAGAGATGTGTCCCTTCCCCATGGTCAAAGCGCCGCCGCCCCTGGGGCCCGTGATCCGGCGGCTGGGCGGGGGCGCGCCGGCGGATGAGTCGGCTGTGACGGATCAGAGCGGGGGGAACAGCAAGGGGAGGAGGAGGAAGAGGGATTCGGTCGCTTCGGACGATGAGTCCTCCAAGCTTGCCTCCACTAGCGGTGGCCAGGCCTTGGTACTTTTTCCACCATTTGTGTGATTTCTCGTGTAACTTGTTTGTTGGGGCTCCGATCTATCTCTCATTTGGTTCGATTGATGTTTGAATCGGTTGATAGTCACGATTTTAGACCAATAGGAATAATGTCCTTCACAAAATCGAGCTTTAATAACCTGCTGTGAATTTGATTGCCTGATCTGCCTTGCATAGTGATAGATGAGAAATATGTCTATACATGTATGGGTTTACGGCATTCAAATATTGAACTCAAGCTCAAATTAGATTCTTGCTTATCGGTAACTTGCACTTGCTGTTATTGTTGACAGATTAGACACTAAGTTGCGTGGTTCTTTAATTAGTGATCTCATTATTGTTCACCATTCTACATGTTTGAAATATTAATGTGTTATTTATGCACAAATCAGTATGATAAGAACAATATCCACTTGGATAAGCTTTAACTTCTTCCATGTTCTAGCCTCAGCTCTTGTCGTAAGTTTCTCATTTTTAGATGACTCTTCTGTATATCTAGCTTTGATTGTTTGACATTAGGTATATGACATAACCTCACAGTTGCTAGATTACTCCAAGGGTGTTACATCTATTCAATTGCAGAAGTGAATTAGCTAGAAAAGCTATTAGATTTGTGTTGACAACACTGCAGAAGAAACATAAATAATGGATAATTAAAGGACTAAAATGACTCGAAAAGAAGTGGGCAAGCAAGGCCGTTCTAGAACAAAACACTCTTTTAACCTCAGTATCATGCACATTTAGAACAAAACACTCTTTTATCTCAGTTGTCATGTAGATAAATATCAGTAATCCCAGTCATCATCCGGACAGGTCCCTGTTTGATAGACTGATAGACACATCAAGATTACCCTAACAGGACTCTGTAGATGAAAGGAAACTGAAGAGATCTACAGAGAGATGCAATTAGACTTACCAAATAGATTACTTTAATATTAACTAAACTTTGAATTGGACTCCTGTGGACAACCAACTAAAATATTTAGACAACAGCTGGTCTATGACTCAACCACTGTTATTAATCTTCCATGGAACTAAACCAAACAGTATACTTGACCACTATTTGCTGTAGGCAGTCATTTCAAGAGTGTGCAAATAAATCTTTTAAACTGTTCTAGGGCATTGTTCTTTTTCTTTCTTTTTTGGTTTTTCACTGCTGTTTGACTGAATCCTTTGTTCTGGGTAGATGGATAATGAAACTAAGCGTCTCAAGGCAATGCACACTAATGAGATTGGCAGTATAAAAACTGAGGTTGAGGCAACTTCGGGCATCGATAACAAGATAATTGATCAAAATTTTGAAACATCTGAGCCACCAAAGAATGATTACATCCATGTGAGGGCAAGAAGGGGTCAAGCAACAGATAGCCACAGCCTGGCTGAAAGAGTAAGCATGCTTCATGCTATTGCTATCTTATTGTATTATGTTATAATCTCACCTTGGAGTTTACATCAACACACCTCGAGGTTAATTTCTTTAAATGTTGACAGCTATGATGAGGACAGCACAGAGTTATTATCATGCTTGTTCTCACTAGAACATACATGACACATGAAATTAGACAATTCCAATTGCCCACATTTACCTGCTAGATTAGCACTGTTTAAATGTCAAGCACAGGATTCCAGGGCGTTATTTTGCCATAAAAATCACCATTTCAGCCATCATATAATTTAATTACGTTTGTTGGTAGGCGAGGAGAGAAAAAATAAGTGAGCGAATGAAGATTCTCCAGGATTTGGTGCCAGGATGTAACAAGGTTTGCTGTTAAGATTTCCTTATATATTATTTTGCCAAAAAATATAGACTATGTGCCGCTCGATATCATACACTCGAGAAGAATTGCTTGGTTGGTGTTCTTTATTCTTAATACAGAACTATCACATAAGCAGGTAATTGGCAAAGCATCAATTCTGGATGAGATAATAAATTACATCCAAGCACTACAGCACCAGGTTGAGGTATGCACATTCCATTGTTTGATACTGTCAATTGTCTAATTTTGTTATGAACCACTTAGGCCTTTAAATATTATTTTGCAGTTCCTATCAATGAAGCTCGAAGCTGTCACTTCTCATGTGAATTCTGGCTTTGAATTCTTTCCTCATAAAGATGTAAGTTGAATAATGAAAATGAAACAAAAATTGATTAACTTATTTTTAGTTTGTATGCATGATTAGCTTATGTTTTAGTTTGTGTGTATGGTTGATTACTTTTTGAAGTACCACTGGGTTACTGGTCTTCGGTGCTCATGGAAAAAATATTTCGGGACAGAGCTTCTGGTTAATTAACTGCATTTGGCAATTGCTATATGCATTTGGCAATTGCTATATGCATTTGGAAATGGATTAATTTTACATGTAGCCTGTAACATGATGTCATGAAAGTATGGTTGAGTAACTCACTGTTCTTGAACAATTTATTACTTAATGCTGCATGCCTGAGAAACCTGGACATTTATAATAAAATAAAATAGAATACTGGACATAAACATCTATGACTGTCACACTACTTCCGGAGATGTACTAGACCTGGGCAGATTTCCTGGTTGGATATTCTGTATCCTCGAACCATATAGCAGGGACATTGGTTTAGCTCATCACTGGTCATTTTGTCTCCATTTCCTATGGGCCACCATCACAGGGGGCACATAGTGGTCATCATGTTTGAATCTAAGGATGTTTTTCACATCTGAAAATATATCTGATGATATGAAACAACGTTTAATTATGCTCTTTGTTTGTCATTTGTGCAGTTTAGTTACCCTTCCTGTCTGAAATGCTGTGCCTGCCTTGCTTGTGGATGTGTCTACCTTCTGTGTTACTTGGCATGATAATTTTCACTGTTCTGCTCTTATATCTTGCTTTGATTCACAAAATATAGCTAAAACATGGCTTCTAAATTTCAGTTTGGTGCTCAGGCATACGATACTGCATCTAGTTTACCGTTCAGCTCACAGGCAGCAAGGGAATATGAGCAAGGTTCAGCAACAGAATGGCTTCATATGCAGGTTGGTGGTGCTTTAGAGAGAGTGACATAATTCCATTACACCTCTTCCATGGGCAATCAGCACATACAAGGATGAATCAAATCCATGGGTCTAGGTTATTCATCTCTCCTTGTGTAGGTTGAAGCAAATTCCGAAATCCAACTGAAGGCATTATGCCAATAAGGAGATGCATTAAAACAAAGTTTTGAGTAGGTTCTATCGCATAGAACTGGATGAGGTAATTTTACTTTGTTCATGCCCCTTGTTAGATTCTTCAGTGACTGTGTTATCATGTGAAATAGCTAGTGGATTGGTGACATCCCAAAGTAATTTTGTTTCCTGTTGCCAAGATTCTATGACAGTTAATAAGATGCCTGATCAATGCTCATCCATATTGCCTTCCCACTGCTTTCCCTATCTCTTTTGTAGTATCCTAGTTTTATGGTGAAGTATTTTGATCTCTACTTCTTCCACTGTCATCCCGTGTGAGCTAAATCAGTGTCAGATGCATGATCAATACTTCTATTTAGGTTATTATTTAAGATTGTTGGACTTAGAATACTTCAATTGCTAGTTATGTTACAACTAGCAAATACATCTTGCACTTAAGTGATCGAATCGGATCTGGTTTAATTTGAGATCCGGTCCAATAAAAACTTGGTATAGGTATAGTCTGTCATTTGATAACACTCTTATGAATTTATACCTGAAGTATTAATACGGTAGACTGTGAGTTCCCACCAAACAAACTACTCAGATGTCCATTCTGGATCATATTATTGAATACTTTTATTTCTATTAATTAGGTTGAATACTCATATATCCTTTCTAGATTGTTGTTATTGGCAAGGTCTGCAACACCGATGGGTACCGCTCGTATTGGGCGGTATGTACTGGTTTGTCAATAGATCGGTATGCGAATCGCTTGTTGTCAAGCAGTACTATCGATTAGGGTTGTTTTCATCTCATTATCACTCGAAATCGGTCGGTAACGATCGATTTAAACTATCGTCCCCTGCTATCGAGCGGTATTAGCCGACGGAGAAGGAAGAAGAGGGAGAAAAAAAGGGAGAACCTAGATCCGACATCGCTCTCTCTCGACGATCCTGATCTATTGCTCGTGGGGAGGAGAAGCCTCGGCAAGATTTCGTGTGGAGAATAAGCTTTGCTCGTGGGGAGGAAAGCCTCGGTAAGATTTCGTGTGGAGAATAAGCTTTGGCGATCGTAGGGAGAGGAAACAAGGGCGTGAAGCCTCAACGATATCGTCGAGACTTCACGAGGAGAAGAAACGACTTAGCTGAATTTGCTTAAGCCATGCGGCACCCTAGCGACAACTTTGAAGACTTAGCTGGAATTGCCTAAGTCACGAAGCAACCTTTGCCCATAGTTCCAGATTTAGCTAAAATTTCCTAAGTTATGAAAACGTCGAAGCGTATTTGCCCGCAAAGAGTCAGCCCACTTGCAACCTCGTGCCGGTCCCGAAGGACCTACAAAAGGAGAAATTGATTAGTTTTGAAGATGAGCAATTGACAAGTCCTGACGTCTCGCAAAGAGGGCAAATCTTACAAGCAATTCGTCGAACACCTTGAGTGCAATAGAAATAGAGAGAGAGAGAGCGAAACAAGACTTTAGAGGGCTATGACAATGGTCGTAAGTCCATAAACGATGGTTCCCAAGGGTGTCGGACGCAAAATACTTCAACTTATTTTGAATGCTCACGCTCGACTACTATCCTGAAGCCGCATCCAATCCTATGCCACCCGAGGGGTTCCAGAGGGCTGAGATGGCTGCGTTTTGCGTCGCTCGACTAGGTCACCGCAGCATGCGAAAACAGTCCAAAACTGGATAATTTTGGCATGTTTTGGCTCCGCACAGCGAGCAATCGTTCTGCAGCCTTACAAACTGTTTCTGCTCGCATTGTTGAGGCAAAATCACATAAAAACAAAGCAAAACACATTGTCGAACATTTGTACAAGCAAACAAAAGCGATGAATGGTTCATTGAGCGAAGAGTTGTGGTTGAGCGACGATCGTTCGTGACATTCTCCTTCACTTAAACTGTTGACGCCCTCGTCGATGCTTATTGGTAGGCTTTTACGCAGGCTTCTTCATGTCGTAGGGTGTCTTCTAGCTCCCAACTGGCTTCTGTTTGGGGAAGCTTTTGCCACTTCACCAAGTATTCAGTTTGTTCTACTCTGCTGGGTAGCTTAGTCTTGCGATCCGCCAGAATAGTCTTAACTCGCTTCTCGTAGGAGGCTCTAATTGGAAATAGTCGAGTTGAAATATTTCGTGAAGCATCTTGCAGATCTGAATGGTAGGCTTTTAAGTTGCTTGCATAGAAGACATTGTGAATTTTGAGCCATGCTGGCAGTTACAACTTGTAGGAGACGTTGCCTACCCTGCTAATAATTGGGAAAGTGCCTTCATACTTGCGCACCAATCCTTTATGCACTTTGTGCCTAAAGAATTGGAGTGATGCAGGTTGGAGCTTCACCAACACCAAGTTACCAACTTTAAACTCTTGTGGTCGTCTTCCCAAGTCTGCCCACTTCTTCATCTTTTTGGCTGCCTTATGCAAATAGGCCCGAGCAATATCTATATTTCAATGTCATTCCTTTGCAAAGTAATATGCTGACAGACTACTCTCCGTATAACCAATAGCCAATGTGTAAGGAGTTGACGGTTGTTGTCTTGTGATAATCTCAAAGGGGCTCTTGTTGGACGCAGAGCTCCGCTGCAAGTTGTAAGAGAATTGGGCTATGTCCAACAGCTTCACCCAATTTCATTGGTTGGCACTCGCGTAGTGCTGGAGATACTACTCCAAGAGTGAGTTAACTCTTTCAATTTGGCCATTTGTCTGGGGGTGGTTGTGGATAAGTATAGCTTGGACCATAGCAATTTGAAGAGTTGAGTCCAAAATCTTTCCAAGAATCGCGAATCTTGATCACTGATGATGTTGTGCGGGACTCCCCAATACTTCATCACATGCTTCATCATCAACTTGGCCACCTCCTCTACTGAACAGTGTAGGGGTGCAATAATGAATGTTGCATATTTTGAAAATCGATCGACCACCATGAGTATCGATCCGAGTCCCCCTACTACTGGCAAGCATATGAAGTCCAAAGAGATGCTCTCCCATGACCTTTCAGGTATGGGCAATGGCTCCAAAAGTCTCACCGGCTTTCGCTGCTCTACCTTATCTTATTGGCAAGTAAGGCATGTTCGAACATAATCCTTCACATCAGTCTCCATCTTTGGCCAATAGAAGGCCCTCTCCACGAGAGCCATTGTTCGGTGGATGCCGAATGTCTAGCCCAAAGGGAATCGTGGGACTCTTTCAAGAGTTCACGCCTCAAATTGTCTACTCGCGAAACATAAACTCTATTCCCTTTGGTATAGATGAGTCCGTCCTGGACCCTTGCCTTCTTGATGAGTTGCATCAGGGCTACTACCTGAGGATCGCTGTACAATCCATCCCTGATTCTGGAAAGAAAGTTGGAGTGCAACTGACTTGTTTGGCCTATGCCTTCCAACTGTATAGCATTTACTAATTCAACTTTCCGGCTCAATGCATATGACATTTGCCTTTCCAGGTGTGTACTCCATTACCATGTCGAACTCGGCCAAGAAGTCCTACCACCATGCTTGTTTTGGGGATAGCTTCTTTTGAGTCTAGAAGTAACTCAATGCGACATTGTTCGTCCTTAACACAAATGGTGCTCCCAAAAGGTAGTGACGCTAGACTCGTAGACAATGGACCACCACTGTCATCTCTTTCTCACGCATCGGGTATCGTCGCTCGGTCTCGTTGAGCTTGCGACTCTCGTAGGCCACTGGATGACCCTCTTGCATGGGTACTCCCCTAATAGCAAAATCAGAAGCATCTATATAGACTTCCCATAGTTTGGGAATCAGAGTACTAGTTCCTCCAATATGGCAGTCTTTAGGTCTTGGAATGCTGCTTCGCATTTGTCTGACCATCTCCACGACTGCTCCTTTAGCAACTCTGTCAGTGGAGTTGCGCATTTCGAGTATCCAGCTATGAAGCGCCGATAATAGTTGATGAACCCAAGGAAGGATCTCAACTATGACACCTTCTTTGGTGTTCACCAATCTACTACAGCTTGCACCTTGGACTTGTCCATTCGGATAGAACCATTACCGATTCGATGCCCCAAGAATAGAATATTTGTCTGAGCAAAATAGCACTTCTCCCTCTTTATGAATGAAGTGTTCTCCTTGAGAACTTTGAAGATTGTCCGAAGGTGCTCAATATGCTCCTCAAATGTTTGGCTATAGATGACTATATTGTTTAGGTAGACGACTACAAACTTGTCCAAATAACCTTGAACAGTTGGTTCATTAGAGTATTGAATGTGGCTGGAGCGTTGGTTAAGCCGAAAGGCATCACCAAGAACTCAAACGCTCCATACCTAGTCACACAAGTAGTCTTCGCCTCATCACCTTCTGCAATGCGCACTTGCCAATACCTCGACCGAAGGTCGACTTTAGAGAAATACTTGGCCTTGCCTAGTTGATCGAATAAATCTGCGATGAGTGGAATATGATATTTGTTCTTCACTGTCACTTTGTTCAGGGCTCGAAGTTAACACATAATCGGAGGCTCCCAACTTGTTTCTTCTGGAAGAGAACTAGAGCTCCGAATGGTGCCTTTAAACTGTGGATGAGACCACCGCTTAGCAGTTTATCTAACTGCTTCCTCAGTTTTGCCAACTCTGAAAGGGTCATGCGGTATGGTGGTCTCGCTAGAGGTTTAACTCTCGGCTCCAACTCGATATTATGATCCACACCTCTGTGTGGAGGTAGAGTCTTCAACAACTCAAGTGGCATGACGTCTATGAACTCCTTCAGAACGTTCGCCACTGCAGCAAATTCGTGAATGGCCTCCCCGTCAAGTGGCTCTAGCTTTACATCAGCCACGAAAGTCAATTCGCCTTTTCATACCCCTTTCTTCAATTGTAGTGCCGATATTTGCTGTAGGTCTTTGGTTCCTCCTCGAGAGACTGGAACCATATAGGGTCATCGCCTCCCATTAGGCATAGAGAGTTTAGGAACGTCATCGGCACCAACTTTACCGTGTGCATGAACTCCATTCCAAAAATCACTTGGAAGTCATCCAATGACACTGTCATCATGTTTGTGCATCCGCTTCACATTCCAATCTTGATAGGGAACCCCCTTGCTAGTCCGGAGATCCATTGGGCCTCCGAGTTCACAGCCTTCATACGACTTAGGTTCTTCTCCAAGATAAGTCCAAGTCGCTTTGCTTCACAATCGACAATAAAATTATGGGTAGCGCCTATGTCCACCATTGCTCGGGTTGTTCGGCCATTTAGTTTGATGTCCACATACATCAGCTGCTGCTCACTGCCTTTGATGGCTTTGCCTTTACGTTCTCTCCCACTTGACTCCGTAATGCATTCAACAAGCGCATCGCTCCTATTCGGGGTTCTTGCGACTCCTCATCGTCGCTGCTGGATTTAGAACTGCTCTAACTAAGGGTGATAACTTTGCCCTTGTCCGACTTGTGGGGGTGTATTGATGTCATTAAAGCGTTGAGTGCCTGCTTTTGTAGCCACTCCCTCACCATGTGCGGTCCTCTGCACAAGAAGCATCTGCCAAATTTTGGGGCTTTGCCTTTCAAGCTGGTCCCTTGTGGAAGCTATTTTTCTTTTGGTCACCCCTAGACTCCTTTGCACGAGAGTATTTTGTTGGGCGATTTCTCGAGGATTGTTTCTTCTTTCCCAAGTCCTCCGAAGAAACGAAATCAGTTAGCCTTTCTACGGTTGTAATTGCCCCGACCACGTTGGTGACATTCCTTTGATTTAGTTCTTGTTGTGCCTATGGCTTTAAGCCATCGAGGATGTTGAATAATTTGTCCTTTTCGGACATGTCTTGTATATCCAACATCAATGTCGAAAATTGCTTCACATAGTCTCGGATGGAAGTATTTTGGCGGAGTTGTCTTAGTTTCCTTATTACGACAAACTCTGTGTTCTTGGGCAAAAATTGAGTTCTCAACTCACGCTTCAAGTCTTCCCATGTATCCACTCGACATCGGCCTTGCTGGATCTCTTCCCAACGGGTTCGCTACCAAAGTTTTGCATCTCCATTCAAATACATGGTTGCGATAAAAACTTTGGTTTCCTCCGAATCAGTTCTTGTAGCACAAAAATATTGTTCCATGTCGAACAGAAAATTCTCAAGCTCTTTGACATCTCTGGTACCCCCGTAGCAATGCAGCTCTAGTGCCCTAAAGTTTTGTGGTGGTGCAGCACGGGTATTGTTCCCTCCCACATTAAGAGTTCTAGTGAGCAACGTCACTTTGGTCGTGAGTTCCGCTACAATTTCATGTAGATGTCATACGGAGTCTTTAGTGTCCTTCGTCAGTCAATTGACCAGGAACTCGACCTTGTCGATCCGAGATTCAACTTCTTTTTGCGAGCTCTCTACCCCAAGGATCCTTCCTTGGCCTTGGTAGAGTTCCTCCAAGCTTGCTTCAAGAACATCGAGGCGAGTTTCCACCGTTGAAAGTCTCTCTTTGTGGCTCCTTTTCCCAGTTAGCGCACCAGATTGTACCTCCTCCACTCACGGAGAGTACCCAACTTCATGCTCGTCTTGTTTACTATCGCGTTCCTCATGAGCGGCTCCAACAGTTTGCGAGCGAGTTTACACTTGCAGCCCACATGCGGTTGCTTGGGGCAAAGGTCTGGCTTGCTCCATCTTGCTTGATTCATCACGGTGCTTCGCCATGGCGAGCTTGTGAATCTTCTTCACTTGCTTGTTCGAATTGCTAACCTGGCTCTGATACCACAATGTCACGGACTTAGCTGAATTTGCCTAAGTCGTGCGGCACCCTAGCGGCAACTTTGAAGACTTAGCTGGAATTGCCCAAGTCACGAAGCAACCTTTACCCATAGTTCTAGACTTAGCTAAAATTTCCTAAGTCATGAAAACATCGAAGCGAATTTCTCGCAAAGGGTCAACCCACTTGCAACCTCGTGCCTGCCCCGAAGGACATGCAAAAGGAGAAACTGATTAGTTTTGAAGACGAGCGATGGATAAGTTCCGACGTCTCTCAAAGAGGGTAGCTATTATAAGCAATTCGTCGAACACCTTGAGTGCAACAGAAAGAGAGAGAAAGAGAGCGAAATAGTACTCTAGAGGGCTGTAAGAACGGTCGCAAGTCTACAAACGATAGTTCCCAAGGGTGTTAAACGTAAAACACTTCAACCTATTTTGAATGCTCATGCCCGACTACTATCCCGAAGCCCCATCCAGTCCTATGCCACCCGAGGGGTTCCAGAGGGCTAAGATGGTTGATGTTTTGCGTCGCTCGGCCAGTTCACCGCAGCACGCAAAAACGACCCAAAACTGGGTAGTTTTGGCCTATTTTGGCTCCGCACACAACGAGCGATCATTTTGCAGCCTTGCAAACTCTTTCTGCTCGTATTTTTGAGGCAAAATCACATAAAAATAAGACAAAACATGCTGCCAAATATCTGTACAATCAAATAAAAGCGATGAATGGTTCGCTGAGCGAAGAGTTACAGTTGAGCAATGATCGTTCGTGACACTGCACAGGCTTATCTCTGAAGCTTCGCGGGGACATTTTTTATTCCTGCACCAGGAGAATAAATGTCTCCCCACATGTGGAGAGAATGAATGTGGTAACATCGTTTTCTTTATTCTTTTTAATTATATATATATATATATATATATATATATATATATATATATATATATATATATATATATATATATATATATATATATATATATATATATATATATATATATATATATATATATATATATATATATATATATATATATATATATATATATATATATATATATATATATATATATATATATATATATATCAATTTAAGCTCGGTACCTCGGTGCTACGAGATGAGGAACCTGGTTATTGGGCTTAGATCCTTTGTCAGGCAATTGTTCTGATCTTATGAAACGATAATAATAAATTCCTCATTACTACTTCATTTTTTTTCTTTTAAATCCTTCGATGTCATAGTATATTTTAAGTGGGCTGACTCATTTGCGAGTGTTAGAGCCACACAACTTAGACAAATCAAGATATATATCGATTTAATCTCAAACCTAATTAATTAATGTCATAATTCAACTTAAGCGAAGCATATAAACATTAATATTTATAAAAGGTTTTTTAAAATGTAAATAGTCTCATATATTACAAATTATCCCATTGTCTTCTGAGCACACAAAAAAAAAAGGGACTACAGGCAGGCAATCAGGTGACATATATTTTTGAACATACTGTACTAACCAAAAACGCATCTATTTTCCTCTCTATACAAGATATTTCTTTTCTTTTCTTTTTTTTCAAATAAAAGCTCAAGGGCAAATTTTCTGAATATATTTATATATATATATATATATTCTAAAATATGTTCTTAATTTTTAATTTTTTATTTAATATTTTGTTTATCTAATATCTTAAATGTCCATCGTTGCTGCCACCTCTCATGGGCATTAGGTCACCACCTCAGTCGCATCGTGGCCGGCTTCCGCCCCGCCACGTTACCTCTGTCGCCCCTATCACTCGACTCCATCAGCTTGTCCCTGTGCATACGACAATGGACATTTAGGTGGGCACGACGGGTCTCTTTCTCGAGGATAAGGTGGGAGAGTTATGGGAGGGTGACGACGGAGACCAACACAACGAGACGAAGATGACCACGATGGGTTGAATTAAGACAGACGGCGATCGATACTGCTCACTCCAAAGCGATGCCGGCAACGGTGAGAAGTATAAGAGTATTATTGGGTACTCTCCAGCAAATTGCTCAAAGCTCAATTCCGGCCCGCAAACACCTATTTATTCTTTTGAACAGTAGATTCCAAAGTCACTCGAGCTCACCTACCACCAACTCCAATTCCAATAATTGAATTGCTTCGACCACCAATCTCCCACCTTCTTCACCATCCTGCGATACATCGGGAGGACTCCAATCCATTCCCCTCCTCCTCCTCCTCCTTCTCCTTCCTTTTTCGAGCTCCTCCCTTGGGCGGACGAAGAACAAGAAGACGAGGGGATTTATGGCGAAGCCATCGACATCCAAGACGGCGGAGCTGGACACGACGCTCCACACCATCGGCTTCGAGATCGACGTCGTCTCCGCCGCCAGGGTCAACGGCCGGCTCACCGTCACCGAGAGCTGCTGTCAGGTGCGCGCCCCGCTGTCTCCGACTGCTGTTGTGCTTGATTTTGGATTGTGATGGGGTTGGGGAGTGGTGGCAGCCGTTCAAGGTGCTCCACGGCGGCATATCGGCTCTGATAGCGGAGTCGCTGGCGAGCATCGGGGCGCACATCGCGTCCGGGTACCGGCGGGTGGCGGGGATCCAGCTCAGCATCAACCACCACCGCAGCGCCCGCGTCGGCGACCGCGTCTTCGCCGAGGCCACCCCGCTCCACGCCGGCAGAACGATTCAGGTCCGTCCTCCTCCCCCTCCCTCGTTGGAAAGATAGACACTTACCACACCAATCATGGGACCCACATCACGGTGCTCGCTGAAGCGTGACCCGCATGACCAATCACCACGCGGGTAGGTGGAGGAAGCGGGCACCATTGCCTCAGCACCTATCCCCAATTAGATGGTGAGCAATCGTGATCGTGGCTTCCATGTGGCAACATCTTAACGGCCGATAAAGGCTCGATTCATTCTTCCCATTCTTTTGTGTGGTTAAGATGCCGTCGAGGACGTCTGGCCCACCAATTTGGGGCGCCCGCTGCGGGGACCATCTCTTACGCCAATCGCGTGGCAGGTTGGTGAGGGCTAACCGTCGGTCATAGGGAAAAATAATGATGCGTACTTGTCGCTCGCTTATCCGTCCCGAACCATTAATGCGTGTCCTATTTTTGACTTTTGAGTTTATATATATCTATAGGATACACAATTCTTAACCCTAGTTAGGCTGATTAATTGTATGTTTGACTAATAACATTTTGTACCCGTAATCTTAGACTTTGTACATATGATCAAATATTCAATGGCAGAGTAGGAACAGTTGGTCGTTGTTTGGTTTGGATTGTCAAAGTTGGATTTCGTGTAGACTAACTACAACACTAAAAAATTTCAAAAGAATATGGTATCAGTAGCTGTATATTATCCTATAACTAATGTGATTTGACTTTTAATGAGTGATGTCCAATTTGATTCTAAAACATTCAAGCTGGTGGATCGTTGCTTAACTTGAAATATCATTTCTTTTGAAACCTCTGCTTTTCGACACTGTGAGAAGTTTAGTCTTATCATTTATAGGACAACAATCGCTCCTTATGTGTTCTGTTTTATGTTTGTCAAATTAACAGTAGAGCAAGTTAAACTATGTTACTTTGGTGTAGTTCTAGACTTCAAAATCAAGTTAAACTATAGATTGGGCAATGCAACTGCAGATACTTGGATGTTGGTCCATGTGTGCAACTCATATTTAAATAATGAAAATTAAGCATCAAAACCTTGTATGGCTTAAGTTGTTGTAGAGTTTTCTTGAGGTATTGAAAATGGCATCTGATACACATACACATATATAGCTGCAGATAATGTCTTGTATATATACTAGATACTAAATAAACTAGCCTGAAGGAAACACTTGCATCTACCACCCACAAGTACAGAGACATGCAATTCTTAAATTGGTGCTAACTTAAGCCCTTAGAGATTTGGTATGGTAGCATTCCTGAGGTGAAGTTTCTGACTTTTTTAGGGTTGTAGTTTTGTCATTAAAGGCTTCATTTATGTGTACTTCAGTTAGATAACATTAAATGTTGATTGTTGGCTATTATGATTAATCTGAATTTGTAGGATGCCTTTTTTAAGTTTCTTGTTGAATATTTTTGGAAGTGTTTCATGAGCTTATTATGTTACTGAAGTAAATTGCAGGCAGTTTTGAAATAGGTTGAACAAACTAAACTTTGTTTGATGTTTCAATTCAGGTGTGGGAGGTCCATCTATGGAAGATGGATCAGGCCGGGGGCGCGGAAAAGGGGATTCTAACATCCTCATCAAGGATCACCCTTCTAGCAAACATGCCTGTGCCAGATCATGCAAAAGATGCAGGAGAACCCTTGAAGAAGTATGCCAGACTATAACCTCCAGCTGCATATACAAGTTGCAACTATGTGGTGGTTTCTCATGTAACCTCTCTCAGATGCAAACCCCTACTGCAACTCTAGTTCATGTTTCAGCCTGCTCTAGTCCTCACTCCAGGCTACTTCATACATGCAACCAGAAAAATGATATCTAAGATGTATTATTGGTGGCCATTAATGATATCCAATTGCTAAATGGTTAACCTTATTGCTTGTTGTATTTATTGTTAATGCAATCTTTGATCTCACAGATCTGGCAGGTTCTTCTTCCATTCATTCATTCAGATAACCCCTACTGCAACTCTAGTTCATGTTTCAGCCTGCTCTAGTCCTCACTCCAGGCTACTTCATACATGCAACCAGAAAAATGGTATCTAAGATGTATTATTGGTGGGCATTAATGATATCCAATTGCTAAATGGTTAACCTTATTGCTTGTTGTATTTATTGTTTAAGTGTCATGCAATCTTTGATCTCACAGATCTGGCAGGTTCTTCTTCCATTCATTCATTCAGATTTGCAAGGAAGGCTACAGGCAAAGCAAACCGCTTGTCCAATTGTGTGTACTATAATTGCAGAGCTTGCTGCCTCAATGTTGCCGAGTATTGATATGGGTTTGGATCCTATCCAACGCTATGTTTTCTTGGAACAGTCCGTTCTCCTATCCTAACCGTCTATTGGTAAGAGGCCACTGTCGCGATCACGGGCCGTCGGTGGAATGCTTGGAGGTGATCCCAATCAATCCCGATAAAGCTCCCGAATTCCCGTTAAGTCAACGGCCAGCGATCCCTCCGAGAGAAGGCGAGTCAACGACCATTTCGCGCCGTCCCTAAAGGAGGTCGATTTCGTAGATGCGATTGGGTAAATTGGTGAACTGTGTCCCGCCTCGTGTAGCTAATCTGACGCGCTTCCTCCGTCTGCTGAGGATTTCCTGTTTGTTGTAAGAACACGATCCGGTCTTGTTTGTTCTCGTTCCCGGTGGGCCCGCTCTCGCGTGTGAGAGCAGAAATGGTGGGTTGTGCCTGGTGCGAGACAGCATGATGGGCTTCCGTTTTCGGCTTTGTGCTCATTCTCCGCCCCCCACGCAATAAATGAACGCGAGTTCGCGGCCTCCATCGATCATCTCCTTCATCTGGAATTGAAATCGATTGAATCGATCGGTTTCGATTTCAGAAGTTGGATTGACAGCATTGGGATCTGTTGATGGAGTTCTTCGCCCGGGCGAAGGCGGTGCGGCTGCGGAGCCACCACGACAAGTACCTGGTGGCGGACGAGGACGAGGAGCACGTGACGCAGGACCGGGACGGGACCTCACGCGGCGTCCGGTGGACGGTGGAGCGCGTCGACAGCGTCCCCCACGTGCTCCGCCTCCGCAGCTGCTACGGCCGCTACCTCACCGCCTCCAACGAGCCCTTCCTCCTCGGGGTCACCGGCAAGAAGGTCTCACAGACCCTCCCGGCTCGCCTCGACTCCTCCCTCGAGTGGGAGCCCCTCCGCGAGGGATCCCAGGTCAAGCTCAAGACCCGCTACGGCAACTACCTCCGCAGCAACGGCGGCCTTCCCCCGTGGCGCAACTCCGTCACCCACGACGTCCCCCACCGTACCTCCACCCAGGATTGGATCCTATGGGACGTTGACGTCGTCGAGATCCTGCCCCAGCCTGCCCGCGTACCCAACCAGCCCGTCAGTGCATCTTCTGCCGTCTCCTCCTCGTCGGCCTCTTCCTCCAGATCGTCCAATCTAGAGGTCGATTTGCTACTTTGCTATTCTTTTAATTTGATGAATCGATGCAGATATTCGTCCTTTCTTCTGGTGATTATGATGTCTTCGAATTGTTTGCATTTGTGATCGATAAGATGTTATTAATTCGCTTTCCTTCTTTATTTATTGGTCAAAGTAAAGCATCCTTGCTTATTGTGATTGTGATGTTCTCAAAAGTATTTGCATCTGTGATGGAAGTGAGATTTTTCACTCTGCTTCTGGATTGAAAAGATTCGCTTTTATCTATTTATTGACTGATGCCGAACATACTTTCCGTTGTGATTGTGATGTTCTCGTCTTGTTCAGAGTAATGATGAACATGAGATTTTTAATTTGCTTCCAAACTAAAAAATTTGGCCCTTTCTTTTTGTTGATTAATATAGCGCTTTCTTTTTGTTGCGGCCATGATGTTCTTGAGTTGTTCAAATTAGTGTTCAAAATGATATCTCTAATTTCCTCCCAAATTTCCTGTGGAACTAGATTTACAGAATCCATTGTCAAAAGTCATGATGTCTAGTTCTTGAAAATGTTACCGAATCTGCATGTCTTGCTACTTCTTAAATGTATTTGTTGATCTAATATTTCTTAAATGTTAATTACTAGTTTAGATGCAATGCCTGCTATTAGATGTTAAACTAGCTTGTTTCTTTTTGTTGTTTTGATTACCCTAATTATTATGGTGCTTCAAGAGTCAAGAGGCTGCACTTATCATAGTGATAGATTAGTGCTTGCTTTTGAAACCCCAAGCATAGAACTTGAAATTCCTTCCTTCTGCAGTCGTCAGATTCTTTTTCTGGCCCGCTGCACAAGGTGGAAGGTCGGAGTATCTACTTCACTGTTGCAGATGATAATGGAAATGTGGATGACAGTGTTGAGTGGCCTCGTGTAACTTTCATTGGGACAAGCGTACCTGAATTGACACAGAAGTTGAAAGAGAAAACAAAGCTTGACGACATAATTGTGTGCACCCGGAATCCATTGAACCAGCACCTGATTCCTCTTTATCTGCACTTACCACCAAACAACACGACAATGCGGCTTGTTGTGGTCGATGGCAATTCGAAAGGTGAGTTTGTCGAATTTTCGAGTTGTACTGCATTAAGCTGCACTTTTATGTTATGCATATTTTTCTTTAGTTTTCCTAGCAGTGGATTTGCAAGCTTGTTAAATTGTTAATTGCTAATGCATCAGGCACACCATTTTTATGCCCCAGGAATTGTTCTATATCCTACAAAAAGATTATTTAGGCTCTTCATGTGTCGCTGCAGTTTCTTTTGATATTATGAAGTTCATTTGATAGGGACCTTTTTCTTGCTTGATATTAATAACTAGAAATATTTTTATCTGATGTTTGTTTTCATGAGGACCAGAGTAACTTTTGTTCATCACCCATAAATGACATAGTTGTCAAATTTGTTGATTAACTTGTGTCTGGTTGTTGAAATATCATATCTGGTTGATCAGTAGTTATGGATGGTAGATCATGCTTAGACATTATCCTTGCCTGATCACACTTTTTGCATCCTGTGGTGGATGTAAGGCAGATATATGGTGAGTGATTGTATCATACAATCGTTTGCAATTTGTATGATCTTAAACGTCTTACTTGGATTTGGACTGCTTCAAACCAGCCCGAAAAATAACTAACGTTTGAAAGATGAAAGATATAAACATTTGGTCTATTCCTTTCTTTGTTTGTTTTTTGTTAAGGATGGGATAATTAACTTCTCAACTTATTATTCCAAAGGAAGGTTCATAGGAGAAGAATACAAGGGTGATGAAGTCAAATCCTAACATCCACATGAAGATCTTCGATGACTCCCACCAAGACTAAAGTGTAAAAGGCAACTCCCCAAATGAATGACAATGAGCCACAACTTCATATATGCAGTAATTCCCACTTAGGTTTCTTTAGCAGTTCTTCCTTGGATTGAGTGGAACAACATGTCAGTTCAACCCTACCCTTTTAGGCATAAAGGTTATAGGTTATCAGTGTCATATCCATGAAAAATGTTTTTTTGAAACAACATTCTTGGTTCATCAACATATGGTACTTGCTTGTGTTTCTATATTGGTGCTTTTGGATCATTATGTCCAACATTTATGATAGGTATGCTCCTGGCAGTAAATATGGAATCTTTCTTGGAAATCTGATGGTCAAATCATGCATGTTGATGGTCAATTTCCTTTCTGTGATTCGACATTTTTATGTAAGGGACCTAGATTGAATTTGCAAACTTAAGAGCACATTCTAATTCTAGTTTTTGAACAAAATGATGTTGGGGTTTGCAAAATGATATAAGATATTTTTCTTGTTACTTGTAGAGTTGTAGTACACACATGCAGTTGATCATGCTATTCTATTTCTCTAAGAATAAGACTCTCTTAATAAACAACAAGTAGTATATATTTTTTCCATACCAATTTATCTATGAACTTGATTTCTGCTTGCATTTATGTGGCTTTTGCCTCACCCAGCATCTGTGATAATTATCTTTCAGAGTTCAGTGATCCAATGCCCTTTCCAATTTTTCCACTAATCATTGTAATTCTACCTTTTTTAGCTTTTCTAAATAAATGTGGTGTAACCATTTACTTCTATTGTTAAGCGTGTATAGATCTACAGTGAAATTTATGTACATCTCTTCAGCGATCAGTTCCATACCTGAACATCTGGCAGATGTTGGCACCCTTTACATTAAGCAAGATCCAGACTCTTTGCCTGGTGGTGTCTCTCAAAGTAATATCATTTTTAATTTAGGAGCCTATTCAAGGTTTTACTTACCGGTCCGTACCGGACGGTATGCACAGTGCATACCGCCCGATATTAAAATATAATATAATATTTTTTATAATATAATATTATATAACATAATATTAAAAATATTAAAATATTAAAAAAAGAAAAAGAAAAAGAGAAGGGGGACGACGTCGCCTCGATCTGTCTCCTCGCATGGGGAGACGCTCCGTCTCCTCGCGCGGGAGAAAAAGCGGCCGTGGTCGCCGCCCGCGGGTCGCGTCTCCTCGCGCGGGAGAAAAAGCGGCCGCGGGCGGCGACGGCAGTCGGGCGAGGACGGCGCTGGCGAGGTATTCTTTCTTCCCCTCTTCTTTTTTTTTTTTTCCTTTTCCTCTTCTTCTCCCCTTTTTCTTCCTCAATCAACCGCCGACGGTCGATTTCTTTCAAAATCGGCCGCCGACGGCCGATTTTTGACGGAACCGCCCGGTAGCAGGCGGTCCACGTACCGGTAACCTAGCGGACCGGTATGTACCACCTGTACCGGGCGGTACAGGTCGAAATTGCAAACCTTGAGCCTATTATGACCTCTATGCCTCATGGGCTGTTTGAAAAGATGTTAATTCTAGAATTACAAGCTCTTTTTGTCCTAAAAATACTGTAAGCCATGACATAATGTTTTTTTTTTAGCTGATAATCACCGCATATCCCACTTGACAATCAAATTGAACCCAAATTAGGTGGCTTGAATGGCTTTTTTTGCTTTACAAATTAGGTGTCAAGCAGCTCGGCTACAAGATCAAGGCTAGCATACACTGAGATACATACTTGTTGCTCGCTCATTTCTCACTTGAAGACTGTTATTATTTTTTATTTCTATTAATTATCCTCAGATCTTGTGCAAAAAATTTATCTCAGTTCCTTTGGATACATAAGAGTAATTAACATTTTCTGTTATTGCTGCACGGTGCATAGCCTTAATAACATCCAGTTTTACGATTCTTAATGACTTCCATTGCTCATATACTCACAGTTTGGAATCTTGTAAAAATTGCCTCATTGTTGTCCACTGTTTGATGTAGCTAAGTACTGCTAAAATGCTACAATATTATCTTCTGTCGGCAATGGACCTACTGGTTATGGTGCCTTCTAATAATTAATGGTTTTGCTCTAACCTTTTCAGCTGCAAAGAGGTTCAGCATTTAAAGGATGAACTTGAGGCATGTTGGTGATCCTATTCATCTCCAGGCACATAGTAAATACATCTCTTTTTAATTTTTATTCTTGTTGAGCTGGTATGAATACTGACTGTTAGCAGTCTATTTGTTCCCCTGTGCTTGGAAAGTTACCAAAGAGGACTTGTAGTGGTTTGGCACATCCATTAACAATGAATGCTCTTTTCAATTTAGCTGGAGGCGTAATGAAGGTCTTTGTTTGCTGTTGATGTAATTATTATCTCAGGGCAGAGCAACTCTTTTGAATTGTATTTGATGAAGATTTGGGAAGAAATGGATGAGAACTCTCGAGGTCTGGTGTTTTATGGAAACCAGGAGTTTATCTTTTTTGGCACAGAATGCTACACCACTACATGAATATTTTTCCATTCTTGGAACTTTTCTACCGTCCAGCAATACTAATTGCCGTCCATCATTATCTTTACTCTTCTTTTTCTAAATTTCTACCGTCTCTACTTTACTCCTGCCAACTGATTTGTCTAAAAAGATTCTATTAAACATCATTTCTCTCTCTCTCTCTCTCTTACTCACACACGAATAAACATCATTTCTCTCTCTCTCTCTCTCACTCACACCAACATGATTATATCATCCTGATCATCATAATAAATATTAACATATGATGATCCGACCGGATCCAAATATGGAACATTAAAGGTCTGGTGACCTAAAAGAATTTACTTGCCTCAAAGTTCAAATGATTTCATCAAACCTTATTATTTCTAGTAATATATTCAGTTCTACAAATCAAATATAAAGATTGATCAACTGGGAATTTTACTCAACTAATACAAGACAATAAAACTAAAACAGTTGTCTTTTGCTTAAAAGGATATCCACAACCTTCACAACGGAAAATGTTAAATGAGGCATGTATATGATATGAGTGCAGTAAAATGACAACCAAAATTAGCATGTTCAATTTTAAAGATCACAAAGATGAATCATCATCTCAAATACGGCATATCCGTTGAGTACACAAACTGCTTGAGAAACATATGGAAGGAATAAACTTTGGAAGAGAGCATGTACTCGCTCTACCGGAACCTAAATTTTCGCCAGTGCTAGGATAACTTCTATGAAGATCTCACAAAATTCAGCGGATAGCTAATCCTTGCATTCCTTGTAGTCCTTCAGATATCTTGTTAGCTTGAATTGTGCTAATCCCATTGGCAATATTACGCTGCAACAGCAGTGAGTAGCAGTAAGCAAAAAAAATATGTTTCCTAACTCTATTTGAAAGAAGGAAAACACAGCTCACAAACAAAATCGGCACCGTAAAAGTGTGAACAGGCACCTATTGTCCTAAAATTAATAGACTACTGTTCGATCATTTAAGATTATACTCGTAATAAGGGTACAGCGAGAAGCAAGGAACTCACCCTCCAAGCACCAAGCTTCAAACGGAGATTTTCCCACTGTGACAGCCCAAATACTCTCTCTGTATGTCGGCTGCATATTAGACAAAAGAAAGGAGCATGTTTCAGTGCTTTAAATTTTACAATATCAAAACTGCACCGTGACTTTATTCCACCATTTCCAAATACGTCTTGAAATAAGTTTCATTTGATGTAAACCTGACAATCACAACTTGGTTCAATTGATCCATCTTGCAACCTAATTGTTTCGATGTGATTGCTTTGACAACCCAGTATTCTACCTCGTCATCAGTGATCTGCAGTAAATGCAACCCCTCAGAACAGCAGTTATTAAGCACTGTGCAAGCATAACAGGTGAGCCAAAAAGTTAGATCACCCGAAGTGTGTCCCTGATAAGAGAATATGGGATTTCCCCAGACTCGTGGGAACTTAGATCCAGCAATGACAGTAACCTCATCTTAGTTATGCAGTCCTCATGAACTAGACCTGCAGAGCAGAAGCTGTCAGATAAAGACTATAATGCACCCAGAATAAACATGTTCAACATACCATAGCTTTTCAACAAAGTTGAATTCGCAGCATGGAAATCTAAGTAGGCATCGAGCCTCTGGGTGACACAGATCTTCAAGAGCTGGTAGACCAATGCATATTTCCCATCTTTTTCTAGTTGTGCGACAGCAGGCATGTCAAACAAATCACACTGCAAGAACATCACATATTGAGAATAAATTGCATCTACACTAGCAAAACAATAGATATACATAAATAAAACAGCTACAATCTGGAAGGGTAACCGCACAGTTTTAAACATCAGAAAACCCCTTTTCCTTCTGCGTCAGAAAGTTAACTGAAGGTGGACAAGTGGCATACTATGAATGACAGTATTGATTAACATACTCTATCAAAATGAACAAGGGATTAGATAATTTTGGAACAACAGAAAATTTTCCCTGATATACTTTTCCGAGCAACAGTTGTGCAACATACAAAAACATGCAAGATCAATTATTGACCTTAAAACTTCAATTTTATGTCACTGCAGCCTATTGATTTTTTTTATCTCAATAACTTATTTAAGCTATTGCTATTTCCAATAAGCTTGAACAAGTCAAAAATATAATTCTAACTATATTCAGTAAGTAGACATATAAACCACTTACCCTTATATTTTTTTATTTAGCAGACAAAAAAAGGGACAGTAAAGCAGAATTTTCAAGATTTGCCAATATATTGTCTATATGTAACCCATGTCCATTCATAAGTCAAGGTGAATAAATGTGATCTAGGATGGCATTGCATTAGAACGATAGCAATTCACAGTTTCTTTCCTATCGACATAACTAGGAAGTAAGGAGGGTGAAGAGGTTAAAATAAAAGCCTATCCAGATGCTTTCCCTTCCTTCATAGACCTGGCTCTCAAGAAGTTTAGGGACCTACTACACCACAGCGTAGCACAAATAAGGTACTATTTGAAAAAAGAATATTAGCAATGAATTGAAAGGTTTAGTATAAGAGACAAGGCAAATGTGAAGATTCAAAGTCAATCAAACTAGGAGATGCTTTGATACAGGAACTTACAAAACATTACTAGAAAGGGCAAGAAAAAGAGAAAACAAAAGATATTGACTCTATCATACATTAACAACTTGACTAGATGTGGAAGTCAGTTGAGTTTTTGCAAATGCCATGTATAGCTGATACAGCTTTGGATATGGCAATACTTTAATGGCGTAGGCATAGAAGTATGTGGGTCTCAAGTTGTGACCAAAACCATGCTGCATTTGGTTGCAGCACTCCTTCACCTAACATGATATATATTAGCCTATGCGATCAAACTTGAAATGCAACGGCAGTTGATATGAAGTGTTCATCAAAAGAAAAAAATATACATCTAGGAATGGATTATTTGAGCCACTTGAATTGGTTGAAGAATCAATTTATTTTTCACTACACTTTAGGGTCCAGCATCCAGCAAAGAAAGCCAATCTGATATTGACCGGTATATGGTCTGAACCAATAATAGTATACTGATTGCAGATCAGCATGTAACCATCCTGCAACATGTCAGACAGAACACTATACTTAGGGTAAAGGCAATAGATTAGCAAGACCACAATCAGGTGAGAAGATTATTGACAGTAGATCAGCATGGAAGAAGATGCCATAATATCTTGATGGTGCTAAAGCAGACACCATGGCAAAGAAAAATGGGTGACAAACCAAGAGATGTAGCTCCATGCAAAGAAGGCTTAGACAGAGAGTATATTGTAGCTTGAGCATGTGATGTGAAGAATCCATATCAAGGTGGAGGCAGAGAACAGAAAGGACACAAGGAATATGGTAATACTAACATGCACCTCATGTTATGATACTGGCTGTGGACAAACACGTAGCCAACAAATTGCATACCACCTGACAGGTGTTCTCAAGCTCACCTATCAGTCACAGCCACTCTTCAAAGTCATAATTGTTCACTTCAAAATCGACTAAGATCAGGCTGACTTGAATCTTTACCGGGTTAGCTTGGTTTGGTTTTGGGTCAATTATGTCATCCATATGCAGGACCCACTCCTATGTACTAACCATTGTGACCTAAAGTGGGGAATTAAGTTTAAGTTAAAACAAATCATTAATATATATGTGTGTGTGTGTGTGTGTGTTTCTTTTTCTGTTTGCATCAGATATCAAAATGAAAATGGAAATATTTAAAATCATGGTAGGAACCCTATCGACAAAAGCAGAACTTTTGAGTAGCTGTGTTAAGACACTCATAAAGAAGCACCCTAATAAGCTCAAAATATGCTGATAATCAAGGGTGAATGAGGTCCTTCACAGGCAGGTACAAGATTGATGATTAGGAGCATGTTGGTGTCTTCTTGGCATTTTTGTGGGATTCTAGATCCTTATCCTTTAGCAAAAAATGTGTAAACATTGAAGAAATTATCAATTTAAGGACGAATTCCTTTATTTTACCATTTCGTTGGTTTTAGTATCTCCTAAAGACTTGAATATTCAAACCCTCAGTTTGAATGCACTAAGATTACACTTCTGACGTACCTGAAATATATCAGGAGACTTGACAAATTCTATGATGGCTTGAACAGCTTCTTCTTTGGCTTCATTCATTGTGTAAGCATCCTCACCCACACCAGAAAAAGTGGCCAAATACCTTGTCAAAAAGGCAAAAGAATCTTTTGCCATGCTGCATGTCATGAAAAATGGAGCATTATGAAAACTGAGGATCAAAGATAAGGATGAGAAAAACAATTGGCATATTATTCTGCACCTCTTGTTATCCTTCAAAATGTTTGAGATGCTACGAAAGAGTTCCCTCTGATCTATTTTTCCAATATTCCATTCTTGTAAGAAGCTGTCAATATTCTTAAATGAAGGAATGATGCTTTCAGCACCTTTCCCACTGGCTGCCAAATCAAGCGCCTTCTTATAAACAAAGAACCTGCTATATGGGTTCTCTAGAAGGTTGTAGAGGTTGAATAGACTGCTTCAAACAAGTGGACAAGTAAGGGAGAGTGACACAACAACATAAAGCCCTAAAAAAAACAAAGTGAAGAAAGCCTCACATCTTAAGTCGCAAAGCAGGTCTATCAGTTGGTTGTTGTACAACTTTTGAGGATATTAATTTTGCCATCTCTAATGCTTCATCAGGAGTATTTGCTCTTGTGACAAGGTTGCAAGTAACAGTAAAGATACACTCAAGATCTGCAACAAGAAAACAAGTGGAATGGTTTTATTCCCTACCATAAAATCAAAAGGTGAAACCTGAACGGCTACCAAGATGATTGAAGAACCCTGGCATCAGTGCTTTGCCTATGCTACATAAGCCAAGCATAGTCTTTCTTTAAGAATTTACCAAGGGTGGTCTTAAAGCTAGAATATAGCAAGATACTGAAAAAGCTTAAAAAATGTCCCAGTGATTTAAATAGGCGCTCGGGCGCTCGCCTAAGCGCCCAGGCGAGGCGAGGCGAGGCCCGAGCGCCTCGCTCAAACCCCAGGCGTTGGGCGCTTCGGGCGAGCGCCCGGGTTAATCCAGGCGATCGAACCAGGCTTTTAGCTCTGGTTATGGTTCGGTCGTTCGCGTTAGTTGGTTTAATCGAACCAACTAACGCAGCTATATATCTTTCATTACTCAACCCTAATCCTCATCTCGATTCGGGATTACATCGTTGCATCTCGCCGCTGCCGTTGTCGCTGTGCCGCCATCGCTGCTCTTGCCCGAGCGCCCGAGAGCCTGGTTCGGTCGCCCGGATTACATCGTCGACACCATCGCTGCTGTCGTTCCTCTTCACCGCCATCACTGGTTGTTGCTCGCTGTCGTTGCTGCAGTCGCTATTGCTCGCCGCTGTCACCGCTGCAGCTTGCCGCCGTTCATTGCTGCCGCTCCTCTCACCTTCGGTTAGGTCAGCTCGTCACCTCGTTTCTACTATTAACAGTATATTAACACTTAACAATATACTGTATATTAACACTTAACACTACAGTATACTGTTAAGTTAACTAATTATTAACAGTATACTATACTGTTAACAATATAATAGTATATTAACAGTATACTGTATAATGTACATTAAATATTAACAGTATACTTGTTAATGGACTATTAACAGTATACTATTAATTTATTGTTAACAATATATTATTAAATAGTATACTAATAACAATATTTTTATTTATTAGATTAATAACATATTATATCAATTTTAAATTTTAATAATACTAATCCTTATTATCAATTATTGTTAGATTAAATAATATATATTTTTATATTTTGGCGCCTCGCTTCGCTCGGGCAAGCGCCTGGTGCCTCGGACATTTTGGGACCCTGGCGCCTTTTGACGCCTAGCGCTTTTTTAATCACTGAAATGTCCTGATAAAGCTTTTTCCATATCAGAATACAAGAAATACCAGTGAAGAAGATAAAGAAGCAAGATTCTGCATGGAAAATTATGAATTCATAATCATCACTTTGTTATTTTCTTGAATATTTTTAATTATTAGGGTTTCATTCTCAAGAATGTATCGAGTGTTTAAACAGTGAGGATGTGACAAGGAAGAAATAACAAATTTCAAAATTCGGAATTTAAAAGTTATTCTTCACAGTGAGTATGATATATATATATATGTGTGTGTGTGTGTATACATACATATATACATATATACACATATATATACAAATATATATATATATATAATATATATAGAGAGAGAGAGAAGGTGAAACTGCAAAACAATTACTAGCAAACTCAAAATTAACGGTAAGTGTGATTTTCTGACAAATCTAGGTCAGTTAAAATATGAACAATTTTAAAAGAGCCATAAAATCTATTTTCAGATAATTTGATAAAACAGAAGAGGCTTTTAAGTGATTCTTACAGAGTTCCCTTACCATAATAAAGCAAAACTATCAGGTCCTAAGATGGAACATTGCACTGACAAGAGTCCAACATTTATTTGATTGTAATTTCATGCTAAAATGTGATCAAATGCCAAAGACATTGAACAGATCTGCCAGTCATCAAATCATTCTTACAACCATCAGTAAAGCAAGTTGCAATTGTACCTTTCTCTGACACTCGAGATGTTATCAAGTCGGCCGAAGTTAGGATTAAAGAAACCAAATCCAGCCATCTACTTCTAAACATGAATTCTTCTGCTTCCATACATAATTCACTCACCTGAGTTTCGGCAACCTATCAAGAACAATATGAAACAAACTATTAAATCAAAAGTCCTGAACTACAAAAAATGGAACAAGAATCACAGCCTGTATGCAACACATAAAAATCCACTTGGAACACTTCATAAGAAACGGAAAGTATGTGAACTCCGGAAAAAAATCTCATTTTAAACAGAATTTGTTCAAGAACAAGGTTTAACATTGTTATCTTTACGTTATTCATCACAAATAAAGTATCTTTCTTTTTCTGAAACCAAAAACGAAGTTGGAACGCGAACAATAGGTGCAAGAATGATGCCATTCTGATCTGTTACTTAAAGCAGAGATCCAACCGGTCACCAAATTAGATCCCGAAAGCCTATCAAAACAAATGAGCAAAAGCCCCACAATAGGTGTTAATCTTCTTTACCTCCGGCCCCGCATCGGCCCAGGAGAGCTCGGCAGTAAAGCGGATCACGGCGAGCGCAGGATCCTCCTCCGAAGTGGCCACAATAGCCGACATATCGGAAAGCGGGCGACGAGGAGGAGGAGGAGGAGGAGGAGGATGGGGCGGGTTAGGGGTCGACACGAGCACTGAGGCTTCAAGAGCTAACGGCCGCAAAACCCTAATCAGACCTCCATCGAGCCGATAAAGAGACGAGGATGAACCGACGCTGGACCGGAGGCGGCGAACCAAACGTTACGATTGGGCCGGATTGGGCCGAAGTGGGATCACAAACGCATCAAGTTTAACTCCCACGGAAGGGTCCCACGTATCGACGGCTCTGATTGGGCAACCCAGCTTCGCTTTCGAAGATGCATTAATAATTTAATTAAATTAAAGGTTATCGTAATATTCGCTTTCACCGTCTATCATTTTATAAAATAAAACAACTAAAATTAATTGATGTATTGCTTTATGGATACGTATGAAGAGGACGATGAGATAATAGTTCCTTCCACACACTCAGCTCATCTATCAAAAGTGATACATGTCATTCTCGATTAAATATCATCTTCATCATTTATTTTTTAAAAAAATATTTTTTTATAAAATTAATGAGTTGATAGGACTTCTTATGAGGCACATAAACTAAGGTTATGGACGTCGTCTCGCTTGCAGAAATCAAAATGATAGTAGATATAAGACGTCAATTGTGATATCGTGAGGTGGTGATAACTGAGTGTGGAAAATAATTGAGTTATTCTATTAGATTAGATAGGCAGATTACTAAGTATTTTAGGTTAGTGGTTAAGATCTATTAAATTAATGAGTTGATTATTTTATTAGACAAATTATCATTTTAATCCTATACAGGGATTTAAATGTTTTACTTTTTATAAGTATAGGGATCCTAATATAATTTTTGAAAGTGTAAGGATCAAAATACTAAAGATAGCTAATTATAAAGATTAATCTATAATTATTTACACACTAAACATTATCCCAATCACAACGTTTGGATGACGTGAAGCTTTGTGTTGTGCAACGCTCCTCGAAAGACACCAACAGGCAATCACTGGTGAGAAGTGGAAGACATGCAAAGACGATTCTGATGACATTAACTTTTAACTGATTTCTCATCTCCGTTTCTTTTCTCATGCAAGAGAGAACGGAAATATGAGCAAGTGTTGGGAAGCTAGAAAACCTCACAAAACATGCATATAGATTGGTATACATCTGTCTATCTCACATAGAACAATATCGAGGCGCACAGTAACCTTGATACGAGATGATGGGCAGCGGTGTTCCATGGAACGAGCAGGTTGTTGTTGGCTCAGACTGTGTAAGATTGCTGAATGGTGCCGATGTCTAAGCCCTTCAGCCTCACCACCGACTCCACATGCCCTTTCAGTGTGTTTAGTTCCCTGAGCCTGCAAGTCCAAATTCAAGTCTCAGGGAAAAGCTACAACGATGTCAAGCAGATTTGATTTGCAAAATGGATGATCATTATGCATGGATCAAGGTTGTGTGGGTGCAGGCCGCGAATGCAAAAGAATACGGGGGAACTATAATCAAGCAGTTTTTTTTTACGCTCGAGGGGGTCACCGACTGCACCTTGCAATCTCAGCTCGCCTTTTGGCCTCCTCTGCAATCTGATTCAGTTCGGTTACGGTGGACCTCTCGCTGAACTTGGTATCAGGTGGCTGCAGTCCGTGCAATGTTCTCTGAGCATGAGCCCACCTGAGTTCCCTTTCTTCCTTCCCGAAATCCTTCTTTCTTGTAAAAGCTATCTGCAAGAACAAATGACCCCAACCTTTTCAGAGTCGCGCAGAAAATTCGAACTCAGACGTGCTGTGCCACTGAGTTTCTTGAGTGTCTTACCCTTTGCTCGATGACGAGCTCCCAGGCTTTCCCACTCAGAGCATAGCGTATAAAGAATTTGATGATGTCGAGTGGGAAGTAGAAGATGAGGTTGTAAAGCCAAATGACCCCAGCCCAGCGCCATCCGATGCCTTTAATGGCAGCAAAGCCCCAATCAGCATATACCGCAATCAGTGTGGCAATCTGCGTAAGCACATGGCAGTCAACAGAGGTCATCAGAGTAACTGTGAATCATCTCTCTAGCGTATCATGATTGAGAAGAATCAAAACATTACCAGCTGAGCAGCCAAGAAAGCCGTAACAAGCAACAAACCGGGCCTCTCGATGAAGGACCAACTGCGGGATCGTGTCACAAATATGAGTGCCTGACTGATGATGCTGACTTGCAGGTAGATGGCAGAAGCAAGCTTTTGGAAGTCATCCTGTGTTGTCTTCTCAAGGCTTTCGACCTTGAATACCCTCTGCAATTATCAACCAGCAGGAGCATCACACAAAAGATTATTAACACAAAGGAAGAAAAAAAGCAGGAGTTCTAGGAGATCTGGGAGTCAGGAGCCCAGAGATAATGTATATTCTTAGTTCTTTGGAAAGCATGACTGATTAAACACAATAGTTCACCGGGAAGAAATCAGTGTCATATGCAGCCCAGAAGAAAATGACTGTCATCATTGCTAAGTAGCCACCAAGGATGATTCCCGTTGCAAAAATCTCAGCCAGCTTCCAGCTGTCAGGAAGAGGAGATGGTTTGACCCTGTCCTTTGAGATGGTCATTATGGTACCTGAACATGGTGACAAACTGATGGTGATTTGGAGAACACTGCAAGTATTTGAATGATCAACCATTGCAACCAGTAGAACTATCCCAATTGTCTGAAGTAAATAAAGGAGTGAATTCGTAATGCCACTTAAGCAAAACAAATGAGGCACAAAAAAAGTAGCAGTACCATCGTTGAGAACCGCAATGACAAGGACCATGAAGGGTGGAAAGTCAAAATTCCATATGAGTGCAAGCAGCATAAATCCCAGCTGTCCAAATAAACATATGAATATCATAAGAATGGTAACCAACAAACTGGTAAATCTCACACCATACAAAGTGTAATTATCTGTATTATTGGAATGAAACAGAAAGTTCAAAGTCAATTCGCAAGATTGTCCACGATTCATGTGCTTCAACTTATGCTGCATAGTTCAGTGCAACATGAGGAGCTGAGTAACAGCATAAAATCATTCAAAGCCAAGAATGTTTTTGAGAAGCCAAGATAAATTGCCAAGTTCTATTTGAGACCATTAGAAAGCAGCAGAAAGACAACCCAGGTGGTATGCCTGAACAGGACATAACCTCATATAAATGCAATTGCAAGTTTTTTATTGTAGGATCAACCAGGAAAACATACCACAATTCGGATAGTGATGGAGACTGCATATATCTGCAAAAACATGCAACCACTTTAGTACAGCAGTTTAAGCAAAAAAAAAGGAGATAGATTCAAAGAGTCATTTAGAAAAATCTACTGGTTGCTCATCATAGGCACAACTTACTGTATAATTTTTCATCCTCTGAAAGATCGCACGACTGGTCAAGACAGCACTGATAATGACACTCAGACCAGGCTCAGTGAGAACAATATCAGAAGCACTACGAGCTGCATCAGTTGCATCTGCAACTGCTATCCCAATATCAGCCTTCTTTAAAGCAGGAGCATCATTTACTCCATCACCAGTCATACCACAAATATGTTTCCTTGCTTGCAAACGTTTAACAATCTCATACTTGTGCTCTGAAAGACCAGGAAGAAGGTATTGACTTTTAAAATAAGCTACTACTTATTAACTGACCCAAGAAAGTGTATACCGATGACAGTACCTGGAAATACACCGGCAAAGCCATCTGCCTTCTCAATTAATTCATCAACTGGCAAAGCAACAATTGACTCGTCCTTGTTTTGCCCCAGTAAAGCAGATGATGGATGCATGTTTGTACCCATTCCCAACCGACGTCCTGTTTCCTTTGCTATTGCCAACTGATCACCTGAGTAAACATTATTGCCAATCCAATAATTTTTAGGCACACTGCTTGTAAAAGATCAGGATTCGCTCTATCCATCTAAAATATTTAAGCTAACCTAAGAAAACCAAGATCAAAGAACAACAATGATTAGTCCATCGACGATGAACATAATCAACTCAGGAAAGCAAAACAGTGTTTGTTACACTTTAAGGAGATTCATTTGTAGTGTTTTCATCATCTCAGAATCTTTTATTTCTCAAGTAGATACTTTCTTTTCAAATTTCAGCAATGACCTCACAAAGCAATTTGCATGTATGCGAATCAAGAATGATATACAGTTATACACTACAAGGGAAACAGACCTGTGATCATTTTGACATTCACGCCAAGGTTTAGTGCCCTTCGGATTGTCTCGGCACTATCATGTCTGGGGGGGTCAAAAAGCGGCAAAAGACCAATGAAGTACCAAGGACCTCCTGGACTCTCTTTCCTTTCATCTGGAACTTCCTGGCAAACGATTGAAATGAAGTACCATCAGAAATATGGTCAAAGATATAGAAAAGAGGCATCTCTAGTTTACACCTACAAAATACAACTATGTATTTGACAAAATCTAGTTCACCTGATATGCAACGGCAAGTGATCGAAGCCCACGGTCTGCAAATTTGTCAATCACAACATGTACTCTACGCTCTATCTCTGACTTATTGTGTGCGAGATTTAGAATCTGTCAGACAATTACATTAAACAAAATCCCATTATAATACAACCATTGAAGAGTACAGTGATCACAAATGTCATGGAAAGTGTATAGATAATAATACCTGTTCTGGCGCACCTTTGCTGACCCGATACATTTTCCCCTCACTATCAACATAAGTTAAAGCAGTCCTCTTGTCAGTAGGATTAAACGGTAGGAAATGTACTTCTTGAATTCCAGCACGGGCCTTTTAACACAAACAAAAATTCAACAGAAATGAATTTAATGCCAATACAAAATATAGATTGGATCTAAGCCCAAGCAGTTACAGAATGCGGAAGTCTCAACTGACCTCCCTTGGGTCCGCAAGCATTCCAACTATAGCAGTGTCTATAGCATCTTGATTTTCAGTTCTTGAGGCTCTAGCAGCCATTAGAATCACAGTATCCTGGCTAACATCTCTTGAGAACACCTAATAAACAGAGTAAATCAGGTGCCACAAATGTTTAGGTGAGGATACACCAAAAAAGAGGAATTTAGTCAGTAATGAGTGGTATCACATAAGTTAAAAGTCTGTATGTCTGACCTCAATAAGGTTCTTGTCCACTGTCAACTTGTTTAAAGTCAGAGTCCCAGTTTTGTCACTACATAGCACATCCATTCCAGCCATTTCTTCTATTGCAGTCATCCTTTTTGTGATTGCTCCCTGCAAAAATTCCAATCCGTCATAACCAACAGAGTCAGCAAGATATTGATCAGCTTAAAAATAGAACTCCAGTAGTTTATGTAGGCAATTCCATCAAGACAGAGATGTTTTCAACACTGATTTCTTTCAAGATAAATTTAATATATACAGATGCCTTTCCATTTGTTTCTTGTTAACCTATGAATGAAAAGATTTGCTTGGAAGATCTTCATTCCAATGACAAATTTGGCTACATGAACAATTACTGTTACTGATCAAAAACATTGCCAGAACAAATTTGTTTGAACTCTCAAATAAGATTTACTCATGCACACCTGCTGAGCTAAGCGGTGAGAGCCAATTGCCATCGTGACTGACAAAACGGTAGGCATGGCTATTGGAATCCCTCCAATGAGAAGAACCAAAAGATTGTCGATTCCAGGTCGGTAAGCACGATGCTGGATTGGATACATGACAATAATCTCTATGAACATTCCCACCGCAATTGAACATATGCAGAAGTTCCCAATTGCAGTCAACACCTGAATCGCACACAGATGGCCAGAGCTTGTGAAATGGTTCTTTCGACAAAGTCATCAACTGAAATAACAGGAAAACTATAACAATATTAAAAGAAGGATAACAGAGCAGCTAACCTTCTGGAAATGGCCCACTTGGTTTGTGGAATCCACGAGGTGGGCAGCCTTGCCAAAGAATGTGTGCACGCCCGTGGCAATAACAACAGCCTCAATCTCACCCTGTTTGCATGTTGAACCAGAATATACACCATCCCCTGGGCCTTTTGTGACCGGCAAAGACTCTCCAGTAAGGGCACTCTGCCCATTAAGTTCGAAGAGCATGAATGAAAGAGCATAAAATGCTTTTGAGCTCAAAATTGTGGAGTATAAAGGGCATCACGGCAAGAACCTGATCAATTTTCAAGGGGTCTCCACCGAGGAGTCGGGCATCGGCAGGGATGATATCCCCAAGCTTGATGCTGATGATGTCTCCTGGGACAAGGATTGCTGCTTCCTCCTCGCTCCACTTGCCACCTCGAAGCACCTGCGCGTTCAATACTAACAGGTAAAACCTCAAGTGTGAAAAAATGAAGGTCTTTTCTATTCGAACTGCTTCATCATGCAACAAACAGGACTAAAGGGAGAAACAGGACAACGCAACATTCAAGACCTTGGCTTTAGGGGCGAGGCGAGCCATGAGGGCGGCTGCAGCGTTACCGGCGTTGTTCTCCTCGAAGAAGCTGATGGTGGAGTTGATGAGGAGCAGAGTGATGATGCCCACAAAGTCCTGCCAATCTGGGGGCTTCCCCTGTTCGACAGAATTCACACGAGCAGCATCAAGTAAAGACAGTAGGAGGAGAAGAAGACGAATTAACAAGTAAGACAGCAACAGACCCCTCCGTTGGCGAGGGCGATGGCCATGATGGCGGCGGCCTCCATGACCCAGGAAAGCGGGTTCCACATGAATCCCAAGAACTTGAGGGCCTTGCTCTCCTGCGGAAGCAGCACCAAGAAACCGGCTCAAAAACCCACCCCAAAAATCACCAACGACGCATGCGCACAAAATGGGAAGGAAGCAGAGGAGAACGGAAAGAGAGAGAGAGAGAGAACCGACCTTCTTCTCCTCGAGCTTGTTGGGGCCGAAAATTTCGAGCCGCTGCTGCGCCTGCTCGGCCGTGAGGCCCTCCCGCCCGCACCGCAGATTCTCGAACACCTCCTCCAAAGGTATGTTCTCCTGCCCACATCCACTACCATCATCACAAGCTCACAAGAACAATAAAAGCAAGAAGAGGGAGACCAAAGTGTAACCAAATCCACGGCCTCCTTGAGGACAGCCTCCATGCCCACCGCCTTATCAACCATCTCTCTTCCTCCCCCCCCCCCCCCCTCTCTCTCTCTCTCTCTCTCTAGTTTTTCACACAGTTCCCGGGTTCCCGGTAGGTGGTGGTGGTCGGGAAGGTTTCAAAGAAGAGGGAGCGAGTGCAGAATCCACACAGCAGAGGATGATGAAAGGGAGGAACTGAACGGAGAATAAAGCAGAGGAGGAGGAGACGGTGGTGGTGGTGGTGATGGGAGTGGTGGTGGGAGTTGCAGAGGAAGAGGAGAACTGCCACCACCACCTCGGTGGGTTTTATTCCAATTACATGTGTTTATCACGTGACGTCATCTCAATTACATGTGGAATTCTATGGATTTTGCCTTCTCCTTTGTTCCCCCCTTTTTCCAATAATATTTTATTTATTGAAATAAATATTATATATATTTATATTAATATATTTCATTACAGTACATCTCAATAGAGGCCATAACAAAAGATAAGTTATCATAAAATAATAATAAGTGATTCATAAGGAAAAAAAAATTAATTTTTGGATTTTTTATATCTAGGTTTCTACACAGAGTTCGTTTTATATATCACTCTT
Organism: Ensete ventricosum; assembly: GCA_029747655.1. Taxonomy (NCBI): domain Eukaryota; kingdom Viridiplantae; phylum Streptophyta; class Magnoliopsida; order Zingiberales; family Musaceae; genus Ensete; species Ensete ventricosum. Next base: position 9,704,461 of record JAQQAF010000009.1, on the reverse strand, counting down.
AAACCACTGCAAAATAGAAAAAAAATTGAATACTCGAGGAAAAAGTTTTAAAATAAGAAACTCAAAGGTAAATAAAACAATAAAAAAATATTTTTTATTGTGATAAATGATACCAACGTAAAAAAAGTAAAAATAAATGCTCTTGGTTTTGCATGGTGTGGATAAGATTGTGGACCGCAGTGTATTCTTCAAGTAAAAAAAAAAAAAAAAGGAAGCCCAAAAGGTTGCAATAATAGAGGAGGGGAATGCATCAATCTGCCGTGTTAATATTTAGTGCGCTTCGCTATAGGAACAAAGCAAAGTGCCACGAATTGATTCCCTCTTCTTATCACAATATTTTCTTCATTGAGCAAATTATCTCAACAAACAATATAATTATAAAATATAATGTATGTTGGATTCTTTCATGCATTTATGGTACCTCAAATCATCCTATCGTATGAGTCTTGAATTCAAATTATTATGCACTATAAACATCTTATTTTATTTGTTAAATAAAAATGATGAACCCGAGTGAGTTTATCACCACGTGTGTAAATTAATTAGATGAAGCTTTGAACCTTTTGATAAGTAAATCTAATATATCCTCGTAAGATGAATATTTTATATATAAAAATTTATCGGTGAAACTTTAAACTCTCACAACCTTTCATCACCCCTACTGGACTAATATTTTAAGTTGATTTTTATCTGATGAGATTTAGTAAGGGGGCTAATACATCCCCCATACTAATATTTTATATACATAAATTATCAAAAAAATTTAATTTTTTACCTCGATAAGTATATAAATATTTATCAATCTTTGTTAAGCGAGTCCAATTTGAGAGTCTTAGCCTCAAATCTAATCGATAATTAGTTTGATTGTTGAGCATATATACTATACAAAATATAATTCCTTTAGTAGTTCATGCATATATATATATATATAATTTATCCAACTAAAAATGACAAGAGGTAATGTTTAGACAATTAAATCTATTAGATGTCATCTCCATCACCTTTTATAGTATTAAAGTGTTTAATAATTAGATATAGAAACCAATGGGAGGTGATAGGATACCTAATGGGACGGCTCGACTCATCCAAGCCCGCGCCAAATCAGTAGCCACGACAACGCTTGGGAGGAAGTCATGTCAGCCTGAGCGACTAAGTTGATAGTAGACCGAGCATCCGAGGTGGAGGCGTCTGAGTACGACATTGCCTAGCTCCTCCATGCGCCATTAATGTTGTATAACGCGTCACGCCCTCACCTCATACTTCTGCACCGCACGTCCATTGTACAACTCGACCATGCCCCGAGGGATGACAAGGGTAAGGCTAGACGTACGAACAAGCTCCCATCCTACAGGTATAAAACATTCGTTTGGGCAACAAGTAAGGAGGACGGAAAAAACTCTCTCTATAACTCTTACTTCACCCTCCCAGGAAGGCAATTCTTAATTCTTCCTTGACTTGGGCATCGGAGGGGCCTCATCGGGTTACCCCTCCCATCCCCGAAGAGGCCTGCGTGCATGATCGTCAGCCCCGAGACGACCCGAGGGACAACCCGACCGACGCCTGAACGCATATCACCGAGGAGACTCCAATCAAAATCAAAGGTCCAGATTCCTACTGACGTTGGCGAACTTGCGTACTCGGACGAGAACAGGTCGGGCCAACACCTCAGCTCGATTCCTGAAAGTTCAATAATATTTTTGACGCTAGAAGGAGGGTCGATGTCGCAATAACGTCCGACGAGTAATCCAAACTCGGAACACCCCGGTGGATCCACCCATGTCCTTCCATCAACCTTGCAGCCAGTCGGTCAAGCTCCCCGCTTTCCTGCGGAAGAACTGAGCACAGTGCTACCTACACCAAATCATTACTGGAGATTGTTCAATGACCCAGGACTCACTCCTCCCCCACCGAGCGTCGGGCCTCCCGTTGTGACAGTCGAGGCATTCCTTGGTCTCGCCCAACAAGTCTGAACGCTGACTGGGATGATCCAAGCCATCGTCCCCTACATCCCTTAACTGGTGCAAGCACTGATGCACCAACGTTCGGAAGCACCCCAGTCAAGGCTGACCCAAGGAGAACACCCTAGCAGTGGAGCACCACACCACCCCCCAATCGAAGCTATGATAGAGAACCCGAACGCCTCAGTAAGTCAACTGATGAACCATTCTTGGGACGTCATGCGTACCCCACTAGAACTGGATGTCGTTTCCTCGGATTCAACCAACTCGGTGAGGGAACAGCTTCGCCAAGTCAATCAGAGGCTCGATGAGGTCCAAAGAGACTTCATCAGATCCAAGGAGGAGGTCAGGGAGACCACAAAAGGCAGATCCCCATTTGCTCCCGAGATTCTAGATAAACCTATCCCTTCCAGCTTTCGGCTACCGACCCTGGAGCCCTACGACAGAAGCACTAACCCGTCGGAGCATGTTGCAGCGTTCAGAGCTCAAATGGCTCTCTACGACCCTCTGATGTGCTAATGTGCCGTACCTTTCCCACAACCCTTCGCGGATCGACTCGGATGTGGTACAATCGACTAAAGCCATCTTCCATCTCATCATTTGACCACTTTGCCAAGGAATTCGAGCTCAACTTCATGGCAAGCTCCTGCCTGAGACCGACGACCGCCTCACTGCTCGGTCTCACACAAGGAAGCGACGAGCCACTTGCCCAATTCGTCGACAGGTTCGCAACAGAGGTCCGGAGGATGCCCGACACTCATCCTACTCTGGCAATCCAAGTGTTCTTGATAGGACTTCGGCCCTCACGATTCTTCTGGTCGTTGATCAAGAGGCCCCCGTCCACGGTGCCAGAGACTTTAGTGGTAGGGAAGCGGGAAGATCATAAGAAGTCCTGAGGTGACAAGCCTTAGGGACAACCCTCCGGGACACCCAGAAGAAGAGACAAGCTGGAATTTCCTCCTCCTAGGCCCCTTCCAATCCCGCTCAACTCAACCCGAACTAAGGTTTTTCTCCAAATCCATGACAAGAGACTCCTCAGGACTCTGAACCCGATCAGGGCAAAGATTGGAGGCCGTAACAAAAGGAGGTACTATCGCTTTCATCGAGATTATAATCATGACACCGAGGAATGCAACGACCTCAAGAACCAGATCGAGGACTTAATCCGCCAAGGACATCTTCATCGGTTCATCCGAGATCAACGAGCTCTCGAGGAACACCCCCGTCGGGAAAGAGATTCCTCCCCCCGACCAGAATGACCAATTGAAAAACAAATAGATGTCATCGTCGGCGGAACAACATCCGGAGGAGACAGCTCCTCAACCAGGAAGCCTACGCCCAATCCGTGGTCGAAAAGAGACCGAGGAGTAGCCGTGACCCCAAGATCACCTTTGGAGGCGGGAACGAAGCTTACCCGGACCATGACGATGCGCTAGTAATCTCGGCCCAGGTCGCCAACGCCCGAGTCAAAAGAATCATGGTGGACACAGGAAGTTCTGCCGATATCTTATATTTTGATGTCTTTCAAAAGCTCGATCTGACTAACAAAGATTTGCTTCCTATGGTATCAACGCTGACAGGATTCACGGGAGACTCGGTCTCTCCTGCCGGAACAATCATCCTTCCAGTCACCATCGGAGGAGAGCCGAAATCAAAAACATTGTTGGTGTCATTCATTGTGGTAGCGCTCCCCTCGGCATACAACGCCATCATCGGTAGACCCATGCTTAACAAACTCAAGACGGTGGTCTCAACGTACCATCGAATCATGAAATTCCCAACCAGGGCTAGAGTCGGAGAAGTCCAAAGCGACCCCCGGGAATCCAGACAATGTATCTAACGGCGACAACGCTTCCCAAAAAGCTTAAAGCCTCGACTCCTACCCACGACGACCGAGATTCAAGGAAAACATCCCCAAAGCCCAAACCAACGGAGAAAGTAGTCGAAGTCCCCCTGAACCAGGGGATCCCGAACAAAACCATCAAGGTTGGCTCGATGCTCCCGGATGAACAGCAGATCCAACTAATAGAATTCCTCGGGAAAAATGTCAACATCTTCGCTTGGTCCCCGAAGGACATGCCCGGGATCGATCCCGAAGTGGCCCAACACCATCTCAACATAGAGCCCACCGCCCGACCCGTAAAGCAACGACCGAGGAAATTCGCCCCCGACCGACAAAAGGCCATCGAGAGGGAGGTTGCCCAATTACTAGATGCAGGGCTCATCGCCGAAGTAAAATACCCGACTTGGTTGTCCAACGTTGTATTGGTCAAAAAAAGTAATGGAACCTAGAGGATCCGCATTGACTACACCAGTCTTAATCGAGCTTGCCCAAAAGATTGCTATCCCCTCTCGAGGATTGACATTTTGATCGACGCGACCTCTGGTTATAAGCTACTTTCATTCATGGACGCCTTCTCGGGGTACAATCAGATCTAGATAGCACCAGAAGATCAGAAAAGCACGGCCTTCATTACACACCATGGCACCTACTATTACAAAGCCATGCCTTTCAGGTTAAAGAACGCCGGGGCAACCTACCAAAGAATGGTCAATCAGATGTTCGAGGAACAAATCGGGTGCAATATGGAAGTGTACGTCGATGACATGATAGTAAAAAGCTGGGAAGCAATCACGCACCTGGATGACCTAGCCGAGATGTTCTAAACGTTAAGGCAATGCAAGATGAAACTAAACCCAACCAAGTGTGTGTTCGGGGTCAGATCTGGGAAGTTCCTCGGGTTCATCATTCACCAAAGGGGGATCAATGTGAACCCGAAGAAGGTAGATGTCATCCTCCAGATGCGTTCTCCCCGGACAATCAAGGACGTCCAACGGCTCACCGGAAGATTGGCAGCACTGAGTTGGTTCATTTCCCGAGCCGGGGATAAGAGTTTCCCCTTCTTCAGAGCCTTGAGGCAAGCAAAAGACTTCAATTGGGACTCCCAATGCGAAGAGGCTTTCCAGCAATTAAAGACGCATATAGCCCACCTCCCGCGCCTCACCTCAACCGTCCTCAGAGAGCCCCTCGGGATCTACTTGGCGACCTCGGAAGCGACGGTCAGCTCGATTTTGGTCCGGTTCAGAAAAGACGTGCAGGAATCGGTATATTACTGCAGTCACATCCTAAGTGGTCCCGAGGAGCGATATCCCTTAATTGAAATTCACCTTCGCGTTAATCTTAGCCTCAAGAAAGCTGAGGCCTTACTTCCAAGCTCACCCCATTAAGGTAGTCACCAATCAACCCTTGCGTCAAATACTCTCAAAATTTGATGTTGCAGGTCGGATGCTCAAGTGGTCAGTCGAGCTCAGGGAATTCGACCTCGCATACATTCCGAGGACTGCGATGAAAGCTCAGGCCCTAGCCGATTTCATATCAGAGTCAACAAGCCGAGAGGATCCACCACTGACCCTAAAGTGGACCTTGTACATGGACGGTTCATCCAACTCGGAACGCGGAGGAGCCGAACTCGTCCTCAAAGGCCCTATTGATCAAGTCTTCGAGCACGCACTCCGACTTGAATTCAAAGCCACCAATAATGAGGCCGAATATGAAGCATTGTTGTTCGGCCTAAATCTTGCCAACTAGTTGTGCGTCGAGGACATCAAAGTTTTCATCGACTCCCAGCTCGTCGCTGGGCAGGTCAATAGAGAATTTAAAGCCCGAGATCAGTCGATAATCCACTACCTAGCGGAGACAACATACAGGCTGACACCCTGGCAAGATTAGCCTCCACACGTGGATCGACGACGTGCTCGACATGGATGGCCAGGATCATGAAGCCTTCGACGACCGTCGAGGTGACCGCGACTGAAGTTGACCACGATTGGATCGAAGAGATGCTCAAGTTCAAGGGCGATGGCACATTCCCCAAGACCGTAGTGCTGCTCGATGTGTGAAGAGGGTGAGTTCATAGTATTGTGTTCTCAACGGACGTCTCTACCACCGAGGATTCGCGCAACCGCTACTCCGATGCTTGCATCTGACCGAGGCACAAACCACGCTAGCCGAGATCCATGAAGGAGTATGTGGTGAACATATTGGGGCTCGAACCTTAGCCCACAAGATACTCAGGCAGGGGTACTACTGCCCGACCATGCATTGAGATGCGCAGGCTTATGTGTAGAAGTGTGAAAGATGTCAAAAGCATGCTAGAATCCAACACCAACCGACAATCCCGATATCCACCTTAGACTGTGCCTGGCTGTTCGCCCAATGGGGAATGGACCTGCTCGGCCCTTTCCCCCCAGCGTCGGGACAGCAAAAATTCCTCATAGTTGGTGTCGATTACTTTTCCAAATGGGTAGAGGTCGAACCACTTGCATCTATCACCGAGAAGCAAGTCGAAGGGTTCATTTGGAGAAACATCATTACCCGATTTGGTATCCCGATAACAATCATCACCGACAATGGAACGTAGTTTAATAACCCAAAATTCAAGGCATTTTGTGACAACTATCGAATCCAGCTAAGGTTCAGTTCTGTTGCCCACCCTCAGACAAACGGACTGGCCGAAGTCACAAACATGGCCATCCTTGACGGACTAAAGAAAAGGGTACAAGGCGCACACGGGACTTGGGTGGATGAGCTCCCGAGCATCCTATGGGCGTCCCGAACAACTCCTAAATGCACCACCGACGAGTCGCTATTCAGCTTGACCTTTGGGACCGAGGCGGTCCTCCCACCCGAGGTGGTCTACCTGACCCTCCGGGTCGAGCTCTACGAAGATGCCGCATCGACTGACCGACTAAGAGAGAATCTCGATCTTCTTGAAGAACAGAGGGCCGCTGCGCACCTACGAACCCTCGAGTAGAGATCGGCAAGTTGCCTTTCTAGGCTAGCCGACTCAGCCCGAGCCACCTCCAGATCCACTTCTACCGACGCGCGGCGCCCGTTCGCCTCGTCGAGCTCAACTCGGAGATGCTCGACTAGCCTCGGCCGCTCAGACTTCGGCCGTAACCACGACGTCCGGGTTCCCACCTTCCTTCAAGTCCTGGAGTTCTTGGCGCAGAATGATCACCTTACCATCCAAGGAGGTGATCACCCGACCCGCATCATGTACGCGATCAAACAGGGCCGTCTGGTAATGTTGGTTCTGGAGGAAAGTAGATCGAACGGTTGGTCAGTAAAAAAAAAAAAATGGTGTATGAGAAGAGACCGAGAAGGCACTTACCAACACCATAGCTTTACTGCCCCGTCCATCAACACCTCGGACGGTAGGGTGTACAGATCCATCACTAGTCGCGGGATCAACATGCCTCAGATATACGTGGTCGAGGCCTCCCCGCTCTACCAAATTGGCATTCCATGGGTCAGCGGTCTAAGGTCGGGCTCGAGGGGAGCGTCAGAAGCCCGCTCTGGAAAGTTGCACATCCGAATGGCGTGGTAATCTCGGTCGTCGACCCCAGCACGGGCGCTCCATAGTACCCTCACCGACTTGGGCCTCTGTCTTGGGGCAGGAGGTTCGTCTGAGACGTCGGCATGCCCTTTTCCCCTCGTTGCGGCTTTATGGGGGGATTTGCGTCGGTCTTTCTTTTTCTAACCAACAGAGTCCTTCCTCGACGGGATCTCTTGCACATTGGAGGCTGACCCAGACTCGACGTGCTGGGCCGACAGAGGCAGTGGTGCTGGAACCGGGATCGAGGATGTAGTTCCGGAACGCCCTCCCCCCAGTTCGGGGATTGTCGCGCATCAAGCTCATGCTCACCATTTCTGCAGAACCAACCATGAGTCGGGAAATCAGATAGCGAAGTTCAAGCAAAAAGACAAGGCATACCGCGAGAAGTTGGACTGAGGCCTGCCTCGACCAGCCACTCCTCGGTCAAGCTCCTAATGGCCCGAGATGCGGATAGGACGCCCTTCAATCACTCGATCAGGTTCGTCTCTTCGTCAAAAAGGTTCGGGGGACGTTGCTAATAGGATGGGCCGACCACTCGACGCCAAAGTCCCAACCCTGACGCCTACTTACAAATAAGAATCGCGCCTAAACCCTGACCGAGTAGTTAGGTAGTAGCCCCCCTAATCCCTATATAAGCGAAAGCAGGACAGGAACAAGTCTCAGCTTAGGACGATTACCGAACCCTTGCATTCCCCCAGGAAGGTTATGATATAGCGCCAAGAGTTTGGCGCGATCTGACTGGGCGATACCCGCCATCAATTGGGACACTCCCCGATGACGGGATGGAGGGGGAACCTCAGCCATGCCTCCAAGGTGTCGATAGAGATACTGAACCCCCCGGGACAAGGGTGGTACGATCGTTGCCCAACCCCGGAGCATGAAGGACATACTCACTTGAAATACTAAAAGGCTTTCGAACCGACCCCAAAGACTCTAGACAAATAGTTGAATCGAAGTCATGGTACAACTTCATAGCCTCCAAGGCTTGAAGAACCTTGGCATCCACCCCAGTCATCACGCCCGAGGATGAGCTCTCGGGACCTGACTGATTCCCCAAGGAATCACTAGACCTGTCTTTCCTCTCGGGGAGGAGGAACGGGAGAAGAAAGGGGAGTAGAAAAGCTGGAGACCAAGAAGGAAGGAGATGACACCATCCCGACCTGATCAATGGGGGAAGCGGAAAGAAACGGAACGGCCGAGTCGCGAGGTCCGAGGGCTCAGAAAAGGAAGGCGGAGAATGAAAAGTGATCCTTCACCACCATCGCGGGGATGCTTATATGGACCGTGTCATTTCAACTTCCCGAGGAGTCGAAAGGACCACCTAGGGAATATGTGAATCGCACTTCCAATGGTACACAAACAAGAGTAAGCACCGCCATGTCAGCCCATCCCCTTTTCCCGCACCACACTTCGTTATCTCACGTCATGTGCATAGGCAACGTTCATCATGAACGGACGACACCCAAATGCCGGTCCACCAATCCTTTGCCTGAGTCATGTATCTCGGCCAGTCCCCCAATCCGTTGCCTGAGTCGTGTGTCTCGGCCAGTCCATCAGTCCTTTGTCCGAGTTGTGTGTCTCGGCCAGTCTATCAGTCCTTTGCCCGAGTCATATGTCTCGGCCAATCTATCAATCCTTTGCTCGAGTCATATATCTCGGCCAGTCTATCAGTCCTTTGCCCAAGTCGTATGTCTCGGCCAGTCAATCGATCCTTTATCCGAATCGTATGTCTCGGTCAGTCAATCGATCCTTTGCCCGAGTCGTATATCTCGGCCAGTTCGTCAATCCTTTGCCCGAGTCGTATGTCTCGACCAGTCCATCAATCCTTTGCCCGAGTCGTATGTCTCGGTCAGTCAATCGATCCTTTACCCGAGTCGTATGTCTCGGCCAATCCATCAATCTTTTGCTCGAGTCTTTGTCTCGGCCAGTCAATCAATCCTTTGCCTGAGTCGTATGTCTCGGCCAGTCCATCAATCCTTTGCCCGAGTCGTTTGTCTCGGCCAGTCAATCGATCCTTTGCCCAAGTCGTATGTCTCGGCTAGTCCATCAATCCTTTGCCCAAGTCATATGTCTCGACCAATCAATCGATCATTTGCCCGAGTCGTATGTCTCGGCCAATCCATCAATCCTTGCCCAAGTCATATGTCTCAGCCAGTCAATCGATTCTTTACCCAAGTCGTATGCCTCGACCAGTCAATCAATCCTTTGACCGAGTCGTGTGTCTTGGCCAGTCGATCAGTCTTTTGCTCTAGTCGCGTGTCTCGGCCAGTTCATCAGTCCTTTGCCCGAGTCGTATGTCTCGGCCAGTCGATCAGTCTTTTGCCCGAGTCGTGTATCTCGGCCAGTTCATCAGTCCTTTGCCCGAGTCGTATGTCTCGGCCAGTCCATCAATCCTTTGCCCGAGTCGTGTGTCTCGGTCAGTCGATCAGTCCTTTGCCCAAGCCGCGAGTCTCGGCCAGTCTATCAGTCCTTTGCCCGAGTCGTATGTCTCGGCCAGTCGATTAGTCCTTTGCCCGAGTCGTGTGTCTCGGTCCACTCATCCTTTGCTCGAGCCTTGCACCTCGGCCAGTCTTTCGCCCAAGCAACGTACCTTGCTCGGCTAGGTCTTAATTATGACCCTCGGTCGATCCGTTAGACGAAAAGCCAATCGAAGTAAGGCAAACTAATAGGGCAAGGATCAGCGACGACTAGCATTCGGGGTCCACCTCGATTCACGAAATGCCTCGGCGGGACCCCTCTCAGGGGGGAAGAATGATAGGGTACCTAATGGGCTGGCCCGACTCATCCAATCCTATGCCAAATCAGCCCGAGCGACTAAGTTGGCAGCAGACCGAGCATCCGAGGTGGAGGCGTCCGAGTATGACACTGCCCAGCTCCTCTATGCGCCATTAATGTTGTATGGCGCACCACGCCCTCACCCCATACTGCTGCACCCGCACGTCCACCGTACGAATCGACCGTGCCTCGAGGGACGACAAGGGTAAGGCCGGGCGTACAAACAAGCTCCCCTCCTGCAGGTATAAAACACCCGTTTTGACAACATGTAAGGAGGACATAAAAAACTCTCTCTAGAACTCTTACTTCACCCTCCTAGGAGGGCAATTCTTAATTATTCCCTGACTTGGGCATCAGAGGGGCCTCATCGGGTTACCCCTCCCATCCCCGAAGAGGTCTGCGTGCAGGATCGTCAGGGACAACCCGACCGACGCCTGAACGCATATCACCGAGGAGACTCTAACCAAAATCAAAGGTCCAGATTCCTATTGACATTGGCGAACTTGCGTACTCGGATGAGAACAGGTCGAGCCGAAAGTTCAATAACATGAGGATATATATATATATTTTTTTTGAGGATGAGGACAAATGAACTAATCGGGCGATGATGAGAAAGAATATATATATATTTTAATTTGATGATGACATGAGAGGTGAAGTAATGGGATTGATTACAAGCCATTGGGGTGGGAGTGATAGGGTTCGTGTCATACCTCCTCCTCAAAAAGATTCACATCCTCTTTATGTTTCCTATACTTCAGCCTTCGTTACCTCTCTTAAAAGTTGGCTAAATTTTTCACCTTCAAACATTAATATATATATATATATATATATATATATATATATATATATATATATATATATATATATATATATATATATATATATATATATATATATATATATATATATATATAATTATGTTTTTTTTTATAAGAAATCGATAAAATTCTTTCTTCCTGTTATTGAGAACCGACACACAAATGCTAACGACATAAACGATAAAGTTGGATTGTCTACGCCTACTACCACGTCAATGTCAATCAACCGAAATAAAAAATATTCTTTAAATTATTTTTTAAAAAATAATTAAAAATATTTTTCTAACTACAAGTTTTAAATAGGAAATGATTCTTTTATATATATAATAATACACTTACTCTTCTCTCATTTCTCCTCCAAATATTATGAGAATATTTGATTTAAAAAAATAATTGAAATATCACTTAGCTACTCTTTGAGATTTACACTGTGAGATAATTATCATTATTGTTGTACAAATTTTTATTGTGGTTGAGTTGTCAATACGACTTAGTTCGAACCCGTACACGCAAGGTGGCCCACGTAGCTTTTTGATGTCGACAGAGAAGATGAACCAAATGTGGTCGCCCGTTTCTAAGGTTAATGGTGGTGAAGCTAGGAGATGCTCGTTGGGTCATGCCCCGATCCCTCCAAAGATTAAGTTAGAAGGGAGTATTGGTCCAGAGAGCCCCCCTCCTGCACTAGTCAGGAGGATAACTTTTATACATGCGAAAGGAGGTTGGTCGTACATGGCTCGTTAATGGTTTACGATCCCTCGGGAAGTCGGCTCATACTTCTCGTACGAGCGTTGATCGATCTGTTTAGGTTAGCGTCGCGCGGCATCGTTCCGAGCTTTCTAGAGTGGCCTTGTTGTGGCGCATCAGCGTCTCATACGGTTTTAATTAATGCGAGGAGCTGAGAGTCGTCTTTCTAAGTCTGTGATATGATGTTGATGCAACATGCCACATCAACCCTAAGGTTCCTCATTGGCGCCTCCGTGGCTAATACATTGTTCATTATGTATCAAGATTTGAGATAAGATTAGCTTAGATTGTCTCCTTAATTTAGATTGACGATATATTTCTAGACTAAGATTACCTATTTTACGGAAAGCGACTCAGGTCGACACCCTTCTTCCGGCTCAAAAAATAGGACACAGCTACTTAGGACCATGAAAGAGAGATGATACTAACATGTGAAGTTGACACACACACACACGCACACAGGAGGAGGAGGAGGAAAAGAAAGAGGAGAAGCGTGTGGGAATTCTCTTTCGATCATTTGATATGAACTTGTGCACATTTTTCCACCATGCAGCTCTATAGGTATGGACTTGTCTCACACTCACTCCCAAGTGTCAGAAATTGCAGCCAACTCGATTTGGATCACCCACCACCCCACCATTTTTTATCCTCTACTCGGTGACCTGTATCTGAGGACAGCAGGAAGAAGACATGAGAAGGATAGATAATTGCCTACCTTTTACATGGCAGAAGAGTTGGGTTGCTTGCTCGTCCACTGGAAAAGAAACTTCTTCGCTTGGTTAATTAATAATTGCTCTGTTTCCTGTCGCATGGGAAGTCTGCCACCTTTTGTTGTTTCAGATCCAAGAACTTGTGAGATTTTTATTCTATTCTTACGTCTTTCATCCAAGTTGATGGATCAGATGGCAAGGAAGCTGCAGCATTAAAAGAAGAACAATGGTTGAGAATTTTGGATCAGATGTTAGGACTTTTCATCCACAGAAGTTTGTGAGAACCGATCAGTTTAGTAGTTGTGTTGGGTGAGACATCATGTCAAACTGAACAATGGGCACATATTTCTCTTCCAAAATGAAGGATTAGGTTCAATTTTCTTATATGAAACTCTTGGTGGGATGCTGAGGTTTTGTGTCCTCTTCTGAGTTGATGTAAAGGAGTAAAATACAACATACATAGATACCTCTGTTGATGTAATCAGCATCTAACCCCCAAGTACTATTCATGGTTGTCATGGAAAGACTATTTTTTTCTTTAATTTTGACATGCAGCAAAATAAACAAAGGCATTCTGGATAATGGAGTGGCTGAATTGACAAGGAATAAAGCATTGAAGCACGTTCAAAGATGAAGTTGATGCTATGTTCTTTCACGAAATGGATGATGCCTCGGCAGTGCTGCTTTCTTTTTTGCATCACCTTTATAGGTTAGAAGTTGGAAGTATTGTTGATCTTGTGGAGAAAGTTTGGACTCAGCCAATTGACAACCTATTACCTGCTGTTTGGATGAGAAGATTTATTCTATTCCATCCCATACAATTTAACTTCAAAGGAGGTCATTGTTAGGGTGCACCAACTTTGTTTTTGATGTGACCATTAAACTTAGGTACATCCCTCCCTCAACAACAATATTAAGTTAAGCGTGCCTGCTCGAGAGTAATATTAGGATAAGTTCAAACTTTAAAAAACATCATGCAATGTTCAGAGCAACACGGAGCTAACAATTTGACACCTGAGACCAACATGCTCATGAGGTCCGATTTATTTTACCTAACACAAGAGTTCATCTTTTTCATCCAAGCAAAACATATAAACAGTGAGGCAATAATCCAAATTAGTCATCAGTACTACATACACATCATAACTGGAGGATTAAGCTGCAAACACTTTGAAGGAAGACATTGGTAACCAATGCACAAGCATTCCAAGGAGGAAGAGGACGAGAGTAGTTGCATGATGAACTGCCAATTTAATCCTTCTTCACAACCAGGGAGTAGAGACTACAACCACATAGTTTGGTGATCTTTCTCCTGTGGTCATGCTCAAGTCATTCTTCTCCTTTCAATCTGTTTGTGGCTTTTCCTGGAGTTGCCATTATGCCTAAGTGATAAGAATCCCCCATTTGATTCTCCCTTCACGCACTTTATGTCATGGATTGCAAGAACCAGTTTATGTTGCACTCTCAGAACGCAAGGTTTTGATTCCTGTGCACAGTTCACACAGAACATCTCCTCCAATATGTATGGAATCAGTTTTGTTCATACTCTACCAGAATCTAATTCGTATGTTCATGGTGGAAATTCCATCTGCCTTTTCCTCGGTTCATAGAGCCAAGAATCAGATACCTACCTGCACCAAGTTCTGCTGCACTGAAACATATGGATTTCATCAGCCTCTCCACTGTATTTAAAGGACTTACATCAGACGTAGATAGCTCAATTTGGTTGCTGCGGAAAGAACACTTCTCATACTAAGAGGAAGAATGGGTAATTTGTTCTCCAGGACAAGCTCCAGTCTGGTCATCACGATCCACAGCAAAGGAAAATGGAACCAGCACTGGCAGTCACACTTGCAATCCAACAAGCTGGTATATACTAATAATACCCACCAATCCAATCCCCAACCTTTTGCAGTCTTTCATCTTCTTGATGACTTCACTTGTTGCATTGAAAGATGGTGATTGACTTCTCGGCATCCAGCTGCGGGCCATGCCGTTTCATCGAGCCGGAGATCAATGCCATGGCGGCAAGGTACATTGGGATCGAGTTCGTCAAGATCGACATCGACAAGCTCCCGGTGAGTTCCACTCTATCTGCTGCACTACCATCAGTTTGTTTCACTTCAAACTGAAGAGCTTTTGGTTGGGGTGATATACTGCAGGAGGTGGCGGAGAAGTGGGACGTGGAGGTGGTGCCGACTTTTGTGCTGGTAAAGAGAGGGAAGGAGGTCGGCAGAGTTGTTGGCGCCGACAAGAAGGAGCTCGAGGAGTCAATCCAGCAGCAGCAGCAGCAGCGAAACTGAAGAAGAACTGATGCTTCATGTCTCCTGCAGATGAATTATGGGAACTCTTCATTCCCTTCCTTTCCCTTTTTCCTTCTAGGCAAACTTGTTCTAGGGTTTATGCTCTTGTTCCATTCTCCTAGCAGCTGCTGTGTTGTATGAGTCAATCAGTGAATGAAGTTTTCATAGTAAGTCATGAATATGCAAGTTAATTGAAGTTATTGCACGGAAGACGAGGAATTCTGAAAGGCAAACTCATGCATGCATTTAATGTGAACAATTATTTCAGGTGAGGTGAGGACCAAACATTCGTAAAAGTTCATATTGCACCCACATAGAAAAAGGGAGGAGGAAACATCTAACCTCAGCTCTCTCGTCTTTGAGCTCTCCTACACTGATCAGTTCAGGTAAGATCCAACCTGCATCACCATTCTGTAAGTTCCAGCTTTGTGACACTCACAGGGATCGATGCCATTTTTCTCAACTAATAGCAGTATGATGTCTATGTGTTCCAATGGTACATTGCAACCACTGCCAATTCATAGGATCAGCTGAACAGTTCATTATTACTGCAACCAAATTATGGTATGGATGTGTAGCTTTTCAGAATCTTCTTCCATCAAAATCATCCTTTTCCTTTTCCTCCTCCTGCTACCTACTGTTGTAACTTAATCCACCATTAAGTGGCTGCTCAAGTGTTTTCTCGTCTACTGGCTGGAGCCCACGGATGCTTTACCACTGTTTATGAGAAACTCTCTTCTTATCATTTTGTTTATTTTAACCTCCTGATTTGGTCTTCGTGTTTTCATGGGTTCAAAACTCTTGACATGGCTGCAACTGCAACTCCAAAAGAACAGAGTAAACCAGATGGATTTGCTGCAAATCCACGGTACCTCTGTGCCCTACATCAAGTTAAGCAGGTAAAATGCCCTGTGAGGACCCAGATCTGATCATGGTCCCATGACTTGAAAGGTCTGTCGGTTCCATCATCATGATGGAAGTTGCTGCCTGGTGTGGTCGGAGGGCGGCGGAGGATCTCCGTATGCAGTTCACCAGCAAAATCACCACCAACGGCAGCATTATCTCACCATTCTCTTCTCCATGATTGATCCCCACTCATCATTCTTGGTCTCTGGGCTTAGGTTGATCTGCAACTTAGAGAAGAACAGTATATTTATACATGCATCTATCCATCAAATTTTCCAAAAAAAACAACTGAACATAGATCAGGTGTTGCAATATGGAATGCATTCGTGACTTCACAAGTCATGGAAATATAAACCAGGGACAAAGTCTCTAATGATGTGTTGCACTTCTTGTAATCTTCTTCTTCCCATTTAAGTTCTCAAATTTTGCTACATTAAGCATGCAGCAGCAGACCGAAAAAAAGAAAGGCATTACAGCAATGCAACTTATTGATGAAATCTATGCAAAATGCACATAAGACCCTGCACAAGGTAAGGTTATCACATTAGCTGAGTAAAAGAAAAATTTGTGAATCTTCTCCCAGAAAAATTAGATTCATGGATGTCTACATTTGATGAATGTACATATCAACATGTGTATGCATACTTCTCCAAGATATTATTTATAATCCAAAGCTTCAAAAGGGCAAATATTAAGTTGCAAATGCTTACAAGGTTTGGGATCCTCCAGTACTGAAGTCCCATCTAATTCAGCATTCAGCCATCAGTTCCGGACAGCAGCTCTTGGTTATTGCACCACCCCAACAAATGCTCAGTTCCTGGATAGAATGTCATCTGGACTGGAAGAGGTTCTTGGAAACCAGTAAGGATCGGCCTGGTTAGTATCTAAAATTTACCCAACAATTCATACAAAAAGCACAGAGAAAAATGAGGCAAAATTTTGCTGAGAGCTATGCTCATAATTAGTTATCAGTCTTTGGAACAAAGGGCGATGAACTATCATGATCAGATCACCGTTCGTGCAAAAAGCACCACCTACAGAAAGAAGACACCACACAGGTTGTCTGTTTGCTCTTGGGCCTTGAAGAACAAAGCTGAACTGGAACATTATACTGAATCAGTCGTGTGTGGCCGCAACAATATATAAGATCCCAACCAGGTATGCATATCATCAATCGACAATAAGGAGGTTATTCTCATGACCATTGTTGTGCACGACAGGGCGCAGTGGGTCAGTTTTCCACACACCATCAACAATGAACTTGATCTGTTCCAAGACACAATAGTATTTTGGTTTCCTCTGGAATCATGTGAAAGAATCAGTGGTCAAGAGATGAACTGTCGCTTACCTCATACTGGCCAGGGTACAATTTTAGCTGTAAAGTGAAGATACAGGAACTTGATCTTTCCATCCTTCTCTGAAATAACATATAGAAACATTATAAATAAGCCAGAATCTACAAATTAATGTGATGTAATGATTATAAGAAAACAAGAACATCTGAAGTTATAAAACATACTATATCACATGATGAGAAGTAGGAATATCAGATGATCCTCGATTTGAGGAAAAAGTTTATTGAGCTTTGAGTTAACAGCTCCATGTGTACATGGGGACCATCATAGACAAGTGGTAAACTCACAGTTGAAACAGTCAAATAAAATGATGTGGATGATTTTAAGCAGCTGGCCGGCAAGTGGCTAGTTCAAGAGTCAAGTATGCTGCAAGTGGTCAGCTTAAAAGCCAAGCGAGATGTTGCATGATTCAGTTGTGGGATTGACAAAAGATTGGTAACACTTTCGGAGTTGCATGAGAGCTGATGAGTGCATGTAGATGACATGGCCAAAGTTAAGAGTACGTATGTGGTTCGGATAGTATGGTACAGAGCTATGATGTGATTGAGACAGCCTGTGGCAGGGTGGAGTGATGATCAAGATCTCACAAATATACTTGTGGTTTGATGCTCATGTGAATAGTCTTTTTCATTGGATGATTGATAGAACCCTTACGAATTCTAAGCTTGGGGTTGATCTCTATAGGGAATCGGCCCTCCTGGAACACTATAGGGGTTCCCTCCTCCAAGGTATTTGGCACAAGATTGAAGAAAAGTGATTAATTATTATTCAAAAAGGGGGGCGGCTACATGCTTAAATAAAGCTCAAGAAACCCTAGCCCTAGCCGACCAACCCAAGAAGGAAAGGGGGCGGCGGCTAGGAACTCCTAACCTAGTGAGGACTCCTCCCCCAAACCCTAGCCGACTCCTCAATCAAGGGGGATGATGGCTGAATTAGGGAGATATTACATGACTCAAGGTCTTATTGACTCCATGACTTATTGGGCTTATGACCCATTCAAGATGTCTCACATGTGTATGTGGCCCCTTTGCCAACAGGCAGGTTCCAGGTCTCCCTCCAATCAAAATTCAAGGACATCATCTGCTCTCACCAATTCTTTCATGCCAAGTAGCAACTGAGATATCAAGAGAAGCAAGAGCACTTTTCTACCTTCTCTCCTTAGTTTCTTAAAAAAAATTACTTACAGTATTCTCAAATAATGAAAAATTACATGGTGGCATGAAAGATTCAACCATTATACTTTCAAGTGTTTCCTCTTGTAGGATTCCTATGATCATAATTATAAAGTTTATGCTAATCAAACAGGCATATATTAACTTAACAGATGGAACTGACCAATCAAAAACTACTATCGAGTGAGAGGTACCCAACAAATCAATGATAGTGAGCTTTCCAACCTTTTTTAGAGATTCTGGGACTGAATAAAATTTTATCTCCCTGACAGTTTACACTCAACAGCTAAAACTAAAAAAGCTCAAAAAGAACAGAATTAAAGTCCACATTCATTGATCCTAGTTCTTATAATTATTTACATTCATAAACATATAAACTAAAACTAAATCCACATTTTACCATGTAACAATGTACTTCATCTATAAAAAAAACTGAAACTGAAAACCATAGAATAAACAAACCTGACCAGTCCACCCATCAAAAGACCCTGCAAGTAAAACCTCTGAAGCAGAATTAGGCCAGACTGTATAGGCAGTACGAAGAAGATGTAAAGCATTTTGAGCAGCATCAATTCTTTTCTGTTTCTCTTCCATTACTTTTCGTGCTTCCCTATGAGATAAACACCAAATCACTAACAAATACAGTGAGGACAGGATTCAGGGAAGATTCAAGATAAAGCTATGAAAATTGCCTACATGATCTTAAATGACAACTTTCCTTCTAAAACTGCCAATTTTGCTCGAACTGACTGCAACTTATCTTGGGCATTCACTATCTCAGTCTCTTGGAATTCCCAAGCATCAGAAAGCCTATGTAGCTCATCTACCGAGTTTCCTTGGTGCTGAATACCCACAAATAATTGAGAATAGTAGTTGAATTTTTAAAATTTCACTGTTATATAGACTAAATGACAACTGAGTAAATAAACCAAATTAAATCCAATATGTAATACAGATATTTGCACATCATATTAACAAATTGTTTTCACCATCCAATGACATTCCACATAATATATACCGAGGACTACATAAAGATCTACTACCTCGGTTGCAAATAAATTCATGCAAACAAGATTCAATATAAAATTATCCTAGACATGAAATGAGGTCTTTAAGAAAGGACAAAGAAAAGACAAGCATACTATACGTTCATCACAAAATCACAAAAAATGTTGAAGCACCAAGAGAATACAAACCTCAATTGTATTCTTTCTTCGAAGGTTATTAATACATTGGTCCCTATATTTGGATTAATTACTGAACAATTCTCACTTTGTTATTTTATATAATCCAACACCACTAGTTTTAAGTTTACACAGACCCCTGTGATAACAGGGAATTAACAAAATATAAAGATTAGCATATTATAGTATTTTTAATCCATTTTAACTCATTGCAACGTATTCACGAAACTAATCTCTCATTTTTCATCTAAGAAACAACAGTACACAGATTGATAAGATTTTATACAAGAAAGGAATAATAAATTAACAAAAAAATGAAAAGAAGTGTATTCAATTATCATATGTATCTTTAAACAAAGGGGTAATAATGTCATTTGCATGTCTGGTTAGGGTGAGAAAATGAATTATGCTAAATTTATCAAATGGCTGGCAAAGGTAAATGATGGAAATTGAAATGCAATATTAAAAAAATGCACTATTAAATGTTAATAACTTTCATCCAAAGGTTAGAAAAAGAAAACATAACAAAAGATCAATAGAACAATAACCACATCAATACAAAAAAAATAGATGCAGCGATTACGTTGACTACATAAACTTGGAACCACCATCTGATTACTGAGACAGCAGATTTTATCATCTTCAGAAAGATAATTAACCATAAGTCCAAGGGTTAAAGATTCAAGAAGCTAATATACTTCAGCAATTATGTCTTCTAGGAGTTCTCCACTATCTTTAAGATGAATGTAAAGATATTGCATCCCATATTGATAAGTAAAGAAACACTAAGCAATGAGATATGAAGGAAAATGCACAGATTGTAAAGTCCACAAACAAATGATACATATAAACAAAAAGAAGAAAGACATGGCATACCTCGTGTGAAACAATACCATTAGCTCTAGATCTAACTAACCGAAGTGCAGAGCTAAGATCTGCCTCCAAGTGCTGAAGATGTAAATGTCTCTGACTTTTGTCAGCAAATGACTCGTTTATCCCATTATGAGAAACAAATGAGTTCTGAGTTTGTATATGCATAGTACTACATTCAACTTTTAAAGAGTCATCCTCTAACAGCTTTCTGTCATCAGTTGGAACAGTTTCAGCAGCTGCAAAGCACAAAGTTTGTGACATGAGCATAATTTGTGAAATTACTGTCAAACACCGCTATAGAAAAATCAGCCCTTTGAATGCTCCAACTCCTCTACATGTCTGGCACTGAACTTTCTGTGCCATTAACATCTTCCAATTTCCCACCTTACGTACACTATCAGGATCATGAAAAAAGAAATATTCAGATTCTGCTGAATCAGATTGATGTTTCTCTCATTGCCAAAAACAGCCAACTTATGGGCAACTAATACTGCAGATTAAATAATGAAAGATCTAAAGTTGTAAAGGCTTGCATAAACTTCATTTTCAAAAAGGAACCACTCATTAATAAAAGAAGTGATCATCAGTTTGTGGACCAGCATCAGAAAAGGTATAATCCAAAGCTTCTGTCAAACTCAGGCACAGCCAACCCAGCATATAGACAAGGCTAAAACCTTTGCTTGGTGTTGGGACCATATCTTGTTTCATTTTACACAAGATATCGATGTTGACATAAGTCCAGGCAGTCTGCCTAGGTGCTTGAGACAAGTGCGGTACATGGATCATCCATGGACTGGGGGACAATCTATATCCTATTCAATATATCAACAAAAATTAGGTAATAACCGGATCATCTAAGAATAAGCATGAGCCACATCTGATTCTAATCAGATTGGTTCTCAGACTGGGTTAGAGTGACAGATCGATAGGTAAGGCAGATCATGATCCAAATTAGTATGCAGTATCTTGTCAGGATGAGGTTTTAAATTTACCAAGATGTAATCTAACAAAAAACTAAAAAAAACTATTATCTGGTTTACAGTGTATTTTATGCATATGATTATCATATGCAGTGATGACTCAGATCTCCAGCGGTGACTGAAAGTCTTGGAGGCTAAGGAAGGCTGATTATGAGTTTCCTATGAGGGACTCTCCATTACTAAGTTAGCACAAGGATAAAGAGGAGACAAGAAAAGACAGGACAACAATCAGAGACATAATGTCGTGTTTGGTTCTGTGCCACTGCACAATATGACATACATTAAACTCATCGAAGATCCCCTATAATAAAACTCAATAATCAAAATTAAGAGGAAAATAAATGAAATTTGGTATCACTATTGTCAAAACCCTAACCTATAGTCTAGGCACCTATCAATGATACAAGCCTCCATGGAAACGCTGAGTGCCCTGCAGATGACAAGAGGGTTGGCACTGCAGGTCACCATCTGCGGGTGCAAAAGGTAATAGATTTCCCTGAGCCTTCATATCATTTTCTCTGCTTCTCTATGCCTCTTCCAAAATCCAATACCAAGTTAATATGGACAATGGAAGAAAAACATGCAAGCAAAATCCACTGAAGAGCATGTGATTAATCACTTAACTGATTAAAATCAGCCCAGATTACTAGAACGGGGATGACAAAAGAAGATGATGTAAGGCTGTAAGTTTGATTATAAATTTCAATAAGGTACAAGTTTCTAGACCCTTATATTTATCACTATAACTGTGCGAGATATTGCTAATGAGCTCTCATATAAGTTAGATCTTCTTGCTCAAATACAAAAATTAGCATGACTATTTTCTCAATTGCTCCTTTACAAAATGACATCACATTCTTAATATTTCACTAGAAACATAAATTGCCACATTAAAATTAAAGGGGGTTTGGCGGCAAAGCATAGCTATCATTGGAAAAGAGAAAAAGAAAACATGGCAATTTATTTTCTACATATATCTGATACCTATAATTCCTTTCATCAAAACTCATGCTTCTTCATCATAACCGTGGAGTGCAGCAAAACAACAGAATGTTTTACACATATTCTCTCTGTCTAGTAGGTGGGCCTTCAGACTCCAACAGCTTCAAATTTGTTGAATTCAGATTTCAAAGTTTTAGAGAGAAAAAAAACTGAAAACCAACAAACACATGTCATGCATCATCATTTTTTTCCCAAACAATTACGTGTGCAACTCCATTGTCTATGCTAATGTTGAAAAAGAGAATCGTTACGGAAAGTGTCCTCCTTAGATATCACCAAAAAACACCATAGATTTCCCTCATGTAAGACTGGTGTCACTCATCTCTTTATAACAAAATGTACTATCACGCTATTCTACACGCAATATCTCACATCCATTTAAATAATTATTCTCATCGCATGTATCATTGTTGACTTCTGATCTACTTCTAAGCAGATACCTTCTAGTTAAACTATCATGAATCTGTTGGTACTAAATTATCTCATCTATGCTAATAATATATAACAGAAGCTACTTTGTTACAGACAATATGGATCCGATAGATGATAGCACCAAACCCCTACACATCAGGCATGATTTTAATGAAGCACTAAGCATGGAGGGAAGTTCATAAAGGTCATAGGCTGTCAAGCATCTTACATTGAGGTTTAACATATAAGAAATGTTGCATACAGCAAAAACTTTGTCTTACTCCGAAATCTCTCCTTAAGGTCGTGTTGTTAGAGCTACAAAAGGTGCAGCAAAGACAAGCTGAAACTTCCTGATGTGCATTGAATTAACAAAGTTGGTACATCCAAAACCATAACCAGCGATAGGTGAACCTAACCTAATCAAAGGCAAACTCACATGTTGCATATATTGTTCTGTGACTTCTGCCATTAGGCAACAACTCATTAGACAATATAGATGATAAGAATTTATCATTTACCAGGGAACAATCAAAATATCTTAGATGCCAGAAGAGAAGCAATAGCAGTTTGGGGATGATAAGCAAGCTAATTGGTCTATATCTTAAAAGCCAACAAAAAGAAAACCAACCTGTATCTCCTGGATCATGCACAGCATTCCTCCATGAGTCTCTACCGTTCACCACATTCCCTCTTGAAGCCAGAGCAAGAGACAAGCTCCTCCCTTTCTCCAGCCTGCTCAATATCCCCTCGACCCCACCATCCTCGACATTCTCCGTCCCCCTTTGAAGCATTCAAACAAACAATCAAAGAAACAAATTAACCAGAGCAGCAATGAACAGCGAGGAAATAAATCAACGACTCAATCAAGAAACGTAAGTTTCACTCACAATGATCTCCCGGAAGAAGATGGGGCAGCGGAATGGTCTTCACAACCCAGAGCAGTTGCAGGATTAGTCACCAAAGAACCGTTAAGAACCCTTTCTTGATAGACTCCGCCATCTTCTTGAGCGACGCCACTAATTGATTCCGACCCACCGTTTACTTCCTGGCCGCCATCATCAATATCCCACCCAAAGGTGAGCCAGCCACCCCGCGCAGCCACGGTCTCCGCCAAGTCCGCCCTCCCGGCGGCGACGAGCTCGTCCCTGGTCGGGAAGTCCATCGGCTTCGCGGACCTCCGCATGAACTCGTAAATCTCGGCCTCCACGTCCACACTCCTGAGCCCCATCGCAAACGCATCCTCCTCCTCCCTCGCCTTCACGACGATCCCCTTCCTCCTCCCACTCCTCCATCCGCAGATTCTAGTCCTCGACGGGTGGAGCACCCCTAAAGAACCGATCTTGGCATGGAATGGAGCTACGAATCTCGGCGTGAGGAGGGGGGGGAGAACGGAGGAAGCAGATGCGAGGGGAGGAGGAGAAGTCATATCCCCACATCTCCCCCAAGCCGCAAGCTTTGCAGTCAGCGGAGGGGAGATCTATAGTTCAGCAAAAAGGTGCGCCTTTCTTGCTTGCCTCCTCAACAAGCGAAGCAAAACGGAATCAATTAAAGAGGCACAAGGAATGGTAGAAAGCAAAAAGGAGGGAGGGGGGAAGGAAGAATTAATGGAAGGAGAGGAAATGTTGAGAGCCGGAGAACAAGAATTCTCTCACGGACAAGATCTCGGCTTGGTTCTTCTCTCTGACAAAAACCGGAAGGGGAAGTAGGAAGAAGAAGAAGAAGAAGAAGAGAAAGAAGGCGGCACTAGTTGTGGATAAGGAGGACGATTAATGAATGTGGTCACACGCAAAGGGATGGAGAAGGATGGAGAAGAAGAATGCTCCAATGGAAGGATGGGAAGGAAGAAGGAAGAAGGAAGAAGGAAGAAGAAAGAAGAATTCCAACTCCAACTGGGAGGGTATTTTAATCATTTATTCCCCCCCGCAAGATTTATATTCAACAATATGCTCCTTATATTGAGTTCTCAATGGTTTTTCCAAGCTTAGCTGCCAGCTGACGTCTATGCTGGTGTTTGTTTTCTATTTCCATCTTAAATTAGATTGATAGGTGTTTAGAACTTATCCAAAACTTTTGTCTGATAGTTTCAGCATGACAGATCAGGATCAGACCAACGTAAGATCAGAATTCTATTTAGAAGGAAATCACCTTAAACTGCCCTCACCAAAATAAACTAATAAATAAATAAGATCCAAATTCTTATTAAACTCCTGTATTATATCTCAAAATAAAAGTTAATTTAATATTTTAAAACTCGTCTAAGTGTTCCCTACTATAATTTCACATCAAAGTCATCTAACTTAATTTAAAACTCGTCTAAGTGACCCCTCATGTTATGTCTCAAAATCAAAATCATCCCCCGTACTTTAAAACTTGTCTGAGTTAACCCTCGTACTTTGTCTCAAAATCAAAATCATCACACGTACTTTAAAACTCGTCTAAGTAAGTCCTCACACTATGCCTCAAAATCAAAATTATCTCTCGTACTTTAAAACTCGTCTAAGTGACCCCCCGTACTACGATTTTATATCAAAGTGACCTCCTTTATTAGAAATAAGGTTACGCTATTAGGTAAAATAATTTAGGAGATTATTTTTATTTGAGGATTACAACTAAATAGTCCCAAAGCCCTAATCTATTTTTCCCTCTCTTTCTTTCTTCTCCAACCTCTGTCGGCATTCTTTTCTATAATTCTGATCTGTCTTTCTTCATCAACCTTTATCGACGTTAGTTTGTTCGTCCTTTTGTTATCTTTATGTCTTTCTTATTTTTTTTTCTTTGGCATTTATAGTAATAAGGATCTATGTAGTCTTCTAGGGCTTGCCTCTAAATACCTGTGAGCCCCCATCTATTACAATTGCAGAATCATTCCCTTAGCCTAGCGATGTATCTTTTTCCAGTAAAATGATCCATCTTAAATACATTGTCATCGATACGAACCGTAATCCAATCTTTGCATCACTTCTTATCTGCATCCATCTTCTTCAAGATTCTATGGCATATACCATAGCAATGACCCTTTATTTTGGCTCTTTGGGTCTCAATTCTTTTTATCACCATTCTCCTAATCATCTTGCACATGGTGATAATCAGTTGGTCCCGTACTTTTAATATCCAAGAATTGAATGTCTTCACGATGTGATAATCGGTCTTAATTCTCTATATCACCAACTCTGATCCTTATTACCATAAACATCGAAGAAAAAATAATAAAGGCAGAAAGACAGTGAAAAAGGCAAACAAACTAATGTCGACAGATGTTGATGAAGAAAAACAGAGATTGGAGTTGTAAAAAAGAACGTTAATGGAGTTTAGAAAATAAAGAAAGAGAGAAAAAAATAGATTAGGGCTTTGAGACTATTTAGTTGTACTCCTCAAATAAAAATAATCTCCTAAATTATTTTACATAATAACGTAACCTTATTTCTAATAGAGGGAGTCACTTTGATGTAAAATCGTAGTACGGAAGATCACTTCGACGAGTTTTGAAGTACGATGATAACTTTAATTTTGAGACATAATACGAAGGGTCACTTAGACGAATTTTAAAGTACGGAGGAAGAGTGACTTTGATTTTGAGGTATAATACGAGAAGTTAATTAGATGAGTTTTAAAGTACGAAATGTGACTTTGATTTTGAGGCATAGTATGAGAAGTCACTTAAACGAATTTTAAAGTACGAGAGTTAACTTTGATTTTGAGACATAGTACGAGGGGTTACTTAGACGAGTTTTAAAGTATGAAAGGTGACTTTGATATGAAATTATAATATATGAGATCACTTATACGAGTTTTAAAGTACAATGGATGACTTTGATTTTGAGATGTAGTACGAAGGGTTAATAATAATTTCGACCAATAAACAGCATATAGCTCCAAAAAATCATGTTATCATTTAATTTTAGCTAATAAGGTAGAATAGAGGATAATAACAATTCCAAAGATAACTAATCATGAAGGAAATTTTACATCCTTCTCAACCATTCAAGATTCTGGAAAGAGAGGACATCATCTCTATAACTTGTACACTACAAGTCCAAGGCTCTCTCCCACTCCATGTAGGGGAAAGCACCATCCTGGTTTAGATACAAGAAACGGATGGAACATTTACATCGAACTTTGCACATCTTTCCTCGACTGATCTTTTTTTCCTCACAATAGGTCAATCCACTTGAGCCACGATATCGTTTGTATCAAAATGCCGCTTTAC
The DNA here is from genome assembly GCA_029747655.1 of Ensete ventricosum. Classification (NCBI taxonomy): domain Eukaryota; kingdom Viridiplantae; phylum Streptophyta; class Magnoliopsida; order Zingiberales; family Musaceae; genus Ensete; species Ensete ventricosum. The sequence goes on along the minus strand of JAQQAF010000009.1, from coordinate 9,677,661 downwards.
AAGTTTGATGACTGCTAGTTGTGACCATGAGAGCTATCGCCCGCTTCTCGTCCCTCAGTGTTCTCAGTGGATTTCGACGTGTTGCATCGTTGAAGCTGCGAAGATGGAGCCGCAGCAGCAGATTTCTGAACCTCGGTAGAAGAAACAGGGGTGGAGCTGCGCGTGCACTCTTCTGCAGGCGGAGCAACAGAACCAGAAGAAACAGATGGATTATCCTCTCCTTCAGCATGCTCATGGCCTTCCATCTTTTCTCTACCAGCACTTGAGGCTGACAACCAATATCGTGTTATATATAAAAAGGAAACCAAGACATATCACACAGAAGACGAACAAGTGCGAGAATGATGTAATTAACCTGAATGGGTTACGCTAGCAGCCATATTAACTTGCGACACTGTGGATGTCATGATTCCCTTCTTCATCCTTGACTGCGTAAGATGGCATTTTAGGAGGTCAGGCACAGTCTATTCAATTCCTGATATCAATTATGCAACTTTGAGTATTTACCTTTGCCTCTTCGCAATACTTCACAACAGCTGAGATATTTGAGTAACGGCCATGCACCAAGGTGTACGCCCATAAAAGCAGCTTTCTTGGGATACTCAAGTCAAGGATATCGGTTATCTCCTTTCCTTGCTGTTGTAGCCCTTCTACAGCTGTTTGCGACAAACTTACTGTGTACAGGTTGATGCCCGATGGAAATGTTCCACAAGAACTCTCTCGATAGAAATTGTAGGTACATCTCATCATGGCAACAGCAGCCTCCATGTTTTCTTCTGATGTTTGTCTAATCTGAATATTCTTGATTTTACATAAAGCTTCAAACCAATTCATGTCAAGGCCTTTAGATTGAAAAGGACCTTCCACTGGTGAGACCAAAAGCTCGTCTGGTTGTAGATCCACAAAAAGTAGCAGGCTATTCTCCACACAACTAAGCTGACCACTAGATTCTCCAGAATCAGGTAATGGAGTGATTAATGCCAACTTAATGGCAATAGAACGGCACCAAGCTAAAGACGCATGCTTGCAAATTTTTGCAAAGTTATTATTTGTTAGTTTTGGATTTTTAAATCGCTTTCGGATCTTTTCATTTATCCCTTCAAGTGCATCCAGCCGTATATCACTCTCCAGCAAGTGAATGTACTGATGGATGTAGCTGCCATAAAAAGCCAAGTTTTGTAAAGAAGCAATGTAAGTGATGTTACTATTATACAAACACCAAAATAGCTCGACTTACTTGTAGAGATTGTTTTCGGATAGGTCTGGGCTCTTCAACTCTGGTAGGCTGATGATTTCAATCCACAAATTCACATGGTCCATATATATGTTGAACAACTTCTCCAACATTTGCTCGAGAGAAATAGAGTTATCGGTAGCATTGTGGATCTCAGCATCACGGATTGATGATATCAGAACCTGAATGTATTTTCCCAGAGCAATTGGAACAATGTCTCCCAAGCACAAAGTAAACTGAAGATAAAATGAAAGCCGATGTTAATAAAAAATAATAATGATCCGATGGTGTATGTTAATAAACATAGTGACATGCAGAAAACAGAATCCTGCAAAAGAAATATAAATTATTTCATGTTGCAGGTATTAACAAAAAAATACCCTCTTATCAGTTTTGAGATAAACATAAGCCCTATCAAGAGTCCAAAAATCCCCTGTCTTCTCCAGAAGATTCAAGTAGAACAACATGTATTTCCGGACACAAGTAATAAACTTCCGAGAACTTTCTGATAGGCTGAGCTCCAGACTCCTTTTGTTTCCAGAAAGTCCAAGACTCTTTCTCCTGGAAAGAGAAAAGAGATCATAATCAGCTAAAAAAATTTGCATAAACAAGCATCATCAATAGCGCATATAAAACCAAACACAAAGACCAATAGACAGATTAACAACAAAAACAATTACCTTCCCTTTCTTGCCATACCATCAATCTCCCACATGTTCACAGTAAATGAAGATCGAGATGACTTGAAACAAAAGGAAAGCTCTTCTTTTGCCCTCTCCAGGTCTCCAGCCTCCCCCCTTCTATATAGTCCTTTGGCAAGCATGTATCTTGCTTTATGGAAGTGTTTCAGCTCGCCTTCCACACAGATTCCAAGAGCTATGAGGCAATCATCATAAAGTATATGCCAGGCCTTATCTAATAACTTAGGATCAATGGTCTTTTTCTCCTTTGTATCATCTTGAACAAAGACATTGTTCCCATCCAAATTCAACTGCATAAGGTCTTGGTTTGTCCAATCGAACATCTCTTGGATTTTCTCCCTAGTTGATTGACTAAAGGCATGTGTAGCAACAACCTGAAACCTCACAGCTTCAGTCATGTCAATCATGTTAGGTATCATGCATAAGAACCAATAGGCTGTCTTACAATCTCAATATAGTTATATAACAATAAATGCTAGAACATTCAACTTAATTTACATGGTCAGACAAATGGTACAAGAAGGTGGATTGTGTAAAAAGTTATAAATCATTATATCGTATTTTTTCCACTCAGCTGCACACATTTGAATTTGAGTCTATGAACAATCAAGATTATACAAATAGGCCATTGTTTACCTAAAAGTTTCTGCAAGTATGACATGTAGTATCCAATTAATGTGCTGGCCTATTAGTTATTTATATTGATATTATCCAATTACTTCTAGGAAATGGCTAGTTATTTTCCTCCTGGATGCTATGGACCAAGATGCAAACAACTGGAGCGTATACTATTGAACCTACCAGCTCCCCAGTTCAGGCCATTTTAACCAAAGTTGCCAAGAGCTTCAATTATTTTACAATCACAAGGTTGAAGAGCACTGACCAGCATCTGGCATGGTAAGTCCATCAGCAAATGTTACAAAAACGCATTGACAACAAAGGCATGCTCATGAAATCAAAATGGGGAAAATGAAGAGAAAAGAGAGAAGATGGAGAACAGAATCCCACTCAGGATCCTGGTGTACATCTACAATCAGGTGCTATCTTCAAATGTCCTACAGCAAATCCAAAGCAAGAAAAAGATCAACCATGTCTCTTGATAAATGGTAATGTGGAGCTTCAAGATGTCTCTTGATTGAATCTAAAGACAGCTTAAAAGGTGATACCTAAATGGATAGGTAGCAAGTCACTAAATATTTATTAAACTTGTGAACTGTGAGATGCATCAATAATGGATTACATCCCAATGGATCTGTGACCTTTTTGTCTCTTAGGAGATGAACATTTGCTCCTTGAATCTGAAGACATCATTATCCCTTCCTTGTCAAGAATTTTTACAAGTATAGGTTTATTATAGAAGTTGGAACCCTGATTCCATTAGATTAGGCAAATACTTCCACTACCTGCCAACTAACCATTTGGGTTTCTGACGGGTCCATCTTCTGCCTCAGTTTGCTTTGCCATCAACTTCCAGAGGGTTGACATCATACCACAAAGAGCCAAAAGGTTCAAAAAATCTTTTATTGATCTTCACATAGAATATTGTGATCTTTAGTGACCTCAAATATGAAGCAGAAACTAAGGTGAAATATATGCACATGATTGCAATCTAGAAATGTCTGAATATAAATCTAAAAGACTAAGTTGTGAATGAAATTTGAAAAAAAAAAAGAATTGTAGAATGACAGAGAACTATACAGAAATAGAAGAAGCTTGTGAATTGTATTCTACTGAAATCAGCAATTAGAATATCAAGGTACATACTGGCCAAACAGGGAATCACCATGCTGAAATGTTCTAAAGAGCTGTGACAGCTATCTATGTGGCCACAAGGAGCTTTCCAGTATGTAAACCCAGTATGTTATGATAAAGTAGCACAAGTATTTTTAATATATAACATGAATGCCTTGAAAGCTAGAAAGATCTTCCGTTATATTTGCTAAAGAATAGAGATGCTAAGGACATTAGTATTCTTTGCCGCATGTTTTCCAGAAATATCCTTATTCTAAAAACAAACTATTATCTCTCTATCAAAACTAGAAGTATAGAAATTAGAAAAAAAGATCATCTAGCAATTGACATTATTAAAAAAAGACAACAAACAAGCAATTTATAGAAGCTCTTAGTCAAACCTGAATAATATCTAAACTTTGTTTTCCTCGAGTATAAAGCAACTTCATGCGTGATGCATGCATTCTGTACACAGGATCAACAGCAGAAGGATTTAATGAAGCGGCTTTGCTAAAGTAAGACAAAGCTTTAGCAGGTGATTGTCCCATCTTTTCACACAGTTTTCCAAGGTAAAAAGCGTGGAGCCATTCAGACCTAATTTTGGGACATACAACAATTGTGTCAGTTTACATTCAATATATGGTTGATGTATAACACCTACGCAAATAGTAGTACTTTAATGCAAAAGCCTTCTCGAAGTGTTTCATCGAATTTTGGCAAAATGTCATCCATGTTGAATCCTTTGTTGGTAAAATAGATCGCTGATCATAAAATGGTACAACATTCTGAAGGCTGTCATAGTAGACTAGAGCCAATAATTCATGTATTTGGCTCTGAAAAGAGAATCCAAAAGAAATTGTTGGATCAAGTAAAATGTTAAGATAAGTACATAGATCAACTAGAAAACACCAGCCTTACAAAAAAATACCTGTTGAGATGAAGTATTGGCTAGAGCTAAACTCATTAATAAGCACCGTCTACTCCGTCTTCGACCAGCCTCAACTCTTTGATGCAGATTAGTGTTTTTTTTCCAATCTAATATATTTATATGTTTACTACCATCATTCAGCAACAAGTCCACCTCCTGTAGTGAAGACAAAACAGACGTAGAACATGAAAATCACAATCGATTGACGCAAAAATCACACCAAACAAATTGTATCTCTTTTAGAAAGATTTAAGAGAACTTCATATTATATAATGCAACTACCTCATCATATATATTTGCAAGCTTCTGCCAGCTCTCAAACTGCAAGGGATTGTACAGTAGGTCATATTTAAATAGATTTGCACTTTGTTCCACAAATTCCTCCCCTTCTTTTTTAAGTACAAAGCCAGCATACTTGTCAATAGCACTTATCTCTTCAGCCTGGGCTATTAAATAGTACAAGTTGCCATAAACTTCTAAGTACTGCTCAGAGCTGAAATAATTAGTCAACATATAAAACAGATATTAGTTGTCAATAAAAGTAAGTGCACCAAACTGAGTTAGACAAAAAAAGAAATGTAACAAAGTTGGCAAAACAACGTAAGGTAAGGAAGTTCCACTTATCAAACAAACCTCACAACTGATGATTTTTTGTGTGTTTCAGGGCCTCTTGCATTAGACAGAATAGTTGTTACCAGCTCTTGACCTTCATTAGGTCCAGAAACTTCACGAAGTTTATCTTCCCATAGATCAGGACCATCTAGGAATTTGTCAATTGCATTCTCAGACAACATGTCATCAGGTGGTTGAGGGAAGTGTTTCCGGATAGCCCGAAGCACTCTTCTGAGCTTAACCAATCCAGCTCTCTAAGATAAAAAAAAAAATGATGGTACCAGGTCCAGCAAATTTACAATACTGATAAGCTATATATGAATTGAATATATGAGGAGAAAAGCAAGAAGAAAGAAACTCACTGACAGAGCCTTTGCATAAGGTAAAACATATCGAAATACATCCGCACACTGCTCTTTTGTTTGGTATTCTCCACGACTAGTATTTTTATGAATGGCTAGTTCCTCTTCGCTAGAGGAATCTGGGTTTATCTTAAGCCCATATAAGCAGAAAAAGCTCTGATCCAAGGCATTATCAATACCCAACTCAATCTCCTCTAATTCTTCATCGGTAAGAGAACTAGCAGTCTCACCAACAGTAGCACTTTGCTTCTGTTCTGAAGAAGGATCCAATTTAGAGTTCTTTCCAGTATCCACAGCATCCTCGTGTTTTTCATTTTCTTCATAAGTGACAACACAATCAGAAACCACATTTTCTGCAGTGTGCTTGTGAGAAGATGTAATTTCCTCTTGTCCATTTGTACCTAAAAGTAAACAGAGCTCAAATCTCTCACAACTGAAAATTGTTTGTGGTGTCAGCATAATAAAACAACTCGAACATTTTTCATCTATCATAGCATACCACTCAATTGCTTTAGTTTTACATCTAGTGCTAAGAGATGCTTGATTGCAAATTTGAGAAATGTGCCTTCCTCCCCTTCACTGTCTCTGCCAGCACAACAAAGTCCATACTCAGCAAGCAAATCATGGACTGCCACAATCAGGTCAACCTGTGATGATATATACACGAAAGATAATCAACAGAATGTCAGAATGAGGAAAAAAAATCCACAAACTTGTTTCTGTCAAAGAATGGAAAATTTTACTTGAGTTTTGATAGAAACTGAAGGGTCAAGGTGTTGGAGTTTGCAAAAAGCAATGGCAGCATCTACCAGGCACCAGATCTCCCATTGCTCTGTTTGACCTGAAGTTACTGAACCAGGAGACTTTTGGCTGACGATTGTTCTCATTATACTGCGCATAACCATCATGAGCAAAGATTGAATATCTGCTACAGTTGAAATAAGAAAACCAAAGGTATCCTGCAAGTGCAGACAGCAGCAAATCCCTCATGAAAATAATTTCTGCAATAATCATTTTAAGTTGCATTGGTAAATCAGACATTCAAACAAAAATGGAGAAAGAATAGGTGGCACAAAGACAGACCAGAAGGGTAGCAATCAACAATCATGTCAAGGTAAAAGGAAATAATCTATTATACCCTGCAAAAGGACAGAAGCAACCTGATGGATGAATGCTAACTAGACAAACTAACTTGATGCAATGCAACACACTAGATATAATTTAATAAAATCCGAGAGATAGTAAAAGAAACTAAAACAATTTGGACAATGCATAAACATCCACAACTAAGTTATGGGTGTCAGAGGATTATATACTGATCTGTTAGTAGAAAAACCATATTTGTATCCATCCGCAAATACAAATTCAGATACAAATATCAAATGATACCATAAGTTTTCCATGATGACACCAATAGTTATTTTAAATTGTCCAAACCCAGCTGCCTGACAAAATAAAACTCGTTAGTGTTAAGGTTAGACATAATATCACTCTACAAGGGCTGATCAGAACCTTATAGAAGCATATAAATGTTCTCCCTAATTATTAAAAGAGGAATATAGTACCTAAATTTGTCATTAATAGATCTCAAAAACGTCCATCCTGAGATGAAATAATAATTACTCAATTCTCAGGCATACACTAGACCAGGATGGAATTTGAGCATTACACCTATATATTATAGACACTATCAGGGAATATCTAAAACTGGGATCAACTAGGAAGCTTCAGTCAAAAACTATAAAATTGATTGACTGCATACATTATATTCCTATCCTCTCGTATTGTGAAAAATCTCCTCATTGCACTTACACTTTACCCATCCTAAATATATTTGCCCACATGCATATGGATGCCCATTGAGGCTATACATAGGCTGATGAGAGCGGGTCACGTTTTATGGGCTATGTAAAATTTACAATGAATTAACTGGATCTTGTACCCAAATATGATCTAGGATTACCTTCTAGCCCCAAATCTCAAGCCTTGTGCCTCTAACAGGGAAAAAATTGATCTTCTTACCTGTCAAAGAGCCTTTAAATTCTTACACAAAGTCTTCACTTGGCTTGGAACATACTACTAGCTTAAGAGAGTTAATATCAAGTTGATTGTGAAATCATATCAAGATGGCTCTAGAGAAGGATCGGATGATGATAATATCGATGTCTTGTATACCACTGAGGTTCACAGAGACATGCAGGAAAGATGTAGCATCACATACCTATTGGGACATAAATTCCACACTTCCACTTGATTAGTTAGTTTTGGGTACCTAGAAATTTCTAATACTAGGACTTCGGTCTCATTTTATTCTTTCTAGTTCATGGTTCCTATCCTAAGATATTTTTATCCATCAATGAAAGAAGCAAGCAAACAAATCATGAACAGGTCATAAGGCATTGACCATGCTATTGGTCTTCTAATATACATATTATCAAGGAAAGGAGGCCTAAACCCAAAAGTTGGCGTACTGCACATAGAAACTTTGCATCTCCCAAAAGTGAATATAATTTATTATTCTGCCAAGGATTGACTGAACCAGCAAGGATTGGCATATACCGGTCCGATAGAAGACCAGCACGTGGACCACCCTGTACCAGGCTATATATGTAAAGGGGGGTTGTATCGGGTGATACGGCTTGCATACCAAGCGAAACGGTCGAAATTTGATCACTACTGACCTGTACTGATCAGTAACGATAGAATTTCAACCGATATGGATCAACGGCCCAGATTTATCTTGATCCAACGGTCAATTTGACCATTGGACCCGCCTTTCAAACACCGTTTAAACCCTCTCCCTCCCCCTTTTTCACCCTCTTTGACCGTTGGACCGCCTTTCAAACACCATTTAAACCCGCTCCCTCCCCCTTTTTCACCCTCTCTCACTCTCACATCTTCTAAACTCTCTTTCTCACTCAATCACTCTCTCTTTCTCCCACATTCTCTCTTTTTCTCAATTAAAGCTGATATTTGGTAATTAGAGATTCATTTGGGAGGATTAATGCATTCTAACAAGTTATTTGGAGGAGGATTATTCTAATTAAAAAGTATGTATTCTCTTACTACTTCTTGGTTAAGTTTTCCTGGTTGCATTAAGCCAGTTCCAATGTTTATTATGAAAAAATTCCTAATCAGTATTTCAATCAATCAGGGAAGAATCAAATATCCGCGCATGCAAACTTTTAAAAGATGATCAGATAAGTTGGCTTTAATTCCACGAGAGCTCAGAAGATGTCATGGAACCTCAAATATGCAGAAGTAGTTTAGGACTTCTCAATTAATTAGAACATGCATCACCACAAATAACTAATTAAGATTGTAAACAACATCACAATAAAATACATATCAAACACTACATTACTTTCAATTCTCATCAAAAAACACTACAAACAAGGTCAAAAATTATCTCTTACAAAAGAAAATAATAATACTATAATAATAATAATAATGAACACTTACAGTAGTACCAGCTTGATCAATAAAATTCTTAAGTAAAGTTGTACTTCGGGATATATCTTTAACTTCTTCAGAAACCAGACTTTTCCAATGTTTGCTCATTGGTTCTGCAAAGTCTATTTCAAAAAGACAACTTGCTTTTGATGCTGAACTTTTACCCTTCAACGCCGCAGCAGAACCTTCCATACCAGCTGCAACAGATAACACTTGAAGCTTTCTCCGGTGACAGTTCATATATACCTGAATATCCATTGGTTCTGCCTTTTGACATGCTGAAACAAGAAGATTTAATGCCGATAGCTCCACAGACATGATCTTTTCTTTTTCTCTCACTGGACCGAACACAGAATCAAGATACACATCCTTAGTAGAAAGCAGAAGAGGAGAGAGCATGTTCATGCACTCCAAGTACATTCCTTTCTCCATCATTTCATCTGAAGGTTTCCCAAGTAGCGAGTCAAGCTTCAATAAGTTAATTTCATGAAGAATTCTATCAACAGTTATCAGCCTCACAAGCTTGCAGTGAGGTAGAAAGACAAAGTCAGAAGACTCTTCTAATTTCTTGTTATTTCTCAGAAGTGATAAACAAATGCAGAATTCATCAAAAGCTTTTGCCTTGCAGTCTTGGAAAAGAGACAACCGACCGCTTAACCAGAAGAAGCGCACCCAAAAAGCATTATTATCCGCTAAAGTAGAACTATGCACAAATCTTTCCTGGGAGGCAGAATCACTACTTATTGTTGCTCTTGCATTTTGAAAATTATTCAACAACAGCCCACTTTCTTTCTCAAGTTTGTCATCTAAAAGTAATGATGTTCTTTTAGCATCATTAATCTCCATTGCAGTTTGTGTACTACTGAAATGATTATCTATACCAATTAAGTCATCATGAGAATCGAGAGTTACCAATTCAATGACTTTGCAAAGATGATATGATGCCTCAGAAAGATACTCTAACCGTTTTGATCTGTTAGAAAACCATGATCCCTGGTCATAGTATAATTCGGCAAGAAATAAGCAAGATAACGGGGAGCGATCCTGACCCCAATTTCTGGTCAATTTCTCTAATTCCATGAACTTGACAAAACTGTCCTGAAAGGGAATATACTTGTGGGCCACCTCCTCCAGCAAAAGATGAGCTATATGATGAGCACCAAAATTCTTCGAGGTTTTAGATATAAATTGCAAAGTATCATTGTGCTCAAGGTTTGAATTATAGGTAAGAGAATCAGGGTACATGCTATCAGAAATAAATGGACAATCTTGACCTACAGTTCTTAATCTTCTTAGGATAAAGGGTTCCAGAAATTGACAGACAATGTTTGCCTGATCTTTGGCGCTGGATTCTGATTCTTCTTTACTTAATTTGCGACTTCTAAGCATCTCAAGACGTGTACTTCGCCTTTCCTGGTGATGTTCTCTGTCTGTACTGATATCTCTTTCTTTAATTGTAGTTGACTTCTCCATACCATAAGAACCCAACAATGTGCACCCACCAACAGGATACAAACCATGTTCTTTACTTTTGGCAGGGTTCAAAATAATGTCTGAAAATTCACTTAAGCGTATATCTATCTTTATACAGGTAAACCTATCCATGTTCTCATTCATGCTCTTATCATCAATTGTTGTTGCATCAGCAGATAATTCCTTTCCAAGCCTGTTAAATTGCTTGTCATTTCGTACATCCTCATGATCATGCAGAGTCTCTGGCTCAGAATCCTTAGTGGCTGGCTGAACAAATATGCCCAGAATTGCATCAAGAAGAGCCGACCATGTTGCTCCAGCCAACTGCAGTTCTATGGTCTGCTTACGTCTTTTAGATATGTGATTGTTGCTATTTTCATCGTCTACTGATTTTCTTTTCTCAGAAAATTTAAGTCTAACATGCTTTGGTTCCAGCTTATCAATACCACGAGGTGCAAAAGGTACTGGCTCAGCATCCTCGATAGTCTTCTTAACATGCAAAGCACGAGAATGTGATGGCCAATGCCTAAGAATAAGATTTGCTACAGAAAGGCATGCAACCTCATCACCAATTGCAATTAGTACCTCCAATAATTTCTCCATGCAATTCCCTTCATGCAAGGTAAAAAAAATTAAGAAAAATGATGTTAGTATACATAGTGACATCCTAATTTTAAATAAAAATAGAAAATATGATAAATACCAAAATAAGATGGAACAAGAATAAATTTTGTATCTCTAAGGAGCATCATGTAGCCTTACAATTATTGGGGCTGCACAGAAGTCCTTGCTCAAATGCCCACCTTGAAGTGCTCAATAAACCCATTTTGCATGATAATGTACCCAGGTGATTCCAAACAACTGAGTCATTCTCATCAAGCTCCACGGCTTGGAGATAGCAGTGAAGAGCATTCTCATAATATATGGGACCTTGTTGAAGGAAGACAGATGCAAGATTCTTCAGTGACAAGAACCTGCAGTAAATGAAGTTGTCAACACAAAAAGTGACAGAATGAACAACCATCAAGTTGAAGACTAATAACACTTTAAACATAACAATATTAGGAAATAATACTTGCAGGTGAAGAAAACATTGCCACAAAAGGTACAGTTCCTGAATGAAGTAAAAAAAATTCAAAATCAATATTCTAATTGGGGTCTTAGCCCCCTGTTCCAAATCTCCATAATTGTTCATGCACAAGTTGCCGGTATGAACCTTTTAACATTGAGAACCCAATATGTTACCCATCTGTCAGTCTTCACCACCTAGCCACTACAGGAGTGACTTTCGGGAAACAAAATAAAATGTCCATCCTGAGCTTTTATGATAGGTGGAACCCACCCCTTCCTCTGCATCCATGATTTTCATCTCCCTCCTGCTTGTCCAACCTCTCTTCTTCTAACCCTCTCCCCAGCCTACCCAAGCTCTCTCTCCCCCCTGAGCTATCTATCGTTTGCATAAGGTGTCTCTCCTCCATGCTCTCTCCCTGAGCTTATAAACAGTCAAGAAAGCTTTTAAGTTTTAAGACCATTATTAGTACTTCCAAGAAGTGAAATATAAATAATAGTCAAGAATTGAATGTTTAAATACAAAGAGAGATTAAAGAGTTTCAGAAATGCATTTATTTCCAACTTTCCTACATTAGAGAACAATCAATATTCAATTTCTAAGTACCAAAGATTACAAAAGCAAGAGATTTGCAAACATTGTAAAGGGAAATGAGAATTTTGACTTGGACATCATATATGTCACAATCCGACCTGATGGAATAATTAACTCGTTAACTTGATAGGCATGAACCATTGATCGAAAATGCTTAAACTTAGGCTAATATAGGAGACCCATTCTAATCATATAAACAAGATCAATTGGCCTCCCGTATCAGATGTGGGATTAAATATGAGGTGTTGCAATCTCCTCCACTTAGGTTCCACATCTTTGTCAATGTTCAAACATAACCCATGATCAAGGTTTGGTATGGTGCATGTTTGGCCCAACCCAATAATGGCTCCATGTCTTGATGTATCTATTACATGGGATCAACCCAGTCTGCACACAACAGTTGTTCACTTGGGCCCTCACCATACTCCACCCTGATAACATTTATCATAACCTGGCTGAATGGGATATCTCACCCCTTGTAGGCTTGAATCACTAACCCGACTTAAGGAAAATAAACCACACTCTAGCCCTATAAACCAACTCTATGACCTCCCACCCTCGACATAGGACTAAACCTAGGATGTCAGGATACATGTCTTGAATACAGAAAGTTCTGCTCAACTTTATATAACAAACACTTGGTCCAACATGAATGGACAATGTCAGGAACAACTAGCACAAAGAATGATAGTAGCAAAAGTCATGTACCAAGTTGAACAGAATATGTATAAGTATTGCAGCTACAAACCTTAGCTGTAACATATGACGGTCACCAGGAACATTACCAATCTAACAAGAACAGATAAAACTTTTAATTAGTTGAAGTATCAACAAAATTGCTAAACATATCATTTCTAGCTGAAATTACCTGAGCACTCGATATGAGAGGATCCTTCAAAACAGATTCTAATAGCTCACGAGCTTTTCCATAATCTTTAGCTTGCAATTTCAAGAGTCCTTCATGATATGTTTGGGAAAGATGGAACTCCTGAAAATGATAGCAAAAGGGTTCTTAGGAAATAAATTTTCATATTAGATGGTGCAATCAATTAATTGAAGTGTGTTGCTAGAGATCAGCAGTCCCACCGTACAAAAAAAAAAAAAAGGACAAGCATTACACAAACACAAAGTGCATATGTAGGAACTATATGGAAAGTTCATGCGACATTGTTGGGAGTTGGAACTTCTGACCTTCAGTTGCATGGACAGGGACATGAGTCATGTTCCAATGCATATCCAAGTCAAATTTTACATGTGAGAAATAACAAACAACAAGAACACCTAAAGCGAGTTAAATTAAATCTATGAACAACATGCAAATAAAGGTTGGAGATTATTGAAGGAGAAATGAACTGTTGCTTCTCCATAGGAATGGGTAATTACCTCCATTATTTTGTGCATTCATAATATTTTTGTGTGTGTCACTTTCCTCAACTTCAGTGCTTCAATAAATTGTTGATTTATGAGCATGTCAAATATAGATTTATCACATTTAGTCAATAATGGTTCTCCATTTTAAAATGTGCATGTCAAATATATATTAATCACATTTAGTCAATAATGGTTCTCCATTTAAAAAATGATATCAAGTATGTACATGAACAATAACAACAAAGTCATAAGTTACAACTATTCATAGTCCACTACACTGATTTTTTGTCGTCATTCGGATCTGTAAAAAATCATATGTTTAGTTAAGTTAACAGTATTTAAATCCTTATTTATAGTTTCAACTAAAATCTTTTTAGGTATTCTTCTATCTTTCCTTGTTTTAGTTAAGCATGTTCATGAATCTTAAAAATGATTTAATGAATGGTTCTCCTGTACATGCATAAAAGCAAAATTATAAGAAAATCAGGATTGATATTGGGGCCAATCATTCTGAAAAAAAAAAGGGATCAGATTACATCGATCAGCCATGCTGGACAAAAAGGATGGGGGTGTTGGTTTTTGAAAAAAATAAATTAAAATTAGTAAAAATCTAAAGATCTGCTGATAAATTCAAATACAAAACCTTCTCAATCATAATGATCGAATTCACCCTAAGGAAGAGAACAAATTATTATTGGAGGAGTCTGAATCATAATAAATATTTACAATACAAATTCAAGAACCAGAGTACCAAAGTTATCTGACACTTGCATGAAGGCATAAATATTTCGAGTTGGCATGCAAGCCCTGCTACCAGATGACTAGGTTAAGATGAAATATGTAAAACAGGCTAACAAATGATCAATCCAAACTTCCAAATGCACAAAACCAACTATTTCATATACCGGTGAGCTGACCAGTAAGTCAAGAGAACTAGGAATATGGAGATACACTAAGAGTTAAAACTCCATGCCACTAAGCCGTTATAAGTTGTACATGAGGCTGTTTTGCCAGAACAAGCTCTTGATGTAACACCAAGGTGTGATCAATCATCAACAAAGTACTGCAGAGTGCAGACTAAATGGAACAACAACTAATGAGCAAAAGCATCAAATTATGGACCTCGGTGAACTTACAAGGCAATTGGCTCTAGTCCCAATTTGAACGAGCAAACCTTATAAAGCCAGAGAAGGTTTTAATAGACCATAAAGAAGCATTAAAGCTGACTACAAAACTTCTAAATACTTGAACCACTTGTGGAATTTGACCATGTTCTGAGCTCTAGTAATTATTATGCATTAGTGACTAGACAAAGTTAAAGTACAGCTTCAGAGATGAGGCGTCTATCTACTCCAATTTAGACCTAAAAAATTCTAGCAATTTTTATCTGAATGGCAGCTCCTTATACCACTATATTACCTTAAAAAACTAAATTCGCATGTTTTGTGACCTCAAAACTTCAAAAGTAAATAAACCCTGCAAGGGCATTGCAAAGCTTGCAAAAAAAAAAAGAACACTAGCATCAACAAGGGTTCTGTCTTAATTTTAGCGCATCAAACCAGATAAAGGGACCAAAGAAGATCATAGAAATCAACAATTGATCAATCCATGTTTCGAAAAGAAACTAAAAAAGGAAAACCCAATTAAGTTAACCATATCCTTAGCTATGCCAATTCATATGAGGTCATACATCTATTGCCTCCAATTTACTCCAACAACATTCACGCAAATTCCTTCTGAAAGACAGCTCTGAATGCCACTAAATTACAATGAAAGAAAAAAAAAAAAGAGGACATGTTTCGCAACCGTAAAGACAAGATAGTACCAATTAAAACTACAATTTTAATACAAGAAGAAGCAGAAGTGAAAGTACCAAAATGCCTAAACCATCTCAAATCCCTAATCCCAGAGAAACCCTGCCAGGGCAATGCAAAGTGTGCAGAAAAACAATACTAGCAAAAACTAGGGTTATCATTTTGCTATATTTACATGTCAAAACACCAAACAAAGACGCGAAAGAAGGTCCCTCACGATCAGACATCAGTTTATCTTAACAAAAGAAAAAACAACAGGAACTAGAGAGAGCGGGACGGAGGCGGTGCCTGGGCTTCTTTGGTTGGGGCGAGGGGCTCCCACTTGCCTCCGGATTCCGTGTCGTTGATGGCCGCGATGGAGAACTTTGAGATACCAAAAGAGAAACATCCAAGAATTAGAATTGGGAACCGATGGAAGGGGGCATCCGGATCGATCGAGTGTTAGGAGGCTCACCATGGCTGCGACGGCGGTCGCGTCGTGCTCCGCTCCCTCTGCCGCAGGCGATAAAGGCTTGTGAGCGCACAAGCGCCGGTGGAGGATTCGGAGAAAGAAGACGAAGAAAGAAGCGGGTTTTTTCTGTTGAATTATTACCTAGCGAGACCGAAGCGGCTTTAGAATACGGATTTCAATGAATATATATATATATATATATATATATATATATATATATATATATATATATATATATATATATATATATAGTTTTTGTTTTTTTCCCTTCGTAAAAGCGCCATATTTTATCCCTTCTTTTCAGTAGAGAGACCCTTTTCTTTAACTTTCCAATTTTACTCCAAAAACGATGAGGAAGCTTTTTTTCTAGCGTTTTTAATTTGTTAAATCTTTTTCTTGACAGTTCTGTTGGGTTCAGGTTTTGTTTGATAAAATTCTAAAGGATGATTTATTCTGAAGAAGTTTCTTTTCTTTTTTACTTTTCTTGGAAAGTCCCTAGTTCTAATTTTTTTTTGTATTTGATATTTTTCCTTTAATATTCTAAATATATGTTGTTCGCATCACCTTCTCCTTCACGCGGGCGTTATCGATGATTGTATCCATCACATTGGTTATCTCGATTGTCCTTTTTCCTTAATTTCATGTCATGTTACCTCTATATTTATGAGAAAAGAAAAAATATCAATAGAGGAAAGAAGAGGATCAAATCGATTGGTTAAGGCAAATATGAGTATGAGATGGGGGCATATAATTATTTTGATGAGTATCATACTAATTTATCGATGAAGAATTATATTCGATAACTTTGATAATAAATTCCTTTGCGTTTGATAGAAGTAACCTTATGACCATATTTGCAATCACAATAGCATAGTGGGGCGAAGGTGTAGTTAACAATGCCCACTTGAAGAGGAGATAATATCAAGAGGTATTTTAGATATTAAAAAAATAAATAAAAAATTAAACCTAAGGGCACCCTTCCTAAAAAAATCCTGAATAGAGAAGAATTATTAGGAAATCGTTAAATTTTAAATTGGTTCATATAAGTTCGAACCCACTTTGAAATGTTTAATCTGATAAAGTTCAAATTTTATTAAATAAGTAAACTTGGGAAAATAAAGTTTAATTCTAACACAAAAATACTAAATTATACAATAATTTAAAATACATATCAACATAAAATTTAGATATTTATACTTTAAATAATATTTTAGTATAAATTAAGGTTTAACTTACCGATCTGTATCAATGTACCAACATATTGTTGGTACCGATACGGGACCCATATTGGGTGACATATACAGTGCATACTGTCCGGTATTAAAATATAATATAATATTTTTATAATATAATATTAAAAATATTAAAATATTAAGAAAAAAGAAAAGGGGGCGATGTCACCTCGATCTGTCTCCCCGCGCGAGAAGACGCTCTGTCTCCTCGCGCAGGAGAAAAAGCGACCGCGGTCGCGAGCGACCCGCGAGCGACGACGACGCATAGGCGACCCGCGGGCGACGACGGCATGCGGGCCAAGTATTCTTTCTTCTCCCTTTTTTTTTTTTCTTATTCTTCTTCTATTTTTCTTCCTCAATCGACAGTCGTTTCTCTCTCAATCGACCGTCGACGGTCGATTTCTTCTTCAATCGATCGTCGATGATCGATTTTTGATGGAACCGTCCGGTAGCGGACGGTCCTCGTACCGATAACCTGGCGGATCGATACTATACCGCTCGTACTAGGTAGTATAGGTCGAAATTATAAACTTTGGCACAAATAAATAAATACATATATACTTAAATATTAATTTTTAGAAATAAATTCTTTCATTATAATTTTTCTTTTCAATATTTTTATAATTTTTAACATAATTTACTTTCTTTTTTGTGTTATTAATTTGGTTTTAAACTCATTGGACCGGTTCCTAGTACTATGAACCGGACCAAGAAACAACCGGTTGTAAAAAGATGGGCAAGAAAATAAAATTGATGTATTTTTGGGTTTTAAAAAGTAAAGAATATCTGGAGTAACAAAAGTCATATTTTATTCATTGAGTAAATAATTATTTATATAAGACTCAGTTAAAGATTTATCTCAACTGATGAATTTTGTTCTCCTTCATTTTATATAAGATTCATTGAGTAACGAATGAGATATTCTCGTTCAGTTTCAATTTTGTTCAGCTAACATACCCCATAAGATCAAGCTCCTATCAAGGATGTTATTTTGGACCTATGTAAGAAAAAAAGTTTACGAGCTAGAGACTTCGTGAGTGAGTTAATAAGTTGATCGGCCATATGAACATGAGAAACATGGAGCTGCTGGCGGACAACTTGATCTCGTACAAAATGAAAGTCAATGGCAATATGCTTTATGCGGGAGTGAAAAACTGAATTTGCATAAAGGTAAGTCGCACCGATGTTGTCACAGTAAATAACAGGTGTAAAAATAGAGTGAATGTGAAGCTCCTTAAGGAAGTTGGTGATCCAATTAAGTTAAGTAACAATAGTGGCAATAACACGATATTCAATTTCAGTAGTCGACTTGGCAACTGTCTTTTGTCTCTTAAACTCCAACTAATCGAATTAGCACCAAGAAAAATAATATAATCTGATGTGGAGGTTCTATAATCAACATTTTCTACCCAATCAGCGTCGACAAAGGCATGAATCTGAGGGGGAGAGTATTTTACAAAGAAAAATGTCATAATCAATGGTATCCTTAAGATAACGCAAAATGTGTTTCACAGTAGTCCAGTGTAAAGTAGACGGCCGATGCATAAATTGAGATAATTTATTCACTGCAAAAGAGACATTTGGACAAGTAAGAGCGAGATATTATAAGGAGTCAACTACCTGCCAATACTAAGTAGAGTCTGTCGCAGGACTATCATCACATAACTTCAATGATTCACTAGAGGACAAAGGAGTGGTAATCTCTTTTGCATCTTGCATATTCGTCTTCAACATCAAGTTATGAATATACTTTCTTTGTGAAAGGAAGAGACCGGAAGACGTAAACGTAGCCTCGACACCGAGAAAATAATTCAGGCGGCCAAGATCTTTAAGAGAAAATCTGTCGGCCAATTGCTTGATAAATACTTGAACCTCCATAAAGTTATCACCAGCGACAATAATATCGTCAACATAGACCAGAAGATAGATAGTGCATCCATGTTGTTGGCGTAGAAATAGAGAGACATCAGACTTAGAGTTAATGAAGCCAACTGAAAATAAGTATATACCAAGTTCAGTATACCAGGCTCGTGGAGCCTGACGAAGTCCATAAATGGCCTTTTGGAGTTTACAAATATGTCGTGGATATTGAGGATGTATAAAGCTTAGAAGATGTTCCATGAAGACATCTTCAATAAGAGTCCCTTGTAAAAAGGCATTGTTAACATCTAATTGGCGTAAACACCGGTCTTTGGAAATTACCAGACTTAGAATAAGCCAAATTGTAGTAGATTTGACAACAAGACTAAATGTCTCACTGTAGTCAATACCAGGGCATTGATGAAATCCTTTAGCCACGAGTCGTGCTTATAGCGAGCAATCGAACTATCAGGGTTTCGCTTAATTCGATAGACCTACTTGCACCTAATAATGTTATGTGTGGAGTGAGAGTGAATAAAGGTTCATGTATCATTATGAAGAAGAGCATCATACTCTTCACACATGGCTTTACGCCAATGTGGAGATTTTTGGGCTTGAGTAAAAGATGACGGTTCAGCAGAGTCAGGGGAAGGTTTAGTGCTAACATGAAGGTTAAGAATTTGACGGGGTTTAAAGACACCACTCCTAGAACGAGTTTGCATTGGATGCTGAGAGGGTATACCAGTATTGGAAGGTAAGAGCTGAGGGTTATCACTAGTGGAGTCAGACGGAAGAACGATAGAATCACCCGAACGATGTAAGGACAAAGACTGGGGTTCTAGAAAAGGAGAAGTTGGAGGAGCCGAAGGAGAGGAAGAAGAAAGGTGTGGAACAGAAGTAATAAAAGAGTGTGGATCTGGCAGAGGCATGTGGGGGGATGAAGATGTGTTAGAGGAACTCAATGTGATGACAGATTGTTCATCATCTCAAAAGGGAAAGACGGACTCCATAAAAATGACATGTCTGGAAACAAAGACTTTAGCAGAGTGAGGATCATAACATCAAAAAGTATTATGTTCAAGAGAATATCCGATGAAAATGCAAGGGCGAGAACGAGGCTGCATTTTATTAAAATTGTAAGGACGTAACTACGGATAACAGAGACAACCAAAGACTTTTAATGTTTGTATGGCATTTTTGAAAGAGCTTTTCAAATGGTGATTGATATTATAGAATAGGAGTGGGCATGCGATTAATGAGGTAGACAACAGTTTGAAAAGCTATGGACCAAAAGGTAGATGACATGGAAGCCTGATGGAGCAGTGTTAGACTAGTTTCAACAATATGACGATGTTTACGTTCGGCAGAACCAACCAGTTGAGGAGTATATGGGGAGGACTTAAGATGTTGAATATCGCAAGTACATAGATGAGGTGCAAAGAGCTTGATATTCACCCCCTCCATCAGAATATAGAGTTTTAATAGTGGTCTGAAAGTAATTTTCAACTAAGTTTTTAAAGTTATAAAAGACAACAGTGACATAAGACTTCTGACGAATAGGATATAACCATGTGTACTTCGTAAAATAGTCTATAAAGACAACATAGTATCTAAACTTATCAAAGAAAACAACTGACACAGGACCCAAAATATCAATATAAACAACATCAAACGGTTTAAAAACAGGAATTGAATAGCGAGAAAATATTTTTTGTTGAAGAGAGGTAGAGGGATGACCAAGCCGACGATGTCATATATCAACTGGAGCAGCAGTGGATGAGTTGGTAGTAGGCTAAGTGAGAAACAGGGCTGATGGTTATTCGTAGATGTTGTCTTTATTCAGACCACAAACTAGGGATGCCCTCATGCTCAAGTCCTTGATAAGAAAATAATCATAAAAGAATTCAATTAAAGTATGATTTTGTTAATAGAATTAAGAAACTGAAATAAGATTTCTTTTGATGTGAGGTGCACACAAAACATTATCGAGTGTGAAAGAAGTGGTATTGGAATTAAACTTTGTAGAACCAATATGAGTAATAAGAATCCTTTTGCCATCAGACGATGATGTCTTCATGTCTGCCATAACCATTATGGAGCGACAAATTCTAGAGATCAGAAGTGATATGGTGGGAAACACCAAAGTTCATAATCCAATTGGACTGATTATTAGAAGGAGTAGTTATAACATTTGCCTAAGGCCAGATTGATGGAGCTGGGAGGCGAGGTCGAGACCGACAAACTTTGGCAGTGTGACCAATTTTGTCACACAACTAGCAGACGACTGGTTGCTAAAACGTATGAGGAGGATGATGTGGCGAAAATGAAGCATTCAGACGATGGTTGAGATACAGAGGATATGGAGGAGGAAGCGATGGATGGTTGCTCATAGAGGTGGTAGAAAAGTTGCCCACACCTTTTGAAGCATTCTTATTATATTTACGGTTGTGCCTTTTGGATGTGTGGTTGAACTGAGCTGTGATAAGAGGTCCTGGCAGCTTGGCGTCACGCTTTAGGTAAGTTTCATAGTTTGTCAGCTTATCGTAAAGTTCTTCAAAGGAAATTAGAGAGTCGCGCACGCGAAGTGCTGCTGCCAGTTCTTTGAACTCTAGACTCAGTCCATTAAGCGTGTGGACGAGTACCTCTTCATCAGAAAGTGAATGACCTATCAAAGTCAGGTCATCGATCATTAGTTTGATATATTATAAGTAGTCGACAACAATACTGCCCTCCTGCTTAAAGGTCATAAGGTTGGAAAGTAGTCCAAGCATACAAGTCCGTGAACGGCTCGCTAAGGTAGTTTGTAACTTGGTCTAAGCCTCCGCAGCAGTGGTACAGGAGGACACACGCGAGGCGATGGATCCAGCAACAAAAGCTTGAATTGCCTGGAGAATAAGCCTATCTTGGCGTAACCATAGCTTGTAGGCTAAATTTGGTACTGGGTTAGGTTCTCCGGGAACCTGAATCACTGCTGGTGGATCGCTGAGAGAGCCGTCAATATAACATAATAAATTATAGCCAAATAAGAGATTAGAGAATTGAGAATGCCAGGACGCGTAGTTGCCACCTTTGGATAACTTAAAGGGAATGAGGGAGGCAACATTAATGGAAATAAGTCATGTATGTAAAGAAGAAGTCCCAGCAGGTAAGAGAGTTGTAGCGTCATAGGTAGATGACGATGAAGACATATGGAACAAGTCAAAAGGAACTCAAGAGAAATGACAGGATAGTGTATAGAAGCATATGGTGTCACAGTGATAAAAAGGTGACAATGATAAAATAGTGAAGAAAGAAGAAAAGAACCTCAAGTCGGAATAGAGAGACCTCAATCAATAGAGGCTGTTGTTTCAGAAGGTTGCAATGGGCTAATACTGTAGCGTCGACCTCTATGAGGTGAGTCTAGATGCCAAAGTCGACAAATGCAATGAAGTGGATGTGTGAGCAATTTTGCTCACTGCAAGTGGCGTAGGATTGATACTGTTGCACACAGATCGTCAATTGAGGGAGGTCTGTTGGAAGCCAAAGGAACAACAAGTGCTGGAGTGAGCTATCGGCACAAATATGTAGACTGGAAGATACAGTGCGACGGGTTGGGAATGTGGCCATGGAAGTGCCACTACTCGTCGAGGCTGATGCGGCAGCGGTGAAGCATGAGGAAGACGACCTCGTGCAAGACTCTTCGCTAATGAGGCGAGGGAGGACCAAGCAGTCGGAGGTGGGGGGAGGGACAAAACTTCACCGTCGCCCATTGCAGCAGGGCAGCAAGCGCCAATTAGTGCCAGTTCAAATCGTCGACGCTCGGACATGCGTCATGCCCTTGAAGAGATAAAGGCCAGGAATGCAGTTCTACGATGCTTTGTTTGATGGCTCTTGAAGAGATGAAGGCCATGAATGTAGTTCTGCAATGCTCGATTTGATGGAGTTGTGGTAGTGGAGTTTGAGGATGCGGTGGCTAGTTCCTGCGTGAAGAAGACCACAGTGAGGTCTGCTGCACAGGCGGTGTTCTGACCGCGAGGTTACTGTAGCGAAAGAGAGAGAGATACCATGGCATCACTGACGATGGTACAATAGCAACAACAACATATGTCCTGTGGCCGACTTCAGAGTTGTAGATGGGGATGAGATCAGCAACCACCGGAATTTGCTGGAAGTGCGGTGTCTGTCTCCGTCAGAGGCTTCTCGGAAGTGTAGATTTTGGTGAAAGGTGCTTATGTTGTCACCGGAAGCATTGTGGGTGCGGGGAGGCAAAGGAGGCAGGAGCTTCACTGGCAAGAGAAGCGACAGTTGTGCCGCAGACTCCGTCTCTCGACGACGAGTGAGAGATGAATACGCCAGTGAGAAGAGATAAGTTGTTGTTTGATAGCGAGGAGGGCGCTGCTGGGAGTGAGGAGCAAATGGCAAGGTAGGACACTACTGGAGCAGGAGGGTGCTGCTTGTGCAGGTGGAGAAGAAGGCAGCAGCGAGTAAGAGAAGCCACTGAAGGAGAAGATGAGGAAGCAGCCAACGATGATGAGTGACGCTGGCTGCAAATAGGGGTGGGACGTCGCAGGAAGCAGGAAGGCTGAAGGAGAGGGTAGCGGTTGCAACGTGAAGCAGAGGAAGGGCAGCAATTGCGTCAACGTTTTAGAGCGACTACTGCGGCAGGGGAGGAAGAAGGGCTGGCCAACAGTTGTAGCAGGTGCAATAGAGATGGTCAACGGAAAGGGGCAATAGTTGCTGTGGCAACGACAAGGGCTGCGACGAGGGCATCGGGTAGAGAAGAGATGGGCTACAAAAGCACGACGCTGGCTGTGCGCTACGGTATTGCTGGGCTGATCTCAGCAAAAAAAATAAGAAAACAGAGTAATGGTTACTCTATTTCGATAGATGCGATCGACAGCGACGATTGTAGGCGCCAGAAGGAAGAAGCGACTTGAAGAAGAGGGTTGTGATCAAAATATGCCGTTTGACAGCGAGAAGCAGCGGATGTGGGTTTCAAGAGATCTGTTCCAACGAGGAAGAGAAGGTAGCAATGCTCGCTGTGAGAAGTTGTTCGACGGTTGCAGCTTCGTAGAAAAGTGACAAATGATGCCGGGAGATCGGTGCTGATCTTGTTGGTTCCATCGGTAGATGAGGCAGATGTGCCGTGACGACAGATGAGCAGGAGTTGACGGCAGAATTTGCACGCGATCGGAAGCGATGGGAACTTGCTGTCATTTGACAGCAAGGAAAGCTTGCTCTAAGCAAGGTGCTCTGATACCATATTTTAATAAAAGTGAGAAAATAAAAGACATGCTTTATTCATTGAGTGAACAATTATTTATTGTATTTATACAATATTCAGTTAAGAATTTCTCTCAACAGTTTCAATTCTATTCAGCTAACAGTTTATATATACATATTTATCCTTTTTTATATACATTAATATGCCACATAAATAAAGATATTAGTTATACCTTAATATTTTTATATACATTAATATACCATTTAATATTTTTACATATATATCCCTCAAATTCAGCTTTTTTTGCATATATCCACCTCAAAATAAGGAATTGGCATATAGTTTATGTTTACATGTATATTCTAAAACCTATTGATGAATTATGAAAGACAAAAATGGATAAATTTCTCTATAAAACTTAAGTTTTTTAGTTTTTGGTTTATTCTCATAAGACATATCTTATTTTTCAGAAGTCAATATAATTCTTATCCTCCCTTCCGTAATAATATAAAATATATCTAGATATTTCAAGAGTTAAATAATATATATACTTATTTACTAAAGATTAATAATTCAAAATTTCATTCATTAAAAAATTAAAATTATCAAAAAATTTAATTAATAAAGATCTTGACGACTCATTGGAAAGTCTTGCTATCAAATATTTTTTAACCACTTATTTTTTTCAAAATAATCATAATAAATAATTCTTATCTCAACATCGAATAGTGAGATTCCAAAAAAGAACATGGATAAGGGGACATTTTTTCTTAAGGCTTTGGATAACACCTTTTTTTGGGTGCAGAGAACACCTTTAATTTTATAAGACAATTGTTGTTTACATAAAAAAAGTGACTTGTTCAAAAATATCAAACGGGCTATAAAAAAAACCCCCCTTTTTTGCTTGCTTTGGGATCTCCTCCTCTACGAAGACAATTTTGTCCTCACCACTGTAATTAATGTGCCAATCACAATCACCCCTTTGCACGGCCAATCCTCCGTGAGAGAACGCAGAGGGGCTATGTAGGAGGAAGCCCCGATTCAACGCCTCCTTCTCTCCTTGCTTCATCTTCACTCCTCTCCGGATGGCCGCTGCTACGGTGGCATTGTCAGCAGCAGCAACCTCCTTTTCTACAAGCAGAGGAAACACTCGTCTCTCTTCGCTCCACCGAAGGAGGCCTTGTCTCTTCTTCCTCTCTGCCCCAGAGCCATCCCGCGCTTCAAAAACCCCACCTTTGGGCTCAAAGGTCGGTTCTTTAGCCTCTTCCAGCCATGTAATCTGCCATTTCTAATGGTTTCTCGTGCTGACAGGGCTTTACGTCCTTACGGTTGTTCGCCAGGGCTGTCTCCCCCGTTAGAAGCCTGTCGTCATGCCCTTCGACGGAATGCGTATGTGAGCCGGAAGCGGAAGAAACCAGGCAGTCTGGCCTTAGTAGGCTCCTCTTGTGCGCCTTGGTCTGGAAAGCTTTCGTCTTTGCCTCCTGTGTTGCTTGTAGTGCTAGCCTCGCTGCCGATGGATCCATACGAGCTTCTAGTTTGGGATTGAAGGTTGCTACAGCGCTGAGAAGAATAGGTTGGCCCGATGAGGTCGTCGTGTTTGCCGTTGCGACCCTTCCTGTGCTGGAGCTCCGTGGCGCTATTCCGGTCGGCTACTGGATGCAGCTTGATCCTCTTAAGCTCACAGTCCTATCCATTCTTGGGTTCGTTGGTTCTCTTTCACCCATTTAATCATTTTGTGTAAATTGATGGAAATGTCGGTCTTGATGCATTTGTTCTTCTTCAGAAACATGGTTCCGGTGCCGTTCATCATCCTCTACCTGAAAAGGTTTGCATCTTTCGTCTCACAGAGGAGTGCGGTGGCAACCCGGTTTGTGAACCTTTTGTTTGAGAGGGCCAGAGAGAAGGCAGGGCCCGTGGAGGAGTTCCAATGGCTGGGTTTGATGCTGTTTGTGGCGGTGCCTTTTCCTGGTACAGGTGCTTGGACTGGAGCCATCATCGCGTCCATCCTTGACATGCCTTTCTGGTCAGCTTTCTCAGCTAATTTCGTCGGTGTTGTTCTTGCTGGGCTGCTGGTTCATTTGCTCGTGAATCTTGGCCTCAAATATGCAGTCTTAACTGGTTTGGTTATGTTCTTTGCATCAACTGTCATATGGAGTGTCCTGCGGTCATTTAAGAGATCAATCAATTCAAACTGATGGTAATATTGTACTTCCTTTCTTGATTTGATGAAGAAACTAATTCAGCTTCATTGGTTTTTACTTCGTGATAGGAAGTGTTTTGACTAATTTAAAGCAATTTATCTTTGTGATGCTATTTTCCAACCGCTGAGAATTTTGGTTGAATTTGGTAGTAGGAAATCCATACTTTGCTATCTCTGTGTACTTATAGAGATTTAAAGCCAGTCCAAACAAGCTTTGTTACTTTGGACAGAGCATTTTTGACCACTTTAAACATCTTATCTTGGAGGTTTTACTAGTTACTAATCAACAATTGAGAATTTAGATCAAATTCGGTGGTAAAGAAAGGCATACTTAATTCTATCCTGTGTGTCGATAAAGATTAAAGCCAGTACAGAAAGAATTACATATGCTAACAAGTAATGTGCTACCATCTACATGGGGTAAATATATTATTCAAGACGAAGAGAGAATGTGTATGATGATTAACAAACCTGAGTAAACCTACAAAAATCATATTGATTATTCCAGATAGGTCTTGGAAAACAATGCCAAGTACATGTATCAAAGATTTTCTTGTTCTGTTTTCTGACAATGCCAAAAATGCATCATCTTGGTTCCTCCATGAGACATCATTGTAGCATAGTCCATGTTGCTTCATGATCAAACCCAGGGTCTAACTCTAGTAAAAATACTTCGATGCCTTCTGCTTTGATATTCATAAAGAAAGGCATTTAAGCTTTTCCTTGATATGACTCATCTTTGCTGTGACATCACTGGAACATTTCATGGGGAAATTGAATTGAAGTTTTTCTTTATCTCCAACTTTGGATACAATGTTGAAGCATTGACATATGATATTTATGAAATTTTGGGCTGGAGCTATTTTTTCTATAATTTGTAAGTTAACAACAAAAGAGGGCAGCCCATTGCTGAGGCTCTCGCTGATGTAGGGCCTAGGGATAGTCAATGTCGGGTAGTATGATATCGTAATTTCTTAACGCCAGGTAGTATGTGCCATATATAGCTCTAAAAGTTCTGTTAATGATCTAAAATAACAAGCGTAGGAAATGATATTTCAACTTATTATTGTTATTGTTGTGAACTTCATAAATGTTATTGTTGTTGTAGGAAATGGTTTTTAACTTAAGGCCATTTGGAGCTAATGCATAAATGGTCTCTAGTTTGAAAATATGTTGATAGGGGTTAAAATGTTGTTATTTGGTATAAAATATAGATACGAAATAAGAGGCAAATTCAAGTATCTTAGTTAATATAGATTTTGATGTTCAAAGGTCATATAATTTGTGTTCTATGCATCAGTTCTGCAATATATGTCTCGCCTAAGTTGCCTTGATATGAGAAACTTTATGAAGTACATCTCATGATAATTCTGTGTAAAGATTGATGATTTGTTCTGCTTATCTTTCACTGAGTACTGTTATGGTACCAATAAGGTCCTATGTGTAGCTTATCAATATAAACCATCTAATGTGTGGCTTACCAATAAAAACCATCTAACCCTACTTTTGTGGTAGCTTCATTTATCCTAATGAATTTGACTTGCATCGGGCCATGTTATCATTAGTTTGTTCTGCTCCCTTTGGACCCCAGTAAACTTGCTTTATGAACAGAGCTTGTTGGAACTCTTGTACATCAGTGAATGACTTTATTGTTATGTTCCTTTTAGTGGTCTCGACACTCTGCTTTCTAATGTTGCCAACATGAGACTTACCAGCATCTTGGCTAATATCCTTGTTTGCTATGGTTTAATGGTATGATTCTGCTTTGAATTCAAAAGGCAGCCTAGAACCTGGGAAGATGTAATTAAATGTAGCAGTACATCTTCATGCTTCCATCTTCTTTTTTCTTTTTGTTTTTATCATATCAGCAACATTTTGACTCTATTTTTGCTACTTTACCATTTTGAATATATTTCTTTGCTTCAAGAAGGTCAAGTCAATTCATGTAATGTTCTACTCCCTGTAGAGGAACTTTGAAGAAAATACAGGATGTCGTTGGTTCAAACATAGAAGAAACTTGATGCATATTGCTTTTTACTTTACAACTCATAAAGAGTCCTAACTTTGGATTAAAAAAATGTCCAAGTTAATGATACATAGGAAAAATCTGCCTGGCATTTTGTCTTGGAGCTGAAAGATTAAATATTGCGAGGTAATGAAGTTAGTTTCTGGCCACAGGCCCTCTTTATTTTGTTTGTTTGTTTCCAAATATTTTTTTTCTTTTCTGTCATTCTTTTTCCTCATATTGCTGCCTCTAATTTTCTCCAGAATTTGCTACCAACTCAATCAAACGTGGTTAATTAACTAACTTTATAAGTATGATTAGTCATCATCCCGAGCTGTTCTAATAGGACTTTAATCATCTTTTGCAGATCATCCATTTTGGTCTTGCATTAAAAGAAAGTGATGCCAATGTGACCTTCCCCAGTAGTAGCTGCACTTTCACACTATTACACTAATAGTTATCAGTTTATCATATGAAAGCTGGCTCTCATCAGCTATGAACTGAAGCTTTGTTGGTGATCAAGTGATGTTCTACTGGCAAACAAGATGGCATTCAGATGAAGCTGCAGGAAATATGGCTCTTGGCTTTTGTTCTTGAAAGCCTGCTAAATTGGCTGCTGATCTTGTGACCATTATTGGAAGAACTCCAATCTATGCCTTTTACGCTTGATTTGAATTTGTCAAACTATGTGCTGGTAGATCTTCTTGAGCTCCCACAATCGTTTCAGTGTCTGGTTTTCAAGAATTATACTTTTGACAAGAATATATTTTGTTTATTTTGAAGATTATCTGGAAGAACTTATACAGAACAAATTACCCCCATTGGGTATTCTGCATGACCAGTGAAATCTGGTGCCAATTATTTTTCTTAAGGGCAATTAAATTAGATAGATAAACCGGTATCTCTTCCATGAACATAATTATATACACCTCCTATGGACCTTTTCTTTAATTCATTATCATATTACCTGATATTTTTTTCTTTAGAGAAAAAAAGGTGCAAACTTAAAATTCAAGAAATAAAATCCTCTACTGAAGCAAGTCAAACCTAAGCCCAAACTCAAATATTCAAAACATTTTTCTCAATTTTTATCAGAGAAAAATACTTTTTTTTTTCCCTACACTTTCTCCTAATCAAAATTTTAAACTAGATATTTGTATAATAATCAAATTCTAAAGTAATTTTTTTTTCCCCTATAGTTGAATTCCTTATCACATCTTAATGTTTGAATGTTCTTTTTATAGTTAATTCCTTAGAATTTAAATAATCTGATTCTTATAAGGAATTCATAATTGTGATCTCCATCAAGCTTGGAGTCCTCGAAACAGAAGATTCCATCACTCACCGTCCGATCACAATCGAACGGACACGTTTCTTTCCCGAGACCTGATGCTACTGGAAATCCGCCGTCCATTCTAGAATATTCGATCCGGCCGCTCTCCCTCTCCCCTATATATATATATATATATATACGTAGATCGCTCGCCTATCGATCCAATGTCGCACGTCGTTCTTCACCGCCGCTGCCTAACACAGGCCAACGACGATGCCTCGCCGAAGCTCCGAAGGTAGTACCCCCTTAATTCTTATCGAGTGTATTTGATCGATCTCGGTACGGGTTGTGATCCAAGAAGGAATTTGAGGTTTCTGATCTCTATGTTCCCTTCTGTTCAAAGTCTGCTCGCTTCGGTTGTACCTCGTCTGATTGTGTTGGTTCTCATGGTGGTGTGATGGTTTCGTTTGGAGTTGGGATTGTCCACGACCATCATCGTTGTTCTTGGAAAAACTAGATCTTGTGTTCTCTAAAGGATATCTTGCAGAGTAGCGTTCTTGCAATGGTGTTGAGTGAATCCTGACCTAACTCACACCATATGGTGTGAAGGATCATGTATAGCTTTCCCCAGATCCTTCCTTTTTATTTGTTCGAGTGTATTTATAAGCGGTTAAACGCTCTTGTTTTTTCTACTCGCTCTGCTTCATACTGCATCCGCATTGGAAATGTTGCTACTGGAAAGGTAAGATTTCGGAGAATCAAGTAGATGATTTGAACCTAAGGCCAAGAGAATTGATTTCATATGTTGAATTTACTGGTAACTAGCCAATGCCATGGAAAGGAATGGAACTTACCACAAATTGTTTTTTGCTGTAACAAAGATGACTCTTTGGCAGAATAAATGTAGTGTTTCCCTGATTTAATCTGTTCGATAGATACATGAATCCGCCTCAACTCTATTTGAAGTTCTTCACTCTTAAAGCAGATTTCTATGTGAATCAGAGCCGTTTTGCCATATTAAAAGGGTTATTCCGTAGTTTATTATCGGTGTGTTGCACTTGACATTTCTTTTATTTATTGTTCAAGATCACGAGGTTAATTTTTTAAGATTTGGTGGATGTTAACAAGAATCTTGTATATGTAAATAGGAAATTGTTGGTCACTTTTGTCTTGAGGAACTTCTCTTATTGGTACCATATTACAATCATGCTTATAGGCTGTTTTATATCTTAGTAATAGCTTTTATTGCTCATGCGCTGAACTATTGGTTTTATTGGCTTCTTAATGTTCTTCTTTAAGGGCTTATTTTAATTTTTATGTGCTATATTTTTGGAATTGCAGCAATAACAACAACAACCAGCTCTGTATAACATTTTCATGCTTATAGGCTGTTTTATATCTTAATAATAGCTTTTATTGCTCATGCGCTGAACTATTGGTTTTATTGGCTTCTTAATGATCTTCTTTAAGGCCTTTTAATTTTTTTGTGCTATATATTTGGAATTGCAGCAATAACAACAACAACCAGCTCCGTATAACATTTTCTTTCAGTTGTTTCGATCATATTGTTTCATGTAAGTTGTGCAGCTGTTTGGGAATTTGAACTGGAATCTTACAATCATCTGTCAGATTTTTATCAATATGAAATCCTTAAACTACTGCTCCATGTCCTCGCAATCTCCAACTTGTGCATAAAGGTAGTATTTATTTACAAAGAAAGCATGCCGATTGCTGAAACTATTGTGTGTTGATGTTCTGTGAGGGATTAGAGTTGGTATTATTAGAGTGAACAAGAAGTCTGATGGATGAATGGCCATCTCCACAAGCCATTTAATTTCAAGCTTATTTGGTTAAAAGTGTTGAATCTACCACTGGTTTCTGTGATGTTCTTATTAAAATGGATCCAGTTGGAGGCCCAAACTCATATCATCAAACAATTATTTCTGCATGTTAAGTTTAGAATCATTGAAGTGGCTTGTCAAATCTTTTAATGTTATAGCTTGTTGTCCAGTTTTTGACTTCTTACTCCTCAATTATAGGACGCTCTGGTTCTCGTGCTGCATGTCGATCGGCTCCACCAAGAAATCCACTTCAGACAGGTACCTTAATTATTTCTTCCCTTTTGGACAATCGCTTAGAATTTTGGATATCGGATGTTATGCTTTCCATTTTTGAGTTTTAGGATGTCGTCTTGATATAGTCTTATCATGTTTCAACTCATCTAGAGCCAGTATATGCTGCCCATGTATGCTGTATGGCTCTTGACCTCTGCATGCGATTGCAATCTACAATGAGAAACCTTGTCTGAACAATGTTGACTTTGAAGCTCTATGGATCATTTTGAGACATATTTAAGCATGTTGGACCATTTGTTGCTTATTGCTAATTGTGCTACAGCTCGCTCTGCACCCCCATCAGCTCTTGCTCAAGGAGGAGGATAGATGCTTGGCGGAATTGGCGCCACAATTGCAGATGGTTAGTATGACTCTTGTGCTGCTTTGTAGACCTATTTAGTGACTGCTTTCTGTGTTTTGTTATCTATATATAGGCATGGCTTTTGATGCTGGAAGTGGTATTGCATGCAGAGCTGTTGATGCTGGTCTCGGCTGTCCTACTGTTGAACATGAGAAGGCGAGCTGCAGCTGATTCAGTGACTGGCCCTGCTTCTAAAGGTTCTGATGCTTGCACTACTCACGTTAATGCCTTCCAGGATGTAAGTGCATATGTTGGAGCAACATTACTGGATCTGCCAATCTGCAATGGCACGACTGAATCCTTTGTTTGAATGTCTTGTGAAACAGTGCATCAACAACTATGAGAGTGATATCAGCAAATGCCAGTTCTACATGGACATGCTGAATGAGTGTCGCTGGGGTTCTGGAGCTGCAAGTAGATGATGGCTGTTCTACTACTATGATCCTATGTCAAGTAAGGTAGTTTTGTGACTTGGTTATACTTGAAGCTTGTGGTTGATGGATGCATATTGTTTTACTTTATTGTACATTAGAACTGCAATTATACTCGGTTTAAGCTTAAATAGAGAGATCTGTGCTGATATTGGCATTATCGGGGCCATGCAAGAAATAACTGATTAGCCCTCCCTTTTTTTTTAAGTTTATAGTTTAGGCGTTATTTTTTTTTTCCTTTTTCATCCCAAAAGGAATTAGAATTAGTCAGACATTACATTAGAGAAGGCAAATCATTGTCAATGTGGCCAGGGGACTTGGTAGTCAGAGACTCAAGACCAAACTTTACTCAAGCAATAATACATTAACTCTGAGACCAACAGACCCAGACATGTACATCTCTCACCACCACAAAGCTAAAATGGTCCAGAAAAAATAAGATACAGATGTAAAGTTCAGTGAAAAAAAAAAAGGGACAAAACCAAAATCACAATGAAAATTTACATCAAGCTTTTGACTGCTATACATCCCAGCCATCTTTTCTGCTACCAAAGCTCAGCTCCTTTTATTGGCAGCCAAATCTCCATACAGCTCTGAGAACCTAGCAAGGCATTCACTCCTTACTTGATAGTGTTCCTGTGTGTTTCGACTAATGGCCACTCCTGAGAACTTGGATGTGTCTAAAGCCCATGAGGGCTTCACGTACTCGATCGTCTGGCTCGATGAACTTGCATTTGCATACAAGAAATTCAAAAGCAAATCCTCGCAGTTGAAGAATTTATCCACAATGTCCCTCCCAATTGTTGCGTCATTGCTCCAATACCTTTCGAATGCTAATTTATGATCCATGAATGCAGCTCCTGTGAGTATCATGTTGTAACCTCCTTGTTCCCGAGCATACTTCTCATCCCTGTACCTTAGCGGTCTTCCTTCTGCAACTCGCGGGTAGAATCCCACAATCCTATCAGGGTGATCCCTCCATATCTTGAATCCACGCTCTATGTTGTCACAGGTCATCATGATATCATCATCGAGTTCCAAAACTGCTCTTGGTTTTTATCAATGGATCTACATTGAACCTGTTGTTTAAGGAGTTCCTTTTCTCCACTCGGATCCGGAGTGGTACTGCTGAGTCGAACCTGGTCACATTTGGTGGCTGGCCTTTGTTCCACACCACCAGGATCTCACGTATTGATGTGCATCTTGAGTAATGTTTCACGTACATCTTCAAATTCCAGAGGCGGGCATCATATGTCATCGTCACAAGCGTGAACTGAGAGTAGTGCCCCTTCAATGAGTAAGCCTCCCCTGCACCATTGCCTCCATATACATAATGGGTCCCGATGCATGTTAATGAAACCACTACCACAAATATAATAGCTAGGATGGACTGGCCTGTACAGGTGTTGGGTCTAATTCTTCCTCCCAATGGAGATGTCATGTTGTTCAAATGGCTGCAGTGCCATCTAAACAAAGAACAATGTTGAAGATGATGTTCTTGTGACTGAAGGACATCGCTTCGCTTCCTCGAAAAATGAAGACAACATTGGCTAAGAGGCAAATTGCACTTAAATGCACTTAGGAACACCCCTGATAATATAACCAGCACAATAGCAGCTCCAAATGCTGAGTAGCCTATCAAAAGCCTGCGACTGACATCACCCGAAGGAACTCGATCACCATCCATTACTGCAACCCATTGATCTGACATGAGCTGCTGCACATCTAGGTGATGGTAACGAGCACCATTCCAAGCATTACTGCCTTTTTGAGGCTCATCCAAACCAAGTGGAACTTAGATTTCCTCGTATTCATCTTTGGCAAGAACCTTGACATTGAAAAGGCGTATACGCTGCCCATATGTACCACCGCAGTCTTGCCCTGGGCGATAGAGCTCATCTTTATAAGTGAATGGCCTTCCTGCATTTCTAGCACCTAAACTTTTACCCATGTTGCGAACTGAATTCTGTTTGTGTGGCTTCCAAGGACCAAGTAGTGAGCTTGCTGTACCAGATTTCAAGCTCTCCATTCTTTTTGGCACCTACAGAACTGAAATCTGACCCAAAAAGCCAAAAATAACCCTGATTATTTATAATGAATGAGTCTATAAGCGGCTTCTTAAGAATGATCTTTTCCAGTGTCCACCTCAAAGGAAAATTCACTGCCCGGTAAAGCCGGAGGTCCTCTTTCTCACTGCCTTGGGGCATCATATAGATCTGTGGAGTCCACATGAAAATGGGAAACTGGGGGAAACTAAAAGGTTAAATTATAAACCGGTTCCTGTCCCTCTTCTATCAAGGCATGGGAGAAGTAATATTTTCACATCTAATAAGAAAGGATGTTCTTACCTGGCCCTGGTAGCTGAAAACATATGGATAATAAAGGTGCCACTCTTTATCCAGCACGATACCCAGGTGGTGCCATGTCGCACCCTTGTCTTTGCTCATAGCAACACCAATGTCCTCCATGCAATGTGACAGAGTTCTTCGTTTCAAAGAACAAATACAAAATATCTTCCTGAAAGACAATTACAAGTTAGAAAGATGCACTTTAATATTGCTGTGAATGGCAGTAGCGAGCTCATTGCCAGATAAAATGTACTGATATTGCAAGCAGAACATGAATAAAAAGACTAAAACCATCCAAATGTTAATGTGGCAGATTTCAAGCAAATAATTACCTTATAAATGATCCATACAGGTTAATCTCCTTCGTTATTTCAGGAAAATGAAGTATAAGCTATTGCGGTACTGTATGTCGTATAATGCAATTTGGATACATAGAAATCCTACAGATGAAAACATTCTCAACTTGAGCTTCATCTATCTTGTGAAATTTAAGAGACAACATTCAAGCAATTGCAATTCTGTTTGCAGCAGTAATTATCTTCCAGAAGAACTTAGTCAACAGCAAGTCCAATGTATTGATCATCACCACTCTGGATTTCATCATTTCCATGGTTTCCTATCACCATCATCATTTTGGCTTTAACATATCCTTCATCAAGCATTCAAAAGGATTGCTCAAGAAATCAAATTAACCAGCACTGTGTTTTCCCATTTCTTGGTGAATCCCCAACTTTATGCTTTTGTGCATCTTTCGGTTTTTTCGACCCAAGGAAAACCAGCATGATGCCAAGATTTAATTGATTCTTCACCTACTATGCTGAGCAACTCAATAGAATGTCAATTCATCTTGCAATGGCACTCGAGTGTCCAGTAATTTGATTGTTTCTGATCCCAACTCCTATACCAATTTAACTATATGCTGGTCAACTAAGAGCATTTAAACTGAAATAGCTTTGCATGTCAGTCCCACCATATTCTGATTTAAGTTTGCTGTATGGTACATATACAGTAGTTCCTAAAAACCATATAAAGAGTTTCTTGGTGCGGCAATTCAAGATAATAGATCTGGATGCACAACCATATTTTTGACACTATTTCTAGGTATCTGATTCCATATAAATCACTCCCAAAGAAACAGTTTTAGTTCTTACAAATGTCTAAATTAGGCTTGTCGTCCTGCCTCACGGTAGGTGCCAATTTTATGCCTCAGTCACCGATAAGAGGGACTGCAACACCTACTGCTTAATTGCCTTATGTTCATAGTGATTCTCCCTTCCATTTAATTTGTCACCAACCAGAACTCTTCATTTATCATTTCAATCTTCTTTGTGGGTCAATAAAATATTAGCTAATGGTTTATTTTCATCAAATGTCAGGCCTTAATAGTAAGGACATCCTCCTGTTCTAAATAGACAAAGTCTAATACTATTGACTTATTTTTCATCAAAAGTCAGACCATGGTTTAGTCCATCATTATTCTTACTCTCTCTTCCTTTTTCTGGGTTCAGAAAAGTAAAATTTTAGCTCAAAAAACTGATCAAATTAAAAAGCTTGATTTCTTTTTTGCTTTTAGAAATACAACATTGTTTCTAAAACACAAATCTCCACGGTTTCATACTCCAAACAGTACTTCTCAATTGGAAAAAAAAAAAAAAAAAAGGAATATGAGAATAGACAAACAAAATCTCATGCAGTTGATCGCATTATTCTACTTTATTCCCTTCTTCTGAAGTGAAACAAAATTGACCTATTTATCAATTGATCACAACTAGAACCTCAAATAGCTAAGCATGAGTTCCGTTAATTGTCGGAGTCTCCGATTCGAAGCTCTAATTCACTGACCTGGGTATAGAGGAAGGGATCGGCCACAAAGTTGCTAGGGAAGCCAGCGTCTGTCGCCGAGGCACAAGTGACCACCGGATTCGCCACCGGCCATGCCGCTGTCTCGTTGTCCCACACATTCCACTGCCCCATTCAACCCCCGAGACATCCCCCGATCAAGAACAACATATCAAACATAACAAAGAAGAAGAAAGAAGAGGAGAAGGGTTTACGAATTCGATGGGCTTGAGGGAGAAGGGGGAATCTCCGTAGAAGAGGCCGATGGACCAGGATCCCTCGCCGTCGGGGCGGCATCCGGAGGCAGAGGAGGGCGAGATAGGCAGGGTTTTGGGGAAGGGGGAGAAGGTAAGCCAAGCGAAAAGGGCGACGGTGGAGCCGAGGAGGAGGGCGGCAGAGGCAGCGAAGAGGAAGCCGGCCGAGCGGACGCACCGCCGCCATCGTCGCCCCGGGCTCATCTCTTCTTCTTCTGCTTTCGCCTTCGTCGCCCCGGACACTAGTCCAGTTGGTTTTAGTTTTATATATATAGTGGCGGTTTATCGTATCTGAAGTCGCGGTCGGCGTTTTGTCATACTCTGCCAATGTCGTGACAATCGCGAGGCCGCCGACATGGAGTTCGGTTACGAGAATGAAAACGACAGAAAGATAAAGACGGGGTAAAAGCACTCCGCGGCGGCAGCGATGGACTTTTTCTTCTTAACCCACTCACCGCTCGTCCATTCTTGCGGGGTCCACTAGAATAGATTCAATCCACAGCCAGGTAGACATCTCGGGAGGTCGCAAAGGATATCACAAAGATTATTGTTCCGATGAGGCCAACAAAGCTTCATTTACTCAAACGCTATATATATATATATAGGAAATCACAAGATAGGCGTCGTCGTCACCGCGTCGAAGAAGAGTGGGCAGAATCATTTTACAATTTCATATTAATATGACGAATTATTGGTGAAACTAAATCCGGAGTTGGGAAAGAATTATGTGTAGCAAAGGTGTTCACTCTTCTTTTTTGATGCTTACTTTTCTTGTGAGGTCAACGTTACATTTGGAATGACCGTAGCGTCGCTTTGGGATACCACTCTGAACCCGACTCCAACGACTTAGGTGACGACTGAAAGAGTACCTGGCGCTTTACGATTCGTACAGCATGATCCGACCCATCATTCATTCATATATATATATATATATATATATATGGGGGTGTGTACCCAAATATTTGCATGCTACAGCAGCAAGTATAAGTGACATAACTAAAAATGTTTGAAAGTGCAAGACACAGAGAGCCCAGAATGTAACTTGATAGGCTTTCATGGAGAAACTGCTCAGCCGATGTAACATTGCTATAGTAAATTTGACTAAAAGAGCACTCAAATTGATCCAATTTAATATTTAGAGAACACTTTGACAAAAAGACCTAATACTAAAATACTTGGTTCTCAGACTTGGATGCATTACACACTTGTTTTTCACAAGCCATAGCTGGAAGAAGATGAAATCCTCTGAGATTCTTGGACATGCAACAAATTGTCGCAGAACGACAGCTTTAAATGATCCGCAAACGATTCGGATGTTCATTGCTGGACCATGATGTGCGTGCGAGGAGGTGTATGTGTTACCGGGGTAATGAGAGGTAGAACAACTTATGAGCTTCCATGACTTCCAAATGCCACATTGCTTCCCGATCAGGATGTTGTGAGAGATCCACAATCTTGTGAACCTGCAATAACAACAGAAGGATGAAATGAACTGTTTGGTAGCAAAAGGGTTTCTTAATCTTTACTTAGCTGACATGGACATATAATGAACTGTATAAAAAATATCACTATCACAAAACAGATATAACCAATACTGAGCTTATTTGCTATCAACTCAACAGTGAATCACGCTGTTAATGCTCCGTATGAGAAACTGACGCTGCAAAATACTTATGAGAAACTGATGTTGAAACTACCTAGATTAAAAGAATAACATATCTCGCATGGTCGAATTTAAATGTGCATATTTTTTTTCCTTTTTCCTTCCATATACAGTGTTACATAACCATGCTCAGCACTTGCAATGAGAACCAGCCTTGAGCCCTTAAACCGCTTGACCACATCTATAATGTGCTAAGTCACCATATCTGCCCCTTTTTTTGGAAGGCTAAAGCTGCAGGTATCCTGGTTTATGAATCTGTTTTGTTTCTTTATCCAGCCTCAAGATCACATACTTTGCCAGAATTATATATCTATAACAGCTATACTTAGAACTACCATGTGAAGAAGTACTCTCTTCTTCGACCATCACCCCCCCAAAAAAAAAAACAATAGAGAAAAGAAATGATGTAGCATAAATTGCTTTTAAACCATTGCTGATTACTGTGAGAATTGATATATCTTACGGTCAAAAGAAGATATACATGTTTTGGCATAAAATTCACAAGTTGACCAATGCATTTAATGTGGCTTATGAAATTTTACCGGAAAGCAACTGGGTCTACAGCTTGTGAGTGCATGATGGCGAATAAAAAATGCAATATTGGTCCCCACTAGCAATTGCTGGTGCATCTCTCAAATTATTATACTATATTTGCTACTGTACTATACCTAAGACAATACGCAATATTGTTAAACCTCGATACTTGAAAACAATTGCTACACGTGATATGATCCTTGATAATAGAAAAGAAAGTTCTACCATGCACTGAGTTTTTTGCTTGCATGGCCTGGATTTCTTTTTACAGCAACAACTGATGGATGGTCAATTACCTCACTTAATCCCAAAAACCTGAATGTTGATCCAACAACAAATTTCAAACCTGAGATACTTCATAATCTTAAAACTTCCTTAATAAATTATCATTTATCAAACATATATTGAAATACATTTACTTTAAACCGTGTTTTTTACTTATTAGTTTGCATTTATAAAAAGTTCATGATATACAGTAGCTTGGCTAAAGGCCCTCATAGTTTGTTTTCCAGAACTTGTTAATTTTATATTGTACATCTTAGAGATTCTCAAAGAACTTTCAGTGATAATGATGTGAAAACTGTAAATTAACAACTAATATTTTATTTTAAAGGCTTCGAAAATTTCAATAAGCAATTCAATGACACTTCAAGATGCATAGACTTCAAAGGGATTGCCTTAGTTAAGGTCCTAAACTGGCTTATACCTTATTGGTCAGTGGGCACATTAGCTGGATGACAGCTTCACTTTTTAAGGAAAAGGTCTACCATTATCAGCGATCAAGATTTCGATAATAGAAAAGGTATCTAAGGACTCTTCAGTCTCAGGCACACCTTTGCTAGCACAGTTTCTTTGGCAAACCCAAATGTTCTAGACATCCAAATTTTTTGAAATTGGAAGGATAGAATGATAGACATCCAACAAAAGCCGTTTGCCACAACATTGACCATTAACAGTCTAGGTAGGATACAAAAGGATCAACATTAGAATCCTACATAAGAAAAATGGAACCTCATCTAAATCGATGCAAACACTAAAAACTTGCACTTCAATGAGCTCTTGCTTACTCTCGTATCATATCAAGTTCAATTTTAGGAATGTTACATTAGCATCAGTCCAAATCTTTGTTGCTTTTGCCAAAAATAAAAAGGTTTATGCAAGGCAAAAACCGAAAGCTCTGGGGCCGAAAGTCTACCACATAGCAATTTGATTGAACATAAGATATGGTGTGGGAAAAGAAAAGAAAAAAAGATCTTGAGGAAGTACAGTAAAGTGAAATGATCTAAATAATAGGTAAATATTCTAATTTATATTGACAATAAATTAAATCAACTACATTATAGGAAAACCTAAAAGATAATGAAAACAAAACCTTTTTTTTCGTCAATCCCCAATATACTTCATAAAATCCTATCCAAGATTCTGTTCCTGGGTAACCTAGTATGGTGTTCGAGCAAGAGAAGGTACCCTGATCGTGGAAAGGCCACCGGATTGAGCGGCGACGTACGGCCCGACGACCATCACGTACATCCCTGAAACGGCAAGAAATAGGGGAAATGACTTAGATTGCAGCAACATTGGCGGAGGATCAAAAGAAGTGAGTTTTGTTGTCTTTGACCGACCAATCTTCCACTGCCGGGGCTGGGATTCGGCGGAGAGGAGGAGCTCGATGACGTCGGAGCCGTCATCGAGGAGGAAGCGCCCCTCATCGGTGCCCGAAACCAAAACACCCTGCCTGCAACCGCCGCGTCACAGAAAGCGAACGAACGGGGAAGAAAAAAGAGGTGAGGCTTTTGTGCGGACCTGCAGCCAGGCGCGCTGGAAGAGGATGCCGAATAGAGTGGCGGCAACGGAAGAGGCGGAGGCGGGGCGAACATCCTTGAGTTCGCCGCAGAAGAGCTTCAACGCCGCCAGGCTGTAGTCCATGGCGAGACGGTGGATCGTCTTTCGCCACAAGCGCCCGCTTCGATCAAAGCAAAAGAAGGTCATTTTTCTATCTCAGCCCCTGTAAGTATATTTTATTTCCATCGATTCCTTATATTCTGTAAAATTCTATCATCATAGTCCCTACTTCTTCGTTAATACCAATAATACCCTTTTTATTTAGCTTAAGTTTTCTAATATGGTCCTCATGGAAACTTAGATTTTGAAAAGTATTCCAGCGAAATGTTACCGGGTCGGATCCGATAGTCTCCATCGAGGATCCAAACATGGACTCTCTCTCTCTCTCTCTCTCTCTCTCTCTCTCTCTCTATATATATATATATAAAGACTTTCTTGGCTCGAACTTTGCAGCACACACTAAGATTTGCACAGATTGCAATTGAAACAAGTCAAACAGTCTCCACAGCCAGAAGGAGGGGGTCAAACAGGCAGGGATTCCGGCATGAATCACTCGTGGCGAAGAAGACGGACGTTAAGCCGCCTCAGCCACACCGAGTGAAGGATCATGTGGAACACATCGAACCTCCTGGGGGGACTGTTCACCTCGAAGTGCCTCCTCACCATCCTCACCCTCCTCTGCATCCTGATGTACTGCCTGGGGGATATCGCCGTCAGAATCCGCTTGAGGTCGGGGATGTCCTCCGGCGACACCTGCACCGAGAAGGCCTTCCAGTTGAGGACGTCGCTGAAGGGCAGCACGTAGCGGTGGCTGATGGTCACCGGGACGCAGCCGAGGTAGATGGCCTCCACCACCCTGGGGCTCGCCACCTCGTACCCGCTGGGGCAGAGACAGAAGCGGCTCCGCCGCATCATGGCGTAGTAGGAGACGCCCCTGGGGAGGTACTCGTGGACTTGCACGTCCGGGTCGCGGCCCTTCCACGCCTGCAGCAGCAGCGGCCTGACGGGGCCATGGTCGCCGCCCGCGAAAAAGGCGAGAACGGGGCGGCGCGAGGCGGACGGTCCACCCATCATGTCGGCCATGACGTCCGTCTTGAGGTTGATCTCCGGGAGTGACACGTCCTTGCGAGGGTTGAAGCCTTCGGATGTGTTGGCGTTGCACAGCACGCGGATGGAGTCGCCGTAGAGATGAGAGAGAGCTTTGGAGGCATGAGGCCCCTGCACAACCAAAGCATACATATAACAAACAGTATCCGAACGATATCTGCAGCAGCACACAGAATTATTCTACTGTTTTACGCCTTCTTTTTGGTTCCATATAAACTGCAGATGATGTTAAGTAAGCATTAGGCAGCAGTAGAAGAACAACTTGGCACAGTAGGTTCTCCTTTTCACGAGCATTGCTGCCATGGATACCACTACAACTCTCTCAACTCCATGCTGCATGCTTAGCTTTGCTAAACAGGTTCAGCAACTTCAAACATGATCCAAAGAACAATAACAAACAGATGAGAGAGGAGTGTTTGTGCTACCCAATCATGGCAGGAGAGCATGAAATGGTCCGCACCAAGGCTCCTGTTCCAGTATGGGTATCTTTCAGCGATGACACTGATGTAGTCAGCGATGGTCCTTGTTATAGGGGATATGTCGAAGGATTTGGGCTTGTAGATCAACTTGACCATCTTCACAACACTGAATGGGAGGAAGAAGACATGAGCCAGATCAGGATCCCTGGTGCGAAACCAGGTGTCCATGTCGATGCCATGGATGAACCTTCCCTCGGAAGAATATATGCTCCTGCAGGGGCCATCGTGGAAGAGCGGTGGTTCACCTTCTTCATACACATAGACCTTGAACAGCTTCTCCATTTCCAAGTAACTCCTGCACTTTGGAATTGTTTCCCCAAAACACTCTAAGCAAAGCAAACCAATGATCGAAGATTTCACGTCGTCGATAATGTACCTATGGAAAGCGTAAGCATTCCGGTATGAGGGGCCTTGCGGAACGTAATCTTTGTCGAACAATGGCGATACGTTACTGTGGTTTTGAAATGCTTCCTTGATAGCAGCTCGAGCTCTCATCAGGCCAAGTTCAAGTCTCTTCAATTTTGTCTCTCTTCTTCTCTCTCTTTGCGGCAGCGGTATCGCCTCGACGGTGCCATTGTTTTCGACGGGCAGCGGTGCCTATCGCACAACAAAATTGGAATTCGATTTGGTCGGTTAGTTCATAGAGAGACAAAGACCAAATGATCGATTGGATAGATCTCCCCCGATTCCTCAACTCTGACATCGGGAGACTCGACTCCGTCTTCGAACTTGCAAAACCTTACAGTAACTTTTGCAAAGATCAAGTTCGAGATTAGTAGAAGAATTCTTGAGGGAAGAAGAAC
Source organism: Ensete ventricosum (assembly GCA_029747655.1). NCBI lineage: Eukaryota > Viridiplantae > Streptophyta > Magnoliopsida > Zingiberales > Musaceae > Ensete > Ensete ventricosum. Next base: position 9,634,320 of record JAQQAF010000009.1, on the reverse strand, counting down.
AAGTCTGTTTGGGATATGAAAGTTGATCTGATCGAGGCAGGACGAACGATTGAGATCAAAAGTTGTGAGATGATGGACGACACTGATGGAACCACCTTCCAAACTACGCCATTGTGCGAATAGTACAGTTTCGATAATAGTATTAGAAGAAAAAAGATACTGATTTCAGCAACATTGTCGTGTTTCTTCGAGACAAGGTGAGGTGGTGCATGCATTGAAGTCCATGCATGTCGAGGTGGCACCCACCTTAGATTGCCACCTTTCTTCTCCGTTCCTATAGTCTTTATCCGCCGGAACCAATTTCTCGAGTCATATCAACATGGAGTTAATTATATTTTGTTAACATCTGGTTTCCAACTATATACATGTCAAGAAGAAGGAAGACAAGGATGATTCACCACTCAGAATCACACCTGGTTTCCAACTATGTGTGTCGACAAGAAGGAAGAAGGAAGGAGGGGGAGAGGAAGGGGACTTACAGGTTGCGGCGCTGGGCTTGGCGCTGCCGCGGGAGGAGGAGACACATGAGAAGCATGACCAGAGTGATTGAAGTGAGACTGTGCTACGACACCACTTTGATGCTCCAAAACCTCTTCTCCACTCGTATCACCACCATGAACAGGTGGAGAGGAAAGGGAATAGGAAGAGAACCAGAGGGCGGAGCTTTTGGAATCAACGGCAAACAGGACCAAGGAAACCAGAACCACCATAGGGACCAGTACGCGCAGCAGCACCAACCACCTTCTCCCATATCCACGGAAGCATGGAGGAGGAGGAGGAGATGAATCCATGGCGATGGTGGTGCATGATCCGCCCTGAGTAGGAAATGGAGCATACAGTGGCGGTCAACTGTGCCATTAAGAGGGAAGCGACAGTGATGGGAAGGGCGTCGTAGAGGGGAACCGAGCCAAGTGGCGTGGGTTGGGTTGGGGTGAGTCGCGGCGAGTCTGACACGAGGCGAGCGAATCCGGGACGAGTTCCGTGACTTTTTTGTCCCACGTATCCACAGCCATGCAGATTGACGACGTCCACGTGATCTCCTCGTGTCCGCAGCCATTGCAAAAGCGAATCAAGCAGCAGTGATGATGCTCGCTTTTATGGTTGCCTCCGATTCTTTTATTCTCGTCTTTTGTGGATACCAGACTTTTCAACACGATTCTTTTTGATGGATGAAACCACAGTTGGATTGGTGGTTGAGATAATAATCATGCTTTTAAAAAATAAAAAATTAAAATCATGAAGTAAGATTACGAAAATTGGCAATTTGTTGGTCCGAAAGGTACCTAAGCATAAAAAAAAAAAAGATGTGATAACAGGATGACAACCTAACAAGAAGCTATAAAACAATTCTAGTAAATGCAACTTAAGAATATTAGCTGCTATTGATTTTATCAGCAACACATGGAAACTAGGGAGTGGCACCTCCACTGCAACATCAAACTAATCAACTGCAACATGTTGCATTCTCAGTAAACACGAAGTGAAACAGGAATTTAGAGAGTAGATTCCAGGTAAACATAGATTTATCACCATCGAAAAGAAAAAAAAGAATCCTAAGAATATTTGATAAAAAAAAAAACTAAGTCTAAGCCTTTATTCAATGACATGGCCACATCTACAGGTTCTATTGCCAGTCATATGGAAGAGCAAAACCGATAAAAAAAGAAAAGAAAAGAAAAGAAAACCTCAATGCTATAGATAAGTTGTGATAGAGAAAACCTAGATAAACTAAACTACATCGGATGTCCTAGGAAACCAATAATGGAGCTAGCAAAATGGAAACTTGCTCTCGCATGCCGAGAATGATGGTCTATGTAAAAGAATAATATGTCAGGAGCCTGCACAGCCCGCCCCCCCCCCCCCCTTTCAACTGACGGTGACATTGCTCGTCAAGTAGTTGGAGTGGACAGTCTCTTGACCACCTACTGTTGCATTGGAGAGTTTAAGGACTTGAACTGCTTCTTCAACTTTGGCGGCCAATGATTCCGGTGATTCCAACAGCAGCAATAGTTCGGAATTGTCCATCTCCAGTAGCATCCCAGTAATTTTAGCAGCAAGATCAAACTACAGAGGACGGATGATGAAATCAATATCATTGCTGAAGATAGATCTATCCATTCAAACGCAGCTGAAGACATATAATTGTACATCAGAAAAAAATGTCACCTTAAGTTTCTCCACCAAGGGGAAGAGACGTTCTCCAAGAATCTGCTTTTGTTGCTGCGGCGTTGCAGCAGCAAGCATGCTGCTGAGCATCTCTGTCCCCTGTGAGTTAGAACCAGATGAAGTTAACGACGCATTATTAATTTCATGCTGGTGCCCATTTGGTACATACTTGGCCTGCCCAGATCGCTGCCATGGCACATACCAGTAAGGGTTAGAAAATGAGGCAAAAAAGATACTTGATCCCTTATTGGATGAAATAAGAAATGCAAAATATACAAGCATAAAGAACGACCAAAAAAAAAATTTTATATGAAGCCATGCCACTTGTTATGCAGTAGTAGAAACAACGAAAAAAAAGGTTAAAAGTAACACAAGGATTCCAGAGACTAGAGTGAAACTCATGGTCTGCACATGTACCAACCATGGTCGGTATCCCATCTAATGATCCCAGCCCATGAATGCTGCCTTAAAACCTCAAGAGGAATGAAAACTATTAAAGTATAAACCATGTCTTCGAAACTTCTCGATGGTAGCATATGAAGTAGTAATAAGGTCAATAATCTCTCATCTGAAATTCTAAAATCTTCATGACAGGGTGCAGTTCTTAGTCACCTTGCCAGCAATAACATTAGCAGGTTAGTGTGTGAATCCTTGGATGATATAAAGTCTTCAACTAAGACTTTACTTGGACCAAAAGCTCCTATGAATTTTCATCCAAGAATGTATCAACTGATGGTTGTAGAGGAAGCAAGACAGTGTTATTCATTCTAAACAATCTTCAACCACTGTCCTTTATCAACTACTATGTCATACAAGCTGCTTACAACAGGAATCCACTTGTCTCTCAATCAAATTTTAACATTTTCGAAGTTGGCACAATGATTGGTCATACCTATACCAAATATCTCCCGCACCTTCAAAACCTCCTCCATCAGCTGTTCTTTTCTGGGCATCCATAAACTCAGTTGATCTCATATCAACTTATGAATACAATTTTCAGATCTAGATGTGGGCATCTACAAACTTTTACTCGCATGATTAGTTGGAATGTTTGTTGTCACTTCTTCTGTTCTTTTCAATTATCTACTCTGGTTTCTTACCCAAAAATAACCTAATATAATGAACAAAATTACAGATTTTAACTAATGGTTATTACTTGACAATCTCAGATAGCAGCACCTTGTTGAAGTTACTAAGATTGCTACAAAACTGTCCTTAAAATTTTTCAATTTCACAAATCATAAAAGAAGATCAATTATCAAAATATGATAGTATCACCTTCTGAAGTGAAAACCAAATATTACAGTACTGCCTAGTACATACGTTGCACCGGGCAATGTTTTTTGTTTCCAGCTTTTTCTCAGGTATTTCCAAGTTTGATATGTTCTAGCATACCAACACACGATATGCTGGTATGGCTCAGACCTATACCAGTCTTGATGTCAACAGTCTGATCTTATCATATAAATTTCCTGTAGCTATAGGTCATTAAAAATGATGAAAAACTAGATTGCGTTGTATGAAGCGTTACAAAGCTTCAATTCGGTTGGAAGGAAAAAACTCATAGTGTTGCATTTAAAAACGTACATCATGCACTGAAAACATATACACAACTTATGAACTGAACCTTACTGCAGATGCCCAAATTAACTATTGGTAAAAATTAAGTAACTGTTTCATTCATTAGATTGATCTCTTCCATAAAAGGTAACAGTGCCAAGATATCTTAAAAACCATAATAGCACTATACAGAATACAATTTTAACAATTAATATGATGCAATGAGGTCTCAGAAAGTCACAAATGACATGTGACAAAATAGTAATCCAAAACCAAAAATGAATCAACAAAAAGAAAAGGCAATAGAAAATTCCAACTACTGAAAAATCAAACACACAGTATGACTAACTCTAATATGAAAGGACATTACCTGCTGACCTATCAAATCTTTTGGGGTGTTCACAGAATGGTTTGCTTGCTGCAGATGAGGCATGTATATATTGGTCTGTCCAGATTGAGGCAGCAGATTTCCATTCATACGACCCCTATTTTGTCTATGTTGCCTTGAAGTATTTGACATCTGAAATTGTACCACAATCAGTAATCATAATTAAAAAGAACCTGACACTGACACAATTCAAGCATCGGATATGAAAAAACTAAAATATTGACTCACTGCAGGAAGTGGCATTGATTGGAAAATTGGTCTTGATGGAGCAACAAATCCATTTGGCCTCCATCCAGGTCTGATCCCAAAGGGTTGATACATAACACCCTGCCTTGGAGGAACTTGTGATACAACACCAGAAGAAGCATAGTAAAGAGGGCCATAACCAGTAGGCAAGACAGCAGCTGGCGATGCTGCCATGCGCTGAGCATACATCATCTGTAATTGAGCTTGTCTTTCCTCCTTCCTTTGAGCAATTGCAACATACAAAGGCTTTCCATAGAACATGCTTCCTGAATGGAACCAAGAAATATTCCATCACTCTAGAAAAACAAAGAGGGTAGAAATAAACCCACAGAAAAATATTGAATTACCACGCAGACTATTAACAGCTTTGGTAGCTTCCTCAGGAGTGCTATAGCATACAAAGCCAAACCCTTTGCTTCTTCCTTTCTCGTCAAGCATAACCTTTGCAGAAGTGATATTACCAAACTCACTAAAATGCTCCCGCAAAGCATTATTGTCAACAGCATCATCAATGTTTTTAACATAGACATTCGAGGCCTGACAATAACATCAATTTCCCTTAGTCTTATGAAAGATTTGGAGAAAGAGAACAAAATAGTGTATAGCAAGCACAACATAAACTACCATGTATTTTCTAATTTGCTCATTCCGCTTTTCCTCGTATAAACGCCGCAAAACTTGCATTCTTTCTGCTTTCTTCTGGGCCCTTGCCACATACAAGGTGTTGGTTCCTACTCAACACGGATAAAAGAAAGAATAGTAAGTCAGTGATCTGATGATATTTATATGTAACAATGGTAAGGCACCATACGCACCAAGTTGAACCCCATTCATTGCTTCCATTGCCCTTTTCGCACAATCAGAGCTTTCAAAGTTTACAAAGCCAAACCCCCTTGAGTTTCCGTTATCATCCATTGCAATGTAAACACTTAATATTTTGCCAAACTCAGAGAACTTCAGCTTTATGAGTTCCTCTGTTATGTCCTGATCCAGGTTCTTCATGTATAAATTAGTAAAGTTAGCTTCAGGGCTGATCGATACACGGTCACTCTTTCTGATGAAATTGGCAACATATCTACAGAGCACGAAGACAATCATAAAGTAAGTGACTAGTAATGTGAACCATGTAAAGAAAATCCAGGCATCGGCTTCTCATATGAAAAGATTCTCTTTAACATTAACCCAACTTCTAAACTTGAAAAAGGAACCAAGTGCATCAATATTTCTCATATAAAACATGTAGAACTTATCATCTCTAAAATTAAAACAACCGATTTCATGACAAAGTATAAAGCATGAGACAAATACAAAGCAAAATATCATCTAATAAACTTATGAAACTAATCCAATCAATGCTTATATCAGATCAAAAAAGGAAAATCGATTGCACTAGATAACCATCAGAATATTTATGTAGCTAACTCCAAATAGTTAAGATTTTATAGCTTTCTGTTTCTATAGTATCTAAATGAAAGTGTGTGACAAATTTTGACAAAATGAAAATATCAAAACATTTCAATGGAGATCCAAACTCCTTAATAAATTGGATCGCCTCATAAAGTCTTATACTCTCATGCTTATTATTTGATCTTTCTTACGAACAACAAAAAAGGAAAAAGGGGTTGTGTTACAAAATTACAAATGTTGCCTACCTCAAAATGCCAAAAATTTACAGCTTGCTGCCATTTCCATGGTATCCAAACAAAGATATTTGCCAAATATTGACCTTATCAAAACATCTCAATGAAGATCCAACTCACTAATAAATTGGATCATTTCATAAAATATATTCTTCAATCTCGTATAAAAGTGAATCACACACAACAAAGACTAGTCCGTGGAGAAACAAACACAAAGAACATCAATTTAAGTGTTACTTAAGTGTAATATAAGATTAATTTGATTTTGCAAACAACAAATTTGTGGAGACTGTGCAGCAAGTAATAATAATGAGAGATAGAAGAACACATGCTTCTTACATTGCTTTTCCATCAAAAAAGGAGTCATGAAGATTTTCAATTGCAGAATTTGCTGATTCTTGGGAATCAAATTGAACGAACCCAAACCCCTTGCTCTTCCCACCCTCATCTGTAGCAACTTTACAAGATAAAATGGTTCCAAATTTTGAAAACATCTCATAGAGCTTCCCATTGTCAACAGAGTTGCTAAGGTTCTGGAAATGATGAGAAAAGCCCAGATCAGACTCCAAAACATTATAAAGGAGACAGGGTAATCATGAAAATATAAAGATTATTGTACAAGTCATAGCAGCTTTCTTTAAGCTCTACCTTCACAAACAGATTGCCAATCACAGTGTTTCTTGCTTCTCGATGTCGAACCGACCACATAACACGGATTGGTTTCCCGTTCAACGGAGTATGGTTCAACTTCTCCAAAGCAACCATTGCTGCCCAACAAAAATCAAATACAGTGAATATAGCAGTACCATCCCATTAGAGATGGATAAATTTGGCACAATCTCTAAACGATGATTGAAAACAAACCCTACCACCGCAGAAAGGTAATGTGATAGGAATAAAATGGGGGGCAATCAATTAATTGAAGAAGAAGGAAACGGACAGGAAACATTGTAGAAGGCTCATATAGCATGTATAACCAATTAATCGAGCTAAAGAAATCAGGTGGTCGAGAAGATTAGGGGCCCTATGAACTGGAATGGATATAAAGAAAGAGGCAGAAGAATAGCAAGAATCACCTGATAAGTACAGTAAGAAATATCATCAAATATACTTAATATCTCGAACATGGAAATTTTTTCTTAATCTGACAAATAAAATAGAAGAAATTCTACAGATGCAAGAGAAAAGTAACCATAGGAAATAACCCATTGTATATATAACATGACAAGAAATAATTGTTCAAACCATTTGAATATTCCTGACTCACCTTGAAAGATGCTACATTACGGAAAGTAACAAGAAACCCAACGAACAAGACAACCCTAAATTATAACACGAATCAAACAACGCAAAACGCATGAAAAAGATTTGCATAGCCATACAACCGACTCTTTCAACATGAACCCTAAACCAAACGAAGCTGCTGGAAATTCGGATGAGAAATCCAAACGAGGAATGAAACAATCGTAAAAAAACTGACATATAAAATCAAACGGCGATCGGGAACAATAACCGAAGCGGAGGGGATGCGATACCATCGTGGGGCGAGATGTAGTTGACGTAGCCGTAGCCGAGGGAGCGGCCGGTGACGGAGTCCTTACAGATCCTGACGGAGGCGAGTTCTCCGACGGCCGAAAATAGTCCGACGAGTTGTCCCTCCGCTACGTCGTCGGCGAGGTCCCCTACGTAGAGCGCCATCGGGCTCGGCTGCGCCGATGCCGATGCCGACGCCACCGTCGCCGTAGCCATAGCCGTCGTCTCAGCGACCGCCATAGAAGAACCCTCACTCTCTCTCGATATATATATATAAATATATGTATATGGGAATCGGATTTGATACGTAGGGTTAGGGATTTAAGAGGAGAGGAAGGCAATGACGGAGGCCGAGGACGAGGAGGAGGAGAAGGAGAAGAGAGTTTGCATGGGGGTGGGAAAGCGGGTTCCCGTGGGTGGGGTGCGGAGGGGGGCCTCTCGCTCTCTCTCCCTCGGAGAGTAGAAAAGATTCGGTGATGTGAGGGAGGGAGAGAGAGAGAGAGATGCGGGACCCACCACGTCACCTTCGCCTGGTCCTCGGTACACTCACCGCCAGATGTTACCCCATAAGCCTCGCCCGCTGCCCCGGAAAGCCCGTTACAAGGCTCAACCGAGCACTCCAACAACATGTGGGGATTAGATCCGTTCACCCTTTTAATTCGGATAAAATTAATTATTATTAACTATTTTTTTCTTATATTAACAATAATACATATCTAAATATATCTTCAAAATTCACATATATATATATATATATATATATATATATTTAATTTGGTACATTGGACCAAGAACTCATCTTCCATCAACCGAGTCCGGTCCAAATTGAGATATTAATGGGCCAGATGTATTGGGAATCTTATACAGGATCTTACAGCACCAAAATTGAATCGAATCTGAGAAAATGTTTTGATTACTTCATAAAAAGCTCTATTTGATGAACTCTTTTACTGATACGTTCAGTAGCTTTCGGGTTTGATTCAAGAACAACCATGGATGAATTCTTTTCTTTCTTTCTTTTCATCATAGAAGTTACCACTTACAGATCTTGAGGTGATTAGAAAAGTCTTCTCAGCAAAAGAGTTCGTCTACGTCAGAGACCTTTCGTCTTCCTGCAGAACTTTCTGCATGCGGACGCATCCAAACTCAATCATCAGAAAGGACAGAGAAGAATGGACATGGAGTAAGCAGAACCTAACACTCAATCCCAAGGTTTAAGAGTGAGCTCTCCTCCATGAGTTTGACCACAAGCACTCGTGGAATCTTCTCCTCCATCAAGTCTCAAACATTAAGATAGCGTCTCTCTCTCTCTCTGTGTAAGTCTTGAGAATAGATGCAAAGGATGAGGACTCCTGAGAACTGTTGGTCTCACTTAGCAAGCGATAAGATCTTATATAAATAAAGACAAACTAATTGTAATTCTAAATAGATTCAGGTCGCCCATTACCTGAACTATTGTGTACATATATTAAATCAGTAAGCAGTAAGTCCTGCAGAAGATATATGGTTTACGTGAAATCTTTCTCAAGCTTTTGTTTACCATCACCATTAATTACCACGCCCATCTCCTCCTTATCAGTAGTAGTAGTACTAGTCTTCTTCTTCTTCAGATCTTCTTCTGCATCTTTATCCTCTGACACAAAGCTTTCCATGGCCATCTCGTCGTCAGCAGTCGCCATCTGCTCCCTAAACTTGGCATATATGTCCCCCTTGTAGAAGTCCTTGGTCCTATAGACCAGTAGAAGCGATACCAGCGCTCCAAGCACCGTCACCGCCGTGATAATGATGAAGGAAAGCTTGAAGCACTCGACGCCAATGCAAGTCAAGTCGGTGCCGGGTCGTCTCACCCCGTTGACCTGCTTAAGTGCCTCCCTGTCATACAAATGCCCCGCCACCTTCACGTTCAGTATGTAGGACCCGACGGGGCTGGCGGCGCCGCCGAAGTTGTAGAGGGTGGAGTAGTATTTTAGGCCGAAGATCTCTGATATGATCGCGAAGAGCAGCGGCCACTGAGCGCCGAAGCAGAATCCGATGACCACCGAGGCGAAGTACAAGGAGTTCGTTACACCGAAGGCGATGAGGAGGTGGCCGACGCAGGATAAGAGGAGGATCGCGGTGAGCATGAGCGGGCGAGGGAACTTGTACTTGGTCAGGAAGATCTCGGAGGCGAAGCCGGCCGTCACTCTGCCCGCGTAGTTCCAGATGCTGATGAGCGAAACGAATGTGCTGATGCTCCGCTTGGGATAGCCCAGCGACTCGCCGATCTGACCCATGTTGTCGATCGCCGTCAGCGTGCCGCCAACGCCGCAGATGGTTGTGAAGAAGAGGATGATCATATCGATGCTCACCAGCGCTTGGAGGATGGAATAATCCTCGCCCCTGTTGGGCGGCCTGAACATGTCGGCCACGAATGCAACTACCGCGTTGTTACTTTTGGTGGTGGTGGTGGTGATGGTGGCTGTGGTAGGAGAACCATGTTTGGACTCTGTTATCGGCGGCGGAGGGGGTTGCGATGTCTTTTCGACGGCGATGACGAGTGGCTGTGGGTTTTGCAGTTCATGCTTCTTTTGCTTGAAGATTTTTAACTCTTCGTTGATGACAACGGCAAGGGGGAGGAATAGGAGGAGGAGGACTACGGTGAGGCTGATGCTTGACTCAGAGTGAGTTATGGTGGCAGTCTTCTCGACGACGATCATGACCAAGAGGTAGAGCGCGAGAGCGATGGAGATATAGAGGAACCAGTAGAAGGGCTTAGGCGTCTTGCCCTGCGGTACCACCTTCATAATCCGAATGGTGTACACGAACACGATGGAGACGGCGGCCGGCAGCCACGCGATGAGCAGGACGAGGGACTTGGAGTCGTCGCCGTAGATGGCCAAGTAGAGTTGGGTTATGATGGCGCCGCTGAGACCGACGAAGCCCTTGAGGAGGCCAAGCACGATGCCGCGGCTCTCCGGGAAGTTCTTGACGCAGGTGACGAGGGCGCCGGTGTTGGCGAAGGTCTGCGAGTTGGCGCCGATGCAGATATAGACGCACATCAGCCAGACGTGCGGCGGGGCGGTGCGGGCGGTGATGGCGAGGTAGATCATGAGGTAGCCAAAGAGGTTCATGGCGGCGCCCATGGAGAGCACCACCCAGGGCGGGGTCACCTCGTTGATGAGGCCGGACAGGATGCCGACGTTGGAGCCGAGGTCCTTGAAGAAGGAGAGGGTGTTGAGGGTGGACTGGTCGTAGCCCAGCGACGACTTGATGTCCTTGGAGTAGATGCTGAAGATGTAGGTGGCACCGGCGGCGGCCATGATGAGGAAGGAAGAGAAGAACATGAACCACCGGCCGCGCACCACTTGCATGGCAAACCTGCATGGGTCCAGCTTGATGCCATCGGCCGCGGCTGCGCCGCCGCTGCAGCTACCACCGGCAAAAACCATGCTTCACCTTCTGATTTCCCTCGACTTGCGTGTTGTGATGAGAGCTAAGAGAAGCAGTGTGGCTTATATAAAATAGAGGGTGTGAGCAGAAGCTGTTCGAGTCTAAAGGTGTTTCATTGACACAGTAGAGGAAGAAAGAGATTGGTGATGACTTTGGTGACAACAGTATACTGCATGTAAAGGTGGCAAGAAGATAAACTACAGACTCGGTAGTGATGGATAGAGAAACCTGAAGTAGAATGGCTTGTTTGTGGCGCTCACTGCTGCTACTTGTCATCTCAAAATGCATTCTATATATGTGTTGTGGTTCCTTTAAACAATGGAAAAGGAACACCAGATAGAGTTTTCTTGTGTCACCGAACACCTCTAAGAAGCAATGTGGATGTCTCCCTTGAGAGAGAGAAGAGTTGACAGTCCTTACGAAGAAGAATATTGCTTGAAGGATTAGTAATGTGATTAAGGTCATTATTTCTCTGAATTGGATACTTTTACTGGAACTTTTTTTTTTTTTTACTTGAAAAGGAACATTACTTTGACAATAAGAACAAATGCTTTTGGTCTGTTCTTCATCCCAATCTCATGTGCAAGCAACATATTATAATAGTGTTTGGTGAAGTGATCTAAGGATTCTTTTTGGTGTTTTGCTTCCGAAACAAAAAAAAAAGACAGATAGTGGCTTTTAGTGGAATGTGACAAACCCTTAATGATCATAGGGTGTTGAGTACAAGAAGTACCTGAGATGACAATGTGCAACCAAAAAAAAAAAAAAAAAGTGGTGGATGGCTTGTCATTTTGTGTGCCATGGAACACTGTTTCAATCTAATTTCCAATAACATTTCCTTGGAATGGAATGCTGCTGTCAAAAGCTAAAGTTTCAAAATAGCTGGTAGAAAAATCTCAAGTTGGGATTGGGTTCTTTGAAGATATACACAACATGTCATTTTCCTCTAGAAAAACTTTGAACCATTTAACACAATAGGATTCTAAATCTGACCCAAGGAAGTTGAATGAAAGAATCAGTGCCCATCAGTTGACTTCCTGATGGAGTAGGCTGGTCAACCAGCACTGTCATGACAAGAACAGTGTTGAAATGGAGGACCTCTTGTGGGGTTTCAGCATATAATGGAGGTATGAAAGAACCCCACTTTGGATCTTACATCTTAGCTCGAATCTTGGAAGGTAGTGACACAGTGTGATATAATTACTTTGGAATGGTCGACTCTATGCACAGTTATCGAAGTCCAACTCTTGTGGGAATGGGAAGGGAAGGGAAGGGGTAGCAAGTCAACATGATTTCCATCGATGCTACTCGAATCTTGCGAGAAGGAAGACTAATGATGTGTCGTATTCTATGTTTCTAGAGAGCAAAACTATTGGTTGATGTTTTAATACACGTATCTTTCAAATGTCGTGCATGATACGATGTCATAAGATCCATAACTTAATCCTCTTATTATAAAACACTAAGCTCGAGACCAAAATAGTAGCTCACATTTGAATACAAGAATTATTTAATGCTACTAGAAGATGAATGAGCTTAGGTTTACGTTTGTTATGGTCAAAGAGTTAACCATGACACGCAAACTTGGTCACTCCAAATAAGTTACGCATAGTAATTTACATGCGATTTGTCTTCTTCTCTTTTCATATTTTTCACATATGACTGATTCACTTGACTAATTAAAAATGAAAGAAGATGTATAATCTCTCAAAAATAACATATATCTATGTATTCACTTTGAGTCCATATGAGGTGCTATCCTAGTAGAGGGTTTATAAATAAATAATTAACAGAATCTCTCTATTAAGATTTTTCTTAAAAAAATCTTATCATAATCAAAATCTAATCAGATCTATAACATATAATACATTAAATGGGATCATCTAATCTAAGGTAAGGGTATGATTATTCAGTATCATCCTCACCTTTTTTTTATTCTAAACTCTACTAACAAATAATATATGATAAATGATGTTGACATGATATTTCCTTCTTGATATATTAAATTAGACTTTAAATATGATTCAACCATTTAGGATTTTATCAAGCTATAATTATGTTGGTAGGGTTGTCATAGGCTTGGAATCACTAACTATCAACTAATGTAAGATGAGGTTGTGGTGACCAAAGCATAATTAGAAAGATGAGTACGTAGGTGTTGGCAAGATTAATTCTTTTCCTCATGGTTGACCAGTGGTGACATGCACATAATTTTCTATTTGGGGAGGGGGCATCACCACCTCACATTTGCTACAAAGTTGAATGGGACGCGTTCCACCACCTTCCATGGTTGTGATGTGTGCAAAGACTCCTCTCAAAAGTGAATTCATTGATAGCTCACACCCTCTACTTTTCCTCTTCCCTCACCATTAGGGCTTCCCATGAGGAAGACGATCAATGCACACATAAGGTCGTATGTTTGGAATTTTATATTTCGACTTCGATGTTTCTGTTTCATTCAATAAATTTCATGTCACTTTCTCCAAATGATAAATTTTCCTTTTCTTTAATCTATTTAACATCAAATTTAAACAAGGAGGATCAACATAAATTTGATAAACAACTGAGTTCCACACTATTTTCATTCTATAATAGAAATAATCTTCTTTTCGACGAGTGATATTTGGACTCGAAACATATCCATTTGACTCCAAAGAAAATATTTTTATACTATATTTTTTATGGCTTGATATTTCCTATTGTGATTCCTCCTTTCTAGACGAAGGTGAGATCATGTCCATTTCGTCCTTTGATATGAACGTATTATGAAATCGATGAGTTGTTACATGTTGGACCCCAAAACATTTGTTCATATGCTTATACAATTTTTGGATCTTTACCAACAATCTATGCTTTGTGAAAGGATGCTGATTTGCTAATGGGATCCTCATTTTTTTGTCCTTTTGATGTCGATTTATTTATTTTTTTTCTAGGTTGATGATTACGTATGTAATAAGAGACTCAAGGATTTAGTTAGTTTTAACGAAATTATATAATAGGTGTTAAAGGGTTAACCTTCCCGTAATCATATCAGGACCTCTTAGAACCTATAAAATAGAAAATGGATAGGTAAAAAACATTAAACTTAAGATCTCATAAATAAATATTTCGACATGAACGGGTGCTCATATAACACCACCCACTGCGAAGTTAAACGATGAACCAACCAAAAACACTACCTCCAAAAATATTACTCCAATCACCATCTACATCAAATTAATTTATTTTCGTTTATATATTTATGCGATCCTAAAGGCTGAAGTCTCAAACCAATCAGTGACGCAATTGCTCTGATAATAACACACCATATCATTATTATTCCAACAACAGTTGAGGATGACAACACCAATCCATTTATTGCGGACATTGTTAATCTCATCACTCAAAGCAGCACATAGCAACTCTTGTGATCGACTGCAGTGGCCAATTATGGCTCCAAGTAGACACCAATGGCGTCAATAAACTGGCCGCCACGGCCGAAGAAGCCCGAGATCTTGCCTGCTGTTATAGGAAGGGAGAAGGGAGTCCCTCCCGTGTTGCCGAAAGGTCCGTAGGTTTTCTTGTTGGTGGTGAAGCCAAGCTTCCCCACCACCACCAGTCCATGGTAGTTAGCAACTTCTCCGGCCATTCCCACCAGATGCTCGTCCTCCGCGAGAACAATCTGCATCCAAGGAGAAGCCATCATCAATCAATCTGGAGCTAGCGATGAGCTTTGAGATTGGGAGTGATACAAACCTCGTGGGGATTACCACCGCTGCCACCGAAGTGTCGGGTCTCCGTCTTCCCGTTGTAGGAGAAGGTGATGTCCACGGCGTCGACCACGTCTCCGGAAAAAATCTTGACGCTGATGATACGATAAGCAGGTCCCATGTCGAAGGCCGACCCTCCGTTCCCTCCCCATGCTCCCACCTTGATCGCTCCGTTCTGCATCATCATCCACGTCAACACACATCGCACAGAGGTAACCAAACTATTCCACAGAAAGAAAACTATGTGTGTATATAGAGTCTCTCACCATCGTGTTGTGTGTGCACCAAACGCCTCCCTTTCTTCTGCAGAAGATGATGTTGGGGAAGAGGGAGAGATGGAGGAAGGCTCTTTATAGAGGATCGCCATGGCTCTATGGGTCGAGCGGATGTGTACCGCCCGCCCCCCCTCGTCCATGGCTTCCTCGAGGAAAGCGTGTATCACGTGATGAGGGTTGCGACGAGCATCTCGACGGCGAAGTCGTGACGGTCGGCGATCACAGCTGGTGATTTGTCAATAATTAAAGAGGAGCGGATAAGGAGATGGCGTGGCGGTCGACACATGCAAACGTGTTTGGGAGACATGAGAGTTATATTATATTCATATTATATTTTATACACAACCATCTACCCGTTATGGCGGCTAAGTTGGAGAGACATGCCGGGTTTTTTTTTTCTTTTTTTTTTTAAAGGTGTAGGTCTCAGATCTGTAGGATATGATTAAATAATAATTTTTTTTGTTCTTCATAAATATATATATATATATATATATATATATATATTATTTTATTAAATACATAATACATATAATATTTATTGTTCATCATAAATGCATAATATTTATTTTTTTGTTCTTCACTTTTATATATTTATCCATAAAGGACTAATCTCGTTACTATGTCTTAGGATTTCGTAGTCAATGAAAGTGTTAAATTTGAGAGCTCACAATTATACATCTCAATAAATATTTAATGGACAATACAAAATATAAAGATAAATTTTATACACTACGAATGAATGATCAATTGACGGAGTAACACAAGACACTATTATCCAAAGACACATATATAATATTATAATATAATGCTCAAGTTTCACACATACAATCGTAAATAATATGTTAATTAAAAACACAAGCAATATGCATACATAATGATTACACAAAGAGATATTTTATAATATTAATGTTTTATGATATTAGCAAACTCATGACTTTTAAGATTGTAATGGATGATTCTTCGAGATGTTAATTGATATCTATTTCTCAAAGTATTTTTTTATAATAAAGATGCGTAATCTTTTACCGTAATAAACCTAGCATACTAGCCGACTTGAGTATGAAGGTGAGTTAGGATAATAAGTATAGATACAGTGATTAGACTTACACATTATAATATGACTTAAATAATTCTCAAGGCTTGAATAAGTTTAATTATATTTAAAATAAGTGAATTTAAGGTCAAACATCACATCTATGGAGGAAAATAAATAGATTTACTTATGCATAGTTGGGGTAGTACATAATTAAGTAAACATAAAAAAATAAAGAGGAATATTAAACTAAAAATATTAAAATAAATAGGTGAGATAGAAAGATAAAGTTAGACCAAACTTTTTTATTTAAACTTTTGGCAATCCAAATTAAGCTCTTGTTAAATTATATCGATCCTAAAAATTTATTAAAAACACTTAAAATGAGATCTAAGTACAGCTATCAAATATCACGGTACATAACACATTTACAGTTGTCAATTACAATCAATAGATTTTTTTCATATATATATATATATATATATACACACTTCAAGATATTTGTTTTTCAAGAATTAATAGTCAATTTGATTTATAGGTGTATTTTATCTCTTGATACAATGAACTTTTTGATGTTGACAAGTTTAATTTCAATATTATTAGTTTTTAAACTTGTTTCATCTAACACTTAAGTTTTTATCAAAGTTATTGAAATATTTTAAATTTTAAAAATTTTGTGAATATATCAATCAATTTTTCAATTGTCTTGACATGAAGTAACGCTACTTCTTTATTTTAAAAAATTATCACTTACAAAATGACTTCGATCTTTCATGATAGATTGGATTTATAGCTAAGACAATAGCTAACTTGTTATTAACATAAAATTCTTGGAATAGTATTCTTAACCATATTACATGACAAATATAAAAAGATGTTATATATTATACTTCACAACTTGATATGGTAACAATAGGTTTTTTTTTTTTTCTTAAGACCAAGTGAGTAGTTTCACCAAAATAAAATATAAATATTCTGATAATGGTAGTTTTCAACCCAATTACTATTGCTATATCTAATGAGCTCCAACCCTTTAGGCGATGAATAGAATATGCCATAATTAATTGTTCCTTTAATATATTCTAAATTTTTATAGCAATCTTTAAAATGAGATGTCTTGAGAGCTTCTATATATCTACTTATTAAACTAACTCCAAATAATATATCGGGTCAAGTGCATGTCAAATATCTTAAACATCTAACTGGACTTCTATTATTAGTTGGATTAATTGATTTATCTTCATCTTTCTTAGTCAATTTGGTGCTATATTCCATGAGTGTATCAATAGGTTGACAATCATATATCGAAAACTTCTTTGAGATCTCCTTTGCATAATTTTCTTATTATATTCTTTCGTTCCCTTGTATAATTCTAATACCAAGGAAATAAATCATTATGATATTTAATCATGAAGATACTATTTTCTGTAAAAATTAAATCATCTATATCTCGATATATAAATAGGATATCTTCATTAGAGTTAAATTTTATATAGAGAGCATATTCATATAGATATTTAAAAATTATTTAAAAAATAAATATATATTCAAGAATTTCATGCTCATGGGGCTTATTTAAACTCATAAAGAGCCCCTTTTAACTTGTATATCTTATCTTCTTATTCATGAATAATAAAACCAGAAGATTGTTGAACATATATTTTTTCTTTAAGAAATCCATTTAAAAATATTGATTTGACATTCATTTATAATTTTTTAATATTTTATTTGAGTTGCTAGGGAGAAAAGTAATCTTATTATCTCTAGTCGAGCAAATGGTGCATATACTTCATGATAGTCAATTACATATTATTGTTCGTATTCCTTTGCAACGAAACTAGCATTCTCCACCTCTATTTATATATTTCTTTTTGTTTTGAGCATCCATTTAACATCGATTGCTTGCTGGTCTTCTGGAAGAGTAGTAAGTTCTAATGTATCATTTAGCACGAATTGTTGATTTGTAGCTTCTTATTAATTTTATTCTCACAAGCTTCTACGAAGTTTAATAGATCATATCCTATAAAATAAGAAAATAAAAATGCACATTATTATAAGTATCAATCATTCAAATCATAATATAGCTTTTGAATCATATAACCTAACTAATTTAAGTG
The DNA here is from genome assembly GCA_029747655.1 of Ensete ventricosum. Lineage (NCBI taxonomy): Eukaryota > Viridiplantae > Streptophyta > Magnoliopsida > Zingiberales > Musaceae > Ensete > Ensete ventricosum. Next base: position 9,616,184 of record JAQQAF010000009.1, on the reverse strand, counting down.
ATGATTAAAGCTTGTATTATATTATTAACTTCTAAAGCTGTAGCCGTCTTATGGTGCTCATAAATTTTCTAGTTCTAAATATATTATTCATAAACTCAATATCTTTTGACGTCACAATTTTATTTATGATAGGACTATGGAATTAATAATCATTAAAATTCTTAACATAATCTAATAAGATACAATTTTGACTTTTAATAAGATACAATTTTAACTTTTATCTTCTAATATCTTAGCAAATGCAATGCTTCCAAAATTTTTTGAAATAATTGACTCTTGGTTTCTGTAAGCTCTATACTTATTCTAGTGTAACATTACTAATTTATCTTTTCGAAAACTTGTTAAACAAATAAGCTATACAAGCAACAACATCTCTTTAAAATTTTTTAGAAATTATTATTTTCTTTAACATGTATTGGACCATATTAAGTATAGTCTTATTTTTACTTTCTGAGACGTTATTTTGTTGAGATGTGTATCGTATAGTGAATTAATATAAAATTTTATTATTTCTATAAAAAAATTTAAATTCATTTGATATATATTTACCATACATATTTGTTCTTAAATATTTAATCTTACAACCACTTTATCTTTCAACCAAATTCTTAATTTTTTTAAAATTTTTTTAGAACTTCTTTCTTTTCTTTTAATATGTAGACCCAAATTTTGATGTTATGATCATCAATGAAGATAAAAAAATACATGCTTCCTTCAAATGATACCGAAATAATAAGGTCACAAATATCTGAGTGCCTGACCCAATAGATGCCTGATCTTTTTGTTATTCTTAATTTGTTCTCTTGCTTGCTTGCTTATGATCCACACTTCACATCATTTTGATGGGCAATCAGTTTTAACAATCATGTTATCACGTTATAAAGTTTTAAAGTCTTAAAATTTAAGTGAGCATATCTAAGATGTCATGATGTAGAATTATGTTCTTTAAAAATAATATTTTATTCTTATTCAATTTTTTTTAGGAATTGAAAGAGTCATATCTTTCATCTCAATATCAAAATCTTTTTCAATCAATTACCCTTTCATATCAAGAGTATAATAAATATCTAAAATATGTAATTCTTTATCATTATTAATTTTAAGAAAAATATTACCGGTAAGAGTCTTACTGGTCTTTGAGATAGATCACTAAAGGTAATATTATCGAAATAACTTGTACCTAATTTATAAAAAATCTTTAATGGTACACATATGATTTGAAGCTCCTTTATCTATCATGTTATAAACTAATCTTTTTTTCAAATTATCATAAGTCATTAGAAAAATATAATTTTTTTTTATTTTTCTTCTCTTTTTAAATAAAATATGTTTTATCACTTTAATTATTAAAATTATAACAACATTTAAAAGAATAGTGTTCATACCTTTTGCAAACATAATATTATATTTTATACTTTTTACAAAATAAATTAATTGATATCTCACACCCTTTCTTTTTCCTCTTCCCTCACCATTAGAGCATCCTAAAAGGAAGATGATCCATGCACACTAGACTTCAATGTTTCACTTTCTTTCAATAAATTTAATATCACTTCCATTAACTTTATAGATGATTAATTATCTATTTAACATCAAATTTAAACTAGGATGATGAGCACAAATTTATGAGCAACTGAGCTCCACAATATTTTCATTATATAATAGAAATAATCTATTTTGGAAGGGACTCGAAATCTTACATCAATTTTACTAAATCTCCAAATGACTCTAAAGAAAATATTTTCTACTATATTTTTCATCGCTTGACATTTCATATTGATTCTCCATTATCGATGAAATTGATAACATGCTCATTTCCTCCTTTGATGTGAACCATAACTCTGTATTATGAAATCAATGATGAGCTATTGCATGTTGAACCCCAAAACACAAAGTCCCAATGTTATTTTCTTCATTTGCTTATACGACTTTTAGATCTTTGATCACAAAATATACTTTGTCAAAGGAATCAACACGACTCTATCTTATCCCAAAGGTGTTAGCTCATCCAGGAAGGTCCTTACGAGGGAGGGACAAGGGGGCTAGAGTCAAGTTGGAGCTAGCGAGGATAGCCCTAAGGTATTCTCCGAGCTTTCGAGGTAATCGTGGAGTTGGGTTGGGGTGAACTTGATTTGCTCATGGCCCCTTTAGAACAAGTTGGTGTCAGGGGTGGATTTCTAACTCGTCCCCTCCAATGCTCGATTAGTTTTTGAGTGAGGATTGTTTCTCCTTTTAGGATTCAGATTTCAGTCCTAGTTTAAGCATCGAGGATCAATTTTTATAATCGTGAAGCCATGGGAGGAGACATCATCCTTTTGCGACATATTCATATGGACAATTGACCCACACGAATCCTGTGGTGTGAGTTGACTCGCACGATCTCCTATGGCATGACATTGAGCCGTACAACCTCTTCCTATGGTGCAGCACTAGCAGTGGACAACCAAAGCAATGTCGCCCACCAGCCCCTACCATCTTCCATGTCAGTTGGATGCTCTGATGTCTTCCATGTCAACTCCTTGGTGGCTATCAACTGATAAACTATGATTGGTATTGGAATATTTCCTTTCATATATTGATTTGCTAATAAGATCCTAGTATTCTTTTACTTTTTATGTACAAAATAACTTACAATTGGGAGATCAAAATCAGACGTCCTAATATCGTTTTGTTCATCTGTTTGTAGGATTTTTGGATCTTTGCCCACAAATTGTACTATGTGAAAGGATGCTGATTTGCTAATGGAATCCTAATTTTCTTGTACTTTTGATGTAATGAACAACTTGCAATTCTTAGTTTAAAAATCAAAACTATCTTTCACGTAAGGATTAAATAATTGTTTGATTCAATGGGTTCCTTTTTATAGTCAAGGATTCTTGTTTAAACATATTCTTATTTCATTTATGTTGATTTTTTTTCTAGATTGATGGTTACTCATGCAATTAGAGAATATAGATTTAATTAATTTTATCAAGGTTGTGAGATATTCTTGTACATTCGAAAAGAGTCAATCTCATCGTAATCTCATCAGGTCCCTTACGGATTTATAAAATAAAAAATGGATGAATTAGTAGAACATTAAACTCTGAGATATCACAAATAGATATTTGGATAAATACTAGATAGATAATATAAAATTTAATTTTATATGTTCTGAGTGAATAAAGGACTTAAGGCAAGTCAATTGCGTTCAATAAGTCCTCACGCACGGGTGCTCATATAACACCACTGCAAAGTTAAACGATGAATCAACCCAAAACATTACCTCCAAAAATATTACTCCAATCACCATCTATGTCAAATTAATTTATTTTCGTCTATATATTTGATATGACAAATGCTGACCTGGCCGCCAAGTCATCACACCCTCGGACAGCTGGCCCACCGACGTGGTCGACCCGACGCAGGTAACCGGCCGGATATACGGGGGGCGCCAGTGCTCGTACAGCCGACCTGACACAGGTAAGGTCGGCACCCCCCAACTGCAAACGCATGCCTCATTGCAAGGACAGCAAGCATGGTGGGAGGGTACGGCGGTATGGTAAGCCATAAAGGCAGTAAGGTTATCAGGTACGAATGATCTACAACACCCACTATAAAAGCTCCTGCACCTCTACGGGGCAGGGGGATCGCAAAAAAAGGAAAACCCACGAACTAACTTGACCTTCGGAGGGGTCACGTCGGGAACCTACCCGACCCGACCTTCTTGCAGGAGCCTGCGGTCGACCTGAGTTGGACAACTCCCTCCTCACCCGGACTCCACCACTCCAGCAGCCGACCTCCCAAGTCGAGCTCTGAATCACCACTCATCCAGACAAGCTCCCACTCCGTACAGAGAAGACCGCGAGGCAGGCGAGCTAGCGCACACGGGCCTGAACCAGCAAATGCTTGCTCAGCGAACTTGGAGGCGGGACGCATCTACTAGGCAAGCACCAGAAACATCCCTATCATTTTGGCGCTAGAAGGAGGGCCCATGTCGCCAGAACGCCCACTCACGGATTCGGGCACAGAGCGCCAGACGGAACCTGACCACCCTCGACTACCATGCCAACCCCCAACCGCTTTTGGAGGATGATGACCGACCCGGGGTTCCCCTCACCCGCATCAAACCCCGCGTCATTCATGGTCACGACAGAGGCTTTCCTCGGCCTCACCAGCCAGGTCCAAGCACTAGCGGGGATGGTGCAGACCATAATCCCATACCTACCCCAACTGGTGCATTCAGCGGCTCATCAACCAGCACCCCTGCAAACAGAGTCACCGACGGCCCCAAGCCGGGGAATCCCGCCAGTCGCCGAGGCGCCACCACCTCGGGTCGCCGAGGCGCCATCACCTCGGGTCACCGAGGTGCCACCACCTCGGGTCCCAATTTCGCCGACCCCGACGCCAACCCGATCCCAAAGTCGCTCTTATAATCCAGCACCGACTGAACTTGACCTCGACACTTTATCGACCGACTCCACCGACTCCTTGAGGGAGCAAGTCCGCCGAGTCCATCAGCGACTTGACGAGGTCCAGAAGGAAGTCCTCAGATCGAAAAACGAGACTGGGGAAAGCTCTAAAGGAGGCTCCCCGTTCACCCCCGAGATACAGTCCAAGCCCCTACCGGCCACCTTCAGGCTCCCAGCCCTCGAGCCCTATGATGGCAGCGGCGACCCGATGGAACATGTTGCCACATTCCGCTCCCAAATGGCCCTTTACGACACTTCGGAGGCACTGATGTGTCGAGCCTTCCCGACCACCCTTAGGGGATCGGCCAGAACCTGGTATGCTCGTCTCAAACCCGCGTCCATACCATCATTTGACGTGTTAGCAAGAGAGTTCGAGTTGAGCTTTTTGGCAAGTGCACGCCCGAGGCCTACCACAGCCTCACTCCTCGGGATGGCCCAAGGGAGCGACGAGCCCCTCTCCCAGTTCGTAGGAAGATTCACATCACAAGTACAGGGCATTCCCGATCTCCATCCGTCCCTGGCCATCCAAGCATTTCTGACGGGGCTGAAGCTGTCAAGGTTCTTTTGGTCGCTGATCGAGCGACCACCAACAACTCTGCCCGAGATGTTGCAACGGGCGCACCAATATGTGGCGGCCGAGACCCTGATAGCTGGCAAGCGGGACGAGACAAAACGCTCTCGGGGGGAACAGTCTCGTGGGCATCTAGCCCCACCTCCGAAGAAAAGAGAGGACAGGTCGGGCTTGCTGCCAGCCAGACCTCCCCCGATTCCCCTCAACTCGACCCGAACGAAGATCTTTTTCCAAATACGGGAGAAGGGGCTCTTGAAGGCACCAAGCCCGATTAAGTCGCATCCCGAGCGGCGCGACAAGAGGAGGTACTGTCGCTTCCATCGAGAATATGGTCACGACACCGAGGAATGTCGTGACCTTCAGTACCAAATTGAAGACCTTATCCGGCGCGGGCACCTGCGGTGATACGTCCGCGAACAACCCCCTTTCTCGGACGGTCGGCCATCCCGAGATCTGTCTCCCCGACCACAGGGCCCGGTCGAAAAATAGATCGACGTCATCTTCGGCGGTCCAGCATCAGGCGACAACAGCTCATCGGCGCGAAAAGCATACGCGCGATCCAAGGCCGAAAAGTGGCCGCTGCATCATGAAGACCTCGACGTCACGTTCAGGTCGGAAGACGAGGAGCACTCATCTCACGACGACGCGCTAGTAATCTCAATCCGCATGGCCAATGCCTACGTCAAGAGGGTCATGATCGACACGGGAAGTTCGACTGACATCCTGTATTTCGATGCCTTTCAACGGTTGGGATTGACCGACCTAGACCTCACCCCCCTAACATCTACCTTGACAGGGTTCACTGGTGATTCCATCTCTCCCATGGGAACAACCACGATCCTCGTCACGTTCGGGGGGGAGCCGAGATCAAAGACTCTGCTGGTGTCGTTCATGGTGGTCAAGCTCCCATCTGAGGCCGAGAACCGAACCATTCGGCGCCACGCCCCTAGATCCAGAGGAAAACACCCAAGACACCCACTCCGCAGAAAGAGTCCTCGAATTGTCACTAGACCAGAACCGCATGGATAAGTTGGTAAAGGTCGGGTCGGAGCTCGCGGAGAATCAACAAGTTCAACTGATAAATTTCCTACGGAAGAACGACGATGTCTTCGCGTGGACCCCAAGCGACATGCCGGGGGTCGACCCAGAGGTCGCCCAACATTACTTAAACATCTCCCCCGACGCCCGACCTGTGAAACAGCGTCCGCGCAAATTCGCTCCGGACCGACAGAAGGCTGTAGAAGATGAGGTCATTCGCCTGTTGGACGCCCGACTTATCGAAGAAGTGAAATACCCGACCTGGTTGTCCAATGTTGTACTTATCAAAAAAGCGAATGGAAATTGGCGAATGTGCGTTGATTATACTGATCTCAATCGAGCTTGCCCGAAGGACTGCTACCCACTTCCCCGCATCGATCAACTTGTAGATGCCACGTCGGGGCATCAGCTACTTTCCTTCATGGATGCCTTCTCGGGATACAACCAAATCCAAATGGCCCCGAGAGACAAAAGAAACACGGCCTTTATCACGCACAATGGAACATATTGCTACAAGGTGATGCCGTTCGGATTAAAGAATGCCGGCGCGACCTACCAGCGCCTCGTGAATCGTATGTTCAAGGACCAGGTCGGAAGAACATGGAGATTTATGTAGACGATATGATAGTCAAAAGTCGGCATGCCGAGACCCACCTCTCCGACCTGGAGGAGACATTTCGCATGCTGAGAAAATACAAGATGCGTCTCAACCCGGCGAAATGTACTTTCGGCATCACATCCGGGAAGTTCCTCGGCTTTATAGTACATCAACGGGGAATCGACGCCAATCCCGACAAGATAAAAGCTATACAGGAGATGAAGCCCCCCAGGACTATAAAAGAGGTCCAACGACTTACGGGAAGGTTAGCAGCCCTAAGCCGCTTTATTTCCCGAGCCGGAGACAAGAGTTCAACCTTTTGTCGTGCATTAAAGTCGGCAAAAGACTTCAAATGGACTCCCGAATGCGAGGAAGCATTCCGCCAACTCAAGAGTCACATCGAGAACCTGCCGCAACTAGCCTCGGTGAAGGACGGCGAGCCCCTCGGCTTATACCTTGCTGTGACCGACCTGACGGTTAGCTCGGTCCTGGTAACACTCGATAAAGCCGAGGAAAGGCCGATCTACTACACTAGCCATGTTCTGGCGGGGCCTGAGCTCCGCTATGCCCCCATAGAAAGGATAGCCTTGCCGCTGATCCTAGCCTCCAGAAAACTGAGGCCGTATTTCCAGACACATCCCATCAAAGTAATAACCGACCAACCCCTGCGCCAGATCCTTTCCAAATTTGATGTTGCTGGTCGGATGCTCAAGTGGTCGGTAGAGTTAGGGGAATTCGATATCGAATACGAGCTGAGAAAGGCGATCAAAGGCCAAGTGCTCGCGGATTTCCTCTCGGAGCTCACACCTCCACATGCCCCGGAAAACCCGATCCCTGGATGGACTCTACATATCGACGGCTCCGCCAACTCGGAAAGAGGAGGGGTCGGCTTAGTGCTCAAGGACCCCTCCGGCCACACCTACGAGCATGCCCTGCGATTAGGATTCAGAGCTACAAACAACGAAGCCGAATACGAAGCGCTTTTGTTCGGTCTTAAGGTCGCAGCCGAGTTGGGAGCAGAAGACATAGAGATATTCACCAACTCCCAACTCGTCGCCGGCCAAGTTAACGGCACATTCGAGACCCGGGAAGCAGCAATGGTCAAATACCTGGCCGAGGTGCAGCTGATGACAGCTCGGTTTCGAAGGTGTACCATCACCAAGGTACCCCGCAGCGAGAACGCGCAAGCAGACGCCGTAGCCAGGTTAGCTTCCTCCCGCGCGACCGACACACCAACCAGAGCAAATGGTGAGGACCATCGGGCCCTCCATCGGTCCGACCATGATGACTGTCGATCAGGAAGACGGAGGCTGGACCGACGAGATCCTCCGCTTCAAACAAGCGGGAGTCCTCCCCGAGGATAAGGCGGCTGCCCGAAGAATCAGAAGGATGGAATCATGGTACTGCATCGTTGATGGCCGTCTCTACCGGCGAGGCTTCAGCCGACCCCTACTTCGCTGTCTGAACCCGACCGAGGCGCAAACTACCTTAGCTGAGATCCACGAGGGAATATGTGGAGACCATGTCGGCGCTCGCACCTTGGCACATATGGTCCTCAGGCAAGGTTACTACTGGTCCACGCTACGAAAGGATGCCCAAGCTTATGTTCGGAATTATGAGCCATGCCAGAAGCACGCCCGACTCCAACATAGACCGATGGTACCACTCACGACTGCCGACTGCGCGCTTGACTTGTATTAACTGGGGACAAGTACAAAACAGGTCGGGAGCCAATATGAGGGCTACCCGACCCGAGTTACAAGCTTCAAAAAAAAAAAAAAAAAAAAAACAACAAGTGGAGAACAAAATCAGGACTCGGGAGGCGCCGAGTCGTCAAAATCCTATTGCCGCTCCATCGGCACTGAGTCGTCCTCGGGGTAAATAGTGAACGGATCTTCTTCAATATCGGCATCAGGGTACTGGGCGCGAAAGCGAGCCAACGCCACCCGATACCCGTATTCGTAAGTAACCCGCCCCATCCGTTTCAGACCCTCTTTGAAGCCGAGGGACTCCTTGTACTCAGTGATCGCCTTCCCTGGAAGCTCGGCTCGGGCATGCTCCAGGTCCTTTACGGCTTGCAGCAGCTCGTCATCCATCCTCCGAGCCCTGGCTCGAGCCTCCTTCAGCAGATGCTGGGCATCACCCAGATGGCCCAGTAGCTCTCTCTCCGAGGCTTCACGTTTGAGGAGCTCATCGGCTCTTTCAGCCTTTATTTTCTCGAGCTCCTCCTTCAGCCTGGACGCCCGTTCCTCGGCCTTGGCAACCGCTTCGGGCCCTCCCTTGGATTTCAGGACGTCGAGCTCCTCTTGCAGCTGCTTGACCCGATGGTCCATGAAGGTGATCAGTCGACCCGCATCATGGACCCGGTCAACCAGTGCCATTTGGAAGTGCTGGCTCTGCACGAAAGGACAACCTTTAGAATGAAAAAAAAAGAAGATAAACTTACACTACGAAGGCACAAGTCGGAAGGCTTACTAGGACAATCTCTTTGGTGGCTCGGGCCATCAGAACCTCCGAGGGGAGCGTGTACAGCTCCCGCGCCAGTTGGGGAGAATTCCCCTCTCGTACTCCTCAGCTGCCGACGAATTGTGCCACACCTTCGTCGAGTTCTTCAGCCCCGCCCACCGAGCTTGTAGCTCCTTCTCGGGGTCTTGATGCCCCAGGTCAGACATCAGCAAGGCATAATAGCCCTGATCGCCCTTGTAAACCTTTGTCTTGAAAAGGTCCTTCATGGACCTCGGGCGTTCGTGGACCGGTGAAACGGCCCCCTCCTCGGACTCAGCGGGTGCCTTCGGCCTCTCTGGCGATGCGGCAGGCTCCTTACCCTTGGAGCGGGAGCGGGATCCCCCTTCGCTGACCTAGGACTTGTGCTTTCTCGTCAGCACCTTCGTCTTCTTCTGCTGCCTCCCCGCAGTTTCTGCCTGTTCAGTCGGGGGGGAGCCGATCTTTTCTGCGGAGCCCTCGGAGCCTCCCTAGCAGGAGACTCGTCGGCCTCACGGGCAGTGGGGCGGCTCAGAGGGGCCCTTCCACCAGTCACCCTCGGAATCCCGCGAAGCTCCCCGAGATCCATCCGGTTTGCATCACGACTTGCAGGTCAGTAAGAAATTAGTGAAGCTAGAGCAAAGAAAAATGCTAGTACCCCTTGAGGCCGGACTCAAACCCGCCTCAGCGAGCCAAAGCTCGGTCATTTCCTTGATCGCACGAGAAGAGGAAAGAATCCCCTTCAGTCGGTCGACCAGGACGGTCTCCTCCTCGGACAGATAAGGGGGGGCGTTGCCGATCGGATGAGCCGACCAGCTAAGCCCAAATCCCCAACCCAGACTACTAACGTAAAGATAGCGGGACTTCCAACCTTTGTTACTGGAAGGCGCCCCGCTGACCCTAAAACCGACTCGAGCGGTAAGGTAGTAACCGCCCCAACTCTTGCATAGGCGAAAACACACCATGAACAAGTCCCGAGTCGGGATAATCCCAGCTCCTCGGCATTCACCCAAGAAAACCATAAGGTAACGCCACGAGTTGGGCGCTACCTGGCTAGGAGAAACTCTCCACCATTTCAGGCACTCCTCAATCAGAGGGTGCAGGGGAAACCGAAGGCCGGCCTCCAAGGCATCTACCGAGATGCACATGCCGGGGACGTCCAAGCTATAAGGACGCTGCCCCGGCTCTGGAACATGCAACCCGTATTCAGTCGGGATGCTGTACCGTGCCCTAATCCCGGCAAGTGACCCCTCAGTCACCGCCGAGTCGAGGTCATGATCTGACATCATGACCTCAAAATCCCTCTGAACCCTCGCGTCGACAGGTGACGGGGGTTCAGAAGATGCTCCCGAGGAACTAACCTCGGGATCACCATGACTCGACTCCCCCGACCCTGAGGGAGAAATGACCCTGACACTAGTCGAGGAGTCCGACGAGGTCATCGCGACCTGTTAAAAAGGGGTTGTCGAGCCGAAAGGGCGAAGGGTGGCTATGGTGGTCCGAGACGGAGGCAGGAAGAAGGCAAAATGAGCAAGTGAGGTCTCTGCCCAACCCCGCAGCTAACTTATAGCACCCAAGGGAGTCGTTTCAGCTTCCCGAGGTAAGAGGAAGCGCCGCCACCCCAAAAAAAGCACTCAGCGCATTAAATGCGCCATAACTATGACCAAAACCCTAGGCAGAGGATGGAAAATATATATACAATATTGAGTTTCGCGCCCGAATTCACCCTCTCGGCCGAATCTCCGGATTCGTGCCCGAGCTCGCCCTCTCAGCCAAATCTCCGGATTTGAGCCCGAGGTCACTCTCTCAGCCAAATCTCCGGATTTGAGCCCGAGGTCACTCTCTCGGCCAAAAACTCCGAATTTGAGCCCGAGTTCACTCTCTCGGCTGAAATCTCCGAATTTGCGCCCGAGGTCACCCTCTCGGCCAAAATCTCCAAATTTGCGCCCGAGGTCAACCTCTCGGCCAAAATTTCCGAATTTGCGCCCGAGGTCACCCTCTCGGCCAAAATCTCCCAATTTGCGCCCGAGGTCACCCTCTCGGCCAAAATTTTCGAATTTGCGCCCGAGGTCACCCTCTTGGCCAAAATTTCCGAATTTGCGCCCGTGGTCACCCTCTTAGCCAAAATCTCCGAATTTGCGCCCGAGGTCACCCTCTCGGCCAAAATTTTTGAATTTGCGCCTGAGGTCACCCTCTCGGCCAAAATCTTCGAATTTGCGCCCGAGGTCACCCTCTCGGCCTAATCTCCGGATTTACGCTCGACTCCACCCTTGGCAAGAGCGCTACATCGTACTTCCCGAGCTCATGCTCGGTCGGATCTACTCTTACTGCATTACAATTCCCGAGCTCAAGCTCGGTCGGATCGACTCTCAATACACCGTAATTCCCGAGCTCATGCTCGGTCGAATCTACTCTTGCTGCATTACAATTCCCGAGCTCAAGCTCGGTCGGATCGACTCTCAATACACCGTAATTCCCGAGCTCATGCTCGGTCGGATCTACTCTTGCTGCATTACAATTCCCGAGCTAACGCTCGGTCGGATCAATTCCCGAGCTCATGCTCGGTCGGATCGACTCTTGATACATCGTAATTCCTGAGCTCCTGCTCAACCTGATCAATCGCCGCACTCAGAACTAGTTCAGGGCGATCTCGAACCAGCGGTTAAATGCAAGACCTCATCTTCGACACCCTCATCAGGCGCCTCGAGAAGGTCTTTCCGGGGGGGGGGGGGGGGGGGGGGGATATGACAAATGTTGACCTGGCCGCCAAGTCATCACACCCTCGGACAGCTGGCCCGCCGACGTGGCCGACCCGACGTAGGTCACCGGCCGGATATACGGGGGGCGCCAGTGCTCGTACAGCCGACCTGACACAGGTAAGGTCGGCACCCCCCAACTGCAAACGCACGCCTCATTGCAAGGACAACAAGCATGGTGGTAGGGTACGGTAGTATGGTAAGCTATAAAGGCAGTAAGGTTATCAAGTACGAATGATCTACATCACCCACTATAAAAGCTTCTGCACCTCTACAGGGAAGGGGGATCGCAAAAAACGGAAAACCCACGAACTAACTTGACCTTCGGAGGGGTCACGTCGGGAACCTACCCGACCCGACCTTCTTGCAGGAGCCCGCGACCGACCTGAGTTGGACAACTCCCTCCTTACCCGGACTCCACCACTCCAGCAGCCGACCTCCCAAGTCGAGCTCTGAATCACCACTCATCCAGACAAGCTCCCACTCCGTACAGAGAAGACCGCGAGGCGGGCGAGCTAGCGCACACGGGCCTGAACCAGCAAATGCTTGCTCAACGAACTTGGAGGCGGGACGCATCTACTAGGCAAGCACCAGATGAATGGTTACGCATGCAATTAGAGAATATAGATTTAATTAATTTTATCAAGGTTGTGAGATATTCTTGTACATTCGAAAAGAGTCAATCTCATCGTAATCTCATCAGGTCCCTTACGGATTTACAAAATAAAAAATAGATGAATTAGTAGAACATTAAACTCTGAGATATCACAAATAGATATTTGGATAAATATTAGATAGATAATATAAAATTTAATTTTATAAGTTCTGAATGAATAAAGGACTTAAGGCAAGTCAATTGCATTCAATAAGTCCTCACGCACGGGTGCTCATATAACACCACCCACTGCGAAGTTAAACGATGAACCAACCAAAAACACTACCTCCAAAAATATTACTCCAATCACCATCTACATCAAATTAATTTATTTTCGTTTATATATTTATGCGATCCTAAAGGCTGAAGTCTCAAACCAATCAGTGACGCAATTGCTCTGATAATAACACACCATATCATTATTATTCCAACAACAGTTGAGGATGACAACACCAATCCATTTATTGCGGACATTGTTAATCTCATCACTCAAAGCAGCACATAGCAACTCTTGTGATCGACTGCAGTGGCCAATTATGGCTCCAAGTAGACACCAATGGCGTCAATAAACTGGCCGCCACGGCCGAAGAAGCCCGAGATCTTGCCTGCTGTTATAGGAAGGGAGAAGGGAGTCCCTCCCGTGTTGCCGAAAGGTCCGTAGGTTTTCTTGTTGGTGGTGAAGCCAAGCTTCCCCACCACCACCAGTCCATGGTAGTTAGCAACTTCTCCGGCCATTCCCACCAGATGCTCGTCCTCCGCGAGAACAATCTGCATCCAAGGAGAAGCCATCATCAATCAATCTGGAGCTAGCGATGAGCTTTGAGATTGGGAGTGATACAAACCTCGTGGGGATTACCACCGCTGCCACCGAAGTGTCGGGTCTCCGTCTTCCCGTTGTAGGAGAAGGTGATGTCCACGGCGTCGACCACGTCTCCGGAAAAAATCTTGACGCTGATGATACGATAAGCAGGTCCCATGTCGAAGGCCGACCCTCCGTTCCCTCCCCATGCTCCCACCTTGATCGCTCCGTTCTGCATCATCATCCACGTCAACACACATCGCACAGAGGTAACCAAACTATTCCACAGAAAGAAAACTATGTGTGTATATAGAGTCTCTCACCATCGTGTTGTGTGTGCACCAAACGCCTCCCTTTCTTCTGCAGAAGATGATGTTGGGGAAGAGGGAGAGATGGCGGAAGGCTCTTTATAGAGGATCGCCATGGCTCTATGGGTCGAGCGGATGTGTACCGCCCGCCCCCCCACGTCCATGGCTTCCTCGAGGAAAGCGTGTATCACGTGATGAGGGTTGCGACGAGCATCTCGACGGCGAAGTCGTGACGGTCGGCGATCACAGCTGGTGATTTGTCAATAATTAAAGAGGAGCGGATAAGGAGATGGCGTGGCGGTCGACACATGCAAACGTGTTTGGGAGACATGAGAGTTATATTATATTTTATATTCATCCATCTACCCGTTATGGCGGCTAAGTTGGAGAGACATGCCGGGTTTTTTTTTTCTTTTTTTTTTTAAAGGTGTAGGTCTCAGATCTGTAGGATATGATTAAGTAATACATAATTTTATTTTTCTTTTTTCTTTAAAGGTGTAGGTCTCAGATCTGTAGGATATGATCAATTAATACAAAATTTTATTTTGATCTTTATAAATATATATTATTTATTTTTTTAGACGTCGGTGCTAATATAACTAAAGATTAATAGACTTAGTTGATTTTGTGTAAGTCATACATTACTTTTATATATTCATGAATAATTTCATTATGATCTTGTAGAATTTTCTAAGTATCTATATATATAAAAAAAAGGAGCTAAACTGGAGATCTCACAATTAGACATCTCAGCAAGTACTTATGGATAATATAAAATATAAAGATAATTTTATATACAATATAGGGTTAAAGATAATCTATCACATCCAAAAGTCAAAGTATCCATATGATATTATTGTGGGCACTATCCAACGACACAAAGAATATTATCCTCAAATTTCACACAGAATCACAACTAGTATACTAATAACACACATATATAACGATTAGATATTTTATGATATTTATATTTTATGATATGATATACTCATGTTATCAACTTTTAAGGTTGAAATGCATGTTTTTAAAAATGTTGGGTGTAAAATTTTTTAAGATGATAGTTGAAGTATATACAAGCATTGATGTCTTTTGTTTGAAGTATCTTTTGCTGCAAAAATACACAAACCTTTAGCATAATAAACCAAAGTACTTAAGCGGACTTGAGTATAAGATTAAGTTATAATAATAAATATACATATAGTAATTAAAAGAGACTTACTTATTATAATATAACTTAAATAATTGTTAAGACTTCAATAATTTTGAATATATTTATAATAAGTGAATTTGAGGTCTAAACATCAAATCTGATGAGGATAATAAATTGGTTTATTTATGGATGATCGGGATAGTAGATAATTAAGTTAAGATGCAAATAAAAATAAAATATTATATTAAAAATATTAAGATAAATAAGTGAGATTGAAAGATAAACATAGTTCGAAAACTTTTTATTTTTATCAATCCAGATTAGACTCATATTAACTCTTATCAAACTTAAAATTATATTAAAAAAAGAAAACATAAGATAGAGATTTAAATACAGTTGTCAATTACAGTTATATAGGGAAGAGGTCATATTCTTTTATTTGGCAAGTTTCATAATTCAAACTTATTATTATTATTATTATTATTATTATTATTATTATATTTTTAGTAACATAATTAAATAGAAAGATGACATCTTATTTCGATCATGATGCATGATATGCATGGTATTAGTAGAATTAGGATTACAATGTTAGATCCCCACCACTATCTACTATCTATATCAACTTAATGTGTTTTTGTTTATTTACGCTATGCAAAAGACTGAAGTCTCAAACCAATTAATAATGCAATTGCTTTAATAAAAACACAAATCATTATTATTCCAAGCAACATACAATTCAACAACTGCTAGGGATGTCATAGCGATCCAATTTAATTATAAAAACATAGAGAAGCACTCTGTTTTTTATCATTTTCACATGTAAAATTAATATTTTATATTTATTCAATTCTGATTAGGAATTGAAAAAAATCATATCTTTCATCTCAATATAGTAATCTTTTTCAAGCAATTACCCCAAGTTCATAATATTATTTTTCATTTTAGAAACATAATAAATATATAAAAAATATATATTTTTTTATCATTATTAAGTTTAAGAAATTTTTTAGCTATTCCTCTTACTAGTCTTTGAGAAAAAATGTATGTCATTAAATAAAATTTTACCTATACACTTCATATAACTTTGATGTACAATCAATTCTGAACAATTTTATTATTATATTATAAAGTTTTAAAGTATCAAAATTTAAGTAACCATATCTAAAATATCAAAATATTATCAAAATAACTTATATCTAATTCAAAAAAAATTATTTTTCTATTTTTTAATAAAATTTATTTTATCACCTTAATTGTTAAGATTATACTAACATTCAAAAGAATAGTATCCATACCTTTTGTAAATATAATATTATATTTTATACCTTTTACAAAATGAATTCATTGATAGCTCACACCCTTTATTTTTTCACTTCCCTCACCGTTTAAGCATCCCAAAAGGAAGATGATCAATGCACACATAAATCAGGATAATTTTATTGGTTAATAATTATCTTTTTAATCTATTTAATAACAAATTTAAACTAAAACGTTGAGCACAAATCTCATGAACAACTGAGCTCCATAATATTTTCTTTCTATAATAAAAATAATATTCTTTTGGAGGGGACATTATGGGGAATTCCGACAAGTATTATTCAGACTCGAAATCTTACATCAGTCTTACTAAATCTCCAATTGACTCTAAAGAAAATATTTTCTACTATATTTTTCATCGCTTGGCATTTTGTGATTCTCCGTTCTAGATGAAAGTGATAACATATCCATTTTCTCCTTTGATGTGAACCATAACTCTGTGTTATGAAATCAATGATGAGTTATTGCATGTTAGACCCTAAAACACAAAGTTTCAATGTTATTTTGTCATTTGCTTATATGACTTTTGGATCTTTGCTCGCAAAGTATATTTTCTCGAAGGAATCAACACGACTCTATCTTATCCCAAAGGTGTTAGCTCATCCAGGAAGGTCCTTATAAGGGAGGGACGAGGGGGCTAGAGTCAAGTTGGAGCTAGCGAGGATAGCCCTAAGGTATTCTCCGAGCTTTCGAGGTAATCGTGGAGTTGGGTTGGGGTGAACTTGATTTGCTCATGGCCCCTTTAGAACAAGTTGGTGTCAGGGGTGGATTTCTAACTCGTCCCCTCCAATGCTCGATTAGTTTTTGAGTGAGGATTGTTTCTCCTTTTGGGATTCAGAGTCCGGTCATAGTTTAAGCATCGGGGATCAATTTTTATAATCGTGAAGCCATGGGAGGAGACATCATCCTTTTGCGACATATTCATATGGACAATTGACCCACATGAACCCTGTGGTGTGAGTTGACTCGCACGATCTCCTATGGCATGACATTGAGTCGTACAACCTCTTCCTATGGTGCAGCACTAGCAGTGGACAACCAAAGCAATGTCGCCCACTAGCCTCTACCATCTTCCATGTCAGATGGATGCTCTGGTGTCTTCCATGTCAACTCCTTGGTGGCTATCAAATGATGAACTATGGTTGGTATTGGAATATTTCCTTTTAGATATTGATTTGCTAATAAGATCCTAATATTCTTTTACTTTTTATGTATAGAATAACTTGCAATTAAGAGATCAAAATCAGACGTCCTAAATCAGACCTCCTTCTAGCGCCAAAATGTTAGTGGAGAATCCGGTGCTTGTCTAGTAGATGCGTTTGGTCTCCGAGTTTGCTGAGCAAGCACTTGCTGGTTCAGGCCCGTGTGCGCTAGCTCGCCCGTGGTCTCCTCAGTACGAAGTGGGGGCCCGCCCGGATGTGTAGTGATTCAGAGCTTGGCTTGGGAGGTTGGCTGTTGGAGTGGTGGAGTCCAGGTGAAGAGGGAATAATCCAATTCGGGTCGGTCGCCAACTCCTGCAAGAAGGTCGGGTCGGGTAGGTTCCCGACGTGACCCCTCCGACGATCAAGTTAGTTCTGTGGTTTGTTTTGCGATCCCCCTGCCCTGTAGAGGTGCAGGAGCTTTTATAGTGGGTGTTATAGATCATTCGTACCTGATGACCTTACCGCATTTATGACTTACCATGCCGCCGTACCCTCCACCATGCCGTCGTGCCCCCCACCATGCCCGCCGTCCTCGCAATGAGGCGTGCGTTTGCAGGTGGGGGGTGCCGACCTTACCTGCGTCAGGTCGGCTGTACGACCACTGGCGCCCCCCGTATGTCTGGCTGGTTACCTGCGTTGGGTCGGCCACGTCGGCGGGCCAGCTGTCCGAGGGTGTGATGACTTGGCAGCCAGGTTGGCATTTGACATATCATTCTTCCCCCCCCCGGGAAGACCTTCTCGAGGCGCTTGATGAGGGTGCCGAAGATGAGGTCTAGCGCTTAACCG
Source organism: Ensete ventricosum (assembly GCA_029747655.1). NCBI lineage: Eukaryota > Viridiplantae > Streptophyta > Magnoliopsida > Zingiberales > Musaceae > Ensete > Ensete ventricosum. Next base: position 9,598,069 of record JAQQAF010000009.1, on the reverse strand, counting down.
CTGGTTCGAGATCGCCCTGAACTAGTTCTGAGTGGGGACTTGGGGATTTCGAATGGTGCGGTGGTTGATCCAACTGAGCATGAGCTCAGGAACTGTAATGCAGCAAGAGTAGATCCGACCGAGCGTGAGCTCAGGAATTACGATGTATTGAGAGTCGATCCGACCGAGCATGAGCTCGGGATTTGTAATGCAACAAGAGTAGATCCGACCGAGCGTGAGCTCGGGAATTACAATGTATCGAGAGTCGATCCGACCGAGCATGAGCTCGGGATTTGTAATGCAGCAAGAGTAGATCCGATCGAGCGTGAGCTCGGGAATTATAATGTATCGAGAGTCGATCCGACCGAGCATGAGCTCGGGATTTGTAATGCAGCAAGAGTAGATCCGACCGAGCGTGAGCTCGGGAATTACGGTGTATTGAGAGTCGATCCGACCGAGCTTGAGCTTGGGAATTGTAATGCAGCAAGAGTAGATCCGACCGAGCGTGAGCTCGGGAATTATAATGTATCGAGAGTCGATCCGACCGAGCATGAGCTCGGGATTTGTAATGCAGCAAGAGTAGATCCGACCGAGCGTGAGCTCGGGAATTATAATGTATTGAGAGTCGATCCGACCGAGCATGAGCTCGGGAATTGTAATGCAACAAGAGTAGATCCGACCGAGCATGAGCTCGGGAATTACAATGTATCGAGAGTCGATCCGACCGAGCATGAGCTCAGGATTTGTAATGCAGCAAGAGTAGATCCGACCGAGTGTGAGCTCGGGAATTACAATGTATCGAGAGTCGATCCGACCGAGCATGAGCTCGGGAATTGTAATGCAGCAAGAGTAGATCCGACCGAGCGTGAGCTCGGGAATTACAATGTATCGAGAGTCGATCCGACCGAGCATGAGCTCGGGATTTGTAATGCAGCAAGAGTAGATCCGACCGAGCGTGAGCTCGGGAATTTCAATATATCGCTCTTGCCAAGGATGAAGTCGGGCGCAAACCCGGAGATAGGGCGAAGTCGGGCGCAAATATGGGGATTTGGCCGAGAGGGTGACCTCGGGCGCAAATTCGGAGATTTGACCGAGAGGGTGAACTCGGGCTCGACTCCGGAGATTCGGCCGAGAGGGTGAACTCGGGCGCAAATCCGGAGATTTCGACCGAGAGGGTGACCTCGGGCGTAAATTCGGAGATTTGGCCGAGAGGGTGACCTCGGGGATGCAGACCGGATGGATCTCGGGGAGCTTCGCGGGATGCCGAGAGTGGCTGGCGGAAAGGCCCCTCTGAGTCGCTCCACCGCCCGTGAGGTCAGTGCGTCTCCTGCGAGGGAGGCCCCGGGGGCTCCGTTGAAAAGACTGGCTCCCCCCCCCCCCCCCCGACTGAACATGCAGAAGTTGCGGGGAAGCCGCAAAAGAAGACGAAGGTGCTGTCGAGAAAGCACAAGTCCCAAGTCGGCGAGGGGGGGTCCCGCTCCAAGGGTAAGGAGCCTGTCGCATCGCTAGAGAGGCCGGAGGCACCTGCTGAGTCCGAGGAGGGGGGCACCTCACCGGTCCACGAGCGCCCGAGGTCCATGAAGGACCTTTTCAAGACAAAGGTTTACAAGGGCGACCAGGGCTATTATGCCCTGCTGATGTCTGACCTGGGGCATCAAGACCCCGAGAAGGAGCTAAAGGCTCGGTGGGCGGGGCTGAAAAACTCGACGAAGGTGTGGAACAACCCGTCGGCAGCCGAGGAGTACGAAAGGGGGATTCTCCATCCCCAACTGGCGCGGGAGCTGTACACGCTCCCCTCAGAGGTTCTGATGGCCCGAGCCACCAAGGAGATTGTCCTGGTAAGCCTCCCGACTTGTGCCTTCGTGATGTAAGTTTTTTTTTTTTTTTTGCTACATTCTAAATCTTGTCCTTTCGTGCAGGGCCAGCACTTCCAAATGGCGCTGGTTGACCGGGTTCATGATGCGGGTCGACTGATCACCTTCATGGACCATTGGGTCAAGCAGCTGCAAGAGGAGCTCGACGTCCTGAAGTCCAAGGGAGGACCAGAGGCGGTTGCCGAGGCCGAGGAACGCGCGTCCAGGTTGAGGGAGGAGCTCGAGAAAATAAAGGGTGAAAGGGCTGAGGAGCTCCTCAGACGCGAAGCCTCGGAGAGAGAGCTACGGGGCCATTTGGGCGATGCCCAGCATTTGCTGAAGGAGGCCCGAGCCAGGGCTCGGAGGATGGATGACGAGCTGCTGCAGGCCGTGAAGGACCTGGAGCATGCCCGAGCCGAGCTACCGGGGAAGGCGGTCGCCGAGTACAAGGGGTCCCTCGGCTTCAAAGAGGGTCTGAAACGGATGGGTCGGGTCACTTACGAATACGGGTATCGGGTGGCGTTGGCTCGCTTTCGCGCTCGATACCCTGATGCCGACATTTAAGAAGATCCGTTCACTATCTACCCCGAGGACGACTCAGTGCCGATGGAGCGGCAACAGGATTTTGACGACTCGGCGCCTCCCGAGCCCTGATTTTGTTCTCCACTTGTTTTGTTTTTGAAGCTTGTAACTCAGGTCGGGTAGCCCTCATGTTTGCTCCCGACCTGTTTTGTACTTGTTCCAAATCAATACAAGTCAAGCTGTTCTGCTGATGTAGTTGTGTTTCAACTCGGTACAAGTGGTAATACAAGCCATGTCATTTTGCTGACATTGTCATGCGTAAAATTTTCGCAAGTTTGTGATGTGCCAGGTTCTTGGCAACACCCGTCCTTCCATCGTTGCCAGCGTATAAGTCCCGTCTCGGATAACATCGATAACTCGGTAGGGACCCTCCCAGTTCGGGGCCAGCTTGCCGCGGGACCGGGTCGGGTCGCTGACCTCGGTCTTCCGGAGCACCAAGTCGCCCGACCTGACATGTTGGGGGCGTACTCGTCGGTTGTAGATTCTTGCGACAGCTCTTCTGTAGGCCAACGCTCGGAGATGAGCATCGGCACGCTTCTCCTCCAATAGGTCGAGGTTCCTACGGAGCTGTTGGTCGGACTCCTCCTGATGTTGGGTTTGGACTCGGAGGGTCGGGAAAACCACCTCGGGAGGTAGTACGGCTTCAGTCCCGAATGCCAGGCTGTACGACGATTCCCCCGTCGGGGTTTTTGGAGTCGTTCTTAATGCCCATAGAACACTCGGGAGCTCCTCTACCCAAGAAGTCGTAGCGTTGGAGACCCTTTTCTTCAACCCTTCAAGAATGGCTCGGTTTGTTACCTCAGCTAACCCGTTGGCTTGGGGGTGGGCAACCGAGCTGAACTTCAGCTGGATGCGATAGCTCTGGCAAAATATTTTGAACTTCGCATTGTTGAACTACGTGTCGTTGTCTGTGATGATAGCCCTAGGGAGGCCGAACCTGGTTATGATGTTCTTCCATACGAACCCTTCAACTTGTCTCTCGGTGATGGAGGCCAACGGCTCGGCTTCGAGCCATTTGGTGAAATAGTCGACTCCGACTATCAGAAACCTTCTCTGTCCCGAGGCCGGGGGGAAGGGGCCGAGGAGGTCCATTCCCCATTGGGCGAAGGGCCAGGCGCAGTCGGCAGTCGTGAGTGGTACCATCGGTCTATGTTGGAGTCGGGCGTGCTTCTGGCATGGCTCACAATTTCGAACATAAGCTTGGGCATCCTTTCACAGTGTGGGCCAGTAGTAACCTTGCCTGAGGACCATATGTGCCAAGGTGCGAGCGCCGACATGGTCTCCACATATTCCCTCGTGGATCTCAGCTAAGGTTGTTTGCGCCTCGGTCGGGTTCAGACAGCGAAGTAGGGGTTGGCTGAAGCCTCGCCGGTAGAGGCGGCCATCAACGATGCAGTACCATGATTCCATCCTTCTGATTCTTCGGGCAGCCGCCTTGTCCTCGGGGAGGACTCCTGCTTGTTTGAAGCGGAGGATCTCATCGGTCCAGCCTCCGTCTTCCTGATCAACAGTCATCATAGTCGGGCCGATGGAGGGCCCGATGGTCCTCACCATTGCTCCGGTCGGTGTGTCGGTCACGCGGGAGGAAGCTAACCTGCTCAAGGCGTCTACTTGCGCGTTCTCGTTGCGAGGTACCTTGGTGATGGTACACCTTCGAAACCGAGCTGTCATCAGTCGCGTCTCGGCCAGGTATTTGATCATTGTTGCTTCCCGGGTCTCGAACGTGCCGTTAACTTGGCCAGCGACGAGTTGGGAGTCGGTGAATATCTCGATGTCTTCTGCTCCCAGCTCAGCCGCAACCTTAAGACCAAACAAGAGCGCTTCGTATTCGGCCTCATTATTTGTAGCTTTGAACCCTAATCGCAGGGCATGTTCGTAGATGTGGCCAGAGGGGTCCTTGAGCACCAAGCCGACTCCTCCTCTTTCCGAGTTGGCGGAGCCGTCGATATGTAGAGTCCATCCAGGGTTCGGGTTCTCCAGGGCTTGGGGAGGTGCGAGCTCCGAGAGGAAGTCTGCGAGCACTTGGCCTTTGATCGCCTTTCTTGGCTCGTATTCGATATCGAATTCTCCTAACTCTACCGACCACTTGAGCATCCGACCTGCAACATCAAATTTGGAAAGGATCTGGCGCAAGGGTTGGTCGGTTATTACTTTGATGGGATGTGTCTGGAAATACGGCCTCAGTTTTCTGGAAGCTAGGATCAACGCCAAAGCTATCCTTTCTATTGGGGCATAGCGGAGCTTAGGCCCCGCCAGAACATGGCTAGTGTAGTAGATCGGCCTTTCCCCAGCTTTATCGAGTGTTACCAGGACCGAGCTGACCGCCAGGTCGGTCGCAACGAGGTATAAGCCGAGGGGCTCGCCATCCTTCACTGAGGCTAGTTGCGGTAGGTTCTCGATGTGACTCTTGAGGTGGCAGAATGCTTCCTCGCATTCGAGGGTCCATTTGAAGTCTTTTGCCGACTTCAATGCGTGAAAAAAGGTTGAACTCTTGTCTCCAGCTCGGGAAATGAAGCGGCTTAGGGCTGCTAACCTTCCCGTAATCGTTGGACCTCTTTTATAGTCCTAGGGGGCTGCATCTCCTGTATTGCTTTTATCTTATCGGGATTGGCGTCGATTCCCCGTTGGTGTACTATAAAGTCGAGGAACTTCCCGGATGTGATGCCGAAAGTATATTTCGCTGGGTTGAGACGCATCTTGTATTTCCTCAGCGTGCGAAACGTCTCCTCTAGGTCGGAGAGGTGGGTCTCGGCATGCCGGCTTTTGACTATCATGTCGTCTACATAAATTTTCATATTCCTTCCGACCTGGTCCTTGAACATACGATTCACGAGGCGTTGGTAGGTCGCGCCGGCATTTTTCAACCCGAACGACATCACCTTGTAGCAATATGTTCCATTATGTGTGATAAAGGCCGTGTTTCTTTTGTCTCTCGGGGCCATTTGGATTTGGTTGTACCCTGAGAAGGCATCCATGAAGGAAAGCAGCTGATGCCCCAACGTGGCATCCACGAGTTGGTCGATGCGGGGAAGTGGGTAGCAGTCCTTCGGGCAAGCCCGATTGAGGTCAGTATAATCAACGCACATTCGCCAATTTCATTCGCTTTTTTGACAAGTACAACATTGGACAACCAGGTCGGGTATTTCACTTCTTCGATAAGCTGTGCGTCCAATAGGCGAGTGACCTCATCTTCTATAGCCTTTTGTCGGTCCGAAGCGAATTTGCGCGGACGCTGCTTCATAGGTCGGGCGTCGGGGGAGATGTTTAAGTGATGTTGGGCGATCTCTGGGTCGACCCCCAGCATGTCGTTAGGGGTCCATGCGAAGACATCGTCGTTTTTCCGCAGGAAATCTATCAGTTGAACTTGTTGATTCTCCGCAAGCTCCGACCCGACCTTTACCAGCTTATCCCGGCGGTTCTGGTCCAGTGACAGCTCAAGGACTCTTTCCGCGGAGTGGGTGTCTCGGGTGTTTTCCTCTGGGTCTGGGGGCATGGCACCGAATGGTTCGGCTCTCGGCCTTTTGCACAACGTTGTCGCCGTTAAGTAGCATTGCCTGGATTCCCTTGGGTCACTTCTGACCTCGCCGACCCCGGCTCGAGTCGGGAACTTCAAGACCCGGTGGTACGTTGACACGACCGCCCTGAGCCGATTGAGGGTCGGGCGCCCGATGATGGCGTTGTACGTAGATGAGAGCTTGACCACCATGAACGATACCAGCAGAGTCTTTGATCTCGACTCCCCTCCGAACGTGACAGGGATCGTGGTTGTTCCCATGGGAGAGATGGAATCCCCAGTGAACCCTATCAAGGTAGATGTTAGGGGGGTGAGGTCTAGGTCGGCCAATCCCAACCGTTGAAAGGCATCAAAATACAGGATGTCGACCAAACTCCCCGTGTCGATCATGACCCTCTTGACGTAGGCGTTGGCCATGCGGACTGAGATTACTAACGCGTCATCGTGAGATGAGTGCTCCTCGTCTTCCGACCTGAATGTGACGTCGAGGTCTTCATGATGCATCGACCTCTTTCCGGCCTCGGATCGTGAGTATGCTTTTCGCGCCGAGGAGCTGTTGTCGCTCGATGCTGGACCGCCGAAGATGACGTCGATCTGTTTTTCGACCGGGCCCTGTGGTCGGGGAGACAGGTCTCGGGAGGGCCGACCGTCTGAGAGAGGGGGTTGTTCGCGGACATATCACCGCAGGTGCCCGCGCCGGATAAGGTCTTCAATTTGGTACTGGAGGTCATGGCATTCCTCGGTGTCGTGACCATATTCTCGGTGGAAGCGACAGTACCTCCTCTTGTCGCGCCGCTTGGGATGCGACTTCATCGGGCTTGGTGCCTTCAAGAGCCCCTTTTCTCGTATTTGGAAGAAGATCTCCGTTCGGGTTGAGTTGAGGGGAATCGGGGGAGGTCTGGCTGGCAGCAAGCCCGACCTGTCATCTCTTTTCTTCGGAGGTGGGGCTAGATGCCCGCGAGACTGTTCCCCTCGAGAGCGTTTCGTCTCGTCCCGCTTGCCGGCTATCAGCGTCTCGGCCGCCATATATTGGTGCGCCCGTTGCAACATCTCGGGCTGAGTTGTTGGTGGTCGCTCGATCAGCGACCAAAAGAACCTTGATGGTTTCAGCCCCTATCACGGTCAAAATGCAAACAAGGTGTTTGATGAAATGCTCAAGTTTGTCCGTGTCCTTCGGTTTGTGTACATACATTGTACAGCAAGTAGCGGGCTTGCAGTAGGCTTAGCAGCCCGAGTCTGATTTGCTTTATGGCCAATTTTGGCTTGTAAATACAAGTGTGTCTTATAAGCACTTGTGGGGGACTTCGGTCTGTAATGGACCATTATCCTTTGTGTGCAACCTCTCTGAGTTTGTGATGTCCTCGGATGTAATTTGCATATGGCTTATGAAGTGTTTGCTTGAGCAGTTGCTTGTGGATCCCGTGGGAATTGCTTCTTCTGGCCCGTTTTCTCTTTTGTGAGCCTAAGGGACTCTAGGAGATCTCGGGGAAGGCTGACCCTGTGCGGACAGATAACGCTTTGGGCGTTCCATGACTTAGGCAATTTCAGCTAAGTCTTCGGGAGGGCCGCAAGGGTGCCGCACGGCTTAGGCAAATCAGCTAAGCCCGTGACAATGTGGTATCAGAGCTGAACAAGCACACGCAGAGACACTTGCCATACAAACGTGGGGGACCTAGTTGGGCTGTGTGAAGGACAGCCAGCACGCGCAACCGTTTGGGGGAAAACGGACATTGAGATGTAGGGAAAGGAGTCGCTCAGAGGAGCGGGCATCCAGGTTTGGCATTCAGAGGAATGGCCAACCCTTTGCGCGAGAGGCACCACGAGGACAAACATGCAAAGAAGAATGCGTAGCACACAAAGATCGGGATGGTGGAGTTCGAGCTATGGCTTGACGTTGGCAACCAAACTTGACGGTGCTCAAGGCCAAGCGGGGCGTTTGGTGATAGATGGGACCGTGCAAAGTGGGAGGTGTTGCGTAACGACCGAAAGAGTTGTGCAAAGCTCACAGAGGTGAGGGGAATTGCTAACTCGAAGGATTCGGAACTCATGCAAGGGCTTGTACACGGACGACGGAGTGTTCGTGGCCATCCTAAGGTGCGATCAGAACTCAGTGCCATGGAGCATCAGAACTTTCTCTTTGACATAAAAGGCTACGTCCTAGACAGCTGAAATGTGCAGCAAGTTCAGCACGTTGCTAGACCCTGGAGGGTGCAGTGGAGACTGTATTGGCGAAGGGTCGCAATCTAGCAAAGTACATTTGCGGGGGCAGAACAAGGCACAAGTTGTTCAGCAAGACGGAGTAGTCCAAAGGGGATGGTGGTCTCCGAAACTTCCAGTGGGAAGAATGTAAAGAGGAAAGTTGCTCTAATAGGACATATATCCAGGAGGGATAAGTCCTAGTTCTCCAGAGGGAGAATCATGTGCAACAGATCGCACGTATTGAGGAAGAGTTTCTCAAGGTGATATCTCCAAAACGCTCAATGGACCGAGCGAGCGACGAAGAGTCGTCGCATGATCTCGAATGAGGTAATGCATTGGTGGATGCATTTCGAGATCAAGTGGGGGAATAATCCAAGGCAACATCATATGAAGGCACACTTCGAGTCGATGTGGAAATCGTACTCAACGGAGGGCTGACCCGTGGAATGGTGGACGTGAGGACCACTATCAACTCAATGCAAATCGAGGAGCGGAACGACTTGGGTGAAACTTGGTGAAGTATCCAAGCCGCATGAAGGGAGTCGACATAGAAGATGGAACATGGAGCGGAGGCACAGAGCTTTCCTTGGACGGAGGTCAAGGGCATGAACTCTTGTAGAGGCAAGAGTGAGATCATGTCGTTCCATGAGTTCTTCATTCTGATGGGGCGGACTTATCTTCCATGGTGCCAAAGATGAAGGGAGCTTCGAGGCACATGCATGCTACCTCAGAGATGCATTTGACGGAGTAACTAAGGTGATTCAACTTGCCGAGGCAAAGTTGGGATCATGATACCTTAGCACGGGGCAAGAGGACGCAGAGGCGGGTACTCTTGAAGAATATGCCATAGTGTTGCCATTCGAGTTGTCTGGAACAAGAGGTGCATAGCAGAGATTGTGCTGGTAGGGAATAGAGGCCCAGGATCCAGACAATGGTGCACCAATTCTAGTGAAGTCAGGGGGACTTCATGAGCTACTAGGCGACGGACTGTCCTAGAGCTGTACTTCGTCCAGTTGCGGCCCAAGAGTGGGTGGACGAAGGTGAATTGCCAAGGGAGCGAACTAAAGATCGGAGATGGCAGAGGCCCTACGATGTGTTGGCAGAGGCCACACGTGGAGAAGTCGTAGTCCGAGTTCATCACACGAGAATCTGTATGCAATGGAGATGTCACCAGGAGGCGACATGGTGCAGCGGATCGTGGTGGAATAGTTCGTGGCAATGCAACACAAGTGATCGTGTCCCGTGAGGGACAAGATCATGCGGAGGTATGATCAGGAGCTACTGGGAGCTCCACTTTGGTGTACGACACAACAAGAAGAAGTGCTATGGATTCAAGGAGTGAATGCCATGGTACCGCGGAGGCGGGTCTTCGTGTGTGCATCGGAGCTTGCATTGGATGAAAGCCTTGATCATCAGCATAGGGGGGGCTATGTACCATCGAGGAAGAAGTCCAAGTGCAAGTACCAGTGAGTCCCATGGAGGGGGACGTGATCATGTGAATGATCAGGAGCTACTGGGAGCTCCACTTCGGTGAACAATGCAACGGCAAGAAGGGCTGTGGATTCAAGGAGTGAATGCCACAGTACCGCAGAGGCGGGTCTTCCGTGTGTGTGCATCGAAGCTTGCATCAGATGAAAGCCTTGGTCGACAGTATATGGGGACTGTGTACCACCGAGGTAGTAGTCAGATTGCAAGTACCAGTGAGTCTCATGAAGGGGACTTTGATTATACTAAGGTATGATCGGAGCAGCTGGAGAGTTGGACTGCTTCAGTGCTCACATTCGCTTAAGGGAGCCCGGCAAGTCAGAGGACAAAGCCGAGTAAGCGAACGTTGCTACCAAGGAAGCTAAGGAGAACAGAATCGGCGTGAGCCCTGCAACAAGATGGCGGAGGCCATGCTTGAGAGTTGCAGTCTGTCTTTCCATCGACCAAAGAGAACTGCTTGGAGGACACAATGGTGTCGAAGCAGGTGGTCGGAAGGGGCGAGGAAGCGACGACGAGTCCAGTGGGGCTCAGCTACCCAAAAGCAAAGCGTCGGTTAGAAAGGAGGTGGACTCGGAGGAGCACCACAGTGCCGCAGAGGCGGATCTACCGATCGCGAAGGAAGGGATGTAGATGCAAGTCAACGGATAGTAGCGCTATGGGCTTGGCAGCGCCATGGTACCGCAGCAGCGGGACTTCCGTGGAGTCATCGATCCCTTGCTCTCATGGAGGGAGAGCATTGGTCGCAAAAGGGGCCAAGGAGGTGGAGAATGCAAAGGCAAACTCCAAGTACCAAGACAGGGCAGAAGGGCAGAGGCCAAGAAACTTCATAAGACCGATGTCGAAGGGCTTCTCATCAAGATAGCCGAAAGCGAGGGACTTCGGGTTGACGCAGGAGTGCTCGACCAAGGAACGAAGTAGACAGTACACGGTACTGTACCTTTCTACTTAGAGGAGTAGGCGGCAAAGGTGATGGAGAAGATGGTACAATCCCAGAGGCGACCAAATCTATCAAAGACTTACTCCAAGTTGGGGGATTCCAAGTTGGGGTAAACTTTTTGCTCTTTTCGGGCGAAACTTCTTGCATTCCAGAAGTTCAATGGCAGTGGGAAGGCGAATAACAGTAGCTAACTCAACGCAAGGAGTGCAAACACTTCAGGTGCTTCAGAAGTGTGAGCAAAGAGTGGGCGAATGTTAGTAACCAGCTCAATGCATGAAGTACAAACTCGAGGAGGCAGGCGAAATTGAGTAACCTTTGCCTTCTCAACTCAAGAGAATGGGCGAAACCGAGTACCCCAATCCTCTTAACTCGAGGAGGTGAGCGAAGTCAAGTAACCTTGCCTTCTCAACTACTAAGAGAATGGGTGAAGTCAAGTATCCCAGTTCTCTTACTTATCCAGCAGAGGAGCTCTGCATAAGTTCAGTGACCCTTCAGAGAAAGCTTACGGAAGACAATAGTTGTCAAATCCTCACCATTGGTGATCGACACTACTGAGAGTAGATTGTCCGCTTCAGTTTTGAATTGAATGTCAATCAAAAGTGGAAGTGATGCGAACCTACTTGGAAGTGACAACTAAACGTGGAGGAAGGATCAATGGGTGAACATTTTGGAGGAAGGACCTTAAAAACTTCAAAGTCTGCGAGGCGATGCTCGTTAAAGCTCCAACAAGCATCCACCTAGTTCAAGCAACATGAGAAGACTACGATACTGGCGCATAATAAGGCAGGTCTTTTCCTTCATCAGCAGGATCCGCGAGAACCAACAAGGATCAGCACAACTCAGCCAACCCCACACAAGATTCAGTCAGTGGTGAGTTGAAGCAGCATGGCGGATCAGAGTTCGACTACTCAACAACAGCGGCAGAGAGCAGCTGGGAGCCAAAGGGGCGTGTTGCAGCTAAAGCAGAAGATTGAAGATTTAGCAAAATGCAAGGAGATGCAACGTCTACAGCGGCTTCGACGAGGACGTCGAAGGAATAAGTGGGGGAGAATGTCACGGTCAAAATGCAAACAAGGTGTTTGATGAAATGCTCAAGTTTGTCCGTGTCCTTCGGTTTGTGTACATACATTGTACAGCAAGTAGCGGGCTTGCAGTAGGCTTAGCAGCCCGAGTCTGATTTGCTTTATGGCCAATTTTGGCTTGTAAATACAAGTGTGTCTTATAAGCACTTGTGGGGGACTTCGGTCTGTAATGGACCATTATCCTTTGTGTGCAACCTCTCTGAGTTTGTGATGTCCTCGGATGTAATTTGCATATGGCTTATGAAGTGTTTGCTTGAGCAGTTGCTTGTGGATCCCGTGGGAATTGCTTCTTCTGGCCCGTTTTCTCTTTTGTGAGCCTAAGGGACTCTAGGAGATCTCGGGGAAGGCTGACCCTGTGCGGACAGATAACGCTTTGGGCGTTCCATGACTTAGGCAATTTCAGCTAAGTCTTCGGGAGGGCCGCAAGGGTGCCGCACGGCTTAGGCAAATCAGCTAAGCCCGTGACACCCCGCCAGAAATGCTTGGATGGCCAAGGACGGATGGAGGTCGGGGATGCCCTGGACTTGCGATGTGAATCTTCCTACGAACTTGGAGAGAGGCTCGTCGCCCCCTTGGGCCATTCCGAGGAGTGAGGCTGTGGTGGGCCTCGGGCGTGCACTTGCCAAAAAGTTCAACTCGAACTCTCTTACCAACACGTCGAATGATGGTATGGACGTGGGTTTGAGACGAGCATACCAGATTCTGGCCGATCCCCTAAGGGTGGTCGGGAAAGCTCGACACAACAGCGCCTCCGAAGTGTCGTAAAGGGCCATTTGGGAGCGAAATGTGGCGACATGTTCCATCGGGTCGCCACTGCCATCGTAGGGCTCGAGGGCTGGGAGCCTGAAGGTGGCTGGTAGGGGCTTGGATTGTATCTCGGGGGTGAACGGGGAGCCTCCTTTAGAGCTTTCCCCAGTCTCCTCTTTCGATCTGAGGACTTGCTTTTGGACTTCGTCAAGTCGCTGATGGACTCGACGGACTTGCTCCCTCAAGGAGTCGGTCGATAAGGTGTCGAGATCAAGTTCAGTCGGTGCTGGATTATAAGAGTGACTTTGGGATCGAGTTGGCGTTGGGGTCGGCGAAGCTGGAACCCGAGGTGGTGGCACCTCGGTGACCCGAGGCGATGGCGCCTCGGCGACCCGAGGCGATGGCGCCTCGGCGACCCGAGGTGGTGGCGCCTCGGCGACTGGCGGGATTCCCCGGTTTGGGGCCGTCGGTGACTCCGTTTGCGGGGGTGCTGGTTGATGAGCCATCGAATGCACCAGTTGGGGTAGGTATGAGATTATGGTCTGCACCATCCCCGCTAGTGCTTGGACCTGGCTGGTGAGGCCGAGGAAAGCCTTTGTCGTGACTATGAGTGGCGCGGGGTTTGATGCGGGTGAGGGGAACCCCGGGTCGGTCATCATCCTCCAAAAACGGTTGGGGGTTGGCATGGCAGCCGCGACTTCCTCCGCCAGTCGAGGGTGGTCGGGTTCCGCCTGGCGCTCCGTACCCGAATCCGTGAGTGGGCGTTCTGGCGACATGAGCCCTCCTTCTAGCGCCAAAATGTTAGTGGAGAATCCGGTGCTTGCCTAGTAGATGCGTTTGGTCTCCGAGTCTGCTGAGCAAGCACTTGCTGGTTCAGGCCCGTGTGCGCTAGCTCGCCCGTGGTCTCCTCGGTACGAAGTGGGGGCCCGCCCGGATGTGTAGTCATTCAGAGCTTGGCTTGGGAGGTCGGCTGTTGGAGTGGTGGAGTCCGGGTGAAGAGGGAATAATCCAATTCAGGTCGGCCGCCAACTCCTGCAAGAAGGTCGGGTCGGGTAGGTTCCCGACGTGACCCCTCCGACGATCAAGTTAGTTCAGTGGTTTGTTTTGCGATCCCCCTGCCCCGTAGAGGTGCAGGAGCTTTTATAGTGGGTGCTATAGATCATTCGTACCTGATGCCCTTACCGCATTTATGACTTACCATACCACCGTACCCTCCACCATGCCGTCGTGCCCCCCACCATGCCCGTCGTCCTCGCAATGAGGCGTGCGTTTGCAGGTGGGGGGGTGCCGACCTTACCTGCGTCAGGTCGGCTGTATGACCATTGGCGCCCCCCGTATGTCTCGCTGGTTACCTGCGTTGGGTCGGCCAGGTCGGTGGGCCAGCTGTCCGAGGGTGTGATGACTTGACAGTCAGGTTGGCATTTGTCATATCAAGACGTCCTAATATCGTTTTGTTCATCTGTTTGTAGGATTTTTGGATTTTTGCACACAAATTGTACTATGTGAAAGGATGCTGATTTGCTAATGGAATCCTAATTTTCTTGTACTTTTGATGTAATGAACAACTTGCAATTCTTAGTTTAAAAATCAAAACTATCTTTCACGTAAGGATTAAATAATTATTTGATTCAATGGGTTCCTTTTTATAGTCAAGGATTCTTGTTTAGACATATTCTTATTTCATTTATGATGATTTTTTTTTCTAGATGGATGGTTACGCATGTAATTAGAAAATATAGATTTAATTAATTTTATCAAGGGTGTGAGATATTCTTGTACATTCGAAAAGAGTCAATCTCATCGTAATCTCATCAGATATCACAAATAGATATTTGGATAAATACTAGATAGATAATATAAAATTTAATTTTATATGTTCTGAATGAATAAAGTACTTAAGGCAAGTCAATTGCGTTCAATAAGTCCTCACGCACGGGTGCTCATATAACAAACACCACTGCAAAGTTAAACGATGAATCAACCCAAAACATTACCTCCAAAAATATTACTCCAATCACCATCTATGTCAAATTAATTTATTTTCGTCTATATATTTATGCGATCCTAAAGGCTGAAGTCTCAAACCAATCAGTGACGCAATTGCCCTGATAATAACACACCATATCATTATTATTCCAAGTAACGTCGAACAACAGTAGTGGATGGCGACACCAATCCATTTATTGCAGACACTGTTCATCTCATCAATCAAAGTAGCACATAGCAACTCTTGTGATCGACTGCAGTGTCCATCATGGTGCCAAGTAGACACCAATGGCGTCAAGAAACTGGCCGCCACGGCCGAAGAAGCCCGAGATCTTGCCTGCTGTTATAGGAAGGGAGAAGGGAGTCCCTCCCGTGTTGCCGAAAGGTCCGTAGGTTTTCTTGTTGGTGGTGAAGCCAAGCTTCCCCACCACCACCACTCCAAAGTAGTTGGCAATCTCTCCGGCCATTCCCACCAGATACTCGTCCTCCGCGAGAACAATCTGCATCCAAGGAGAAGCCATCATCAATCAATCTGGAGCTAGCGATGAGCTTTGAGATTGGGAGTGATACAAACCTCGTGGGGATTACCACCGCTGCCACCGAAGTGTCGGGTCTCCGTCTTCCCGTAGTAGGAGAAGGTGATGTCCACGGCGTCGACCACGTCTCCGGAAAAAATCTTGACGCTGATGATACGATAAGCAGGTCCCATGTCGAAGGCCGACCCTCCGTTCCCTCCCCATGCTCCCACCTTGATCGCTCCGTTCTGCATCATCATCGACGTCAACACACATCGCACAGAGGTAACCAAACTATTCCACAGAAAGAAAACTATGTGTGTATATAGAGTCTCTCACCATCGTGTTGTGTGTGCACCAAACTCCTCCCTTTCTTCTGCAGAAGATGATGTTGGGGAAGAGGGAGAGATGGAGGAAGGCTCTTTATAGAGGATCGCCATGGCTCTATGGGTCGAGCGGATGTGTACCGCCCGCCCCCCCACGTCCATGGCTTCCTCGAGGAAAGCGTGTATCACGTGATGAGGGTTGCGACGAGCATCTCGACGGCGAAGTCGTGACGGTCGGCGATCACAGCTGGTGATTTGTCAATAATTAAAGAGGAGCGGATAAGGAGATGGCGTGGCGGTCGACACATGCAAACGTGTTTGGGAGACATGAGAGTTATATTATATTCATATTATATTTTATATACATCCATCTACCCGTTATGGCGGCTAAGTTGGAGAGACATGCCGGGTTTTTTTTTTCTTTTTTTTTTTAAAGGTGTAGGTCTCAGATCTGTAGGATATGATTAAATAATAATTTTTTTTGTTCTTCATAAATATATATATATATATATATTATTTTATTAAATACATAATACATATAATATTTATTGTTCATCATAAATGCATAATATTTATTTTTTTGTTCTTCACTTTTATATATTTATCCATAAAGGACTAATCTCGTTACTATGTCTTAGGATTTCGTAGTCAATGAAAGTGTTAAATTTGAGAGCTCACAATTATACATCTCAATAAATATTTAATGGACAATACAAAATATAAAGATAAATTTTATACACTACGAATGAATGATCAATTGACGGAGTAACACAAGACACTATTATCCAAAGACACATATATAATATTATAATATAATGCTCAAGTTTCACACATACAATCGTAAATAATATGTTAATTAAAAACACAAGCAATATGCATACATAATGATTACACAAAGAGATATTTTATAATATTAATGTTTTATGATATTAGCAAACTCATGACTTTTAAGATTGTAATGGATGATTCTTCGAGATGTTAATTGATATCTATTTCTCAAAGTATTTTTTTATAATAAAGATGCGTAATCTTTTACCGTAATAAACCTAGCATACTAGCCGACTTGAGTATGAAGGTGAGTTAGGATAATAAGTATAGATACAGTGATTAGACTTACACATTATAATATGACTTAAATAATTCTCAAGGCTTGAATAAGTTTAATTATATTTAAAATAAGTGAATTTAAGGTCAAACATCACATCTATGGAGGAAAATAAATAGATTTACTTATGCATAGTTGGGGTAGTACATAATTAAGTAAACATAAAAAAATAAAGAGGAATATTAAACTAAAAATATTAAAATAAATAGGTGAGATAGAAAGATAAAGTTAGACCAAACTTTTTTATTTAAACTTTTGGCAATCCAAATTAAGCTCTTGTTAAATTATATCGATCCTAAAAATTTATTAAAAACACTTAAAATGAGATCTAAGTACAGCTATCAAATATCACGGTACATAACACATGTACAGTTGTCAATTACAATCAAGAGATTTTTTTCATATATATATATATATATATATATATATATATACTTCAAGATATATTTTTTTCAATAATTTATAGTCAATTTGATTTGTATTTTACCTCTTGATACAATAAACTTTTTGATGTTGACAAGTTTAATTTCAATATTATTAGTTTTTAAACATGTTCCATCTAACACGTAAGTTTTTATCAAAGTTATTAAAATATTTTAAATTTTAAAAATTTTGTGAATATATCAACCAATTTTTCAATTGTCTTGACATGAAGTAGCGCTACTTCTTTATTTTTAAAAATCATCACTTACAAAATGACTTCGATCTTTCATGATAGATTGGATTTATAGCTAAGATAATAGCTAACTTATTATTAACATAAAATTTTGATTGGCTTCTCCAACGACACATGAAATTCTTGGAGTAGTATTCTTAACCATATTACATGACAAATATAAAAAGATGTTATATATTATACTTCACAACTTGATACGATAACAATTGTTTTTTTTTTTCTTAAGACCAAGTGAGTAGTTTCACCAAAATAAAATATAAATATTTTGATCACGATAGTTTTCAACCCAATTACTATTGCTATATCTAATGAGCCAACCCTTTAGGCGATGAATAGAATATGCCATAATTAATTATTCCTTTAATATATTCTAAATTTTTATAGCAATCTTTAAAATGAGATGTCTTGAGAGCTTTTATATATCTACTTATTAAACTAACTCCAAATAATATATCAGGTCAAGTGCATGTCAAATATCTTAAACATCTAACTGGACTTCTATTATTAGTTGGATTAATTGATTTATCTTCATCTTTCTTAGTCAATTTGGTGCTATATTCCATGAGTGTATCAATAGGTTTACAATCATATATAGAAAACTTATTTGAGATCTAATTTGCATAATTTTCTTATTATATGAAAATTCTTTCGTTCCCTTGTATAATTTTAATACCAAGAAAATAAGTCATTATGATCTTTAATCATGAAGATACTATCTATCGCTTGTAAAAATTAAATCATCTATATCTAGATATATAAATAGGATATCTTCATTAGAGTTAAATTTTATATAGAGAGCATATTCATATAATTTAAAAAATTATTTAAAAAATAAATATATATTCAAGAATTTCATGCTCATGGGACTTGTTTAAACTCATAAAGATCCCTTTTAAACTTGTATATCTTATCTTCTTATTCATGAATAATAAAACCAGAAGATTGTTGAACATATATTTTTTCTTCAAGAAATCCATTCAAAAATATTGATTTGACATCCATTTATAATTTTTTTATATTTTATTTGAGTTGCTAGGGAGAAAGGTAATCTTATTATCTCTAGTCGAGCAAATGGTGTATATACTTCTTGATAGTCAATCATATCTTATTGTTCGTATTCCTTTGCAACCAAACTAGCATTCTTCACCTCTACTTATATATTTCTTTTTGTTTTGAGTATCCATTTAACATCGATTGCTTGCTGGTCTTCTGGAAGAGTAGTAAGTTCTAATGTATCATTTTTTTTAATAGCACGAATTGTTGATTTGTAGCTTCTTATTAATTTTATTCTCACAAGCTTCTTCGAAGTTTAATAGATCATATCCTATAAAATAAGAAAATAAAAATCTCATTATTATAAGTATCAATCATTCAAATCATAATATAGCTTTTGAATCATATAACCTAACTAATTTAAGTGATGATGCAAGCAAAGAATCTTTAGTGCTTGCGTGTATTATATTATTAACTTCTAAAGCTGTAGCTTTTTTATGCTGCTCATAAATTTTCTAGTTCTAAATATATTATTCATAAACTCAATATCTCTTGACGTTACAACTTTATTTATGATAGGCCTATGGAATTAATAATCATTGAAATTCTTAACATAATCTAACAAGATACAATTTTAACTTTTATCTTCTAATATCTTAGCAAATGCAATGCTTCCAAAAAATTCTGAAATAATTGACTCTTGGTTTCTGTAAGATCTATACTTATTCTAGTGTAACATTACTAATTTATCTTGTCGAAAACTTGTTAAACAAATAAGCTACACAAGCAACAACATCTCTCTAAGATTTTTTTTAAATTATTATTTCCTTTAACATGTATTAGACCATATT
Organism: Ensete ventricosum; assembly: GCA_029747655.1. Classification (NCBI taxonomy): domain Eukaryota; kingdom Viridiplantae; phylum Streptophyta; class Magnoliopsida; order Zingiberales; family Musaceae; genus Ensete; species Ensete ventricosum. The sequence continues at coordinate 9,579,239 of JAQQAF010000009.1, read as the reverse complement.
AAGTATAGTCTTATTTTTACTTTCTGAGACACTATTTTGTTGAGATGTGTACCGTATAGTGAATTAATATAAAATTTTATTATTTCTATATAAAAATTTAAATTCATTTGATATATATTTACCATACATATTTGTTCTTAAATATTTAATCTTACAACCACTTTATCTTTCAACCAAATTCTTAATTTTTTTAAAATTTGTTTGGAACTTCTTTCTTTTCTTTTAATATGTAGACCCAAATTTTGATGTTATGATAATCAATGAAGATAAAAAAATACATGCTTCCTTCAAATGATACCGAACTAATAAGGTCAAAAATATTTGAGTGCCTGATCCAATCGATGCCATGATCTTTTTGTTATTCTTAATTTGTTCTCTTGCTTGCTTCCTTATGATCCACACTTCACATCATTTTGATGGGCAATCAGTTTTAACAATCATGTTATCACATTATAAAGTTTTAAAGTCTTAAAATTTAAGTGAGCATATCTAAGATGTCATGATGTAGAATTATGTTCTTTAAAATTAATATTTTATTCTTATTCAATTTTTTTTAGGAATTGAAAGAGTCATATCTTTCATCTCAATATCAAAATCTTTTTCAATCAATTACCCTTTCATATCAGGAGTATAATAAATATCTAAATTATGTAATTCTTTATCATTATTAATTTTAAGAAAAATATTACCGGTAACTCTTACTAGTCTTTGAGATAGATTACTAAAGGTAATATTATCGAAATAACTTGTACCTAATTTATAAAAAATCTTTAATGGTACACATATGATTTGAAGCTCCTTTATCTATCATGTTATAAACTAATCTTTTTTCAAATTATCATAAGTCATTAGAAAAATATAATTTTTTTATTTTTCTTCTCTTTTTAAATATAATATGTTTTATCACTTTAATTATTAAAATTATAACAACATTTAAAAGAATAGTGTTCATACCTTTTGCAAACATAATATTATATTTTATACTTTTTACAAAATAAATTAATTGATATCTCACACCCTTTCTTTTTCCTCTTCCCTCACCATTAGAGCATCCTAAAAGGAAGATGATCTATGCACACTAGACTTCAATGTTTCACTTTCTTTTAATAAATTTAATATCACTTCCATTAACTTTATAGATGATTAATTATCTATTTAACATCAAATTTAAACTAGGATGATGAGCACAAATTTATGAGCAACTGAGCTCCATAATATTTTCATTTTTGTTAATAGCACGAATTGTTGATTTGTAGCTTCTTATTAATTTTCTTCTCACAAGCTTCTTCGAAGTTTAATAGATCATATCATATAAAATAAGAAAATAAAAATCTCATTATTATAAGTATCAATCATTCAAATCATAATATAGCTTTTGAATCATATAACCTAACTAATTTAAGTGATGATTCAAGCAAAGACTCTTTAGTGCTTGCTTGTATTATATTATTAACTTCTAAAGCTGTAGTTTTTTTATGCTGCTAATAAATTTTCTAGTTCTAAATATATTATTCATAAACTCAATATCTCTTGACGTCACAATTTTATTTATGATAGGCCTATAGAATTAATAATCATTGAAATTCTTAACATAATCTAACAAGATACAATTTTGACTTTTAATAAGATACAATTTTAACTTTTATCTTCTAATATCTTAGCAAATGCAATGCTTCCAAAAAATTTTGAAATAATTGACTCTTGGTTTATGTAAGCTCTATACTTATTCTAGTGTAACATTACTAATTTATCTTGTCGAAAACTTGTTAAACAAATAAGCTACACAAGCCACAACATCTCTCTAAGATTTTTTAAAAATTATTATTTCCTTTAACATGTATTAGACCATATTAAGTATAGTCTTATTTTTACTTTCTGAGACACTATTTTGTTGAGATGTGTACTGTATAGTGATTTAATATAAAATTTTATTTTTTCTGTAAAAAAATTAAATTCATTTGATATATATTTACCATACATATTTGTTCTTAAATATTTAATCTTACAACCACTTTATCTTTCAACCAAATTTTTAATTTTTTTAAAATTTGTTTAGAACTTCTTTCTTTTCTTTTAATATGTAGACCCAAATTTTGATGTTATGATCATCAATGAAGATAAAAAAAAATACATGCTTCCTTAAAATGATACCGAACTAATAAGGCCACAAATATATGAGTGCACCTGATCCAATTGATGACATGATCTTTTTGTTCTTCTTAATTTGTTCTCTTTCTTGCTTGGTTATGATACACACTTCACATAACTTTGATGGGCAATCAGTTTTAACAATCCTGTTACCATATTATAAAGTTTTAAAGTCCTAAAATTTAAGTGAGCATATCTAAGATGTCATGATGTAGAATTATGTTCTTTAAAATTAATATTTTATTCTTATTCTATTTTTTTTACTAATTGAAAGATTCATATCTTTCATCTTAATATCAAAATCGTTTTAAATCAATTACCCTAAGCTCAAAATAGTATTTTTCATATCAAGAGTATAATAAATATCTAAAATACATAATTCTTTATCATTATTAATTTTAAGAAAAATATTACCAGTATCTCTTACTAGTCTTTGAGATAGATCACTAATGGTAATATTATTGAAATAACTTGTACCTAATTTATAAAAAATTCTTTAATGATGCACATATGATTTGAGGCTCCTGTATCTACCATGTTATAAACTAATCTTTTTTCAAATTATCATAAATCATTAGAAAAATATATTTTTTTTATTTTTCTTCTCTTTTTTAATAAAATATGTTTTATCACTTTAATTATTAAAATTATAACAACATTTAAAAGAATAGTGTTCATACCTTTTGCAAACATAATATTATATTTTATACTTTTTACAAAATAAATTAATTGATATCTCACACCCTTTCTTTTTCCTCTTCCCTCACTGTTAGAGCATCCTAAAAGGAAGATGATCCATGCACACTAGACTTCAATGTTTCATTTTCTTTCAATAAATTTAATATCACTTCCATTAACTTTATAGATGATTAATTATCTAATTAACATCAAATTTAAACTAGGATGATGAGCACAAATTTATGAACAACTGAACTCCACAAAATTTTCATTCTATAATAGAAATAATCTTCTTTTGGAAGGGATACATCGACAAGTGCCATTCAGACTCGAAATCTTACATCAATTTTACTAAACCTCCAAATGACTCTAAAGAAAATATTTTCTACTATATTTTTCATCGCTTGGCATTTCATATTGATTCTCCATTATCGATGAAATTGATAGCATGCCCATTTCCTCCTTTGATGTGAACCATAACTCTGTATTATGAAATCAATGATGAGCTATTGCATGTTGAACCCCAAAACACAAAGTCCCAATGTTGTTATGTTCATTTGCTTATACGACTTTTAGATCTTTGATCACAAAGTACACTTTGTCAAAGGAATCAACACGGCTCTATCTTATCCCAAAGATATGAGATCATCCAGGAAGGTCCTTACGAGGGAGGGACAAGGGGGCTAGAGTCAAGTTGGAGCTAGCGAGGATAACCCTGAGGTGTTCTCCGCGCTTTCGAGGTGATCTTAGGGTTGGACTGGAATGAACTCGATTTCCTCATGGTCTCTATAAACAAATTGGTGTCAAGGGTGAGTTTTTGACTCGACCCCTCCTACGTTCGGATTAGTTTTTGACTGAGGATTGTTTCTCCTTTTGAGATACAAAGTTTGATCCTCATTCGGATATCAGGGATCAGTTTTTATACCTGTGAAGCCGATGGGAGGAGACCATGTCAGATACGGATATCCAATACATCCTTCTGCAATGGATTCATATGGACAACTGACTCTCACGAACTTTGTGACGTGGGTCGGCTCGCACGATCTCCTATGGCATGACGCTGAACCGTACAACCTCTTCCTACGATGTAGCACTAGCAGTGAACGATTGATGGGGTGTCGCCAGCCAGCCTTGCCATCTTCCATGTAAGATGGATGCTCTAGTGTCTTCCACGTCAATTCCTCGGTGGCTATCAACTGACGAACTATGATTGGTATTGAAATATTCCCTTTGAGATATTTATTTGCTAACGAGATTCTAATATTCTTTTACTTTTTATGTAAAGAATAACTCGCAATTAGGGGATCAAAATCTGAAGTCTCAATATCGTTTTGTTCAATCTGTTTGTATAAACTATATTTTGTGAAACGATGCTGATTTGTTAATCAGATCCTAATTTTCTTGTATAATGAACAACTTGTAATTTTGCGTTTAAAGATCAAAACTACCTTTCACGTAAGGATTGAATAATTGTTTGATTCAATGGGTTCCCTTTTTATAGTCAAGGATTCTTTTTTACACATATTCTTATTTCATTTATGTAAATTTATCTTTTTTTTCTAGGTTGATGGTTATGTTACAATTTGAGACTATAGATTTAAAAGAGTCAATCTCATCCTAATCTTGTCACGTCTCCTATGGACTAGCTAAAAAAAAAACTGATTAGTAGAACATTAAACTCTAGATTTCATAAATAAATATTTGGACAAACATTAGATAGATAATATAACACCACTGAGAAGTTAAAGGATGAACCAACCCAAAACACTACCGCCAAAAATATTACTCCAATCACCATCTACATCAAATTAATTTATTTTCGTTTATATATTTATGCGATCCTAATGGCTGAAGTCTCAAACCAATCAGTGACGCAATTGTTCTGATAATAACACACCATATCATTATTATTCCAAGCAACATTCCAACAGCAGTTGAGGATGACAACACCAATCCATTTATTGCAGACACTGTTCATCTCATCACTCAAAGTAGCACATAGCAACTCTTGTGATCGACTGCAGTGTCCATCATGGTGCCAAGTAGACACCAATGGCGTCAAGAAACTGGCCGCCACGGCCGAAGAAGCCCGAGATCTTGCCTGCTGTTATAGGAAGGGAGAAGGGAGTCCCTCCCGTGTTGCCGAAAGGTCCGTAGGTTTTCTTGTTGGTGGTGAAGCCAAGCTTCCCCACCACCACCACTCCAAAGTAGTTGGCAAACGCTCCGGCCATTCCAACCAGATACTCGTCCTCCGCGAGAACAATCTGCATCCAAGGAGAAGCCATCATCAATCAATCTGGAGCTAGCGATGAGCTTTGAGATTGGGAGTGATACAAACCTCGTGGGGATTACCACCGCTGCCACCGAAGTGTCGGGTCTCCGTCTTCCCGTAGTAGGAGAAGGTGACGTCCACGGCGTCGACCACGTCTCCGGAAAAAATCTTGACGCTGATGATACGATAAGCAGGTCCCATGTCGAAGGCCGACCCTCCGTTCCCTCCCCATGCTCCCACCTTGATCGCTCCGTTCTGCATCATCATCGACGTCAACACACATCGCACAGAGGTAACCAAACTATTCCACAGAAAGAAAACTATGTGTGTATATAGAGTCTCTCACCATCGTGTTGTGTGTGCACCAAACGCCTCCCTTTCTTCTGCAGAAGATGATGTTGGGGAAGAGGGAGAGATGGAGGAAGGCTCTTTATAGAGGATCGCCATGGCTCTATGGGTCGAGCGGATGTGTACCGCCCGCCCCCCCTCGTCCATGGCTTCCTCGAGGAAAGCGTGTATCACGTGATGAGGGTTGCGACGAGCATCTCGACGGCGAAGTCGTGACGGTCGGCGATCACAGCTGGTGATTTGTCAATAATTAAAGAGGAGCGGATAAGGAGATGGCGTGGCGGTCGACACATGCAAACGTGTTTGGGAGACATGAGAGTTATATTATATTCATATTATATTTTATACACAACCATCTACCCGTTATGGCGGCTAAGTTGGAGAGACATGCCGGGTTTTTTTTTTCTTTTTTTTTTTTAAAGGTGTAGGTCTCAGATCTGTAGGATATGATTAAATAATAATTTTTTTTGTTCTTCATAAATATATATATATATATATATATATATTATTTTATTAAATACATAATACATATAATATTTATTGTTCATCATAAATGCATAATATTTATTTTTTTGTTCTTCACTTTTATATATTTATCCATAAAGGACTAATCTCGTTACTATGTCTTAGGATTTCGTAGTCAATGAAAGTGTTAAATTTGAGAGCTCACAATTATACATCTCAATAAATATTTAATGGACAATACAAAATATAAAGATAAATTTTATACACTACGAATGAATGATCAATTGACGGAGTAACACAAGACACTATTATCCAAAGACACATATATAATATTATAATATAATGCTCAAGTTTCACACATACAATCGTAAATAATATGTTAATTAAAAACACAAGCAATATGCATACATAATGATTACACAAAGAGATATTTTATAATATTAATGTTTTATGATATTAGCAAACTCATGACTTTTAAGATTGTAATGGATGATTCTTCGAGATGTTAATTGATATCTATTTCTCAAAGTATTTTTTTATAATAAAGATGCGTAATCTTTTACCGTAATAAACCTAGCATACTAGCCGACTTGAGTATGAAGGTGAGTTAGGATAATAAGTATAGATACAGTGATTAGACTTACACATTATAATATGACTTAAATAATTCTCAAGGCTTGAATAAGTTTAATTATATTTAAAATAAGTGAATTTAAGGTCAAACATCACATCTATGGAGGAAAATAAATAGATTTACTTATGCATAGTTGGGGTAGTACATAATTAAGTAAACATAAAAAAATAAAGAGGAATATTAAACTAAAAATATTAAAATAAATAGGTGAGATAGAAAGATAAAGTTAGACCAAACTTTTTTATTTAAACTTTTGGCAATCCAAATTAAGCTCTTGTTAAATTATATCGATCCTAAAAATTTATTAAAAACACTTAAAATGAGATCTAAGTACAGCTATCAAATTTCACGGTACATAACACATGTACAGTTGTCAATTACAATCAATAGATTTTTTTCATATATATATATATATATATATATATATACTTCAAGATATTTGTTTTTCAAGAATTAATAATCAATTTGATTTATTCTTTCATAGGTGTATTTTATCTCTTGATACAATGAACTTTTTGATGTTGACAAGTTTAATTTCAATATTATTAGTTTTTAAACTTGTTTCATCTAACACTTAAGTTTTTATCAAAGTTATTGAAATATTTTAAATTTTAAAAATTTTGTGAATATATCAACCAAATTTTCAATTGTCTTGACATGAAGTAACGCTACTTCTTTATTTTAAAAAATCATCACTTACAAAATGACTTCGATCTTTCATGATAGATTGGATTTATAGCTAAGACAATAGCTAACTTATTATTAACATAAAATTTAGATTGGCTTCTCCAATGACACATGAAATTCTTGGAGTAGTATTCTTAACCATATTACATGACAAATATAAAAAGATGTTATATATTATACTTCATAACTTGATACAATAACAATAGGTGTTTTTTTTCTTCTTAAGACCAAGTGAGTAGTTTCACCAAAATAAAATATAAATATTCTGATCACGGTAGTTTTCAACCCAATTACTATTGCTATATCTAATGAGCTCCAACCCTTTAGGCGATGAATAGAATATGTCATAATTAATTATTCCTTTAATATATTCTAAATTTTTATAGCAATCTTTAAAATGAGATGTCTTGAGAGCTTTTATATATCTACTTATTAAACCAACTCCAAATAATATATCGGGTCAAGTGCATGTCAAACATCTTAAACATCTAACTGGACTTCTATTATTAGTTGGATTAATTGATTTATCTTCATCTTTCTTAGTCAATTTGGTGCTATATTCCATGAGTTTATCAATAGGTTGACAATCATATATCGAAAACTTTTTTGAGATCTCCTTTGCATAATTTTCTTATTATATTCTTTCGTTCCCTTGTATAATTCTAATACCAAGGAAATAAGTCATTATGATCTTTAATCATGAAGATATTATTTCCTGTAAAAATTAAATCATCTACATCTCGATATATAAATATGATATCTTCATTAGAGTTAAATTTTATATAGAGAGCATATTCATATAGATATTTAAAAAATAAATATATATTCAAGAATTTCATGCTCATGGGGCTTGTTTAAACTCATAAAGAGCCCTTTTTAACTTGTATATCTTATCTTCTTATTCATGAATAATAAAACCAAAAGATTGTTGAACATATATTTTTTCTTTAAGAAATCCATTCAAAAATATTGATTTGACATTCATTTATAATTTTTTTATATTTTATTTGAGTTACTAGGGAGAAAAGTAATCTTATTATCTCTAGTCGAGCAAATGGTGCATATACTTCTGATAGTCAATCACATATTATTGTTCGTATTCCTTTGCAACCAAACTAGCATTCTCCACCTCTACTTATATATTTCTTTTTATTTTGAGCATCCATTTAACATCGATTGATTGCTAGTCTTCTGGAAGAGTAGTAAGTTCTAATGTATCATTTTTGTTAATAGCACGAATTGTTGATTTGTAGCTTCTTATTAATTTTATTCTCACAAGCTTCTTTGAAGTTTAATAGATCATATCCTATAAAATAAGAAAATAAAAAAGCTCATTATTATAAGTATCAATCATTCAAATCATAATATAGCTTTTGAATCATATAACCTAACTAATTTAAGTGATGATTGAAGTTGTTTGCTTGTATTATATAGATTTACGCTGCTCATAAAATCTCTTGACTTCACAACTTTATTTATGATAGGACTATGGAATTAATAATCATTGAAATTCTTAACATAATCTAACAAGATACAATTTTGACTTTTAATAAGATACAATTTTAACTTTTATCTTCTAATATCTTAGCAAATGAAAAGCTTCCAAAAAATTCTGAAACAATTGACTCTTGATTTCTGTAAGCTCTATACTTATTCTAGTGTAACATTACTAATTTATCTTATCGAGAACTTGTTAAACAAATAAGCTACACAAGCAACAACATCTCTCTAAGATTTTTTAAAAATTATTATTTTCGTTAACATGTATTGGACCACATTAAGTATAATCTTATTTTTACTTTCTGAGACACTATTTTGTTGACATGTGTATCGTATAGTGAATTAATATAAAATTTTATTATTTCTATAAAAAAATTAAATTCATTTGATATATATTTACCATACATATTTATTCTTAAATATTTAATCTTACAACCACTTTATATTTCAACCAAATTCTTAATTTTTTTAAAATTTGTTTAGAACTTCTTTCTTTTCTTTTAATATGTAGACCCAAATTTTGATGTTATGATCATCAATGAAGATAAAAAAAATACATGCTTCCTTAAAATGATACCGAACTAATAAGGCCATAAATATCTGAGTGCACCTGATCCAATCGATGACATGATCTTTTTGTTCTTCTTAATTTGTTCTCTTTCTTGCTTGGTTATGATACACACTTCACATAACTTTAATGGGCAATCAGTTTTAACAATCCTGTTATCATATTATAAAGTTTTAAAGTGCTAAAACTTTGATGGGCAATCAGTTTAATGGTAGACATATGATTTGAAGCTCCTTTATCTATCATGTTATAAATTAATCTTTTTTCAAATTATCATATAAGTCATTAGAAAAATATAATTTTTTATTTTTCTTCTCTTTTTAAATAAAATATGTTTTATCACTTTAATTATGAAAATTATAACAACATTTAAAAGAATAGTGTTCATACCTTTTGCAAACATAATAATATATTTTATACTTTTTACAAAATAAATTAATTGATATCTCACACCCTTTCTTTTTCCTCTTCCCTCACCGTTAGAGCATCCTAAAAGGAAGATGATCCATGCACACTAGACTTCAATGTTTCATTTTCTTTCAATAAATTTAATATCACTTCCATTAACTTTATAGATGATTAATTATCTAATTAACATCAAATTTAAACTAGGATGATGAGCACAAATTTATGAACAACTGAGCTCCACAAAATTTTCATTCTATAATAGAAATAATCTTCTTTTGGAAGGGATACATCGACAAGTGCCATTCAGACTCGAAATCTTACATCAATTTTACTAAACCTCCAAATGACTCTAAAGAAAATATTTTCTACTATATTTTTCATTGCTTGGCATTTCATATTGATTCTCCATTATCGATGAAATTGATAGCATGCCCATTTCCTCCTTTGATGTGAACCATAACTCTGTATTATGAAATCAATGATGAGCTATTGCATGTTGAACCCCAAAACACAAAGTCCCAATGTTGTTATGTTCATTTGCTTATACGACTTTTAGATCTTTGATCACAAAGTACACTTTGTCAAAGGAATCAACACGGCTCTATCTTATCCCAAAGATATGAGATCATCCAGGAAGGTCCTTACGAGGGAGGGACAAGGGGGCTAGAGTCAAGTTGGAGCTAGCGAGGATAACCCTGAGGTGTTCTCCGCGCTTTCGAGGTGATCTTAGGGTTGGACTGGAATGAACTCGATTTCCTCATGGTCTCTATAAACAAATTGGTGTCAAGGGTGAGTTTTTGACTCGACCCCTCCTACGCTCGGATTAGTTTTTGACTGAGGATTGTTTCTCCTTTTGAGATACAAAGTTTGATCCTCATTCGGATATCAGGGATCAGTTTTTATACCTGTGAAGCCGATGGGAGGAGACCATGTCAGATACGGATATCCAATACATCCTTCTGCAATGGATTCATATGGACAACTGACTCTCACGAACTTTGTGACGTGGGTCGGCTCGCACGATCTCCTATGGCATGACGCCGAACCGTACAACCTCTTCCTACGATGTAGCACTAGCAATGAATGATTGATGGGGTGTCGCCCACCAGCCTTGCCATCTTCCATGTAAGATGGATGCTCTAGTGTCTTCCACGTCAATTCCTCGGTGGCTATCAACTGACGAACTATGATTGGTATTGAAATATTCCCTTTGAGATATTTATTTGTTAAAGAATAACTCATAATTCGGGGATAAAAAATCTGAAGTCCCAATATCGTTTTGTTCAATCTGTTTGTACAAACTATACTTTGTGAAACTATGCTTATTTGTTAATCAGATCCTAATTTTATTGTATAATGAACAACTTGTAATTTTGTGTTTAAAGATCAAAACTACCTTTCACGTAAGGATTGAATAATTGTTTGATTCAATGGTTTCCTTTTTATAGTCAAAGATTCTTTTTTACACATATTCTTATTTCATTTATGTAAATTTATCTTTTTTTTCTAGGTTTGATGGTTATGTTACAATTTGAGACTATAGATTTAATTAGTCTTATCTAGGTTGTGGGACACCCTTGTACATTCTAAAAGAGTCAATCTCATCCTAATCTTCTCACGTCTCCTAAGGACTAGCAAAAAAAAAAATGGATTAGTAGAACATTAAACTCGAGATTTCATAAATAAATATTTGGACAAACATTAGATAGATAATATAACACCACTGCGAAGTTAAACGATGAACGAACCAAAAACACTACCTCCAAAAATATTACTCCAATCACCATCTACATCAAATTAATTTATTTTCGTTTATATATTTATGCGATCCTAAAGGCTGAAGTCTCAAACCAATCAGTGACGCAATTGCTCTGATAATAACACACCATATCATTATTATTCCAACAACAGTTGAGGATGACAACACCAATCCATTTATTGCGGACATTGTTAATCTCATCACTCAAAGCAGCACATAGCAACTCTTGTGATCGACTGCAGTGGCCAATTATGGCTCCAAGTAGACACCAATGGCGTCAATAAACTGGCCGCCACGGCCGAAGAAGCCCGAGATCTTGCCTGCTGTTATAGGAAGGGAGAAGGGAGTCCCTCCCGTGTTGCCGAAAGGTCCGTAGGTTTTCTTGTTGGTGGTGAAGCCAAGCTTCCCCACCACCACCAGTCCATGGTAGTTAGCAACTTCTCCGGCCATTCCCACCAGATGCTCGTCCTCCGCGAGAACAATCTGCATCCAAGGAGAAGCCATCATCAATCAATCTGGAGCTAGCGATGAGCTTTGAGATTGGGAGTGATACAAACCTCGTGGGGATTACCACCGCTGCCACCGAAGTGTCGGGTCTCCGTCTTCCCGTTGTAGGAGAAGGTGATGTCCACGGCGTCGACCACGTCTCCGGAAAAAATCTTGACGCTGATGATTAATATGGATTATGAATTATTTAAGACCCACCATGGGATGCGATCGGAAAGCCCTAATTAAGAGTTGATGCTTCTTCAATAAGCAAGCCGTGTTGGCTAGTTGGATGCTCTCATAAATGAGCTGTTCTTGGTGTGAAGTAGGGTGTTTCTTCGGATTGATGCGTTCCTACTTGCACTGAGCTTTCTATCTGTGATTGATCCAATAATTTTGGGAGCAATAAAAGCAATAAGAAAAATATTCTCCAGTTTCTCACCAATTAAACTTAAACTTCTATCCGAATTTACTATGAATCAAATTGAATGAAATCAAGAATGGTAATCTTGACTTGTTGGAACCAATTTAAACACATAAACAGACTTATTATTGAAAGATAAGATTCAAAATCTCAACTGATAAAGTTTGTCTAAGATATAGATTTAATAATGATGTATTATATCTACCTACAAAAAAATATTAAGAATTCGATATCTTAGTCAATGATTCTTTAAAGGTATTAATTACTTGATACAAATTGTCAGACCACAACAGGATCGCTTATCATTTGCTATAAAAAAAAAAAAAAAAACTTAAAAGCCTCGAACATGAGATAAAAATCTTAGGCTCAATTATTGTATAGCAGGCGGTTTAGTATTAGGCAAGCGAGTCACTAAGTTGAGTTCCAACACATTACAATGCCTGGCGATCTCTCTCTCTCTCTCTCTCTTTACATTTTTTAGCTCATCTCATGCTCATGCTCCAATAGTGATGGAAAAATATATATTATAATTATTACTTCGACTTTCAACAAAAAAATAAAAAAATTATCAAAAAAATATTTGATGTCCAAAGTCAGTACTAAGCTTAAACATATATACATACATACATACATACATGAGCACACAGGAAGGGAAGGATCAACTTTTTTTATAACATTAAAAATTACCTACTTGCAAACCTAATTCAAGCTCGTGCCTCTACCCATACCGGGTTGCTTGGCCCGTCGGTCTCATCATGGTAGACCATGACCCTCGCATGAGGTAGGAAGGGATGTGAGGGTTGCGATCGCCTTGTGGACCATGCTAACCTTCTCTCTCTTTGGACTCCTCTCCCTCCTCTCTTGTTAATGATAATTAACATGACAATCATGCAACGATTGACGAACTACAACCCCTCCTTCCTCGTACGAGGGCTGCGATCTACCTTTCATGTTTCGCACGAGGCCCATAGTCGATTACGACAATGGTCGATCAACATGACTACTAAACATAGGATGAAGGCACAAGCCGAGGCATAGTCGAAGATTATTTCTATTATAGAATGAAAATAATGTGGACTCGATTGTTCATCAAATTTGTGCTCATCGTACTTGTTTAAATTTGCTGTTAAATGGGTTAAAAAAATAGAATTAATCACCAACAAAGTTGGACGACGTGATATTAAATTTACTGAATGAAAGTGAAACATTGAAGTCGAAATATAAATTCCAAATGTATGATTTCATGTGTGCATTGATCATTTTCTTTTTGGGATGCTCTAATGGTGAGGAAAGAGGGAAAGTAAAGAGTGTGAGCTATCAGTAAATTTGTAAAATGTATGTTGTAAAAGGTATTGACACTATTCTCTTAAATATTATTATAATCTTAATAATTAAAGTGATAAAATAAATTTTATAAAAAAAGAAGAATGAAAATTATGTTTTACTAATGATTTATGATAATTAAAAGAATAGTCTATGACATAATATCCATATAATGGAGCTTCAAATCACTTGTGTGACATTAAAGAATTTTTTCCAAACTAGATACAAGTTATTCCAGCAATATTACCTTTGGTGATTTATCTTAAGAGGCACATGCAAATTTTTTAAATTAATAATGATAAAAAATATATTTCATATGTTTATTATGTTCATAATATGAAAAAAATTTAATATTAGGCGCTTAGGTCAATTACTTGAAAAAAAATTCAATTCTTTCAATTCGTGACAAGAATTGAAACAAGAATAAAACATTAATTTTTACATATTAAAATATCATAGAACAAAGTGTCTCATTTATATTTATGTATTTTTTATCAATTAAATTATTTTAAAACTGATGTTGAGGATAATTCTATATTATGACATCAAGATATGCTCACTTAAATCTCGAGTCTTTAAAACTTCTAGAGAAATAAGGTCATGTCATCGATTGGATCTAGTGCACTCAAATGTTTGTGACCTTAGCATTCTAGTATTATTTGGAGGAAGCATGCATTTTTTTTATCTTTAGTGATGATCATGGCCAAATTTGAGTCTATATATTAAAGTAAAAAAATCAAAGTAAATTAAAAAAAATTAAGAATATGGTTGAAAGATAAAATGGTTGTAAGATTAAATATTTAAGAACATAAAGGATGGTGAATATATATCAAATAAATTTTAAAATTATAAAAATAATAAAATTTTATATTAATTCACCATGTTCTACACACCTCAATAAATTGGTATCTAAAAAAAAAAAGACTATACACTAGAAAGAAAAATTCTTAAAAAATCTTGAAGAGATGTTGTTGCTTGTATAGTTTATTTACTTAAAAGGTTTCAAATAAGACGAATTGGTAATATTACATCAGAAGAAGTATAGAGCTTACAGAAATAAAGAGTTGATTGCTTGAGATTTTCTGGAAGTATTGCATTTGCCAAACTACTAGAAGAGTATTAGAACCCTTGCAGATTCTAAGCTTGGGGTGATCTCTATAGGGGATCGACTTCCTTGGAACTTTATAATGGTAGAACTCTCTAAGTTGCTGCTCAAATGATGCTGAAATGATTCATCTATTCATGAAGAAAAGTGAATAATTACAAAGGTATTTATAGGCCTTTTAAACCCTAACTCCTAACAGGACTCATACTTCAAGACTCCTACTTCTAACAACTCCTATTCCAACTCTAAGAAGCAACTTCTACTCCAACTCTAAGAAGCGACTACTAGCCAGCCTAACTAGGGGTGGCCGACGGTTAGGACTCCCAAACTAACTCTAAATCAACCCTACATTAACCAACCCCCTTTAACCTAGCTAATTAGGGTTACATGTGCCCAATACCTCATCCAAATATCCTAACCTAGCTGGCCTCTTCATCTATTAATAGGGGTCGACTAGATTGGATTACATGTGTGCTCCATCAATGAATTTAAATTAGGACCTCATTAGCTAGAGTCCTAACAGACCCTCTTCAAATCAGCCTTGCTCTCAAGGTTGAGGCTCCATAAACTTTGAGAATTTAATCTTCAAGTGGTTATAGTCCTCCCAAGTGGTATCCCTGCTGGTAGATTTGCCTACTGTACTAGCACCTCAATAGTGGATCGTCGTCATCGAGTTACGATTCGTCGATCAATAATGACACTCAGCTAGGTTTGGAGTTCTCCTTGGGCAGTCATATCTGGTAGGTGACTTTGGGCTGTCTTATTTTGTCCCAACTTGAGCTTCAAGCATGACACATGAAAGACTAGATGGATTCGGAAACTGGCAGGTAAGTTCAATTTGTATGTCACTGCTTTGATGTGCTTGAGAATCTGGTAGGATCTATAGAACTGAGGTGAAAGTTTCACGGATGCTCTAGTATGGACCGATGTTTATTTGTATGGTTGGAGCCGAAGAAAAAACCTAATCTCCCACTAAAAATTCTCTCTCACTTTTGTACTGATCATGCTGTCTTCATCCTTGCCTGGGCTGCAGCGAGATTATCTTTTAACAACTTCAGCATTTTGTCCCTGTCCTTGAGCTCCATGTCTACTTACTCTACTTTAGATGTACCCAACATATATTTTGGAATTATAGGGGGAGGTCGGCCATACAAAACCTCGTAAAGAGTATATTTTGTTGATGAATGATAAGTTATATTATACTACCACTCGACCCAGGGAAGCCACTTTGCCCACTCTTTTGCTTGGTCATTGGTAAAGCATCTGAGGTAGGTCTCCAACACCTGTTCATCACTTCAGTTTGGCCGTCAATTTGTGGGTGATATGCTATGCTCATTTTCAGCTTAGTGCCCTGCAACTGGAATAATTCTGTCCAAAATTTGGTGGTGAAAACTTTATCACGATCGCTTATAATAAATCTTAGCATCTCATGCAATTTTGTAATATTCTCCATAAAGACCTGAGCGATGCTAGAAGCAATGTAAGGATTGCAAACAGCGCAAAAGTGAGCATACTTTGTAAGGCGATCAACTACAACAAGAATTGTACCTTTTTCTTCGGATAAGGGCAGCCTTTCGATGAAGTCAATAGATATATCGATCCATATCGAGTCCGAGATGGGTAGAGGTTGCAACTTTCCGGAGCTTGTCACTATTTCGCCATTATATCATTGGCATACATCACATTGTGCTACAAATTCAACAATAATATTTTTCATCCCTATCCAATAAAATTTTTGCTTAATTCTCTTATAGGTTCTAAAGAGCTCGGAGTGCCTCATCGTTGGAGTGGAATGTATCTCTTGAAGGATAGTCTTTATGTAAGTTGATTTTGGCGAAAGTACAATGTGTCCCTTATAATGTAAGTCTTTTGAATCCCAACTGTAATGAGCCACAGAACTTGTATCTTCCTCTAATTTCTTTATGATCTTACTGATCTCTGGATCATCTCTCCACTCCTTCCTAATATATTCGAGGAAGTCATTGATTGGAAGGAAGATGACTGAAAATTCAGCTTGCTCGGGTAGCCGCGAAAGCGCGTCTGCAACAACATTATCTTTTCCCTTTTTATAAGTTATTTCATAATCATACCCAAGAAGCTTTGAGGATATCTTCTGCTTCAAAAAATATTTTAAGCTCTTTTGGTCAATGTACGTTCGCCATGTTCCGTCCTTCTTTCATACGAGGAGCACCGTTGAAGAGTAAGGGTAACAACTTGGTCGAATAACTCTTGTTTCGAGCATCTCCTTTATAATCCTTTCTATTTCATCTTTCTGGGGATAAAGATACCAATATAGCCGAGTGTTTGCTAAAGGTTTGCCTAGAAGAATCGTGATACGATGATCATGTCGGCGGGTAGGAGGCAGGCTACACGGTTTGTAAAATATACCTAAAAATTCAGCAAGGGAAGTAGTTTTGGGTCTTCAGATTTGATAGGCTCCTTCATAGATTACTACTCAAGTTGTATTAAGAAGCTACTACATGCCTTGTGCAAAACTTTCTCGATTTGTTACGTGTAAATTGTCATTACGTCGCTCCCATGTTTCTCGTGCAATATCATCTGTTTCCCTTTACTGTAAAATTTCATAATTAGTTTCAAAAAATTTCAAGAAACATCACCTAATGTCATGAGCCATTCGATACCATGAATGACTTCATAATCATCAAGAGGGAGGAGGAAGAAATATGCAATTATCTCTTGGTCCTACAGCAACAGTTTCACCCGCGGGCACCTGCGATTACACTTCAAAATTCTTCCGTCGGCGACCTTAACGTCAAACCTGCTACAATCCTCAATAGGTAAGGCCATCCGAACAACAACCTTGCTATTCATAAAATTATTAGTACTCCCGGTGTCAATAAGAATGGTGATTTGTTGTTGCTTTAGAAGTCCTCCCACTTTCATCGTTTATGGGTTTGTGTAGCCGACAAGAGCATGCATCGTAAAATCAACTGGCTATTGTTCGTCATCTGCAACCTATTCCTCATGCTCTTGGACCTTCTCCTCCATGTCCTCAAGGGGTTTAATCAGTAGGAGGTGCTCCTTCTTACAGCAATGATCGCGGCTCCACGGTTTGTCATAATGCCAATAAATACCCTTTGTCGATTTGTCGCATAGTTCTTCTCTTGTAAAATTTTTTGACAGTGAAGGATGGCTAGGAATAGAAGGATGTTTATATGCCATGGGCATATAAGTGATCCTCATCCTCCGAGCATCTTGGTTGAGCCGTTCCTCTTGTATTCGGGTGAAAGAAATCGTAGCCGTTACGGTGCGGGGCTGCAATGCCTAAACCTCTCCTTTAATCTCCGATTTGAGTCCCTCGATGAATATCCCTAACAATTATCAGTCAGTCCAATCATAAGCAAGATAGGATAACTTCTCAAACCTGGTTTGGTACTCTTTGATCGTGGAGGTTTGTCGGATCTTTGCGAGTTGGCCATCGATATTTTCGGACTCCGTCTGTCCAAAGTAGTTTAGTAGTGCGTTCTAAAATTGAATTCACATCGGAGCCCCATAATTGTATTCAAGACAATTGTACCATTATATAGCATTTCATTCAAGGTGGATGACAATGATTTCCACCATAGCATCATTTGACGTTCGGTAATAGTGGAAGTAACGTTTGATGCGCGAAATCCACCCCGTCGGGTCTCCTTTTTTCCATCATGGGAAGTCCACCCTCATGCATGGCTGAAGCATGTCCGAGGGCTATCCCTTCTTCTTTGAAGGCCTCTCTAAACTCTCTCATTGCTGGATTTTAGTTGGACTCGGTGGTTGTCTAATTTTGAATTCCGTGAATAAAGCGCGCAGTTTGTCCTCCAAGCATGATTTAAGCCGTGATTCAAGTTGAGATTCCAACGTCTTAAATTTGGCATCAATTGAATCTTGAGAAGCCATGGCGTATGCCTGTAGATCAGAGATGTCTTTGTCTTTTTTCTATTGAGGGGTCAATGGCATGGGTTGGTGAAAATGTTCGGACAATAGATCAGTGGCAGAAGGTTGTGGCTGCATTGGTTTATTGTTTTGGCTACGATTTTGGGTGCTGTTAGGGTTTTGAAAATAGGTTATGACAATTATGTCTTAAGGCTGGAGGGGTGCCATAAAGACGTCTTGGTTGGTGGCAGCAAGATGGTACAAGGGGGATCGAATCATTATCTCTATAATAATTCACTCGACTCATCGACTATATATGTACTAGGCCACTATGTCATAATCCCCAGATGGTACAGGGGGGATCGAATCCATCGGACCTATCTGTCCACAATTATCGTGTATCTATAATCCCTCATCCAACTAATATCCCAGAGACCGTATATTGGACATGATACTATCAGGTCATATACAGAATGAGTTTGTCTTGCTCTAATCGGATTCTACTAGAGAATTCTTTCTCTCTCAATTCGAACGACCCTGGCAAGGGATTTGTCTGAGCAAGCACATACGAGATATTCCTCTCGCGATATCGAGAGTAGATGATCCTTTATTGATACTCAATTGCCTTCGTAAGGTTTATTAGGATCAAAGCGGCACTGAGAGGGGGGGGGGGGGGGGGGGGGTGAATTAGTGCTGATGAGAAATCTTCGTCGATTTAAAAATTTTGCACAATGAAAATCGTATCAAAAATATATTTTTAAGTGTAGAGATATTTGTAATAGTGCAAGCAAAGATAATAGACAGTTAAATAACATAGCAATGAAGTTAAAGAGGAAAGAAAACGAAACAAACCAATTTTATAGTGGTATGGTCTTGTGACCTACGTCCACTTTCCGGTTCCTCCTCCATTGAGGCCACAGGCTTCCATTATTGACCTTCCTTCAATGGGTGAAGATCAACTACCCTCTTACAATCCTATTCTCCTTTTACAGGTTTAAGAGATAAGCTTTACAAGACTCAAAGCTCTCTCTTAAACAAAAAACTACACAAGATTAAATGAGGAGAAGCTCTCAATTACAACAATATTTTCACAAGATTTTTGCTCTTAATTGCTTGCATACCTCAGGCAAGAAAGGGTGGGGTATTTATAGGCCCCAAATAGCTTCAAAAGTGGAGCCAAAAATTAATTTTTAAGTGATCCCGAGGTGCTACTCTCGAAGACTATGTTCTGGGCAGTTCAGCCATCTGACGCAGTCTAGAAGACTGTGTTCTAGGCGGTTCAACCACTGACAGTCTGGGAGACCGTGTCTGGGTAGTTCAACAGCATGACACACATTCGAATATTGTGTCGTCTTGGAGACCGTGTCTCATCTGACCTTGGGTTACTGGAATGACTTTTATAATTAGTCAAAATTAGCCCCAATTAAGGCCTAATGACCTCTTAATTAAGTTAGTAAAACTAAGTCTCAATATGATGCTAACTACGACACTCAACGTACAATGTTTGTCGTCTGATCATCTCTTCGGTGAACTCTCAGCATCTTTCTGATGAACCCCTAGTGAGCTCTCGATTTCCTTTGACGAACTCCCAATGAACTTCCAACATTCTTCCGGTGAACACTTGACGAGCTCCCGACAACCTGTCGGTAAACTCCCGACGAACTTCCCGGTAAACTTCTAGTAAGTTCCCGACAACATCGTCTAAACCTCAGCTGACCTCCGGTGAACTCTCGACCAGCTCCCATTGCGTCGTTGGAACCTTGGCCCGATGCTCGAACTTGACTTCGACCCAACATCTGATTGTACTGCCCTTTACCGTCGCAGTTAATCCTGCATCATTTTCTTTAGCACATAAGTTAGATCATAAAACCCATCAATTGATTTCATCATCAAAATTCGAGATTCAACAATCTCCCCCTTTTTGATGATGACAACCAATTGATGACGGAGTTAACTTTAACTCCTCCTATGTATATGTCATAAGATAAATATAACATACTTGAATTCAAAAGAATATATCACTTTTGAATTCAAGTATATTATTTTCAAAGCATTATTTTCTTGGTATCACATGATAAATAATTTTAATTGATATCTTTCACATAATAAACATTTTAAACATTCACTTTATGTCATGAATCATGATACCATACCATAATCATCTTCTTGGTATCACATGAAAATTTTAATTATTATATTCATAATATAATCATGTCATCAATTATGTCATTTCTCCCCCTTTGTCATTAACAAAAAGGTGAAATGCTCAATTTATATTTGAACATTTATCAAAAATATCCATCATTTGAATATTTATTATTTTTAAATATTTATCATACCATTTTATCATCAATATACTATCTCTCCCCCTTTTGTCACAAAAAAGTAGAAATGTTCATCATACCTTTTCTAAATAATTGTTCAAAATAAATGTTCATTTTATGATAAAATTTTAAACATAACATTTATCATATGTATCAATCATGTTGTTTCTCCTTTTTATAAAAAAAAGAGAAATATTCACCACACATTTGAATACTAAGTGTTTAATACATATATCAATACATTTATCATAAATATTCATTCCACAAAGAAATATATCTAGTCCATTTCTCCCCCTTAGTAAAATAAAAAAAAAGTTTAATATATTTCGTATCAAATTGCTTTCTTCCCCTTTGTAAGTAAAATAGAAGAATAAGAAGAAGTGGAGGGGGTGTCAAAGATCCAAAACTAAGTATCCCAAAACAAAATAAATTATTAAGAGGAGGGATATATATTCATGAATCCAAGAATCAAAATATTGCAAGAGAGATCAAAAGTCATGTATTTAGAATTATCTCATGTAAATTTCAAGCAAAATCTCAAAAAATCTAAAAAATAACAAATCATGCATTTTGATAGTTTAACATTCCCAACTCTCTTCTAAGAAAGTCAAATTAGACTTCATTTAATGGCTAGGTGAAGATATCAACCAATTGATGCTTAGTATCAATAAATTCTAAAGATATATCATGATTATTTATATGATCTCTAATAAAGTGATGCCTAATGTCAATATGTTTAGTTCTTGAGTGTTGAATGAGATTTTTAGTTAAACATATTGCACTAGTGTTATCACATTTGATAGGAATATTTTTCAAGTGAATTCCATAATCTTCTAAAGTGTTTTACATCCAAATGACTTGTGCACAACATGCACCAACTGCTATGTACTCAGCCACTGCTTTGTACTCAGCTTCAACTGTAGGTAATGCAACCAAATTTTATTTCTTAGAAGATCAAGAAACAAGAGCATGTCCTAAGAATTGGTATGTTTCGGTTTTACTTTTTCTATCTATTCACAACCTCCAAAATCAGCATCCGCATAGGTTAGTAAATCAAAGTTTTTAGACTTAGGATACCATAAACCTAAATTAAAAGTTCCTTTTAAATATCTAAATATTCACTTAACTGCCTTAAAATGAGAATATTTAGGATTGCATTAAAATCTTGCACACAATCCAACACTAAACATAATGTCCGGTCTAGTAGTAGTTAAATACACTAAACTATCTATCATTCCTTTATATATTTTTTGATCAAAGTTTTCACCTTCGTTATCCAAGTCTAATTTTATAGAAGTGCTCATGGGTGTGTTTATGGCCTTAGCATTGTCTATACTAAACTGTTTTAACAAATCTAAGGTATACTTAGTTTGACTTATAAAGATACCATCATTTAGTTGTTCTATTTGTAATCCTAAGAAAAATGCTAATTTATCCATTATGCTCATTTCAAATTCTTGGCTCATACTCTTGGCAAAAGTTTCACATAAGGATTCATTTGCTGAACTAAAAATGATATCATCAACATAAATTTGAATAACTAGAAAATTATTTTCAAAATACTTAAAAAATAATGTGATATCAACCTTGCCTTTCAAAAAATTATTTGAAATAAGAAAAAAGCTAAGTCTTTCATACCAAGCCCCACGGGCTTGTTTCAATCCATAAAGAGTTTTAGATAGTTTAAAAACATGATAAAAAAAAAAGATCATTTTCAAAATCGGAAAGTTATTCAACATAAACTTCTTCGGAAATAGAACCATTAAGAAAAGTACTTTTGATATCAATTTGAAATAATTTAAAATTCTTAAAAGTGGCAAAGGCAAGGAGCATCCTTATGGCTTCAAGTTTAGCTACAGGAGCGAATGTCTCTTTATAATCGATCCATTTTTCTTAGTTGAAACCCTTGGCTACTAATCTAGTTTTATTTCTAACCATGATACCATTTTAATCTTGCTTGTTTCTAAAGACCCATTTAGTACCTATCACTAAATGATCACTAGGTCTAGGAACAAGCTCTCACATCTCATTTATCTCAAATTGGTTTAACTCTTCATGCATTCAAATAACCCAAAAATCATTTTTTAGGGCTTCCTCAATACATTTTGGTTTAATTTGAGATAAAAATGTGGCGTTAGCACAAAAATTCTTAAATGATGAACTAGTTTGAATACTTTTTGATGTATCTTCTATTATTAACTCCTTATAATGAGCATCTGCATACTTCCATTCCTTAGGTAAGGGTTTCTTGGAAGTAGATGCATCCAAGTTATTTTGGAGATGAGATTTATCATTCAAATTTAAAGTATCAAAATCAAAATCATCATCAAAATCAATTTTCTTCAATTTAGGAACCTTATTAAAAAAAATATGGATAGATTCCTTAATTACTAGAGTTATTTTATTAATGACATAATAAGCTTTTGAAATTGAGGAATAACCAAGAAATATACCTTCATTGAATTTTGCATCAAACTTTCCTAAGGCATCTTTTTTGTTCAAAATAAAACATTTATAATCAAACACTTTCAAATACAAAATATTAGGTTTTTTATTATTCCATAATTCATAAGGAGTTTTGGAGAGTAATGGTCTTATGAGAACCCTATTCATGACATAGCATGCCATGTTAACGGCTTCGGCCCAAAAATATTTGGATAGGATATGTTTATTTAACATGGTTCTAGCCATTTCTTGTAAGCTCATATTTTTTTTCTTTCCACTATCATATTTTGTTGTGGATTTCTAAAAGTAGAGAAATTATGATTATACACATTCGAGTCACAAAAATTTTAAAAATCATGATTTTAAAACTCACCACCATGATCACTACGTATAAATGAAATCATAAAACCCTTTTCATTTTGAATAAGTTTGTAAAATTTTAAAAAATATTTAAAAGAATCACTTTTATATGCCAAGAAATAGGTCCAAGTATATCTACTATAATCATCTACAATAACAAAAGCATATTTGCTACCTCCTAAGCTTGTAGTATGCTAGGCATTCCTCTTACTAGACTTTTAGTTGAGATTTGGTTTAATAGTTTCATGCTAGCATGTCCTAGTCTCCTATGCTAAATCCATACATCATCATTTAAAGCCAAAAAACATATTTCATCACAAAAATTATCAATGTCGATAGTATACACATTATTGCTTCTTAAGGCAATCATAAAACTATTTTTGTGTGACATTTCAATTATACAAGCATTAGATTCAAATTTGATAATGTATCCTATATCACATAATTGGCTAATGCTTAGTAGATTATGTTTCAAACCATCAACTAATAATACATCTTCTATCAAGAGGTTTAATTTGTTACCTATGGTTCCTTTCCCAATGATTTTTCCCTTGTTATTATCTCAGAAAGTGACAAATCCTTCATTTAGGCTAGTAAGCTTAGAGAAATGAGTTGGATCTCCGGTCATGTGCCTTGAGCATCCACTATCAATGTACCATTTTGTGCTTCTAGCATTTGTTTAGAGACATTCCTATAAGAAAGGAGGTTTGGTTTAGGTACCCATTTGCCTTTGGGTTCCTCATAAAAAATTATACCTAATTTTACTAATGACATCGAGTTGTTTATGGTTCCTTTAGGAACCCAAATTAATTTGTGTGTACTATACATTTTAAATGAACATTTATAAGCACAGTGTCCAATTCTTCCACAAAAATTATATTTATTTCTAGGTAAAACATATAATGTAGGTTATTTAATGAATATGGTTGCTTTTATTGAGTGTTACTCACAAAGCTAATTTCTTCCTTTCTATGAACATGACCCTTATTAGCGAGGATCATGTTTAAGAATTTGTTACCTATTTTAAATTTTTCTAATGTTTCTTATAATGAATTATTTCCTTACTTAAGTATATCGAGTTCTTCACACTTAGTGCAAGGAGCTATCCTATGTTCATCATTCTCATTTTTAAAAAATTTAAATTTACTAGCAAGTGAAGCATGCTCTTTCTTTAACAATTTATACTTTTTATTAACTAATTTAAAATCATCAAATAAATCATTGAATACATTAAATAATTCATCATAAGATAAAGAAGACTCGTTTAAGTTACTTACCTTATCGCTAAATGTCATTAAAGTGTAATTTGTAACTTCTTCCTTGTTGATTGGCTCCTCATCTTTTGATGAACTTGAGTCATCCCAAGTGGCTTTAAGCACCTTCTTCTTCTTCAGTTTTTTTTTCTTTACTCGGGGACATTCATTTTTAAAGTGACCTGACTTCTTACATTCGTAATATATAATTGAGTCATTTTTAGTTCACTTTTGTTCTTAGCATCTTGTTTTGTTTTAGTCGTTTTTAAGAATTTCTTAAATTTTCTTGTAAGAAGTGCAAAGTCCTCATCATCATCATCGCCACTTGAGTTTTCTCCCAAGTGGTCTTCCTTGGTTCTAAGTGCTATGTCCTTTCTGTTCTTTGGAAGGTTGTTCTCGAGTTCATCATGTGCCATACATGTCATTTCGTAAGTCATCAAAGACCCGATTAATTCTTCAAGAGAAAAATTATTTAGGTCTTTTGCTTCTTGTATTGTCGTTACTTTAGGATCCCAACTTTTTGGAAAGGATCTTAATATTTTGTTAACAAGTTCAAAATTAGGAAAACTTTTACCAAACACTTTAGACCATTGACAACATCCGTAAAACGGGTGTACATGTCTCCTATGGTCTCACTTGGTTTCATGCGAAACAACTCATAGCTATGCACTAAAAGATTAATTTTTGACTCTTTGACTCAACTAGTGCCTTCGTGTGTGACTTCAAGTGTATGCCAAATCTCATATGCAGTTTCATATATAGAAACCCGATTAAATTTATTTTTATCAAGAGCACAAAATAAAGCGTTCATCGCTTTAGCATTCAAAGAGAAAGTCTTCTTTTTTTAATCATTCCATTCGTTCATCAGTTTGGAAGACTTTTCAAAATCGCTTTCAACAATATGCCATAATTCAAAATCCATAGAAAGTAGGAAAATTCTCGTTCAAGTTTTCTAATACGTGTAATCCATCTCATTGAACATGGGAGGACGAGTGATAGAAAGTCTATCTTAATTGCCAATAAAAGCCATCTCTCTTGGATTTTAAGCCAAATAGAGAGAAAACGTGGTTCTGATACCAATTGTTAGGATCAAAGCGACACTAAGAGTGGGGGGGGGGGGGGGGGTGGATGAATTAGTGCTGATAAGAAATCATCATCGTTTGAAAAATTTGCTCGATGAAAATCGTATCAGAAATGCGTTTAAGTGTAGAGATGTTTGTAATAGTATAAATAAAGATAATAGATAGTTAAATAACATAGCAATGAAGTTAAAGAGCAAAGAAGATGAAGCAAACCGATTTTATAGTGGTTTGGTCTCATGACCTACGTCCACTTCCCGATTCCTCCTCTGTTAAGGCTACCGACTTCTACTATTGATCTTCCTTCAATGGGTGAAAATTAATTACCCTCTTACAACTCTATTCCCCCTTTACAGGTTTAGGAGATAACCTTTACAAGAATCAAAGCTCTCCCTTAAACAAAAAATTACACAAGACGAAATGAGAAGCTCTCAATTACAACAACGTTTTCACACGTTTTTTGTTCTTAATAGCTTGCATACCTCGGTAAGAAAGGGTGGGGTATTTATAGGCCCAAATGGCTTCAAAATAGAGCCAAAAATTAATTTTTAGGTGATCCTGAAGCGTTAGTCTCGAAGACTGCATTCTGGGTGGTTCAATCGCCTGACACAGTCTGAGAGACTGTGTTCTGGGTAGTTCAACCGCCTGACAGTCTGGGAGATCGTGTCAGGGCGGTTCAACCGCCTAACACCTTCGAAGACTGTATCATCTTGGAGACAATGTCTTCGAAGATAATGTATCATCTGACTTTGGGTTACTGAAATGAATTTTATAATAAGTCCAAATTAGTCCCAATTAAGGCCTAATGGCCTCTTAATTGAGTTAGTAAAACTAACTCTCATTACGATGCTAACTACGACACTCAATGTACAATGTTCATCGTCTGATCATCTCTTCGGTGAACTCTGACATCTTTCCGATAAACCCCCAGCGAGCTCCCGATTTCCTTCAGCGAACTCTCAATGAACTTCCAGCATTCTTCCGACGAACACCCGGTGAGCTCCCAATAACCTGTCGGTGAACTCTGGATGAACTTCCCGATAAACTTCTGGTGAGTTCTCGGCGGGCTCTCTACAATATCGTTCGAACCTCGGCCGACCTCTTACGAACTCTCGGCGAGCTCCCATTGCGTCGTCCTAACCTCGACCCGATGCTCGAACTTGACTCCGGCCCAACATCTGATTGTACTGCCCATTACTGTCATAATTAATCATGCATTATTTTCTTTAGCACATAAGTTAGATCATAAAACCCATCAATTGATTTCATCATCAAAATATGAGATTCAATAAGGTTGGCTACCAATCCTGATAACTAGTTGTACCAGATCTGGAAGTTCCTAAACTTATAAGTCTGACATCAAAGAAAATAGTACTCAAACAAGACATCCTTGGTGTCTCAAGTCTAAGGACCAGATATACAACTGGGACTATGAAATTGTTGTCTGACATTAGGTATCATTAACCATACAACATTATATAAGCGGATCAATCAGTGAACTCATTCTTTAATGAGCACGTGTATTATATCCTTAGTGTCTCCACACAAGCAGCTATGAGACCAGCCGCCTCTATCATATGGACGGGTATATAGTACATCGATCTGCACGGTTATCTCGATGTCCCTCTCGAGTAACCTATGATCAGGATTATTTAGGATCTGTGTTTAAAGGTGAATCAATCTCATTATCGTGATATAATCATGATCTGATTCCCATTGGATAGAACCAAGGACATCACAATATATATGCTACAGATAATATAATGTGAAAATATGCCAATATTAATTATAAGCAAAAAAGATCGCACATCATGTCACACGTGCCATCACTCACGTAATTGGCTTGCAGGACACCTGTAACTAATAATCTCCCACTTGACCAAAAGCAAATCACCTATGTGTTTGATCCCCATCAGACCCCTGTGACGCTCAAATACAATATGAGCCAACGGCTTCGTCAATGGATCTGCAATGTTATCTTCGGATGGAACTCTTTCCATTGTTATATCTTTACGAGCTATGATCTCTCTAATTAAGTGGAATCTCCTCAGAATAATTCTGATGAGACCTGGATTCCCTTGCTAGAGCTATCGCCCTATCACTGTTACTGTATTTGGGAATCGGCTCCATGCTGCTCGGAACGACTCCCAAATTCCTGATGAACTCCTTCATCCATAACCCTTCCTTTGCTGCTTTTGCTGTAGCAATGTATTCTACCTTTGTGGTCGAGTCAGTAATAGTATCTTATTTAGAACTCTTCCAGCTTACTGCTCCTCTGTTCAGGGTGAAAATATACCTTGAGTTTGACTTGCTATCATCAATGTTAGACTGGAAACTCAAGTCTGTGTAGCCCTCAACCTGGAAGCTAGCTTATTTATATACCAGTAAAAGATCCTTAGTCATTCTCAAGTACTTAAGGATAAACTTTACTGCCTTCTAGTGTTCTAAACCTGGATCTATCTGATACCTGCTTGTGACATTCAGAGCATGTGTTATATCAAACTTGGTACATAGCATAACATATATGATAGACCTTATCGTTGAGGCATAAGGTATCTTATCTATGTCTACCCTTTCTTCAGGAGTCTTTGGGGACATACTCCTAGAAAGTGATATTTCATGTCTCATTGGTATGAGACCTCTCTTGGACTTCTTCATGCCAAAATTTTTGATAATAGAGTCTATCTACCTAGATTGAGACAAGCCAAGCATCCTCTTAGATCTATCTCTATAGATCTGGATCCCCAAAATATAAGATGCTTCTCCTATGTCTATCATTGAGAAGTTTTTGGATAGCCAAGTCTTTACTGTGTAGAGCATTCCTACATCATTCTCAATGATTAGGATGTCATCCACATACAATACAAAAAAGATGATAGCACTATCACTTAACTTCCTGTATACACAAGGTTCATCTTCGTTCTTAACAAAGTCATAAGATTTGATCGTCTCATTAAATCTTATGTTCCAACTTAAGGAAGCTTGCTTTAGTCCATAAGTGAACTTGGGCAACCTGCACACTTTATCTGGACTCTCTCTTTATACGTATCCCTCTGGCTGTATCATATACACCTCCTCCTCGAGGTTGCCATTGAGGAGTGCTATTTTGACATCCATCTGCCAGATCTCATAGTCATAGTGTGCTACAATGACCAAAAGAATTCTAATGGACTTAAGCATGACTATAGGTAAAAAGGTTTCGTCATATTCAACTCTTTGACTTTGACGATATCATTTAGCTACTAACGTTGCCTTATAGGTCTCCTCCACCTTTCCATCTACTCCAATCTTCCTAAATATCCATTTGCAACCGATAGGTATGATACCCTCAGATGCATCCACAAGGTTTCAAACATTGTTAGAGTACATGGAATCCATCTCATAATTTATGGCTTCTTGTCACTTCCTAGAGACTATACTCATAGTAGCCTCCTCGTAGATCTGAGGATCAATATCCTGAGAGTCTTTTCCACTGATATGTCCCACATATCTTTCAGGAGAGTGAGATACTCTGCTAGACCTACGCAAAGTTAGAACTTGTGTGTTATTTACCTGAACATACTCGGGCTCTAGAATGGTGCTTGCGCTAGGTTCTCCAACATTGCTCAACTCTATCTCACTCCCACTGTTTCTACTAAAAACGTGTTCATTCTCAAGGAACATAGCTCACTTGGTAACAAAGACCTTTCAGTCTTTGGGAAAATAAAAATAATACCCATAAGTTTCCTTGGGGTATCCTATGAATGTGCACTGTTCTGTCTTTGATTCCAACTTATCGGGGTTGTGTCTTCTAATGTCGGCAGGACAGCCCCAAATTTTAACCATCTTAAGATCAGGCTTCTTTCATTTCCATATCTCATATGATATATACACTATCGACTTTGATGGAACTCTGTTCAGAAGATAAGCTGTGGTCTCTAGGGCGTATCCCCAGAATGAGATGGGTAGGTTAGCGAAACTCATCATGGATCGCACCATATCTACCAGTGTGTGATTCCTCCTTTTTGATACACCATTGAGCTAAGGTGTATAAGGAGGTGTCCACTGAGATAGAATCTCATTGTCCTTGTAGAAATAATAATAATCTCATAGGCGAGAAGAACAGAGGCTCGTAGGCCCCAATAATAATAATAATAATCATAATTACACATATCACAACATATAGCTCATGATCATCCATCCACATGATACATCACATGTACATCACATCATATGTAGGATTACTAGATATATATAACAATTAATTAAAATATTTAATTAATTAATTTTTTTAGAAATTAGGACATGCTCGAAATTATTAAAATTATCAAGGGTATTTTCAGAATTCTGGATAAGAGGACATTCATCGAAATTTCTAAAATTGTTAAGGGCATTTAAGAAATTCTATAAAATGAGACAGAGTTGGAATTTCTCAAATTCTGAGGTGCATAATCGTCTTTTTTCTAAAAAGATGCCCTAGCCCTCCTTCACCCTCACTGCTACCGTCGCTGCCCTACGTAGGCGGTGGCTACCCTTACCCGTCGGCAGCCGCCCTGCCTAGGGGCGACCACCCCTACGGCTGGCGCCATTGCCCCTGTTGGTGGCAGGGCTGGCCGCGGGCGGCCTACAGCCGGCCGCCCCTACTGGTGCCACGCCGCAAGTGGTTGTGCCCATGGGTGGTTGTCGCCCTTGCAGGTTAGCCGTAGCCGACCGTGCCTGCGGGCAGCTACCGCCCCTACGACGGCCACCTGCGGGCTACTGTCTTTATGGTCGATCGCTTGTAGGCTGCTGCCCTTGCGGGCGGTCGCTTACGGGCATCCAGCCGCCCCTTGCAGGGAGCCTTAGCCGCAACCGGCTGCTCCTGGCCGTGGGTGGCCAGCCCTACAAGGGGCCTGGCCATAGCTGGTCACCCTTGCAAGGGGTTTGGCCATGGTTGGCCGCACCTCCTCGCTGCGTTCACTGCAAAAACGCATAGAATGATTCTACGCGATTCAATCTCATCACACACAGTTTAAAATCAATCTTTCACATGAAAACCTTAGCTCTGATACCAATGTTGGGAAATCTCAGTGGGAGCATCACATGCTCAATGAAAATCAAAATAAAACAGGTTTCCCACGTAGATCAAATCGTCATGCAAATATTGGATCACGAGAAAGCCACAGAAATAGAAAAAATCATATCATGTGAAAGATTATTTTACCTAGGGAGATTGTATATCCCTGTATCTCAGATCCGGATGGAGAGGATGAAGGAAGTCAAGTATTTTCCTCTCTAGTGTTATCTACACGATGGATCTCTACAGCGAATCTCCTCCAATCTGATCTTGCAACTCCTGATATAGTGAGTTATTTTCTCTACACGATGGACCCTCTAGGCCCGATACCGAGCTGGTCGTGAGTCACTCCCATCAGAACTCCTGATATAGTGAGTTATTATCTACATAATAATTCACTCGACTCATCGACTATGGATGTACTAGGCCACTATACCATAGTCCCCAGATGGTACAGGGGGGATCGAATCCATCGGACCTGTTTGTCCACAGTTACCGTGTATCTATAATCCCTCATCTAACTAATATCTCAGATATCGTATATTCGACATGGTATTATCATGTCACATACGAAATCAGTTTGTCTTGCTCTAATCGGATTATATCGGAGAACTCTTTCTCTCTCAATCCGAATGACTCTGGCCAGAGACTTATTTGAGCAAGCACATATGAGATATTCCTCTCGCGATACCGAAAGTGGATGATCCTTTATTTACATTCAATTACCTTCGTATGGTTGGTTATTAATCCCGATAACCAAGTGTACTATATTTGAAACTTTCCAAATATGTAAGTCTGGCATCAAAGAAAAGAGTACTCAAACAAGACATCTTTGGTGTCTCAAGTCTAAGGACTAGATACACGATTGAATCATCCCTTAGATTGGTTAGGTTAGAGCTATATTATGACCCGAATGATTGATACTAACAATGATGAGGTTTTGTTTTCATTTTATTGTTTTACTAGATATGATCCATTAACCATTTAAGAAGCTTGTGAAAAGAAAAATGACAATAACCTATAAATCAAGAAATTAATGCTATTAACAAAAATTATACATGAGAGCTTATAATTCTTCCAAAAGATCATCAAGCAATCAATGTTAAATGGATATTCAAAATAAAATAAATACACAATGGGAGGTGGAGAAGACTCGATTGGCTATAAAAGGATACAAACAACAATTTGCGATTAACTATGAAGAAGTATTTACATCGTTTGCTCGCCTAGAGACAACAAGATTACTTTTATCCCTAGCAACTCAAATAAAATAAAAAAATTATGAATAGATTTCTTGAAGAAAAAGAAGTATATGTTCAACAATCTTTTGATTTTATTATTCATGAATAAAAAGATATGATATATAACTTAAAGAGAGCTCCTTATGGGTTTAAACAAGTCCCATGAGCATCAAATTCTTAAATAGATATTTATTTTTAAAAATAATTTTTTAAACATCTACGTGAATGTGCTCTCTATATATAATTTAACTCTGATAGAGATATCCCATTTATATATCTATATATAGATGATTTAATTTTTATGCAATGGTATCTGTATGATTAAAAATCACAATGACTTATTTTGGTGGTTTCAAAGTTATATAAGGGAATGAAAGAATTTTCATATTACAAAAAAAAATTATGCAGATGAGATTTTTGGATAGAATGATAGACTCGTGCAATATAACACTAAGTTGACTATAGTGATAGTGACTTGGTCAGAAACTATAATGATAAGAAGATTTATATTTTATTTTGATGAAATTACATTCACATAATCTTAAGAAAAAGAAAATCTATTCTTACTTTTGTATTTGGCATGTAATATAGCTAAGAATACTACTCTTAAAAATTTCATGTGTTATAGGAGAAATTAATCTATATTTATGATAATAACAAAAAAGCCATTAATCCAACGAATTATATCAATATAAGATTTTATTTTGCATGTCCCCAACACGTTTGCATGTCTCGACCGCCACGCCATCTCCTTATCTGCTTCTCCTTGATTACTTACCTGATCACCACCTGTGATCGTCGCCGGTCACGTCTTCGTGTCGAGATGCTCGTCGGGACCCTCATCACGAGATACGCACTGTCCTCGGGGAAGCCATGGGCGAGGGGGCGGGCGGTACACCGCCACTCCACCCGGAGATCAGAGCCATGGCGATCCGCTATAAGTAGCTTCCCTCCATCTCTCCTCCGTCCCCAACATCAGCTTCTGCGGAAGAAAGGGAAGAGTTTGGCGCACACAACACATAGTTTTCTGTCTGTGGAATAGTTTGGTTACCTCTCTGCGACGTGTGTTGACGTCGATGATGGAGCAGAACGGGGCGATCAAGGTGGGAGCATGGGGAGGGAACGGAGGGTCGGCCTTCGACATGGGACCTGCTTATCGTATCATCAGCGTCAATATTTTTTCCGGAGGCGTGGTCGACGCCGTGGACGTCACCTTCTCCTACTACGGGAAGACGGAGACCCGACACTTCGGTGGCAGCGGTGGTAATCCCCACGAGGTTTGTATCACTCCCAATCTCAAAGCTCATCGCTAGCTCCAGATTGATTGATGATGGCTTCTCCTTGGATGCAGATTGTTCTCGCGGAGGACGAGTATCTGGTGGGAATGGCCGGAGAAGTTGCTAACTACTTCGGAGTGATGGTGGTGGGGAAGCTTGGCTTCACCACCAACAAGAAAACCTACGGACCTTTCGGCAACACGGGAGGGACTGCCTTCTCCCTTCCTATGGCAGCAGGCAAGATCTCGGGCTTCTTCGGCCGTGACGGCCAGTTTCTTGACGCCATTGGGGTCTACTTGGAGCCGTAATTGGACACTGCAGTCAATCACAAAAGTCGGTATATGCTACTTTGGGTGATGAGATGAACAATGTCTGCAATAAATGCAATGGTGTTTGCCATTCCCAGCTGTTGTTGGATTTTGCTTGGAATACTAATGATGTGGTGTGTTATTATCAAAGCAATTGCGTCACTGATTGGCTGAAGACTTCAGCATAAATAAATGAAAATAAATTAATTTGATATAGATGGTAATTGAAGTAAACTTTTTGGGATAGTGATTTGGTTTGTTCATATTTATGTTATATGAACACTTGTCCGTGAAGATTTTTTTAGGAATAATAAATTTATATGAGACTTTTTGTCGTTGAGCTTTGAGTGTTTGTAGAAATATTTATTTGTAAGATCTGGAGTCTACTAATACGTTTTCATTTTTGCATGTCCTTAGGGGACCTAATGATATTACTTTCGGATGAACATAATTTAGATAAAATTAATTAAATTCATAAGTATCTAATTATCCACATAACTATCAACCTAGAAATAAATATATAAAAATAAATCACAAAAATGAGATGGTAAGCCGTTAGGGAACCATACAATAATTTAAGAAGTAGTTTTGATCTTTCAATGCAGATTGGCAAGTTGTTCATTCCATAAAAAGTATAATAAAATTCCTATACATCACCTCCGGTAAGGATCCCATTAGCAAATCAGCATCCTCTCCTCTGACAAAATATTGTTTGCGGGAAAAGATCCAAAAGTCATACAAGCAGATGAACAAAGATTTTGGGTTTTGGGGTCCAATATGCAATAACTCATCATTGATTTCGTGATACGGTTCACATCAAAGGAGGAAATGAACATGCTATCACTTACATCTATAATGAAGGAACCACAACATGAAATGCTAAGCCATGAAAAATATTATAGAAAATATATTTATTGGAGTCAATTAAAGATTTAGTAAAACTGATATAAGATTTTGAATCTGAATTGTTCTATTATAGAATGCAAACATTGTGAAACTCAATTGTTCATCAAATTTGTGCTCATCCTCCTTATTTAAATTTCATGTTAAATAGATTGAAATAAAGAGAATTAATCATCAACAAAGTTGGAGGAAGTGAATAAGAAAACAAGGTATATAGAGAGCTATTTATATAGACTTAAACAAGTCTCATGAACATCAAATTCTTGGATAGATACTTATTTTATTCAAAATAATTTCTCTAAATGTCCACATAAACATGCTCTCTAAATGAAATTTAATAGCCGAAATTCTTATTAACCCCCCCCCCCCCCCCACGTCCCGTACTATGCCTCAAAATCAAAGTTACCCCTCGTACTTTAAAACTTGTCTAAGTGAACCACCCGTAATATGCCTCAAAGTCAAATTCGCCCCTCGTACTATGCCTCATAATCAAAGTTACCCCCTGTACTTTAAAACTCGTCTAAGTGACCCTCCGTACTATGCCTCAAAATCAAATTCACTCCCCGTACTTTAAAACTCGTCTAAGTGATCCCTCGTACTATACCACAAAATCAAAGTTATCCCCCGTACTTTAAAACTTGTTTAAATGACCCCTTGTATTATGATTTTGTATCAAAGTGGTCCCCTATGATAGAAATAAGGTTATACCATTAGGTAAAATAATTGATAAGATTATTTTTATTTGGGGATTCAACTAAATAGCTCAAGGCCATAATCCTTTTTTTCCTATCTTACTTTCTTCTCCAACCTTGGTCAACATTCTTTTTTGTAACTCCGATCTCTGTCTTTCTTCATCAACCTCTATCAGTGTTAGTTTGTTCGCCTTTCCACAGAAGCCTTTCTTATTTTTTCTTCGGCATTAGTTTATTCGCCTTTTCGCTATCTGTCTACTTCTCTATTTTTTTTCTTTGCTTAAGATCTACGATTTATATAATTTTATTGATAAATAAATTAAAGGTAAAAACATGTGTGCTTTTCCTGGGTCAAGCGCTATGTTCTATCTTTTCGATCATTCTCTATTTGCTGATTTTCATCTTCAGAGAACAATGATGAGGTAAGAGCTTCTTTCATATTAGGCCATGTTATTTTTCCATTGCCAGATCAACCAAGTCAGTCAAAAATGCTGGCATCATCCATAAGACTCCCAAAAATGCAGTCCATGGAGGGGTGCATTTGTAGCAATACTTTCAGAACCATATCTTAATTTTTTTGTAGGATAAATTCCTTAAGGACATCTCATCTAAAATTACTTAATGATGATCTAAGAATACTTGGTCCGATAATTCTATTCTTTATTTTATGAATATTTAGAGTAATATTGATTTATGTCTACATCTTTAACTACTAGCAATACTTCCCACAAATGAACCTCAATTTTTAGGTGTTGACGTACCATATAAATTTTTAGCTTTTCCCTATATATTTTTGTGAAGGTTCAAGTTATGTGTCTCATCTATTTCGTGGTACTTCTGAATTGTGATAAACTATGAAACATTTCTTATGTTTAAAATTTAGGCTTAGATTTTGTTGTTGAAGTCTTGCATTAAATTCAGAGAACCAATATACTAATAGTGTACTATTTAGTAGGTGTCCCTTGGACCAAATGATGAGCATCTTCAGAAACTAGGAAAAGGTGACTAGCGTGGAATAGCTTGAAACTTTGTTGTATGTAAGACCCTAACACAAGTTGTAAGCCATGCACAAAAATATTTTATTCAATAGCGCAATGCCTCATGAAGAAAGAGACGTTTCAGCTTCGTCTGACGATGACTCAAACGAAAATGATACAAAGAACAGTGATAACTCATCGAGTAGTGAGAATATTGATATTCTTGAATGTGTTTGTAAAATTAACATTCTAAATATTAATACAATGGAGTCTAAATATGAGGATGACATAGAGAGTTTATATCCTCCTTAGGATTTTTGGAGTCAAGATCATTGTGAACTTGCATTCAGAGAGTTTAACTATGATCATAATTTTGGAGAGAATCTTACACTAAATATTAGTGACTACTTCAGGGATGTCAAGAGGTTTTAGAGTTATCTGCGTGAGTATAATATACAAGAGGGTTTTGACTTCAAGTATATAAAGAATGAAAGTATTAGAGTAGTTGTAGTTTTTATGATAGTTGGTGTGGGTGGAGGATTAGAGCCAACCTAAATCCTATGCTCAATTATTTTCAAGTGAAGACGATGACTAACACACATAGTTGCGGGCGACATGGCATTAATCACCATATTACTAGTTCTTTCTTAGCCAAGAAGTATCTTACCACATTGAAGAATGATATACAGTGACCTAATAATGCATTTAAGAATGATGTGAGGAGGAGGTTTAATGTGGATGTAACATAGCAAAAATGCTATCGTGCAAAGAAAAAGGCTCAAAGGATCCTTCAATGTGAGGATAGATTACACTTTTTCAGGCTAAGGGAATATGCATCTATAATCCTAGAGACTAACACAGGGTCAACATGTAAGGTTGAAGCTGATCCATATGATGGGAATAGGTTCAGTTGCTTTTATTACTATTTGGCTGCATGCAAGCAACGATTCATTGAGGGGTGTACGCCTATAATTATAGTTGATGGTCGTCATTTGAAGACTCGTTACAAGGGGGTCTTATTAGTAGCTATTGGAATAGATGCCAATGATAGAATGTTCCCAATAGCATGGGCGGTAGCTAGCATAGAAAATAAAGAAAATTAAAAATGGTTTCTTGAAGAGCTATTATTCGACATCGAATCAGTTGAAAGTCACGATTGAAATTATATAAGTGATCAACAGAAGGTATTTTAAACTACTTTCTATATCATGGTTTGAGTGATATAAATTATAATTATTTACTAACCTTACTTGAAATATTATGTATATTATTAATTTAGGGGCCCATTGAGGCATTTTAAGATGTTGTGCCACGTGCGAATCATAGGATTTGTGTTCGCCATATGTACGAGAACTTCAAGAAGCAATTTAAGAGTGGGGTCATGAAGGACCTCGTGTGGCAAGCAGCCTCCTCGACGACTGAAAGGGAATTTGATTACTACATGAACTAAATCAAGGAGGTTAATGAGGATGCATATCATTGGTTAGCAACAAAGGACAGTCGTTAGTGGTCAAGAAGCGGCTTTGCATGGTATTTTGCCCTTCATATATTTTGTTTGTTGTTGTTATGCAAAAGAATATATCACTACTAACTTTAACTTTTTTTTCCTAATTTTAGGCACCTCAAATCTGACATGTTGGTAGTAGCATCGTAGAGACATTCAATTCTTGGATATTAAAAGCATAGGACCAACCGATTATCACAATGTGCGAGATGATTAGGAGAATGGTGATAAAGAGAATTGAGAACCAAAGAACCAAAATATATGGTCATTGCCATGGTATATGCCCTAGAATCTTGAAGAAGATGGATGAAGATAAGAAGCAACGTAAAGATTGGATTACGGTTCGTACCGATGACGATGTATTTGAGGTGAATCATTAACAGATGGGGGCTCACATGTATTCCTTGTCAGCATACCATAACTGCTATATATTTCTAGAGGCAAACCCTAGAATACTATATAGTTCCTTATTACCATAAGGATATGTGGGAGAAATGCTATAGCAAGAGAGTTCACACAGTGCCTAGTTAGATAACTTTTTTTTATCTATCATAGGTTTTATTTTAATATTATAATCTACTTATGGATCCTTTACTAAAGATTACAGATATTGATGACTGGCCTTCCATTGGTGGGTTCCCTATCGAGCCACCACATTTCAACAAAAGGATTGGTTGACCCAAAAAGACAAAAAAAAAAGGGCTGATGGTGAAGGGCAACCATTACAAATGAGAATAAAATCAGAGCATCCAAACAAGTATGAGCAATGTGTACAACAAGGACATAATGTTCGTCGATGCCAATATAACATAACTAATCTCGTAGGTGTAGCGCGTTGTCAATGATCTACAAATAGGACAAAGTGGTATAAGATTACACTGAAGTAAGCTAAAGCAATAGAAGCAACCTACTTAGAATCGGGCCCAAGTCAACCACCACTGGAGTCTCAATCACAGGTACATTTTCAACAATACTATTAATTATCACACATTTTGATAATTGAAACTTACTTTATGAAAATGATCTTTAATATAGGAACGATGCCCAACTAAGATACATATCAAGACTACAGTAAGATAATACAAATTCTCCCCAGATAAAAGGAAGAAGTAAGCTCATTCTAAAGCAGGACCTAGGGAATGAAGTGATTGTGGCAATAATTAGTAGTAGTTGACTATTGATGTTTACATGCATTTCACTTTTTATTCATGAGTTAGGTACATAAGATGGATTACTATTGATATACATTCTACTTGATATAGTTGTTGGATTACTAGTAGTTGGGTATAATTAGATGTTTGTATGATATGTTTAATTGACAACGTTTCTAATTTTGTGGTAGTTCAATCAATTAGTTATATATTAATATTTTTTGTAGGTTGTGATTGATTATAAATGAGATATGTTCTAGTTTTAGGGGAGGTGCTACCAAAATTTAATCACACTTAAAGAGTAAAGAATTGTAACAATCCTGCACGTTAAGATTTTTAGTAGATTGATTTTTTAATTACTTAAAATAATTAAGTTTATAACAAATAAAAACCATCATTAATCAAGCTTAAAGTGTAAAATAAATTTAAACAATGCTGGAAGTTAAAACCAATTTTTTTATGACTTTTCTACCACTTAATACCATTTTATTGACATTCAGGGGATAAATTTGATGAATAATGATAATACAAGGAGGGTATTTGATTAACATATTATAATACAGGGGATGTCTTTGATTTTTCAAGTTCTCTTCGTATTGTTTAAT
Source organism: Ensete ventricosum (assembly GCA_029747655.1). Classification (NCBI taxonomy): domain Eukaryota; kingdom Viridiplantae; phylum Streptophyta; class Magnoliopsida; order Zingiberales; family Musaceae; genus Ensete; species Ensete ventricosum. The sequence continues at coordinate 9,539,407 of JAQQAF010000009.1, read as the reverse complement.
GTTTATATAATAGTACAGGGGGCCACTTTGATGCGAAATCATAGTACGAGGGTCACTTAGACGAGTTTTAAAGTACGGGGGGTGACTTTGATTTTGAGACATAGTACGGGGGGTCACTTAGATGAGTTTTAAAGTATGAGAGGTGACTTTAATTTTGAGACATAGTACGAGGGATCACTTAGATAAGATTTAAAGTACGAGGTGACTTTGATTTTGAGGCATAGTATGTGGGATCGCTTAGACGAGTTTTAAAGTACGGGAGGCTGACTACGGGGGTTACTTAAACGAGTTTTAAAGTATAGGGGGTGACTTTGATTTTGAGGCAAAGTACGGGGAGGTCATTTAGACGAGTTTTAAAGTACGGGGGGTCACTTAGATAAGTTTTGAAGTACGAGGGGTGACTTTTATTTTGAGGCATAGTAACAGGGATCACTTAGACGAGTTTTAAAGTATGGAGGGTGAGTTTGATTTTGATGCATTGTACAAATGGTCACTTAGACGAGTTTTAAAGTATGAGAAGTGACTTTGATTTTGAGGCATAGTACGAGGGATCACTTAGATGAGTTTTAATGTAATGGGGATGACTTTGATGTAAAATCACAGTACAGAGGGTCACTTAGACAAGTTTTAAAGTACGATGGGTGACTTTAATTTTGAGGTATAGTACGGGGTCAATAAGAATTTTGGCCAAATTTAATTTTGATGATGATATCCTATTTGTATGTTTATATTTAGATGATTTAATTTTTACAATCAGTTGTCTCCGTTATTAAAGATTTTACACACTTTATGATTGAGTTTGAGATGATTGGTTTGGACCTAATAACTTATTTTCTCGGTATTGAAATCATATAAGGTAATTAAAAAAATTATAGAAAGAAGATGTTAAAAGAAGTTTTTAATGAAAAATTATCAACCTACTGATATACTGTCACAGATCCACGCCGATCAACATTTTGTTTCAGCTAACGTTTTCCTTCCCATCTGCAATTTCGATCTTTCTTTCATCAAACTATCTGTTTTCCTCTGACAAGTTCTTTATTCTAGAATGACCAAGTGTTGGGTATAGTAGTACGTCATCGCTAAGCCAAAAGATGGAACCTCGACGCTGGATGACATCTGCTTCTCTTTGTTCAAGGGTGACCTTGCCAAAACCGACAATTGCTGCAAAAATAATAATAATAATAATAATAATAATAATAATAATAATAATAATAATAATAATAAGGATAATGCACATAATTAACAGTGTTCATCCGTACTCTAAAAATTGGGAAGTATCCATGCAACCACACTTTTAAACATGAGACAATAATAATGAAGTAGAGAATCAGATCAATAAATTATATGATTATATTTATCTTTTTGTAGGATAAGTATTAGCAATCGATCGAAAATCGTTGTCATATAACATATTTTTATCTCATGACAGAGATATAAGATAAAATATGATCGAGACATATGAGTTTAGAAAATTTGATTCGCTTAAGAAAAATCTATCACGACAAAAATATAAGACAAAATATACCCATAATACATGAGTCAGAAAAACTCAACCCACGTAAGCCTAAACATTTTATGGTATATGAAATAGGTTATTGTTTGCATACTTTTGTATTGTGTAGGAGGTCTCATTGCAGCCTCTCTCAAAAGTCTTTTTGATTTTGAAAAGGATTCATCTTTAATCAGTTTCACGTTGCTCGGTACGACTCCTAAATCCCTAATAAAAAAAAATATTGGTCTAAGTTTATCTTTCAATCTCACTTATTTATCTTAATATTTTTAATATAATATTTTATTTTTTTACTTAATTATCTACTTTCCTTGTCATGCATAAATACATCAATGAATTATCCTCCACAGATTTGATGTTTAGATCTCAAAGTTACTTATTTTAAATACATTCAAATTCATTTAGGTCTTGAGAATTATTTAAGTTATATTTATAATAAGTAAATCTCTTTTAATTACTATATCTATGTTTCTTATCATGACCTAATCTTATGCTCAAGTCCGCTTACATACATAGGCTTATTATGCTATATGATTGTGCATTTTTAAAGCAAAAGATGCTTTAGAAAATAGACATCAATGCTTATATATACTTTAACTAGCATCTTAAAGAATTTTATACCTAATATTTTAAAAAACATACATTTCAGCCTTAAAAGTTGATAACATTGAGCATATTATATCGTAAAACATAAATATCACAAAAATTATCTCTTTGAATAATCGTTATATATGTGTGTTGCTTGTGTGCTGATTAGCAAACTATTTCTGATTCTATGTGTGAAAATTGAACGCTATATGACAATATTATATGTGTGTCTTGGGTTCATAGTAGTATCATATAGACATTTGTACATAGAGATTTTTGAATGTGACATATTATCTTAGATCTCTTATTGTACGATCATTCGTAGAGTATAAAATCAATCTTTATATTTTGCATTGTGAGATGTATAATTGTGAGATCTAAAGTTTAATACTTTGATTAACTCATTTTTTACTCAGAAAATCCTTTAAGATCCTAAATCATTTATGGATGAATATATAAAAATAATATATAACTTAAGTAAAATCAACCAAGTCGATAAATCTTTAATTATACGTGACATATAACCATCGGATAAAAAAATAAAAAATATATATATTAATGAAGAAAAAACGATCTACGCCATCAAGCCCACGAAAAAAGAAAAAAAAAACCGGCATGTCTCTCCAACTTAGCCGCCATAACGGGTAGATGGATGTGTATAAAATATAAATGAATATAATATAACTCTCATGTCTCCCAAACACGTTTGCATGTGTCGACCGCCACGCCATCTCCTTATCCGCTCCTCTTTAATTATTGACAAATCACCAGCTGTGATCGCCGACCGTCACGACTTCGCCGTCGAGATGCTCGTCGCAACCCTCATCACGTGATACACGCTTTCCTCGAGGAAGCCATGGACGAGGGGGGGCGGGCGGTACACATCCGCTCGACCCATAGAGCCATGGCGATCCTCTATAAAGAGCCTTCCTCCATCTCTCCCTCTTCCCCAACATCATCTTCTGCAGAAGAAAGGGAGGCGTTTGGTGCACACACAACACGATGGTGAGAGACTCTATATACACACATAGTTTTCTTTCTGTGGAATAGTTTGGTTACCTCTGTGCGATGTGTGTTGACGTGGATGATGATGCAGAACGGAGCGATCAAGGTGGGAGCATGGGGAGGGAACGGAGGGTCGGCCTTCGACATGGGACCTGCTTATCGTATCATCAGCGTCAAGATTTTTTCCGGAGACGTGGTCGACGCCGTGGACATCACCTTCTCCTACAACGGGAAGACGGAGACCCGACACTTCGGTGGCAGCGGTGGTAATCCCCACGAGGTTTGTATCACTCCCAATCTCAAAGCTCATCGCTAGCTCCAGATTGATTGATGATGGCTTCTCCTTGGATGCAGATTGTTCTCGCGGAGGACGAGCATCTGGTGGGAATGGCCGGAGAAGTTGCTAACTACCATGGACTGGTGGTGGTGGGGAAGCTTGGCTTCACCACCAACAAGAAAACCTACGGACCTTTCGGCAACACGGGAGGGACTCCCTTCTCCCTTCCTATAACAGCAGGCAAGATCTCGGGCTTCTTCGGCCGTGGCGGCCAGTTTATTGACGCCATTGGTGTCTACTTGGAGCCATAATTGGCCACTGCAGTCGATCACAAGAGTTGCTATGTGCTGCTTTGAGTGATGAGATTAACAATGTCCGCAATAAATGGATTGGTGTTGTCATCCTCAACTGTTGTTGGAATAATAATGATATGGTGTGTTATTATCAGAGCAATTGCGTCACTGATTGGTTTGAGACTTCAGCCTTTAGGATCGCATAAATATATAAACGAAAATAAATTAATTTGATGTAGATGGTGATTGGAGTAATATTTTTGGAGGTAGTGTTTTTGGTTGGTTCATCGTTTAACTTCGCAGTGGGTGGTGTTATATAAGCACCCGTGCGTGAGGACTTATTGAATGCAATTGACTTGCCTTAAGTCCTTTATTCATTCAGAACTTATAAAATTAAATTTTATATTATCTATCTAATATTTATCCAAATATCTATTTGTGATATCTGAGTTTAATGTTCTACTAATTCATCCATTTTTTATTTTATAAATCCGTAAGGGACCTGATGAGATTACGATGAGATTGACTCTTTTCGAATGTACAAGAATATCTCACACCCTTGATAAAATTAATTAAATCTATATTCTCTAATTACATGCGTAACCATCCATCTAGAAAAAAAAAATCAACATAAATGAAATAAGAATATGTCTAAACAAGAATCCTTGACTATAAAAAGGAACACATTGAATCAAATAATTATTTAATCCTTACGTGAAAGATAGTTTTAATTTTTAAACTAAGAATTGCAAGTTGTTCATTACATCAAAAGTACAAGAAAATTAGGATTCCATTAGCAAATCAGCATCCTTTCACATAGTACAATTTGTGGGCAAAGATCCAAAAATCCTACAAATAGATGAACAAAACTATATTAGGACGTCTTGATATGACAAATGTCAACCTGGTTGCCAAGTCATCACACCGTTGGACAGCTGGCCCACCGACGTGGCCGACCCAGCGCAGGTAACTAGCGAGACATACGGGGGGCGCCAATGGTCATACAGCCGACCTGACGCAGGTAAGGTCGGCACCCCCCACCTGCAAACGCACGCCTCATTGCGAGGACGACGGGCATGGTGGGGGGCACGACGGCATGGTGGAGGGTATGGTGGCATGGTAAGTCATAAATGCGGTAAGGGCATCAGGTACGAATGATCTATAGCACCCACTATAAAAGCTCCTGCACCTCTACGGGGCAGGGGGATCGCAAAACAAACCACTGAACTAACTTGATCGTCGGAGGGGTCACGTCAGGAACCTACCCGACCCGACCTTCTTGCAGGAGTTGGCGGCCGACCCGAATTGGATTATTCCCTCTTCACCCGGACTCCACCACTCCAACAGCCGACCTCCCAAGCCAAGCTCTGAATGACTACACATCCGGGCGGGCCCCCACTTCGTACCGAGGAGACCACGGGCGAGCTAGCGCACACGGGCCTGAACCAGCAAGTGCTTGCTCAACAGACTCGGAGACCAAACGCATCTACTAGGCAAGCACCGGATTCTCCACTAACATTTTGGCGCTAGAAGGAGGGCTCATGTCGCCAGAACGCCCACTCACGGATTCGGGTACGGAGCGCCAGGCGGAACCCGACCACCCTCGACTGGCGGAGGAAGTCGCGGCTGCCATGCCAACCCCCAACCGTTTTTGGAGGATGATGACCGACCCGGGGTTCCCCTCACCCGCATCAAACCCCGCGCCACTCATAGTCACGGCAGAGGCTTTCCTCAGCCTCACCAGCCAGGTCCAAGCACTAGCGGGGATGGTGCAGACCATAATCTCATACCTACCCCAACTGGTGCATTCGATGGCTCATCAACCAGCACCCCCGCAAACGGAGTCACCGACGGCCCCAAACCGGGGAATCCCGCCAGTCGCCGAGGCGCCACCACCACGGGTCGCCGAGGCGCCATCGCCTCGGGTCGCCGAGGTGCCACCACCTCGGGTTCCAGCTTCGCCGACCCCAACGCCAACTCGATCCCAAAGTCACTCTTATAATCCAGCACCGACTGAACTTGATCTCGACACCTTATCGACCGACTCCACCGACTCCTTGAGGGAGCAAGTCCGTCGAGTCCATCAGCGACTTGACGAAGTCCAAAAGGAAGTCCTCAGATCGAAAGAGGAGACTGGGGAAAGCTCTAAAGGAGGCTCCCCGTTCACCCCCGAGATACAATCCAAGCCCCTACCAGCCACCTTCAGGCTCCTAGCCCTCGAGCCCTACGATGGCAGTGGCGACCCGATGGAACATGTCGCCACATTTCGCTCCCAAATGGCCCTTTACGACACTTCGGAGGCGCTGTTGTGTCGAGCTTTCCCGACCACCCTTAGGGGATCGGCCAGAATCTAGTATGCTCGTCTCAAACCCACGTCCATACCATCATTCGACGTGTTGGTAAGAGAGTTCGAGTTGAACTTTTTGGCAAGTGCACGCCCGAGGCCCACCACAGCCTCACTCCTCGGAATGGCCCAAGGGGGCGACGAGCCTCTCTCCAAGTTCGTAGGAAGATTCACATCGCAAGTCTAGGGCATCCCCGACCTCCATCCGTCCTTGGCCATCCAAGCATTTCTGACGGGGCTGAAACCATCAAGGTTCTTTTGGTCGCTGATCGAGCGACCACCAACAACTCAGCTCGAGATGTTGCAACGGGCGCACCAATATATGGCGGCCGAGACGCTGATAGCCGGCAAGCGGGACGAGACGAAACGCTCTCGAGGGGAACAGTCTCGCGGGCATCTAGCCCCACCTCCGAAGAAAAGAGAGGACAGGTCGGGCTTGCTGCCAGCCAGACCTCCCCCGATTCCCCTCAACTCAACCCGAACGGAGATCTTCTTCCAAATACGAGAAAAGGGGCTCTTGAAGGCACCAAGCCCGATGAAGTCGCATCCCGAGCGGCGCGACAAGAGGAGGTACTGCCGCTTCCACCGAGAATATGGTCACGACACCGAGGAATGTCGTGACCTCCAGTACCAAATTGAAGACCTTATCCGGCGCGGGCACCTGCGGCGATATGTCCGCGAACAACCCCCTCTCTCAGACGGTCGGCCCTCCCGAGACCTGTCTCCCCGACCACAGGGCCCGGTCGAAAAACAGATCGACGTCATCTTCGGCGGTCCAGCATCGGGCGGCAACAGCTCCTCGGCGCGAAAAGCATACGCGCGATCCGAGGCCGGAAAGAGGCCGCTGCATCATGAAGACCTCGACGTCACATTCAGGTCGGAAGACGAGGAGCACTCATCTCACGATGACGCGTTAGTAATCTCAGTCCGTATGGCCAACGCCTACGTCAAGAGGGTCATGATCGACACGGGGAGTTCGGTCGACATCCTGTATTTTGATGTCTTTCAACGGTTGGGATTGGCCGACCTAGACCTCACCCCCCTAACATCTACCTTGATAGGGTTCACTGGGGATTCCATCTCTCCCATGGGAACAACCACGATCCCTGTCACGTTCGGAGGGGAGTCGAGATCAAAGACTCTGCTGGTATCGTTCATGGTGGTCAAGCTCCCATCTACATACAACGCCATCATCGGGCGCCCGACCCTCAATCGGCTCAGGGCGGTCGTGTCAACGTACCACCGGGTCTTGAAGTTCCCGACTCGAGCCGGGGTCGGCGAGGTCAGAAGTGACCCAAGGGAATCCAGACAATGCTACTTAACGGCGATAATGTTGTGCAAAAGGCCGAGAGCCGAACCATTCGGTGCCATGCCCCCAGACCCAGAGGAAAACACCCGAGACACCCACTCCGCGGAAAGAGTCCTTGAGCTGTCACTGGACCAGAACCGCCGGGATAAGCTGGTAAAGGTCGGGTCGGAGCTTGCGGAGAATCAACAAGTTCAACTGATAGATTTCCTGCGGAAAAACGACGATGTCTTCGCATGGACCCCTAACGACATGCTGGGGGTCGACCCAGAGATCGCTCAACATCACTTAAACATCTCCCCCGACGCCCGACCTATGAAGCAGCGTCCGTGCAAATTCGCTCTGGACCGACAAAAGGCTATAGAAGATGAGGTCACTCGCCTATTGGACGCACAGCTTATCGAAGAAGTGAAATACCCGACCTGGTTGTCCAATGTTGTACTTGTCAAAAAAGCGAATGAAATTGGCGAATGTGCGTTGATTATACTGACCTCAATCGGGCTTGCCCGAAGGACTGCTACCCACTTCCCCGCATCGACCAACTCGTGGATGCCACGTTGGGGCATCAGCTGCTTTCCTTCATGGATGCCTTCTCAGGGTACAACCAAATCCAAATGGCCCCGAGAGACAAAAGAAACACGACCTTTATCACACATAATGGAACATATTGCTACAAGGTGATGTCGTTCGGGTTGAAAAATGCCGGCGCGACCTACCAACGCCTCGTGAATCGTATGTTCAAGGACCAGGTCGGAAGGAATATGAAAATTTATGTAGACGACATGATAGTCAAAAGCCGGCATGCCGAGACCCACCTCTCCGACCTAGAGGAGACGTTTCGCACGCTGAGGAAATACAAGATGCGTCTCAACCCAGCGAAATATACTTTCGGCATCACATCCGGGAAGTTCCTCGACTTTATAGTACACCAACGGGGAATCGACGCCAATCCCGATAAGATAAAAGCAATACAGGAGATGCAGCCCCCCAGGACTATAAAAGAGGTCCAACGACTTACGGGAAGGTTAGCAGCCCTAAGCCGCTTCATTTCCCGAGCTGGAGACAAGAGTTCAACCTTTTTTCACGCATTGAAGTCGGCAAAAGACTTCAAATGGACCCTCGAATGCGAGGAAGCATTCTGCCAACTCAAGAGTCACATCGAGAACCTACCGCAACTAGCCTCAGTGAAGGATGGCGAGCCCCTCGGCTTATACCTCGTTGCGACCGACCTGGCGGTCAGCTCGGTCCTGGTAACACTCGATAAAGCTGGGGAAAGGCCGATCTACTACACTAGCCATGTTCTGGCGGGGCCTAAGCTCCGCTATGCCCCAATAGAAAGGATAGCTTTGGCGTTGATCCTAGCTTCCAGAAAACTGAGGCCGTATTTTCAGACACGTCCCATCAAAGTAATAACCGACCAACCTTTGCGCCAGATCCTTTCCAAATTTGATGTTGCAGGTCGGATGCTCAAGTGGTCGGTAGAGTTAGGAGAATTCGATATCGAATACGAGCCAAGAAAGGCGATCAAAGGCCAAGTGCTCGCAGACTTCCTCTCGGAGCTCGCACCTCCCCAAGCCCTGGAGAACCCGAACCCTGGATGGACTCTACATATCGACGGCTCCGCCAACTCGGAAAGAGGAGGAGTCGGCTTGGTGCTCAAGGACCCCTCTGGCCACATCTACGAACATGCCCTGCGATTAGGGTTCAAAGCTACAAACAATGAGGCCGAATACGAAGCGCTCTTGTTTGGTCTTAAGGTTGCGGCTGAGCTGGGAGCAGAAGACATCGAGATATTCACCGACTCCCAACTCGTCGCTGGCCAAGTTAACGGCACGTTCGAGACCCGGGAAGCAACAATGATCAAATACCTGGCCGAGGCGCGACTGATGACAGCTCGGTTTCGAAGGTGTACCATCACCAAGGTACCTCGCAACGAGAACGTGCAAGTAGACGCCTTGAGCAGGTTAGCTTCCTCCCGCGTGACCGACACACCGACCGGAGCAATGGTGAGGACCATCGGGCCCTCCATCGGCCCGACTATGATGACTGTTGATCAGGAAGACGGAGGCTGGACCGATGAGATCCTCCGCTTCAAACAAGCAGGAGTCCTCCCCGAGGACAAGGCGGCTGCCCGAAGAATCAGAAGGATGGAATCATGGTACTGCATCGTTGATGGCCGCCTCTACCGGCGAGGCTTCAGCCAACCCCTACTTCGCTGTCTGAACCCGACCGAGGCGCAAACTACCTTAGCTGAGATCCACGAGGGAATATGTGGAGACCATGTCGGCGCTCGCACCTTGGCACATATGGTCCTCAGGCAAGGTTACTACTGGCCCACACTGTGAAAGGATGCCCAAGCTTATGTTCGAAATTGTGAGCCATGCCAGAAGCACGCCCGACTCCAACATAGACCGATGGTACCACTCACGACTGCCGACTGCGCCTGGCCCTTCGCCCAATGGGGAATGGACCTCCTCGGCCCCTTCCCCCCGGCCTCGGGACAGAGAAGGTTTCTGATAGTCGGAGTCGACTATTTCACCAAATGGCTCGAAGCCGAGCCGTTGGCCTCCATCACCGAGAGACAAGTTGAAGGGTTCGTATGGAAGAACATCATAACCAGGTTCGGCCTCCCTAGGGCTATCATCACAGACAACGGCACGTAGTTCAACAATGCGAAGTTCAAAATATTTTGCCAGAGCTATCGCATCCAGCTGAAGTTCAGCTCGGTTGCCCACCCCCAAGCCAACGGGTTAGCTGAGGTAACAAACCGAGCCATTCTTGAAGGGTTGAAGAAAAGGGTCTCCAACGCTACGACTTCTTGGGTAGAGGAGCTCCCGAGTGTTCTATGGGCATTAAGAACGACTCCAAAAACCTCGACGGGGGAATCGTCGTACAGCCTGGCATTCGGGACTGAAGCCGTACTACCTCCCGATGTGGTTTTCCCGACCCTCCGAGTCCAAACCCAACATCAGGAGGAGTCCGACCAACAGCTCCGTAGGAACCTCGACCTATTGGAGGAGAAGCGTGCCGATGCTCATCTCCGAGCGTTGGCCTACAGAAGAGCTGTCGCAAGAATCTACAACCGACGAGTACGCCCCCAACATGTCAGGTCGGGTGACTTGGTGCTCCGGAAGATCGAGGTCAGCGACCCGACCCGGTCCCGCGACAAGCTGGCCCCGAACTGGGAGGGTCCCTACCGAGTTATCGATGTTATCCGAGACGGGACTTATACGCTGGCAACGATGGAAGGACGGGTGTTGCCAAGAACCTGGCACATCACAAACTTGTGAAAATTTTACGCATGACAATGTCAGCAAAATGACATGGCTTGTATTACCACTTGTACCGAGTTGAAACACAACTACATCAGCAGAACAGCTTGACTTGTATTGATTTGGAACAAGTACAAAACAGGTCGGGAGCAAACATGAGGGCTACCCGACCTGAGTTACAAGCTTCAAAAAAAAAAACAAGTGAAGAACAAAATCAGGGCTCGGGAGGTGCCGAGTCGTCAAAATCCTGTTGCCGCTCCATCGGCACTGAGTCGTCCTCGGGGTAGATAGTGAACGGATCTTCTTCAATGTCGGCATCAGGGTATCGAGCGCGAAAGCGAGCCAACGCCACCCGATACCCGTATTCGTAAGTGACCCGACCCATCCGTTTCAGACCCTCTTTGAAGCCGAGGGACCCCTTGTACTCGGCGACCGCCTTCCCCGGTAGCTCGGCTCGGGCATGCTCCAGGTCCTTCACGGCCTGCAGCAGCTCGTCATCCATCCTCCGAGCCCTGGCTCGGGCCTCCTTCAGCAAATGCTGGGCATCGCCCAAATGGCCCTGTAGCTCTCTCTCCGAGGCTTCGCGTCTGAGGAGCTCCTCAGCCCTTTCACCCTTTATTTTCTCGAGCTCCTCCCTCAACCTGGACGCGCGTTCCTCGGCCTCGGCAACCGCCTCTGGTCCTCCCTTGGACTTCAGGACGTCGAGCTCCTCTTGCAGCTGCTTGACCCAATGGTCCATGAAGGTGATCAGTCGACCCGCATCATGAACCCGGTCAACCAGCGCCATTTGGAAGTGCTGGCCCTGCACGAAAGGACAAGATTTAGAATGTAGCAAAAAAAAAAAAAAAAAAACTTACATCACGAAGGCACAAGTCGGGAGGCTTACCAGGACAATCTCCTTGGTGGCTCGGGCCATCAGAACCTCTGAGGGGAGCGTGTACAGCTCCCGCGCCAGTTGGGGATGGAGAATCCCCCTTTCGTACTCCTCGGCTGCCGACGGGTTGTTCCACACCTTCGTCGAGTTTTTCAGCCCCGCCCACCGAGCCTTTAGCTCCTTCTCGGGGTCTTGATGCCCCAGGTCAGACATCAGCAGGGCATAATAGCCATGGTCGCCCTTGTAAACCTTTGTCTTGAAAAGGTCCTTCATGGACCTCGGGCGCTCGTGGACCGGTGAGGTGCCCCCCTCCTCGGACTCAGCAGGTGCCTCCGGCCTCTCTAGCGATGCGGCAGGCTCCTTACCCTTGGAGCGGGACCCCCCCTCGCCGACTTGGGACTTGTGCTTTCTCGACATCACCTTCGTCTTCTTTTGCGGCTACCCCGCAACTTCTGCATGTTCAGTCGAGGGGGGGGGGGGGGGGGGGGGGGGGGGGAGCCAGTCTTTTCAACGGAGCCCCCGGGGCCTCCCTCGCAGGAGACGCACTGACCTCACGGGCGGTGGAGCGGCTCAGAGGGGCCTTTCCGCCAGCCACTCTCGGCATCCCGCGAAGCTCCCCGAGATCCATCCGGTCTGCATCATGACTTACAGGTTAGTAAGAAATTAATAAAGCTTGAGCAAAGCAAAATGCTAGTACCCCTAGAGGCCAGACTCAAACCCGCCTCAGCGAGCCAAAGCTCGGTCATTTCCTTGATCGCACAAGAAGAGGAAAGAATCCCCTTCAGTCGGCCGACCAAGACGGTCTCCTCCTCGGACAGATAAGGGGGGGCGTTGCCGATCGGATGAGCCGACCAGCTGAGCCCGAATCCCCAACTCATACCACTAACGTAAAGATAGCGGGACTTCCAACCTTTGTTACTCGAAGGCGCCCCGCTGACCCTAAAACCAACTTGGGCGGTAAGATAGTAACCGCCCCGACTCTTGCATAGGCGAAAACACGCCATGAACAAGTCCCAAGTCGGGATAATCCCAGCTCCTCGGCATTCACCCAAGAAAACCATAAGGTAACGCCACGAGTTGGGTGCTACCTGGCTAGGAGAAATTCTCCACCGTTTCAGGCACTCCTCAATCAGAGGGTGCAAAGGAAACCGAAGACCGACCTCCAAGGCATCTACCAAGATGCACATGCCGGGGACGTCCAAACTATAAGGACGTTGCCCCGACTCTGGAACATGCAACCCGTATTCAGCCGGGATGCTGTACCATGCCCTAATCGCGGCAAGTGACCCCTCAGTCACCGTCGAGTCGAGGTCATGATCTGACATCATGACCTCCAAATCCCTCTGAACCCTCGTGTCAACAGGCGACGGGGGCTCGGAAGACGCTCCCGAGGAACCAACCTCGGGATCATCCTGACTCGACTCCCCCGACCCCGAGGGAGAAACGACCCTGACACTAGTCGAGGAGTCCGACGAGGTCATCGCGACCTGTTCAAAAGGAGTTGCCGAGCTGAAGGGGCGAATGGTGGCTACAGTGGTCCGAGATGGAGGCAGGAAGAAGGCAAAATGAGCAAGTGAGGTCTCTACCCAACCCCGCATTATAGCACCCAAGGGTGTCGTTTCAGCTTCCCGAAGTAAGAGGAAGCGCCGCCACCCTGAAAAAGCACTCAGCGCATTAAATGCGTCGTAACTATGACCGAAACCCTAGGCAGAGGATGAAAAATACATATATATCATATATTTATATATATGATATTGTCGCATAGGCGCATATCCGGATTTGCACCCGAGTTCACCCTCTCGGCCCAATCTCCGAATTTGTGCTCGAGTTCACCCTCTCGGCCAAATCTCCGAATTTGTGCCCGAGTTCACCCTCTCGGCCAAATCTCCGAATTGGCGCCCGAGGTCACCCTCTCGGCCAAAATCTCCGAATTTACGCCCGAGGTCACCCTCTCGGTCGAAATCTCCGGATTTGCGCCCGAGTTCACCCTCTCGGCCGAACCTCCGGAGTCGCGCCCGAGTTCACCCTCTCGGCCGAATCTCCGGAGTCGAGCCCGAGTTCACCCTCTCGGTCAAATCTTCGAATTTGCGCCCGAGGTCGCCCTCTCGGCCAAATCCCCAGATTTGCGCCCGACTTCGCCCTATCTCCGGGTTTGCGCCCGACTTCATCCTTGGCAAGAGCGATATATTGTAATTCCCGAGCTCACGCTCGGTCGGATCTACTCTTGCTGCATTACAAATCCCGAGCTCATGCTCGGTCGGATCGACTCTCGATACATTGTAATTCCCGAGCTCACGCTCGGTCGGATCTACTCTTGCTGCATTACAATTCCCGAGCTCATGCTCGGTCGGATCGACTCTCAATACATTGTAATTCCCGAGCTCACGCTCGGTCGGATCTACTCTTGCTGCATTACAAATCCTGAGCTCATGCTCGGTCGGATCGACTCTCGATACATTGTAATTCCCGAGCTCATGCTCGGTCGGATCTACTCTCGCTGCATTACAATTCCCGAGCTCATGCTCGGTCGGATCGACTCTCAATACATTGTAATTCCCGAGCTCACGCTCGGTCGGATCTACTCTTGCTGCATTACAAATCCCGAGCTCATGCTCGGTCGGATCGACTCTCGATACTTTATAATTCCCGAGCTCACGCTCGGTCGGATCTACTCTTGCTGCATTACAATTCCCAAGCTCAAGCTCGGTCGGATCGACTCTCAATACACCGTAATTCCCGAGCTCACGCTCGGTCGGATCTACTCTTGCTGCATTACAAATCCCGAGCTCATGCTCGGTCGGATCGACTCTCGATACATTGTAATTCCCGAGCTCACGCTCGGTCGGATCTACTCTTGCTGCATTACAAATCCCGAGCTCATGCTCGGTCGGATCGACTCTCGATACATTGTAATTCCCGAGCTCACGCTCGGTCGGATCTACTCTTGTTGCATTACAAATCCCGAGCTCATGCTCGGTCAGATCGACTCTCAATACATCGTAATTCCTGAGCTCACGCTCGGTCGGATCTACTCTTGCTGCATTACAGTTCCTGAGCTCATGCTCAGTTGGATCAACCACCGCACCATTCGAAATCCCCAAGTCCCCACTCAGAACTAGTTCAGGGCGATCTCGAACCAGCGGTTAAGCGCTAGACCTCATCTTCGACACCCTCATCAGGCGCCTCGAGAAGGTCTTCCCGGGGGGGGAAGAATGATATGACAAATGCCAACCTGGCTGCCAAGTCATCACACCCTCGGACAGCTGGCCCGCCGACGTGGCCGACCCAACGCAGGTAACCAGCCAGACATACGGGGGGTGCCAGTGGTCGTACAGCCGACCTGACGCAGGTAAGGTCGGCACCCCCCACCTGGAAACGCACGCCTCATTGCGAGGACGGCGGGCATGGTGGGGGGCACGACGGCATGGTGGAGGGTACGGCGGCATGGTAAGTCATAAATGCGGTAAGGTCATCAGGTACGAATGATCTATAACACCCACTATAAAAGCTCCTGCACCTCTACAGGGCAGGGGGATCGCAAAACAAACCACTGAACTAACTTGATCGTCGGAGGGGTCACGTCGGGAACCTACCCGACCCGACCTTCTTGCAGGAGTTGGCGACCGACCCGAATTGGATTATTCCCTCTTCACCTGGACTCCACCACTCCAACAGCCAACCTCCCAAGCCAAGCTTTGAATCACTACACATCCGGGCGGGCCCCCACTTCGTACCGAGGAGACCACGGGCGAGCTAGCGCACACGGGCCTGAACCAGCAAGTGCTTGCTCAGCAGACTCGGAGACCAAACGCATCTACTAGACAAGCACCGGATTCTCCACTAACATTTTGGCGCTAGAAGGAGGTCTGATTTAGGACGTCTGATTTTGATCTCTTAATTGCAAGTTATTCTGTACATAAAAAGTAAAAGAATATTAGGATCTTATTAGCAAATCAATATCTAAAAGGAAATATTCCAATACCAACCATAGTTCATCAGTTGATAGCCACCAAGGAGTTGACATGGAAGACACCAGAGCATCCATCTGACATGGAAGATGGTAGAGGCTAGTGGGCGACATTGCTTTGGTTGTCCACTGCTAGTGCTACACCATAGGAAGAGGTTGTACGGCTCAATGTCATGCCATAGGAGATCGTGCGAGTCAACTCACACCACAGGGTTCGTGTGGGTCAATTGTCCATATGAATATGTCGCAAAAGGATGATGTCTCCTCCCATGGCTTCACGATTATAAAAATTGATCCCCGATGCTTAAACTATGACCCGACTCTGAATCCCAAAAGGAGAAACAATCCTCACTCAAAAACTAATCGAGCATTGGAGGGGACGAGTTAGAAATCCACCCCTGACACCAACTTGTTCTAAAGGGGCCATGAGCAAATCAAGTTCACCCCAACCCAACTCCACGATTACCTCGAAAGCTCGGAGAATACCTTAGGGCTATCCTCGCTAGCTCCAACTTGACTCTAGCCCCCTCGTCCCTCCCTTATAAGGACCTTCCTGGATGAGCTAACACCTTTGGGATAAGATAGAGTTGTGTTGATTCCTTCGAGAAAATATACTTTGCGAGCAAAGATCCAAAAGTCATATAAGCAAATGACAAAATAACATTGAAACTTTATGTTTTAGGGTCTAACATGCAATAACTCATCATTGATTTCATAACACAGAGTTATGGTTCACATCAAAGGAGAAAATGGATATGTTATCACTTTCATCTAGAACGGAGAATCACAAAATGCCAAGCGATGAAAAATATAGTAGAAAATATTTTCTTTAGAGTCAATTGGAGATTTAGTAAGACTGATGTAAGATTTCGAGTCTGAATAATACTTATCGGAATTCCCCATAATGTCCCCTCCAAAAGAAGATTATTTTTATTATAGAAAGAAAATATTATGGAGCTCAGTTGTTCATGAGATTTGTGCTCAACGTTTTAGTTTAAATTTGTTATTAAATAGATTAAAAATATAATTATTAACCAATAAAATTATCCTGATTTATGTGTGCATTGATCATCTTCCTTTTGGGATGCTTAAACGGTGAGGGAAGTGGAAAAATAAAGGGTGTGAGCTATCAATGAATTTATTTTGTAAAAGGTATAAAATATAATATTATATTTACAAAAGGTATGGATACTATTCTTTTGAATGTTAGTATAATCTTAACAATTAAGGTGATAAAATAAATTTTATTAAAAAATAGAAAAATAATTTTTTTTTGAATTAGATATAAGTTATTTTGATAATATTTTGATATTTTAGATATGGTTACTTAAATTTTGATACTTTAAAACTTTATAATATAATAATAAAATTGTTCAGAATTGATTGTACATCAAAGTTATATGAAGTGTATAGGTAAAATTTTATTTAATGACATACATTTTTTCTCAAAGACTAGTAAGAGGAATAGCTAAAATTTTTCTTAAACTTAATAATGATAAAAAATATATATATTTTATATATTTATTATGTTTCTAAAATGAAAAATAATATTATGAACTTGGGGTAATTGCTTGAAAAAGATTACTATATTGAGATGAAAGATATGATTTTTTTCAATTCCTAATCAGAATTGAATAAATATAAAATATTAATTTTACATGTGAAAATGATAAAAAACAGAGTGCTTCTCTATGTTTTTATAATTAAATTGGATCGCTATGACATCCCTAGCAGTTGTTGAATTGTATGTTGCTTGGAATAATAATGATTTGTGTTTTTATTAAAGCAATTGCATTATTAATTGGTTTGAGACTTCAGTCTTTTGCATAGCATAAATAAACAAAAACACATTAAGTTGATATAGATAGTAGATAGTGGTGGGGATCTAACATTGTAATCCTAATTCTACTAATACCATGCATATCATGCATCATGATCGAAATAAGATGTCATCTTTCTATTTAATTATGTTACTAAAAATATAATAATAATAATAATAATAATAATAATAATAATAATAATAATAAGTTTGAATTATGAAACTTGCCAAATAAAAGAATATGACCTCTTCCCTATATAACTGTAATTGACAACTGTATTTAAATCTCTATCTTATGTTTTCTTTTTTTAATATAATTTTAAGTTTGATAAGAGTTAATATGAGTCTAATCTGGATTGATAAAAATAAAAAGTTTTCGAACTATGTTTATCTTTCAATCTCACTTATTTTTCTTAATATTTTTAATATAATATTTTATTTTTATTTGCATCTTAACTTAATTATCTACTATCCCGATCATCCATAAATAAACCAATTTATTATCCTCATCAGATTTGATGTTTAGACCTCAAATTCACTTATTATAAATATATTCAAAATTATTGAAGTCTTAACAATTATTTAAGTTATATTATAATAAGTAAGTCTCTTTTAATTACTATATGTATATTTATTATTATAACTTAATCTTATACTAAAGTCCGCTTAAGTACTTTGGTTTATTATGCTAAAGGTTTGTGTATTTTTGCAGCAAAAGATACTTTAAACAATAGACATCAATGCTTGTATATACTTCAACTATCATCTTAAAAAATTTTACACCCAACATTTTTAAAAACATGCATTTCAACCTTAAAAGTTGATAACATGAGCATATCATATCATAAAATATAAATATCACAAAATATCTAATCGTTATATATGTGTGTTATTAGTATACTAGTTGTGATTCTATGTGTGAAATTTGAGGATAATATTCTTTGTGTCGTTGGATAGTGCCCACAATAATATCATATGGATGGATACTTTGACTTTTGGATGTGATAGATTATCTTTAACCCTATATTGTATATAAAATTATCTTTATATTTTATATTATCCATAAGTACTTGCTGAGATGTCTAATTGTGAGATCTCGAGTTTAGCTCCTTTTTTTTTTTATAGATACTTAGAAAATTCTACAAGATCATAATGAAATTATTCATGAATATATAAAAGTAATGTATGACTTACACAAAATCAACTAAGTCTATTAATCTTTAGTTATATTAAGCACCGACGTCTAAAAAAATAAATAATATATATTTATAAAGATCAAAATAAAATTTTGTATTAATTGATCATATCCTACAGATCTGAGACCTACACCTTTAAAGAAAAAAGAAAAAAAAAACCCGGCATGTCTCTCCAACTTAGCCGCCATAACGGGTAGATGGATGTATATAAAATATAATATGAATATAATATAACTCTCATGTCTCCCAAACACGTTTGCATGTCGACCGCCACGCCATCTCCTTATCCGCTCCTCTTTAATTATTGACAAATCACCAGCTGTGATCGCCGACCGTCACGTCTTCGCCGTCGAGATGCTCGTCGCAACCCTCATCACGTGATACACGCTTTCCTCGAGGAAGCCATGGACGAGGGGGGGCGGGCGGTACACATCCGCTCGACCCATAGAGCCATGGCGATCCTCTATAAAGAGCCTTCCTCCATCTCTCCCTCTTCCCCAACATCATCTTCTGCAGAAGAAAGGGAGGAGTTTGGTGCACACACAACACGATGGTGAGAGACTCTATATACACACATAGTTTTCTTTCTGTCGAATAGTTTGGTTACCTCTGTGCGATGTGTGTTGACGTCGATGATGATGCAGAACGGAGCGATCAAGGTGGGAGCATGGGGAGGGAACGGAGGGTCGGCCTTCGACATGGGACCTGCTTATCGTATCATCAGCGTCAAGATTTTTTCCGGAGACGTGGTCGACGCCGTGGACATCACCTTCTCCTACTACGGGAAGACGGAGACCCGACACTTCGGTGGCAGCGGTGGTAATCCCCACGAGGTTTGTATCACTCCCAATCTCAAAGCTCATCGCTAGCTCCAGATTGATTGATGATGGCTTCTCCTTGGATGCAGATTGTTCTCGCGGAGGACGAGTATCTGGTGGGAATGGCCGGAGCGATTGCCAACTACTTTGGAGTGGTGGTGGTGGGGAAACTTGGCTTCACCACCAACAAGAAAACCTACGGACCTTTCGGCAACACGGGAGGGACTCCCTTCTCCCTTCCTATAACAGCAGGCAAGATCTCGGGCTTCTTCGGCCGTGGCGGCCAGTTTCTTGACGCCATTGGTGTCTACTTGGCACCATGATGGACACTGCAGTCGATCACAAGAGTTGCTATGTGCTACTTTGAGTGATGAGATGAACAGAGTCTGCAATAAATGGATTGGTGTTGTCATCCTCAACTGTTGTTGGAATGTTGCTTGGAATAATAATGATATGGTGTGTTATTATCAGAGCAATTGCGTCACTGATTGGTTTGAGACTTCAGCCATTAGGATCGCATAAATATATAAACGAAAATAAATTAATTTGATGTAGATGGTGATTGGCGTAATATTTTTGGCGGTAGTGTTTTGGGTTGGTTCATCGTTTAACTTCTCAGTGGTGTTATATTATCTATCTAATGTTTGTCCAAATATTTATTTATGAAATCTCGAGTTTAATGTTTTACTAATCAGTTTTTTTTTTTTTTTGCTAGTCCTTAGGAGACGTGACAAGATTAGGATGAGATTGACTCTTTTAGAATGTACAAGGGTGTCCCACAACCTAGATAAGACTAATTAAATCTATAGTCTCAAATTGTAACATAACCATCAACCTAGAAAAAAAAGATAAATTTACATAAATGAAATAAGAATATGTGTAAAAAAGAATCTTTGACTATAAAAAGGAAATAATTGAATCAAACAATTATTCAATCCTTACGTGAAAAGTAGTTTTGATCTTTAAACGCAAAATGCAAGTTGTTCATTATACAAGAAAATTAGGATCTGATTAACAAATTAGCATAGTTTCACAAAGTATAGTTTGTACAAACAGATTGAACAAAACGATATTGGGACTTCAGATTTTTTTATCCCCGAATTACGAGTTATTCTTTACATAAAAAGTAAAAGAATATTAGAATCTCATTAACAAATAAATATCTCAAAGGGAATATTTCAATACCAATCATAGTTCGTCAGTTGATAGCCACCGAGGAATTGACGTGGAAGATACTAGAGCATCCATCTTACATGGAAGATGGCAATGCTGGTGGGCGACACCCCATCAATCGTTCATTGCTAGTGTTGCATCGTAGGAAGAGATTGTACGGTTCGGCGTCATGCCATAGGAGATCGTGCGAGCCAACCCATTCACAAGGTTCGTGAGAGTCGGTTGTCCATATGAATGCATTACAGAAGGATGTATGGGACATCCCTATCTGACATGGTCTCCTCCCATCGCTTCACAAGTTTAAAAACTGATCTCTGATACCCGAATGAGGATCAAACTTTGTATCCCAAAAGGAGAAACAATCCTCACTCAAAAACTAATCCGAGCGACGGAGGGATCGAGTCAAAAACCCACCCTTGACACCAATTTGTTTGTAGGGACCATGAGGAAATCGAGTTCATTCCAGTCCAACCCTAAGATCACCTCGAAAGCGCGGAGAACACCTCAGGGTTATCCTCACTAGCTCCAACTTGACTCTAGCCCCCTTGTCCCTCCCTCGTAAGGACCTTCCTGGATGATCTCATATCTTTGGGATAAGATAGAGCCGTGTTGATTCCTTTGACAAAGTGTACTTTGTGATCAAAGATCTAAAAGTCGTATAATCAAATGAACAAAACAACATTGGGACTTTGTGTTTTGGGGTTCAACATGCAATAGCTCATCATTGATTTCATAATACATAGTTATGGTTCACATCAAAGGAGGAAATGGGCATGTTATCAATTTCATCGATAATGGAGAATCAAAATGAAATGCCAAGCGATGAAAAATATAGTAGAAAATATTTTTTTTAGAGTCATTTGGAGATTTAGTAAAATTGATGTAAGATTTCGAGTCTGAATAGCATTTGTAGGTATGTCCCTTCCAAAAGAAGATTATTTCTATTATAGAATGAAAATATTGTGGAGCTCAGTTTCTCATAAATTTGTGCTCATCATCCTAGTTTAAATTTGATGTTAAATAGATAATTAATCATCTATAAAGTTAATGGAAGTGATATTAAATTTATTGAAAGAAAGTGAAACATTGAAGTCTAGTGTGAATGGATCGTCTTCCTTTTAGGATGCTCAAACGGTGAGGGAAGAGGAAAAAGAAAGGGTGTGAGATATCAATTAATTTATTTTGTAAAAAGTATAAAATATAATATTATGTTTGCAAAAGGTATGAACACTATTCTTTTAAATGTTGTTATAATTTTCATAATTAAAGTGATAAAACATATTTTATTTAAAAAGAGAAGAAAAATAAAAAATTATATTTTTCTAATGACTTATATGATAATTTGAAAAAATATTAGTTTATAACATGATAGATAAAGGAGCTTCAAATCATATGTGTACCATTAAAGATTTTTTATAAATTAAGTATAAGTTATTTCGATAATATTACCTTTATTGATCTATCTCAAAGACTAATAAGAGTTACAGGTAATATTTTTCTTAAAATTAATAATGATAAAGAATTACATATTTTAGATATTTATTATACACCTGATATGAAAGGGTAAATTGATTGAAAAAGATTTTGATATTGAGATGAAAGATATGACTCTTTCAATTTCTAAAAAAATTGAATAAGAAGAAAATATTAATTTTAAAGAACATAATTCTACATCATGATATCTTAGCTATGCTCACTT
Organism: Ensete ventricosum; assembly: GCA_029747655.1. Classification (NCBI taxonomy): domain Eukaryota; kingdom Viridiplantae; phylum Streptophyta; class Magnoliopsida; order Zingiberales; family Musaceae; genus Ensete; species Ensete ventricosum. The sequence goes on along the minus strand of JAQQAF010000009.1, from coordinate 9,517,263 downwards.
AAATTTTAAGACTTTAAAACTTTATAATGTGATAACATGATTGTTAAAACTGATTGTCCATCAAAATTATGTGAAGTGTGGATCATAAGCAAGCAAGCAAGAGAACAAATTAAGAATAACAAAAAGATCATGGCATCGATTGGATCAGGTGCACTCAGATATTTGTGACCTTATTAGTTCGGTATCATTTGAAGGAAGCATGTATTTTTTTTATCTTCATTGATGATCATAACATCAAAATTTGTGTCTACATATTAAAAGAAAAGAAAGAAGTTCTAAACAAATTTTAAAAAAATTAAGAATTTGGTTGAAATATAAAGTGGTTGTAAGATTAAATATTTAATAACAAATATGTATGGTAAATATATATCACATGAATTTAAATTTTTTATAGAAATAATAAAATTTTATATTAATTCATTATACGATATACATCTCAACAAAATAGTGTCTCAGAAAGTAAAAATAAGACTATACTTAATATGGTCCAATACATGTTAAAGGAAATAATAATTTCTAAAAAGTCTTAAAGAGATGTTGTTGCTTGTGTAGCTTATTTGTTTAACAAGTTTTCAACAAGATAAATTAGTAATGTTACACTAGAATAAGTATAGAGCTTACAGAAACCAAGAGTCAATTATTTCAGAATTTTTTTGGAAGCATTGCATTTGCTAAGATATTAGAAGATTAAAGTTAAAATTGTATCTTATTAAAAGTCAAAATTGTATATTGTTAGATTATGTTAAGAATTTCAATGATTATTAAAAGTCAAAATTGTATATTGTTCAAATTGTGACGTCATGAGATATTGAGTTTATGAATAATATATTTAGAAATAAATAAAGTTGTGACGTCAAGATATATTGAGTTTATGAATAATATATTTAGAACTAGAAAATTTATGAACAGCATAAGAAAGCTACAGCTTTAGAAGTTAATAATATAATATAAGCAAGCACTAAAGAGTCTTTGCTTGAGTCATCACTTAAATTAGTTAGGTTATATGATTCAAAAGCTATATTATGATTTGAATGATTGATACTTATAATAATGAGCTTTTTTATTTTCTTATTTTATAGGATATGATCTATTAAACTTTGAAGATGCTTGTGAGAATAAAATTAATAAGAAGCTACAAATCAACAATTCATGCTATTAACAAAAATGATACATTAGAACTTACTACTCTTCCAGAAGACCAGCAAGCAATCGATGTTAAATGGATGCTCAAAATAAAAAGAAATATATAAGTAGAGGTGGAGAATGATAGTTTGGTTGCAAAGGAATACGAACAATAATATGTGATTGACTATCAGAAGTATATGCACCATTTGCTCGACTAGAGATAATAAGATTACTTTTCTCCCTACCAACTCAAATAAAATATAAAAAAAATTATAAATGGATGTCAAATCAATATTTTTGAATGGATTTCTTAAAGAAAAAATATATGTTCAACAATCTTCTGGTTTTATTATTTATGAATAAGAAGATAAGATATACAAGTTAAAAAGGGCTCTTTATGAGTTTAAACAAGCCCCATGAGCATGAAATTCTTGAATATATATTTATTTTTTAAATATCTATATGAATATGCTCTCTATATAAAATTTAACTCTAATGAAGATATCCTATTTATATATCGAGATATAGATGATTTAATTTTTACAGAAAATAGTATCTTCATGATTAAAGATCATAATGACTTATTTCCTTGGTATTAGAATTATACAAGGGAGCGAAAGAATATAATAAAAAAATTATGCAAAGGAGATCTCAAAGAAGTTTTCGATATATGATTGTCAACCTATTGATACACTCATGGAATATAGCACCAAATTGACTAAGAAAGATGAAGATAAATCAATTAATCCAACTAATAATAGAAGTCCAGTTAGATGTTTAAGATATTTGACATGCACTTGACCCGATATATTATTTGGAGTTAGTTTAATAAGTAGATATATAAAATCTCTCAAGACATCTCATTTTAAAGATTGCTATAAAAATTTAGAATATATTAAAGGAACAATTAATTATGACATATTCTATTCATCGCCTAAAGGGTTGGCTCATTAGATGTAGCAATAGTAATTGGGTTGAAAACTACCGTGATTAGAATATTTATATTTTATTTTGGTGAAACTACTCACTTGGTCTTAAGAAAAAAAAACACCTATTGTTATCGTATCAAGTTGTGAAGTATAATATATAACATCTTTTTATATTTGTCATGTAATATGGTTAAGAATACTACTCCAAGAATTTCATGTGTCATTGGAGAAGCCAATCTAAATTTTATGTTAATAATAAGTTAGCTATTGTCTTAGCTATAAATCCAATCTATCATGAAAGATCGAAGTCATTTTGTAAGTGATGATTTTTTAAAATAAAAAAGTAGCGTTACTTCATGTCAAGACAATTGAAAAATTGGTTGATATATTCACAAAATTTTTAGAATTTAAAATATTTCAATAACTTTGATAAAAACTTAAGTGTTAGATGAAACAAGTTTAAAAACTAATAATATTGAAATTAAACTTGTCAACATCAAAAAGTTCATTGTATCAAGAGATAAAATACACCTATGAAATAATAAATCAAATTGATTATTAATTCTTGAAAAACAAATATCTTGAAGTGTATATATATATATATATATATATATATATATATATATATCGCAGAGACATTCAATTCTTGGATATTAAAAGCATAGGACCAACCGATTATCACAATGTGCAAGATGATTAGGAGAATGATCATAAAGAGAATTGAGAACCAAAGAACTAAAATATATGGTCATTGCCATGGTATATGCCCTAGAATTTTGAAGAATATGGATGAAGATAAGAAGCAACGTAAAGATTGGATTATGGTTCGTACCGATGACGATGTGTTTGAGGTGAATCATTAACAGATGGGGGCTCATATGTATTCCTTGTCAGCATGTCATAACTGCTATATATTTCTAGAGGTAAGCCCTAAAAGACTATATAGTTCCTTATTACCATAAGGATATGTGGGAGAAATGCTATAGCAGGAGAGTTCACACAGTGCCTAGTTAGATAACTTTTTTTATCTATCTATCATAGGTTTTATTTTAATATTATAATCCACTTATGGATCATTTACTAAAGATTACAGATATTGATGACTGGCTTTCCATTGGTGGGTTCCCTCTCGAGCCACCACATTTCAACAAAAGGATTGGTTGACCCAAAAAGGTAAGAAAATGGGCTAATGGTGAAGGGCAACCATTACAAATGATAACAAAATCAGAGCATCCAAACAAGTGTGAGCAATGTGTACAACAAGGACATAATGCTGGTCGATGCCAATATAACATAACTAATCTCGTACGTGTAGCGCGTTGTCAATGGTCTACAAATAGGACGAAGTGATATAAGATTACACTGAAGTAAGCTAAAGCAATAGAAGCAACCTACTTGGAATCGAGCCCAAGTCAACCACCACTGGAGTCTCAATCACAGGTACATTTTCAACAATACTATTAATTATCACACATTTTGATAATTGAAAATTACTTTATGAAAATGATCTTTAATATAGGAACGATGCCCAACTAAGATACATATCAAGACTACAGTAAGACAATACAAGTTCTCCCCAGATAAAAGGAAGAAGTAAGCTCATTCTGAAGCAAGACCCAAGGAATGAAGTGATTGTGGCAATAATTAGTAGTAGTTGACTATTGATGTTTACATGCATTTCACTTTTTGTTCATGAGTTAGGTACATGAGATGGATTAATATTGATATACATTCTAATTGATATAGTTGTTGGATTACTAGTAGTTGAGTACAATTAGATGTTTGTATGATATATTTAATTGGCAACGTTTCTAACTTTGTGGTAGTTAAATCAATTAGTTATATATTGATATTCTTTGTAGGTTGTGATTGATTGTAAATGAGATATGTTCGAGTTTTAGGGGAGGTGCTACCAAAATTTAATCACACTTAAAGAGTAAAGAATTGTAACAATCTTGCACGTTAAGATTTTTAGGAGATCGATTTTTTAATTACTTAAAATAATTAAGTTTATAACAAATAAAAACCATAATTAATCAAGCTTAAAGTGTAAAATAAATTCAAATAGTGTTGGAAGTTAAGACAAAATTTTTTCATGACTTTTCTATCACTTAATACTATTGTATTAATGTTCAGGAGATAAATTTGACGAATAATGATAATACAAGGAGTGTATTTGATTAACATATTATAGTACAGGGGGTTTCTTTGATTTTTTAAGTTGTCTTCGCATAGTTTCGCTATATTGAAGAAAATCAAATAGACACCCCCCCCCCCCCCCCCCCATTTTAAAAATAAACGTCATTACCCTTTTTATTAACATAAGGGATTTGTTTAATGTCTAGATAATAGTACAGGGGTCACTTTAATACGAAATCATAGTACGAGGGTCACTTAGACGAGTTTTAAAGTACGGAGGGTGACTTTGATTTTGAGGCATAGTACGAGGGGTCACTTAGATGAGTTTTAAAGTACGAGAGGTGACTTTGATTTTGAGACATAGTACGAGGGATCACTTAGACAAGATTTAAAGTACGGATGTGACTTTTATTTTAAGGCATAGTAGGGGGGATCGCTTAGACGAGTTTTAAAGTACGGGCGGCTGATTACGGGGATTACTTAAACGAGTTTTAAAGTATAAGGGATGACTTTGATTTTGAGGTAAAGTACGGGGAGGTCATTTAGACGAGTTTTAAAGTACGAGGGGTCACTTAGATGAGTTTTGAAGTACGAGGGGTGACTTTGATTTTGAGGCATAGTAACGATGATCACTTAGACAAGTTTTAAAGTATGGGGGGTGACTTTGATTTTGAGGCATAGTACAATGGGTCACTTAGACGAGTTTTAAAGTATGAGGGGTGACTTTGATTTTGAGGCATAGTACGAGGGATCACTTAGATGAGTTTTAATGTAATAGGGATGACTTTGATGTGAAATCATAGTATAGAGGGTCACTTAGACAAGTTTTAAAGTACGGGGGGTGACTTTAATTTTGAGGTATAGTACGGGGTCAATAAGAATTTTGGCCAAATTTAATTTTGATGATGATATCCTATTTGTATGTTTATATTTAGATGATTTAATTTTTACAATCAATAGTCTCCGTTATTAAAGATTTTACACACTTTATGATTGAGTTTGAGATGATTGGTTTGAGCCTAATAACTTATTTTCTCGGTATTGAAATCATATAAGGTAATTAAAAAAATTATATAAAGAAGATGTTAAAAGAAGTTTTTAATGAAAAATTATCAACCTACTGATATACTGTCACAGATCCACGCCGATCAACATTTTGTTTCAGCTAACGTTTTCCTTCCCATCTGCAATTTCGATCTTTCTTTCATCAAACTATCGGTTTTCCTCTGACAAGTTCTTTATTCTAGAATGACCAAACGCCGATCAACATTTTGTTTCAGCTAACGTTTTCCTTCTCATCTGCAATTTCGATCTTTCTTTCATCAAACTATCGGTTTTCCTCTGACAAGTTCTTTATTCTAGAATGACCAAGTGTTGGGTATAGTAGTACGTCATCGCTAAGCCAAAAGATGGAAAGTGGAGGAGCTCCTTGTTAAACCTCGACGCTGGATGACATCTGCTTCTCTTTGTTCAAGGGTGACCATGCAAAAACCAACAATTGCTGCAAAAAATAATAATAATAATAATAAGGATAATGCACGTAATTAACAATGTTCAGTACGCTAAAAATTGGGAAGTATCCATGCAACCACACTTTTAAACATGCAAGCTTACTTGACACAATAATAATGAAGTAGAGAATCGTAGCAATAAATTATATGAGATTATATTTATCCCTTTGTAGAAGAAGTATCAATCATCAATCGATCTAAAATCGCTATCATATAATATATTTTTATCTCATGACAAAGGCATAAGACAAAATGTGATCGAGACATGTGAGTTTAGAAAATTTGATCCGCTTAAAAAAAATCTATCACGACAAAAGTATAAGACAGAATATATCCATAATACATGAGTCAGAAAAACTCAACCCACATAAGCCTAAACACTTTATGGTACATGAAATAGGTTATTGTTTGCATACTTTTGTATTGGGTAGTAGGTCTCGTTTCAGCATCTCTCAAAAGTCTTTTTGATTTTGAAAGGACTCATCTTTAATCAGTTTCACGTTGCTCGGTACGACTCCCAAATCCCTAATAAATTTCTTCATCCACACCCTTTCCTTTGTTGTTTATACCACAGCAATGTGCTTCACCTCTGTGGTCGAGTCAAAAGTAATATCTTACTTGAAACTCTTCCAGCCTATTGCTCCTTCATTCTTCTCTACCATCATAGATACAAAGTCAATATAACAATAAGGGGTGGTAAATCATTTATAAAGTCAACCACGGTTAATTATTAGCAACTCAACGTCTTTCAAACTGATGTCGTGCATAATAAGAGGCATTATTGCTTGGGCTGGATCAAAGTTGTTCTAATTAATATAGCTTTACGGTGGAAAAGCTCCATGCAACTGGATAATATTGGTTTTTCTACAAAACTTCAAGGTAAAGGGGAAGAGAATAGTATAAAATATTGGGAGTACTTCAAATCTTCAATGTACAATGCGTAGCACTTTGGAATGATCTAAGAGTACCTATTTATATTGATTAAAAGATAGAATATAAATTTTTTAAAATAAAAAATTTATCACATCTTAATAAATCTCACCCTCATCTAAACTAATCTCATCTTCATATAAACTAGATTTAGATTTAAATCTTTATCTAATCCCAACTACTTAAACTAATCTTAACTATTTCCAACATACCCTCTTAATTCTAGTAGTTATAATTTAAAATTATTTTTAAAGAAATATTTTTTTCACCAAAATTATTGTGAAAATGTCGACAAACTAATTTTCGTTACTACAGTGGGTGTCTTATGTTTTCCTGTATCCATAGATCTTTGAGAACTTTTGATCTATTATTTGACATTTTTCTCTTTGATAGTCATCTTTGATGATTTAATGGAGACTATGTATTTATATGATCGAATCCCTTTGAATATGGAAGCTTCATTTTTATTTTCTTTCTCTTAATTTTCTTCACATTATCATAAACTTCTACCATCTCTATATGTGTATTTTTATTATTGTCCTTAGAGTTTAAGATCTCATCTTTGATGATCTAACGGAGACTATGTATTTATATGATCAAATCCCTTTGAATATGGAAGCTTCATTTTTATTTTATTTCTCTTAATTTTTTTTACATCATCAGAAACTTCTACCATCTCTATATGTGTATTTTTATTATTGTCCTTAGAGTTTAAGATCTCATCCTTTTTCTGTACATGTGTTTCATCAACTGTAATTTTTAAATTAGCATAACATGCACCATTTGAGATAGTTTGCATAGATCTACATAAATTTAGATAATCATAATTTTTATATCATGATGTTAATTCATAAGTAAGAGTAGCAAAATCTAAAAATAATAAGAAAAACACTTTATTTTTTGTCATCCTTGTCGTTGTTATTAATTTTTTAATTTTTTTTATCATAAATCAAGTATTTTTTATCATAAAAAATAACATAATATCCTTTTCTCATTAGTTGTCGTATACTAATGAGATTTTATTTTAAATTAAGAATAAATATCACATCATCAATAACTTTTTTTATCGGATTTGGTCTTCACAACAACTCTTCATTTTCCTTTCATTTGAACCTTATTGTCATTTCCCACAGTAGATAATCATTAGGCCTTTGAAACAAAATTTTATCCCTTGTCATATGATTAGTGCATCCACTATCTAAATATCAAACAGATCTATAATATTCTTCATCAGATGCTATAAAGAAAATATTTTCTTCGTCTCTTTTGTCAACATTATTTTCCTCATGATAGTTTGTTTGATTTTTGTTCAAACAGCCTTTCTCAAGATGACCATATTTTTTACAGTAAGAACAAAAATGAACATTTGGATTTTTATTTTTGTACTAATAATCTTTTTCAATATGCCTAATTTTTTTACAATAAAAACATCGGCAGGTTTCTTTGTTACATTCATTTGTATTCATCTGACCTTTAGTTGATCGATCATGGCCTTTGCAATTTTGATCTCTCCCTTAAGATTTGAATTCTGAATTCTTTTGATCTTTCTTTATTTGGAGAATATGTTCCAAAGTTTCATCTAAAGATTTATTTATATTTTGTTCATGAACTAAAAGAGAGCCCATTAATTCAGTAATAGATAGTGTACTTGTATTCTTAGCTTCTTCTATAACAGTAGAGATAATTTTGTAGATAAACTTCGTAAAAAATTTTCTACTACAGTTTGATCTTTTAGATTTTTACCATGAGATCTCATTTAATTCATAATAGAAGAAACTTCTGAGAAGAAATCAACGATAGATTTAAAATCTTTCATCATAAGAGTCTTAAATTCACTTCGAAGAATTTAAAGCCTTAAAAATTTTACCTTTTCTATGCCTCCAAACATATATTCCAAGTTTTTGTTGATGTTGATGCTATCATGATTCTTCTGAGAAATAGGAAATCATCTATTGCTTATTGTAGCACATAAAGAGCTCTTGCATCTTTCTATATATTTTCCTTCATATGATTTTTTTAATCTTTTGTAATACTAGGATCCGACAGATCATAATGAATAAAACTATCTTATACCAAATTTCATAATCCATATGAAATAAATAGAGTTTTCATCTTAACAGTCCAAAATCGATAATTATCACCTTTGAAGATAGGAATAGGTTGATAAGCAACACTTACTCCAAGGCACGTCATCTTTCTTTTTTTTTTTTTCATTTTTCTGGATCTGCTACTCGTACTCCTTTTGATTTTCTTTGAACCAGGCTCTGATGCCACTGTTGATCATTCTGCAGAACTTCAGGGAGAAGGGGAAGAGAATAGTAAAGAACAATTGGAGTAATTCCAATCTACAGTATAGCGCAGTACTTTGGAATGATCCAAGATTTATTAAAAGATAAAATACAGTATTTTTTTTTAAAATATAAAATAATCTATCATATTTTAATAAATCTAATCCTCATATAAACTAGATTTAGATCTAAATCTTTATCTAATCTCAACTATTTAAATTAATCTTAACTACTTCAATTATTTCCAACGAAACACCCATAAGAATAAGTAAATATGCAAAACAATTCATGAAATGAAATGAAATGGTTCAAGGCAACTACAATTTTGAATACTACCCAATTAACTCGTGGATGAAAATGATAGAAAACTCTCTCGATTCCCTCGAGAGCTAATCCTCCTTTGGAGTATCAACATCATCAAAGTGGAGCCTAATTCATGCCTTGCCTTCATCTATTATCATCAAAGTGAACCCAGGAATGCAATTTTTCTCTAAAATAAAAGCTGCCATGATTTAGCTCTTGCTCTTAAGCATTCCAGCAGTAGATTGTCTCAGGACATATCCTGCCAAATTAATCTATTTTATTATTATTATTATTATTATTATTATTATTATTATTATTATTAGTTTGAACTCATTACTTAACTACATACATAAGATAACTTTAATCGGTTCATGGCGATTTCAGACGGGCATATATCCAAATAATTCAACAACAGAATCAACATTCAACATTACCACCCTATCTTTTCATTCCTGTTCAGCAAGTCATTTCTAGTATCATTCAGCAAGAAATCTCCCCTTTTCAATATCCTCCTTCAAGCAAAGACTGCATTCATGACATTTCATGCGTCCAACAGGAGAACATGTAAAATAACTTGTAAGTAGAATATCTAGTAGCATTTTCTTGTATTTGTAATATAATATGGCTTAGAATGCTGCTGCAAAAGTTTCACGTGTCGCGGGAGAAGACAATAAAGATTTATTTTGATAATTAGTCAGTTATTTTCTTAGTCATGTATCCAATCTATCATGATTTTATTTTATAAATAATCTTTTTAAAATTAAAAAAATAAAGCTATTTCATGTCAGGACAATTGAACAAATAGTTGATATACTCACAAAATCTTTTAAATTTAAAGTATTTCAATAACTTCGATCAAAACTTAACATGTTAGATGGAACAAGTTCATTGTGAAGAAATTATTTGTATCGAAAAGTGAAATACATTAAAGACATGTAGAAGAATAAATCTCAAGGAAAATTGGAGATTCATATTAAATATAATGAATATTAGGACTATATAATAAACCTGGATCATGTAATATATAAAAGTTGTTGAAGTGATAGTGAATTTTCTTTTGAGTGAAACAAAAAATACTTTTATCATCGCTGTGACAGGTCGATTTATTTATTTCAACAATAATATGGTGCGAGAACGGAGACGTGGTCGACGGCATGGACATGGACGTCACCTTCACCTACTACGGGAAGACGGAGACCCGAGACTTCGGTGGTACTTCTCAGGAGGTTTGCATAATTACCAATCTCAAAGCTCATAGCTGACTGCAGATTAATGTCTTCTACCTGGATGCAGATTTGTTGTCGAGGAGGACGAGCATCCGGTGGGAACGGAGGGAGAGGTTGCAACGCACCATGGAGTGGTGATCGTAGGAAAGCTTGGTTTCATCATCAACAAGGAGGGAGGGAGGGAGGGAGGTGATCGTAGGAAAGCTTGGTTTCATCATCAACAAGGAGGGAGGGAGGGAGGGGGACTCCGTTTGCCCTTTCCGATGGCAGCACGAAAGATCTCGGGCTTCTTCGCCCGAGGCGACAAGTTTCTTTGTCGTCTACTTGGTTGGAGCACAGCAAGTAAAATTACGAGAGTTGCTACTTTCAATTGCATTACTAATTAGTTCCAGACTTCAGTCTTTTGCATGGCATAAATAAACATAGTTTGAAATATGTCACTTGCCAAACACAACAACATGACCTCTTCTATGTATGATTGTAATTGACAACTGTACATATGCTTGCCACGCCATCATCTTATACACTCCTCTTTAATTATTTCAATCATCTTTTTATTTAATTTTGCTAATTATATATATATATATATCTATATATATAATAAGTAAGTTTGTATTATGAAACTTGCGAAATAAAACAACATGACCTCTTCCATATATAACTGTAATTGATCTCTATCTTATGTTTTCTTTTTTTTTTAATATAACTTTAAATTTGATACATGAGTCTAATTTGGATTGATAAGAATAATATAAAAAAAATATTGGTCTAAGTTTATCTTTCAATCTCACTTATTTATCTTAATATAATATTTTATTTTTTTACTTAATTATCTACTTTCCTTGTCATGCATAAATACATCAATGAATTATCATCCTCCACAGATTTGATGTTTAGATCTCAAAGTTACTTATTTTAAATACATTCAAATTCATTTAGGTCTTGAGAATTATTTAAGTTATATTATAATAAATAAATCTCTTTTAATTACTATATCTATGTTTCTTATCATGACCTAATCTTATGCTCAAGTCCGCTTACATACATAGGCTTATTATGCTATATGATTGTGCATTTTTAAAGCAAAAGATGCTTTAGAAAATAGACATCAATGCTTATATATACTTTAACTAGCATCTTAAAGAATTTTATACCTAATATTTTAAAAACCATACATTTCAGCCTTAAAAGTTGATAACATTGAGCATATTATATCGTAAAACATAAATATCACAAAAAATATCTTTTTGAATAATCGTTATATATGTGTGTTGCTTGTGTGCTGATTAGCAAACTATTTCTGATTCTATGTGTGAAAATTGAACACTATATGACAATATTATATGTGTGTCTTGGGTTCATAGTAGTATCATATAGACATTTGTACATAGAGATTTTTGAATGTGACATATTATCTTAGATCTCTTATTGTACGATCATTCGTAGAGTATAAAATCAATCTTTATATTTTGCATTGTGAGATGTATAATTGTGAGATCTAAAGTTTAATACTTTGATTAACTCATTTTTTACTCAGAAAATCCTTTAAGATCGTAAATCATTTATGGATGAATATATAAAAATAACGTATAATTTAAGTAAAATCAACCAAATCGATAAATCTTTAATTATACGTGACATATAACCATCGGATAAAAAAATAAAAATTATATATATATATATATATATATATATATATATATATTAATGAAGAAAAAACGATCTACGCCATCAGGCCCACAAAAAAAGAAAAAAAAAAACCGGCATGTCTCTCCAACTTAGCCGCCATAACGGGTAGATGGATGTATATAAAATATAATATGAATATAATATAACTCTCATGTCTCCCAAACACGTTTGCATGTGTCGACCGCCACGCCATCTCCTTATCCGCTCCTCTTTAATTATTGACAAATCACCAGCTGTGATCGCCGACCGTCACGACTTCGCCGTCGAGATGCTCGTCGCAACCCTCATCACGTGATACACGCTTTCCTCGAGGAAGCCATGGACGTGGGGGGGCGGGCGGTACACATCCGCTCGACCCATAGAGCCATGGCGATCCTCTATAAAGAGCCTTCCGCCATCTCTCCCTCTTCCCCAACATCATCTTCTGCAGAAGAAAGGGAGGCGTTTGGTGCACACACAACACGATGGTGAGAGACTCTATATACACACATAGTTTTCTTTCTGTGGAATAGTTTGGTTACCTCTGTGCGATGTGTGTTGACGTGGATGATGATGCAGAACGGAGCGATCAAGGTGGGAGCATGGGGAGGGAACGGAGGGTCGGCCTTCGACATGGGACCTGCTTATCGTATCATCAGCGTCAAGATTTTTTCCGGAGACGTGGTCGACGCCGTGGACATCACCTTCTCCTACAACGGGAAGACGGAGACCCGACACTTCGGTGGCAGCGGTGGTAATCCCCACGAGGTTTGTATCACTCCCAATCTCAAAGCTCATCGCTAGCTCCAGATTGATTGATGATGGCTTCTCCTTGGATGCAGATTGTTCTCGCGGAGGACGAGCATCTGGTGGGAATGGCCGGAGAAGTTGCTAACTACCATGGACTGGTGGTGGTGGGGAAGCTTGGCTTCACCACCAACAAGAAAACCTACGGACCTTTCGGCAACACGGGAGGGACTCCCTTCTCCCTTCCTATAACAGCAGGCAAGATCTCGGGCTTCTTCGGCCGTGGCGGCCAGTTTATTGACGCCATTGGTGTCTACTTGGAGCCATAATTGGCCACTGCAGTCGATCACAAGAGTTGCTATGTGCTGCTTTGAGTGATGAGATTAACAATGTCCGCAATAAATGGATTGGTGTTGTCATCCTCAACTGTTGTTGGAATAATAATGATATGGTGTGTTATTATCAGAGCAATTGCGTCACTGATTGGTTTGAGACTTCAGCCTTTAGGATCGCATAAATATATAAACGAAAATAAATTAATTTGATGTAGATGGTGATTGGAGTAATATTTTTGGAGGTAGTGTTTTTGGTTCGTTCATCGTTTAACTTCGCAGTGGGTGGTGTTATATGAGCACCCGTGCGTGAGGACTTATTGAATGCAATTGACTTGCCTTAAGTCCTTTATTCATTCAGAACTTATAAAATTAAATTTTATATTATCTATCTAATATTTATCCAAATATCTATTTGTGATATCTCAGAGTTTAATGTTCTACTAATTCATCTATTTTTTATTTTGTAAATCCGTAAGGGACCTGATGAGATTACGATGAGATTGACTCTTTTCGAATGTACAAGAATATCTCACAACCTTGATAAAATTAATTAAATCTATATTCTCTAATTGCATACGTAACCATCAATCTAGAAAAAAAAATCAACATAAATGAAATAAGAATATGTCTAAACAAGAATCATTGACTATAAAAACGAACTCATTCAATCAAACAATTATTTAATCCTTACGTGAAAGATAGTTTTGATTTTTAAACTAAGAATTGAAAGTTGTTCATTACATCAAAAGTACAAGAAAATTAGGATCCCATTAGCAAATCAGCATCCTTTCACATAGTACAATTTGTGGGCAAAAATCCAAAAATCCTACAAACATATGAACAAAACGATTGTCTCCCAATTGCAAGTTATATCGGAAAGGAAATATTTCAATACCAATCATATTTTATCAGTTGATAGCCACCAAGGAGTTGACGTGGAAGACACAGGAGCATCTCTCTGACATGGAAGATGGTAGGGGCTGGTAGGCGACATTGCTTTGGTTGTCCACTGCTAGTGCTACACCATAGGAAGAGGTTGTACGGCTCAATGTCATGCCATAGGAGATCGTGCAAGTCGACTCACACCATGGGTTTGTGTGGGTCAATTGTCCATATGAATGTGTCGCAAAAGGATGATGTCTCCTCCCATGGCTTCACGGTTATAAAAATAGATCACCGATGCCTAAACTAGGACCGTACTCTGAATCCCAAAAGGAGAAACAATCCTCACTCAAAAACTAATCCAAGCATCGGAGGGGACGAGTTATAAATCCACCCCTGACACAAACTTGTTCTAAAGGGGCCATGAGCAAATCAAGTTCACCCCAACCCAACTCCATGATTACCTCGAAAGCTCGGAGAACACCTTAGGGCTATCCTCGCTAGCTCCAACTTGACTCTAGCCCCCTCGTCCCTCCCTTATAAGGACCTTCATAGATGATCTCACACCTTTGGGATAAGATAGAGTCGTGTTGATTCTTTTGAGAAAGTATACTTTGCGAGGAAAGATTCATAAGTCATATAATCAAATGACAAAATAACATTGGAACTTTGTGTTTTAGGGTCAACATGCAATAACTCATCATTGATTTCATAACACAGAGTTATGGTTCACATCAAAGGAGAAAATGGATATGCTATCACTTTCATCTAGAACGGAGAATCACAAAATACCAAGCGATGAAAAATATAGTAGAAAATATTTTCTTTAGAGTCAATTGGAGATTTAGTAAGACTGGTGTAAGATTTCGAGTCTGAATAATACTTATCGAAATTCCCCATAATGTCCCCTCCAAAAGAAGATTATTTTTATTATAAAATAAAAATATTATGGAGCTCAGTTGTTCATTAGATTTATGCTCAACGTTTTAATTTAAATTTGTTATTAAATAGATTAAAAAGATAATTAATAACCAATAAAATTGATGAAAGTGATATTAAATTTATTGAAAGAATGTGAAACATTGAAGTCCAAATGTATGATTTATGTGTGCATTGATCATCTTCCTTTTGGGATGCTTAAATGGTGAGGGAAGTGGAAAAATAAAGGGTGTGAGCTATCAATGAATTCATTTTGTAAAAGGTATAAAATATAATATTATATTTACAAAAGGTATGGATACTATTCTTTTGAATGTTATTATAATCTTAACAATTAAGGTGATAAAATAAATTTTATTAAAAAAGAGAAAAATAATTTTTTTGGAATTAGATATAAGTTATTTTGATAATATTTTGATATTTTAGATATGGTTATTTAAATTTTGATACTTTAAAATTTTATAATATAATAATAAAATTGTTCAGAATTGATTGTACATCAAAGTTATATGAAGTGTATAGGTAAAATTTTATTTAATGACATACATTTTTTCTCAAAGACTAGTAAGAGGCATAGCTAAAATTTTTCTTAAACTTAATAATGATAAAAAAAATATTTTATATATATTTATTATGTTTCTAATATGAAAAATAATATTATGAACTTGGGGTAATTGCTTGAAAAAGATTACTATATTGAGATGAAAGATATGATTTTTTTCAATTCCTAATAAGAATTGAATAAATGTAAAATATTAATTTTACATGTGAAAATGATAAAAAACAGAGTGCTTCTCTATGTTTTTATAATTAAATTGGATCGCTATGACATCCCTAGCAGTTGTTGAATTGTATGTTGCTTGGAATAATAATGATTTGTGTTTTTATTAAAGCAATTTCAGTATTAATTGGTTTGAGACTTCAGTCTTTTGCATAGCATAAATAAACAAAAACACATTAAGTTGATATAGATAGTAGATAGTGGTGGGGATCTAACATTGTAATCCTAATTCTATTAATACCATGCATATCATACATGCATGATCGAAATAAGATGTCATATTTCTATTTAATTATGTTACTAAAATAATAATAATAATAATAATAATAATAATAATAATAATAATAATAATAATAAGTAAGTTTGAATTATGAAACTTGCCAAATAAAAGAACATGACCTCTTCCCTATATAACTGTAATTGACAACTGTATTTAAATCTCTATCTTATGTTTTCTTTTTTTAAT
This sequence comes from Ensete ventricosum, assembly GCA_029747655.1. Lineage (NCBI taxonomy): Eukaryota > Viridiplantae > Streptophyta > Magnoliopsida > Zingiberales > Musaceae > Ensete > Ensete ventricosum. The sequence goes on along the minus strand of JAQQAF010000009.1, from coordinate 9,500,994 downwards.
ATAATTTTAAGTTTGATAAGAGTTAATATGAATCTAATCTGGATTGATAAAAATAAAAAGTTTTCGAACTATGTTTATCTTTCAATCTCACTTATTTATCTTAATATTTTTAATATAATATTTTATTTTTATTTGCATCTTAACTTAATTATCTACTATCCCGATCATCCATAAATAAACCAATTTATTATCCTCATCAGATTTGATGTTTAGACCTCAAATTCACTTATTATAAATATATTCAAAATTATTGAAGTCTTAACAATTATTTAAGTTATATTATAATAAGTAAGTCTCTTTTAATTACTATATGTATATTTATTATTATAACTTAATCTTATACTAAAGTCCGCTTAAGTACTTTGGTTTATTATGCTAAAGGATTGTGTATTTTTGCAGCAAAAGATACTTTAAACAATAGACATCAATGCTTGTATATACTTCAACTATCATCTTAAAAAAATTTACACCCAACATTTTTAAAAACATGCATTTCAACCTTAAAAGTTGATAACATGAGCATATCATATCATAAAATATAAATATCACAAAATATCTAATCGTTATATATGTGTGTTATTAGTATACTAGTTGTGATTCTGTGTGAAATTTGAGGATAATATTCTTTGTGTCGTTGGATAGTGCCTTGAGTTGCTTCATCATTTGGTACCACAATAATATCATATGGATACTTTGACTTTTGGATGTGATAGATTGTCTTGAACCCTATATTGTATGATCATTAATAGTATATAAAATTCATTTTTATATTTTATATTGTCTATAAGTACTTGCTGAGATGTCTAACTGTGAGATCTCAAGTTTACCTCACTTTTTTTTTTTATAGATACTTAGAAAATTCTACGAGATCATAATGAAATTATTCATGAATATATAAAAGTAATATATGACTTACACAAAATCAACTAAGTCTATTAATCTTTAGTTATATTAAGCACCGATGTATAAATAAATAAATAATATATATTTATAAAGACCAAAATAAAATTTTGTATTACTTGATCATATCCTACAGAACTGAGACCTACACCATCAAACCCCAAAAAAGAAAAAAAAAAATAAAACCCGGCATGTCTCTCCAACTTAGCCGCCATAACGGGGAGATGGATGTATATAAATATATATGAATATAATATAACTCTCATGTCTCCCAACACGTTGGCATGTCGACCGCCACGCCATCTCCTTATCCGCTCCTCTTTAATTATTGACAAATCGCCAGCTATGATCGTCGCCGATCACGTCTTCGTCGTCGAGTTGCTCGTCGCGATCCTCATCACGTGATACACGCTTTCCTCGAGGAAGCCATGGACGAGGGGGGGCGGGCGGTACACATCCGCTCGACCCATAGAGCCATGGCGATCCTCTATAAAGAGCCTTCCTCCATCTCTCCCTCTTCCCCAACATCATCTTCTGCAGAAGAAAGGGAGGAGTTTGGTGCACACACAACACGATGGTGAGAGACTCTATATACACACATAGTTTTCTTTCTGTCGAATAGTTTGGTTACCTCTGTGCGATGTGTGTTGACGTGGATGATGATGCAGAACGGGGCGATCAAGGTGGGAGCATGGGGAGGGAACGGAGGGTCGGCCTTCGACATGGGACCTGCTTATCGTATCATCAGCGTCAAGATTTTTTCCGGAGACGTGGTCGACGCCGTGGACGTCACCTTCTCCTACTACGGGAAGACGGAGACCCGACACTTCGGTGGCAGCGGTGGTAATCCCCACGAGGTTTGTATCACTCCCAATCTCAAAGCTCATCGCTAGCTCCAGATTGATTGATGATGGCTTCTCCTTGGATGCAGATTGTTCTCGCGGAGGACGAGTATCTGGTGGGAATGGCCGGAGCGATTGCCAACTACTTTGGAGTGGTGGTGGTGGGGAAACTTGGCTTCACCACCAACAAGAAAACCTACGGACCTTTCGGCAACACGGGAGGGACTCCCTTCTCCCTTCCTATAACAGCAGGCAAGATCTCGGGCTTCTTCGGCCGTGGCGGCCAGTTTCTTGACGCCATTGGTGTCTACTTGGCACCATGATGGACACTGCAGTCGATCACAAGAGTTGCTATGTGCTACTTTGAGTGATGAGATGAACAGTGTCTGCAATAAATGGATTGGTGTTGTCATCCTCAACTGTTGTTGGAATAATAATGATATGGTGTGTTATTATCAGAGCAATTGCGTCACTGATTGGTTTGAGACTTCAGCCATTAGGATCGCATAAATATATAAACGAAAATAAATTAATTTGATGTAGATGGTGATTGGAGTAATATTTTTGGCGGTAGTGTTTTGGGTTGGTTCATCGTTTAACTTCTCAGTGGTGTTATATTATCTATCTAATGTTTGTCCAAATATTTATTTATGAAATCTCGAGTTTAATGTTTTACTAATCAGTTTTTTTTTTTTTTTTTTGCTAGTCCTTAGGAGACGTGACAAGATTAGGATGAGATTGACTCTTTTAGAATGTACAAGGGTGTCCCACAACCTAGATAAGACTAATTAAATCTATAGTCTCAAATTGTAACATAACCATCAACCTAGAAAAAAAAGATAAATTTACATAAATGAAATAAGAATATGTGTAAAAAAGAATCTTTGACTATAAAAAGGAAATCATTGAATCAAACAATTATTCAATCCTTACGTGAAATGTAGTTTTGATCTTTAAACGCAAAATGCAAGTTGTTCATTATACAATAAAATTAGGATCTGATTAACAAATCAGCATAGTTTCACAAAGTATAGTTTGTACAAACAGATTGAACAAAACGATATTGGGACTTCAGATTTTTGATCCCCGAATTATGAGTTATTCTTTACATAAAAAGTAAAAGAATATTAGAATCTCATTAACAAATAAATATCTCAAAGGGAATATTTCAATACCAATCATAGTTCGTCAGTTGATAGCCATCGAGGAATTGACGTGGAAGACACTAGAGCATCCATCTTACATGGAAGATGACAAGGCTGGCGGGCGACACCTCATCAATCGTTCACTGCTAGTGCTACATCGTAGGAAGAGGTTGTACGGTTCAGCGTCATGCCATAGGAGATCGTGCGAGCCGACCCACGTCACAATGTTTGTGAGAGTCCGTTGTCCATATGAATGCATTGCAGAAGGATGTATGGGATATCCCTATCTGACATGGTCTCCTCCCATCGGCTTCACAGGTATAAAACTGATCCCTAATATCCGAATGAGGATCAAATTTTGTATCCCAAAAGGAGAAACAATCCTCACTCAAAAACTAATCCGAGCGTAGGAGGGGTCGAGTCAAAAACCCACCCTTGACACCAATTTGTTTGTAGGGACCATGAGGAAATCGAGTTCATTCCAGTCCAACCCTAAGATCACCTCGAAAGCGTGGAGAACACCTCAGGGTTATCCTCGCTAGCTCCAACTTGACTCTAGCGCCCTCGTACCTCCCTCGTAAGGACCTTCCTGGATGATCTCATATCTTTGGGATAAGACAGAGCCGTGTTGATTCCTTTGACAAAGTGTACTTTGTGATCAAAGATCTAAAAGTCGTATAAGCAAATGAACAAAACAACATTGGGACTTTGTGTTTTGGGGTTCAACATGCAATAGCTCATCATTGATTTCATAATACAGAGTTATGGTTCACATCAAAGGAGGAAATGGACATGCTATCAATTTCATCGATAATGGAGAATCAATATGAAATGCCAAGCGATGAAAAATATAGTAGAAAATATTTTCTTTAGAGTCATTTGGAGGTTTAGTAAAATTGATGTAAGATTTCGAGTCGGAATAGCACTTGTCGATGTATCCCTTCCAAAAGAAGATTATTTCTATTATAGAATGAAAATATTGTGGAGCTAAGTTGTTCATAAATTTGTGCTCATCATCCTAGTTTAAATTTGATGTTAAATAGATAATTAATCATCTATAAAGTTAATGGAAGTGATATTAAATTTATTGAAAGAAAATGAAACATTGAAGTCTAGTGTGCATGGATCATCTTCCTTTTAGGATGCTCTAACGGTGAGGGAAGAGGTAAAAGAAAGGGTGTGAGATATCAATTAATTTATTTTGTAAAAAGTATAAAATATAATATTATGTTTGCAAAAGGTATGAACACTATTCTTTTAAATGTTGTTATAATTTTCATAATTAAAGTGATAAAACATATTTTATTTAAAAAGAGAAGAAAAATAAAAAATTATATTTTTCTAATGACTTATGATAATTTGAAAAAAGATTAGTTTATAACATGGTAGATACAGGAGCCTCAAATCATATGTGCACCATTAAAGAATTTTTTATAAATTAGGTACAAGTTATTTCAATAATATTACCATTAGTGATCTATCTCAAAGACTAGTAAGAGATACTGGTAATATTTTTTTTAAAATTAATAATGATAAAGAATTATGTATTTTAGATATTTATTATACTCTTGATATGAAAAATACTATTTTGAGCTTAGGGTAATTGATTTAAAACGATTTTGATATTAAGATGAAAGATATGAATCTTTCAATTTGTAAAAAAAATAGAATAAGAATAAAATATTAATTTTAAAGAACATAATTCTACATCATGACATCTTAGATATGCTCACTTAAATTTTAGGACTTTAAAACTTTATAATATGGTAACAGGATTGTTAAAACTGATTGCCCATCAAAGTTATGTGAAGTGTGTATCATAACCAAGCAAGAAAGAGAACAAATTAAGAAGAACAAAAAGATCATGTCATCAATTGCATCAGGTGCACTCAGATATTTGTGGCCTTATTAGTTCGGTATCATTTTAAGGAAGCATGTATTTTTTTTAACTTCATTGATGATCATAACATCAAAATTTGGGTCTACATATTAAAAGAAAAGAAAGAAGTTCTAAACAAATTTTAAAAAATTAAAAATTTGGTTGAAAGATAAAGTGGTTGTAAGATTAAATATTTAAGAACAAATATGTATGGTAAATATATATCAAATGAATTTAATTTTTTTACAGAAAAAGTAAAATTTTATATTAAATCACTATACAGTACATATCTCAACAAAATAGTGTCTCAGAAAGTAAAAATAAGACTATACTTAATATGGTCTAATACATGTTAAAGGAAATAATAATTTTAAAAAAATCTTAGAGAGATGTTGTTGCTTGTGTAGCTTATTTGTTTAACAAGTTTTCGACAAGATAAATTAGTAATGTTACACTAGAATAAGTATAGAGCTTACATAAATCAAGAGTCAATTATTTCAGAATTTTTTGGAAGCATTGCATTTGCTAAGATATTAGAAGATAAAAGTTAAAATTGTATCTTATTAAAAGTCAAAATTGTATCTTGTTAGATTATGTTAAGAATTTCAATGATTATTAATTCCATAGGCCTATCATAAATAAAATTGTGACGTCAAGAGATATTGAGTTTATGAATAATATATTTAGAACTAGAAAATTTATGAGCAGCATAAAAAAGCTACAGCTATAATACAAGCAAGCACTAAAGAGTCTTTGCTTGAATCATCACTTAAATTAGTTAGGTTATATGATTCAAAAGCTATATTATGATTTGAATGATTGATACTTATAATAATGAGATTTTTATTTTCTTATTTTATATGATATGATCTATTAAACTTCGAAGAAGCTTGTGAGAAGAAAATTAATAAGAAGCTACAAATCAACAATTCGTGCTATTAACAAAAATGAAAATATTATGGAGCTCAGTTGCTCATAAATTTGTGCTCATCATCCTAGTTTAAATTTGATGTTAAATAGATAATTAATCATCTATAAAGTTAATGGAAGTGATATTAAATTTATTAAAAGAAAGTGAAACATTGAAGTCTAGTGTGCATAGATCATCTTCCTTTTAGGATGCTCTAATGGTGAGGGAAGAGGAAAAAGAAAGGGTGTGAGATATCAATTAATTTATTTTGTAAAAAGTATAAAATATAATATTATGTTTGCAAAAGGTATGAACACTATTCTTTTAAATGTTGTTATAATTTTAATAATTAAAGTGATAAAACATATTATATTTAAAAAGAGAAGAAAAATAAAAAAATTATATTTTTCTAATGACTTATGATAATTTGAAAAAAGATTAGTTTATAACATGATAGATAAAGGAGCTTCAAATCATATGTGTACCATTAAAGATTTTTTATAAATTAGGTACAAGTTATTTCGATAATATTACCTTTAGTAATCTATCTCAAAGACTAGTAAGAGTTACCGGTAATATTTTTCTTAAAATTAATAATGATAAAGAATTACATAATTTAGATATTTATTATACTCCTGATATGAAAGGGTAATTGATTGAAAAAGATTTTGATATTGAGATGAAAGATATGACTCTTTCAATTCCTAAAAAAAATTGAATAAGAATAAAATATTAATTTTAAAGAACATAATTCTACATCATGACATATTAGATATGCTCACTTAAATTTTAAGACTTTAAAACTTTATAATGTGATAACATGATTGTTAAAACTGATTGCCCATCAAAATGATGTGAAGTGTGGATCATAAGGAAGCAAGCAAGAGAACAAATTAAGAATAACAAAAAGATCATGGCATCGATTGGATCAGGCACTCAAATATTTTTGACCTTATTAGTTCGGTATCATTTGAAGGAAGCATGTATTTTTTTATCTTCATTGATTATCATAACATCAAAATTTGGGTCTACATATTAAAAGAAAAGAAAGAAGTTCCAAACAAATTTTAAAAAAATTAAGAATTTGGTTGAAAGATAAAGTGGTTGTAAGATTAAATATTTAAGAACAAATATGTATGGTAAATATATATCAAATGAATTTAAATTTTTATATAGTAATAATAAAATTTTATATTAATTCACTATACGGTACACATCTCAACAAAATAGTGTCTCAGAAAGTAAAAATAAGACTATACTTAATATGGTCTAATACATGTTAAAGGAAATAATAATTTTAAAAAAATCTTAGAGAGATGTTGTTGCTTGTGTAGCTTATTTGTTTAACAAGTTTTCGACAAGATAAATTAGCAATGTTACACTAGAATAAGTATAGAGCTTACATAAACCAAGAGTCAATTATTTCAGAATTTTTTGGAAGCATTGCATTTGCTAAGATATTAGAAGATAAAAGTTAAAATTGTATCTTGTTAGATTATGTTAAGAATTTCAATGATTATTAATTCCATAGGCCTATCATAAATAAAGTTGTGACGTCAAGAGATATTGAGTTTATGAATAATATATTTAGAACTAGAAAATTTACGAGCAGCATAAAAAAGCTACAGCTTTAGAAGTTAATAATATAATACACGCAAGCACTAAAGATTCTTTGCTTGCATCATCACTTAAATTAGTTAGGTTATATGATTCAAAAGCTATATTATGATTTGAATGATTGATACTTATAATAATGAGATTTTTATTTTCTTATTTTATAGGATATGATCTATTAAACTTCGAAGAAGCTTGCGAGAATAAAATTAATAAGAAGCTACAAATCAACAATTTGTGCTATTAACAAAAATGATACATTAGAAATTACTACTCTTCCAGAAGACCAGCAAGCAATCGATGTTAAATGGATACTCAAAACAAAAAGAAATATATAAGTAGAGGTGAAGAATGCTAGTTTGGTTGCAAAGGAATACGAACAATAAGATATGATTGACTATCAAGAAGTATATACACCATTTGCTCGACTAGAGATAATAAGATTACCTTTCTCCCTAGCAACTCAAATATAATATAAAAAATTATAAATGGATGTCAAATCAATATTTTTGAATGGATTTCTTGAAGAAAAAATATATGTTCAACAATCTTCTGGTTTTATTATTCATGAATAAGAAGATAAGATATACAAGTTAAAAATGGATCTTTATGAGTTTAAACAAGTCGCATGAGTATGAAATTCTTGAATATATATTTATTTTTTAAATAATTTTTTAAATTATATGAATATGCTCTTTATATAAAATTTAACTCTAATGAAGATATCCTATTTATATATCTAGATATAGATGATTTAATTTTGGTATTAAAAGATCATAATGACTTATTTTCTTGGTATTAAAATTATACAAGGGAACGAAAGAATTTTCATATAATAAGAAAATTATGCAAATTAGATCTCAAATAAGTTTTCTATATATGATTGTAAACGTATTGATACACTCATGGAATATAGCACCAAATTGACTAAGAAAGATGAAGATAAATCAATTAATCCAACTAATAATAGAAGTCCAGTTAGATGTTTAAGATATTTGACATGCACTTGACCCGATATATTATTTGGAGTTGGTTTAATAAGTAGATATATGAAATCTCTCAAGACATCTCATTTTAAAGATTGCTATAAAAATTTAGAATATATTAAAGGGACAATTAATTATGGCATATTTTATTCATCGCCTAAAGGGTTGAAGCTCATTAGATATAGCAATAGTAATTGGATTGAAAACAACCGTGATCAGAATATTTATATTTTATTTTAGTGAAACTACTCACTTGGTCTTAAAAAAAAAAAAAAAACCTATTGTAACCGTATCAAGTTATGAAATAGAATATATAACATCTTTTTATATTTGTCATGTAATATAAAAAGATGTTATATATTCTTTTTTACTTGAAAAGGAACATTACTTTGACAATAAGAACAAATGCTTTTGGTCTGTTCTTCATCCCAATCTCATGTGCAAGCAACATATTATAATAGTATTTGGTGAAGTGAACTAAGGATTCTTTTTGGTGTTTTGCTTCCGAAACAAAAAAAAAAGACAGATAGTGGCTTTTAGTGGAATGTGACAAACCCTTAATGATCATAGGGTGTTGAGTACAAGAAGTACCTGAGATGACAATGTGCAACCAAAAAAAAAAAAAAAAAAGTGGTGGATGGCTTGTCATTTTGTGTGCCATGGAACACTGTTTCAATCTAATTTCCAATAACATTTCCTTGGAATGGAATGCTGCTGTCAAAAGCTAAAGTTTCAAAATAGCTGGTAGAAAAATCTCAAGTTGGGATTGGGTTCTTTGAAGATATACACAACATGTCATTTTCCTCTAGAAAAACTTTGAACCATTTAACACAATAGGATTCTAAATCTGACCCAAGGAAGTTGAATGAAAGAATCAGTGCCCATCAGTTGACTTCCTGATGGAGTAGGCTGGTCAACCAGCACTGTCATGACAAGAACAGTGTTGAAATGGAGGACCTCTTGTGGGGTTTCAGCATATAATGGAGGTATGAAAGAACCCCACTTTGGATCTTACATCTTAGCTCGAATCTTGGAAGGTAGTGACACAGTGTGATATAATTACTTTGGAATGGTCGACTCTATGCACAGTTATCGAAGTCCAACTCTTGTGGGAATGGGAAGGGAAGGGAAGGGGTAGCAAGTCAACATGATTTCCATCGATGCTACTCGAATCTTGCGAGAAGGAAGACTAATGATGTGTCGTATTCTATGTTTCTAGAGAGCAAAACTATTGGTTGATGTTTTAATACACGTATCTTTCAAATGTCGTGCATGATACGATGTCATAAGATCCATAACTTAATCCTCTTATTATAAAACACTAAGCTCGAGACCAAAATAGTAGCTCACATTTGAATACAAGAATTATTTAATGCTACTAGAAGATGAATGAGCTTAGGTTTACGTTTGTTATGGTCAAAGAGTTAACCATGACACGCAAACTTGGTCACTCCAAATAAGTTACGCATAGTAATTTACATGCGATTTGTCTTCTTCTCTTTTCATATTTTTCACATATGACTGATTCACTTGACTAATTAAAAATGAAAGAAGATGTATAATCTCTCAAAAATAACATATATCTATGTATTCACTTTGAGTCCATATGAGGTGCTATCCTAGTAGAGGGTTTATAAATAAATAATTAACAGAATCTCTCTATTAAGATTTTTCTTAAAAAAATCTTATCATAATCAAAATCTAATCAGATCTATAACATATAATACATTAAATGGGATCATCTAATCTAAGGTAAGGGTATGATTATTCAGTATCATCCTCACCTTTTTTTTATTCTAAACTCTACTAACAAATAATATATGATAAATGATGTTGACATGATATTTCCTTCTTGATATATTAAATTAGACTTTAAATATGATTCAACCATTTAGGATTTTATCAAGCTATAATTATGTTGGTAGGGTTGTCATAGGCTTGGAATCACTAACTATCAACTAATGTAAGATGAGGTTGTGGTGACCAAAGCATAATTAGAAAGATGAGTACGTAGGTGTTGGCAAGATTAATTCTTTTCCTCATGGTTGACCAGTGGTGACATGCACATAATTTTCTATTTGGGGAGGGGGCATCACCACCTCACATTTGCTACAAAGTTGAATGGGACGCGTTCCACCACCTTCCATGGTTGTGATTTGTCAATAATTAAAGAGGAGCTGTCAATAATTAAAGAGGAGCGGATAAGGAGATGGCGTGGCGGTCGACACATGCAAACGTGTTTGGGAGACATGAGAGTTATATTATATTCATATTATATTTTATATACATCCATCTACCCGTTATGGCGGCTAAGTTGGAGAGACATGCCGTTTTTTTTTCTTTTTTTTTTTAAAGGTGTAGGTCTCAGATCTGTAGGATATGATTAAGTAATACATAATTTTATTTTGTTCTTAATATATATATATATATATATATATATATATATATATATATTTATACATTGATGCTTATATGTAAAGTATAATTAGAGATTAATAGACTTAATTAATTTTGTCTAACACATACGTCACTTTTATATGTTCATGATCAATCTCATTATGATCTCATAGGATCTGCTATGTATCTACAAAAGAAAAAAAAAAAGAGTTAATCAAAAGTGTTAAACTCTATATCTCACAATTAGATATCTCAGCAAATACTTATGGATAATATAAAATATAAAGATGAATTTTATACACTATTAATGATCATACAATATAGGAGCCAAAACAATCTATCACATCCAAAATCTCCATATACAAGTCTTATTATTGTGGGGCCAAATGATGAAACAACCCAAGACACTATCCAATGACACATATAGAATATTATCTTCAAATTTTACACATAGAATGACAACTAGTATATTACTAACATATATATATATATATATATATATATATATATATATATATATATATATATATATATATATATATATATATATATATATATATAGTGATTATCCAAGGAGATATTTTGTGATATTTATGTTTTATGATATGATATGCTCATGTTATCAACTTTTAAGGTTGAAATATATGTTTTTAAAAATGTTAGGTATAAAATACTTTAAGGTGATAGTTGAAGTATAGATGTCTCTTTTGCTGCAAAAATGCATAATAAACCTAACTTATTATAATAAGTTAATCTTATTTAACTTGACTATAAGATTAAGTTATAATAATAAATATACATATAATAATTAAAAGAGACTTACTTATTATAATATAACTTAAATAATTCTTAAGACTTAAATAATTTGAATATATTTAAAATAATTGAATTTGAGGTCTGAACATCAAATCTGATGTGGACAATAAATTGATTTATTTATGCATGATCAGGATATTAGATAATTAAGTAAAGATGCTAATAAATATAAAATACTGTATTACAAATATTAAGATAAACAAGTGAGATTGAAAGATAAACTTAGATCGAAAACTTTTTATTTTTATCAATCCAAATTAGACTCATATTAACTCTTATCAAATTTAAAATTATATTAAAAATAGAAAACATAAGATAGAGATCTAAATACAGTTGTCAATTACAGGTATTATGGAAGAAGCCATGTTGTTTTATTTGGCAAGTTTCATAATTCAAACTTATTATTATTATTATTATTGTTATATATTTTTTTCTTAATAGCATAATTAAATGGAAAGATGACATCTTATTTCGATCATACATGTATGATAATGCATGGTATTAACAGAATTAGGATAACAATGTTAGATCCCCATCACTATCTATACCAACTTAATGTGTTTTTGCTTATCTCGAACCAATTAATAATGAAATTGCTTTTAATAAAAACACAAATCATTATTATTCCAAGCAACATACAATTCAACAACGGCTGGGGATGTCATAGCGATCCATTCATTCACATCATCCACATGTAGCAACTCTCCATAATTTATGGCTCTAAGTACACCCCCAATGGCATCAAGAAACTTTGCAGCCACTGCCGTCCGGTATCTTTCCGGCTGCTATCAGAAGGGAAAACGTTTTTTTTTTTTTAAATAATCGTTTTACTTATATCGATCACCATCCTCCGCTATGCCTCCGCTTGTGCATTCATCCTATGTTTAGTAGTCATGTTGATCGACCATTGTCGTAATCGACTATGGGCCTCGTGCGAAACATGAAATGTCGATCGTAGCCCTCGTACAAGGAAGGAGGGGTTGTCGTTCGTCAATCGTTGCATGATTGTCATGTTAATTATCATTAACAAGAGAGGAGGGAGAGGAGTCCGAAGAGAGAGAAGGTTAGCATGGTCCACAAGGCGATCGCAACCCTCACATCCCTTCCTACCTCATGCGAGGGTCATGGTCTACCATGATGAGATCGACGGGCCAAGCAACCCGGTATGGGTAGAGGCACGAGCTTGAATTAGGTTTGCAAGTAGGTAATTTTTAATGTTATAAAAAAAGTTGATCCTTCCCTTCCTGTGTGCTCATGTATGTATGTATGTATATATGTTTAAGCTTAGTACTGACTTTGGACATCAAATATTTTTTTGATAATTTTTTTATTTTTTTGTTGAAAGTCGAAGTAATAATTATAATATATATTTTTCTATCACTATTGGAGCATGAGCATGAGATGAGCTAAAAACTGTAAAGAGAGAGAGAGAGAGAGAGAGAGATCGCCGGGCATTGTAATGTGTTGGAACTCAACTTAGTGACTCGCTTGCCTAATACTAAACCGCCTGCTATACAATAATTGAGCCTAAGATTTTTATCTCATGTTCGAGGCTTTTAAGTTTTTTTTTTTTTTTTTATAGCAAATGATAAGCGATCCTGTTGTGGTCTGACAATTTGTATCAAGTAATTAATACCTTTAAAGAATCATTGACTAAGATATCGAATTCTTAATATTTTTTTGTAGGTAGATATAATACATCATTATTAAATCTATATCTTAGACAAACTTTATCAGTTGAGATTTTGAATCTTATCTTTCAATAATAAGTCTGTTTATGTGTTTAAATTGGTTCCAACAAGTCAAGATTACCATTCTTGATTTCATTCAATTTGATTCATAGTAAATTCGGATAGAAGTTTAAGTTTAATTGGTGAGAAACTGGAGAATATTTTTCTTATTGCTTTTATTGCTCCCAAAATTATTGGATCAATCACAGATAGAAAGCTCAGTGCAAGTAGGAACGCATCAATCCGAAGAAACACCCTACTTCACACCAAGAACAGCTCATTTATGAGAGCATCCAACTAGCCAACACGGCTTGCTTATTGAAGAAGCATCAACTCTTAATTAGGGCTTTCCGATCGCATCCCATGGTGGGTCTTAAATAATTCATAATCCATATTAATCATCAAGCCTTTTCTCTTTTAACCCAGTCTAGTGAAAGCCAAGGCAGAATTGAAAGAGGCCGTAGGATTGACTTGGCTAGGAGAAACCTCAGCAACTATAGTTGAGGATAGAGGAGCAAGAAAAGAAGAAAAAAGAAAAAGACAAGGACAACATACATGATGGTGATGTAATCCTTGCATCCCTATTATTTCTTGGATTCTCTGGCTTGTCTCATTATTTTTTTCTTAGCATTAGAGGGTTTTCCATATAAATAATAGTGTTCTATGTGATCTTGGTTTTTGCTTAATTTTTTTTTTGCTCTTTTAACTTAGACCATTTCTCTTTTAACCTAGTCACATGACAACTAAGGCAAAATTGAAGCAGTATGTGAGATTGACGTGGCTAGGAGAAACCTCAGCAGCAGCGATAGTTAAGGATAGAGGAGCAAGAAAAAAAGAAAAAGGAAGAAGACGAGGATAACATACATACATACATGGTGACGGTGATTGTTAAGCGGGTTTTTGGATAATAGATTCCGATACTACGGTCTGGATTTAATTCTCTGACTTGTCTTTTTCTTAGTGTTGGAGGGGTTTCCATATAAATTTATGTGATATTGATTTTTTGCTTAATTTTTTAGCTGCCTGTTACCACAGTATTTATTCGTATATAATTTTTTTTTTTCCCGTCAGTACGTACCAGCTCATACGAAGAAATGTTCTCCTTTGCTGCCGTAAGTGTTCGTGTTGGTGCGAAGAGTGAGTCCTTTTACGTGATTGGTGCTCCCAACGGTATCAGCGTATCCCTCGATCGATAGGTGTTCTCCCTCTTGAAGTGCAATATGCAATAGTAGGAGAAAGCGTGATGTGGTCATAGCTTTTCTTTGTCTCTTTCATTGTTCGATGTTTCGATTACAGTTGCATCAACATGTCACGGTTCTGAGTTCTTCTGCATGCATGCTTGCTTGGGTTCAAAGTTGGTTCCGATCGATAAGAACAAGAAGAAGAAGAAAAGTTGTGAGTTCTTCTGCATGCATGCTTGCTTGGGTTCAAAGTTGGTTCCGATCGATAAGAACAAGAAGAAAAGAAGAACAGTTGTGAGTTCTTCTGCATGCATGCGTCGGTTCAAAGTTGGTTCTAATCGATAAGAACAAGAAGAAGAAGAAGAAGAAGAAGAAGAAGAAGAAGAAGAAGAAGAGCTGTGAGTTCTTCTGCATGCATGCGTCGGTTCAAAGTTGGTTCTAATCGATAAGAACAAGAAGAAGAAGAAGAAGAACAGCTGTGAGTTCTTCTGCATGCATGCATCGGTTCAAAGTTGGTTCTTATCGATAAGAACAAGAAGAAGAAGAAGAGCTGTGAGTTCTTCTGCATGCATGTTTGGGTTCAAACTTCTATCAGCTCTGAACTGTGTGTAATGCTCAGGTTGTTCTCTTTAGGCTGTCGCTGTATATTCTCTCGTCGTTGATTTCTTCAGTCATCCAAAGAAGAAGAAGAAGAAGAAGACGACGAAGGAGGACCTCGTAGGGTTTGCCACCGGAGCCGCCGTAGTGGTTGACGTAGGTCTTGCCATGGAGGGTGAAGGTGATCTCTATAGCGTCGATGTTGTCGCCGGCGCGAATCTTGATGGTGCCCTCCGGTCCCACGGCCCCACCTTGATCTCTCCGTTCTGCATCATCATCACCCACCACAAAACCCTAACCATTCACAAGTGGAGCTCACCATTTCTCCTATGGAGATGTGTACGTATCTCTACTCCTTCCTTTCTTTCTCGTGGTATATCTATGGCGGATTAATGTCGAGGTCGATCATGATCATTATGGTCGTGTGGCTTTTATTTGTTGGATGTGATGGGAATAAAACAGGAATCAACTTTGTATACGAACAAATACTAGCAGACCGTCATGCACAGCGGAATGAAATGGAAATCACAATCAGATGAACACCAAGATTTACGTGGAAAACCCCTTCAACTCGAAGGGTAAAAACCACGGGACAAGCCAGAGAAAATCCACTATCAAAATAATGAATATACAGATCTCAGGCTTCTTGCCCAAGCCCAAAGCAATAGCCACAAGAGAATCTCAGGGATACAAGGACTATAATCCTAAACACAATATCCAAAACCTTCCCAAGAGATCACAGTAATAATCCACTGCAAACTGATCTAACCTGAGATTTGAATGATTGAGAATAGTCTTTTTCTGCCCTTGTCTTCTTCCCTTTTCTGGATCTCTTGTTTTCTGGCCTCTACTGTCAATCTGTAGTCTGCTTTTTCTCTCCCACGTTTTCAGCCGCCGCTGTTCTCTTAATCTCAACCCTAGCCACCTAATCTAGGTTTTAGGTTAATATAAGTGAGGTTCTGGGCTGTGGGCTTCACTAAAGCCCATTATGGGCTAAATATGGGTCATCTGCCCAACAGGGTGGGCACATCGACATCTCTCACGACGAAAACGTGTATGTCGTGATGAGGTACATGCATCCATGTCGATGGTTCTAGAAATAATAATACGTGGATTGTGTTTCACTGACATACCCACTTCTACCCTACGATGGTTCGTACATTTTGATTCATCCTATCAAATTTATAGCCAACTGTGACTGTTATAATGTATAGATTGGCAACGCTGTAAGAAATTTCTTTTTCTTTTGTTTTCTTAGGACTTGGCTGACTTGACTTGTTTATTATTATATTGTTTATATTTTAAATAAGGTCAGATATTTCGTCATCTATCCTCGTCGAAAAATTAGAACTAAATTAATATTTTTTCCCCAAATAATAATGGCTTAAGTTTAAAAATAATATAATATTAAATTTTTTAAATTAAGAATGATTGGAATAATATTTTCTTAATCATGTATAACTAAAAATAGATGATTTGTAAGTTTGGACGGAGGAAGGTCCTTTGAACTAACAATTAATCTATTCTATTTATGTGTATTATCTAAATTTTTAAAATATTTTTATAATGGGTAAATTTTTTAAAAATAATCATTTTTTGAATTTTGTTGAAAGTGCCCTCAATATTTAATTTTTCTATTTCTTTTCTCTTTTCCTTTAATATATTAGATGATACTCGTCGTCACCTCCACCTCATCGTGAGGCCCCTCTATGCACAGTCCCGATCCTACCCTCATGATCTCGAGCAACCATCAAATGTCATATCGTCAATAAGATGCAACTGCGGTCGAGTTGAACAGTGCTCGAGAGTTGGTTTTTCACCCATTGTCCCCATCTTTGCTCCCTCTAGGCATCCTCTCCCTTCGCCTTTGAGGGATCCATGACCTCGATTAGGGAAGCTAGATTATTGGATCTTGATACTATCAACTCCCTATTGAGCTAGTAGTTGCGCCTCCATCACTATGGCAGGAGGAGCCCCACCATTGTTGATGGACCTTGCTATGTGCTATCTGACTTCTTTTTTATGGACTTAGTTGATTTTGCTTAAGTCGTGTGACACCTTTGTGTATTTGTCCGCAAATGATTAATCTCCTGAAACCTCTTATGATCCCTTAAGAATTTGCAAAAGAGAAGACGAATTAGAGGAATTATTTAGCTCGAGAAATAAACATTCATTTTATGGAACACTTACGGACAATGCAAATTATAAACATAGAAATCACAAGCTCTAAACAATCACGCGACAAAGGGTTCAAAGTAATCCGTCATAACCAAAAGTTCTCACATAACACTACTATAGAACAAGACATCAAAGCAGTCCTAGACACTACCCTAAAGGCCCATCCAGCCATGTGCCACCCAGGTATCTCCTGGGTATTATGGTGGCTGACACTTTCAACCACTTTGTGAAGTTAAAAAGCCTCCAAAAATTACATGTTTTTGGATAATTTTATCTTTACATTATGACTACATACAACCCACATCGATAAGCTTGAAATTACCATAAAAACCAACTAAAAGAGGAAGACATATATAAACATTACATCAAACATCTTATTTATAGCTTGTCTACGATATCTTTCATGACTGATATCCCTTTGGTCATCTCTTCCCTTAGTGTCAAGAAGAACATGTGCTTCTTTTCTATCAGTCCCTCACCTCACTATCGATAAGAAATGACGAGGTCTCATGACAAGATAAAAGGTGGAGGGACAAAGGTTGAGAGAGAGAGATAAAACTAAGCATGAGTATTCCAAATAAAAATTAAAATAATGGAGAAGTTGAGGATAAGGCTACTAATATTACGAATGATGTCGAGGAAATAAAGTTGGTTAGAGGAGATGACGGGACGATGCTAAGCATTTAGGACATTAGAAGAAAAAAAAAAACCAAATAAGAAACTAAAAACTAAAAAATAGGGTATAATCTTTAATAATAATAAGTATAAGTAATATCATCCGAATGATAATTAACTAAAACTCAAATGATAATTAAGATAGTAATCAACCATACTGATGATACATATAAGTTTTTGCAATGATAAATATGATAACTTAACTTTAAATGGACAAATGTAAATATTAATTATTTTGAGGAATACAGAACGTCGCCAATAGTGAAATAGGCTCATGAAAAGATCATCACTAATTATAATAAAACTAAAAAAAAAAGACGGCCTTCTTTTCCTCTCCTCTCTCTCTCTCTCTCTCCTCCGCGCTGCCACCGAAGCATGACTAGCTCCTCCGCTCCTCGCAAGGTTTGTCGTGGTCGTGGTCGTCGCCTTCATCCTCCTCCTAATTCTCTTCGGATCTCTGCTCCTCCTCCTGTCTTCCGGATCTCCCCCTTGTTCTTGTTCCAAGGTTTACCTAATTTGGTGTTCCTCTCGCAGTCTCTGAGCAAGATCGCGTGTAACAGACTCCAGAAGGAGCTGGTGGAATGGCAGGTCAACCCTCCCGCCGGATTCAAACACAAGGCGACCGATAACATCCAAAGGTTTGAGTCTTGACCCTTTTTGTCCGATTGTAGATTCGTTGGAACCTAATTTTTGGCTTATTTCATGTTCTTTGGCGTAAAGATGGGTCATCGAAGCGACTGGGGCGCCGGGGACGTTGTACGCGAACGAGACATACCAGCTTCAGGTCGATTTTCCGGATCATTATCCCATGGAAGCCCCGCAGGTGATGAGTTCTTTGGATTTTTTCGATTAAGGTTTCGTCTTTTAGGGTTTCTTGCGATTAAGTTTTTGGTTATTGGGTTCTGATCAGGTCATATTTCTTCATCCCGCGCCTCTCCATCCGCACATCTATAGCAACGGGCATATCTGTTTAGGTAATTCTTATTGCACTTGATGGTAACGTGGATCACGCTCTGATCGAAAATTTTGTTGGTATTATTCTTGCAAATGTCGTGTAACGAAGTATAACTGTATATCATGGTGTCACGGTGGTTCCTTTCTTGAATGGACAGTTAGAACTTATATTCTATTGGAGGCTGATTTGATTGTTGGAAGTATGGATCTTTATAATGGACTTTTTAATGAATAATGAGAGCATCTCTTTGTTAATTACTTTACTCATTTAGTTATAGGATTCTGTTTTCGTATAGTTTCTGTCAGTATTACATATTCACTCTATTGCATGTCGCTATTGAGGAAAACCATGCCCTCTTTTAGGATGCAATTTTTTCGTTTTTTTGTTTTTTTGGTCTTGTCAACGATTCAAAGAAAAAAAAAAAACGTTCTGATAACTAAAGAACGATGCTAACTGGTGTGTATCTGCTAAAAACAACTGCATATTTTGTCTGATTTCTTTGCTGAAGCTCATTTTGGTTTCCACATAAATATTTAATTTGTGAGGAATCTTATATAGACTTTGGAAGTTTCAAGGACTTGTAATTTATTTATGATACATCTCATGATGCACATTTTTAACATAGAGAATAATAAGCAGTAGGATCGCTGTTTCGGATACCGAACTTGTTTTGGTGATCTGGTCAGACCGGTGTACCGGTTAATATTGGTATATTATGTGTCGGTACACTAGTATGTATCGACGCTTCGGAGAGTAAGAAAAAGAAGGAAAAGAGGAAGGACAGGTGGAGGAAGATGAGGAAGAACAAAGAAGGAAGAGGAGGAAGAAGAGAAAGCGGTGGAGGAGGAAGAATAAGAAGAAGGAAGAAGAAGAAGCGGTGGTGGAGGAGAAGGAAGTAGGCGAGGAGGAGAAGAAGTGGGAGTGTTCCTGTGAAGAAGAAGAAATGCGGCAACAACGGCAACAACGTTGAACACGAGAAGAGGGTTCTCGTTTGTGAGCCCTAATTTGTATTTTAGGTTTTTTTTTTCTTTTAATGCTGAGTTGGATGGGCTCCAATGCTATTTTAGGTTTTTTTTTTTTTTTTTCTGAGTTGGATTGGGCTGCCCGAAACTTGAATTGTCCGTGTTTTGGTCCATGCCTGGATTGGTACATACCACCCGTTTCATACCGTGTTGGCTGGTACAACAATCCTTGATAGAAACTATCCTGATAATTAAATTAGACCAGGCTGACCATCTTATTCTTGTAAAGCATGACGAGTTTGAACTTCATATGTTGTCTATTCAGCATCATCAACTCTTTGAGGGAGTTGTACCATTGTATTGAGCCTTCAAATTTGGAAAATCAATGTTTGTGTGACTAACTTAAGTTCTAGTTTTTCAATATATCTTCGGAATGCAATATAATAGTTGTTTCACTTTTTCTTGCTTTCATTTTTCCTATTATGAGGTTTGATGAGACAGGATGAGTTTCAGAGTTGCACTAGATTAAAGGATTATTATCTGAAGAGTTTGGTGGGATCAGATTGCTAAGTTGGTTTCGCAAGCGAGAAATGGACTAAAAACCATGAATAGTGGTAAAACCATTAACGCATAACAGGAGATGAGCATATAGAAAAATATGGAACTCATGAATAGTGGTATTGGAGAATCAATGAATCATGTGTGGTGTACAATCAAGGTAAGGAGTAAGTACTGAAAAATAATGAATTTGTCAGAAAAACCACAGGTAGATGCCTTCAGGTGTAAGTAGGGAGTGGGTTTTGTTGGTATTTGATGAAAAAGTTTGTTAAACTGTTTTGAAACAAATCTTGTCTTAAGCAAAAATTATTTGGGAACTGGTATACTTTGTAAAGTAGGGAGTGGGCTTTGGTATTTGGAGCAAAAGTTGTTAAACTGTAATTTGTATTGCTGCTGGCACATAGATACTGGTCTTTTTTAAATTGCTCCAATTTTGATAGAGTTTATTATTAATGATGCATGCAAGCTATAAAATGGATAGTGACTGCTTGAGTTAACCAGGTGTCCTAGGCAAGAGGCTTGTGAAGTTCTGCATTTCATTATTAATGCCATGCTTTAGCCCACCACATTTCAAGTAATTCACACATTCTCCCAAATTCACTAAGGTTTTTGTAGCATATACATCGTGGAGAAAAGCAGCAAGAAGATATATATGCATGTGAAAATTCATCACAAAAGTAAAAAAATTTCAGTAGCACATCATTCCATACATGCACTTTCGCATGAGCAACACCGAGTGGAATAATTGATTTAATGAGATGATCTAGGAGCATTTAACTTCTTGCCACCGAAAAGGTGAAATGGGATTATCATTAGTGGGCTCATAAAATTCTTTAAATAGGTGCAACCACCGAAGGGTAAAGAAATCTGGAATATTATTGGAAGATAATAACAAGTTCAGAACTGTTCAACAGGTCATGTTTTTCAGTAACAGGAATAATTCAATAAAAAAACTTGGTGTATGGTGATTACAACATATTAATGGCTGCAGCATGCTATTGGCAGTTATAATTATTAGACATGATTATAAAGAGGAAGTATGAGGCTCGGCCGAACTAGATGTGCTGAAATCTGAAGACCGGATGCAGCTCCATAGAAAAGACACCTTCGATTTCTATGTTCTTTGCAAAAGAGAAAAAAGAAATATCCAGTGTATATAAATGTTGATAAACACTTCTTTAAATGGATCCTTGATGGGTAAATGCTTGTTCATCGTGATAGTATCTATTAGTTAGAGATATCACTTCCAATCGCTCTCCACAACAAGTTGCTGATCACTTCCAATATTATAGGTCTCTTTAAGACCTATAATATTGTACTTCTGGTCATCCTTCTAGTTTATCCCTTTGCACTGTATCTCATTGTCATAATGATGTTGTTATTGATATTCTTGTAAGTGGTAAGTTTAGAATAGTAAGTTAATTTACTGGAATTAAGTTTAGCTTGTGCAACTAATGATTAACTAGTGCTTTTTGTTAATGTCATGGGTCTAGGTCAAAGTTACCAAGACCGAAATCATGCCCTCTGTTAAGAAGTGATATTAGGAATTCATGAAGTTAATGGGCAAGGCTGCTTTGGCATATTCTTTATGAAATTGAAAAAGGAAGCAAGAAATCATAGTAAAATTATGATGAGGAGCTTTAATTTTGTGCAGAAAGATGAACTGAAGTACTGAGGCAACATTGTCCTGAATGAAGATATCTAAATTTTTATACCACATTTGTCTGAGTTCAAACAAGAGGCCAAACGTTGCACTGTTTCTTTTAATTCATTTGAAGCCTATAAGATGTGTACCAGTAAAATCATGGCTTAAGAGGTCACTCCTAGGAGTTTGTCAGGACAATTTAGAGTTTAAAGATCAGCATGATAGTCGCCAATAAGAACACTGAATTGCACGCTACTGAGAAAATGAATTGAATAGTGTTGCATAATGCATTCCTTGCTTGAAAAAGAAAAAAAAAACGAAAAATGAGGCTTTTAACTGGCATCATAGTTATGCCTATTTTATACAAAAGCATGGACATCCATGTCTTCGACCAGCTTAATTCTTGAACAGCTTCCTCAGTTTTACACATTTCTGCTGGGAAATTCAAATAATGATGTAAATAGCACAGCATAGATCTGTATGTATCTCCCAGAAATTGCAAATTAAGTTTCAATATTTACTGTCTTGAGAATTTCCCATTAATAGTTCCGTCGTTGGCTGGCAGATATACTCTATGATTCTTGGTCACCAGCAATGACTGTGAGTTCTGTTTGCATCAGCATTTTGTCTATGCTATCAAGCTCAACTGCAAAGGTAGAGCTCACTGATACATCCCTGCGTGTCACACCTACATATCCCATTGTTATAGTAGTATGGCTGACTGACTGAACACTTTACATTGTTGCAGCAATGTCCCACTGACAACGATCGATATGTGAAGAACTGTAGGAACGGTAGGTCGCCAAAGGAGACCAGATGGTGGTTCCACGATGACAAAGTGTGATTAACTGGCAATGCTTCTCCAGTTGCATAGTTGACACCCCTATGAAGGATCCATCATACTCCATTGCCTTCATGCAGTATCAGGTGATCCTAATCAAGGGTTTGCGACTGTGCCAGTTTATGTGCTGTGGTTATTGTAAAGAAAAAGTAATAGTATGAATCATGATATATCATTAGCACTAATAACTCTATATAGAACTACTATTTGACAAGTACTTGCTCACTTCTTAGACCAAGCATTACTGAACTGGGATTTAAGCTCCATTTCTGATGAAATTGCTCTTGGCACCTGGTGTTATCCTAGTGTCTGATAGATTGCATCTCTCATGCCTTCGCCTTGGTGTGATGCTCGCTTGTATGCATAGTCCAAATGTATGCAATTTTTGGATGCATGTTGTGTCTAAATCTTGCAATTGTGTAGATTGTATCAAAAGGGAAGAATGATCAGGAAGCAATTGTGTAGTTTGTATAAAGCAATGCAAATGGGCCACTGGTTAAGTGGAAGGTTCTAAATTAGGATGGTTAAGAAATTTTATTTGTGCTGACTATTTAGAGGTTTTATGATGATTAGGAAATTTATTTGTGCTAAGTGTTTGATTCGTGTTGAATTTTAACAAGGAAGAGTACCTTTGAGTTATTGTCCTTAGAACCAAATATTATGAGATAAAGTCGTAGAACTTGGGTAGAAGGAATGGTTTGTTCTTGGAATTGAATTAACCTATGTAAGTTTGTTGAGTGACAATCAATGAGTTTGTCTCAACTTCATATGGTTAAGCTACTATGAGGAGTGCTTACTATATGTCGAGGGGGAGATCCCAAGCCGAAAGTGAACATTGGATTGGGTGGATGGGACGGGGTCGTGGAACATGAAAGTTTAATCTAAAATTAAAATCTTCTTATGAAAGTTGATTTGGAACGTGTTACATTACCTCCGATATCATTTCCACCATGATACACTCACGAATCCTGTTATGATTACATCTCTAATGTTGCCATTTTGTTTTAATGCAGGATTGTTAAGTAGCTTTGTGACAAATTGTTTGATTGTTTCTGGTTAGCAATTTTGAGAATTGGGATATTGATTGCTGGTTGGAAGGAAATCGATGAATGATGCATTGGAAGAGGTGGTGTTCCTTTGTGGTTGTAGCTAATGCTGTATGATAACTCTGGTAAACATGAATGAAAACCACTATTGCGACCATCAGATCAGTGTTGAGGCCCTTTTCAATTTATAATAACAATTAGCTCCTGGCTAATTTATAATAATTTCTTCTTCTTTTTTGTTAAAAAGAAAATACGACGATTCCGCTCTTCAATTTATAATAATAATTAGCTCCTGGCTATAATAATTTCTTCTCTCTTTTTTTTTTTTTGTTAAAGAGAAAATACGACTATTCCAGCCTCAGCCGTGTGCCTCGTGTTTCGGCTACGCGCGTAAGCGTTGCCTTTCATTCGTGGGCAGCCACGGGTCCCATTCCCTGCCAGCAATAGGTGGGCTTAGTACCGTGTGTTGTCGCTCAGCGGAGACACGGGAGCGGTCAACGTGGCTCGGCAACTCGGACGTGTGAGCGAGAACTCTCCGACGCCATCACATGACGTTGGCGTACGCGTCGTTAGCCCACTCACACCGGCCACGTCAAATATCCTGATGTGGCATGGTTCTATTGGCCGGACATGGCTTATTATTATTATTATTATTATTCCTAAGAAAAACAACGGTTTCTCTTCGCTTTCGTTCCATACGCGCCCCACGGAAATTATAATGATTGGAGCGCAAGAGCGGGTCCCTTTGGATCAGTAGCGGGTGGGTTGCGGGTTCTTCTAAGGCAGGTAGCGAAAGTATTCGCCTTCGACCGCGGAGCTCAGACGGCAACCGCCGTTTACTTCGACGCACCGTTAACGCTGGGTTGCGGTCGGCGACCGCGATACGTTGGGAAACTTCCTCTTCGGCGTCAAAATGGGAAACCCTCGACGGAGGATTCGCGACGGTTTGCGCTTTCCCACCCGATTCGGAGGATCTTGAGGGCTCGGGGGCGCATTCTAGGGTTTCTTGGTGATGGAGAACGCCGGTGCAGTCAGTCCGAGGAGCAGGCGGTGGAGCTGGGCCGTGGGAGCGCTGATTGCCGTCCTCCTTGCCACCGCCGTGACCTCCAGGAACTCCCCTAGGAGCCCTCTTTTCGGGATCACCAACAAGCTTTGCCCGTGCACCGTAAGCTTTCCTCTGCCTCCCATATAACCGATCTTGATTCCTTTTCTCCTTGGAAACTGATGCGACACGGAGTCTTGGTGATCCGGGCTTACGAATTTGATTAGTTCGATTTTTTGTGTTAAGCAATGAGTCGAAATGTGGATTTTTTTTTTTCTTTTTTCTCAGGGTTCGAGGAAGTACACAGGCATCGTGGAAGATTGTTGTTGCGAGTACGAAACTGTGGATGCTCTTAACAAGGAAGTGTTGCATCCCATACTGCAGGAGCTTGTCACTACTCCATTCTTTCGATATTTTAGGGTAACTGGCTGGTAGCTTTGATGCATCTCGTGGTTACTGCTTATTTCGTCTTGGTCTCACTTCTTTTACAATTTGCATTTGGATATGAAGTCACCAAGGCGTTCTTGATTAGACGTTGTTTGATAAATGTATGCGGGAGAAAATTTCTGGTGTTTTTCGTCGTTGTGTGCATCCATCATTCTTAAGAATTGATTAATTCAATAATATGATTTTGAAGTACTCAACCAAATGAATGAAAAAAAAAATTGTGAACTTAATTGTGGTAGAAAGAGGGAGGTGCTGAATTTTTATCTGAGCTTATCTTCTGTCAAAGAAATATTCTTGATCTTTTTCTTTTTTATATAGAATTGGTATTGTCTTTATTACCGGTTTATAATTTTTTCATGTCGTAGGACAATCAAGATAAGAAGATAGTACATGACAAGATAGAGACAAACCCCCTGCCCTTTCTCTTTCCCACTTTGCCACCCTTCTCTCTCTCTCTCTCTCTCTTTTTTCCTTTTTTTTGTCACCTCTTTTCTGTGTGTTTGTCTGGCTATTTATGAGGATGATAATATTCTAATATCATTTTAAAGATAATTCCACTGATAAAGTGAGATTACTAATAAACAGAAATTGATTCCTTGGAGAGGAAGTGAATGTTTGAAATAGATTATTACAAAGCTGACATTCAAAAACTATTTCCCTGTTGTCCCAGTCTCTTGTAGTTTTGGGCTAGTCTGTGGCCATGATTCACCATTCTTTTGCTCTTTATATTGGTCTAAGTAGAAGCCATGCCGTTCTTAGTCAACATATATCAAACAGGCATGGAAGTGAAACTGTATCATGTTCAAATTCTTTTTTTCTGGGTTTTAATTTTGTATCATCCAAAAATTCTGGTGCTTAAGTTGAATATCCAAAAATTCCTGTATGTACAATAAGGTTGGTTGGTTCTTAAGTTGAATATTCTTTTGTTGTGAAAGACTCATAATGCTAGCTATATTAAATGCCAGTTCCTAAAGCAGATCAGCGTTGCAAAATTTTTATCTGACATCTTGGCTGATGTTTCATATGTGACACCTTTGGAGCACCGAAGAAAATATTCTTATCTGCTCACCATGGTTCATCCAGACCCAAATGCAATATTCATTTATGTTTACTGTAATTGATCTTCCACATCATCTATTGCTGTATATAGCTTTGGATCTGTTTCTTGTTCTTCTCCCCATGTGCTTCATACATTATTGGCATGTGCCATCATCCTATAACCTAGTAGCACAGGTGGAATTTGATGTCTGCTAATAAGTTTTTACATCAGTCGAGGTTCCCATTACTTGTTCATTTTTATATCTTATACTCTTTGGTGTATATATTCTTTTCATGCTAATATCACACATAACAAATAAAGTGTATATTGATGATAGAAGAGCTAGGTCATGATGCCAATTTTCTGGAGATACTGTTTTTTTGTGGCCTTTGTATTCTGTGTTTTCTGTCTCAGATCATTATATCTTTAAGAAGGTTAGAAAAGTGTATGCTTTCTTTTCTGAATGGCATAATAGACTTTTGCAAGGTTACAATAAGACAGCATAAACACAGGCGAATTTGATTGATGTTGTAATGTTGTTATATTTGTTTTTAGTCTCCTATTTGTCCAGAAAGATCATTTGAAATGATTAAGCACAAATATTTTAGTTGTTGGAGACATAGGCTGTATTCTTTTGTTGTATTTTATTATTACATTAGCTTGATTGAGATGCCTGCATGAATACTTGTCTTCAGTGCTTGGCATCTTATCCATTTCTCTGTTATGCTATATTGACTCTCATATCAGTTTGCAAGATCATCTTAGATGCCAATACTTTTCTAATATTTGTCAAGCATTGCTGGACAAATTTTCTCAAACATCTGATTCTATTTGAATAAATGATGCAATATGCCAGCTAAAATATGTGTCTTCTTTGTGCTTATTTCAGTTATAATTTTAGCTACACGTAGTTGATCTATATCTTTGTGTTGTATTGAAAGGTCAAGTTTTGTGGCTTCTTTGTGCTTATTTCAGTTTCAACTTTAGCTACATGTAGCTGATCTATATCTTCATTGTGTATTGGAAGGTAAAGTTATGGTGCGATTGCCCATTCTGGCCTGATGATGGCATGTGCCATCTTCGGGATTGCAGTGTCTGTGAGTGTCCAGAAAGCGAGTTTCCGGAACCTTTCAAGAAACCTTTTCATGGACTCTCTGCTGATGATCTAATATGTCAAGAAGGAAAACCACAGGCTACTGTTGATCGCACACTAGATAGTAAAGTTTTCAGAGGGTGGATTGAAGTCGACAATCCATGGACCTATGATGATGAGACTGATAATGGTAGGACACCTAGCACGGTTGATGCCTCGTTTAGTTTCAGAAGATTGATACTCTTTGCTGTAGTTTTTGACTGATCATTGATAACTTCATTAGTTACTTGCATGTTTCTTGTGCAGCTGAGATGACATATGTAAACCTTCAGCTAAATCCTGAACGCTACACTGGCTATGCTGGCCCTTCAGCCAGGAGGATATGGGAAGCCATTTATGCAGAAAATTGCCCGAAAGGTTAGCTCGATGCTGATCTTTTGGTCTTCAGAGTAACTTTCTAAGATTGATATAGTTGCTTTTTTTGTACTGTGTAACCAACTTCTGCTACATATTATATATGCTAACATGCCTAATTCCTATTACCTTTGCTACCTAATAATTTTACCTGACTGTTTTTAGTCTACTTGTTCTGTTCGCAAGTAGTTTCACGTGAGAAAGGAGTCTCTGTTTGAATTCTTACATGGCCTTGATCATCAGTGCCATAGTTACATTATACTTCTTGTTTATGATATCGCAATTGTCATAACTAAGCATTTCATGCTTGCAAGGCTACTATGGCAGTGTAAGCTGTGAGGCTACTATGGCAGTGTAAGCTGTTGATGTTCTTATGGTGCATGCTCATTTTTTCAGATCCATCTGGAGAATTCTGCCAGGAGAAAAGAGTCTTGTACAAGCTGATATCAGGATTGCATTCCTCCATCTCAATTCACATAGCTTCTGACTATCTTCTTGATGAAGCCAACAACTTGGTATTTCAATCTCAGTCATGTTTATGTTGGTTTTAGGTATGAACTATTTTATAGTTTTTGGTGACATTTTTATTCTTTCCCTAATGACCGCAGTGGGGTGAAAATCTTGAGTTGTTTTATGATCGTGTATTAAGACACCCAGAACGTGTGAGAAACTTATACTTCACCTTCCTGTTTGTTCTTCGGGCAGTTACAAAGGTAATTTGCTTGCATGCTGCAGTTTGCTCCCCTCCCTTTTCTAAGAATGGACTAAACACTTTGCAGTTAGTGCCTATAATTTTACTTAATTTAACATGATTATTGCAGTTTCATTAAGGGTCTCTTTTCTTTTTTGTTCCTCACTTGATCTAGCTATAATTTTTGCTTGTCATTCTCTCTAAATTTGGATTTAAACATGTCATCTACAGATATAGCAGTTATTAAGAACTAAAAAATATTACCTGTATGTACTTTATTATGTTTATCAACATGACATGCTTTGATCTCCATTGTAATCCATGGTGTGGTATTACAAGACAGGAGTATCCCTTCTATGTTCAACAAGGAACAAAGTATACTTCAGAACTAAGTGGTTTAAGGATGAATCATGGTTGTAGAATGTAGGAGAGCTGTTTTCCTTAATACCTATATGTTTTATTTACTAATAACCAATTTTCCTTAAGAAAATTGAATGTTTAATTTTGCTTTTCTGATTGGTGTGTGTAAAAGAGGCACATGTACTATGATTATTTTTTCACTAAGTTAAACTTTATCTTTTTTCTTTTCATACTCCTACCTATAAGAATACCTTCTTGACTTCTTTTTTCATGTCTACTAGAGTTTGCAATCTAGAGTTTTGTCATGGATCAACTTTTACCCAAATTGGCGAGAACTTCATAGGCACTGTTTGTTCCATTGTTTAAATTTTGTGATACGCAACTGAACTATGCTTCTGTATGTTGTTAGTGTGTTGATATTGGTGCGGGTGCACAAGAGTTCTGGCATCTATTAGTTGTCCGCTACTTATAAAGTTTACACATTTTAGGCTTCTATGCTTCGTTTGTGCTCCTCCTATGCATCTATCCAACAGCATTCTTCTTTATGTCTTAAGGCTGCAGATTATCTAGAACAGGCTGAATATAACACAGGCAACATGGAAGAAGACCTTAAAACACAATCATTAGTGAGGCAACTGGTCTACAACCCCCAACTGCAAATTGCTTGTCCGCTACCATTTGATGAGGCTAAACTATGGCAAGGTGAAAGTGGGCCTGAACTAAAGCAACAGATTCAGCGGCAGTTCAGAAACATTAGGTTTAAATCTTAAAACCTGATATAGCATGACTCTAAAAACTGAAACTGACAAACTTACCATGTCCATGATCAATTGCAGCGCATTGATGGATTGTGTTGGATGTGAGAAATGCCGCCTTTGGGGAAAGCTTCAGGTTCTTGGTCTCGGCACAGCTTTGAAGATTCTTTTTTCTGTGGATAATGATAACCTCATTAATCAGCAGGTATGCCTTTTTCATATCTATTGGTTATGCTCTAGGATAATGCTTATATTCAGGTGTAAGCAAATTTGGGATTAATGTTGGTTTTGACTCATCAGTTATGACATCGCAAATAGGATATGATACATCAAGCTCCAGATTTGTCACTCTTCATTATCTAAATGTGGCTTGTTTCTGATTTTCCGTGCCATTTTTATAAACTATGCATTGCAGAGACGAAAATGGGTCAGCTATGTTGTTTGTTACTTTGATGAACATTAAGGAGAGCATGATTATGTGGTTTTCAAAATAAAGAGAAACTTTGGAGTTAGTTCTTTGATGCAAACATAAGAAAAAACAATGTATTCTGGTGCTAAAGCACCAAATTCCATGGAATTGGCAATATTAAACAACTTAAAAGTCTTAATTTGATAACAGAATATTATTTGTCTATTAAATTTTTAGTTTTTACTCTTAGGTCTTTTGGATTTAGTATTTTTGTATAATGAATTAATGATTACTTTTAAGGAATGATTCAAAATGCATAGGCCACATTGATGACAGCTCCTTGTTGTTCTTTCAGCTCCAGCTTCATCGAAATGAAGTTATTGCTTTGGCAAACCTTTTAAATAGGCTTTCAGAATCTGTTAAATTTGTCCATGAGAAGGGGCCATATGCTGAGAGAATCATGGAGAAAAAGATTTCTTCATATACCAGCAAGAGCAGCAGCTAGTGGGCACCGACAATAACCAATAATTTTTGTAGTAAGATTTCTTTATCCCCTACTGTCTACATGAAAGATTGCATTGGGCTGGAACTCAATCTTATCTTCATTTTTAAATTAGAGAATGCTTAATATGTTATTTCTATGAATGCTATACATTTAGAGCATTTGTAGTGGTAGTGATGCTGAGTGTCTTATCAATCAATTCTGAGGTAATATGGGGAGATCAAGGACTTCATGGCATTGAAAGAAACAAAGATGTAAAAAATTTCTATACAAGGCTGAGTTGTAGCATTCAAGACAAAGGCATCTCAACCAAGAACAATATTGCTGCCAAGCTTCAGATGTATTCACCAGCTAAGTTGAAGTGCTTATGCTGCATACAAACTAATTGTTACAAATTACTTGCTGAAATATATCAGTTTTATATGTTTCTAGACCTACCAAGAGCAATTCCTGTATAATTGAGATATTGCTGATTGCACACCACTATGTTACACCATACATGATTATTTCTTTGCATGATTTTTTGGGAATTGCCATTTTCCATTTCAAGTTGGGTTTAGATAAGTAAAAGGGTTTAGTAGTGATGTTTCCACTGCTAAATGCTACTGAGATGATTTAAGTAGCTAAATCCAACTTTCATGGTTACAAAAAAGAAGTCTTTGATCGGTACCTAATCCAACACACCAATAAATAAGGATTTCTCCACAATAGCTAAACTCAATTAGTCATCTTAAGTTTCTAAGATTTATCTTGTGATAATTTCGACACAGGACTTGCAGGTTTGAGAAGGATCAACATATGCATTCGAACTTTTACCACCTAAATTGCAAATAAGCAATGAAGTGATACTACAGCCTGCCGTCTTTTGGTTAAAATTAATATTGCTGGAGTCCATTCTGAAATTACCCTTCATGTTTGAGCCTAGAGAGCAAGGTGAATGGACCAAGCTCAATCTTATCCTAAAATCATGCCTAGTGTAAGCCTCACTATTTGTCGAACTTTGATGTACAAATCCTAAAGTCAATTTGCAAATGGTCTAGCACAACCCGTATAGATGATGTATAATTAAGCTTAATTCTGTCAGTCACTTAGGTAAGTGATAGGACTCCAGCAGCGTTGAATCATAATCACCCTAGAAGTAATCAAATAAAACACTGTGAAATTGTAATAAAACCTCACCTAGCCACTTCTATCCTATAAAGAAGTGTGGTTAGGGTTTAGATTGGGGTCTCAGGGTTTAGTAGCCGTTGCCCCCTTTACTGGGCTGGTCGGCCAGGGTTTCCCCCTGCTTAGGTCGGCTATAGAGCCAACCTAGCCTCCACCTGTTCCCTCTAAGGTAAGTAGGCTATAGGAGGGGCAAAGGGATAATTTTACTTAGGCAAGCACCCCCTTAGGTTAGGGTTTTGATCCCTATTTAAAGATGTAGCCGCTCCCCTCTTGAATTAAGCAATCATCAATTTTATTTCAGCCTTGTGCCGAGTCTAGGAGGGAGGAACCCCTACAGCGTTCCAAGGGTTGATCCCCCTCAAGGGTCAAAATCTATATAGCTCCATCTGGGATTCTATCAGTAAGCATGAATATATACTAAGAAAGTTGAAAGGCCACACCCCAACCTTCCTCTAGTTGAAAGTTAAGATCGGTACTGGAATACAATTTCAGATTCATACAGATGGAATACAATCATCACATGACAAAATATTATACAACTTGTCCTCCTGTTCTTGAAAGAAATGTGTTCCATCAGAGCAAAAGATTTCAGATTATGTGAATGTTTCTTATGCTTGCGCTGAAGAATGAACAGTATTTGAGTTATATGATTATGACAGCTTTTTCATGCATGAAACATGTTTTGATTAACCATATATAGGTGACAAAAAGTGAGATTGTCAAGGAGTGAAGGGGAGAAAAATGGACATGGATTCACTCATGCTAATTTTCCAACTCAAGACCAGATGCTTGAATGAAGGAGTAGATAGATGAACGGAGAGGATGGGAAATATAGAGTCCATTTCTCTCCATGTATTTGACCCCTCCAGCTGTTCTTGTTTTCAGAGAGAAATGTGGTCAGGTCAGAGTTGTAACTCTTGCAGTCATGAAGGAAGCAAGGAGGAAATGAACTCTTTGTTTGTCTCAAAATGAATGGACTCCCCCCATGGATGAAAGTGCTGTTGCACAGTGGAA
Organism: Ensete ventricosum; assembly: GCA_029747655.1. Classification (NCBI taxonomy): domain Eukaryota; kingdom Viridiplantae; phylum Streptophyta; class Magnoliopsida; order Zingiberales; family Musaceae; genus Ensete; species Ensete ventricosum. The sequence continues at coordinate 9,468,204 of JAQQAF010000009.1, read as the reverse complement.
TGGAAGACAATTAAGTTTCCCAACTTGGTACCTGGACCTGCACTGATGATGCTGACCATTCTCAACCATAGGAGGAGTGTTATATTTATGACCCAGAAGTTGGCTTCCAGGAAACTTAATGGCACACCATGGGAAGTTATAGTTGTCAGAGAGCTATCTGTATACTTGCATGGTTGGATATATGTAATCCAAGTAGAACTGCCCTGCATACAACACACTTCCTTCATCAAGAAGGATGTTCTTGTTTCAGCTTTTGGTATTCTGCACTGGAAAATAAAAACTTCATGTGACTGTATGAGGTTGATTTTGCCTTTTTGATATATCTCATTTAATGTCATTTCTGTTGCATTTTGCACAGTCTGTTATGTGTATGTGAATGGCAGGCAAAGTCATTCACCAGACAAGTATAGAATAATGACGAATTTCATATTCAGATACTCTGCCAACAAAAGGATAACATTATCACAGGCTTTCTTTTGTGCCACACAGTCATATTGGTATTGTAGGTGATCAAATTATTGGCACTGTTTAGAAACAGGAAGCAGTCTGATTTCATGTGCTATGCTGGTTGCATGCTGTTGCCTAATAGTGATCAACAATATCACTTTATTTGGAGAAATTGGAATGCATCTCCAATGTAAATTTGCAGAATAGTTCTAATTGAGCCTTGAGGTGAATGCAAAACATGTCTGCCATGTATCAAGCTATTGAATGCTACTAACTTGTCAATTAGCTGTACCAGAAACAGGGCAGTGCATCATCTGTTGCTTCTCAATGACAAGGTGAGGGTGCAGTCACAAGTTTAAGAACCGAAGAGAGTAAAATTGCAGAGAGAGGACATGTCGCAGTTGCAGGCAGAGGTTGCTTTCTGCTCACTGGGGTAAAAGATGCCACCAACATCTGGCAACTCTTTTACTTTTCCTGCCTCATCTTTCACTTTCACATCACTGTTTGATTCATGTGAGGGTGGCATGCAAAGCCATGCAAAGAGACCAGCTGTTTTTTTGACCACTGTGACACAAAGCTCGCCTTGGAAATTCCATTTAAAGCCACCATCTGCCGGACATATGTTCTATGTATGATTCCTTTGATGTGTGTGTCTGTTTTTTTTATTTTGGATGGTGAAATTAGTCATGGCAGCACACAAAAGTGTTGGCAATACCATCATGAGGAATCCTTCTAAGTATTCTCACTGCATGACATCATAGTTGCTGCACATACGATTCAAGATGTTCTTGTTCTTGTTTTTGTTCTTGTAACTGTGAGAAACATACGATTCAAGATGGCACATCCAAGCACACACCTGTGACTCGGTGCTGTAATGGGTGGAATCAATCAAAGCAAAACACCGGAGCGGGCGGTCCGGCTGCAAACCCATATATGGTCCGGAAGACTTCCGACCCCGATGCCTCACCCGCCTCGCACGTGATCGGAAGGCATCTGCGGGATCCTGCTACCGCGCGTAATCTCACCTCCCACCTTTGTCCGCTCTTCCTCCCTCGGTCGCCCCAACTACAAACACGCCCTCCGCTTTTCTAGAATTGCACATAGGCCCCTGTCAAGCTTCATGATTCGTGCAAAAAATCTGATGCAAGATCTTATTGAATGATGAGGTTTTTGGAGCACTTATATGTATTCCTCCAAAACATTAAAAACTTAACAGTATAACAATATAGCTAATTTTGGTTAGAATTGGTACTAAAAATCTTTTAAAATATTGCATAAAATCTTCTAAAATTAAGTAACATTTCATGGAGCAAGGAATTATATGATCTATTGAACTGATAAGAGCATTTTTTTTATTTTAAATTTTAAATAATTTTAATCTCATTGGTATCCATGATTTGCAATGGTTAATCTGAGTTTACTTGGATGCAGAAAGTGAGGATTTATGTAGTTGAAGGGATATATATAAAATATGTAAATATATGAAAGAATAGTATGTCATACTAAAATATGAAAGGCAAAAACTATGCTATTTCCAAATTTTGGAAGAACGGGTATGTAAAATCCTATACGTGTACATATATATATAATTTAGTACTTAAAAGAAGAATATTGCAATTTGTGAGGGGCATAAAGTAAATAAAGGGGCTCGAAGCGGGGTGAGTGGAACTTTTGACAGCAACTACACAGAGAGAGAGAGAGAGAGAGAGCGAGAGAGGAGGGGAGGAAAGCCTCCAAGAAAACCCAAAGCCCAAGAACACCACCTTCCCCCTCTCATTTCTTGATCCTTGTCTCTTGCACATTAGATAATCAAAACCAGAGAAGCCTGGGTGTGGGGGTGTCTTCTGCAGGGCAGGGTGCGGGCTTGAGAGATGCAGCAGCACCTCATGCAGATGCAGCCCATGATGGCAGCCTATGCCTCCCCGAACCAAGTCACCACTGATATCATCCAGCAGGTCGCCCTTTTCACCCGCCCCTCCTTCGGAATCCACCGTTTCAGTTTTGTAATGCTATCGATGAATGTTGATGTAGTTCGTATTCTTGTTGCTTGTGGCTAGTGTGAGGTAGCATTGGATGAATGGTCTTTTTGGTGTTGTCTTTTGTATAGGCTGTTGGTTTTCCTTGTTCCCATTTTCTTACTTTTCATGCTGGGGCCGTGGTTCTTTGAGGGTTTGGTGGGAAATGGGTGTCTAGTCTCATTGGTTGTTTGTTTAGGCTCTTGTATTGTATTGTGATTCTTTTGAAAGATGTATCCTCTTTTTAATTTCTTGACCTGCTTTTCGGTAACAAGTTTGATGCTTTAATCTTCCACTCGGAAAATGGTATGACTGTTTATGGTAGCTTGGTGAAGAACATCTGTTCTGGTGCATTTTTAAACGGAATACTTGGTGTTTTGAGCAAAATTTGACCTGAAAGTAAGGTCTTTGATTGTTAGCAGGGCAATGGTTCTCTCTTCTTCTAGGTTGCTTGGCTAAGCGTTCTTGTTTTGATGCATCTCAATCTTGGATTAATTTTTAGGCAACCAAGTTTGTGTTATGCTGGTCCTTTTGAATACTAGTTTCTTTTTCCTTGCTCAGGCTTTTTGGTGGTAGAATTTGGATAGGTTGCTTTTCTTTTTATTTTCTTTCTTTTGGTGAATTCTTATGCAGTTTTTTTTTTTTTTTTTTGGTTCGTTGGTTGGTCTTTTTGATCTTTTTTGTCTTGTAAATTTTTAAGCTGATTAATGCCATTTGTGTAAGTTGGTGTTGAGTTCTTTTTTTGGTTCAGGGGGCCTTGGATTTGAGGAAAATAGTGTACCATCATTGCTATATCTTTGTAAGTTGGGCTTTAGTAGTTCTTTGGTGGGCAAGATGGGCTTCCTTCTTTAGTTGTATGTTTCATGTATGCTTTTGGTTGTTTCACTGTTCAATGGACTCGTGTAGTTTTCTGGGGCTCTTATTTCATGATGTTTGGTGGCTCATCATGCTATGTTATTTTCTTTGAGGCATGATTGATAAACTACAATTTTGTCTTCTCCATATCTCTGTTAGCGCTAATGTAAGCTGAAGTATTCGTTTGCTAGTGTTACTATCCAGCTTCTTGTTCTCTAGTTGTCTATTAACTTCAGTTTTGATGCTCTTGCCTAGTTGCCTTCTAGCCCTCTGTAAATATCTCATAATATTATAGATTATCTTTTATATCATAACCCTTTTGATCTACTAGAGTAAGTTGGAGATATGGCTTGCCAATGTAGTATCAAATATCTTGTTCTGATAGTTACATATTCTTTGTTTGATGTCTGCTTTGTATGTGAATCATAAATTCTATTATACTTTTTCTTATGTTAGGGATGACAATGAGGCTGGTGACTAAGATGTCGACTAAAACTGGTTACTTGATACATCATTTAAATCTTAAAGATAACATCTCATAGAATAATTACATATAAATGATGTATCAAGTAACCAGTTTTATGGTTAATTATACCATAATAAAATATTTAACTCTTATGGTTAATTATATATATATATTAATAATATATCTGTATATGTACATACATATATACATATACATATATGTACATATACAGATATTATATATATATTTATATACACACACACACAGAGACAATGTCTTGAACTTTTTGTAGCTATCCATCAACAAACTATGACCCAATAGTTATAGTAAAATGACAGTAAATTATATCATATATATAATTCATGTAGGTGTGTATATCTTGCGTGAAAAGTAAAATATAAAATGCACTCCATGACACATGCATTAGGCTGTCGTCTCAGACATATATATATATGTACACATACTAAATGATCACCTAAATTATCATAAATGCATAAATGTACTTACCTTGATTGTCAATGATTTATTAGTTAATTCATCTAACTCAAGCAACTTCTATTTACTAATTCCTAACATCCTATGTTTTGCATAGCTTTTGAGAGATGATATCTGGTTAATACGAAAATAAGGGTCATTATTTTTTTGTCATTAGGTGAAGGGGGGAAAACCTTCATATTAGATTGGAACTTACGGAACCTCTTATAAATAAGAACTCAATTTTAGATTAAGTGGGGCTATGGCCCCAATTCCTTTATTCTTGGTTTTGCTCTTGGGCTTAATTATCAATCTATCTAGTTTCTTGTCATATTTGGCTTGATTTTTTGTAATCATTTTCTTCTACATCCTTTTACTTATTATAATAGTCTTTCTCACTTAGCTGTCTTGGTCAATATTACCCTCGACAGAGTCCACCGACAGTAAGAACAAATTGTACAGATTTTTATTGAATTTGTGGAATGAATTTCATCTAAATCTTGACTTACTATTTGCCTTTGTATACTGCAGTATTTGGATGAGAATAAGCAGTTGATTTTGGCTATTCTGGACAATCAAAATGCAGGAAAAGCTGATGAATGTGCTGAGTAAGTCCATTATCTGATGAATATGCAACATCAATGATCATTGTGATATTTTTTAGTAGATATATGTGATTCAGGTTGATACTTACATACCATGATATGCCAATAGGTAGAAAAATGTGCATGCCCTTGGAAAAGAAATAATATGAAATAGACTTGTATTATCAATAGTTTTTTATATGTTCTGTTTTGTGCTTAGCTACTTTTTCCACATGATAATTTGAATACATTTGAAGTTCTATGAACTTATGGTTCATTGTCAATAGATAAATCGAAGTAACACTTCTTTTCTGCTATTATGCTTTCTCACTATTTAGATTAAGAAAATATGGATGTTAATTATGCAGACTTGCATACTGAACGGTATACAGATGGACAAATATTAATTTTGAGATGGATAAAATCAGATAAAAAACTGTTTCTGCTTTGTGAGATAAAAGATCAAAATTTTTCCTGTTACATTATCAGGTTCAACTGCCACCTCAGGGCATGTATTAAGAATCAGAACCATATAGTACAATTTCTTGGTCCCTTTCAATCCTTTAATTTTTTGCTCTATAGAAGGATGGTCATGCTTCTATTAGATCCAATATATTTGTTTAATGCATGGTGAATACTGTGTGTGTGTTTACTTTTCTTGTAGTGTGTGCAAATTAAACTCCTTTCTGTGTTACTGCATTTATATTCCTGTATATAGAATGGTTTTAAACCTTGATATACACAGTGGTCTCTATGATGTACTAACAGAGGATAAAGTGGAGTACGAGGTTTAATTATCTGGACTGCATTTGACATTAGGGAATGGGAGAAGTTGAAGTACCAGGATTACTTAAATATAGAAGTTTATATTTTTTGTCAAAATTCTCATGAAACTTGCAGGAAGTTGATGGTGATCATTTATGGTTAAGTGATATTCCTTGTGGATTTGAAAATAAATAAATCTTATTTGCATATATGTAAATCATATTATGAGGACTCTTATGCTCCATTCCTATTACAGGAATCAAGCTAAGCTTCAGAGGAATCTCATGTACCTTGCTGCCATTGCAGATAGTCAACAAGTTCCGACCCTTGCTCAGGTATGCATCATTTCCAACACTTTATTCCCGAAATCTTCTTTCCAGCCCATCGTGTATACATGAAAATAACAACCATGAGAATTCTGATGAGGTTGTTGGTGTTGTTTTCAACTGGTTATTGTGCGTTAGGATCATCCCTGAGTTTTACATTTGCAGAATGATTTTCTACCATATACTTTCTCAATTCTTGAATAAACCATTTCTTGAACCACAAAATTTGATAGGTATAGTTCAGTTTGGCTAACAATTCATATTTAATTTTTTATGTGATCTGGTTCGCTTTTGATCTTCATATTTCTTTTAAAGAAAACAACTCGGTTGGTGGTATTATTTAAAATCATTAATTGGTCGAATTGAACAGTTCTCTTCCCCTATACTTTGTAGTTTCCATTTATATAGGTCATGCACTATGTATAATCACAGTTTCAGCATTCATTAAGTTCCATGTGTTGCTTATGCCAAACTGTGTCATGCCTATGCTCCTGAACATGTCCATGCATATCCGTACTGTTATACATGGAAACACCATTTTATGTTGGTATGATATGAACGTGTGGTGGCATGTCCAAACCTTGCTCTTTGCCTTCTCAGTTATCTTGCCAGACCAATGTACTATTTGTATTATTATTTCCAGATGGTTTTTTTCGGGTGCTTTTTGGTTCGAACCTACTAAATTACCTAATAACTTACTGGCCCTGCGTTTAATTTAAATTATATTTTTGTAAACTGTTATTTTTTTAGAGGAAGGTCCATGTTAGATTTGAAGTACAGCATTGTAAACTTTTTTTATGTGTAAACATGCAATAAGTAGAGTTCCATCACAATGAAATTCAAAGGCAGTGCAAAATGAAAGAGATTCATTAATATAAGACCTTTATTCAGAAAGCATCTGGAAAAGGAAGTTATGAAATCATGATCTGGTCTAGGAAGAGATGTTCTTTTCTTTTGGTGCTAAACATCGTCCTTCATCTTAGTGTGATCTAGATGAAGACAAGTTGGGTTATGTATGCAAAGTGCAATATGATGAAAGGTTATATAAAAGACCTTTTTTTTTTTTTTATGTTGCTTCAAAGCCATATATCACGTAAACACTGTGGGTCCTTCGGTGGAGAGAAATAGATAAGTAGATAAACATTTGAGTTGATGGGAAGATCTACTCCAGACACCAATGATTCAAAACGGCTGTTAGTATATCTTTGTTAAATGCAAAAGAAAGAACTCTGAAGTAAACTAAGTTAGCAATGGTCTAAACTATGAATCTTTTGGAAGTCTTTTTCGCCTTCTTTTGATTCTTTTGAAGCTACATGGCATTTCCAAATGTCGGGATAAGACAATGAAAACCATTCTGGAACTTTGTGAAAACAATTCACGAAGCTCCTGATTTCAGATCAGTGCAATTTTCATGCCTCATCATATTTATTTACCATCAGCAGTTTCCACCCAATACCGTCATGCAGTCTGGCCCTCGTTATATCCCACACCAGCAAGCACAGCCCATGACTCCTCAGTCCCTTCTGGCTGCTCGATCCTCCATGCTGTATGCCCAGTCACCGATGTCGACCTTGCAGCAGCAGCAGCAGCAAACGGCACTGCATGGTCAGCTCGGAGTGGGCTCCGGAGGGAACAGCGGATTCAACGTGCTCCATGGTGAGGCCAGCATCGGAGGTAATGGGATGCTGGCGGCTGGAGTATTCTCCGACTTTGGCCGCAGCAACTTGGTGAAGCAAGAAGCTGGGAATGCATCATCCGCCGAAGGACGTGGAGGCAATCCAGGAAGGCAAAGTGGAGATGGCGCAGAGCCTCTGTACTCAAAGGGCTCAGAAGAGGAAACAAACCAGTGAGTAGCTGAGCTAGTGTCAATCAACTACATCAGGTAGGTACAAGGCTTAGGATGACAGGAAAATCTTCATGTTGAAACCTCCAAGTAAACATCGAGCAATGAGTGCTGCAGTGGTGGGGTATTGATTCTGATGAGCTGCACTCCCATCAGATTTTTCTGTTTGTCCAGTTCTAGGAAGGATTATGTACTGATCCCACAGTAGTGCTTGTAGGTTGGGAGTAGTTATTCTCTATGTTGTGCTTTCAGCCAGCCATTCGGCATCTTAGTTTGGTTTTAATTCAAGTGTTTGTGACTGGAACGAGGTTGTGATTGTTCTTGATTATGTGATGAAACAACAGATCATTTCTTGATTGAGCTGAGCAGATAAATGGGGTGACTAATCAGACAAAGTCTCAGCAATCATTTAAAGATTCAAAGAGTTCAAGCTTTGTGAACTCAGAATTCATGGTTCTCATAAATTATCATAACCAGAAAGACAGTAGTAAGCAGGTCAAACAAACTCACATAATGTGTACATGTTCACAGATTTCACGGCATCAAACATCATCGCATCGCGTCGCATCTGAGATATCAGTAAGCTTTTAAAAACAAGCCGTTAGAATCATGTAAACACACACTTCACATCTGCACAATGACTCCAGCACTTGCCCGATTTGTTGCAACTGCAAGAGACTTGGATTTGAGCCCTACTTTTCTCCTTATGTTCTGGGCACTGTTCTGCAACTTTTTTGTGGCCTCCCTGTTGGCACCCGGATTGTGACGATGAAACCTTCCACATCCTCCATTCCAGTAATCTTCTTCAGTTGTCTTAGCGTCGCCATAGCTTTTTCTTCGAGTGAGATTAGGTGATTTAGCGCGCGTAGGAGGTACCTTTTGTACAAAAAGAAGATTGGCCTAACTAATAGTTTAAGCATAAAAGAGAGCAACCAAGTGGATGGGAATACAATGGCTTTATGCATTGATGAAAGAAGAGATGCACTAAACATTTTACTTGGAGAATATATTGCATAGCAATCACCACATTCAACTACCTTTTCTTTTATGTTAGGACCAACAATTTTCCCCCCTCTCCTTGCGTCCTTATATTGGAATCACCACAATAAAAGATTAATTATTTGCAATTAAAAACAGTGTCAGAACCATCTAAAAGAAAGTCAGTATGTTCACTAAAGAGACGATGACTACCAGAAAGATTCATTTTGCTAGGCTTTAGGTGAAACATCTAATTCTAGTAAACTGAATGAATAACTTGAACAATTTTTAACACGAGTTAATCCGCAAGGAAACATTCTTCTCAACTATAGTTGTTTTTTCTATGTGCATGTGTAATTATGCTTAAATGGTAAATCTAAGGCAGCAGAGCATATAACTTTTTCATCATTTGCAAGACATGCATCATTGAGTATGAAACTTCAAGTAACTAATAAAGCACTCCTGAGACACACATTATTTACAATAAATACACAAAACAACTGCTTAGTTCTGCTCAGATAAAATGTTATATATCATAAGCAATGAAATTAACCTGAACAATATAAATTTGGAAAAAATATTTGCTGAACTCCAGCCACTAGCAAAATGAAAATTTTCATTGAAAGACTTGGCATCTAAGTACCATCCATGACTTTCACCAATTTTGGTTTACATGAAAAGTTGAATTACATATGCATTAAGTGCAAACTTAGGGTAAATACCTTCTTTAGTTCAATCTTAGGTGGAGGATCCTCATGGTAGAAGCTAGGCATTGGGTTTGCTTTAAAGATCAAGCTCTTCCTTAACTTTCTCAAAGCTGCCTCTTGCTCTTCCTAGAAAATGTAGGAAGTTTAAATTTTAGTGGAAACCAAACCAGGCATTTTCCATAAGCCTTTTTTCAGACTAGGAATTATTCACAAAAATGTCTTGAAGGAGAATAATTTTGAAGTCACAAAACTATGAAAAGTATTCTGATTCTAACACAAGTATAAATGACATACACATGCTTTTCTAAAAATAATTTTCCATAAAACGAAGATAAAATTCATGAGCAGGTGGGGAATTCTAACAAATCAATTTACTATGATATGAAGAACGGACACCACAAAAAGGTACTAGCAGTTATAATAGTCAAGATTTTATTTGGATAAACCTCTTAATTTAAAATTAAATATTTTCTTTCTCAAAACTTCAAAAAGTGTTCCACATCAACTTTGCCTTCTTTGCTCTGGTCCATTAAGCCCCTACACATGTGAAGAAGCCTCATCAAGTTGACTTTCCCAGAACAACCTATATAATCTAAAAGCATACTCCACTAGTATGGCTGTCAACTTCCTCAACTCTAATACAGCTTATCCAAATTTACATATTGTCGGAATCACCATCATTAAAAATTGATAGACACTATTCAAAAGGTCACAAAAGCACTTCTAATACTAATGTGTTTTTTTCTCTCAAGTTGAATTATATTATTCACATTGACAATCTATGACAAATAAGAGAATCAAAGCATTACTTTCGGGGCATGGATATATGATGGGTTTACATTTTTGTTTTATTCTCATTAAACATATTGCATTTTAATAACATGACTGATTGGAAATAGATGCATGAATCAGTTCAGTGGCTTGTAAGGATTACAAACTAATGTTACTGTATCAATCAAGCATAAGCCAAAAGTTGAGCAACCATGAAATAAAATTTACAAGTGCTGGTTGTGTATCATTGAGTCATTGACTACATCTCACTAAAAACTTGTAATAAATCAATTACTCAAGTGCCAATCAGGTGTCGAGCCATGCTGCGAAGATATTTGCTGAATGATATTGACGTTCTGCTTCAAAAACAGAATATAGGGTACATATGCAGAATAAAAAAGTGGGTTTTATTTTGCAATGAAGAGAAGGAGAGGTCAAAGAAATCATTTGTATAGTTGATAGGAGAGGTAACAAGTTCTGTAGATCAGAGAAATAAATTCTAGTTCTTCACAGTATGTATCTAATTTTGATTTGTACAAGTGATCAATTAGCATGCTAATCAGAGCATCATGCAAGACTTGCCAAGTTAATACTGGAGAAAGTTTAAACAAGTTTATTTATCATTTTCATATAGTTAGGACCTTCTCATAACTCACTTATATGCTTTATAGGAAAGGTTAATTTTGTATATCAGAAACATAATATTGGTTCTTACAGGAGTATCTAATAACTTTCTATAATTTTATGAAAATTTGCACAAGTGATCAACTAGTATGTTTATAGAAGTATTACAGTATGTTTATAGAAGTATTACATTAGACTTCTTATACTACCGTTAGAGGAAATCAAATGACTCTTAATAATAATTTGTGAAAAATATGAACAGTAATGCCCAACTACGTGAGGTGTTTGCAAAACATAAAATAAAATGTATACTAAGGAGCTGACAACCACAAAATGATGATGGCATTAATAACAAAGACATGGCTGATGAGCTCTAAACATGATCTTTCGTCAACACAAAAATGTGAAAAAGCAGCTGGCATTGTTGCAGACAACCATTAGCGCAAAGTGTTTGTGTAATGCTACAAAGAACAAATATAGAAGACAGTGCAATGTACTTATGCCAATCTTGGAATGCAAAAGACCGAAATGCAGTCTATGGAATGGAAATAGGGAGAGAATATAAAGAAACCACAGCATGTTACTCTTGTGAGAAATACATGTAATGTAAGTCATTTAAATAAAAATAGAAAAGAAAAGGGAATCTGCACATCCACAACAAGAACATTATAATTAGCCAGAAATATTACAATGGTATATGGGATAATCCCCAATAATAAAGTTCTGTATCAACTAATCCAGCTTTAGTATCTATTTTCGTAATTTTTTTTTGTTTCGTACAATTAATGCTCTGTTTTCACATATCCATGTAAATCCATGTTAAACATATTCTGAGATGGACATGATAGCACAAAGATTAACTTGTCCTGTATCGTTACTGAGGAGATCAATAGAAGCCAGAAACATACCCTTAGTCTAGCTTCAGACTGGATTTTCTCAGCTTCCAGAGCCTGGTGCTTCTGTTCTAATTTAAAGTAGAACTAAACAAAAGAGAAAAAGACGGGATAAAGTTCAGCGGATTAAGATGTTAACAAATTGCATTTAACAGACAGAGATAAAACCTCCTTCCGCTTTTCTGCACGTTCATTGCATCTGAAAGCAGGGGCAGTTGCCATAGTTGTCCTGCCTTTCAAAGTTCTTATGGATAGTGCAGTACCATGAAATAGTTCAGGATAATGTAACATGGGACCATATGAAGATAGACATAATAAGAAATAAAAGTAGATGAAGGATACGAAGCAACAGAGTAGGAATCCACGTTATCCAGGGGCATTGAGTTATCACATTGCAAAGGCGTCCTAGATGTGAGAGGAGAGTTATACTGCAATACATTATAAACCACCATGAATATTTCCTAGATAGACCAATCTTCAGGTTGTCCAACAAACAGAAATTAAAATTCTCTCAAGCACACTCACCAATTATTAAAAAATAGATATCCTATTTTTGATCCTTCTAAAATCATTAAAAGGTATATGCAATGTGCACTATGAAATGTTCTTTTCTTTTTAAATGTTTCAGACCAACGACTGCGAGTAGATAACAATACAAGGCTTCAAAAAGAAAAAAATGGAATTCATCAGAGCAAAATCAAGATGCAACATGTCACCAACAGGATCAGACCATAGAAGCCAGATAGAACATGCCAAAAATATAAAACCATCTTGTGAACTGCTTAATAGGGAATAAACCACAACTAAGATGTATGCAAATTCCATGAATTTCAAACGATCAGGCATTCAATCTTTAAAAAAATATATCATTTTTCATATAATTCATCAAGATGATGATTTCCTGAATCTTTTTCTTTTCACTTTCATGCCTCGGAACTCCATAAATTTTAGCATCTTCTTCTTCTATAATAGTTCCTCTGACAAAAAAAGATCAGATCAATCAGAGGATCTGATTATTCAACAATCAGCCCAGGGAATTTAACCGTTTGCCACCGTAAATTTCAAAGAAAAATATTAGTAGAACAAGAAATAAAGATCAGCAATGGAGGACAGCATTCATACAAATACTGGTCCTGAGGGCTATGACGTAACAGAGGGTCACAAACTAATTGAAACTGCGAGAAAGAGACAAGCATAGGAAAGAATCAGGCGTAAGTGACGACACATTTATCCTTTCTCTTGAGATAGAAGCAATGCGCAAACTGCTCGCCCTATTAGACCCAAAAAGGAGCACTTTTTAAATGAAGGCACGAACAACAGAACACCAAAGCCAGAGAAGTGGAAGGAAAAGAAAACATTATCTTCAACCATTTAAATCAGCACCCAAAAAATGCATCAAAACCATTTGGCGCGGAAGCAGAAACCGCATTAGCCCACAATCTCAAAATGCCGATCCTGAAAAGATCAGAAAAGGCTCAATAGAGAAGAAATTAGCTAAAAATCCCAACAATAAACGCGAGTACCCAAGGGTTAGCCGATCATCCCCGCTGTTTGGACCGTTCAGGCATTCGATTCAAAACAAGAAAGGAGTTAAACCCTAAACGAGAAAGAACGACAGGAAAAGGAAACATTGCCTTGGACTCTTGCGTTCGTTAGGTCATCCTGATCCTTTCCCTTCCTCCTTCGTCTCCTCGGGGGAGGCGGGCGACGCCGAGCGCTGTTAAGCTATTTATAGCGGCCTTGATTCTTGACGCCGTCGGCTAACGGCGACGCGATCCAAATGTCGCGAGTTGCGCGTTCGAGTCCTTCGCAGGTAACGCGGGGCCCCTCGTGTCATGTCGGGTTGTGGTAAGGGTACCTCCGCGCTGGTTCGGTGACGGGACCACCGTATAGTCAACATTGCTTTCTCTACGCTTCCGTCCCAACTCAAAACTCAACCTTCACCACTATTGGAAGACAGAATGGGTCCTTCTGTGCTTTGCTGTCATTTCCGATTAAAAAATAAGGGTAAATTCTGGGTATCACGAAACTCGTAGCATTTTTAATGTACGTTACGTTCTGTTCTAACGTTACATGGAAACCGCTACTATCGGTTACATTCATTATATCGTTAATGTGTTCGTAACAATCATCCATCATATTAATACAATATCGACTCCGGGCTTTGATTCACTTGAATAATTGTATCACACTTTTGTCTCATCATACATCTTTCTTTTAAGGTATAGTGATAGGTTTTTATTTTTAGAGGTGACATCCATGTCGCATGTTCCTTTGACCTAATAAGAAAGATTGAAAAAGATGTCATGATCACTATCCTCTCTCTCTCTATGGTATGCTACATTTAGGGTGGAGAAAAGTGTTGTTGGGGTGCAAGAGAAATATCATGTCGTGTGTAGAGGGTGAGATTGTTAGGTTTAATTGGATGAGGAGATTGTGATGTCGATGTCGGAAGTGACAATATTAGGTTGATTTGGATTTCCCTATATAATTCTTTTTTTATTTTCTCATTTACCAATAGTTTAGACAAATTAAGATCGGATTAGTATCTCATGTACATTGTTTAGGTGCGTTAATGATATGTTTGTCATCCATTAGCACTCGAGTCCCTTTGAGATTTGTGCAAGGCCAATGGGATTAAGTTTCTGTTCGAGTAAAACTATTATTATTTAATTATTATGGAAGGTATCAAAGATTTTGACAATATATTGTAAGATCTTATGCTCAAGTTCCATGTTCTTGCTATACCTTTTGTAATATATAAATTAATATGTAATTTGACTGTCGGTTAAAATTCTCATAATAATGATTAATACGTGGTAGTAAAAAGTAATATGATTAGAATTATTTCAAATTAATTATGGTTAAAGGTGATTATTTTAAGTTTTTATGGGAAGTTTTATGCTGATACTAAATATAACTTTATGATTTTAGATGGAAAGTTTGCTTTTGGAGACATTGACTAATCTTTTACACACTATCCCCTTTTAAATTATTATCAACCAAAAAACATCATTAACATGAAAGCTTAATTTTATTACTTTTACAAATCAATTTTTTTTTAATTTTATGTAATTAAATATTTTAATTTTTGAACTATTAATCCCAGTAACTCTCAGAATTCAGACATTCCATATTTCTATATCATTAAAAAAAAAAGAGCACTTTTTTTATTCTATTCCTGCTTTAAATAATCCTAATTATTAACCTAAATTACACTATTTATATCGAGTATAATGATTAAGATGATACTGTTAGAATGTCTCCTCAGAGACAACTCTTCAGCCCAATAATGTTTTAGATGGGCTGGGCTGGGCTTTCCATAGTTGGGCTTGGAATGTAATGTTCATGATGGCAGTTAAAGTACATATATGGCAGCATAAACTATTTCATTATGTTCATTACATCAGGTTTGAATTCAATAAAATATGTCATACATTAGTGACTTTCTCTCTTTGTTGATAGATTTATTCATGTAAATACAAAATAAATAAAAAATTTGATTCACAAGAAAAATAAATCCAATAAGTATAATAATTCATCGAATTATTTGTTAATGTGAGAAGGGGATTGTCATTACTAACTTCACTAATAAAGAATCATGCAACTCAAAAGCTTAGTTAAAGCATTCACTAAATTTTGTTATGATATTGGTTTATTCATTTATCATATCATCATCGAATTACCCTTTTGTTGAAAGTTATTCGAGTTTTTCCTGAAAGCATGACATCGGTTAATTATGCACCGTAACGCTCGGTACTCGGACATTGGCTCGAGGTATTTCCTCTACCCCTTTTTACCCTGAAAAAGTAAGGTTAACTTACGTCTTTGAACCGATAACCATCCATTAGCTAATCTAGCCAGATCACCACCAATAGAATTAAATAATAAGATTACTTGCATCACCTTGAAATGTATGTTCTTGCTTGATGCACAATTTGAGGCCTAACATAGCCACAAGATTTGACTCTCTTGATTAGCTTTCGGTGGAATCACTTGCATTGTCCACAAAGTCATCATTACTATAAGGTCAAAAAGGCATGTAGATTTGTCTCTTCTCATTCGTTATTCATGAATGCTAGTTTATGCCCATCATAATCTTACAAAAGTCCATGATAATAGATATAGACAACTCAATTATTATATTGTGAAGATGGAGGTTTCTTAGAGCTAAGTTTAGAATTCGTGATAAGAATCAAACTTAGTTTATTCTAACCCTCTTTCTTCCACCTGAGGACTTCCTAGGTAGGGTTCTTGTCAATAGATTGCAGTTTGGAGAAGGCCAACTTTTGTTCCATTCATTATTATCTCCATTAAAACTATACATTTTTCCTTGCACACTTGTCATAGTTTAGGGCAAAGAGGATGAACATGCTTGCTTAGAACCACAAAAAGCAAAAGGTTGTCAGGTTGGCTTCCTAGTAATTATGTTCTTTGATTCTTAGTTGATTAACAAGCCATTATGTTCTTTGATTCTTAGATGATTGATCTTCATTATGTTTTGATACTGTGTTTTTTTTTTTTTTTTTGGGACAAAAATCCAGCATCCTCTAATTCTTAATTTTTTTTTATTAATTTTATTGTATCTAAAACCTTAAAATCAATTGATAAGACATATTTTATACTTATATATTCTTAACACTTTTCCTATATATAGGTGGCAGATAGCTAAAATTTATTGAAGTTTTTTTTCAAGTCTGAATGCAGAACTTTTTGGGTCGGATACCATTTTATTTTATTTTATTTTTATCAATAGATAAGATATTATATATATTTTTGTACATTAAACAAGCATATGTCATCAAGACTTCTTCTGTGATGTTTTGCTCCTTTTGTGTTTTCTACTAAAAGACAGCAAAATCTTAAGCTGGAAGGATGGATTATGAATATAGTATGAGGAGAATGGAAGTTGGCAGACAGTGGATGGCAATGTCAGGCCACCAACAAATGCTGTTTATCCCATTTCGTTGAAAAGTTTGCTTTCAGATGATTCATGGGTTTCTCCATGTACATTTCACATCTTTTTCTGAAGCATTCACTAGATATCACTTCCCAGAGATCATAGCAGGACTTCCATGTTTTCACATCAAACCAAGTGGGTGATAGTGGAAGAGCAAGTGGAATCCTCTGCTTGGATTTTTAGCACTTTCAGCAGTTTCTATTTGTCCAGTTATCTTCCATTTAGTGAGCTGAGGTAATGAATCATTGTAATGATTTGTTCCAATGTAACTCTACCCACTGCCACATTCAGAAGCATGTAGTAATCTGCACATTATTTAAGATCATCAAGAGCCCAACCATCATCAATTGAAATAAGAGAGAAAAGCTGTGAATCTGCTGTGTTTTCATGTCAGCAGTGAAGAATTACCAACACAATTCAGTCAGCAGAGCAAACACTGGAAGAAGAATCCAAGTGAAGTAGCATATTTGTGGTACTGATATAGAGCTGTGATACAAGGAATACATGACAACCCAGAAGACAACAATGAAAGAGGTTTCATGGCAATTTCAGAGTGCAGAGAAGCACTTCAGTACAGAGACATGAACACCAGTACTGGCATAACCTTGTCTTTGGCCACAACAGAAGTGGTGGACAAGACAACATGCAGGCAAGCAGACATGGGAGGAGCAACTACTGGAAGCCATGCACTAAATCCATTGCTACCTTCCAAGACTCCACAATCTTCATTTTGAATTTTGCGAGTTTGTTCAACTCTACTTTGATGAACTCATTGTCACGAGTGATTCAGACTTTTCCATATGACTCAACTTTGATAAACTCATTGTCATGAGTGATTCAGACTTTTCCATTTGCGATAGCTTCCATATGATACATATAACAGAAATGCTTCCAATTAACAGCTCCCCATTTCTTGAGCACTGTCAGAGAAACATTTATACAGGACAGTTCCGGGAAAATCAGTTTGTAATTTCCCTCCGACTTACAAAAAGATGCTGGACCTTTGAGAAACTCATGCTCCGACCACTTGAAGAGGTGGCACAATCACCCCCAAAAGTAGGGGTGATATGTTAGATGATCAGCGGATGGGCTTGTTAATGATGAAATCTCTAAGTCCTCTATGTCTGAGCAGACTGGGTCAGCAGCTTGGCATGGTTGTGCTCGCCTTCATAAGTAACGATGAGCATCGTGGGGTCTTCCAAGCACCTTTCGACATGCTTCCTTGCAGGGCAGCCCCTCATGCTGCTGCACTTGTAGTAACCCCTGCATTATATTACATGAATTCTTCCCTTTTTAGACAAAATTCAATTGTAAGAAATAACAAAATGAAAGATTTAGTGACTTTCAAATATTAGAAACTAAGCCAAGAATTTCACAAAGAATTTGAGTAAATTACATGAATTCTTTTAAATATTATCATTGTTGTGCTTAATGCTTTCTTGGTTACACACTATGTACCTTCCACCACTTCAAACAAGAAAATACCAAATACAAAGATAAGCAGAACAATCTGCTCCTTGCCAAAACCCAGAAAGATAAACAATATTTGCAAGAAAATTGTTTGTGTATTTTAACAAAAGCACAGCTGATTCTAATTTTTTTGTTCAACTGTTCTTTTATGAAAATTGGTAACTAATGACGAACGTAGCCAATATATTGGTTTTAAAGAGAATATCAAGATAATTGAACCCCAATTTATTAGTCTTCCAAGGTGCCATTGACATTGAGTGCAAAGTTATCACAGTGGTATACTTGGGTGTTCATTGAATGTGCTGTACAAAGAAAAAAAAAATTGAGCAGCATAAATAGAGATACCATATTATCAACAAGTATGTACACAGTCTTGACCATCCAGATATTCACAGCAATTCAGAGAAAATTTACATGGAGATCGGCATGAGGATTTATGTAATACGGTACCTAGGATGAGGAGAGCCCTTGATTGGCTTTTGCCCATACTTCCTCCAAGAGTACTCATCCGGAGGAATATCAGCTAGTTTATTACTGATGGCAGGCACCTTAATGGATCTCTTCACTCTCAGCTTCCTAGAGGTAATATAAGTAACAAAGATCACATATAATGCAAAGAACAACAGTTCCAGCACTGGATGAAGATAACATATATGACCTCACCTCCTCTTTGAGCAATGACACCGGCCACTTGCTGCACATTTGCCATTCCCATCCTCCCCTCTACATACACACCTCCTCTTGGGAGGAGGATGCAGGTTAACCGGATCAGACGATGCTGGTCCCCCAATCAGATGGAATGATTTTCCATCAAAGCTGGCCACACTCCCATCCATGCTTAGCGACGACAAGAAGGACCTAGCCGTCGATGCAGATGGTGTATGGCTGGAGCTCTCAAACTTGAGGTTTATAGCACTGTGACTCCTCCGAAACATGTCAGCCTGAAGCTTCATCTGCTGATGAAGCTGAAACCTTGGATCATTCTGCTGATGGTGCTGAAGGAACTGGCACTGACCTGAGGACGAAGCCTGTGACCCAAATTGGTTCTCAGGAAGGCTCCTTTGAGTGATTTGGAGTGGGTTTCTAGAACTTGACTCCAAAACTTGTCTGTTCTCTAAAATATTTCTCTGGAGGAGATGGGGTGGGTTGGGATTACGATCCATCTTGGACACTAATTGATTATCTAAGAAGAGATTATGGTTGGAGGATGATTGGACTTTATTGGCAATCCTAACTCTTCCATGACCAGCACTGTTGCTGAGCAAAGACACCACTCTCTTGAATCTTGAAACAGCATCCCCTGTTTCTGCCAACAGGGCTGTAGACTGGACTTGATCTTGAGACTGGGAGAGAAGGCTCAAAACTTTGTGGCAGCTCTCTACTGCAGCTCTATGAGCTTTCTCCACCTCCTCCATCTCAAAACCACAGCTCAAAATCACCCTAAAATTCTCATGTATTTGGAACCAAGGGCATCTGAGAAGTCCCAACTGCACTTCATCAGAAGGATCTAAATATTACCGGTAGGAACAAAAATTGGATTTTGATGAGGATGTCGCTTGCTTTGTCACAAGAGAAAGAAGAGTTCTTAAAAGATGTAAACCATTATACTGCCATGAAATTGAAGAAAAAAGGCATTAAGCATCAAACAACCAACCAAGAAAAAGCTCCCAACAAAAAGAAACAACGAGACGAAAGGCAGCAAATTTAAACTCGGAACCTGGCTTCAGCAGGCAGATCTTCCAAATACCAGTCTAACAAAAGACTCATCAAGATCATATTTTGACCATCGATTTCGGCTCAAAACATCAGAAAAGCAACTCGTTCAAATCGATGGCACGGATTCCGATAAAAGGTGACCCAGAAATCCAGCCGAGTGAATCAAATCCACCACAGCAACGAAACGGGAGGATAGGCGGGGGAACGAGAGAGCTGACCTTGGACTTGGGAAAGTGGTAGGGAAGAACCCTAGAGTGCTGGTCTTCCTATGGCGTCCGTGGGATTGGAAGGCGTGAGGGAAACAACATGAGCCGCGTTGGAATTTTCCTCCGCCTCCTCCTCCACTTTATTACTTTAATACCCGAGCGCGAGGACTAAAGTGTTAAAACTTACAAGTCTAGGGGTCGTATTATAATTTACAACATGAGTATTTTATGCGTTTTAGTTCCTATGTTTTAATATATTAGTAAATTTTTTACCACCCATGTATTAAGTGTAAACGTAGTGAACACGTACTCCAGAACACAACACCCTAAGCGTACCCGTGTAATGATTGGCTAATACAAGTGGAGCCCAGACCCGGCCTATTGTGGATGTTATTTTGATTTCTCACCACATATTATAATACTATTTAGAAGTAATTAAAATAAAAATTAGTCACAGAGGATGGCTTAGACTTATGCATCAATTATTTTATAACATTTTAAGTTAAAAATTTAATTCCCATTTAAATTAGTGTATTTATTAATATACTCTTGTATGCTGCTAAATCAACACAACAACAATTAAATAACAAGTTGCAACTCCATCCCTTCTTTCTTTATAAATAGCACAAACTTAATTTTTTTTCTAAATTTTACTATCGTATTTAGGTATACATAATCATATATTATTGTATACACCTTACCGAAAAATCATCAATTCATATATATATATATATATATACTGTAAATTTGAAGCTCATGTAATCTTAGTTTGAAACCTAATACACTTTGGCATTGCATAAGTCAATGGAGCAGTTTCCGATGAACCAAAAAATAAAAGAAAGAAAGAAGGAAAGAAAAAGAAGAAGATTC
The DNA here is from genome assembly GCA_029747655.1 of Ensete ventricosum. Lineage (NCBI taxonomy): Eukaryota > Viridiplantae > Streptophyta > Magnoliopsida > Zingiberales > Musaceae > Ensete > Ensete ventricosum. The sequence continues at coordinate 9,447,234 of JAQQAF010000009.1, read as the reverse complement.
CCTTACACAGCTTTGACGAGATGATCGAGAGGTGGCTCGGAATCCAAGCAATGGAGATGATTGTGTCGGACAATAATCTAAAGGCCAATTAATTATATTTGACGTCGTTTTAGATGAAATGATCCCAATCGCCAAAAGATATTGGGATTTGAAAGGTCAAAGTTAGGTCAACGAATTTGGAAAGCCTTGGGTGTCTTTTCCAACCTTGCAATTAGTTCTTGTTCATGCTTCGATTGTAGAGCAATGACATGAATGTGACATTGAGAATGGTAAAATAAATGCATGTTTGATTGGTAATTGGGAATGGCCAACAAACATTTTATGGGTTTCAATCTCATCTATGATGAGGAAAAATTACACCATTAGAAAATGATAGGTTGGATGGACTTCATAACAATGACTTGATAGGTCATGCAGTGATTTTTTAGCGATAATTATTGTGTTAATTGACATGATGACTTCGTCATCAACTCATTCTTTCATGCTGAATTATATCAATTAAGTCTAATTCAGTATGTATAAATTAAGTTGGTTCACTTGGGCAGCATAAAGTATATAAATTATATTTTAGATATATCATGAGTTGATCTTATTAGTATTACTACTACATTGGACCTCACACATCCTATCGAATAATTTAATGAGTTGAATTGATACTCACTCGATTGTAGAGCAATGACATGAATGTGACATTGAGAATGGTAAAATAAATGCATGTTTGATTGGTAATTGGGAATGGCCAACAAACATTTTATGGGTTTCAATCTCATCTATGATGAGGAAAAATTACACCATTAGAAAATGATAGGTTGGATGGACTTCATAACAATGACTTGATAGGTCATGCAGTGATTTTTTAGCGATAATTATTGTGTTAATTGACATGATGACTTCGTCATCAACTCATTCTTTCATGCTGAATTATATCAATTAAGTCTAATTCAGTATGTATAAATTAAGTTGGTTCACTTGGGCAGCATAAAGTATATAAATTATATTTTAGATATATCATGAGTTGATCTTATTAGTATTACTACTACATTGGACCTCACACATCCTATCGAATAATTTAATGAGTTGAATTGATACTCACTCTAATCTTATATTAAAGTTGGTTTAAAGGATTAAATCAATCCAATACAATTAACATTTATTCAGAATATAAATATTGTTCGAGTCTGTATCAAATTAATAAACCGATTAAATCATCAGATCGATTATAGTATTTGAAAATTTCTTTCTAAGAGATTCTGATGTTGCTGTAGTTTAATTAGTTGCAAAATTTCGTAGAAAAAAAAAAAAAGATTGGTTGCTAATCCTGTCAAATAGAAGGATGAGTTATTTAGATCATCTTGAAATGTTTGTAAAGACTAGAAAGTGTCCATCATAAGCAACTCATGCGGATGATCATAAGCTACTCTTCCTCCACTGTTGCAGTGACATCCTTCCATCAAACTTCTTCTGACATAATGTGTCTCAGTTTGAATGAAGCATTCCAAAGTTGGCTAAAGATTTACTTGTTGATTACTGATTATTATTATTATTATTATTATTATCACTATCATTTCAAGAAAACGAAAAGAAGTGTCAGTTTCCATCATCTTTATGATCTCAATCATGATAACGAGGCCCATGAGCTGATCAAATGTCAAATTTTGAAGCTCCTCATCTTTATCCTGACTTCATTGCACACGCCAAGTTGTCTGTGCTTACTGTTCATCTTCATACCACACGCTGTCGCACTCACATTTCATTCCATATGCATAAATCTATGAGATATGGTTTCTGATTTCTCTTAATTGCACAAAGTTCTCTGTGGTTATCACAACACTATCCGAAATCATCCACACCTAATAAAGAGGGGGCAAATGACTTGGAAAATATTACAAGACATCGCCAAGTAAAATTTTCTTCATCTTCTTCGCGTGGAATATGAGCAAACACTTGCACTATCTCTCGTCAGACAAGATTAGCTTCTGTGTGCAGGCCGCAGGATTTGAAAGCTTCGACCATTTCCGGCAATGGTCAACCTGCATGCTTACAACTTTTCTTGTGGCAAAGTTAGGCAGACCAACCTAACTGGTCAATGGGTAATTAATTATCCATATCTTCCATCTGATATGTGACAAGTTCGTGAACCATTCTACTTAAACACTTGAAAGAAATCAACTCCAAACCGATAAAGATCAAGAAAAATTGATGTAAAGACTTGTTCTGTATCCATCACGTCTTCCTCTGCAGAGTTCTTAGCAAGTAAGAGAATGTGCAAGCATCCATGGGTTGATCCTAACACGTAATGCGAATGCTAAGTCGGCCATGGCCAATCCTGACACGTAAGACTAGCACGCATCTATGACGTGTTGACGTGTGCAGGTGGTGCGTGTCCGTATCTATAAATACCTCCGTCCCTCCTCGGGGAGAGGGTGTGCACTGATACCTCCATCTTCTTACAGTCAGAAAACCACATCTGCTAATGGTGAGAAGCTCTCTTTCCCTTCTCTTCTTCTCTAAAGTAGCCAATGTTATGTTGTTTTATCCACTCAACATTGGGGCCGATAGTAATTGGTGTGTGTTGTACGTGCATACGTGCATGCATGCATGCAGGCTGGAGCGATCAAGGTGGGGACTTGGGGCGGGAATGGAGGGTCCGAGTGGGACATGGGCCCTGCTCACCGCATCGACGGCGTCAAGATTAATGCTGGGGACATCATCGACGCGATCGAGATCACCTTCACCCGTTATGGGTTGACCGAGACCCAACACTACGGTGGAACCGGTGGCGAACCCCATGAGGTATATACACCGTGTTCGTCTTCGCAGTCGTCGTTATCTTCTTCTTCCCTCGTATTATCGATTTGAACCCTAATATTGCCTCCTAGATATATCTCTGCTGTTCTTGATTTTGGTAATCAATCAATCAATCAATCTCAGACTCTTCACGGTTGTTCTATGTGTTCTTCTTTCTTTATATTCTGAATCTGAACCCTAATATCGCCTCCTATATATCTGCTCTCGATTCCATCAAACAAGCTCTGAAGCTTCGTGGCTGACATGATCATGAGTCGAACAAGTTCATTCTCAACTGAACACAGTAAAAATCGAATCGAGCTTTGGCAGATTCACATATAGACAACATCTTCCGATCTTGCTAGCTAATGTGTTCTTCTCCATTTTTCTGTGCTCTTTGTTGACATGGATTGCACTCGACTTAGAAATTATTAACCTACGCACCATAATTGATGATGAGAAAAAAAAAAGAAAAGGAAATGAGTTCCAAAATATCATCTCTTCATCAATAGCTTCGGCCTCATCGAGTCTTTTGCTTTTGCAGATCGCCTTCGAGGATGGAGAATACATTATGTCGATGGAGGGACATGTGGTTGACTACGTTGGGTTGACCATCGTAGGGAAACTTACTCTAACCACCAACATGAGAACCTTCGGACCTTTCGGAGCATCCGAGGGAACTCCCTTCTCTCTTCCTGTAGCGGAGGGTAAGATTGCAGGGTTCTTTGGACGTGCTGGTTCTTTCATAGATGCAATTGGGGTTTACTTGACCCCCAACTAGAAGAAGAAGAAGAAGAAGAATAAGAAGAAGAAGAAGGGTTCCTGCCATTCGGATGCTCCAATGAACAAGAATTGCTGTTTGCTTGCTATATGTGTGTGTGTGTGTGTGGATGCTACAACAAATAAGTTGATTTGGATGCTCCGATAAGTACTCAAGTGTTGTAATAAATAAGTCTGATGTTTCTTTAGATAAAATTATTGTTGTATACTTTGATAAATGTCATCCTCTTTGATATATATATATATATATATATATATGTTGATGGTATCTGGAAAGACTTCGGCATGGCCAATTTTTGGTTTTAGATAAGAGTTGCATCATCAACCATAATATATTTTCAAGCAATGAAAGGATCAAACCTGAGCACAGAATTATATGACTTTGATAAAAAAAACAATTACAACAAAAAGAAAAGAAAAAAAATACTGTGCCATTTCATACACCTACTGAACTGACACTACAAAGGGATATTGCCTGTGAATCATTACTACCACAGCACAAACTCAGTGCAAGTTACATGAAAAAAAAGAATCAAACATGTCACATACATTAGTGAACACAAACCGGCAAAGAGCTAACACAAGTCAGGGACAAACGGAGAGCCACCCTTGGGGTTTTTGTCGAGTTCCTCCTTTGATTTGATTAATTCTTTTTGAACCTCGTCCAATCTCTGGTTAATTTGGCATAATTGTTCTCTTACGGAGTCGGTTGAATTAGAAGAGAGGATATCCGGTTCAGGAATTACGTGAGCAAGTCCCGGGGATGACTCTTCGACCATGCAGTGGTGACGCTCGGGGTCCCCGACCTTACCTCGATCGTAGGGCATCGTTGTCGCTCCATATTGGGCTGGTCTTCCCGAATTGGTGGAGATTGGAGCCTCACTTACTGGGGTGGCGGCTAAGGGGTCGACTGTTGGGACGTCATAGACTACAAGAGTTGGGGAATGTACGGGATGATGGTTTGTTTCATCCCGGCCAACGCTTGGACTTGGTTGGTGAGGCCAAGAAAGTCCTTGACAGTGATAACAGGTGGCCCGAGATTCACTATTGGGGAGGAAAATCTCATGTCATTGAACAGTCTCCAGTAATGGTTCGGTGTGGGTGCCGACACATTTGTTTCTTCAGTAGGAGGGAAAGAGCTCGACCCTCCAATCTGCAGGGTCGGGGAAGGAAGATGTTCTGGGTTTGCATTGCTCGACGGGCGCTCTTGCGACAAGGGGCCCTCCTTCTAGTGCAAAAAATGTTGTGGGATTTGATGTCATGGCCGAGGAGTCAGCACGACTCGGGTCCGCCCGTGTGCACAAGCTCGTCTGTGACGGTTGGGAATGGGTAAGGAGGCTCCGCTCAAGAATGCGCCTCGGGCACCTCCTCCTCGGATCCGACAAGGGGAACCTGCACAAAGGCCTTGTCAGGGTAGGGGTATCCGACGTGGCCCCTTCGACGATCAAGTCAGTGCCTCGACCCGAGAGTGGTTCTAAATGTGATATGAGACAGAGTGTAGAGTTTATGCTCCCACTCTCATGTTCCCATAAGTGGTTTTTATACTCACCTGGCTTCGGTCGACCGTACTCGCACCCTTACCACTGCCTACGTACAGGATAAGGTCGATGTATGGCATGTTCAGGTTCCCACGTCATCGTATGTCTGGACGGCAAGGGACGAGATCATGTGCACTGATCCATCATTTATGGTTGTTCCAACTCGGTTGCGGATGTGGAAGTAGACTCAACACGGTGCCACCTCAGTCCGGTACTGTGCCAGCTGGGTCAATGTGCTATCGTGGATTGCTGAGCTAGGGTGGCCCCTTTATAGAGCTGGGCTGACCCACTTCTTACCCTATCACGTCCATATGCATAAATCTGTGAGATATGGGTCCTGATTTCTCTTAATTGCACAAAATTCTCTGTGGTGAGCACAACTATCCGAAATCATCCACCTGCTAAAGAAGGGAAAATGCCTTGGAAAATATTACAAGACATCTCCAAGTAAAATTTTCTTCATCTTCTTCGCGTGGAATATGAGCAAACACTTGCCCTGTCTGCAACCTCGTCAGATCCTCGTCAGACAAGATTAGCTTCTGTGTGCATGCCACAGGATTTTGAAAGCTTCTGTGTGCAGGCCGCAGGATTTTGAAAGCTTCGATCATTTCCGGCTATGGTCAAACCTGCATGGTTACAACTTTTCTTTCTTGTGGCAAAGTTAGGCAGACCAACCTAACTGGTTAACCGGTAATTAATTATATATATCTTCCATCTGATATGTGATAATTCATGAACCATCCTACTCAAACACTTCAAACCGATAAAGATCAAGAAATTGATGTAAAGACTGTTCTGTATCCATCACGTCTTCCCGCTGTATAGTTCTTACCAAGTAAGAGAATGTGCAAGCATCCATGGATTGATCCTAACAAGTCGGCCATGGCCAATCCTGACACGTAAGACTAGCACGCATCCATGACGTGTTGACGTGTGCAGGTGATGCGCGTCCGTATCTATAAATACCTCCGTCCCTCCTCAGGGAGAAGGTGTGCACTGATACCATCTTCTTACTGTCAGAAATCCACATCTGCTAATGGTGAGAAGCTCCGCTATGCTACTATGTCCTTTTACCCTTATCTTTTTCTCTACATCAGCCAATATTATGTTGTTTTATCCACTCAAAATTAGGGTCCATAGTAATTTGTACGTGCATACGTGCATGCATGCATGCAGGCTGGAGCGATTAAGGTGGGGACTTGGGGCGGGAATGGAGGGTCCGAGTGGGACATGGGCCCTGCTCACCGCATCGACGGCGTCAAGATTAATGCTGGGGACATCATCGACGCGATCGAGATCACCTTCACCCGTTATGGGTTGACCGAGACCCAACACTACGGTGGAACCGGTGGCGAACCCCATGAGGTATATATACCGTGTTCGTCTTCGCAGTCGTCGTTATCTTCTTCTTCTTCTTCTTCTTCCCTCGTATTATCGATTTAAACCCTAATATTGCCTCCTAGATATATCTCTGCTGTTCTTGATTCTGGTAATCAATCAATCAATCTCAGACTCTTCACGGTTGTTCTATGTGTTCTTCTCCGATTTTTGTGTGTGTTCTTCTTTCTTTATATTCTGAATCTGAACCCTAATGTCGCCTCCTATATATCTGCTCTTGATTCCATCAAACAAGCTCTGAAGCTTCGTGGCTGACATGATCATGAGTCGAACAAGTTCATTCTCAACTGAACACAGTAAAAATCGAATCGAGCTTTGGCAGATTCACATATAGACGACATCTTCCGATCTTGCTAGCTAATGTGTTCTTCTCCATTTTTCTGTGCTCTTTGTTGACATGGATTGCACTCGACTTAGAAATTATTAACCTACGCACCATAATTGATGATGAGAAAAAAAAAAAAAAAAGGAAATGAGTTCCAAAATATCATCTCTTCATCAATAGCTTCGGCCTCATCGAGTCTTTTGCTTTTGCAGATCGCCTTCGAGGATGGAGAATACATTATGTCGATGGAGGGACATGTGGTTGACTACGTTGGGTTGACCATCGTAGGGAAACTTACTCTAACCACCAACAGGAGAACCTTCGGACCTTTCGGAGCATCCGAGGGAACTCCCTTCTCTCTTCCTGTAGCGGAGGGTAAGATTGCAGGGTTCTTTGGACGTGCTGGTTCTTTCATAGATGCAATTGGGGTTTACTTGGCCCCCAACTAGAAGAAGAAGAAGGGTTCCCCCATTCGGATGCTCCAATGAACAAGAATTGCTGTTTGCTTGCTATATGTGTGTGTGTGTGTGTGGATGCTACAACAAATAAGTTGATTTGGATGCTCCGATAAGTACTCAAGTGTTGTAATAAATAAGTCTGATGTTTCTTTAGATAAAATTATTGTTGTATACTTTGATAAATGTCATCCTCTTTGATATATATATATATATGTTGATGGTATCTGGAAAGACTTCGGCATGGCCAATTTTTGGTTTTAGATAAGAGTTGCATCATCAACCATAATATATTTTCAAGCAATGAAAGGATCAAACCTGAGCACAGAATTATATGACTTTGATAAAAAAAACAATTACAACAAAAAGAAAAGAAAAAAAATACTGTGCCATTTCATACACCTACTGAACTGACACTACAAAGGGATATTGCCTGTGAATCATTACTACCACAGCACAAACTCAGTGCAAGTTACATGAAAAAAAAGAATCAAACATGTCACATACATTAGTGAACACAAACCGGCAAAGAGCTAACACCAAGTCAGGGACAACACCAGAGTTTATAGGAAGGGAGGAGTCTTTGACATCCCTAAATGCGCGACCGTAGAAGATTGTTGCCTTGAACTCATTGAGCAGAAACCTTGCGGCGACCGTAGGCTAGCACCATAACAAACTCCTTGGCTGACGTTCCGATGGAAGCCTGCAGCTTCTGTGATGATCCCCCTCTTAGCCACTGTTCTACTAAGTTGTGCAGTGATGTCGCAGGGCTCACTGGTTCACCACGGCATGAGACTGCCACCTGCAACCACCCGATGAGCTTTGAGCTAAAGATTACTGTGGCACAGTACATACAAGCGCCTTGAACCTTGTAGTTGACATTGTCATAGTAATATTGACTCATTCCCTGAACTCGAATATGTTTGTCTCAAGCTTTGTTTTTTTGGTAAAAGCGGATTAATCTTTTGCATCAGTAGGGAACACACGATACAGGCCACTGATATCATCTATACAATTTGCCTTTCTGTCTAAGTATTTGTTTATATAATCATATGGCTATACAGCTCGTGAATTATGACGAGATACAATCGACAAGCATCACTATGAAAGTACATATAAAAGCATGCCATCCATCATTGTGTGTGTTTAATGCATAATATAGTGATACCAGCTATGTTAAATACGATGAACAATGCCAATATGAGAAAGAGTAGTTGCTGGATGTCTCACAAAAATATAAATAAAAAAAATATTATCTGACAATTAACTAATGTAATTTGAGACATCGGATATCATATCCAGGATAGTGTATGCATGTGCACAGGATATTAGAGTTTCATCTCTTCAACAATTCTCTCCATGGTTACAAAGAACACCTTAAGGCATTTGCATCAAGCTTCAAACTTAGTCCACTGTACAGGTTGGTTAATTTCTTCATGATGGCATAATATTAGGAAGTAGACACAGGGTCAAATAACATAAGAATAATAAAACATAACTAAACTGGTATGGTACATTTGCAGAAAAAAAGAAAACTCGTTATGGGTTGTAAACTGAAACCATTTAGATTCATGCCAAACTCCTGGGCAAGGCACTTCAACATGTTTACATAAACTAGTCGAGAATGCATACATTTTGACTTTGGCTTCATGCAACTCCAATTGTAAACAGCACAATTAGGAATGACAATAAATGGTTTTATAAGCTATTTGGACAAATCATGTTTTTATCAAATCAGAGGGCTAGAAGATAATCTATTTGATCTCCTTTGGTGATAAATTTACAACAACGGGTACAAGAAATTGGTTTGTTTATTCTGACATGAATCTTAACACTCCAATGTACTCATACTGTGATGGTATGATAGCACTCAAAAATCATAAAAGAAAAACCATACTTTACAGTTCCAGCCTTATCTAAGGTTACATGCAGAGGCATTTTTCAAAAGAGTCAAACCTGACATTTCTTTATTATAAGAGAAGCCTCTCTTGTATATTTCTAAGCAACTAACAAAAGATAACAAGCTATTTACTGCTCAAAAGTAGAATTAAACTGTGACAAAAGAAATAATAAATTGACCTGGCATAACTTTTGTTCTAGTCTTCCGAGCAATACTAGATGCTTCGACAACCTAAGAAAAATTCAAACATGTTTAACAGAGTATTGGATTGTGTAGTTGCCTCAACAATCTACCATCTAGCATAACTTGATGTCCTTTGTCAAATTAGGAGCCGATAGGCAGCAAAGATTGTTTGTAAATAGCAGCAACTTGCAAATCAAACATGGTCACAGATCTACATGTGGTCTATACTTCCAAAAATGCTTGATAAGGATTTTAATCAATAAACTATATAAGATGAGGTGTGCTGTTGAAGGATGACAGGAAGAGGAATGATGAGCTGTCATAGGGAAGGACACGTAACAGGTCGGTGGAAACAAGAGAAGGGATATGAGGATGTCATTTTGGCCAGCCTCATCACCTGTGACATAAATGCTTGACCCCTACATGGCTCAACTCAGCAGTCAATATTAGAATTTACATTGTGAATGGTTCAAACAGATCATATTAGAATTGTCACCATTACAGCAACTTCAACCTAAACATACAAGCCTACACAGCGAGTTCTATAAACCCTAGTCACACAGACTTTACCTGTATTTGCAGTAAGTATATCAACAAGCTGATAAAGGGCAACGCAATTATGTTTAATAATATTTTATCTAATTTCACCATATCTACATTTAGGATGCATTAAAGCTGTTAATTATTCCTTCCACGCAGATAATTCATTGTGTGATTTTGATGCACCTGACATGTCAGTAGATAACCAAACTTACAATGCTATGACAGGGAAAAACTACATAATTTTAATATAAAATTCATCAACTTTATACAGAATCCAAAACTCACCTCGGCTTCATTGTCAAGATTAAGCTTCCTGACAAGGTACTTCTGGATGAAAGAAACAGGTATGTTTCCATCTCTAAGATAAGAGAGAAAGAAAAGCAATAAAATGTCAGTAAGTTAGATGAATGGCAAGAGAGAGTGATGAAGCATATTTAGCAAGATATCTTTTTTAGGAGTCCTCACATGATGTTTATCCTAAAGCAATAGAAGGAAAACTCCAAAGGTCAAAGAATGTATTCAATTGTGTTGTCTGCATATCTTCATGGTCAGATCTGGATGTTGTACCAGAAATATCTCAAACCAGAAGAAATTTATTGGTTCTTATCCATACACTGCAGATGTACTTAATAACTAAACAATTTATACTTAGCATCCTCCATATCTACCAGTCATAGGCAAGCTTCCTGACCGTACCCTTTTATCAACTTAAAATTTCTTGTTGGAGACATTCTGTTGGTTCATAGGCAGCAGAGTTACAATTAAAAAGCAGGTTCTTTTCAAGATAATGCAAGAATTACTCATGGCATTTGCATGATTCCAAGGAAATTGAGCTTACTTAATCCTCAAATAACTATTTGGTATTTGGGGCAACGGTGGATCTCCTTCCCTGCAAAAGTCTTATGAAATATGAATAAAAAAGCTCATCAAAGAGCAAGTGTCAAAGGAGAAACAACCGCAATAATTTCCAGAAGAGAAACGTCCATAACTGGTCGAAGGAGGCAAGTAACTGAAACCATATTGGGCAAATCCTCCTATCACATTGTGCACTTGCTGCATCAAATAGTGCATGAGCTGAGGATGATAGGTCCTTCCGTTTTCGATTGACTCCTTGCAACCTCCTAGCTTTTGCTGTTACTGAAGGTGTTTGAATACTGTTCTTCTCATCCTGAACCTTGGACTTGTGAAGATGTTCCTTAATCCTGGTTTTGTTGATATTTGTTTCAACATCAGGGTTATTGATATGTTCTGACTTAATAACAGCACTCTGTGGACTGGACTTTAGGGACTTTGTTCTGTTTGCCGCTTCAACTAGACAATTTAATGGTTTCCAAAGCTCTGCCTTATCCTGATAGGATTCCCCACCACAATCTGTAACTTTAACTGCAGCATTGCTGGATGACTCAGCATTTGAAGCACTCTGAGAAAGTTTACCGATGTTGAAAATTATTATAGTCATGCTAGCATATTCAAAGCAAATACTAATTAAATTTAAAGAGCATATGAAACTTAAAATGTTATTTTAACATATGAAGAGATGACAAACAGAAGAAAAAAAAGATTTTACCTGCCTCCTACTGATAGCGGACTTGCTTGGGTTCCCTGAATTTTCAGTGAGCCTGTCAACATATTCATCCTCCCTCTTAACTGATTCATGAGTGCCAGGACTTTGTCCGCGTAATATGGCAGCCCTTCTAGCAACAGCTCTTGTTTGCCTTCCTGTCAAACCTGTCTGTGTTGCTAATCGAGGAGTATTGACCACCAATGAAGAAAGAGACCTCTCTTTTCTTCTAACCGGCAAAGAAAGGAGTGGAAAATTTTCAGGAGCTTCAACCTTTCTTCTTTTGAAGGGAAATATTTTTGCCCTTAAATCTTGCAAATTGTGATCAGGTCTGCAAGTAATCCAACATTAAAATCGCTTGAACAAAAACATATACTGGCATGTGCTCAGATTTATTAAACCAATATGTGTTCTCCTTTAGCAAGCCAGAGTTTATGGTGCAAGTGGAACCAGAAGTATGTAATTTGACATTAATGTTTGTGATCATCAGAGAAAATTTCTATCTAGACATTATCTGGAGAAAAACAGACAAATTGTCTTCAACAACAAGGAATCCTATGAGAAGAACAATGAAAACTCCAAGTTTAGGACTTAACAATCTGAAAGTTCACATATTGATGATCTCAGAGCAACCAAAGCATCAGGAAGAATGGTGCCTTCCAAAAGCAGAAACACTTCTTGAGCAAAGGACGATTCATTGGTCAGAAAAACATACAACTCAGTAGATAATGAAAACAATGCTTTTTGAAATTACATGTTGAATAACACTGAGTCAACTTTTCAGAAATCAACTAGTTTTTAGGCATAACAGCCATTTGAATTACAGTGTCAAGTGATATCAGATGCCGTAAGCCCTATTTAGACTGATTTTATTGTTGGATTCAAATATATTGTCTTCGATTTTAATGAACATTAGCAACAAAGGTCTGGGTACTCAGATTTTCAGGTCATTGAATACTTTAGCCTGATTATATAACTATACCAACAAGGATACCACTCAATTATATGTGAAGGTTACTTAAAGATACATTGTTTGGTTGATGACTTCAACAAATAACATTTCTTTCAATAAGGTAAGCAGCTTTTCCTACCTCCTTAACTATAAACCATTAGAAAGGTATGTTTCCTTTAACTCCACAAGCCATTTAAAACCTCCTTTATTGTTATCCAAAGGTTGCAGCCATCAGCATCATGTATTTAAGTAATAGGTTGCAGAAACTCTGAAACCATATTAACTTTAATCTGATAGGGAACAAACACATCGATGGCTCTCGCCCAGTTAGATGGCAAAAACATGGAACTATAAATCACGAATTTCCACAGATCTACCCCATGTATGCAACTTCTTACAAATTCAGATTCTTTGTTATCAGATTATGTCACTCAGAGTCCTCATAATCTATTGCCACCTTATTTTTGAGATTACTACTTTATTCTGCTAACCATTAATAAACAAGTGCTTCACTTCAAACATTTTGACATATTGTGATTGAATAAGAATCTACTTGATACTTAGGCCACTTGTAGACAAACGTTATGGTATGTTACCTAGTGGTAGATGTGCCTGGTTTAGACAAGTGAACCTTATGAAAATTATCCAGATGTCACTATTTTGTAGAAACAGGAAAAACATGGATATAACTAATACTCTTTGCATGGTCATCATGCAAAACTAAAAATGATAAAAAGTAGTATAATACGTGAGTTAGGTGTTGTCCATGAAGCAATATTAGAGATATCGGATACATATGAAACAATATGATTAGCCAATAAATCAACCTCGAAAGAAAGAGAAAAGAAATACAATATGGCACTGATGTGGCAATATGCATCACTCTTTTAAATTTTTTATAGTTACATATTGCTTAAAGAATTTAGAGAATCCTTAACCTATTCATCATAAAAAATGTCTTAGCGATATGGAAGATAAATAATAAATCATTATAAATGAAGTAAGATAGAATCATTGTTTTGACATCCACTAACGACGTGTAATACAAGTGGCATAAAATCATGATATGTCATTTTGTTTCTAATCAATATATTAACATCCAAAAAAAATTAAGGCCTCCAAAGAAGTACACGTAATTATTTGTTAAGTATCCAGTCCTTTTGATAGCTATCTGAAAAGTACTTTGAGAAGCTACACCACACATGCCAAAGAAATCTACAAGTAATGATATCCCAAAGTTGACTAATACAGATATGTCAACCAATATGAAGTATCCCAAAGGTGAATCCATGTCTTTTCACAAAGATAGGATCTCATAGTGACATTTGACTTACAAGAACTTAGAAGAAAATGTGTGCATATGTTTTGTTCAAAATCTCAATCCTGGTTACTGAATATAAGAACTGTTCTATCCTATTGGTATTTCCCATTGCAATAAGATTATAACACTTTGAGTCTGTTAGCCCCTGATCTTCCTTCCTGGTTTTTTATTATCCTGTCCACCTGTTCCATAAGTCAAACGACACATGTTTATTAATCCCAACACCATTGTCACCCTTTTTCACATTCAACCTTACACCAATTTAGAAAAATAAAACATATGCTTGCAGCCTAAATAAGTGATTCTAAAATTTCAGAATGTACAATAGCAAATCTTCTAAAGCAAAAACAGTATCATAAATTATTCACGTGAGGAACTAAAAATACATAATACAACAGAAAAAATGGCATTAACACTACCAAGAAAGAAAATTACCTGAGCTTTTCTATAGGAACACAGCCCAGATCAATGTTACATATAGGGCAGCAATCTATCTCTTCATCTGTGAGTTTCTCACATATACACTTCCTGCAAACTATTGGAAGATACAAGGATACAGGGTTATATTTTCTTACAAAAGATTCAGAGTATATTCTGAATTTGATGATATTTCAATACTTGGACAATATGAATGACCACTGTTTTATGACATTCAAATTGCAAAGGAGCAAAACACACAGCAACTACTAGAATAGAAAATTCAATGCAGCATTTGAAGAAGAAAACACAAAATTATAATACTATGTAAGGGAATTAAGTATAAAAATTATCACGGACAGAGGAACAAAAAGCCACTGCCTAACATAGAAAGATAGTACATATAAATTGACATCTCAAATAGTGATCTATGTAAGTGGTGGGAACAGCCCTAAACCAGAGAGGAACTATGAAATCCAAGGCTTTTTATCTATATGCTGTCTAATAAAATGTCAAGAAAACCAGCGAAGGCAGGTAAAATGCCCAGGTATCATAAATGGACTCTGAAGGCTCGGATGAAGCACAAACATGAAACTGTGTGCCTCATCAAAAGGATCAGACTCCTCATACTTTATCATAGTTGCCAGAAATAACATAATAAAAGCCTATAGGTGACATCAACCATCAAGTCAATGAGACCGGAATAGAATGATGATTTAAGCCGAGATATGAATTCAATGCCAACAGTAGGATAGCCTTGTGGAGATCACCAACAATGTCCACTTTCGTCTCATGTACGGGGACACGTTCAAGCTAGCAACTAAGACGCCTTCACTATCATGAAGAGTTCGTGCACTAGTACTAAGATGTCCCTGGCGCAGACATTTGTAGTCATGTCCCTAACTCGATTAATCCATTCGAGTAGCTAAGGTTCATCAAAGTTCTTTGATTCGAGGAACGCCTCATTGAAAACATCGAGAAAAATGAATAAAGATATCATTTTTCGTTGTGCAATTAAAGCTGTTGACATCCTCCTTTCTCAACATGTTAGCAGGGCAGAGAGGAGGGAACGCGGAGAAGAAAACAATCAACGTCACACGCCACCATAGTGCCTCGAACCAAAGAGGAAAGAACCATTAACCCCCAGAAGAAACGATAGCTTTCTGCCCTATCCAGAGACTACACGATGTTCGATCTAGTAACATCAAGGACAACGATGGAGAGCCGCATCGAAAGATCGAATTTCTACAAAAGTCCGCATCATAAAACCGAAGAATCACGTAAAACCGAGATGCAAGACGCGCACGTCGAAACCACAAATACAACCGCGGAGCAACACCTCGAAACCAGGAAAGTCGTCAGATTGGAGGCGTCGAACGCAAGAGAGGCCCGGACAGGGGGCGAGAGGGGGAGGAGGAGGACGCACACGTGTGGAGACACTCGGAGATGGTGGTGGCGTCCCGGAGAAGCTTGTGGCAGAGTGGGCATGTCATGCACGCGACCAGCAGCTCCCGTTTCACCGTCACCACCTGGGGCGGCCCGCCCGCCACCGCCGCCGCCATCCCTGGCGCCGACGACTCTCTCCCGTCCGTCACGAGGCCACCGAGCCCCTCACTTTCATGCGTGGTCGCCGCGCCGCGGGCCGTCGTCTGGTACCGCTCCCTTCGGGTCAAGTCGCCGCATTGATCCGCGAATCACGCGGCGGCGGGGCAAGCGGCCGGGATCCGAGCACAGGGCGCAACCAAGATTGAATTTTTTACGGCAGCAATGGCCGAAGCAGGCGTAAAGGAGAGGGTTTCGACGGCGGATTCGAAGGAGAAGGGTGAGGGATCGAAGGACGACGACGCGAGACAGAGAGAGAGAGAGAGAGAGGCCAAACAAGGAAAAAAGAAAATAATATATATGTGTTATTCGTGTCTTCGAAGGATTACTCCGCAATCACTACACAGGGAACGACGCTACTGTGCGGCGGATGCGCACCGGTTCAACTTTGACCCGCCCGTTTCAATCCAACGAGATCGTGGCATCTCATCCGTCCGATCAGCATCGAACGGACCAACAGTTCCGAGTGGTCTCGGATCGGATCCGAACGGTTAGGTATAAGCGAACCGGTGCGGTCTTTAGCCACCGTAACAAGCACGAACAAAGAACAGGATTTAGATGGACTTGCTCTGCCAATAGAGTGAATACACATGGCCCTCCTGGCCACATAGGATTTATATGGTGATGGTTGGAATCAAAGTGTTGAGCCAATGATTGCATCGACATATCTTCGTCGAGAAAAGAGAAGTCAAATCATTAATGTCATCATGCCTGTGTTTATCGTCAACCAATTTGTTTTCCTTTTCTTCCTCGATTGATTGATTGATTTGTTGTTCTCGTGACCCAATGCAACCTTCTAAGATTAATCGATACGTAAAAAAGAAGAAAAAGGGGATTCGATTGAGTAAGTTTGGATGGACTAAACATCATGTAATTTAACCATAATGAAATTAGATTGAGTATGTTTGGATCAAAATTATTTTTTATTTTTATTTTTTAATACTAAAGTACGTCGATGAAACAATAGATATGATCGAATCTTGGTTCTCTCCTACAATTTATTTACTTGGGCTCTTATCGGTCAAGTTGGGCTTGGAAATAGATTTAGCTCAACCCAAGCTACTCTAGTAGAACATATGCATTTGGGTTGGAGTTATCCTACTTGCTTTGAAATTTCAAGAAATTTAGTGAAGTTATTACTAAAGTAGTTTATGAAATTTCACCCATATGAAAGTTGTCCAATGCATGAAGTGTCATTTTTTGTGCAATATATGAAGACCTAACAATTTTGTAAAACAATCTACTATATGAAATATATTTCTGAGACTGAGGCTATCTCAAGTTAAAACATATATTGGGTCCTTTTAGAGCAGAGGTATTTGGAATTTATGGTCACCAAATTAAATCGTAGTAGGGCTTGAGTTTGAATCCTGTCTCTTTTTATCAGTGTTTGATTAAAATTAATCTTCGTTCATACATCAAAGCTAAATCGACTTGGTCGTGAGAGAGGATGTTAAGGAGTCAATTAACCAATATGCCATTTGATCATTGATATTTATATGGAAGCCATTTGAGGTTCATGCTAAGTAAACAATCTGTAATGAACTTACAATGGAAGTAGTTAATAATCTTAATGAGTTGGGGATGATTAGTTTCATGTCACTAATAAATTATAATGTTCATCACACACTCCACCCATGTACTTCAATCATGGTTAGGGCAGGCAGCCCCTTGTTGGAAGAATAGGGTGACACAAAATAGTTGCTTGTGTGGTCCATGACCATGTTCTTGAAAGAAGAGGCAAAGAATCCTTTGAGTTGGCATTTGAGCTGTGCAGGAGAAAGTTGACTGACTTAATCCATGGGGACAATGCAATGAATGCTAATCTATTTGTCAGATCACCCCACAATGTGTCAATTTAAAATACTTGGATTGCTTCCAGAAAACTTCATTGCAGCAGAGCCAATAACACCTTAATCATGGACTAAAGCATAGTAATCTATCCAGAAAACAATATTTAGACAGATGCCTCATCATTCAGCACATGGCTTCAGTTCCTAATCCAATTGGTTGATGTTTTTTAATGAGAGAGAGAGAGAGAGATCATCATACAATGAGGATCTCATTTATTAGTTCCAGACTTTGATTCAATGAACAAACCAAACACTGCACAAAAGTAGTATTATGTGGTACAGTTCATTGAGCACACCAGGAGACAGCAATCTTGCAGTGATATTGCTGTCTCTCCATACACAAAAAGAAAAGAAAAGAAATGTACAAACAAACATATATTAGTGTTTATGGTATCTCAATATACATACAGATGACCAGAGACAGAGAGAGAGAGAGTTGTTTGGATTCAGCACTTGTTCTTGCACTTCTCCATGGCTCTTGGTGCTGCAAAATTAGGAGAGAAATATATAGACTTTGTTCAGATGCTGAAACAAGGCAGTAACTTGCATTAGGAAATGAGAGAAAGCATCTACTTGTTCTGTTGATAGATACTGACCAAGTCCGATGGCTTCTGATCCCTTCATTATGCTCAAACGCTTGCATGAAGCTACAAACATCCTGGATTGTTTTGCAACGGATTTGGTGATGCAAGTCAATCAAACAGATTCCGAAGAAATGAATACATAATATGGATTAAAACTAAGAAACTTACTCCCATGGAACATCCCCTACAAGCATCCAGTCACCATCCTTGTCTTCATATGTTGGCACATACTCGGATCCATGCAGAACATCCTTCACCTTCCTCTCATTCATGAACTCTCTTCCACTCATTCCCTGAGAGCCATAATCTCCTGATATTTGAACAAAGGATATTAGTTCTCTCTCTCTCTCACTATCATAGAATAAAACTATTTTGAGATGATCAGCATTTAATGATCTGCCCTGCAGTTGATGTTCTTGGCATAATGGAGATGTTGCACAGTGATATACCGACCGAGCTGAAGGTTCATGCATACTAAGTATTCAACCATCAAGCAGGCCATTCACACAAGGCATGTCTACATGCATGCATGTAGATGAAGCGTATACCCTGCAGTGGAGGCTCTCACCAGTAGTGAAGGAGCTGAACATCTTCTGCAGGGCCATGAACAGCTCTTGGTAGCTTCGGTGCGTCTTCAGGTCCACCTTGCGCAGGTACGGGGCACCATCCATGCTCACCTTCACAAGAGCAGCTAAGCTGCTCGACTTCTCTCCCTCCTCCTTCCTGCCCTTGTCAGAGTGGACAGAGAGGATGTTCTTCCTGAACGATCGGACCGGTGGCCACCCCACAACCTGTGCCCTGGTATCAACACAGACGATGACAATGATGATGATAGAAATCAGCTACATCAGAGTTAAGAGATCAGAACAGTGGCAGATGTGACTGGAAAGAGCTAAGAACTGAAGGAACTTGTTGATGATGTTTATTGTTTTTTCGTCAATTGCAGCAAAGATTCACCAAATACACACTCACCTATCTTCCATTGCATTTCCCCCATATGTTGGATGGAGTGACAACAACATTCCTCTGTTCTTTTATTGTGTTTTCTTGTAAGAAAATTAAGATGATATTTACGTGTATAAGGAAGTATTGTTTTATGTGGATCTGTGTGAAAGGTGAAAGAAAGAAACTATTTCTCTTTACTTACATCATATGAATACTCCAAAAGCATCAATAGTAACTTATAGATGCCAAAAAAAATTTATTTGCCGACAAGAAACAACAGCCACATACTATACACCACTATTATGTTTGTGCTTGTTTGAATGAACAGGGAGATCAGAAAAAGACAAACAGAGATCAAGGGATCAAGGAAAATTCTTATAATTTAATGGAATGGAAGAACATTTACTCAAAGTTTGTCAAGTTCGCATCCACTAAATCATATTTCAGACAGTTTTGTTCTCCAATTTCTAAGATAAAGACATGCAACATGAAAAGGGGTCTGAGAGATATATATATACTTGGGAGGAGATGGCTTCTCAGGGTCACTGCCACAGGAAACGATGCTGTCGTGGTTCGGCGACCGCCTCACTTTCTCTGCGGCTTCCGCCGCCGCTTCCTGCACGCCGACCGGGGTCTGAAGCTGGAGCTTGAGATCCACGATCTCCACAAACCCCCTCTTGCCGGAGTTCTTCACGCCCTCGGCTTCCCCTCCTCCTCCTCCGCCTGGCAACCCCAGGCGTAGCTCGGTCTCCTCCATCCTCAAGCCGCTTGCCATGCTCCGACACACTCTTTCTCACGCCTCAATCTCTTCTTCTTCTTCCTCCTCCTCCTTGCTTCGACAAGGTTTTACCACTAGGAAACCAATATATCCAGAGAGAGGGAGAGAGAGAGGGGGGGGCAACAGAGGATTTGATTTGAGTGTGCTTTGTCCGTCCGACCCAACTGAGACAATGACACGTATTAATCTCTGTTGGATCTTTGCCTGGATTCCAAAAGTGAAATACACCGCTTATCCATACCTCGTTTTCTCACCTTGGCTTCCTTCCTCGGGCGTTGACCCCAACGCTAGTTCAATCAACAATAGGGTAGATTAGTGAGTATGTCACGGAGGGGCGAAAAAGGATTGCTAAAAGGGCTCTCGTCAACATGCTCGCTTAGCTGGACCAGAGGCCCAACACCGAATCCCCACTGGCATCGGACGGCCCGAGCCCGGCCGCCATCAAACGGACGGCTGACATGGTCCTAGTGATGCAGTGGGACCTATTGCGGCCCTGGTGCGGTGGATCAGCGTGCGCGGCTCATTGCATGTGGCGTGGCGTTGCGTTGAACGCGCTCCAACGTGAACCGTGTCTTCACCCAAACAGATCATAGAACTATTAACTAAACACATTAATTAGGCCTCTTTTTGATGTAGTATATATATATATATATATATGGAGGATATATTTCTTATTGCTTTGCCAAGAATGGAATCAAGGATACATACATTGCATGAGAGTAGTTTGGTTGTGGACGATGTCATATCAGTGCTGTTCTATATAGGACAATGAATTGATAGATGTACAAGGGAAGAGATTAAGTAGTAGATGACATTGATAATTACAGATCCATGAAGATGATGAAGGAGCTTTCCAAGCACTTGTTTCTCTATCTAAATTGTTTTAGGAGACACCCAAAACATGAATAGAGCCATACTTGGAGCTTCTTCCAAGTCATGCATACCTCCAGTGTTGGAACATAAAATGTGGACGTCTTCCTCCACACAAACCTTGCGGTTGCCTTCTCTTTCTCGTCATGTCCATTTCCAAATCAATGTGCCGTGCTCCGGTTTTCTCCTTGCCAAACTTACCAACCATGCATTCAAACAAACCACTGCCACAGTTTCCCTAATCACACTTGCTTATCCAAGATTTGCTACTTCTTCTCCCTCTTCCGCCAGTATTCAGTTCATCCTGTGGGGGTAGAAACTCTCATATCGAGAGAATAATCTTTTTTTTATATATATAAATAGATATATTAAGTAAAGAAAAACTCAAAGTTTCATCCGAGAAGACAACTCGAGGAGAAGAGTCAAGTACTGATGCTGCCATTTTTACCATTCGTCCTCGAACTGGGTCACGGTAATCCAAGGCAAGAGCATATGCAGCGGTGGATCGGAGGTGAGGAACAGGTGAAACTTGTGGGTACACGTAGAGGACATTACAGCCGAGGAAGATGCTGGCTCTTATTTAGTCCGAGTGTTTGGTTGCTGAGTGAGAGAAGCAATAGAAATGATGCAGCGTGTGCATGTTAGTACTCAATTGAGATGGGACAGCAACAAAGAAGGACGTGATCAGGAAAGAAGGGAGAAGAATGACTTTAATGCTGTTTCATCTATAACTGGGTTGGGGCTTGCTTGTGTTCTTCTACTACTGATGGTGTGTCATTCTTCCATGCAGAGTTACTCGCCATGGACAGACAACTGAGCCAGAAGCAAGCCTTTGCATGGAATCAATGGGCAAACAAGTCATGGCCCTCGAGGTGGGCTTCTCTTCCACTCCAACCAAGCCAGGTTAGGGACCCTGGTCACGGGAAGCTCCAAAGAAGAACACATGCACGTGTATGTTGACATGATGTTACATGTCCCTCCTCATGCCTACACAGCAATTCTTGCTCCACTTGTCTCGATCTGCTCATCAATGGCTACTTCTCGTGGCAAGCGTGGTTACACGTTGCTCTCCTCCTCGACATGCAAGCTTATCACTTGTCTTTGTTGGCTTGAAAAACCACAAGATATCCACCAGTTGATGGTGGTGATTTAAGAGCTTGGATGGCTAATGAGATACAGATGAAACCTTTCCTGCCATTACCCGTCGACAGGCATTCGTGTTTCCCGTCCTTATCTCCAGTTCATCAGCAAGCAATCAGTGCGGTTCTGGAGAGGAACCCGAGCTCAAATGACCGAGAGTTGGTCCGTCGGTGTTCTTCCCTTATCTCGTCACAAGATGAGGAAGACTCCGAATGAGAAAGCGAGAGGCATTTAACTGCAGTTATGGCCTAAAGATATGACAAGTAGTCTTGAACAAGATGGCGAATGGGCTTCTCCACTGCACACTAAGAAAGGGGGCGTCAACTTCAATGTCCCTCTTCCAAATGAGCTGGAATCCACAGCTTGCAATTGCTTTAAGCTAGATAGATAGATATATATATATATATATATATATATATAGAGAGAGAGAGAGAGAGAGAGAGAGAGAGAATATGATCCGTTTATTTGCTGCTTAATGGTGGAGCAGAAAACAAATCAAACAAAATAATTGAACAGTGATTACGGCAAGAGTTGGAGGAATCAGCAGTGAGGGATGCTCAAGTTTAGTGCTCGGTCCGCAGATTAATTTTGGAGGCACATGAGAGACATAATAATCTCATACAGATTCAGCAACTGTGGCAGAACCCTCGCACATCATTGACATGAATCAAAGAGTCCTCTTTGTGTCATCAAAGAAGAAGAAGGAAATAAAGGAATCA
Organism: Ensete ventricosum; assembly: GCA_029747655.1. Classification (NCBI taxonomy): domain Eukaryota; kingdom Viridiplantae; phylum Streptophyta; class Magnoliopsida; order Zingiberales; family Musaceae; genus Ensete; species Ensete ventricosum. The sequence continues at coordinate 9,424,583 of JAQQAF010000009.1, read as the reverse complement.
GAGAGCTGATGAACTTGTTGACCCTTCCATCTCAGACAAGACCTCGAAGCCATTTCGAGTCGAAGCAGCACATGTGCGCGTAGTCCCCAACTCCAACGGCGACGGTCGTTGGTCGGCCAACCGACTGCCGTGGAAAGGATGTCAGCTGCCCGACCCGGGCGGAGCGGCCGCGGCGGCGGCCTGGTGGCTTGCCGGGCCTTCTCCGAATTCGACAGGCGTGTGGCCCTCACGGATGCTGTGCTGCACTTTCAGACGACCAGCCTAGTTGTCGATGACAAGGTCAACTCTATCTCTCTCTCTCTCTCTCTCTCTCTCTCTCTCTCTCTCTCTCTCTTTGTGCCAAAAAATAATAATATATATATATATATATATATTATATCTAGTATAATCTTAGTTAAAGACATAATACATTGGTAACAGTCAGTCGCATGCAATGAGATAAGATAAGGCTGGGGACGAGCTTACATCCCATTCCCATCATAATTCATGATAGTATAATTATAGGGCTCGTCTAGTCAATTCAAAAATGTCAACCCTAAATATCACATCGGTGCTCTGGGTATAGATCATCTCAATCATATCGATTTTACCAAATACCTTGGGATCACCAATCCTTGTTGACACTGCCCACCTGGTCCAGTGTCAGTCGAGCTGACACGATGCCAGATTGTCGAGCATAGGTCCAATCGAACGAGACATCGAAAACCAGCAATGACAACGCTCGATGCAGGGCCATACCTCTAAGTCAGTCGAGAGTGTCATCAGCATTGATGAACTCGATATGACTTCCTATCGATCGATAAATATAAATATCCTCACTGTAGCAACTAGTAAGGGAGACTCTCTCTCTCTCTTAATCTCTCAACTCTCACATCATGATAACTAATTTAGGAGTCTCGTCGAACACACACCACCTTGATCGAGGCCTTTTAGTATGTTCTACCAAATGACCGAGAGGGACCCCAACTGAAGTTTTAAATACTTATCCAAACTCAACTAAGCTCTCGGTATCCTCTTAATCCGACGTGTTGATTCTTTGGCCACTGCATAAACTTCAACGATAGTTACTATAAAGGAACCGTCGCCCACCTCCATTGCAAACACAAGAGCCAAGTCTCTCTCTTCTTATCACCTTCCCTTGCCCAGAACCCCTCGACCACCTTCCTCAACCACATCCCTCGACCGCACAAGCTCTTCCTCGTTCCATCACCAGTGTGTTGTTGTTTGGAGCGACCACTTATACTTCCCTGAGGAGGAGGAAGAAGAAAAAGAAGAAGATGGACGGTGGAGCCGACTACATGGACACAGATAGCCTCAAGGCGACAGAGCTGACGCTCGGCAGGCCACAGGTGGTTGGCTGGCCCCCGGTCCGGTCGTACAGGAAGAACACCTTAAAGGCGACGGCGGCGGCGGGCGGACTCTTCGTGAAGGTCAGCATGGACGGAGCTCCTTACTTGAGGAAGATCGATCTCGCGGCCTACAGGGGGTATGAGGAACTGAGAAAAGCCTTGGAGGACATGTTCAAGTGCTTCGAAGGTGGCAAAGGATCTGAGTACGCCATCACCTATGAAGACAAGGATGGAGACCTGATGCTGGTTGGAGATGTTCCATGGGGGTGAGTACATTGATGTCAATATCCATGGAGTGTTTTAATGTTGTTATTTGTGCATTTCCCCCCCCCAATATTTACACATTTTATGGTAACTTGCTTGTAGGATGTTCACATCATCTTGCAAAAAGCTGAGGATAATAACCAAGAGGATCTGAAGACAAATCTTGGGATTCTTAAGCAAGAGGAGGGAATCTTGTAATCTACATAGGGTTATGCTTCCATGTTTTCTGACAAATGTACAAAATATACAAAGTTATGTATGGTTTTTGCATAGGATTATGATTCCATGTTCTCCTTACCTGGAAATGTTCCAAAACAAAACTAAAAATTATGTAAGATCAAAAGTTGCAGGACACTGAAAAAGAGATAACATTGCAAGGGAGAGGAAGATGAAGGGTTTAGTGGCTGACAAAGATCCAAGAACAGATCATCTCTTCCAGAGGGTGGAAGGAAGAAACAGCAGTAGAAGTCCCCACAACTCACATGTCAGGAACATGAAGTGAGGAACAAGCATGAGGGGATTGAATTCCATCACCTTATCAGCAATAATTGGACACTTCTATCCTTGGATAGGGAAATCTCAGTGGCAAAATGAACAGACAATTTTACATGTGGGTCAGCACCACCAATCAGTGCACATCTTAATTATTGAGTGAAATAATTTTGCTTGATTTGTGGGTCAACAATACAGCTGAGATGATCTAAGAACAGATTCTAATTAATAATATGTTAATCACTTCATCTGATGAGTACAAAATGCATAATTTTCTACATCATACAATAAAATAGAGTACAGAAACATTTCCAAGTACATTCAAATGAGATTACATTGATTAGAGATGCGACAACTGATTCAACCATTCAAAAATTAACCTTGAACAGTAATACCAGATTCGAAATTAATTGCCAGTTAAGCTCATATAAAAGGCAGTTCAAAGAGGCTAGATATGCAATTAATGACATGAATACACTGAGGAGCCACTGTTATAACATAGCATTCATAAAGATTGAGCTCTCCAGTAATCAAGATCTATGGAAAATGACATATAATCATTCTGTGATTCATATAACATAAGACAAGGACTTCCAGCTTTGGATCTGTTCTCATCAGGATCAAATCCAAGAAATCTTAGCCGATGGGTGACCTTTTCTTCATAATCATCAACATTTTTCCAGTCAAGAAAGAGTAGTAATACTTATAAGCTAGTGTTACTCAGAGTCATAGGAATGAGAAATTTAAGCAAATCACCAAAAGAATCCTTGTCAGTCAAATAGATACATCCAGTACCTGATAGAAACCTTTAGCCATTTACCTGACCTTAAGCCAGTTTCTTACTCATCCAACCAGCAAGCACAAACTTTTGTGTATATGTGTGTGTGTGTTTACTAAGCCTTATTCACATGAACTATCTCAGTGAAAAACAAGAACTCCACCAGGAGCAAGTCTTTTTAAATACATTTTCAGACTTTCGATATAATCCTCATATTATCAGGTAGCAAAATGGCTGAACTTATAAAATGATAGTAACTCAATTAAGTTACATATGAACCACCCAAAAAAAGAAAGACATGAAAGCACTCGAAGGATGATGTAAATTTTAGTTAAAAAAAATAGACCAATTGAAACCAACCCCACAATAGATCGCTAGAAACAAAAGATAACATGACAGTGTATGAATTATGACAGATCACACATCTTTCAACCTACTCAAGGAAAACAAAAGAAAAGCCGATGAATTGGGCAATTGAATCATAAAGAGTACCTCAATCATTTAGGAAACTGAAGTAAAATTTGCACTTAAATTGACCTTGACATGCAAGTTATAGAATAACATTAGATCATATGCTACATGCAACTGCTCCTCAACGGTGAGAAACTCTTCCAAATGTTTCGGTCAACTATCATGCTACTGCAATGAGTATCAAAGAGTGAATAATCAAGGACTGACTCTTATATCCACATTGAACCTCCAATGCAAAACCTGCATTTCTTGATGATGCGAAATCCGCATGATGGGCTGGATGTTTTCCTGATGAAAGTTTTGGTTATTATAGAAACCTCACTAGCTCATCTTATTAACATAAAAGGGTGCAAATTCTGTAAATAAGAGGCTGATACTATCATCAGAACAAAGATATTTTAAAATCTGATTCAGTAGCTAGACCTCATGGCTCTACATCATCAGTGTGAATAACAACCTTTTCTGTAAAGAGACCATTGTGCTTCCTTACTGTTTAAACAAATCATATGAATCTACACTATGAAAGAAGATAGCTTCATTACATCATCAGAGACCAGATTCTCCAGCATATGTCATATAATTGGACTTTTACTTAAAGCTATTATTCCCTCGTCACATAAAGTCACACATCATGCCAGAGTCATCCAGAGACTGGAGAGGGATCACTAATCAGGTAGCAGAAAACTGATTAAAGGATGTTAAACATCCCCAATGATATGCCGATGTCAGGAACTTCACATAGGCAAGTAACAATTCAGGATCTTCTATCACACGTCAGCAAATCAAGCTAGAATGGAGTGAAATTGCCATCATACATAAAAGAAACAGCAGGACTCGTGCCATCAGCTTGGTGGAGAGAGCTCATTCTTGAATCCAATATAGCCAATTGTGACTTCACCCAATGTGGGTTGTTCATAGAATCAATCCATAATGCTTCACCAGTATCCTTGTGCTTAAAATCAGGGTACTTGGGGTTTCTCTGTAAAAATTGTAACTATTTTCAAGTTTGAATCATCAACTAAATACTGACACTTCAATTTGGAATAACCACAGATACTCCAAAAGCAAGAGCATATACTAATTTTTATGATAATACTACTTCTCTATCAAGACAGATAAAAGTTATCCTATTGCAGTCCTGTCGTAAGATCAGAATCTACTATCACAATTTTTAACATGCAATACAAGATATTGACAGTGGTTTACTTTACTATCTTCGATAAAGGCTTTGATCGGTGAATGAATAGGCTTGCCTACAAAAAATATAAACTACGCAACATGGTGATTTGTTTACTTTATGAACTAATGTATGCACATGATATATCAGAAAAATACAAGTGAAACTTGGTCAAGAAAACTACATTCCACAAACATCATAGAGTATATGGAACAGAGGATAGTTCTGCAACCTTGTTTTTCCTATTATCCCACCAGTCCACTGGATTAGCAAAGAAGGCCTGCCAGAGCTTTTCTGTAGAACCTGAAGAGTTACCCACATAGCTCCCAAACTTAGCACCTTCATTACCAGAGAAACAAGCAGTAAGCAACTTTAACAAAAAGGAGTCTTTCAACATTCAAAGTGAAGGAATTTGGTTGACAGATGAAAGCAAATGGATCTTAAAGCTACTGTCAATAACAACTTAAGGCAACCAAGGGCACATCATGAATTCTAACTCCGGATGAAGTGCATCATTAACTATCTAGTTGTCACGTAATATGAGTCCATTCAACGATGATCATCCTCCAAAATTCTCTAAGGATTGAGCAATGCTCTTGTGTGTGACGAACTCAGTCAATTTTGGGAGAAACATCCAAGAAATACTTTCGAGCACCTGAATCTACAGAACGTGTCTCTGGCTCATACAATGACACTGTGGAGTAGTTCCTTTCAATGAAATCCAGCTGTTGAACCACCACCTACCACAAGAAACAAAGATCGTCAAAACGGAGCGACCATAATGAGCAGAAGCAGGACACCAGGAAGCGATCAAAAACCTTGTAAAAAACCTGCCGCTTCTCATCATCCCCTTCAACAACATCCGACACAAGTCGCCCAGAGACGTGCACTTGGTGACCCTTCTCCACATGCTGAAAGGCCATATGAGCGAGTTCATCCCAGAAGGTCAGATTAATCCTGCAGGACACACACAAAAAAAAAAAGAGGCAATCCGTCGAACACCTGGACTGCGTTGTCGAAACTACACGAAAAGCCAATTTCGACGAGTCGATGACCACAACCAGAGTTACCATGTGGTCTCGGAAGCGGACTTCTTGACGCCAAGCCGGGTCCAAGCGAGGACCTTCCCGCTGCTGAGGTGCTTGATCTGGACGGAAGAGCCTACGATCCCGATCAAATGGACGGAGTTGGCGAGGTCCTTGCTCCAGGGGATCTCCTGGGGCCGCTGGCGCGGCACGCCCTCGTACTCGTGCTCGCCATGGCCGCTCGAGCACCGGGCGGGGAACGGAGCAGGAGGATGACGGCGGCGGACGAAGGCCACAGAGATGGGTCGATGCTTCCCCCGGGGAAGCGAGGACGAGAAGGCGTTAGGGTTAGGGTTCGGGGAGTGGAGGAGGGAGCGAAGGTAGGGCTTTGGGGAGGAGGGGGTCTGGAGAAGTGACGCAGTGGGCAGTGCCGCCATGTCTCTCCACTTTTGGTTGTTTAGGCGCGAGGGGGAGGACCTTTAGCGAACGGTGAAGACCAGGCAGCGCACCGTTTACAGCTTTTCTTAACCTTTGATATTGTCTAGCGCGTATCTCAAAGCAGCGTCGGTGATTTTTGCGTTCGTCCCTCCGAAACCGGTGAAACTTGCATCGTCTCTCTCAGACCAATGGTTGGCTGCCACGTCAGAGAGGGCCGGGCCCATCTAACAGCGTTCATCCAAAGTCGAAGCGCGCATCGTTTGCTGCCCGAGGGAGTAGACGGTCCCACCTTCTCACTCTGAGAGGACTCACCCAATGTTAGTAGGTCCCATTGTAGAATGTGTAACGAAAGCCGTATCCTGTCTTGGTCTCCACAAGAACCCGTCGCATTTCGTCGCCCAAAATACCCCAGGCGGCGGTGATGGCCGTCGCCCCCAAGATTTCCTTGTCGGTGCTCCCATCTCGGAGCTCTCGCGGCATCTCCCTCCCTCGCCCCTCCTGTATATCGGTCTATCCGCGCAAATTCTTCTCGCCCATGGCGTCCCTCAGCGTCGCGCGGCCCCCCGGCATCTCCGAGACCTTCTCCTGCTTGAAGGAGCAAGGGAAGGTGAGCTCCCGAGATTCTACTCCGCCCTTGATATCGTTATTGTTCCGCAGTGTCGTGCTCTTTCTTTTCTTGATCTATTGTATGTTCTAAGAGCCACATTTTAGGTGGGTTAGATTGGCTCGCATGTTGTTTCTCAGTTTGGTGAAGTAAAGATTTAATCTTGGCGAACCTTGATTGTACTCTGCTCGAAATCCGAAGATTCTTCTTTGTTTTGCTTCTGTTGAATGCTGCTGTGCAGGTTGAGTCAGCGTCACGAAATATTCTTTTCTCTCGTTTGTTGCTAAAAAAGAAAATCTTTGTAAGCTGGCTCTAAATTTTGCTTTGAACAGTGGTTTTGAAGCAAACGAATTGATAGAATTGAAATTTCTTGCTGCTTCGTCCCTTTACTTATTTTTTTTTTCCGATTACCGTTTCTTTTTTGGCATCTCTTTCTGTTTGTGGTACTCTATTTTTTTTATTATTCTCCTGATTGTGAGGTGCTAACATTCATGCTCTTTTATAAAGACTATTGAAAGGAAAACATTTAAAACAAATGCAAATGTAAAGAAGTAATAACATTAAAAACTATGTGGTTCTTGGGCCAGTTGTTTAGCTTAATTAGTGAGTTCATTTTTCCAGTTTAACCCTCCTGGGGATGTTCTTATAGTTGAGTTGTCTATGTATCTTAAGCAGTTAATATTTCAATAATCATTATTTATAGCTCTGTTTTACAATACATCTCTTTATAATTACATCACCAGGTGCTATTTTGGAGTAGCTGAATGTACCATCAGTAAGCATTACACTACCTTTTATTTGTGTTTAATAATGCTTTACAATACTTGTTATATGGTTAGGATCTGGCTTTCATATATAAATATTAGAATCTACTTTTACTTTTGTAAAGTTGTTGCTTATAATCTCTTCCATGACCTATAGGTTGCATTTATACCTTTTATTATTGCTGGAGATCCTGATCTATCCACAACATCAAAAGCATTGAAAGTTCTTGATTCTTCTGGTTCAGACTTGATAGAATTGGGCATACCCTATTCTGATCCTTTAGCAGATGGGCCTGTTATCCAGGTACTATTATCAGTCTACTTCATTTATATGGTGGTTGGTTATGGTGTGGTTAATCTTATGTATTTTAGGCTGCTGCTACACGTGCTCTAGCAAAAGGAACAAACTTTAATGGAGTCATTTCAATGTTAAGGGAGGTATGACGATCATAAGCATTAATCTTTGGTTAATTTCTATTTCTTACTTAATCATTCATTGTCATTTGCATACATGCACAATTCTTGTGCCAACTCATGTTTGAATTCTCACTTAAACTCTCTGGTAAGATATTAATTCATGAATGTACTGTACACAACATGGACTATTGTTTAAGTCAATAAAGTGAGTATTTAATAGCTTGAAAGGGAAAATTTGCCATGTTTTTTACTTGAGCAGGTTCTTTGTGGGATAATAACCTTTATGTCCTGCAACTCATGATTGATTCTGGTGCATCTTAGATTCCAAAGGTCCTTCAACCAATTGGCTAAGAGTTAGAATTAGTTGACCAATGAACCGGCAGGATGAATAAGAAACATGGTTTGTTGTTTCATTTGGTAATTTTTTTTTATTAAAGAAAGTAAAGATGTTAACGTCAGGCTGGGGGATACTTAACCAGGACTCTACACCAGAGTAGCCATGCATTCCAATAATAGGACCACCAAAATTGATGACCACAAAATATAGAGGCCCATTTATTTGTTTTTGTTTTCTTTTGAAACTACTAAAACAAGATGAAGGGTGAAGAAGGAAATTGGCTTGTTGATGATCAAAAGATCCTTAACAGCACGTTGTGATGTAAATGATTAGCTGACCCCAAATGGTCAGAACATTAGTGTGCTATTTATTATTAGATGATGAAATATTGCAAGTATCATAGGATGCTTAACATAACTTAATCTATGCATTACTCTGGTAGACGTCAGTGTATCATAGGATGGTGAATTATGTAGAAAGAAGGATGAACTTTTAGATTCAGGCTTAAATAGAATTTAAACAAGACTAAAAATGTGAATCTCACTAAATTCCTTTATTCCGATCAGTCTCTTTTTTCTTTTTGATCCTTGGAGCATCTTAAGCATGAAACAGAGGCATGCATATGGTTACAATTCCAATCAACAAGGACATTCTGAGATATTTACAGGCTTGGTATGTGCCAAGTGCTGTATCGTCCATGTGGCAACATGGCCTGACATCTACAAAGAAAATTGAAAAGTAGCAACAAATATTGTTTTGCTTGATACCTGCAAAGTGAACGTAAGAATTGAATTGCCTGATGTTCCTTAGCTTTCTCTTTCGGATATGCGAGTCATGATTGGTTGGGGCAGCAATCATGATTTACATCACCATGAGCTAAGGCCAAATAAATGGAAGAAACTAATCTAAGCCTAAAAATATCATTACATATGTTCCATAATTCCATTCATATAAAATGTCTCTCTTGTGCAAACACAATTGTGGACTCTCATCTCTTTCCCGTGGTTCTGATAGGTTTTAATATGCTTTGGTAAATGAAATGGGTACCACAACACTGGAAAATGAAGTGATCAGCCACATCTTGAGAAACAAAAGATGCATGGTTTCTGAATGGTACATTGTAGTTAGAATTATAAGAGTGGTTTTGCTTGTTGGTTTTGTTCTGGGGTAAATACTGGCATTGCATTTGTCATGCCTGTATATGATATGCTTTAGTAGGCATCAAATTCTGCCTGAGGGTCTTGGTAATGGTATGGTACATGGCGAATGTTCAACATGAATAATGTCAGCATTCAAGCTCATGACAACAATGGGCTTGCCACTTGGTTAGTTAGGCCGTGAGGCTAGGCATGAGAGTAGTGGCAGAAGCAGAACTTCTATTTGTTTGGAGATTTGATTTCCTTGACTAAGTAGTGGTGTATGCATATCATCTTGACTAACTTCTTTCAGAAACAAATAAAAGAGCAAGTTTTTTTTTGCACTAATTTTTATATTTTCCAACTTCATATAAATTGGATGATAATCTCATGTTATTTGTGTTGTCTTTCAGGTCATACCACAACTATCTTGTCCGATTGCTCTCTTTACATATTACAATCCTATTCTGAAACGTGGAGTTGATAAGTTTATGTCTATTATAGAAGATGTTGGTGTTCGTGGTAACTGTTCAACCATCTGAACACTCCAAGTTTCATCTTCTCCTCCAAATGCAGCATAGTTTTCTCACATATATGATTCTGCAACTTCTGTTTGGTGTTTTTTTGGCTGCAAATTTTAGTGGTTTATCAATATGCTTCCTTAATCTATGGGGCCTTTAAAATGTTCTGCAGGGCTTGTCGTGCCTGATGTTCCTTTGGAGGAGACTGAAAGTTTGACAAAAGAAGCTGTTAAGCATAAGATTGAGTTAGTATGCCCCTCCAATATCTATTTTCGCTTATGGACTGATTTGTTACAGTTTCAATGGTTCGAAGTACTTGGTGATGAATGTTATATCTGACTTCACATAATATAGGTAATAAAGGACATGATTCTACCAATAACAATCTTCTGTAGCTAATGGAAAATATTCTTCTACTTAGGGAAAAAGGAAGAAAAAATGGGTTTAGAACAGGAATCTGATAGACAGAAAGAACCATGAAAATCAACCTTCAGATACTGATAGATTGTTGAACACCACATCACTTCTGCACTAATGTCTCCATGATGTCACAATCTTCTTTTACTCTTAATTGCTAATCTTTCTCCATCGCTATTAACTGAAAACCATCAAGTAGAATATCCAAATAATTTTTATTGGAGACAGAATAACTGTCTAGAAAGATATTTTGGAATGTTATAATTTCTGACCTTCTGAACAAGGAAAATCTTTTGAGAAAGCTTTTTGCTTTTGAAGTGAATATTCTATGTTTTTTAGTTCTGATATCTGTCATATCATAATATACGACTTGACATCTGAACTCTTCTTTCTTTTGTTTTTGCTTTCTTCCCCCTTTTGGCTTCTGTTACGAATCTACACCATGACTCCTATGAATAACCTTGGATAATTTTAGTGGTGTAATAGGCAGCATTCTCAATTCTGTTGACTATAGGGTGGCCAGAGATCCTGCATTATATGGTCTTCAGAAATCGAAATGAAAAAGAAATATGGATAATATAATTGCATATAGTAAGTACATTTATGAAGCTTTTTTTTTGTGACATGAAGGTAGCTTACCTATTATCTCATTATGTCAGAATTGGTTACTTAATTTTATATTTTATTTAACTATAAATCATGCTTATGTTCCGAGATCTTGTATGAATATCTCTCGAGTCCTGACCTATTTTGTTCCCCAGAGACTGTTGTGTGCTTGCGTAGTTGCACAATCTCTTTTAAACACTTTTTATTTTTTTATTGATTTTATATCCAACTGCTTGTATCAATGGATAAGGTGGGGAACATTTGGCTTGTTTAAAATTTTTTGTCTTCCTTGTTCAAATTGTACTATTTCTCTTCCCTTATTTCATCATAGGTGCTGCTTACAACCCCTACTACACCAACAGAAAGAATGAAAGCAATTGTACAAGCTTCAGAAGGATTCGTGTACCTGGTAACTTGTTTGACTTTATTTAAGCTCTTCACATGATCTGCAATATCATTAAGGCACCTGGCATCAGATTATGAATAAACAAATCTAACCAACACTAATGCCACCAAAAGCTAAAACTGAAAAATATAAAACAGAGATGTACCTTTGTGATGAAGAGATTGCCTCCTAATGCTTCTTTCTTAGAGGCTGCAGCTATTAGTCATCCACATATCTCTTTTGAGCATAATGTCTATGTTCTATTAGTTTGTCAGTCAAGAATCCTCTTTCATTTCCTGATTATTCAAGTGTATCACTTGATTGTCTATCGTCTATCAGTCCATATACAAGAAGCTTCACAGATCATCTAGCTTGATTTTATGAAAAGATCCCGACAACCGTCATTTGTTCACTTGCATGTCTAGGGAAGTTTTATTGAGAACCTAAGATCACAGATCACAATACTGGTAAGGTTTATATGCTTCATTTCCTTATATAAATATTTGGAAATTAAGATATACATTTGCCACAATCAGCCTGTCATCCATCCATGTCACGACCCTCCACTGACCAGTAGTAGCTTGGATAGACAATGGAATGATGCTGCTAGGGTTCTTTATTGTGGAGAACTTGGACACTCCAGCTGCTTTAACAGGATGGCCTTCAACAATGGCCATAAAGAGAATAAGGATTGTGGATGGTCAATGCTATAATGTGCTTGACCTGGAATTTGAGAGATTAGTATTACCATTATCACTGGAGGCAATATTCTCTTCAGTTCAGTTGGATTGAGGCTGGAGAATGGTTTTTGTTTCAAGAAGGTTCAGGCAAAGGCAGAGAGGCTGCAGATATCAGAGGAAGGAGGTGATTAACTAGGATGGAAATAGGGGTTCCATACAGGATCTGCTAGCCAGATAATGATGAACTGGAACAGGTGGGTTTGAAGTTAGGAATAGGAGACACATGTTATGAAGTATTGATGAGTCTTAGTCTAGGTCGGAGCTAAATGGAGGTTGAGGACTGTTGGTTTTTCTGCCAAAATATTTTGATAAAGTATTTCTAACCATTTATTTTATAGATTTAAATTACTTTGGATGATCATTGTTCACTTGCATACTATCTAAAAGCATGTCCTCGTTTCTCATCAACATCAATGTTTTCTATGGAATGATTGATCTTTTGAGATAGTTGTATAGTTGCCAAAAACAGCGTTTTCTATGCTATAGTTGATCTTTGAGTTGTTTTTTGATCCTGGCATCTTGCCATTCACTGTTCTGGTATTTGTACATTTTGGATTTTTTTTAAAAATAATTATACATTATAGATTTTAAGCTCGAAAAATCACTGTGCAATTTTATGTAGTTGTTTTGCCTGAATGTCAATTAATTATAGTCTTCTGAATCTTTTATGTAGGTGAGCTCTGTTGGAGTTACTGGTTTCCGTGCATCTGTCAGTTCACGTGTACAATCTCTCCTGCAAGAGATTAAAGAGGTGCACAGCCTTGCTTCTTGTCCATCACCACTGAATGCAATTAATTTCAGTGATGAAAAAAGATAGTGTCCTTTCTATTTATATGCATATGTCCAATTATTTTGTCTTGGAATTTGGAGATAACACATGTTTATATTATTTTCAAAAGCAAAACTTGAGTAGCAATTAGAAATAGGAAGGTTTAAATTATATAGAAAAGAGTTTCTTGGGTCATGGCACAGGCCAACTTATACTTCCAGAAAACTGATAGAATTAAAAGTATTGGTTAGTTAATTACATGGTCATTTATCATATTCAACTGTATATCCTTTTTCAAAAACAAAGAAAGTCGATCTAAGTGATGTAGAGTCATGATTATTAAGATTGCTCGTTGTAGAGGTTTTAGCTGAGAATAAGTTGATCGTGGTATACTTTAAATAATAACCTAATATATTTGTAATAACTTGATAGTTGCTTAATCCTATTAAGCACAACTGCTAGCATCGTGGCTCCCTGACCTGCCAAATGTCTATTATTCCTTGCAGGCAACAACTAAACCGGTTGCAGTTGGCTTTGGCATATCCAAACCGGAGCATGTGAAGCAGGTCAGTTGGTGGATATGCTGTCAGTCATCCTAACCATTCGTAACTAGATTACTCGACAATTTACCAGTTCAATGATCTTATAGGTTGCTGGATGGGGAGCAGATGGCGTCATCGTTGGCAGTGCTATGGTTAAGCTTTTAGGTGAGGCGAAGTCCCCTGAGGAAGGACTGAAAGAGTTAGAAGCCTTTACTAGGTCCTTGAAGGCTGCTCTCCCTTGAGAAATAACTGCCAACGCTAGAACGAATAACATGCTAGTTCCTTTAGTCGGATATGCACCCTTTTATTTGGGAATATAGCATGTAAACTTGACTTTATTGTGAAACGACTATCTTGCTTTCTTATTGAGGAGTTAAATGGTTGTATTTCTTCTATAATATATTAACTTGTCTTTTGCTTCTTATCTCCAAACTGCGATGACAGGGAAGAACTAAATGGTGGCTGATGCTGTAAGTTAAGATCTTTAACACAATCTTATGTAAGATCTGTCATGTATATATATATATTTGTTTTTTGGGCTGTGTGTTGAAAGTTCATGGCTTCTCTTTCTTGCAGGGAAATGTTTGTGGTTGAAAATGTTTTACAGCCCCATCCAATATATAGGAGGAGGAAGTTCTTATGGGGTTGAATGCACCTATATTAGACTCTTCTTGGCTTTCTTTTGGGACCATATTTTTCACCACTCAAGACTGGTCGTAGATTGACACGAGTTGAAACATGATAATGTGTCATATGTGAGTAGAAAAATTGGATGGTCTGTAGGTGTAATTTCATACTACTGATAATGTGTGATCTACATGGAGGACATAATAAAAGATAGATATGAAAGTTGACTTTGATGCTTTTGCTTTTGCTTTCTCTTTGGAGACTTTGGCTTCAAAGTTACAGCAGATGTAACAATGACAAGCATGAGGCCAAGGAATCTATGCTTTACTTCGATTACCTGAACTCATTTTCAGTACTCAAAAAGAAAAATCTGAAATGTTTGGATGCCCAGGAGAAAAACAAATCTGTATCCATTGGAACACCAAAACCAAAAGGAATTGATGCCTGCTCTGCCTAAGCTTCACAGAAATGAAGTCAGCTTTCAGGAAGTGTGTGATTCTTAGGCAGGTAAACCAGGTGAACTCTTTCTTTGTTTCAATTGTTACTCACTGGCTTTAGAGACACTTGTCTCCATCTGATGAGTTTTCTTTCCTTTGCTTTTCATGAGATTTCCCAGTACCATCTTCAAAGTCTTCCATTGATGAATCTTTAATAAAAAGGGGTGGTCCAGATGTTATAATTACCTCAACAGCAATGGGGAAGGCAAGCACTGCAGTGAGTTGGTAGGAAGTTGCTTTCCTGAAAGCAATGCATAACTGCTGGTATGCTGCTACAGTTGTCACCATTACAAGTGTAGCAATCATCCTCTTCTATCTGCTAACCTGAAGTTTCCATGAAGCTAATGTTTGCATCAAACCTGCTGTTAAAATCTGTTTGAAACTGTACTTCTCTTTGTGTTAATACTGCTGTTTTATCTTTGCAGAACCCAACAGGAGTCATCCCAAGAGCCTCTCATGGTAAGAACTAGTAATATTGCTCCCTTTTCTATTAATGAAATCATGCTCTCTTCTACCAGAACCCAATATATGCATTGCATGAGAGTAGTCGAGGGAAAGGAATAGATTTGTAGGTGACGACAGCACTGACACAGGTGGGAGAGGACTGCATTAGAATATTAGAACAGTTGGAATGGGTAGAAAACAGTAGTAGCCATCATGGACTTCTCGTGGGCGTGTCTCGCCTGTCACAGCGCCCCAATCGAGACGGCACGAGGCTTCCTTTGCTCGCTGCTTTGAATTCAAAACCAAATCAAATGGGGTTGGAGAGTGATCGAGAGAGAGTGAGAGAGGAGGCTTTTTATTTTATGTGTTTCCTTTCCTTGCCATGTTTCCGTTTGAGAGACCGCCACTGTCATGGCGTTCGCAAGCCGAGAAGGCCAACGACGCCATGTTCCACAGAATACTTCGATCTGTACAATGATGTCAGATTGCCACGATGAAGCTCGCAATGATGTTGAGCTGCGTGCTTCATCTTTCTTTCTTCATCCCTTCTCAGATCTTGATTGCTCATCATAAAGTTTCAACTGTTCCTTTTGAGTTGGATGTTAAGGAAGACATAGATATTAAATTGCATTGCGATATTAGTACCCGGAAGAACAGTGGCGGAGTTCCTCTTCTCAGCTCTTACAGATTCTTACAGTCGAGCGAAGAAGAAGAGGCAAAACGACAGCAGACATATCTCTTCACTCGGTGAACAAAATTAGCGGAATAAAAAGACAAAATTTCGTACTACAGGACCAAGGCAAGGCCGGTGACGACCTTAACCCCGGCCTTCGGCCTCACCGGCGGTGGCCGCCATGGCGAGACCACCACCTCCATCCTCTCCTCTGCTGCTGCGTCGGGGATGTCGGTATCTGTCCCCGCCGCACTGGTGGATTTTTCGGACACGCCAGAAAAATCGACGGCCGAGATCGAGCGGGGGATGGTGTTATTGTTGCTTCCGCGGCCGCTCTGCGCCCGTCTGCTTACCGACTCCTCCGCGGCTTCCGTGGCGGTCGTCCGGTGGTAAGGGGAGAGCCACTTGGCCTTCATGTACTCCGGCCGCCTCCATGGCGGCACGTGGAGGCCCTTCTTCTTCAGGCTCTGCTGCGCCGCCTCGGAGGCGAGGGCGACGATCTGCTGCAGCCGGTCGGACCGCCCTACGAACACCGACGGCAGGTGCTGGAGGACCGCGCGGTATGACTTGGTGGGCCGCGCGACCTCGAACTCCGACCTGAAGTCGACGTCCACCAGGAGGCGGTCACCTCCTTCGACGATCACGTCGATGTAGTCGTGTTCCCCTGCTCGCCGAGAAACCCACATGTCATTGGTGTTCATCAAGAAAACAGGCGGTGGAGGAGGGTTAGAGATCGAGGTATAGGGCGACGATACCGGCCGGAAAGGAGGGACTTTTATCCCATCTAGATCTGCAAACCGCCACATCGTAGCCGAGGGACCGAAGCCCGTCAGCCACCATCCTACGCCAGTCGCCCTTATTCTTCGCCTTCTCCAGGATCTTCGATGCGTCCGCCAAGAGATTTCTCTCCGCCACGCTCGCGCAGGGCACCAATCCCTGCTCAGACCGCAAGTGGCGTTTGAGCTCAGACACCGAAACGCGCAAAGATGGAAACTTTCGAGCAAAAGATAGAGAGAGCTACCTTGATCGCCTCGGCGGCGTCCCCGGGGGCAGCGGCGGAGCCGGGAGCTTCGCCATCGCGGGCATCAAGGTCGTCGTCGGAGCTGTCGTCGAAGTTGGCGTTGAAGCAGTTGCAGCGGCCCCGCGGCGGCTTCTCGTGGTGCCCCTCCTCGGTGAAGCTGAACACCATCGTGTCCAAGCACACCGAGCTGGGCTCGACGTCGCCGCCGTCGTCCCTCTCCTTTTCCCTGCCATCCCCAGAGCCGGCGACTTTCTCCGCCGCGGGGTTCCTCAGGACGCTGGGGAACTGCCGCTCGAAGAGGCGCTTCAACCGCGACTTGGCAGCCGGCTTCCCCGGGTCGCTCCTTGGCGCGAAAGCCACAGATCCACTCGCGCCGACCGGCTGGATCTTCATCTGGAACAGCATCCCTGGCGCGACCCCAATCAAAACACCTCCTTCCTTCCTCCTCCCACCCTCACTACCGCTCCATCTCCTACCACCACTAAACCCCAGACCAAAAATCGCAACACGAAACACAAAATCGAGGCAGACATGCGCCAAATTCGAGATCAATCCCACTCTACAAACCCCCAAAAACTACTCTTTGCCCACGAAACACAAGAAAAAGGCTCCGATCGAGAGGAGCTCATTCAACAGTCACCAGCACCCGCCATTTCGCCTCTCGTCTCCAAAAGGTTCCACCGGATCGACCACAAAGGGATCATCCTTGAGATCACCAGAGAGAGAAGTAGAGGGTTGTCCCGTCCATGTTCGGTCGGCGATCTCCTCCGGCAACAGAGGTCGAAGGCTTCGGCGTTGGCAGGAGCGGAGCAAGGCGCCCGGTTGGATTTAAGAGTGGATGATAAAACCCTTTTGTATGGTCCGCTACGTGGCATCTTCGACGAAGCAGTCTTAGATTTTGTTCCTGATGATGACGCGTGTACCCTTCCTTCCCTGTGCCCGTACCATGTTCGGCGTAACCAAATGTCTAAATTAACCCTCACTCATACGCTAATTTCCTCAGTCGCCCTCATCCTTGATAGTAACCATCGGACATCACGAGGGGCACATCAGGAATCCAAAAATGTAAGGGGATAGTTTCCCTTAAATGTCAAAACTACCCCCTCCGCTCCGACTCGGTTGTATCGGACTATGACGTACTCAGAGAGAATTTATATCATTTTAATTATAACAGTTTTAGTAAATTATATGGCAATGTTGATTTATTGAACTCATCGGATCCGATCCAATGACACCACATCATATATAACGATTGGAGTGCGATACATGTCGGGCTCCGCGAGTCGTAACTATTAAGTTAACTTCGTTGACGCGAAGATCTCGTGACTGGTTTCGTGAAGATGGACAAATTATGCTTCCCTTGCGCTACTGGCAAATCTAATCTTTTTCCTGTCTTCGATCTTTGCAAGTTTCGTGTCTCTTCTCTTAGGTTGGAGAAGTATTATTATGTGGTGGCATTAAAGACATCTTTTTGGTGGTGTGTGTTGCGAGTTGAGGCTAAGATGGAATTCTTGGACAGGGCTCATAAATTTTGGGTAACATTGTGAGTTTGTTGATTAATTCACTCCTTTTTTTTTTTTTTCCTTGGCTCGTGAAGTCTTTATCAAGAAATTAAATGACGTGCATGATGAATTGTTGAGATAAGAAGTTTCTTTTCCCCACATTAAATAAGTAATTTCCTATCAATTGTTTTATCACACTACTGTCTCTCTCTCTCTCATGGTTGCTTGTTCACCTGCTTGCCTTATGATTAAAGGCAGGTAGACATGAGACAGTAGGAGAAGTGCTGTTCTTATCATACAAAAAAAAAAAGTCTTCTTGGTTGATGTAGTTTGTTTAAATTATTCTATTAACTCAAAATTAACAGCCACTTCCAAAAGACAAAAGAAAAAAAACTGTAAATTAGTTTTGATATCCCGTTTCCTACAATGATTTAAATATTTTCTACTCATGAATTGGTATTGATCTCCATAAAAATTGTCAAATCACTTGTTTTCTTGGTGTGTTTTAATTAAATTGTCAGTAGGATCCAAGTAATAATTAGCCAAAATCTTAATCAAAGGACCTAATTAAATTGGAAGTAGAGAGAGAATTTTCATGTGCAAACTTGCACCAATAGAAATTGCAACTTTTATGAACTCCTGGATAAAGAGAAAGTTACAGAGAGAACCAACTAACATAGGACACATGAATCAAAGCCTTCACAAAAGAAGCCAACTGTTTTGACAAGAAGAAGAAGGGCATTGTGGAAACAAAGTTGGAAGCAGTGACCTCCTTTTTCTGGCCAAGTTAAAGGGCAAAGTGAAAGCCTGAAAGGAAACCACATGAAGGAGAAAAGCATAAGCTGAAAGCAAATGCTGCCATTGTACTCCATCTCTGAGCTCAAACATGTGCCCCAAAGTCCTCATCTTTTTGCCATGCCTGGTTTATGAGAGAGAGGGTGCACCCTCTAGTTCTTTTGCTTCTGAGAGACCAGATGCCTCACTTTGATTTCCCCCACAAGTCATTCTCATACTAGTTCTTAATTTCCTTTCCTACACATAAAACATATATTAATCCTTCACCACATTGAATTTAGAGTTAGTCTTTGAAGAGTAAGAAAACCAATGTTTCATAAGAACCAAAAGTTAGCTTTAGTTTTGGAATTTAAAGGCACAAAAATCATACTAAACTCATCCGATCATATCAACAAGAAAGAATGAGGACTAATCAGATGATATCTATGAGAATAAATAATTATCTATCATGTGTTATCTAGTTGGCCATCCATTGAATAACAAGTAAAAAAGTTTGAGGTTGAAAACATTAATTCATGCACAAGCAAATAGCTTAATGACTATTTATTTTGAAACCATGACCCTGACTTGATAGCCTTTATGTGTACCAAGTTCCAACAATCCTATCAATGTGCTGCAGGTTTTGATAGGTGGGCACTTGCTATACCAGAAAGGGTTAGTTAGATCATGTTAAACCCTTATGCTGTACATTTATCAGAATATTTGCTTCATGTCTCCATCTCTTAATAAAAATGTTCAAATTCATTGTCTTCATCCCATTCCTGAGACAACCACCATTTATTTCTTCTATGAGAAGTTAAGTGCTACATTTTTGTCTACTAGCAGACATAGTTATAATACATCATAAAATTATTAAAAAAAGTAAAAACAATTCCCTATCTTATCCAAACATCAAAAGTTAAAAGACTTCTATTCATTTCTATTTTGCAATTCAATTTATCTCAATCCTAAGTATCTGCTACAAAAGGAACTGTGAGACCTAGATGCAGACAAGGAGACTTTAATCATTATCCAGCAACATGGGCCCCATGAAGGCCCCACATGAAATTATTGTGATCCTGACCACTCATTAAGAATTTTTCAGCAACTGTGGCCCCCATAAAACACAGAGTTCAGAGGTACCGGTCCCACAGACAAGATGAAATGATAATGGACCCATCATGAAGTGATGGCTCACAGCAGGGGCACTTAACTGTGCCTGATCAACTACTGCTCTCTCTCTCTCCCCAAGAGACTCAACAATTTGCTCACATCAGATTGTTATATTCATGGTAAAAACATGACCAGAGTCTAATTTGACCTGACTCAATATCTAGATTCTACACAGGTTACAGAACATTATGACATATTGAGCATCACTGAGACATCT
The DNA here is from genome assembly GCA_029747655.1 of Ensete ventricosum. Lineage (NCBI taxonomy): Eukaryota > Viridiplantae > Streptophyta > Magnoliopsida > Zingiberales > Musaceae > Ensete > Ensete ventricosum. The sequence continues at coordinate 9,404,423 of JAQQAF010000009.1, read as the reverse complement.
AGCACAGATATCCTACATAAAATTTGGGGGATACATTAATGATGCAGATAGTTATCAGGATTTCTGTTAAAGTAACAACTTAATTACATCAAAAAGCACAACACAATCCACAAATTTAGACATAGCTACAAAATTAAAGTATTATTCACAAAAATTATAATGGAATGTATCCTTATAAGTTTAGTACCTGCACTCTTCTACTGCAACTCATTTGCTTAGGCTGTCCATTTCACTTTATAAATTTTCTTGAGCATCATTCTTTGTCTAAGATAGATTAGAGAAATAAGACACTTCTTTCAAACAGGAAAATAATTGCTTCTTGTTAAAGTTGAAACTTTGTTGATCCACCAAAACCCTGCTTTTGTACCAGACTTGGCCTCCTGGGAAAAGTTGCACACTGCCTACAAAATTCTGTAGCAACTTTTTGGTACTCTTCTCACCTATAACATCTCATAGTTAAAGGAGGATAACAGCACAAACCATTATTTATACTTCTTTGTTTTTCTTTTTTGTAGGTTAGAACTTCCAAAGCTGGTATTGAACCAACAAGTCAAGTGCTGATGATGGTGGAAGCATGGTGGGATAAGAAGATGAGATGTGTTTTCTGCTATTGATGTATGGATGATGTGATCTGCACTTAGCTAAATTACAACATGTTGATCCTGGTGACAGATTTCAACACAGATCAAAAGATGCCATAACTAAGGGAAGCAATTGCATTATGAGAGCTACAAGATATAATGTTTTAAGGATTATACATTGTTTGCTACATGACAGATAACAACAATACTAGCTGTATGTCTGATTGTGTTCAAGAGTCTGAATCTCATACATTTTCTTATGGTTACATTTGTGTTATTACTTGTGATATAAGTTTGGTTTAAGATTTCATTGTAGATTTTGTGCACTGAAAATGTTTTTTTTTTTTTTTGGCATTCAACATACTCTGCAAGTTTTTCTTAGTTATCCATGCTTGATCTCTATGGATCATCTGGTTCACTAGAATAGTGTGGAGTGGTGAAGAATTGAGACAGAAAGGAAGCTTTCAGAAAAGAAAAAAAAGCTTTATTTGCTTTGTGAGTTTCATTTGTCTCTGCAATTGCCAGGAAACTCTGCAGAGCATTTGATTCTCTGGTGATAAGAATTAAATGGGCTGCCTAAGTTTTGCAAGAAGTCAAAGAAATGTACAATTTTAAGCCTTCCATTTTGTTATCTTGGGAAGCAAAAGATGAAAGATTGCATTAGGTCACTGACAACCAACCAGATGAAACTTTGGCCAGTCTCATAAGATTCATGGATAGGGATATCACAGCATGTTCTTGTTGACTTACAGATTTGTGTTCAGTCTCCGGAGATAAAAACAAGTATTTGTGCCATCAGATACTTTGTAAATGGATTGGAGATAAGAACAAGTACATTTGCTGCAAAGTTCATAGTCTGTTGAAATCTTTTGACTAGCTGATTTACCAGAAGGACATGATTTCTGACAATTTTAGGACAACCTCAGCAGACATCTTTGCAGCAATTATGTGGCAGAAGAAGACTGCAGCACTACATCTGATGCTGATGCCTCCATACGATTTCAAAGATTAACACTCACATTTTATCTACATAATGGACTGCTACAAATAGTGTGATTCTTTTAACTACTTAGTTTAGCATAACATCATTAAGTCTTCACAATCTTTTCCTTCTACTCCATTTTATTCATGATATTCAACCTTAGTTATTGGCAGATTTATTCCATTATGTTAGCAAGAATGAGTAATAATATTGTCAAAAATAGTTCCTAGATAGAGATACTTAAAAGCAAATCTAATTGTGAATAAGAAAGCATGAGAAATAAATGGACAACAAGAGAGACACATTTTGCTTAGTACCTACTACACATGACTATAGGATCCTTAGCATCTTCCATAGTCATTCTATTGGAAATTTTTATATACAGTCAAACATGCTTACTATAGGTTTTCTTAGACATTCAGATTTTCTAAACGTGAAAAGCAAACAAAAAAATGTAATATAATATGGACACCTGGAAACCTAATTAAGTAACCTGTCACCTTAGGTTTTACCAGGCACTTCTGAAATTTTTGGACCATTTGGATTCTAACATATAAATGCAAAAAATGTCATGGCACAAGCATATCAGAATGCAGATGGATATAGAAATTCAGTAGATAGACAGACCACTTTAAGCCCAAACAACAGCAAACGGATTAAACATCATCTTCGGAAGAATAATTTAAAGAGTTCCTACCAAGCAAAAACATAATCAAATTGTAATGTAGACAAAATGAGAGAAAAGATACCTATATTACCATAGTAGATATATGTGACTGTTTTAACAGGCCAAGGGGGAAGTACAAGGAAGACCTGGTTCAAAATTTGAGGCAAAAATGTTGCAAACATTTCTTAGTAAAAATTTCTAAGGCTGCAAATCATGCCATAATGTACAAAAGTACTCTATCCAAATCTCATGAGAAATTTGCACTTCATATAAAATAAGAAAAAACTCTTCCAATGTATCTTCCTTCTCGAATCATGTTCTAATCAGTAAAATAACCTGTTACTTTCTCTTTCAGTTAGAACCAGAATACCCAGCATCTGCAGCCTGGCATATCTTGAGGTCCTTCGAACCAGCGGTCCCAAGATGTGCTTGTAGATCCTATCGTTCTGCAGAAAAATAATAAGTTTAGGATACTATGCATGATCTCTCTTCAGTATGAACACAAATATGAAAGACAAGGATTCTTTAATTACTCTGGGAGTAGGGGATCTCGCCTACTTTCTACTTGAAGCAGCAATCTGCTCATAAATCAACTTCTCAGGTCAGTAACCATGTAAATTGAGATCTGTGTATCATGCAATTTAATTTGCATGTTCGTACGTACTCGTGCAATGAAGCAGAAACTTTCTCTATTTTCTCAAGTTCTGCAATCTCTTCCTGTTCGAAAGGTTAAGGAAGCAGAACATTGTCAGCAGATGACTAAGGCATACCAAAGAAGGAAAGTGAACTTCTCAACTTTTCTAGTAACAATGTTAGTAAACCAGAAAACAGAGGGCAGATATATGTCAATAGAAAGAACCAGGAGCCCTCAAAAGAGGAGACAACCAGACAAAATCAGATTAGAAGTTTGCTACAAATGACTGCAAGAATTTTTTTTTTGAAGGAATACGGTAGATAGTCACAAGGTATTAATATTCTTTCTGCGAAGCTTATGCCAAACCAAGAAAATGTGGTCTGCCAGAGATGGTGGCAGAAACTAACTGTTACAACTTTCTCTTGCAAAATCAAGTGCGTCTAGAAGTTATAGTCGGTGTAATATCATTCTAAAAAATTGTGGCATAGAATGAAATAAAATGACACACTTAAGGTTAAATTGTCTTTCACTATACAAGACAGTAATACAGAATAAAGGAGAAGAAATACTGAATAATATAGATATATATGAGCCACATGTATGTATACACACTGCGTATCTATACAAGTTTTTCCTGCTTTTTGATTCATACTGTTCACATGATTAACAAGCTTGTGCACCTTCTAAATGAGACTCCAGTTTCTTGTCCATTGTGGTTCCAAATCTTACACCGAAGACTCAACATTGACCAGCTTTTTCCTGCGCTACCTTGCTCTTGGTCTGGCTCTGGAGTTGCTTGTCTAAGTTAATATTCATTTGGATCTATTACAAAATTATTCAGGAAATGCTACTGTCCAGACATGCACAAATTTGAAGGCTGAACAATCTGTAAATAATTTGTAGTTAAATCCTATTCTTCTCTAATCAGGACTGTTGTACTCTATGATCACAAAATGAACCTATTAATAATCTGATTTGAACTCTTTGAATGCACCATCTGTTATCAACTAAGATATGCCTAATCTAAGTAGAACATAGACACACTCAAGAGTCCAGGCAGTTTTAGCAACTAGTCGAGAAACATGGTTATTTTGGGTAAAAGAATTTAATGTGAATAAACTACTTTAAAAGTATAATTTGACTTGACAATTTTTAAACACCAGTAAGGCTCCCAGGCAATTATTTTGTGACAACAAACAAAGATAGTCAAGAAAGTTTGTTATATTTATTACCACATATCCATGATCTGCTAGTTGGGGCAATATGACTTGTTGTTGTGATTGATGTTGTTGTATGGAACAAAACTTGTCACTCAAGCATCCCTTTCGTCTATCAAATGGATTTTGACTGTGGCACAAGAGCTCACTGATTAATTGAATGGTCATAAACAAAATCATGGGCTTGTATGATGTATTAACTATGTAACTGTGACGTACATTCTTTGAAAATCACATATACAATAATCGGCAACTATCTCATGAACAATTAAGTAAATCTTAACCTGGCACTAGTGCACTTCCTGTAAATTGACCTACAGAATGGTAAATAAGACTCTTTCTCATATATAAGGAATTCATCCCTATAATGATGGACAATTAAAGGTCCATTTGATGTTAATTTTCTCTGTAGTTTCTACGACATCCCAATATATGTGGAGATTACACTTTAAGAACTCATGATTAGAGATGGACCTACTATTGTCTTCTCATTTTCCTAGGACACTATAAAGTCTAAACATTTAATTCAAGAAATAATTTTTGATCCCTCAGCATTTGTCCTTATTTGGTTTATACAAAGAGCACCCAGCAAGACAACCCCAGATAGATGGCTTGTTGTTCTTTTTAATTTTCTTTCTTTTGGGGTTTACAGAGAAAAGTAAACAAAGGCTTCTGTTCCGGTATCAACTTATGGACAATTGAATTAAAATCAAAACAATAACATGACACCTTATCAAGTCTATCCTAACAAATTCTATAGATTTTCAAGAATAATGTGTACTAGTCAATATCATATAATGATCAGCATAAAAAAAATGAATCACAACGATGACGCCAGAATCTCAATCTTCACCAAAAAATAATCACATGCAATTGTCGTATTTCCATGATATTTAAATTGATCTTCCGCATATGTGTTTGAGAGTTTGTGGAAAATCGTCTGCTGTCGGTAAAAATTTGAAAATAGAGATTAAACTCTTTGAAGCAAACTAGCACACCAAGAACGAGTCATCCAATTCCACGTCCAAAGAAACCACTTTAAGCAGAAAACGGAACGAAATCACTTTGAAAAGAGGTAAAAAGAAGATTTATTTTCCTTTCCGGGCTTTTCTCTTTCACCAGGGAATTAAGACTTAGAGGAGGGCGTGAGAAAGAGGGTTTTACTTCCAGGAATCGAGCTTCTTGCTCTAATCGCTTGAGCTCTGCCGAGATCCGGTGCTTCCCTTTGGCGTCGGACGGCGCAGGGACCCCGCAGTCGGTTGCGGGGGCGGCATTCACCCCATTGGCCTGCATTCCCACCGCCGCAAAGACGATGGCCCGTCCTCCTTTTCCCGTAGTCGAATGGTGGGCACTGGGCAGGACCAAGGACAACAGCGGATCTCTACGGCTCCACCATGTCTCCTCCCCCGCCTCCTCGCCTCTCGGACTCCAATCTCCCCGTTGAATTAATGGATCGGCACGAGCCGCTCCCGGCGATCGATGCCTGACAGCAAAAGGGGGATTCCTCGATAAAGATCGCTCTTTTATTTCGCTTCCTTTGGGAATCGCGGTAAAACTCTCTTTCATGTACTCGGCGACCTCTTTCGAAAGAACTCAAAAGAAAACACTTTTCACCGACATCAACACACCACCCGTTTACCGCCCGGCTTGTGGTTGGACATCAATATTGAATCTTATGTGGGTCCCACTCATCTACCCAAGAACAAGAACGGTATGACTTTGGGTAATTAAAAATTAGAAAAAGGAGAAACAACAAAACAAAATACGAAGACAGCACAACTCACATCTTTGAATCTTTTTTGCACTCTCTCGTCTACCTCACCCAATGAATCATTTTTTTTTTTTTATATTCGGATGAAAGGAAGATGATGAAATAGATTTTGTAGCCAAATTTTATAAGAAAAGCAATTTTGTTTTATGATTTTTTTTGGTGCAACCTAAACAACCGCTAATATTTCAAATTTTGATGATTGTGATCTTACAAATAACTCTTCTCTGATCGAGTTCCACCATATATAATAATACTAAATGGATTCAATACTATAAATCTCATGATCACAATCCAATCCAATAACATACACTTGGTGCCTAAATTATCACAAATTTTATTGAGGATTGTTTTGCATAGCTCTTCAATTACATTTTACAATCTTTTGTTGAGTACACATGCTTTCATATAAGATTATTTTTCAAAAATTATCCCCAAAAAGTGTCTTAACGTGTTGTTATAGTCAATATGATGTTGACATATGTCCAAATATGAATTTTTATGAATATTATAACTCACTGATAAATAATTTAATATTTATTATAAACAAATGCAATCGAGTGTCACGGTCACACAGGCTCTACTATAAAAGGAGTTGCTTAGATATGCTCAAACACACTGGAAAATAACAGATCCACTAGATTAGTTCGACCTATTCATCAATTTAGTTTATCCAAAACTATCGTTGACTTAAGTATCAGTGGGATGTTATCGAGATCACCCATCGACTTAGTTTTATAAGATTAGGAGACCAACTCGACGTTTTCCCTAAGACTGATTCGAAAAGAAACTAAGTCAGATCCAAGTTGGATTTCAACTCAGGTAACTCATAATTAAGCTTAATAGTTTGTTGCTAGAAGGAGGACCGATCACTATGACTCGAGAAAATCTAGTATAGCCATCTCGGAAGAATCTCGATGATCTAAATCCCTCGCAATTTCATGTCCCAACCCCAATTACTCCAAACACTCTTTAGTTTGAACCCATTGTTCTTGATAATCCAAAAAACCAAGATTCGATGGGAGCTCTAGTCGAACAAAACTAAATTCATGACCCCCAACCTATTTTGTCGATTATTTCAAGAATCGACCTTCACCCACTTCTATCGCAACTATATCAAGCATTATGAGAACTTTTCAGGCTCTATTTCAGCAAATATAGGTTTTAATTAGGATAGTCCAAACTGTCACTTTATCTCTTCATCAAATTATCCAATTAGCTCAACAAACCCTATCCATGTTTGTCCCTCTTGTTCATGCTCCTACTCCATTACTTGCACCATTCCCAAGCTAAGTAGTTGAGTCATTCTTAACCCAGAGTGAAGAACCACCAAATTCACTTAATCTGCCAGTAACTCCAAACTAGGTCCCATTATCGATACCAAAATTAATGAGTGAATTTATCGGTCAGTTGATTCGACCTTCCAACTAAAGCCAAAGACAACCCGGATGAATCAACAATTGGTGAACATTTATAGAGATAAAGTAAGGAAAGTAGTCAAAAACAAATGTCTATTTACAATCACCTTTCAAAAAAATAAAAATAAATAAGAAGCTAATTCCTCATAGATTTAGGCTTCCTATGTTAGATGAATACTAAGGGAAGATTGAGCCTTTAGAGTATATAGCCGCTTCCAATTCATAGGTGATTTTTTATGGGACTACAAATTCCCTTATGTGTCGGATATTCCCGATAACATTAAGAGAGGCAACTCATGAATGGTTTGTCAAATTGTCCGGAGTTAATCGAAAAACTGATCAAAAAGTTTGAGCACAATTTCATGATCTATAAACTCTCAAAGAAACCTATCACTTCTCTCTTGATAATCCAATATGAAGAAAATAAATCTTTGGAGAGTTATTCCAGAAGGTTTAGTGATGAAGTTCGGTAAGTCATAGACCTGATCCCTTCTGTCTTCATCAATGTGTTTATCAATGGTTTCCAACCTTTGAGATTTTTCTATAAAGTCATCACTCAACCTCTAATGACCTTTTCAAAATTATTGTAAGAAGTCAACCACCATTTTATTGTTGAGTTGGTTATCACTAGCAAAAGAGAGGTCAACCTAAGAAAATAACAAAAGAATAAAAACTCATATGCCTGAGTTCCTAAGAGAGGTGGAGGAATAACAACTTAGAGTTTACACCACTCAACACTTATCAGAGTGATATGTTCATACAGATCTGAGAGAAGGGACTCCTAAGAGTGCCCTGACTATTGAGAACCCAACTAACAAAGATAAATATGACCACATACTATTGTTTCCAATAGGATCATAGGCATAACACTGAAAGTTGATTTGCCTTGAAGGAGCAAATCAAAGATTTGGTTATAAAGAGACACCATAATAAATTTCTCCCTTAGATTAGAATCTTTACCAACACCTTGAGACCCAGTTGAGCAACAAGTGGATGTGATAATTGATAGACCAACAGCTAAGGTAGCTATTCCTCAGCTTAGAAGATGTATGCAAGGAAACCCCAATTAAAAGAGTTTTGTCCAAACAGAAACTTGCCCATTGGATTCTGGGAAGATGAGGTTAAGTACCTAGATTTGAAGCATGATGATTTGAGTTAATATAGAGGCTTAGTTAAAATATTATACTATGATCCTTTTCAAAGAATTGATTTATTGACTAAGGATTTCTAATCCATCTCTTATACTCTTATCGGCTTCACAAAAAAGTCAGTTACCCTGATAAGAACTATGTAACCTTTGGGGCTAATGATTGCAGTAAGATAGTAAAAATCAAGTTTCTAGTAGTCGCATTCCTTTGACTTAAAATGCTATTATTGCACTACCTACTCTCAATCAGATACAAGTAGTAGTGTCAACCTATTATATGACATTTAAGTTTTCAACTAGTACAAGAATAGGGGAGATTAAGAGTGACCCCAAGAAATCCAAACAATGCTACTTAGTATCGGTCATCCTTCTAAAGAAAGGAAAGTTGTCGATCCAGTAGATAGACCCAAAAGATCATCCTTGACCCAAATTCCTCTAAACCTCGGATGACTGAATCACACAATAAAAGTAGGTTGGCCTTCACCCAAGAGAGGAAGAAATAATTCATTAACTTCCTATGAATAAACTCAAAAGTACTCGCATGGTCAACTAGCAACATGCTCAGAATATATCCTAGTGTAGCTCAACATTAACTCAACATAAACCCAAAGTACAAAGTAGTGTATCAAAAGCCCCAAAGATTCACTCTAGATCGCTAGGAGGCAATAAAGGTGAAAGTTGGAAAACTCTTGCAAGCTAGTTTTATTTGTGAAATTCATTATCGAAGTAGCTCACCAACATAATCTTCGTCATAAAGAGCAAAATGGAGAATATGCATCAACTACATCAATCTCAAAAAGACTTATTTGAAAGATAGATTCCATCTCCCAATATGAGTTGTTAAATTTCATAAATGATTTCTTTGGGTACAACCAGATAAAAATAACATTAGAAGATGATAAACATAGCTTTTATCATCAAGGATGATCTATGCTACTACGTGCTCATGTCATTTGGACTTAAAAACATGGGGGCAACATATCAGAGGATGGTTGCCAAAATATTCCAACATCAACTAGGGAGGAACATAGAGGTTTATGTGAATATTATATTGGTAAAGAGCTGCACTACTAACACACACCTAACCAACTTCAGGAGAAACATTTACCACCATTAATAAATTTTGGATGTGACTGAATCCAGTGTATATTTGGTGTCAGTTTAGAATAATTTTTTAGCTTCATGATACACTAATGAGGAATAGATATAAACCTAAAGAAAGTCTAGATCATTATCAACATGAAGCCTTTGAGCTCTATTAAAGAAGTTCAACAATTGATAGGATAAATCGCTTCGTCTGATCCTTATCTTGGACAATGGATAGGTATCTACGATTCTTTAAGATCGTAAAACATCCAAAGGACTTCTAGTGAACCAAGCAGTGTTAGGAAGCATTTGATACACTTAAGAGATATCTAGTGGTCTCTTCCCAACTTTTCAACCCTTGCCTAAGGAAGGATTTATTTATATTTGTACTTATCCATAACCCCGTTGGCTTTCAGCTCAATCTTAATTCAAGAGAACAATAAATCCAAAGGCCTATATATTACTAATCGTATACTCTAAGATGTAAAAACTTGGTATCCTAATTTTGAAAAGTAGGCCTGCGAGTTAATCTTAGCAATCAAAAAACTTTGACCCTACTTATCATGATGTGTAAGATTCTTGCTAAGCTCAACATTCTGATAATTAAACTTAATGAATTTGACATTTATTATAAGCTAGGCACTATCATCAAAGAACAATTTTAAGTATCTAAATATGCTTAAATGTTGGACATTGCATGTTTATGGGTTGACTACGTAGACCAGTGGAGAGCAGGTCTTGTCTTGAAAAGCTCGTAAGGAGAGGCTTATGAGCATGTACTATGTTTCAACTTTCAAGTTAGTAACAATGAGGCATAATATGGACTTCTTTTGTTAGAGCTAAAACTTGCTAAGTGCATGGGAACACCAAATTTAAAGGTATATAATAATTCTCAATTGGTTGTTACCCAAATCAACAATGCTTATGAGGCTCATGGAACCATTATAACAATCTATCTTTGGGAAGCAAAACTAATGAAAGCAAATGCTCTTTCCATACTATAAATAGAAGGACATTCTCCATCATTCAAAATAATCACCACCAAAGTCCTAACTCAAAGAAGCATTCATAAAGATCAAGTGGCAAATACTGATTTTTAGGTCACTTGAATCAGAAAATATTATGAGATATCTAAAGACTTGGGTTGTTCTCGATGAACCAACTAAAACAAGAATAGTACGTAGGCTACAAGCATAGTTCTACATACGGGATGCGGTGCCTTACAAATGATCTATATCACATCTCTTACTGTGTTGCCTCCACCCCACCGAAGCTATTCACGTATTGTCCCAAAATCTGTAAGGGGGCTTGCGGGAAATATATCAGCACATGGGCTCTAGCATTCAAGGTTTTACAATAATATTATTATTTGTTGACCATCAAGCATGATGTCGAGAAGTATGTCCAATGATGCAATAGGTGCCAAGTAGAGCGAATCTAGATACTACCTGCAATAGAGTTAACTCCCATCGATAAACCTTGACCCTTTGCATGGTAGGAACTGGATATTATGGGATCCTTCTCACCTATCGTAGGATAAAGAAAATATTTGATGATCAGAGTGGACTACTTCATTAAGTGGGCCTAGGTCGAGTCATTAGCAACAATCATAGAAAGGTGGTTTAAGGATTTGTATAGAAAATTACTATTTCTCGACTTAGAGTTTTACGAATACTAATCACACACAATCAAACATAGTTCAACAACATAGTCCAAATAATTTTATGATTCCTTCAAAATTTACTTAAGATTTCATGGCCTGTCTGCAGGTTAATGATAAAACTAAAATAATTAATCAAGTCATATTGAATAAATTAAGAAAAAGAGTCTCATGAGACAAAGGAGCATGGGCAGAGGAAAAGAGTCTCTCAAACTCTTATCTGGTAGAACATTATTAAGACTTAGCATATCTTAAACCTTAGAAAATACTAGCCTTAACATTGTACTCCTTAACACATGTGCAATAGAATTTTTAATTTTTTCCATAATATTGATAAAATTTTCATTGAATATAATAAAACTTATTTGTGAAATGAGTTGTCATCCATAAAAAAATTATTTCAGAAGCCCTTACATGTCAAAATGGATCTCCCAGCCTAAAAAACAACTACACTAAAGGAGCACAAAAGGGGGCTAATCGACATGAACATTCTTTTAATATTTTAATAATTTTATTTATGACCAAGTTAGGGGGAGGAGGGTTAGTCCAAAGAGTCAGATCTACCACGACCACTAGAGGAAGCTCCTCAGCTTTTAGAGATTCTATGACTCCTTCAACTTCATTATCTCCCTTTGATCATTGATACTAATTGAGTTTACCATGATAACCTTTTCGTTAGAAGAGTAGGAGATGGTAGAATCCTCCAAAAGAGACAAAGAGGGGTGGTTGCGCTTGGCCAGAGATACAATCAATTCAAAACTATATATGAAGGAGTGTTAATCCCTTTAACCCCAAAGAAGCTTTGTACTTAGACACCTTGCTGATGCGATAGCTCCACGGCATGGTGGTAGATGTTCCTGACCTCCATCTTTAGGGTTTACTCCAATGTCCAAAGTAGTTCAACTTTGGCCTTTGTTCTTAGGGCCCTATGGTAGATTCTATCCCTGTAGATCCTCACCATCTCCATCAATTTCTTTAGTGACTTAGCCTCCCTCAGATTTGTTATCACTATTGCTCCCTCTAGTTTGTTGACTCATGCTCAAAGTTAGGTAGCCTCCTCTACGGTTGTCAATGCCTCTTCCAACTCATCGACTCGGGCTTGAAGCTAGACCAACATTTCTTCGTATCAAGACTTCTCAATAATCGCATCATCTTGTTCTTTCTTTAGATCGTTAAACTCTTGGAGGAGATGGTCAATGGTTGTTGATGAGTCCTAGATGTGGTCCAAAATTATGGTCATAAGATGTTGATTTTATTACCAAAAAATGATAATAAGTCACCACATATTAGGAAGCTCAAAGATAATAATTGTATAAATGAAATGGGTAGGCACTTACCATGATCAAATGAGTGTGGGCATCATACAAGAGATCGTTAGTAGATCTCAAGTGTAGGCCCTTGGCCAGTGAAGGGTGCATTAAGCACTAATTCCAAGTTGTGGCCTCACTTGGAATCTTCTATGGTCGGTTGGAACCACTTAGGTTGCATCTTGTGAAGTAGATCCCCTTGTCATCTATTGACCAACCTGTCACTGATTCATAGTGATAGGATCTTCGCTAAATAAGTAGAATGCCTATTATCATCAGAGGTAGCGAGCCACACAAGATAATTGATGATCATACCGTGAAGCATCAAGGTGATGGGGGTGGGGATTTGCAGCTACTATTGCTTCAATGCCTCATGGCTAGGGATTTTAACTCACTCTTCTTCTAGCCTCTCAGGTAGATCCCCTTGGAGGGCCCACCAACTAGGGTACCTCCTCATGACACCTCTATCGACTAGGAGGAGGTGGAGGCAAAGGGGGTGTTGGAGGGCACTTTGACTAACACAAGATCCACCTGATCCCCTACCTTCATTGATTGGTCGACAGTGCCTCCTGCCAACTAGCTTGGGCTAACCAGGGTTAGGAGACAATGCTCTTCGTTCGTCTACCTCATCGGTGAAAATTGTATTCAAGGATATTCCTTTGGAGGTCTATGTTTGCACATTAAAAGAATAGAAAAGAAGAGATTAAGTAGCAAACAGATCAAATAGGCCCTTAGGCAAAAATAATTTCACTTCCTTACCCTGAGAAGTTGAGCTTATGCCTACATCAACAAGTCACTACTTGCTCATATGTAGGATGCTAATGGACTCAGACAATACTATGGATAATCTTCTAAACTACCTTATTTTCATCCTGTGCAACCTCGAGGCTACATTAGAAAACTTGTGGTTAAACCAATTTAAGTTGATTGGCCAATCATGTCTCTAAAGAATGAAAAAATACTTGTTCTTCCGATGGTTACAAGAGATCAAAGCACCCTTAAACCGACAATTGGGTTGAGCACAGAGGAAATATGCTGACTCTCTGAAACATAAACTATAGCTAGCAAATAAAGGATTAGTGATAGTGAGATATGTCTTCACACACTCCAGACAAACACCATGAGAAAGCGCTAAGAATTTAGCACCATCTAGGTGGGTGGTAAATTTCAATAATTGAAAGCCTCAACAAAAAAGGATATAGGAGTGATATGACATATCTTGAACCCCCATTCCAAGGGGGTCCCCAGATCGCCACGATAGAGCCAGTAGGGCACCTCGAGCCAACTCAGGCCTACGAACCCAAGGCAACTCGATCATCCGTCCTCTACAACAACGACCCCTTGACAAGTATGGGACAGTGTAGCCTTATATCCCAACACTCAAGAAGCAAGGAGTAGCATCGTACGGTCCAGGAGGCCTTGGCATAGTGTACAGGCTGATCGCCTAAGGTGCTAGTACACATTAAACAACTGCACACATCAATTCAAGGCTAGAGGTATAAAGACCATCCCCAGGAATAGCATAAGGGGTCAGACTATCAATACTTCTATATTATGATTCTCTTCCCTCAGAGGTCGTTCGGGATTTTAGGGCTCTGGCCCCAACTACCTTAAGCATTGAAGGGGTCAAGTTGGGATCCCTCTACTTGGCTTTAACCTCCGCTCGACTCTGACTTTTGTGTAAGGCACAACGGCTTAGAAGTGGAAGAGATTGGAATAACATATGCGCCCTCTTGTGACTGGATACCCTGTTAGTTCCCGTGTGCTACATCGATGAAATCATTGGTAGTCTTGCGCACTCGAACCCGACCAAGCCATACCAATACCTCGACCACGACATAAGTATGGTAATATTTTTGGCACTAGAAGAAGGGTTGATGTCGTAAAACACCAATAGCTGAGCCACCCTAGGGAGGAGACCCATGGCACACTTTGTCCTCTGCCTTACGGAACAGGCCTCTTGCCCTCCCTCCCAAGATGGGAATGCTTCGCCCCAACCCCCGAGTAGGTATTGGAGGCTATTCAATGAATCAGAGCTCTCTCCCCTCGGGGGAGGTGTGGGGCATCCGATCGTCTTGCTAGAAGCATTCATTAGCCTCACACAACAGGTCCAGACCTTAATCAGAATGATATAGTCCATCATTCCCCAAGCAAGCCTCCTCCCCCAATTTATTCAGCAGATCCCGCCACCATGACACTATCACCAGTGCCCCAACCAACCCTCTTTCAGGTGCCTCCAACATCTCAATCGACTCTTTTTCAAGCACCATTGGTTCCCTTATGCCCTACAAGCAAGCTCGAGATAGCTGCCCACTGAATGAAAAGCCATCTGAAGGTAAGCGACCTTCGCCTGAGCATGGAACTTGGGAGATCCCCCTCGGCTCCCACGAGCCACCCCGAGCCGGATACTTTGTCATTCGATTCCTCTGACTCATTTCGGGCCTAATTGCGCCAGGTCAACTGTTGTCTGGATGAAGTTTAGAGAGAGTTTTATAAGTCAAAGAAGAATGTGGGGAAGTCTCTCTCAGGGGATCCACTTTCGTCCAAGAAATCCAAGATAAGTCGGTCCCCCCCCCCCCCAGGTTCCGCCTGCAATGCTAGAGGCCTATGGTAGAAGCTTCGACCTGGCAGAGCATGTCATCACCTTTCGAGCCCATATGACCCTATACGACACATCTGACGCCTTAACATGCCTAGCTTTTCTAACTACTATATGAGGTCCTGCACGACTATGGTACAGTTGGCTAAAGTCCTTTTCAATCTCGTCCTTCAACCAACTAGCAAGAAAATTTAAATTTAACTTCCTAGCTAATGCTAGGCTGAAGCCATACACGGCTACTCTTCTTTGCCTGAGTCAGAAGGATGAGTCCCTCTTTCATTTCGTCTCTCGCTTTGCCACGGAAATCAGGGCCAGTCCTCGACACTCATCCCTCTTTGATCATGTAAGCAATATTAATGGGGCTACAGTTAGTTTTTCTGGTTGTTGATCAAAAGACCACAGTGATCGTACTCGAGATGCTCCAGTGCATAAACCAGTATACCATCGTCGAGGCATTGGTGGCGGGGAAGCGAGAGGACCACAAGAGGCCTCGCGTGAAGAAACCTCGAGGCCAACCATCGAAGCCCCTAAGGAGGCAACCTGTTCGATCAGAACTGTCCTACCCGAGGCCACCTCTGTCACCTCTGAACTTGACCAGGACCAAAAATTTTCTCCAAATCAAAGAAAATGAGCTTCTAAGGATGCCCAACCCCATGAAAACCCCATAGGAGCTCAGGACCGAGCAAGATATTATTGTCCACTAAGACTATGACCATGATACAGAGAAATGTCATGATCCTAGGAACCAGATTGAGGAGCTCATATGCAAAAAAGATACCTTGGGTGTTATGTGAAGAGGCCCCGAGAGACTTCCCCATGCCCCCAGGGTCAAATAGAGAAGCAGATTGACATCATCATTGACGGATCAACGTCTGGCAGAGATAGTGTGTCGGGCTAGAAGGCCTACGCTCGAGCCATCATAAAGAAGCGCCCTAGGCTAAGGATGAGTCAAAGATCACTTTTGTGGTAGGGGAAATAAAGTACCCCCGACCATGACAACGCTTTGGTGGTCTCAGTCTACATCACAAATGCCTAGGTAAAAAGGGTAATGATCGACATCGGAAGCTCGACTAATGTCCTGTACTTCAACGCCTTCCAAAAGCTTGGGTTGACCACCGCCAACCTGTCACTGATGAGCTCCAGCCTCATTGGTTTACAGGTGACTCTATCCGCCCCTTGAGATGATCGTTCTACCCGTCACCATCGGACAAGAGCCTAGGTCCAAGACCATGATGGTCACCTTCATGTTAGTCAACCTACCGTTGGCGTATGATGTCATCCTCAGTGAGTCGGTTCTCAACAAGCTAAGGGTAATTGTCTCAACCTACCATCGAATTATGAAGTTTCTGACCCGAGCAAGGATCAGAGAAGTGAGAAGCGACCCTCAGGAGTTTAGGCAATGTTACTTGACTATTGTCACATTGTTGAAGATGTTAAAGACTGGCCATTCGACGCCCGAGGGAGCAAAGCTATCACGACCACTTTTTGACCACCCTTTGATCGATCCCCAAGAGGCGGTCGAGATCCTATGTCGATCAGAAATCACAGAGCAGGTGTTGGAAGTCCCCCTCGACAAGCATCGACTTAATCAAGTCGTGAAGATTGGGTCTAAGCTACCGAAGAAGGACTAGGTTCATCTTATTAACTTCTTGACAAAGAACGCCGATGTTTTTGCCTGGTCACCTAAGGACATGCCAGGCATCAACCCCGAGGTCACACAACATCACTTCAGCATTCCCCCTGAGGGGCAATCAGTAAAGCAAAGGCCTCAAAAATTTGTCTCATATTGACATAAGGTGATCAGCAGTGAGGTGGATCATCTGATGGAGGCAGGGTTCATAGCAAAGGTCAAGTATCTTCAATGACTCTCTAATATAGTCATTGTCAAGAAATCTAATGGAAGTTAGAGGATGTGTTTGATTACACTAATCTTAATCGAGCATGCCCGAATGAATGTTACACCCCTTCCAAGGATAGATCAATTAGTCGACTAAACCTCGGGGCACAAGCTCCTCACATTTATGGACATCTTCTCGGGCTATAACTAGATTCGTATAGCTCGTAAGGATCGGGAATACACTGCCTTCGTTACTGATATGGGAGTCTACTATTACAAGGTCATGTCATTCGACCTGAAAAATATCGGCATGATGTACCAAAGAATGTTGAACCAAATGTTCAAGTATCAGGTTGGGAGGAGCATGGAGGTATATATCGACAATATGATTGTGAAGAGCAAAGTCACCGAGACTCAATTGGAGGACTTCACTGAGACGTTCCAAACTCTCAGAGAATTTGAAATGTGACTCAACCCTGCCAAATGTGTTTTCGGGGTTGGCTCGACAAGTAAGGGGGATAGACGTAAACCTGTAGAAGGTCTAAACCCCCCCCCCCCCCCTACACACACACAAGACGATCAAAGAGACAAAATGACTCACAGGGAGGTTGGCCACCATCATCAACCGATTCCTATCTCAATCTAGAGACAAATGCCACTCCTTCTTTCACACGTTGAAGTGCACCAAAGATTTACAGTGGAACTCTGAGTGCTAGGAAGCTTTTGAGAAGTTGAAGGCACATGTCGCACAACTATCACAACTCACCTCGACAAGCTTAGACGAACCACTCAGCATATACATGACTATCTCTGAGCACACAATCAGCTCAATTCTAGATTGGGAAGAATCAGACACATAGAGGCCCATCTATTATTCTAATCACATCTTATATGGGCATGAGGATCAATGTCCTCTAATTTATAAGCTAGCCCTAGCCTTAATTCAAGCAGTCAGGAAACTACAACCCTACTTTCTAGTCCACACCATAAGAGTGGTGATCGACTAGCCCCTTCATCAGATTCTTTCTAACTTTGATGCCTTAGGTTGAATGCTCCAGTGGTAGGTCAAGCTTGGGGAATTCGATGTAGTACATCCCGAGGACGGCATCAAAGCATAGGTTCTAGCAGATTTCATTTCTAAGCTAACCTTCACCTCAAACTACACCCTCGGGACTATGACATAAGAGTGGACCCTGTTCGTCGAGGGTTCGGCCAAGCAAGCCTCGTCTTGAAGGGACCTAATGGTCAGCTATACAAATGTGTGCTCTGCTTCGAGTTCAAAGCCACAAACAACGAGGTAAAGTATGAAGCCTTATTGTCCGGGCTACGCTTGGCCTCAAAACTAAATGTAAAGGAGCTCAAGGTCTTCAGTGACTCCCAGTTGGTGGTCAAACATATCAGCAAGGATTATAAGGCCCATGAACTGATCATGGTGAAGTACTTAACTAAAACGATGTCTAATTAATCATTTCCAGCGTTTTTCCCTGACCAGGATTCCTCGAGTAGAGAATGCGTAAGCCAATGCAATGGACAAGATGACCTTGGCACAAGGAGCTGGGGACTACCCATCAAATGTAGAAGCAGTCCCCAATCGATCCATCGCAAGCTAAGATATAGCTACCATCGAGGTCACGCCTAACTGGATGAAGGACATCCTAGAATACAAGAAGGATAAGATGCTCTCAACCTACCCAACCGTCGCTTGACGGTTGAGACTAACACAAGCCAACTATGACATATCCTGGCCCTCTATTCCAAGGGCCCTTGAATCGCCATGGTAGAGCCAATCGAGCACCCCGAGCCAACCTAACCCTGTGAACCTGAGATAACTCGATCATCTGTCCTCCCAGCGGTGGCCCCCTGACAAGTATGGGGCAACGCGACCTCATATCCGGCACTCTAGAAGAAAGGAGTAGCGCCACATGGTCCAGGCGGCATCGGCGCACAGTGTACGGACCAACCGCTTGAGGTGCCAGCACACATTAAATAACCGTATACGTTGACCCAAGGCCAAAGGTATAAAAGTCACCCCCAAAAATAGTATAGGGGGTCAGACTCTTAACACTTCCATATTACATTACGGTTCTCATCCCTTAGAGGTTGCTTGAGGTTTTAGAGCTCCGACTCCGACTAAGACTAACTTAAGCATCAGATAGGTCAAGTCGAGATCCCTCTGCCCAGCTCTGGCCTTTTTGCAGGGCGCAAGTAACTTAGAAGTTAAAGAGATCAAAAGAACGAACGCGCCCCCTATGATCGGATCCCGTGTTAGTACCGCACACTACCTCGGAGAAAGCGTTGGTAGTCTTGTGCACTTAGATCGAACCAAGTCATGCCAACACCTCGGCCATGGCATAAGTACGGTAACAAGGAGAAAACGAAATCATGCCTCTAGTGTATCTATGCTGGTGCAAAATATATGATGCAACGCATAAGGTCGATCACTTGATCAAGTAGGCACTAGCTCGAACTCAGTTCGAACATGATAGGCCTCTTGGAGAATCTCTAAGTTGGAGGCCTTTACTATTAAGTCTGAGTTGAAGGACTCTACACCATGTGGCGAAGCCACACCATACAATGGATTCGCCTCCTCTAGGGGGCCGCCTCCATTGAAGTAGCTGACTCGATTCCTTTTGAGGCTAAAGCTACTATTGTTGATGCCAAGGGTGGTGATGGGGATGACATCTTGTCCAAGTCTAAGTGGAGAAGAAAACTATGGAAAACAAAGTAGACCTTTAAGCTAGGTTGCTGGATGGCCTTGCGAGTTTGTTTGTAGTCTTTGATTACGAGTGTAGGTGAGAAATCTCTAAAGCAACTGATGGGTATTTGCTTATTGGAGGGGAAGATAATGCTTTGCCTACTGGACCATCCCTTCGACTCCCAAACATTTCAGGTAAAGTAGGACATGTGATGTCATTGACAAGATTCAAGATGTGTGACACTATCCTAAGACCCCAGTGGTCAGATGGATTGTCACCATGATCATAACTGAATTTGCCATGATGTATACAATGGTCATGCATCAATAAGTCATTGTACCATGAAGAGGATATGACACATGCTAACCTGAGGTGGCATGCCCCACACGTGCATCAACTGAACCCTCATGCCATCGTATGACGACAACACTAGTAACAGGAGCCACCACACCTAGTCTTGTGGCCCTTCGTGTGCCATTTCACTTGGTCTTATGGCCCTTTACGTGTTACTATGCATGGTCGCCTGATCCTATCACGCCACCACACCCAACCCTATGGCCCTTTGTATGCCTTCACATGTAGCCCTATGGCCCTCCGTAAGCTTGGTCACCTAATCCTATTGCACCATCTCATCCAAGCTTCTAGCTCCTCGTGCACCCTCGCATCTTATCATTCGACCCGAAGTGCACCACTTAACACAACTTCTCAATCCTCCGCACATTCACCCTCAATTTTCATGAACCAATACACCATCGTCCACCGAAGCCCCGACTCTTCGACCCTTGCATAAGACTTTGATAATAACTAAAATTGTGTCAGCATCGGTTACCTAGTGTCAATCTGTAATGGAAAATAACTTCAATAATGGTTCTGGATCATCAACAAGAAAAAAAAAAAAAAAAATCTGATTGAAACAATTACCAAGAATCGTTATAGAAGGAAGTATACATTTTGATTGAAGAAAGTAAAGAAAGGTATATATTTGTGGAGTCTCACATTTCTGAAAAGAAGTAAACAAGATTACTTCTTCCATCAAATATAAATCTGGCACTTGCTTTGTTTATATGTACATAAGGTATACTTAGTTTTGTTTGATAACATCTACTTGCTTTATACCTTGGAAAACATTGAGCAGCTATTGAACATTGAAAGCAATACAGCATCCAAATCACTCCTTTTAAGTACATAAGCTATAACCAGCCACAGCTTCTAATTTACCTACACTAAGCTTGATGAAATCTGATAGAGTTGAGCTGATCTTGATAAAGGATTCCTCTGCTTTCTTCAGCACCTCATTAAACCAATATAGAATGTGCTCTGAATCCTCTCAAAATAAGCTTTGTTATTAATGATTGTTATCCAACAAAAATATATGTGTTCAACAGAATGTCTAAATCATTTGAGAATGTTAAGTAATAGTACAATTTCTTGTCACAAATGTCTGCCATTACAATGAACCATATATCAAAGGGTGTATATTATGGCAGGCCAAAAGAAAAACTAATGAACATCATCAACAAAAGCAATTTAAGCAATTTTAAGAACACATGAAGGTATGATTTTGAATTGAAAAACAAATTTACTTAATGAATACTTGAACCTAAAGTAAGAAGAAAGAAGTTTTTGTTGAAGCTTCCTTAAACCTAAAGTATGTCATCCATAAAATCCTGGATATAGAGAAAACCAAGATCTCTCTCTCTCTCTCTCCCCCTTATGTCTTAGTTTCTGCTTCCTACTTCTGTTGAGCTGCTTGAGTCAATGCACACCATTAATCTTTAACATATCATCAAACTCCATGGAAAATAGAAGCTTTCTTAATCATATTTGAGAAGGCATTTGCATGGCCATCCAACTTTATGAGAACAATCACAATTCAAACATGATAATACCACTTGCGCTTTCTCTCTTGACTTTATTTCTGCTGAGAGCTATGCCAAATACCAACCTCATTTTAGGAAACAGCAGTTGCCTCTTGGAGCACAAGCTTTCAAGATATGGACAATATGGCAAAGTAGCGCAACAAACAAGAGAGGAAGTGATGGTGGTTGGAAAAGACAACAAACTAACATCAATGAGATGCCTTGGATGTAAGAAAAAGACACTTCAAAAAAAGCATAGAGAGGAAGAAAAGAAAATTAATATGTTTAGCTGAATCCCACCTACCGCCACAGTGAGAGAGAGGTGTCATACATGTAGGTTAGTACCCTATTCCTTTTCCTGTCATTTCTCTCTTTGGTGTTCCAGTTTATCCTAATAGGCACCACCAAGAAGGATCAAGTCTCTCTCTCTCTCTCTCTATCATCCTCCTCACTAACCTAATCAGGTACTGCGCAAGTTTCAAGGATAAAAGGAAAATAATTGATATATGTTCTTAAGCTAAGGTATCTTAACATCAGTAACTCTCTTCTATGATACCATATATGAGCACATCCAATTGAGAATTGAAGAACGAGTTGCAACATTAAGAAAGTCCATGTGGAAAGGTTGAATGATGGCAGCAGGAGCTAAAATCTAGGAGCCGGAAACAAACATCAAAAGAACACTCGCAGAGTACCAGTTTGTGACGCATAACTCCATCCATGATTGTGTCATCCGTACTCTTAGTATCAACAGGTTGAAATGATCAAGAACAGAGTTGATTTCTGGGGCTCCCATCAGCAGATGAAACTGCAACATGATCTGATGCTTCCTCACCCAAAATCTGGATGACGAAGAGGATTAATGTGAGCATCAGATCATGCTGGCAGCTTCAGCTACTAATGGTGCACCTGGTGGCTAAGATCCTTGCATACATGTAGAGAGAGAGAGAGAGAGTGAGAGAGAGACTGCTGATGTAGTTGTGAGCTAAGAGGAAGGTGTGGAGGAGAGGATGATGAGGAACCGAGATATATAGAAGGAGAAAGAGGAGGAAGGTGGAGATTGTATGCTTTGCTTTTTAGCCTATGGTGATTGTTATGATACTAAGGCCAAAAGGAGAATAAGAATAACATGGAAGCGTGGTCCTTGAATCAAAAGACAAGATTAAATATTGCCATGGCCAGGCCACCGCCACCACCATCATCACCCCCACCACCACCACCACCACCACCAACCAGTTACTTAGGACACCTAACTTTGTCCTGCATAACTTTTGATGGCCTTTTCACACATCATTCGACCTTTTCCCGCTTCTCATTCATCTCTCTCTCTCTCTCACACACACACACAAAGAGACTAGAGAGAGAGAAGAGGTTTGTGTAGCAAATTTTGGTTCACAATTAAGCAATTTAATTTGCTAGAAAAAAATTCAAGTATGAGATTAATATTGAGATAATATTTAATGATTGAAGGAGTATGTGATATATATTGAGTCTTCACCATAATAGCAACTTATTATTTTTTTTGGTATTGTATTGGTGTCGAATCTTATTTAAAATTGCACTTCATAATTTCGCATAGACTCAGATATAAATAACTTAAAAAAATCATCATGATATCAGAGCTAGATGGAAAAAAAAAAGTTTAAACTTAATGAGTTGATAACTGAAAAAAAAAGGTCTAATCAAGTAAGTAAAAAAGTAAAAAGAAAAAGAAACGAAGAGATACACAAACTTGTGTTTACTAAAACCAGCTTTGATAACCTAAGCCAAATTGTAATTTCATTTACCGAAAAAATAATCAACATATGTATAGAGTTTGACTCATGACTTAATATATTAAATTTTCGGATTATAATATTGATGTTCAATCCCATATATGCTTTTCTGACCATATCAATCTTGATCATATAGATTTGTTGTCAAATGACTTCAGAATTGGGGAAGGTTTTCTCACTCATAATTGTTATAAAATGTATATATGAACCACTATACACTGTTTTTTAATAGGATAATCCATCAAGGAGATATGAGCCCAAATTAGTGTCTTCATTATTGGACAAGCCTTATAAAAATAAATAAATAAACCCTGTTTCTGCAGTAAGATATAGCAAAGGATACGTCTCTAAGAATATAAACATATAAAAGATAGTTTACTTTCGGATGAAAAGTTGAGAGCATATTCTGATTGACACTCAAAATTCTTTTCTATTGTGCAAATAGTGAAACATGCACATCAGAGGAATAAGCATCACTAGATAGCAACCTCTGAAGAATAAAACAATGATCGACATGTTCTTTTATTACATGTTGTAGATGATAGCAACATTGATCTTTTAGAACCTTTAGAGAACCTTAAATGCAAGAAGTTTCACCAAACCTATGCTGCAGCTTTTTATTCGCAGATATCATATCATGCCCCACTATAAAGTAATAGCAGTTCTTTTGGATTTAAGAATTTTGTTTATGTCATCCAAGTTTTCATGGAGAAGAATCTGAGTCCTGAATGGTGATAAGATTGCAGAAGTCAGACCTCTGTCTGATGAGGAGCAGATGGATAGAAGAGACCGTAGAATGAATTTTGATAGTCTTTGCCATTAAAAAAGTAGGTGATAACTGTACTCCATATGTTTTGCAATATTTCTGATGAATTTGTATTATTTTCTGCAGATCAGCAGTGATGCTGATAGAATTTTCCTGGTACTACTGTTACCCTGAAGTGACAAAAGATTAAACTTTATACTGCAGCATGATATGATATCTGCACCAATAGTTAAAAATATACACTAAGCATAGATCAAAGTATGATGATACTAAACTACCTTAAGCTAAAAAAACACTATTAATTTGGAAAGAGGAGGCCACAGGTATGTGTATTCAATTCAGCTTTTAGCCACCCCCTATGAGTTGAAACCAGTGATGTACATTATAGCTTCAGCCTAGTGTGTGTCTCAGCACACTGCCACAAGCCAAGTCTTACGAATAGATAATGGCAGCTAAAGTGGCTTTCAGTTTATGACTCATTAAGCATGTTTGCATTGGCTTCTGAAAAGCTCACAACCAGTTGGATCCATTCTATCTGCATTGTTCTCCATGATAGCTGCAAGTCATTGTAAAACTCGAGCTGGAATCAGATGGCAGTCTGAGCTCTGGACACTTCCAAATCCATGAAAGGAATAGAGAACTGCTGAAGTAATTAGTAAGATGGCAGTCTGAGCATTGGCTTCTGAAAAGCTCACAACCAGTTGGATCCATTCTATCCGCATTGTTCTCCATGCTAGCTGCAAGTCCTTGTAAAACTCGAGCTGGAATCAGATGGCAGTCGGAGCTCCAGACACTTCCAAATCCATGAAAGGAATAGAGAACTGCTGAAGTAATTAGTAAGACAGAGGCAACCTTCAGTCTCTATATTTGTTGATGGAAGATGTGAGGTTGTCAGAGCATGATCATGCAGGGACTGCACTGACCTTATCGGAAACATCATCAACAACACCTGTATATGTAGTCCAAGTCCTCCAAATCTAGATCATGTTGGCAGCTTTACTCATCAGTCACCTGGGCATTTCTGAATAGATAGCCAAAGTCACTGACTTCACTCTCCCAATAGCAGTAGATGACATCTTGACTCAGATATCTTAGAGATACTACATGGTATATATATATATTACATAACTATTATAAGAGCAAATGATTTCGGAGGCCACAGCAAATGGATCGAAGGTCTAAAAAGCCATGCGGGCCTCTTTTTTTCTGCACCAAAGGAAACAGTCACGCATGCAGCTGCTTCACTATGAACTTGCTTTAAACAAATGAGGAGACCAGAGTAAACAGTGAAGAAAACACCATAAACTAAAAGAAAGAGTGTGGATATGGGAAAAGAACAAAGAGGGAGATCAGAAGCCAGAGCAAAAGATTCCCTTATCTGAGGAACTTGATACATCAACGGATCTGACACTGGGAAGAAGCAATTCCATCCGTGAGCAGGAAGGGGAATCAAAGAGAGAAGAATCCCGACAGGGAGAGAGATTAGGTCTAGGGTTAGGGTTTAGGATCACAGTTAGCTAGGGTTGCAGCAGGGTGTAGGGCGGCACACTGCGTGCCCTCAGAGCAAGCGATCGCTGGGTGCAGGGAAGCCTTTTGATGTGACCGAGGACAGGGGCGAATATTTTAGTGTAGGTTACATAACCCTACGTCGAAGCTAAAGCATAACGACATGTTCTTGCAGACAAAAGAGTCCAATAGATTGTGTTCTTCGAGGGTTTCAGTTGGCGACTTGGATTGTGTGGCTTCCTCGTGAAGCTTTTCCAAAACCTAAAGCATGTTGTCATGCAGTAAAATATTGGGAACTTACTACAGAAAGTAGACATGACAGAGTCAAATCTTGCATGCTTTCCATGACCATGGCTGGGTGATGCACGCGATCGAGAAAACAAGATCTTTGAGCAAGGAGCAACTGCTGTCAAGAACTTGTTGGGATCAAAGAGGAGTGGATGAAGCATGATGCTGCGTGACTGGTTGATCTCCGTAGGTGTTCATCGTTGTCCTTGCCAAGAAGCAACAAGGGAGTTGTATGAACCCTAGAATCAGAATGCTTTTGTACTCCACCAGCAAAAGAAGAGCATAGCTTCATGCAGATTGGGCATGCATGATGGAATGCATGGGACCATCACTTGCGTATTTTAAAGTACATTGGTGAAATCCAACGATGCGCGTGATAAGATAATGCCATTAGATTTATGTGGCATGCATGACCATCTCCTGCTCCAAGGCACAATCCAATTCTAGCCTCCATAATGACACAATCAAATCCAATCATCCTTAGACGATGATACGACTTAACATGATCATGAAGCATCCCTTATCGGTGATATGATTGAATTCAACCATGAGGCATTCATCGACGAAGATATAACTAAATCCAACCATGAAGCATCCCTTAACGATGACATATCTAACTTGACCATGAAGCATCTCTCGATGATATCACAATCTAGTATGACCACGAAGCATCCCTCAACGATCATATTGCAACTAAACTGGATGATGTAATTGGTCGTCCTTCGAGTAAGACGAGTAGCCTATATGATCGATACGATATCATCAATCACAATGTCTGATAGTTCAAACGACTTCTCATGTCGTAGTAATAATTGATAATCTTATAAAAATGATCCTATAAATCGATTCTCCACTTAATCTCGATGGTTAGGAAAGCTCCCTATAAAAGGTAGTTTTCTAAAACATCACGTTTTTTTCCAAGTTACTTACTTAAACGTCAAAAGATGTTTGTCAAGCAACTCTGATATAGTTCTTTTACACGATCCTTTAGCAACTCACTGATCTCTCAAATGCCAAATTAATCACAGACTCGGATCCCAATCAAAATTAGCTCTGAATCTGGTTTTGTTCAGTAGTCATTGAAAAGTCTCTTATTCTTGCCTGCCAATAAAAATATTACAGTATAATTAATCTGTCCTCAGTTCTAAATAATTTATGTAATTATGATTAATTTAATTAGTTAGGATTAGATTAAGATTTATATCTAAATTAAGTTTAGATGAATGTGAGATTTATTAAGATATGATATATTTTTTAGTGTTTTAAAATATATGTATTATATCTTTTAATCAATATAAATAAGTATTTTTGAATCATTCCAAGGCACTAAAGACTACAGATTGAAAGTACTCCTAGAGGACCTACAGATTGAAAGTACTCCTAGTGTCCTTTGTTATTCTCTTTCCTTTCTCCTTGAAGTTCTAGAAAAGCCTGATTCAAAGAAGTATATCAATAAAAAAGAATGGAAGACTAAAAGATCCAAAAAAAAAAAAAAAGATGACAAGCCTTAGAGTAAGTGTTCCTAATCAACTTCTTCCTATCTTGATAATTATCAATTTTGGACTGTTAACATGAAAACTCTGTTTATTTCATATGGATTATAAGATTTGATAGAAGCTTATTTTGTTCACTATGATATGTAGGATCCTAGTATTACAAAAGATCAAAAAAAAATCATATGAAGAAAAATATACAGAGAGATGCAAAAGCTCTTTACATACTATAACAAGCAATAGATGATTCCATGTTTTCTATAATCATGATGACAATAATATCAACAAAAGCTTGGAATATACTAAAAAGTGTGTTTGGAGGTATAGAAAATGTACAAATTTCAAAGCTTCAAATTCTTCGACATGAATTTGAGACTCTTATGATGAAATATTCTGAATCTATCGTTGATTTCTTCTCGAAAGTTTTTCTTATTGTGAATCAAATGAGATCTTATGATGAAAATCTAAAAGATCAAACTGTAGTAGAAAATTTTTTATGAAGTTTATCTCCAAAATTTGATATAATCTCTACTACTGTAGAAGAAGCTAAAGGTACAAGTACATTATTTATTGATGAATTAATAGGATCTTTTTTAGTTCATGAACAAAAATTGAATAGATCTTCAAATGAGATTTCAGAACATGCTTTCTAAATGAAGATAGATAAAAAAGAAGGATAAAAAATACTCAGAAATCAGATCTCAAGGGAGAGATCAAAAGGACAGAGGATGAGGTCGATTAAATGAAGGTAACAAAGAAACTCGAAAACGTTTTTGTTGCAAAAAAAAGTTGGACATATTGAAAAAGATTGTTGGTACAAAAATAAAAATCTAAATGTTCCTCTATGTTTTTATTGTAAAAAATATAGTCACCATGAAAAAGATATTTAGAATAAAAATCAAACAAACTATCATGAGGAAAATAATAATGACAAGAGATATTAAAATAATATTTTTTTTATAACATCTGATCAAGAATATTCTAGATTTGTTTGATTTTTGGATAATGAAGTAGTAATCATATGATATTGGATAAAAGTTTATTTCAGAAGCTTGATGATTCAGTCAGATCTACTATACAGATGAGAAATGACAACAAGGTTCAGGTGAAAGGAACAGTTATTGTGAAGACTAAATTCGATAAAAAAGTTATTGATGATGTGTTGTTTATTCCTGATTTAAAATAAAATCTCATTAGTATATGACAACTAATGAGAAAAGGATATATGTTACTTTTGATAATGAAAAATACCTGATTTATGATAAGAAAATTAAAAAATTAATAACAATTGCAAGGATGACAAAAAATAAAGTGTTTCCTTTATTATTTTCAGATTTTGCTACTCCTATTGATGAATCAACATTATGACAAAAAAATTATGATCATCTAAATTTGTGTGAATCTATGCAAGATGATGAAGGTCATGATAATTTGGAAATAGTTGATAAAACACATCCATAAAAAAAAAGATAAGATCTTAAACTCCAATGACAATAATGAAAGTACACAGACATAAATGATAAAGGTTTTTGATGATGTGAAGAAATCTAAGAGAAAAAAAAAGAAAAATAAAACTTTCGCATTCAAAGGGATTCGATCTTACAAATCTAGAGTCTCCATCAGATCATCATAGATGGCTACCAAAGAAAAAAAATGTCTAAGTTATATAGATTTAAGAGAAATGATAAAAGATTTCAGGTAAGAAGTTCTCAAAGATCTATGAATGAGAGAAAAACATAAGACAACCGCTGCAGCAATAAGGATCCGCTTCCTGACATCTTCTCCAAAATTTTGGCAAAAAAAAAAATTTCTTCAAAAATAATTTTAAATTAAGGGATATGTTGAAAATAATTTATATAGTTATGATTAATTTAAGTAGTTAGGATTAGATAAAGATTTAGATCTAAATCTAGTTTAGACGAGGATGAGATTAGTTTAGATAAATATAAGATTTATTAAGATGTGATAAATTTTTTAGTATTTTAAAATATATATATTTTATCTTTTAATCAATATAAATAATTATTTTTGGATCATTTTAAGATAATATCCACTTACTGAATTGGTGTTTCAAGTATGTATAAGATATTGCTTGAATTTGGTTTTCAAGAACTTTTCCTGGTAAGGATTTAGCTTTTGACCCTTTGTCTATCAACTCACCCAATGGAGTTGCAGGGTGTTGCCTCAGGTTATGAGAAACAAGAAAACCCTTCACTTGGCCATTCTCTCTCTATCTCTCTAAAGGCTTCATTTGATTGCAGTTGATATGACTATTAGTCGACTTAAATCTGCACCTAATATTGGAAAATCCATTTGTTAAAACTGAGCTATTTAAGAACTTGGGTTTTTTTTTCTGCATAACTTGCTTCAGCTGCAACTTGGGAGCTTACTGTCATGAACTTTAGATGATTCATAAGGTGCTAACTTGCAGTTTTCATAGTTTGAAAGCTCAAGATTTTAAGTATCATGAATTCTAGTACTGAGATATCTGAATACAAGTCACCCACTTTATCTCATACAAATCTACAGAAATATGTTCCTCTGCTAGGTCTTTTTTCTCTTAAAGCAATACAACATTTAATGTGATACATGATATCAATAATGTTTACTGACATTTTAGTCCTCCAAATCTCTCAGTCCTTTTTCATTAAAACTGAGAATTGGTATATCATAAAGATACATTTCAGCTCCCCAACCATTCTTAAGAGCAAAATTATAAACTAGCTATTAACCTCACTTTTAAAGAATGTAGAAGTGACCCAACATTAGATTCAAACATGTCTATATTATCATTTAAATCTTTAAGCTCAAAAGAGCAATAAATGACAAAGATTTGGCATCAATCCCATCCCTAATTATCATATACTCATTTCATAATTTTTCTCACAACTTTTTCATATACTTGCACTCCACAAATCAGGTTTTTTTTCCTGTCAAATCTTTCAAATTTACATTGTCATCCTACTATAATTTTCAGTTGATATGTTTTTGATATTTACATAGTCTTATATTTTTTTAATATTTTTAAAATATATTTTAATATATCTAAAAAGTTATTCTAAAATATATAAAAATATTTAAATCTAATTAAACATGTCTGTCTATCTAATGATTTTGTCCACCCATAGTTAAACCATGAATCTCAATTCATCAATTTGAAACTCAATTGATTTAATAGTGATGTAACTACTAATCCCTCTAATCCAATTCGATAATTCTGTCTATAAAGGTTAATAATAATATCTTATTCCCCAATCTGGATCAAAAGTTACAAGAAATCTATTTCTTAACCTATGTATTTTTAAAAAAATACAAAAAAAAATTTGCAAATTGTTCCACTGACACCCATTTAGTTAAAGAAAAGGATAGAAAGAAAAATAAAGGAGAGAGGGAAACCTTCCCCATTCACCCTACTTACGCAAGCTGTGAGCTCACCGGAGCGGCAGCGGCGGGGAGAGGGAGGAACCTTCTTTCCCAGTCGCCCTGCTTGCGCAAGCGGTGACCTCACCAGGGTGTCTCCAAGACTACTAAACTGGTTCCGGAGCCCTTAATTCCACACCCCCCTCACTCCTTCTGAGATCCAAACCCTGAAGCCATGGATGATGAGGCCCATGTCCTGATCCCAAGAGTAAAGTTGGGCGCCCAGGGATTGGAGGTCGCACCTTCCCTCCATTTCGATCACAAGTTTTAATCTTTAACATATGTATTTATTATTGCATAAAGATTGTTCTTTGTTTTTGGCTGTCTCAAAGATTCTTGTTTGTCGTGATAACAGGTGTCCAAGTTAGGGTTTGGTTGTATGGGTCTCACAGGGGTGTACAACTCCCCTGTCAGTGATGAAGCTGGTATATCCATCATCAAGCATGCCTTCAACAATGGGATCACCTTCTTTGACACCGCTGACGTCTATGGACCTCATGCGAACGAGATCTTGCTCGGGAAG
Organism: Ensete ventricosum; assembly: GCA_029747655.1. NCBI lineage: Eukaryota > Viridiplantae > Streptophyta > Magnoliopsida > Zingiberales > Musaceae > Ensete > Ensete ventricosum. The sequence goes on along the minus strand of JAQQAF010000009.1, from coordinate 9,373,194 downwards.
GTTTGGGTCTTACCCCTTCCTCTTGCCTGTGGTAGAAGACAGCGGAATGAGTAAAAAATTGATGTTGTTGGCAAATTTCTTTAGGCCTTGAAGCAATTGCCCCGTGAAAAGATCCAAGTAGCCACAAAATTTGGGGTTGTGGGTATTGACGCCACAGGTCTAGTGATCAATGGTAAGCCTGAGTACGCGCGGGCATGCTGTGAGGAAAGCCTCAGGCGCCTCGGACTGGACTACGTTGATCTTTACTATCAGCATCGAGTTGATAGGACCGTACCGATCGAAGAAACGGTAAGGATTAGCCACCGAGATTTCCATTTACATTGGAATATTAATTTTGAAATATGAAAATCCATGTTGTTGTGAATTTGTTTGTGTGGTAGATGGGGGAACTCAGGAAGTTGGTGGAAGAGGGCAAAGTGAAGTACATCGGGCTTTCAGAGGCTGGCCCTGATACTATTAGGCGAGCTCACGTGGTGCATCCGATCAGTGCATTACAAATGGAATGGTCTCTCTGGACTCGCGAGATTGAGAAGGAGATAGTCCCACTTTGCAGGTTGGATTAGATGTCCATCATTTTCAAAATATTCAAAGTTGTTTCTCTTTTGTGGTATTAGAAAGCCTTTAAGTGGCCTTGTTTCTCATCAACCACATTCATGGCTGTCGGCTGAAGTAGGTTCTTTTGTCAAACATCTAAGTCAACACATGAGAAACATCACATTCACAAGGAACTTAGTATATACCTTTTGATGCAAATCTTTGTAGAATGGGAATTGAAGTTTGTAGCAGCTTTGAATTCGTGTTCAAATTAGGGAAGTCAAGTATCTTGTGAATCTTCATTTTGTTGCTTTGAAAGATGCATGTGTTCAAAGTAGAAAATTTTGTAAATTATCTCTTCCATTTTTTAGTTAGTAAAGTTGGGAAAGGACATATATGATGTTTATTTTCAAAACACATAATCTTTACATTGCTTATATTTGTTTAACTCGAACATGAAAGCCACGGAAAGAAAGCAAGTCACTTTTCATTTTTTTGGGTCCAGTGAATTATCTTGAACTACAGTTGGCCACTGTCTAATTTCTAATTTTTACAAATTTTGTAATGCATTTTCCAATTTACATGCAGGGAACTTGGCATTGGAATAGTTCCATACAGCCCTCTTGGACGTGGATTTTTCGGTGGTAGAGGAGTTACAGAAAAGTTGCCTTCAAATGCATCTTTGGTATAAGACACTCTTATCCAACTATGACATATCTTTAACATTTAGAGAAAATTTGGTGCTTTGTCATATAGAGATGCTATGATGCTGGTTGCTAATAATCAGTTTGTTGACCCTTTCATGATTTTGCTAGATCAACATCCCAAGATTTGTTGGAGAAAACCTTGAAAAGAACAAAGTTCTGTATGTGAGGTTGGAGAACCTCGCCAAAAAGCACCAGTGTTCCACTGCTCAACTAGCTCTAGCTTGGGTTGGCCATCAAGGAGATGATGTGGTTCCTATCCCAGGTAAGCAATTGTTTTTGAAACTATGATGTTCCATGCATCAACATCTGCGTTGTTGTCAGGATCACTATCATGTTGTAAATCCTAGAGTGCTTTAGGCTGCATGGATCATGAATCAAATAGTAGATTGTAGTGTTATGCTTTTCATTAAAGTTTAAACACTCTGTGTAAACAATGGGAGATATGAGTTAACTGGAGGTTTGATGAATGGAGAATAATGAAGAAACATGTCTGACAATTATAAATAAAAAAGCATAAGATTCCTTTCTAGGATAAGAAGCCATATGCACCCACTTGTTAAGCTCAAGCCAAGTCATTCAGAAAACAATTTCCATAGTTAATTAATTGTTATTTTTGCAAATTAGTCAATATAATGGCCTTTTCTATTAAAATTTAGGAAATATTTCTTAAACTGAATGTTTTGAGAACACTGATCGGTTTGAGTACTTGGGCATCACCTCCCATTTCGACAAGTACTCGGATCTAGAATCTCATTATGTTGAACAGGGCGCCATCATCAAATAGGCAAAGGCTCGTTGGTTGGCCCTCTTGCAATCTATCGCATAAAGATGATAGATGGAGAGATCAAATAACAGTTGGTCAGGATGCAACGACAATGGACTTGTCAGAGTAGTCATGCCTAATGACATTCCTAGAAAACAGAGGCATGCTTGGATGCTGCCTTGCACAAAACTATAAAATCAGAAGTTATTAACCTGGCCTCTTTCAAACCCGAAAAGCAGGATGGGTACTTGAAGGTGTCAGTTTCCTAGCTATGCCTATTAGATTGACTTCATCTGTTAGTGTACAAGTCAGTGCTTGCATCTGTTTGATATTGAGTGAAATAATCTCTGAGCATGTTAGATTTGAAATTCCTTGTCATGCGAGGATAATTCATGAATTTCTTTTGTCCTCCATCTTTGGTAAAAAAAAAAAGAAAAAATTGAATTGGAAATTTATTTATCAATTCACAAGCTTCTTTTTTTTTGGTGCGATACATAGATATATGTCAAGTCTTGCTACTGCAACTTGTACACATACATTAATATCCTTTCTTTTCCTTTTCTTGTGGATATGATTATTTGTTTTGCCCACCTATGCAAGCATCTGCCGACAATTAATTTGCTTCGCTTGACAATTCTGTTTCCAACATTTCAGGGACAACCAAGTTGAGGAATTTGGATGACAATATTGGGTCTTTGAAATTAAAGCTCACAGAGGATGACTTGAAAGAAATATCTGATGCAGTCCGCGAAGAAGAGGTGGCGGGTTATAGAAGTCACCGTTCTTTTGAGTCGGTCACCTGGAAGTACACGAATACCCCACCTATGCATACCGATCTACCGGCTTAGAAATTTCTATATATATTTATTATGTTAAATTTTCTTCCGTAATTAAAGGTTGAATAATACAACATATAGTAAGTTGTCAGTCAATGATAAGGTATGCTTTGGTGTAGCTTCTTCACGAAATATATAAACTGTAATGTTTCTTGTTCTATGTACTGCTTCTGCAAACACATCTAAACCTCATGCACAACATTTTACTTTTCAGCACAGTAAAATGAAACTTTTGACAATTTCTCATCCATTCATGCTTGGTCCAAGCAGAATTAGTGATGATAGGATTAAAACTCTATTTAAAGAAAATTTTGTTGAAAATAAAATTGATATTGGAAATGTTTGATTTAAGTAGAGTAAGTGATTAATTTAATGTATGGAATAATGTTAAGATTATTGCTTAACGAAAATAATGCTAAGATTGTTGATTAATGAAATCTCAGTATGAGCATATAAATTCAAATAAAATTAAAGATAGGAAACACTCGTAGATTTATAGTGGTTTAGCCTGATCTACATCTATTCTCGAGTTCTCTTCTTCGAGATTCACTGATGTCCATTATCGATCTTCTTTAGGTGAAGATCAAACCCTTACAGGTTTTTAAAACTCAATTGAGACTTTTTACAAGAAATACAACACTTGGCTCACTCCCCTTTTCATTTTCTTTTTTCTTGCACACTTTTAGCACCTAATTTTTTACACAATTTTTAGCCTAGCTGTTGTGCAAAAACTTATGTTAAATGTAAGAAAATTTGGGGTATTTATAGGACCCAATTGCCTTTAGAAGAATGGAACCAAAATTCAAACTCACCCGAAAAATCTAGGTATGGGCGGTACAATCGTATGCGCTAGTGGTGCCACTGTCAAAAGCCACCTTGAAAACAGGATACGAGTGGTACAACCGTCGGCCTGGGTCATCCAATCGTTGTCTGCTGCCCGGATTCTTGGGTGGGTGCGGTACAACCGCCACTCATCGGCGGTACAACCATCACGATTTTTGAAAAAGTGATTCCCTTCACTTTTTCAATCCTGACTTGTATCTCATGTTAACTAATTTTCAGGTCAACTAATTGAGCTCAACCTGGGCTTAATCCAATCCATTTGTAGACCTAGTTGCCTTACATTGAGTTGATTTGGATTCCTTCCAAATCAAACTGAATTAGGAATCGATCCCTAACTACGACTCACTGATTACTATCATAAGGACCATCAAGCTAAACAATAATCTAACTTCCGCCAATCCAGCATTCTTGAGGTAAGTCTTATAGTCTTACTCTGATAATCTCGTGAGGTGTTCCCAACGAGCTTCTTGATTCCTTCGGCAAAGTCCTAACGAACTTCCAACAAGCTCCCACTGTATCATCCGAACCTTGGCCCGATGCCCAAACTTTATTTTGGCCTATCATCTGGTTGTAATTCATTTTCTCCATCATAGTTAAACCTTAACGATGCTAACTATGATTTAATTAATTATAATCAATATTACCGACAAATTCACTTCAAGATCTTCCTAACTCCCGGTAAGTTTTTTGGCTTTCCTTGACAATCTTCCGACGAGTCTCCGTCTTCTTCCGAGGAACTTTCATACGTCATCTTGGTAAACTTCCGTTACCCTCAACGAGCTCCTAACACACTCCAGACGAATTCCCAACTATATCATCCTCACTCTGGTCCGATGCCAACTATATCATCCTCACTCTGATCCGATGCCTGGATAGATATGGTATGGGAGTTTCAGGACCATGGGCATGGAGCTACTGTCAAGTATCACTTTGATCCGTTGAAGTTGAAGCCTCATTGTCTAAGTTTTTTATTTTCACATGTTTGATCGAGCAAGAATAAATAAGAGGCTTATAGGATTATTGAGAGCTTACTTCAGTCTAATATGAAACGTATGAATACAAGTTACATGAATTTTTTTTTGGAATTAGTCTTATCTACGAATAAGAAAGTTATAAGTAATGCAACTATAAATCTCATGAAGAGTTGGATCTTGGATTTAGGATGAACATTAACAAATGTAAGTCGGATAAGAAGTGGTGCGTCGATGAGTAAGTAATAAGTATATGAGAGAGAACTCATATAAATGGAGACTATTATATCACCTGCCAGGTCATTAATCGTATCATCTTATTAAGATTAGGAACTATAATGATTAGATGATTAATCTAATCTTATCTCGAGCCAACCATCAAGAAATCCCAGGGATCAAGTATATAAAGAACCTCTCAACTCATGTTGAAGGAGGGACGGGACCCTCGCTCACTCTTTCTCCTTACTCCTTGAGTCAATCACATAGCTTATTTTGTTATCTTCTCCCCTCTATTAACTTAAGTATAGGAGGGGGCTACAACGGGCAACCTTTGACATTGGCATGTTGTGTAGGATCGTCGGATGATCAATGATACACAGAATATCCAACCCTTACAAGAAGGAATCACACAGCTAGCTAGGAGGATCTAAATCTGCTTGCCCGACCACCTTAAGTTGGACCCCACAATCGCCCCCCGGCTAATTAGAAAGAGACAATTGGGTGAGTTTACATCCTCGGTAGTGGACTAATTATATCGACTCATCAATCAATGATACTCGTGACATCCGAAGAGTTGATAAGGTATATAATCCTAAGAAAGTTCTCGTAACCTTACAAAATTATTGGCTCTGAAAGTACTAATTATATATTATTTCTATAATTAATTGTCTTTAATATTTTGATTATTGTATATTCAAAAATTATACTTATATCTTTATACTTAAAAGTGAAATATTTGACTCATTATTTTAATAATTTTTTTCTCTTTTTTGATGTTTTAATCATCTTAATCATGTACCTTAATGTTTTACTTTTATAAGTTTAGACATTCTAATATAAGATAGTGTAGAATTTAAAATACTAAAAATAACTAATTATAGAACTTAAAACGTAACTAGCTCATTTTTCAAACGAGCTTAAAACTATTTCAACCATCACTTTTGGAAGCCTTGGTTCTTTATTATTCCATTTTAACTCTCCGATCAACGTACGATCAAATATAATTCTATTAGACCAAATATTTCATATTTAAAAAAAATCCAAACACTTCATCTTGCAGAGTTAATTTAAATGTACTTTCCGTATATATTATTTTTTCTCATATCATATTATATATATATATATATATATAGTGTGTGTGTGTGTGTGGTAAAATATCACACCGTTGCAATTAATTGGCCTTGCATATTTTGGATCCGACTGCAGTTTGAACACGTTTACTAAATCCGTGCATGAGAAACCAACGGCCGGTTCGTATATAATTGGAAACATTCCCCTTAAAACTCGCGCGCTAGTGATCGTTCGTCTCCGTTCTCCTCCCTCTCTCTCTCTCTCTCTCTCTACATTTCTTCCCAATAATCTCCTCCGAAACCCTAATTCTTGTTTTCGAATCTGAAGACCTAGAATCGTCAGCGGAGATGACGAAGAAGGAAGGGGACATCGAGGCCGGGTACGGCGGCGGATCGTCCCTGTACCCCAACATGATGGAGAGCCCGCAGTTGCGGTGGGCGTTCATCCGCAAGGTCTACTCCATCGTTGCCCTCCAGATCCTCCTCACCATCGCCGTCGCCGGTGTCGTCAACTTCGTCGAGCCCGTGCGCAGCTTCCTCCTCTCCCACACCACCGCCTCGCTGGTCGTCTACATCCTCATCATCATCTCGCCTTTTCTCGGTAAGTCTCGGCCACGTTTCTCCTTGTTTCGGGCGGTAAATTTCTAAGGATTGATGTGGATTTGTTCGACCCCCTTCCGGTCTCCTGAAATGGAACAGTTATGTTGCCGATGATCTACTTCCGCGAGCGCCATCCCCTGAACCTGTTTCTTCTCACCCTGTTCACGATCTGCATCAGCTTGGCTATTGGGATGGCATGCGCGAATTCCAAAGGTAATGGGGAGAAAGAAACCATAACAATTAGCATAAATGATCTTTTTTATTTGCCTAAAGAGGCTAAGATGTTTAATCTGAGGTAAAATTGTCTTGAATTTTGAATTTTATATCAATAAAAATTAAAACAACAGTAACATTACCGTGACATATCAACTAAGATGTTTAATTTGAGGTAAAATTGTCTTGAATTTTATATCAATAAGAAATTACAACAACAGAAATAGTACCCTAATATATCAATTATTTAGAGTCGATTGCATGAATCTTTTATTCAACACTGACAAGAACAGAGAAATTATGATTCTTTCATTATTGTTGCTCTAGTATTTCTTGCATGATGACATTAGAAAATGAACACCACAAAGGATGCAATTCTGTTTTCTTCTCGAGCCTTTGGTGGAAGCCCATATGCTAGCATGGTATTGATGTTGGAAAAGAAAATCTACAGTCGAGATTAATTATGTCTTCTGGGAAACTACACAGTTATTGTTGATTGAGCAAGGGTTTGACCTTGTACTTGGTGATTAGCAAACTTTTGTAATTAATGGATTCCTGATGATAAGTGTTCTTCTGTAAAGCAGCTAGCTTTCTGATCCAATGTCAATGCCATACTAGAATATGGGCTTCCACTTAATTCTGTTGTTGCATTTCCTAGGAGCATCTGTTCTTATTCTTTTGCTTTTCAATGAAAATTATGTTGTCATCGGTACATATCATGACGATGCATATATGTCTTAGTTATCTAGGTGTATAAAATCATAGGTTCACATGCTAAAAATTGCAACCATTTAGGTATCATGTATTCATAATGTTGATTTACCTTAAGGCTTCGTTGATAATTATTCATATGTATCATGACAATGCATTCTTGTCTGCAGGTATTCTGGTTAATTTAGGATGTGTTAGGTCTTCAAGTGTGTAGCATAATAGGTTCACACTACAAGAATTGCAGCCATTTGTGTTTATAATATTGATTTGCCTTAAGGCTTCTTGTTGTATAGTTATCCATGGCAAATCTAGTAAGCCAAACAATTGGAATCCTTTGTTCTTCTCTGTTGTTTTTGGTAAAAGCTTTTTCTCCCTTGTTTGAGCACCATTTCTATAATTGATGTGTATCAAGCTTCATAATACTTGATTGTACACCAATGTCCTCTGGTTGTTAGTAATTTACCGGTTTTGCAGCTTAGGTATTATTGGGTACGGGTTTGGATGCGACGCTTCTGTATTGTTATTTATAAGTTTAGCTTCCCTGCTTTTCGAGAAATCATTTTAGTTTTATGTCTTCCATACTTTTGGATTGTGTCTGGTTAAGTAAAATAGCTATTTGTTTGACTTGCGATAAAAAATAATTTATTTCCTTGTTTACCCACCAGAAGTCTCAAACTTTACAACTAAATCTTTATTGCATGCCAGGCATTCTTAGGGTTCATGTGTGACTTACTATAATTTCTTGAGCAGGCAAAATAGTGCTACAATCTGCAGCTCTAACAGCAACAGTGGTTGTGGGTCTCACCCTCTACACGTTCTGGGCAGCCAAAAGAGGCTATGACTTCAACTTCCTCGGACCATTCTTGTGCGCAGCTCTTATCGTGCTGATGCTGTACTGTATCATCCAGGTTAGTGGCCTCTGCCTCCTCGTGTCGTGCTAATTCTTCAATGTTTGGCTCTTCTTTTCCTCTATATAAGGTCTGAGCCTCTCATTGCTATCAACATTCCTGCAGATCTTCATCCCAATGGGGAAGGTTTCGTCGACAATCTATGGGTGCGTGGCAGCAATTATCTTCTCTGGTTTTATCATATACGATACCGACAATCTGATCAAAAGACATTCCTATGACCAATACATCTGTGCTGCCATCTCCTTGTATCTCGACATCATCAACCTGTTCATGGCACTGTTAACCGTGTTCAATAGTGTTGATTCATAAGCCAATTGGTATCTCTGCTTACTGCCATGTTACTGCTCTATATTTAGTGAAACCAATGAGTTCACAGTAGGCAAGAAACCTGAGAACAGTTCAAAATATGTGGCTGTTGTATAGATTAGCACCTCACTTTCATCTGCCTCTTAAGACTTATTGCCTTGGGGACGATGAACTTGTACAGTTGCTGAAACCTTGTATTCGGATTGTTGTTGGTCGTGGGAGAACCAAACTGTTCAGTTCAAAGTTCAAACTGCAAAACCCTTGACACGATGCACTGGTGTGGACAATCATGTATGTAGTAGAAGCAATAGATTAAAGGTTAAATTTCTTTTATATTACAAGCAGTGCAAAACGCATTATGAAGAAGGAAGAGGATTCTCTATTGTTAACTTCTCATCACTTTTATCTGACTTAATAGGTGGAATGGTAGATCTTTTAATGCTTTTCTATCTTTTTTAAAATCTTTCATATTTGTTCTATCCACCCCCCGCAAGTGCACATAATAAAAAGGTAATGAAGGTTTATGATTGCTAAGTGAGCAATTTTGAGCATCACCTTTATGAAACAAGGATTTAGTGTTTTCTTTTCAAAATACTAATATTCATTACAATTTCAATATATGTAATCTCTAAATTTTATAAACTAGGAGGATAAATGCAAAATAACTGTTATATGGCATCATCTGGTATTCATAATTATTTTAAAAATAATGTTGGATTTTTGCAACAAAAAAATTGTTTTTATTTACTTATTGCTTACTTCTTCAATCTTCAATCTTTTTTATTTGGTCTAAATGTTACTTTCCTATTTTTTTAAGAATAAATTAGCATAACATATAAATGATAATAATATGTACGGAAATTTTGATCAATATTTTAAATTAATATTCTATTTTCATGCTTTTTTGTTACATGATTACCTAATAAACTAAAATTAAGTCCTTACAAAATTTTGTGTTAAGGTTTCAAATATATACATATATAAATGATTTGAATTTAAAATGATGAACAAACAAAAAAAAAAAAAAACCATCACCACCACCACCACCAACCAAACAAGAATCTCCACTCTCCCCATTCCCCAATCCCCAATCCCCAATCCTCACCACCACCACTCAATCCCCTTCCAAACCCATTACAAAGGGAAGATAGCCCGCCTTCTCCCCCTTCTCACTCCCTCTTCCACCGCCTCCGCGCACCATCATCATCACACCATGGCGGCCTCTTCCCTCCTCCCCTCCCACTCCTCCCTGCTCCTCCTCCGCCGCCACGCCCTCCCCGTCGGCGGCCGCAGCCGCCCCGTGACCCCCGTCCGAGCCCTCTCCGCCCCCGTCACCCTCACTCAGGACGACCTCAAGAAGCTTGCCGCCGTCAAGGCCGTCGGGTACGTCAGCAGCGGCATGGTGCTCGGCCTCGGGACCGGCTCCACCGCCGCCTTCGTGGTCGCCGAGATCGGGGCCCTCCTCTCGTCGGGCAAGCTCAGTGACATCGTCGGCGTGCCCACGTCCAAGCGCACCTATGAGCAGGCTTTGTCTCTGGGGATCCCGCTCTCCACCCTCGACGACCACCCGCGGATCGATCTCGCCATCGATGGTGCCGATGAGGTCAAATTCCCTCCTTCCCTTTTGTCTTTTTTAGAAGAAAGTTTAGATCTTTGGCTTTCCAGTCATCGTTGTTGACTAGGCTCGAGTAGTAACCATTTGACCTTTTTGCATACCGTAAATAGATATCGGAATTTGATTCCTATGTTTCTTCTCCTCCATTAAGCTGCTAATTGATCGATTTAATGGGGTTTTATGGATCTAAGTTTTGCTAGTTTAGTGTCGACAATGCTCGGGAAGTACTTACATTAGGATCTAAGTTTCGTTTCTTCTCATGTCTAAGTGGTAGACCTAAGTGAGGTAGAATCAGCTCGTGGTCAGTGGTAAACTCTAAGATATTTTAATAATAGAATCGACAATGTGAGGAGAAATGAGATTAAATATTTTATTTTCATAAATATAGGGATCCTAATATAAATTTTAAAAGTATAAAGATTGGAATAGTAGGGGTAATATGTAATTAAGTGAACTGGTTCTCTAGGCATATCTGATTGTAAGTTCTTAGTTCCGGTGGGATTTTAGTGGAGAAAAAAGATCTACTCTACTTTGTACATTAGATAATTAGACATTTTAATATCCAAATAAAGGCTCTCTTGATATATGTAGACATTATAGTTGAGTAGGCCCTTTTTTTTTCGCTTTCTTATTCTCAGCAGTTCAACACTCAGCAGTTCAACACTTAACTCCCAAGTTGGAGTCTGGGATTTTAGTGTTGGAGAAAAATATCTGGTATGCTTTTTACATTTAGATAATGATATCTTTTTATCCAAATAAAGGATTTATCGAAATTTGTAGGTCTTGGTTGTTGATTGAACTGAATCTTGGAATATGTACAACTCATAAAGGAGAAGTTTCTTTTGCTGTATTATTGCAACCAATTCAACACTCAGATGGAAGCCCTTTTTTGTTTAGTCGAACAGGGTGAGAGGTAGATACTAAGTTGGACCCCTGATATGATAAATGTTTGCCTTACCTGACTGAGTCTTGTTGCTGTGGTTAACATTTTCTAAGCTAGAGCACTCATTACCTCATAATTTGCAAATGAATCATATTGTGCTTTAAAATCTTGGGAAAAACTGGAATTTGTGTTATTTGGGTTTAATCTTGATGAAGTGATTTAACTTGTAGACGAATTCTAGTCTCAAGTTCAAATGAGTACCTACTGCACATGCTCATTCTCATTAGTTCTTTTTTTAACCTTATGGTATAATGTGTTGATGTTAAACAGTATGACTCTCATACTATACCAATTAGCATCTTTGTTCAAGTTGTACAGACTGTGATTTGGGATTGGAACAGGTGGACCCAGACCTAAATCTTGTCAAAGGACGTGGAGGAGCTCTACTTCGCGAGAAGATGGTTGAGGCAGCATCTGATAAGTTTGTCGTGGTGGCGGATGAGACAAAGCTTGTAACTGGATTGGGTGGAAGTGGGCTGGCAATGCCGGTAGAAGTTGTGCAGTTCTGCTGGAAATACAATCAGACAAGGTTGCAGGAATTGTTCAAAGAAGAAGGATGTGAGGCTAAGCTTAGATTGGACGATGGCGGCAAGCCTTATGTCACTGACAATTCAAACTATATAGTCGACTTGTACTTTAAGACACCAATTAAAGATGCACCAGCTGCAGGAAAGGAGATTTCAGCACTTGAAGGGGTTGTAGAACATGGATTGTTCTTGGACATGGCAACTGCTGTCATAATTGCTGGAAAAGATGGGGTGACCGTGACGACAAAATGAGTAGCGAGCATTCTAGTCGACCTTAGTTAAAACCATTTTTTTCTGTTTATCAACTCATTCTTTGGATGTTTGGTGCCCAAAGAGAAGGGTTTATGTTTATGTCTATAGTTTTCATCCTTGGAAGCAACAAGGAATTTATATCTTTGGCTAGACTTATGCTGGTCATGTACTACAAACACAAAAATCTTTAGTTATTGTTGTCTATGGTTTCCAAATTAATGAAGCGTTGATCACTAATATATGAGGAGGATAATCCGATATTGATTTTGTCAGGGGAAAAAGTTGTTGACGTTCTGGTTAGTCTGACGTAGTCCAAACCCATATGCGTAGGATTATCGGAGGTGCCTCTAAGGTAAAAATGTTGAGATCCCGAGGTGTCACTTGCATAAAGACCGAAAAAGGTCTCAACCCCTTCATAATGTTGAAGATATGTTTTTATACTTGGTCGCTGGGAGGTGTAGAGAGAGGGGACAATCTTGACTGCCTGTCGATCTTGGTCCCTTCCTCCCACTGAGGACTACCTATCATCTGCCACTCCCCAACCCCCATCCCCCCCCCCCACCCCAAGGTGTACTTCAGGACTCTTGTGAGAGAGGTTCGAAATGTGGAGTTTAGTTTATCCGGCATGAGTGGGTTCGAGATCGCCTCCCCAATGCTACTTGTGAAGATCTATTGTTGACTTGTCCCCTATGGCATCAAAGGGCACACGGTGCTTAGGTAGGGTCAAGTTTTTCGACCTCCACACCTCGGAAAGAGGCAGGGGTTAGCCTTCTCGACCTTCATACTTTGGACGAAGGTAGGGGTGGCGCTCTCAACCTCCACGCTTTGTGCATATTTTGCCTTATGCCTCCACCGTGGTAGATTTCCCTTCACGTGGGTCAGGTTTTGCCTTATACCTCTACCATGGCGGATTTCTCCTCATGCGGGTGGGGTTTTTTCGACTCATGTGCCTAGAACATATTTTATCTTGTGGCTTCGCCGTAGCAGATTTCTCATTACGTGGGTTGGGTTTTTCCGACTCATGTGCCTCGGGCATTTTTTGCCTTCTGCCTCTGCCGTGGCAGATTTCTCCCCATGCGGATCGAATTTTTTTCAACTCACGCAGCTGAGGCATATTTTATTTTATGCATCTGTCGCGGCACATTTTGACCCTTTTCGAGTCCTTCATCCCTCAGTATCCCTTCAAAATTGTCCCAAATGGACACTTATCTCATCGTGAGATGATAGAGATTGACTCCTTCCCTATAAATCCTCCCTTACCAAGTGGGGTTAGACTCATTCATCCATTTGAGCCTTGAGGGCGTCCTCAGAAGTCTTCTACTTCATCCCTAGGGCCTCCTTTGAAGCCTTCTCTACTTTGCCCTGGTTCCCTTTAAGGCTCGTCGATCCTCGAGTCCCTTGTAATCCCGGTGTTGGTTGTGCAATAAATCGTTCATTCGCCATCCTGCTCTTTTCTCTCTTCGAGTTGGAGGTCTTTTCTTTTTCGCATAAGCTCCTCCCAATCTCTTAGCCCCTAGATAGTATTGGTTTGTGCTCTTTCTTTCGACAACCCAAGTGCGGAGGAGGTCCCAACCTCCCATTCGTCTAGGGAGGCAATTCCCGTGAACCCAAAGGCTCTTCAGGATTTAGAGTCTATGAAAATCTCGTATGACTACGATTCAGTAATGAGTGAACCACTCCTGAATCACTTCCGAACTATGTATTCTATCTCGATCGAGTTTGATTTGTAGATCTCCCAACTCGATCAACGTCCGCTCGACCCCTTTTGCTTGTCTTGTGATGCCCTTAATGTAGGACTTCGTTTTTCCCTCCCCTTGATGATAGTGTATTGCCTCCAATGGTGGAAGATATCACCCTCTTAAATAGCACCCAACTCATATCACTATTTGATAGTGTTAGTATGAGAATGCGGGCATGCTGGCATTAATCCGACCCATAAACTTTTTATTATTTATTTTTTACTATGCAAAGTGGCTACTACTTAGCCCCTTAGGAGGATTCAAAGTTAGTGGTGCCCCTTCCAACCACAAGAGTTGAAAGGAGCACTTCTTCTTCATAGGTTAAGGTCAGGGGTTTAATCTCGCTTGGTCGACACACTACATAGCTAACACGCAGCCCCTCTTGTCGGACAAAGAGGCATGTCAAGTAGTTCGATTAAGGGACATACTCTCTTTCTCTAAGGTCATCTGTAAGATGGATGAGGACTGATTGATCGATGTGGGTCTCAGCTTGGCTCCTCGGGGTACAACACCCCATCACTTTACCTCACCTCTTCTTGATCCTTTGCGGTCTTATGATTTTGTTCCTCTACCTACATGAATCTACACTCATCACTTTACAACACCCCATCACTTTACCTCACCTCTTCTCGATCACAAGTGCACTAGTGCATTTAGATAGGAGGGTTTGCCGGAGGGGCAAGAAGTGTGGGGCGATAGCATGGTTTCAAAGCAGTACTATCGTGGGTCCTTATGTTTATGAGTGGCGAAGCAGATATACCATTCCCCTTCAGAGGTTTTGATCAACACCTACTACCATAACAAAGTGTTGGTAAGTTAGGTCATGACTAGCCCTTTCAGTTTCGTGTTGTTCATCTACTTGTCTTTGATTTATAGCACCACTACTTTGTAACAGCCCTTATTGACTATGTGCAAGATAATGGCTCTATCATTCACTAGTAGTTCCTTATAATTAATTATCTTCATAAAGAGATCGAAGGGTCAAAGAAGGATAGAGGAGCCCCTATAGTTGTTGCCGAGGTGGAGGCTCAAAGAGCCGAATTGGCACGACAACTAGAGGAGGCTGAGCAACACCTCAACAACTTTGCTGAGCAGTTAAAGGGGGTCCAGAGCAATAACCGGGACATAGAAGATGAGTTGCTACGACTCACCCGGGAGCTAGATTTGATGAGGACGTACAATTTGGAGCTCGTCAAGCAACTCGCGGTGACCAATGAGCGGGTCATGAGTACCACCAAGCAAGTTCGAGGTCTGAGGGAAGCACTAAAGGTCGAGCGACACATGATACCAAAGTATCAGAGGAGGCAATGGTCGATTATAAGGCGACCACAGGGTTTAGGAGGGGTAATCTCAGACTAGTTCAGGTAGCAGATCACCTTAGCCAGTTTTAAGGCAAGATACCCCAAATTAGAGTTTGATGAAGATTTGTTCACCGACTACCCTCGAGGATTAGAATGTCTAGATAGCGCCCAAGGTGTCTTTTGATGATAGTCTCGACTTGTTGCCTCGTCCTTACACCTAAGATGTTGTCTCTCACTATGTTGGCCTTTTTTGAGTCGTCGGGTTAGTCTACTCGACTCGCTTCTTATATTGACACATCCACCCTACTAACCTTCTATTTTGATAAATTGGGGTCTCATTTTGGATGTGGAGGCCCGACTGAGTCAATGTAATCCCTTTTAAAGTAATAAAATTTTCTTTTCTCAATTTGCAAGACTAGCATCTTATAGATACAATTTACAACTAACGTCATAGGCATGGTAGACCAATGCCTGATGCTCGGTGCGTAGTCTCCCTGACCTGATCCTGAGGGACGTATTAAGGGTAAAACTTCTTTAAATTTGTAATGTGTCATGTTCTCGATAGCACCACTCCTTCTATTATACCGAGGTAATATGTTCCGCTCTAAATGACCTCAATGACTTGAAACAACCCTTCTTAGTTCGGCACTAGCTTCCCCCGAGACCTAGTTGGGTCACTGACTTCAGCTTTGTAGACCATCATGTACCTTGGTCCAACACCTCGATCATACGGCTTGGCCATCGCCATTTTATATCTTAGCACCCTTAGGTTGGCTTCTATTTTGACCTTATTGATCAGGTTAAGTTCAGCTTGAAGTCTTTCTTTGGAGGTTTCCTCATCAAAGCTCTCAACTTGAGGTATTAAAAATACTTATATTGAGTGGCAGAATAGCGTCGGTGCTGAAGGCTAAGCTGAATGGTAATTCTCCTGACCCAATCTTAGGTGTCATCCAAGAGGCCACAAGATACTTAGCAGCTCATCCACCTATGTACCCTTTGCTCCAATGACCCACTTATTTAACCTTTCAAGAATAGCTTGGTTGGTGACCACAGCAAGACCATTGGTCTGAGGATGAGCCACTGAGTTGAACCTCGTAAGAACTCCTTGAATCTCACATTGTTGAATTGAGTCCTGTTGTGATGAGAGCTCTCGGGACTCTAAAGCAGGTGATAATATTCTTCCATATGAATTCCTTAACTTGCTTCTTAATGATCGATGTCAATGGCTCAGCTTCCACCCATTTTATGAAATAATTTACTCCCACGATGAGAAACCTATGTTGGCCTAAGGTTGGCAGAAATGGTCTGAGGAGGTCCATACCACACTAGGTGAAGGGTCATTCACAATTGATCGGGCTCAAAGAGACTGTCGCTTGATGTTGTATCCGAGTAAACCTCTGGTACTTATGACATCTTTGGACATAGGCTATTGCATCCATACGCAACATCGGCTACTAGTATCGTTATCGAAGCACATTGAGGGGAAGGGTCTATCCGCCAATGTGCTCTCTACATATACCTTCATGCATCGCATCGAGTACCCTCTAGCCTCTTAGGGAGTTAGGCATATGAGGAATGGTTGGTTAAAGGACATGTGATATAAGCAGTCGTTAATTATGCAATACCATGCTTGACTCCTCTAGCTGTCATAGGGTTTGTCAGGAGTAATCTGTCTTTTTTTATCACACAGGTTCTCATATATCCAACTTGGCTCTTCCCTAACCATGGTCATGTCATGCTTCTTAATTGTTCGAGTTGGCAACATCTCGAGCAGCCCTCCCTTGGAGCCCAAGTCGATGCTAACCTGACAAGGGCATCAGCTTGGGTATTATGTTTGCGGGGAACCTATAACACATTATATCGAGAGAAGTTGTGAGCGAATCTTCGTACCTCAGCAAGGTACTTTATCAAGGTCATATTTCGAGATTCGTAGCTTTCCTCCACCTAGTTTATGACTAGTTACGAGTTACTGAACACCGCCAAATCTTGGACTTGAAGCTCCCGAGCGAGTCGGAGCCCAAAGAGAAGTGCTTTATACTTAGCCTTATTATTGGAGATTTTGAACTTGAACCAGAGGGCTTGCTCGTACACCTGTTTATTCATACCCTTCAAGACGAGTTTGGTACCGCCCCTTTTAGAGGTGGCAGAACCATCCACGAATAACGTCCATGTTGAGAGGGTGTGGTTGTTGGCCTCGGGCGAAGGAGTTAGTCCTGAGATAAAGTTTGCTAATGCTTGGGCCTTTATGATAGTTCTTAGCATACATCGAATGTCAAACTCACCCAACTCTATTGACCATCTCAGTAGTCACTCTAAGATGTCGAACCGAGAAAAGACTTGACTGAGTGGTTGGTCGAAGTTCACCTGTACAACATGCACTTGAATACAGGGGTGGAGCTTTCTTGCTGCCAATACCAGTGCAAATGTAAGCCTCTCAATAAGGGGGTATCGTACCTCTGGTCTACTTAGACCATGAATGACATAGTAGATAGGCTTCTGAACTCTCAAGTCATCTGGTACCAACACTGAGCTGACAGCTAGGTCGATGTTAATGAGGCAGAGAAGGAGAGCTATGGCAACTGAGCGAGGAGATCCTTTAACCTTTCAAAATTCTCCTAACACTCTTAGTCCATAAGAAGCCTTTGGATTCTTTAATGCTCGAAAGATAGGTAGATACCTATCACCTGATTGGGATAGGAATTAGTTGAGTGCTGCTATTCGCCTTATTAACTATTGGATTTCTCTTATCGATCGAGGTGGGTGCATCTCCAATATAGTTCACAAATTCTCATGCTTTGGGTCTATTCCCCTTTGGTTCATAATGAATTTGAGTAACTTTCCTAAGCTGACTTCGAAAGTACACTTGGTTGGATTGAGGCGCATGTTGAACTTCTTTAGAACTTGAAATGTCTCGGCCAAGTACGTGAAATGCGAGTTTGTCTATTTTTCACTATCATGTCGTCTACATGCATTTCAAAGTTTCTCCTGATCTAGTGCTTAAACATCTTGTTCCCCATCCTTTGGTACATCGTCTATGCATTTTTCAACCTGAACGACATGACTCGGAAGCAATACATGCCTCCGTCAGTGATAAAGGAAGTGTGTTCTAGATCCTTTAGTGTCATACTTATTTGGTTATATCCTAATAATGTATTCATAAAGGTGAGGAGCTCATGACCCGAGGTAGCATCAATAAATTGATTAATCCGGGGAAGAGGATAGTTGTTGTCCTTCGAACATACCTTATTGAGATCAGCATAATCAACACATATCCTTCATTCTTCATTGGATATTTTAACAAGTATAACATCGACGAGCCATTGAGGATACTACACCTCGACAATAAACTCTGCTCCTAACAACTTATCTACTTCATCACTATTTGTCTGTTGGCAAGCAAGAGCAAACTTGTGAAGCTTTTGTTTCATTGATCATGCCTCGGGAGAAATGTTCGAGTGGTGTTGGGTTACATTTGGGTCAATTCCCGGTATGTCTCTCAGTGACCATGTGAACATCTTGGTGTTCCCCCTAAGAAAGTTGATGAGTTATACTTGTTTCTTCTCAAGAAGTGTTATCTTGACCTTGACAACTTGATCGGGATGGGCCTTGTCTACGGGTGCTTCAATCAACGATTCCACCAACTCTGGATATGGATGGGACTTAGCAAAAACTTAGGGGTCCATAGGTGGTGCCTTGGGTCAGGTCTTCTTTAGTAGGGAGACCGCTGTAAGGTAGCACTAGCGCAACTCCATCGGGTTACTTCTCAGCTCTCCAATGCTAGTCCTTATAGAGAACTTTATCACCATGTGATAAGTTGACACTATCGTCCTTAGTTTGTTCAGAATGCGTTAGCTTATGATTGTGTTGTATGTCAAAGGCATATCAACCACCAAGAATCTAGTCAACACTGTTTTGGAAAATGGCTCATCCCCAAATGTAACATGTAGGTTCATGGTCTCGAGGGGGAGAACGAGTCGCCAATGAACCCCATGAATGAAGAAGTCATAGGGTTGAGGTCGTTAGTCAAGAGCCCAAGTTTTTGGAAAACATCAAAGTAAAAGATATCAAAAGATACCTCATGACCCTATTCACTCAAGCATTAATCATCCTCATGGAGACTACCAAGGTATCATAATAGTCTGAGTCAAGGTGTCATATCTCTTCCTTCTTATAGGTTATCTCCATGTCATTCCCCATCCTCGAGCGTTTTTCAATGGTTGCTCGGGTGTAAGCTCTATGATCTGATGAGCTGTCTCCTCCCGAGATGGGTTCACAAATGATGATATCAGTTTGTCTCTCTACTGGCCCTTGAGGTCGGCGTGAAGGTTCTCGATGCCTTCAGACGAACTACCTGAGGTGTCACCGATGTATAAGTTCTTCAATCTACTCTTTTAAGTTACGATAATCCTCTTTGTCATGGCCGTTATCCCAATAAAGGCAATAGTATTTATATCTGTCTCTCTTAGCCAATAGAGTCTCATCGATTGAGGGACTTTCAAGAGACTCTTCTCTTTTATTTATAAATAAAACTTTATTCTAGTCATATTCGTGGCAGTCAGCTTAGACCTTAGGCGAGGTAGCTCTGGTCATTCATTTCTCCTTCGTCATAGCGACCTCGGGGTCAGGACAGATTGTAATCACTCTTGTTTCAGCCTTTTGCTTACTCTTCATGCTTCTCTGGGATCATTACCTTAGTGAAAATGTATTGATTGGCCCTCTAAAGTACTTCTAGTACCATCGCTGATGGACTCTCTACCAATGACTAGAAGAGACAAGAGGGCTTAGAGTCTCACCATAAAGATCTGTATTACTCATGATAGACAAGCATCTCTTATGCCTCGAATTAAGTTAGTGAATTGAGCGACGAAATCTAAAAGCGTTTTCTCCTCCCTTTGCTTAAGTTTGAGAAGTGTTATCCTCGATGGCCTTGAGCACATGTTCCTGAAGAAGTGAAGCATGAACTCCCTTGTGAGTTGAGCAAAAGAACTTATTGGAAGTGGCTTCAGATGGGTGTATCATTCTCATGTTAGGCTTCTTAACGTGGTTGAGAAGACATGACACATCATGACGTTTGAAATGCCACACAATGACATTTGGCATAGAAAGTAGCAATGTGCTCCACCATGTCAGTATTGTCATCGAACACCGAAAATGATGGAAGCAAAAGTTTGTTTGGATCGATTCCTCCTAGATTTTCTAGGTGAATGGTAACCGAGCAGAGCTTAGGTAGTTAGTCCCTCCCCTCCCCCCTTCTGGGTTGTTGAAACTCTCGTCTCATCTCTTTCAAATGTCGATCTATCTAACATAGTTAGATCCGTAGGGAATCATCTATTGAATCTATCAATTAGGTCTTGGATTTAAGTGGGGAAGAATGGTAGTGTGGTTCGCTAAACTCCACAGTTAAGAAGTGAAGTGCTTCCTTGGCCGATGGTTCAATGAGCATCAGGCGCTCCTGGGATGTTGGCGCCATGTCGAGTGGGGAGACCTCGACAGGCATCAATACTAGTGGCAATTGAGTTGTTGACCATGGTTGAGTTGGTGACATCGCCTGTTGGGCTAGTTAGGGCAAAAATGGAGAGACGACTTGTATCATGTCTATTAACATATATCGGGTGATGTTCAAGAACACCTCAACAAGGATGAGCAAGTGGGTCGGTATCACCCTCATGGGCGAGAGGTCAGGGTCATTGAACAGATACAAGTATTGCGTCAATGACATTTGCATTGTGGATGTAGCCACATGCGGAAAGGGTGGATGTTGTCTCCCCTGAGTGAAAGTACTATATGTTGGGGGCAAAGCCTCCTTACTTGAGATTTCGTTAAGAGGGTTAGCAAGTGGACATTCCTGCAACATCGGTCTCTCCATCCAGCGCCTAAAATGTTAAGGGAAAAAGTTGTTGACATCCTAGTCAACCCAATGTAGTCAGAACCTGTATGTGTAGGATTGCTCGAGGTGCTTCCAAGGTATGACACCTGCACGAAAAATAAGGTCGAGAGAGGCTTCCTAACCCATCCCTCTTTGGCACCCATCGTGAGGTTCAGGCCCTCCTTTTAGTACTACAAATGATAAGGAATATACTATCAGCTTATCGTCATCTAACATGTAACCATTATATGGAGTCATCGGTGAGAGGAAAAGATCTATGTCACCTTCCACCCATTTGCTCACATTGACAAGATTCCAAAGCAGGTCCAAGGCAGGCAGTTCGAGGTTGTCTCTCTCATTATCGCCCACGTGGACAAGAGGCCAAGAGGGGATTGTTGGGGCAGTTACAGGTTGTCTCCCCTCTGCGACTAGGTATAAAAACACATCCTCAACATATTGAAGGAGGCAGGACCTTTTTTGACCACTTGTGTTCACACTCTTAGATTTTGAGTCACTAACTTGGGGACCGAAGGGATCAAGTCGAGAAACCTCTCCCTACCTTAGTCTTAGTGTTGGTTGACACCTTAGAAGCTCACCATTTCCATCTCAGAGGCACCTCGGGTAATCTTACACATACAAGTCCGAACTACGTCGAGCTGACTAGGACGTCAACGATCTTTTCCCCTAACAGATCTAATTAAAACATGATCAGATCCGATTGACCATTATTCTAACCATTGGACCAAATCTATGATCCGAATTAGGCTAAAATCGGCTCAGATCTCCAATCAACTAACGGATAGGGTTGGATCCAATCCATTTACAAGCCTAATTGGATTGGATTCGATCCATTTACATGCAGATATCAGTGTCAACAAAGGACCAACTTAATACATACATACACAACACCAATGGGAACATTGGAGGTCTACTAATAATTAGGACCATCAGCATTTATTAGGACCCAATCTGGCACATTAGGATTTATTCAGAGGTATCAAAACCTTGAAGGTCGGCAATCACATAGTTAAACCTGAAACTTAGTTATATGCACAGGCAGAGTGCTTCCAATAAAATCAATGTTCTCCAATGAAAATTTCCAAAATTCAAGCAAGAAAATGAAGGCACTTGTCAACAGAAGAACATGATATGAAAGCTGAAATAACACTGAAATCAGTACAGTGCATCCTTTGTTTGAAAGAGTATCAGCAGCTAATCTCAAGTTAAATTGTCATCCTATCAAGCTACATCACATTACAAAGTTGATGCAATGATCTCTGAGAGCTAGTGTCGTTAAGAGTATATGAGATGAGCTCCTTCAGTTGGGTTTCTACGCAGCAGGCAGTAGTAAGTCATAGAGTCACAATATTGTCTCCTTGAAGCTCTTGGCCAGCCATATAGCTGTCTCCCTTGGGGAGACTTTACCAGGACCAAATGGCTTCAGTAACCACCCCAACTCCTCAAACCTTTCCTGCTGCAACAACTGAGCACTGAATTCAAGCAACCCCTCCAGGGCCTCTGCTCGCTGCTGGTACGACGAGGTGTCGAACCTCCTCTGCCTTGATTCTGATGATCCCCGACTTGAAGCATCTGCAGCTGTTGGATTCCTGTCTGAAGAATCACTCCCATTAGCCTCAGTTCGGAAAGTCTGGAAAGTGCACTTGTCCTTGGTGATTGAGCGGTCTACATAGTGTGGGGTGGCTGAAGAGGAGCCATGAGCTGAGACTTTCCGAATTGATAAAAAAGGATCATCAGATGATGAAGCTAATGGGAATTCTGCAATTCTATCTATTCGAGGGGAGTTGACTGAGACATCGGGGGATTCTGCCCAGCGGAGAATGCTGAGATTGCGTGTAGGATGAGACTCAAATGTAGCTAAAGGAAGAGAAGCTCTTCGAGAAGGTTTGCCAATTCTATCTGATGGAGTTAGAAATGCAAGCTGCATAAAATGTATGATTAGTTGGAAGTACAGTGATAAATGAAGTGATATACGTAAAAGAATAGTGTCATCTGCTTAAATACTAGTTATTGGATTAAAGCTCATATCAAAAATGTTTATTCATGTGACTCAAAAGTATATCAACTAGCAACAACGTTATAGGCAGTTGAAATGTGATTAACAAGCACTGATACTGAACTTACTCTAAACCGATATGAGAAATAAAACAACTCTCATTCCAACAATGGATATCACTATCACGAAATCATTAACATGCCTATGACAAATAAAAAGGGAGCTGCTACATTACTCCAAGAGATTAACATGCCTATGACATTAATCATTGCAAAGAATTAGAGTCCATCAACAAAAGAAATAACAAAACAGATATGCTTAATGGTATGTGATGTGACATCTATGTGACAGCTCATAGAAGTTTTTACTATCAGGAGAGGGAAAGAATGTTTTATATTCAAAAGCTCAGATTAAAGGTTATCTAATAAAGAAGAAGATCATTATTCTATTAAAAGGTGAACAAATGAGCAGGGGTATATATGGCCATACTGATTGATGCTTTGGTCCAGCGTGCAATGATTCTGAGGGCTCCACTCGCATCCTAGGAGTCATGAAAATTTTAGCAGGCTTGTGCATTGGGGTCTTCAGAGAACCTGAGTGCTTCTCACTGATTCTTTTGTCACTAATCTCCCCAACTTGACTACTGCCAATTGAAATATCCTTTATCTGTCGGTCCAGATAGTTTGGAAAGTCCTTAATAGTCTGAGTCGAGTATATCGAGCCTTGCTCCAAAGGTTTGCTCAGTTTTAGGATCCTCTCATTGCCTAAAGATTTTCTTTTCTCCTTGTCATCATACATAGAGTCATCTTCATCATCTTGAAATCTGATTCTCCTTATGTTGCTCATAGAGAGGTGAATAGGGAGCATATTCCTTGTAAGGCTAGACTTTAGATTGACTTCAAGCACATAAGGTTGAAGATGTGTATGTTTGAGCAGTTCTGCAGCCTGTTGGTACAAACAGTTACATTAGCTTTTGTTAATCTTGAAAGAATCATGTGAACAGAACTACTTGTATGTATCGTTGAAGATTGAAGAAGCTTTCAGCACTTGAGAATAATGCTTGTCTGAATACATACACTTGGTCTATGTTCAGGGCTTTTTCTAAGCATGCTTCTAATGAGTCCCCTACTGCACATAATAATCAAGATATGTCAAAGATAGACTCGTATTTTGTGTACAATTAAGTCAAGAAAATCTCGAATTAGAGAGGAACCAGGCGTACAATGCACCAGAGTATGAACTTGGTGGAGGAGCCACTATGGACTTGTTAATTTTGTTTATCAAAGCCTGCATATCCTGCATGAACAACAAAATATAGGTAAAGTTAATATAAGTGACGATTACAGAACAACAATGATTGGATAAAAAAGAAAAAAAACATTTATATTTTCGGTCCATTATTTGAATCATACTACCAGAGTGGCAACCAGGTCTTAATGCAGAATATAGGTCTAACTTGAAAAAGAATTTTATCATGAATCAGAAATTTGATATATCCAGAACAGATTACAAGTAGCCAAGTTGGTTGAGTAGTTTTAACTAATTCTACCAAATGAATAGTAATGCAAATGATTAAACAAAAAATATCATTCTGATAATTGAAGCAACTAGTTTCTGCAAACAACTTGGGTTTTTTTGCATGTAATCCACCAATTATCAGTTTACTATTTAAAGTCTTTTCCATCTGAATGTTGCCATTGCCTCCCTTGGGATGTTTCATTAATTAAATTTACCCCATGGTGCTTGGTGTAGTTACTGTCTAACTTTTCATCAGATTAACATTATACACATCTTATGGCATCACCGAACAAGACTCTGATGTCACATACCCAAGTAATACTAGGTTTTCTGTATCAAAATTATTATCTCCTTTTCCTCTTTCAGCCCCTTGAAGTTTTTTATTTTCTTTTCATTTGAAGCAACGGAATTCAGCACCTTGTCTGACCATTAAACGACATTGTTCTATGTAGTAATATAGCTAAATTATGGGGTAGGATCGATTTAAACAAACCCAAAAGGTTGATACTGAATTATTATCTATAAGATACTTAACAAGACTAAACAATGGATTCAGAAATGGATGAAATCACAATTTGCAAGGGATTCTTTAGAAAAAGACTGAATCTCAAAATAAAACCCAAATTAGAGTAATACATTTGTGAATACATTATCAAATTTGCTGAAACTTACAAAAGCTTTAAATGCAGGCTTGAGAGCAGTCATCTCGTAGATACAACAGCCTGGGTAATCAAGAAAATCTACTTTAAATCCTAACTAGTTCTAGAATGCTGGAACTGTTATCTTTGTACCCTAAGTAAGAGGCGTATTACCTAGAGACCAGATATCAGACTTAGAACCATAAGGTATGTCAGCAAGAAGTTCTGGGCACATATAACTAGGGGTTCCAACAACCTGCATCAAGAACCAACAGCTCAAGGAAATAAGGAACATGATGAATCCTTTAAAATGCATTGTTTTAAACAGCTTTAACACTCACTGAACAAGCCAAATTATCTGAGGTTAAAATTTTAGCAAGCCCAAAGTCACCTGCAGAATGATTCAATTTCAAGGAATTATGTCAGCTAATATGTATGTGTTTGAACTCAATGGTACTATGATATTCACCATAATGATGTCAATTGACAAGCAAAAAGAACACTCACCAAGGCGTATATTTTGGTCTCTTGTAAGAAATATATTTGAACACTGAAAAACAGTAACACAACATATTTAGTAAGTACAATCTATGCATCTATTGTCCCATTACATAAAGAGGACAGCAATTATCATTGCAATATTGCCTACCTTTACATCACGGTGAAGGATATGACTCTTATGCAAGTAATCTAGTGCCATAAGGAGCTGGACGAGCCACTTACACAGCTTCTGGTTGTAGACAAAACAAAAGATTGAGGGTGCAAGATAAAAACAATATTCAGAAACTTGACATGTGTTGTACAAAAAGTATAATAGTCTTTGTTATTAAAATAAACCACCTCCTCAGGAAAAAGATGTCCATTGACTTTCTTTATGGCTTCCGCCCTGAACATCCACAGGAAACAATTGCACATCCAGTCTCAATAAATGAACTTACAACTATTAGACTTCACTTAAAATCAAAACTTACATGTCACCTCCCTCACAATACCCTATCACAATGCATACATAGCATCCCTGAAAGGAACCAAAGTTTGTAAGCCATTACAAGATGATAACAATAGAAACAGATAGTAGATGATGTCACCACCAATAAGTAAATACCAAGCAAAATATTGTAAGATGAGTGTATACCTGTTGAAAGTGGAAAAAAGGTTATAAAAAGAAGATATGCATCTTCATTCACAGGCATGGAGAATGAAATGCTCAATATGCAACAATTACAAGAATTCCTGAACAGATGATCAGAGAATGGTAATATCATACCACTATAAACATCATAAGAACCACACCTGTGTCATTGAGGTAAATACAACCTCCAAATTATTTTATGACATGTAGCATGAAGGTATTGTTGGAAATAATCCAAGTAGTTAAGATGATGATAAGATGATGATGAGATCAGTTTAGATAAGGATAAGATTTAGTTAGATGTGATAGATTTTTTAGTATTTTAAAATATCTGTATTCTCTCTTTTAATGATTATAAATAGGTGCTCTTGGTTCATTCCAGAGCACTGCAGACTGTTGATTGAAAGTACTCCTGGTGTCTTCTACTATTCTCTTCTCCTTCTCCCTGAAGTTCTGCAGAAAATCCAACAGTGGTATCAGAGCCTGGTTCAGAAAAAATCAAAAAGGAGTACACCGGTCAAAAAGAAGGGAAGACTAGTAGATCCAGAAAAAAGAAAAAGAAAAAAGAGAAGATGGCAGGACTTACAGTAAGTGTTCCTAATCAAGTTCTTCCTATTCTTAAAGGTGAAAATTATCAGTTTTGGGCTATTAAAATGAAAACTCTCCTTGTTTCACAAGGATTGTAGAATTTGGTAGAAAATGGTTTTATTCAGTATGATCTGCAAGATCCTAGTATTACAAAAGATCAAAAAAACCATATGAAAGAAAATATACAAAGAGATGCAAAAGCCCTCTACATGTTACAACAAGCAATAGATGATTCCTTATTTCCCAGAATCATGATGGCATCAACATCAACAGAAGCTTGGGAGATATTAAAAAATGTGTTTGGAGGCACAGAGAAGGTAAAAATTTCAAAGCTTCAAATTCTTCGTCGTGAATTTGAAACACTTATGATGAAAGATTCGGAATCTGTTGCTGATTTTTTCTCAAAAGTTTCTTCTATTGTGAATCAAATGAGATCTTATGGTGAAAATCTAAAAGATCAAACTGTAGTAGAAAAAGTTTTACGAAGTTTGTCTCCGAAATTTGATATGGTTTCTACTGTTATAGAAGAATCTAAAGATACAAGTACATTATCTATTGATGAATTAATGGGATCTCTTTTAGTTCATGAACAAAAATTGAACAGATCTTCAGATGAAACTTTGGAACATGTTCTTCAAATGAAGATAGATCAGAAGAAGGATCAAAAAGAAAATTCAGAAATCAGATCTCAAGGGAGAGATCAAAAGGACAGAGGACGAGGCCAACCAAATGAAGGTAACAAAGAAACTCGAAAATGTTTTTGTTGCAAAAAAATAGGGCATATTGAAAAGGATTGTTGGTACAAAAATAAAAATCCAAATGTTCCTCTATGTTCTTATTGTGGAAAATATGGACATTTTGAAAAAGATTGTTGGAACAAAAATCAAACAAACTATCATGAGGAAAAAAATGATAATAAAAGAGATGAAGAAAATATTTGTTTGATAGCATCTGATGAAGAATATTCTAGTTCTGTATGGTTTTTGGATAGTGGATGTAGTGATCATATGACAGGAGATAAAAGTCTGTTTCAGAAACTTGATGATTCGGTCAGATCTACTGTGCAGATGGGAAATGGTAAAAAGGCTCAAATAAAAGGAAAAGGAACAGTTGCTATGAACACAAAGTCTGGTAAAATAATTATTGATGATGTGTTATTTATTCCTGATTTAAAACAAAATCTCATTAGTATAGGACAACTAATGAGAAAAGGATATTATGTTATTTTTGATGAAGAAAAATGTCTGATTTATGATAAGAAAATTGGTAAATTGATAGCAACTGCAAGGATGACAAAAAACAAAATGTTTGTCTTATTATTTTCGGACTTCGCTACTCTTACCGAAGAATCAACATTATGGAAAAATAGTTATGATCATTTAAAATTCTGTGGATCTATGCAAACTGTCTCAGATGATGCAGGTTGTAATGTTGATGACACACATATACAGAAAAGGGGTGAAGCTCTAAATTCAGAGGACAACAATGAAAGTACAGATATAGAGTTGGTAGAAGTTTCTGATGATGTGAAGAAAGCCAAGAGAAAGAAAAGAAAAATAAAGCTTCCGCATACAAAGGGATTCAATCCTACAAATGCAGAGTCTCCATCATATCATCAAAGATGGCTACCAAAGAGAAAAATGTCAAGAGAAACGATAAAATATTTCAGGTCAGAAGTTCTAAAAAATGTGTGGACCGAGAAAAAACATAAGACAACCGCTGCAGCAACGAAGATCAGCTTACCGACATTTTCACAAAAATTTTGGAGAGAAAAAAAAGATTGCTTGAAAATAATTTTAAATTATAACTACTTGAATTAAGGGGGTGTGTTGGAAATAATCCAAGTAGTTAAGATGATGATAAGATGATGATGAGATCAGTTTAGATAAGGATAAGATTTAGTTAGATGTGATAGATTTTTTAGTATTTTAAAATATCTGTATTCTCTCTTTTAATGATTATAAATAGGTGCTCTTGGTTCATTCCAGAGCACTGCAGACTGTTGATTGAAAGTACTCCTGGTGTCTTCTACTATTCTCTTCTCCTTCTCCCTGAAGTTCTGCAGAAAAGCCAACAGGTATAACTCTGAAAATTAACTTCAGAGGCTTTTTCAAGGTGCATATGCATCATATAGTGCATTGCATGGTGTACATGTAGAACTGAGTTCATTATTAAAGAGCTCAGCTGGAAGTTTCCTATAGAACAAATTCCAGTAAAACTGAATCACCTTAAACTTCACCACTGGTCGAAAGAGAAACATTTTTTCTACCTCTTTCCTGCCTTACCAATTGGGTAAGACTATTTAATCACCTGTCCTCACCTGCAGGTTAATAGGGCAAGCAACGGGTAGGAAATCTAGCTATCTGTCAGAAAGGATATCGCTAATATGATAAATATGGATGAATCTTAGAATGAGTTATCGTAACATCACCCTAGTTACTTGCAAGCACATGATTACAAGAAAATAATCAGATATAATTATACATGGAAACAAGCATAAATTACACAGAATATTTCATTTGCTAAAATATTTCATGGAATCAAACAATCTCAAACAAATGCAACTAAGAATTCATGTGATATTGTGTGATATATATGTATATATAGATACACATACATATATATACATACATACATATACATACACACACACAGAGATAAATAAATATATATATATATATATATATATATATATATATATATATATATATATATATATATATATATTGTGTGCTAAAATATTTCATGGAATCAAACAATCTCAAACAAATGCAACTAAGAATTCATGTGATATTGTGTGATATATATGTATATATATATATATACATACATACATATACATACACACACACACAGAGATAAATAAATAAATATATATATATATGTATATATATATATATATATAAAAGAAAGAGAAACATTTTTTCTACCTCTTTCCTGCCTTACCAATTGGGTAAGACTATTTAATCACCTGTCCTCACCTGCAGGTTAATAGGGCAAGCAACCGGTAGGAAATCTAGCTATTTGTCAGAAAGGATATTGCTAATATGATAAATATGGATGAATCTTAGAATGAGTTATAGTAACATCACCCTAGTTACTTGCAAGCACATGACTACAAGAAAATAATCAGATATAATTATGCATGGCAACAAGCATAAATTACACAGAATATTTCATTTGCTAAAATATTTCATGGAATCAAACAATCTCAAACAAATGCAACTAAGAATTCATGTGATATTGTGTGATATATATATACATACATACATATACATACACACACACACACAGATAAATATAAATATATATATATATATAAAAGAAAGAGGAATCAAAAGGCAGATTTTAGCAACCAATCTTCGGTCAGAAAGGGAAATAGACTAACTTTTTCAACCCAAGAATCTCTATACTCCACAATAAATGGGTTTCTTACTTTGGAAATGAGCTCCATCTGCAAAACCAACAAAGATAAAAAGCAATAAATCAAAGATATTCACCCATTTCTGATGACATGTTATCACGTGGCAACAAAGTGACTGCTATGTGCTACATGCAGAGCAAACAACTGAAATCGCCACCATCATCATCATATGATGCAAGCCTCCGTTTTCCCATCAAACATAGGGTCACCTTTAAAAAACAGTTCTTGCTTGAGAGCCAAGCCACCAAGAAACAACTCACGGTCAAGGGTGATGCCAAATTCACCCTAAAGAGGGGGAAATGGGCTTTGCCATAAGAGAGAAGCAACTGTGTGACTGCATTTTTAAGAGAGAAGAAAAAGAACAGTCTCCTACTACAGGATGT
Source organism: Ensete ventricosum (assembly GCA_029747655.1). Taxonomy (NCBI): domain Eukaryota; kingdom Viridiplantae; phylum Streptophyta; class Magnoliopsida; order Zingiberales; family Musaceae; genus Ensete; species Ensete ventricosum. The sequence continues at coordinate 9,342,570 of JAQQAF010000009.1, read as the reverse complement.
GGAATGGAAAAGGAACTCTTAACTCGGGAGCCCAAACTTCCAATAGGAACAAGAAAGGAATGATGATTGATATTGCATAGATAGAACTAATCAGCTTAAAGAGACGCTCACTTCCTGGTAAGCAGATCGACGGCACCTGTCGGTCTGGCGAGCCAAACGGATCTTCTTCAACACATACCTGTAAAAAACCAATGAGGACGCCGCACAAGAACGGAAACAAAAAGAAGAATGGCCCGGTGCCTTCCCTCACCTCTTATTCTCAAGCCTATGCCTCACCAGCAGAGCCGACCCGAACGCCCCCTTCCCTATCTGCTCCAAGACCTCATACTGCTCCATTTGGGAACCACTCGTCGCTCAACCCGAAACTCACTCCTGGATCACAACATAAAGTAAACCTTTCCTTCCGTAACCGAAACCAAGCGTTTCAAGAAACCCGCGTCTCTTTACGAGATTAAACCACAAAAAGGAATCAAGGCAATAGGTTAAAACCACAAGGAAACAGAGATATCCCAAGAAAACACAATGGATTCATTTTCGGCACAGTAAAACCCCATAACAGTTCAAGAAAACAAAGAAGAAAGATAGGAATAGGAGGAGAAGAGAACCACAAATCACAAAACATCAAGAACAATTGGTGATAGGAGAAAGCAGAGCACGTCTTGGAAGGCTCCGAACTGCAGCGTTCGTGGCGAATCGAGTTTAATCTCAGCGAAGAACGCGAACTTGTTGGTGGAATGTCGGGATGGGCGGAGGAAAAGAACTCTTCACTCTACCTTGTTCAACGTCGTCGTCATGGTCTTCTTCTTCGTCTCCTCCTCCTCATCCTCCCCTTTCGAGACTCGATCGCATTCCGAAGTCCGAGAGAGAGAGAGAGAGAGAGAGAGAGAAAGGCGGCAAAGTGGGTCGAGGAGGAGAGGAATACAGATTCAAACTCTTTTGATTTGCTTTGGCTTCGTTTTGCCTCCCCCCCGCCCTGTCTCTCTTCCAACAACAGCACGGAGAGGGGGGAAGTCCAAGGGACGGAGAGAGACACCGGCTCTGCACACGACTTAAGAGACCCGCACGACGACGTGGTGCGGATAGCGGTAATAGCAGGGACGGGTCGTAGTCAGAGTCGTGACTAAAGCCGGATGCATAACTGATGGCCGGTTCGGAAGAACGGGGAATCCCAGTCACCGATATCTGCTGGGCCCGCCAAGGGCCACAGTTGAATCCAGTCACAGATGGGGTACAGTTTCGGGGATATGTGATATGGTAGAAATACAATTACTGGTCGAGTCCAGCTACTTGTCCTGGTTGGAAAACGATGATAGAAAATGGAAAATGGCAGCCATGTCCCTTAGCTTTCTTTGCCAAGACTGGAATTGAGCCCTTATTTCTACTAAGTTTTCTTCTTCTCGCTTCTTTAATTCTTCTTTCTGTCCTGTTGCTGAGCTATCATATTCCTCCTCTTTAAATGGTACTCTTTTGGAGGGATGAATCGTGTTTGGAAGCTCTTGGACAACACAAAGCAACACATGTACGTAACTCTTCTTCAAGCTTTTACTGTGTTTACTTACTCCATGCATGGCTGCTGATCTGCCAAATGTTTTACCTTGTTCAATTCCACTAGGATGATACATGTACACCTCCTCTCCGTCACTGCCACCGAAGCTGCTAATCTCCGGAGGCTGAAGCAGCTACTCAAAACTCCTACTTCATCACCGTCTCGTTTACTTCCATGAACAAAGAAACTGCTACTATATTATCCAAAGGTAGAAGAGGAGTGCAGTAACTTGGTTTACTGAGACTGCCAGTGTCCTCGGTCTGTGTGTTTGATATGATCGGTGGAATGCATGAGGAATCTGAGGCTGGTCCACGTTGCTTTGGCTACATCGTGTGCCTGCTGCATCTCATGCCTGATTCTAAACCATGTATATGGTTTCCAACAATACATGAAATTTCCATAGTATGTGGGGGGGTCATATAACCTCCAATTAATAGCCCATCAGCAGTCTGAGTAAATATGAAGATGATTGGTGCCAACCATTGTCTTCTCCAAAGGCATTCTCTTGTCTAGTCATCTCTGTGCAAAGTATCAAAATAAGTGTAGGCAATTAGATGGTCATAAGTTGCGAGGGTGGTAAGGATGGACCCTAGTGGACTTGTTTTTTTTGTTTTTTTTACACTGTTGATTACAATATATAGGGAGTTTTTGCCCTCTTCAGCACCGATGGTTTAACGTCAATCAAAATAATTGCATTTACATCTCCATCATGCAGATAAACCATTAGCAAACTACATACATCCATGCATCAGCACAGTCCACTGGACTGTGCTGCACACATAGCTATAGAGTCATTGTGGGTGGTTGTATCTACCACTGCCTTGAGAAATGAAATTAACAGGAAAAGGAGAAAAGAATCACGATCACTGAGCTATGAATATATACACCATAGGAGAAAGGTAGACATGTAGAAACATCCTCCGTAATAAACATACACAAATGTCGAACAACATCACGTTACAAGGTATACTGTAGAACAAACTCTCTATTACTTCAACACTACTACTCTTAATAAAACACTTTTATCTTTACCGAGACGAACTGCTTGAGTTTGCCAGAGTGTTAGGAGTCTCATACGACAACTGCAGCGGCGGCAAACACGATGACTACATCAAACTCTTGCAGGCAGGCAGGCAGGCAGGCAGGCAGCCAATTCGACAATATTTCAGATACAAAGCATGGAATCAAAAGAGAATAATCTGTCGAAATGATACCAAGGATCCCTCAGCTGTTGGAATAGTTCACTGGGCTCTCATTGGATGCATCAACAGTAAGTGAAGGGAAGGAGGGGATAGATTTCAGTATCAGTTTCCTGCAACCTTTACGGTTTGGTGGCGATGGTCCAACTCCATTGTGTGGAGGTGACACCCTCTTTCTATTAGGGGAGGAAATATTTACACCCACGGTTGGTGATGCAATGGGTTTTAGAATAGCTGGAGTGTCATCCTCGTAAACTTTGCTGCCATTTTTTTCGAACTTGGGTTGGGGGAGACTGATTTCAGACTTCTGAAGCATGTGAAAGCCATATAATCCAGGAGAACGTCCAATGGAAAGCTTAGTAGGTCGTGTGGGCTTTGCACTCGAAGAAAACGGCATTTCAACTGATAACCTGAAAGTAATATATATATACATATATATATACTTTTTTTTGGCGGCTGCTTCTGCGAAAATCAATAGACTATGCTATCAAAACAACGATAAAAGTGTCTCACCTGCAATGTTGGTAAGGTGTTATGGGTAGAACTTCTCCATAGGTATGATGCTCATCAACCTGAACATTAGCGGCATGGTGAAGTTGAACATCATCTGAACTTTCAATTTCCTTCTCACAAACATCTGGTTCTTTCTCTACTTGTTCAATTTCAACACCTGGCAGGATGCCTGTCAAGAAATTGTAAGGCCAGAATAAACCAAATAGACTATCCCTCAAGGAGTTATGCTTAACAAGGCTTGATATTTTAATTCAATCCTATTTCAAACAATATCAAATGCACAGTTGTCATATATAAAAACTGGTGGAAAAAGTAAAATGCGAGAAATTAGATACAACAACATTGTTTCCAGGACACCCTTGTTAATTTTCCCATTGATTATCTCTTATAACTTGGCTGATCCAGTATGAATTATCAAGTTCGGACCCTACTCTTTTCTCATCTTAGTTCACTGTATGGAGTCTGACCAGAATATGAATTATGCAATTGCTTTTTATGTGTTTGCAGGCCACAATGTTCAAAACAACTAAAACTCAAAGTGAAACCATGAAATTTCTGCAGTTTATCAAAGAAGCAAATAAATGGTGTTCCCCTAAGCAGCTACCTTGCTTTATTTATATATTGGGAGAATGAATGGCATATATCAACACTCACCATCTTTTCTTCCATACAAATTCTTACATCCTTCACATCTGCAGTTGATTGAGCATCCAACACCACCCTAAAAATAACATGTATGTCCAAATCAGATAACACACTAAAAAGCAAGTGGTGCCCAAGCCCAAGCCACAAGACCTGATAGCATTCACAGTATTTCTTCAGGCAATTTGACTTTTTGCAATTGCATCCTCTTTTATGCCGTGCCGAAGCAGGAGTCTTCTTATCATCATCCTAGAGGTATTAAAGAAATGATCCCGTCAGAAACAAGAGTGGGACAAAAAAGAAAGAAACAATAGAAGAATAGCAGCAGACAAGACTCTTACCCCCATGTCCAGACCAGAATCATGTGTTCGAATTACTTTTGGGGCAAATGCAAGTGGATTGCGAGATTCTATCTGTTTGCGAGTAGCCAGGACTGTCTCCTCGTGGATCGGCTTGTTAAAACATCCTTGACATGAACAGGGCTCAGAACAGTAAACTCCGGCAGCAAAGCACTCACAATAGCTACATAAGATGTCAACAAATCAAGACCAGAACTTAAGTATTACTCACATGCTTAGTCATAAGTAGCAGAACATGTCAATGGAAATAATGGTAAAGCTAAAATTAAAATGGTTAACATTGATTTTCTGTTTGGTAAGAAGATGTATCAGGTACTTTTACTTTCTTGTAAAAGCAACAAATAATTTGAAACTATTTCTGGAGTGCTCTGTGTAAGCAGGCTGCTATATAAAGGGTAAATCTGTAATTTGAAGTTCTTAATAAGCATATCTGTAAAATATTCAGATGAAGTAAAAGAGCCTCACAGTTTCAAACATTTTGACTTCTTACAGTTGCAACGCTTGCATCCTTCACTTTCACCTCCATTTTCTGACTTGCGTCTAGATCATGAAACTCCATTGTATTGATATAGTGAAGAACAAAAGGTCATGATAATCAGGAAGACATATAGCAGCATATGCAACATACCTCTTCTTTTTCGGACTACCTTGATTTAGCTCCTCACTATTATTTGGTTTGTCATCCTTTGGAGCATCATAAGATATAATCTGAGGGTCAAGTTCACTACCACCAAGACGAAGATCCTTTTCAGCAGCGAAGGGCTTCCTCAGACTGTTGTCCTCAGCTGTTGTTGATGGAAAGGGATCAATAGAGCATGGGATACTGATCGGTTGTTTCCCAGTAGACAGAGTCTCTTTGTTGGCCATTCTATCCTTTGATGTTGTAGCAAGAGTGTTCAAATGTAACCCAATACCAGACAAAGCACACAGTGACCTACTAATTTTAGGCTCCAAGTTGTTGCTATCGCAAATTCTCTTGCCTTTGGATGGAAAAGAAGTTGAAGGATTGAGGTCCAAGTCACTGTACATATTCCTTTTAGAAACACTAGCCACTTCAAAAACCAAACAGCGTCTGTGCATGCCACGTTTTTGGTGGTTGTCAACCTAATAAGAGAAATGGCAACCATCATCGCACCTACATATTGACTTGAACATATTTCATGCACTCAAACTAACCAACTTAAAATCCTTTCAGCTAATGAACATCCTCATGTCCAAATATCATCACCCCCTCCCCTGTAGGAGAGTGTGTGACATATGTTTAGTATTTATTAACATGTTTTCTTCCCCTTGAAAAAGGAAATCACAAGTAAATCAACTTCAACTACCCTCAACCACAAAAACAAGCATGTCAACTAAGTACGTGTGTTTCAGATGTAAGTTCTTTACGCTTTCAAACATAACAAATATGAGAATGAGGTTCAAACAAACTAACAGAAATGAAGCATATTAAAAATAATTTCCTCATATATCAGAGGATAACATGATAGATACATCAACTAAAGAAAATCACACAACTTTAGCAGAGTGACTATATTTAAAGTAATTGAGTATCTTGCAGTTATTGAGAACCCCCCTGGCAAGGAAAAACTTGCTTGGTCCTAAAAATAAAGGTATAAAACATAGCACAAGTGTCACTGCCCCATAGTCCCCATAGGATGAATGGAAAACTAAACAAGAATTTAAAGACTGACATATAAGCTGGGATACAACAGAACAGGAGGAGAAATTTCAGATAAAAAAAGACTACTATGTTAATGTTGCCGACAGGATACAGATACATGCATATCATCCATTTTCTCAATCAAATCACTCAACATTACCTGAGCCTGGCAAGTGCCTGATGGCATTTTTGCAGCATGATCTGTCTCATTTTCCTTCCTAGAATCTTCATTCAAGTTCATAGAAGGATCTTGGTTGACATTATGGACAAAAGCTCCAAGGGAGATATCAGGTTGTGTTGTCTGTTGATGATCAGCGTTCTCTGTGCAATTTGACAACACAGAAACCAAGGAATTTCCATCACCGTCCATGCCTTTCTCACCCACTTCTTTGTTGGCCTCTGATTCTGTCGATGAATCAAAAATCAACAAACTTTCTACATCATCGGAGATTAAACTTTCCCAGTCACACCCTACCACTTCATCTTTGTTCAGCTCATGTGGATGATTCCCCTGAAACCCAGCCTCCATAGCAAACAAAATTTTTCGCCTTTCTCCACCATTTTGAACAAGGTGAATTTCCACTGGTGTATGACCTATATCTAAATTAGGATCCATCTTAATGCCAAAGTGTGTTGGCATACTATGGTCTGGACTACCAGAATTGTATTGTGTTGACTGAGGAAAGGGACTATGGAGGCTTGGACATTGATCGGATGGATCAACAGCAGCCTCATTAAGTGAACATGTAGAGTAAGTTCCCCGTGTGCTGGTAGTGAATCTGGACGGCCTAACAGCATCAGAAACCTCTGAGCATAGGCTACTTTCACCAACATTGGATGCAAAATTCTCTTGTTTAGTGGTGTCCGTGAAAGGTGGCCTAAGAATAGAAAGAATATCATCATGAAATGGATATCAAAATGAAACTGATACTTACATAATCCTAAGATATATAAAAAATTGATTATTACCTTGACAAAACCCTAGTTTCCCTTGGAGGGTTGGCATGCGGTGAACTAAATATGGAAGAAAGAGAAGCAAAGTTCAATGACTGATATGTATGTGCAATATGTACTGAATCTATTGACTTGACGGGCTGGATAGGAGACAAATTATTGATGAAGTTAAAAATTGGTGACTCCTGCAACATAAAATGGAATTAGTAAATAATATGTATAACCCTGAACATGACATAAACCATTGTAAAGAATTCAGCACCAGAATAGCAATGGTGTTTTGTAAACAAATTACAAGATACACACCTTAACAAGACAAAGGAAGCACATTGGTCATAAGATCAACTAGTATAAATAATTTCTAGCACCTTAACAACTGGTATTTTGTAACACTGAGTAAAGCGCTGGTGATGCAATAACAGGGCTCTATGCAAGCAACATGCCAGCACAACCATGCCCATATAGAAAATCCATTCACCTATCTACATATCGAAAACTTTCATGTTCTGGCATTGATATTGCATGATACATAACAGTAGTATACAGACCATGACATTGACCTACAAGCACACATTAACAACAGCCTAGCTAGCAACAAATTGTACAAGTTCATTCTGAAGTCAGAGGCTACAAAGGATGAAATATTAACTCTTCGGCTGATGCATGGTTAAAGATTTGCTTGCACGTCCATAATATACAGTTCTGAGCTAGGAATAAATCATATAGGTTGGTTCTAAAGTCAGAGCTGGCAAGGATAAAATATTAAATTTTAGGCTGATGAATATTTAAAATTTTGCTTCTTGAAGGTGCATGAGATTGCGATAGTTGTGAGCGTGCAAGAATTTAGTAAGATATTGGTAGTAATATTTAACTTACATGGTAGAAAAACTTCTACAAAATTCTTTCAGAATGTGGTACATACCCAAAACAAGAAATTAGCTTAAATAAGTCAGGTCTTCAAATCAAACCACTTGTAATATCAGCACTATCACAAAAAAAGCTTAAATCTTGTCACTTTCACAAATCATAAAATGGAATCTTGACCAAATGAACACCTAAAAAAATAAATGCAGCAGGGAGAAAAAGAGTAAAGTGATACAGAAAAGGGAAGGGAAGAATCAATATCTTTTGTTTATGCTGGTATATGAATAGTCGAAGTGGATAGATCCCCACAAGACTATCAAAACAGAAAGACACATACAAACCTTAAAAACATCAATACAGTAAAATGTTACCATGTAAGCAGAGATCCCAAGCAAATCATGATGAAAAATAACCATTTTAGCCATAACTTCAACAGAATCATATGGGAGTCTTAGATTTGCAATGTATCCAAACTGTGCAGATTGTCAACCAATCAAATTACAGATAAGAAATAAATAAACTATAAACTTTTCCTTAAAAAACCCAAGAAATTAAGGCAGAGAACAATGGATCTCAAACAACTATGCATTAATCTTGCATCAAAGACACCCAGAGAAGTCGTAGTTCAAACCACGATAATATGCTAAGACAACATTCAAGATCAACCAAAATGTCCCTGCGGAGTATCCAACTCAAGGCTTCCATCAAAGTACGAGAAAAGTGTACTGCATCAACGACACTCAACTCAAGGTTTCCATCAAAGCACGAGAAAAGATTGCTGCATCGACGACACTCAACTTCAATTCCTTCAAATTGTCACAGCATAGGCCACAGAACCCGAACAAAATGTAGCAAAAAGCAACCATTTTAAGCACCTTCTTCTGACTTTGGAAGTATCCAAAAATAGACACTAGAGCAATCAATCACTCTGTTGGTGCGTAAAGATTTAAAGAAAGAACATAAGAGAATGTTCAAAAGCCCAAACTTCTTCATCAGGAAACCAAAAAATTGATGGCAGGACCACGATGCGAAATTAACCAAGATTCGTTCTTGCAAATTCCCCTTTGGATTGAAAGAAAGCAAGAAAATACTAAAACACCAAAGAGCGGCATTAATTTAGTCACAAGCAAAGATCTCGAGCAAATTGGACCAAAATTAACCATTTTCAGATATTCTCTTTCTAGAAAGATCGTCAAAATTATAGATAGAGAACCCAAGAACACAAGAATCGACGCAGCACTCCTTCACATACAAGATAACAGTTAACAACATCCGAGCAGTGATTCAGTCAATATGTCATCGGGCAAGCAAAGATCCAGACCGAAGTATAGCAAAATTAAACATCTTAAGATCTTTTCTTTCAAGAAAGAACATGGCAGCAAAGAAATCACCAGCTGGGAGCTCGGTCCACACCGCGAATTAAAGGAAAGAACATCAAAAAATGAGGGAAAAAAAACCAACTTTTCGCCGTCAAGAACCCAAACTTAGCCCACTAAACCGCATCAAAGGCGCTCGACCCAATCCTCCCTCAGATCACAAGCAAAACACACAAAAATGCATCAAAAAGGAAGGAAAAGGAACTCCAAACAAAGAACACGATCAACTGATCAAAATCGTATCAGACGCGAATCACCTCAAACTTGGACAGCGGCGTCCCCGCGATCTTGCTCCGATCTGGCGTGTCCATCTCGTTGCGACGCCCCAGAGCTCTGAGAGCTCACCCACATCTCCCTCCTCCTCCCTTTCTCTGCCTCCCCTTTCTTTGACTCTCTCTCTCTCTCTCTCTCTCTCTCTCTCTCTCTCTCTCACTCACTCACCAGTCCCCTATAAGATTTCAAGAGGGGCGATGGGCGGGAACCCCATTTTTGCCCTTTACTTTTGGGCCTCCTCTTCTTCCTCGATCTGACCTAATTAATCTAATAAGTTTCACTCACTCTCTCTCTCTCTCTTCCAACCTCGTGGTAGAAAAGAAATGACCGCAAGGAGCCTCCACGTCGCGGGTGGGGGGAAGAAAAGGACCAGCGACTCGATGAGGCAACAGCGAGCACAGAGCACGGCAGGTGAACACCGCCACCTTCTCATTATTTTGCCGCTCCTCCTCGGGGGGGGTTGTCCGACACCCGCGCCCAGGTCGGCCGGCGGTACTCTCACTGTGGTGACCACATGGTGGAAGATTTTTCTGCGAAATTAAAATATGTCATGTAAATAATATTTAAATATGTAACAAGGGGATCCGGTGCTTTGCGGTGAGAATAGAAAGAGCGAGAGAAGAGTTCAATGATTGGGATTTCAGTTACGCTTTTACACCGCGAAGAGATACGCGAAACATTACCCATCGATTGACCCCGGAGTTCGATGTGGAGGTCCGCGTGGGACCCCTCTATCCTATGATGAGGTGGAAGATTTGTAGCGACGTTTCGGGTTGGTATCTGATGGAGACTAATCGGCGGTGACGATGAGATCCGACGCGGATTTTAAAGCATACCGTTGGCAGCCTTTTTTTGGCCGGATTTTGGAGGAACGCAAACTTTAAAGCTAAAGTGCAATTCCTAAATTCTTTATACAATTTTATATACCCCGTTAATCCTGTAGTTATTAATTTTATTACTCATAAGTGTACATATAACTCATTTTTTTCAATCATAATTAGTATATATCCCCAGAAACTCAATTTCTTTCGAGATAGTGTAAAATAAAAAATTTTACACAGCTAAGCTAGAGATTCGAAAGGTCGACCTAAATAAAAATCAAAGTCGTATAGGGTTCTTAATAAGATTTACCTGACGTTGGAATTAGTTTCAAATTAGAATGTGAAAGTTTTGAATAAATAGTGATTTCATAGACATGATCTCTAGACCAATCTATTAGTACAATAATTGAGGGACATGACAAAAAAGAATCATTTCCTTTGATGAAGCCTAATCTGTGAACAAAGCTTTTATAGGTTTAAATTGAGCACATAGATGTGTGAAGACACTGACATATATAGTACAAACAGTACTAAGGCTAGCTAGGTTATGCTGATGCAGTAGTAGCTCTTCTTACTTCACTAGTTGTAGTTCTAAATCAATATGTAATTAGTCAAACCCTCATGTTTAGGTTTAATTGTGAGAGTTTCAAGTGATGGGCAGAAGTCCTAATGGTTTCCACCTTTGACTTGTCTATCCTACAGCTGGGAAGTGTGATCATAATCTGCCACCACAGTGCTATGTTAATGACCTATCAATGAAACAAAAGCTGATGTAATCTTGGCCAGAAGATTGCTAGCTGCACATAGAGACTTTATTTTCTGCCATCCTCATCCATCTCATACTCAGAACTTACCGAGCATTTTTTTTTTTTGACATTGTTGGTGGGAGTTCCAATGCAAGCTGACATTCCATTCCCTTCTCTTTGGACTTGCACTCAGAAACCAGAAACCAAACTCTTCTTTGCTGCTGCTGCTGCTGCTGCAGTTGTATGGTAGTGGACAGTGAGTCCTCGTTTCTGTTCAATGTTTTTGTGAGCTTAAGAAGACCAATGTAACAAAGGCAGCAGAAGAGGTGTTGGCGACATGAGCTGATCCTTCCTTTAGCCTTTTGTGCTCTTTGATGATGGGAATCAAGTTCTTTTAGAGCCCGCCCAGGTTTTTTTACTCTGGATAGAGGTGGTCATCATGGTGGTCACCTGCAATGTTGAGCTAACTCACGTGAAGAGAGAGAGAGAGAGAGAGAGAGAGAGAGAGAGAGAGAGAGAGAGAGAGAGAGAGAGAGAGAGGTGATCCTTAATTCCTGAGAAGGAAGATTGAATTGGTCCCGCGAGCGCCAATTACGAAGGTCACCTGCGTGGACAGCAAAACCTCGTGAAGAGGAAGAGAGAGAAGTTAATGAGTTGACGCAATGGAATTCTTTTTAATTGCACACTGGCTCTTTTTTTATTTGGATAAAAAAATGCAGAAATATTCCTTAAACTTTGAGCATTTTATGAAATGACTCACAACTTCAATCTTTTTCTCTCACAATTATGTGACCTTACCAAAGATATAGAGTTCTGGATCAAGGAGACCTCTTTCATCCTCTACAAACAGACCATCACATCACATCAAGAGTTGCATGCTATCGAAGCACACCCACTCTCGGTTCAAGTTTGCAGCTCCTCGCTTTAAACCCCCCAACACAATACATAAAACTGTTGTAAGTGAATTGAAAAAATAAAATTATAGTTGTTCTTGAGGTTCCAGTATCTATTTATACAGAGATAATAGACGGATTTCTCTCAACTGATGAATGAGATAATCTCGTTCAGTTAGGGAGATTTGTTACAGCTAACATACCCCCGCAAGATCGAGCTCCTGTCAAGGACGTCGATCTTGGATCGATGGAAGAAAAACAGTTTACGTGCTAGAGACTTCGTGAGGAAATCGGCTAATTGGTCAGCTATGTGGACATGAGAGACACGGAGCTGCTTGCGGGCTACTTGATCCTGAACAAAGTGAAAGTCGATAGCAACGTGCTTCATGCGGGAGTGAAAGACTGGATTTGCACAAAGATAAGTGGCCCCGATGTTATCACAGTAAATAACAGGCATAGAAGCAGAATGGATTTGAAGTTCCTGAAGCAAGTGGCTAATCCAATTGAGTTCAACAGTAGCGATGGCAACAGCCTGATATTCAGCCTCGGTAGTAGATCTGGTAACCGTTTTTTACTTTTTAGAGCTCCAGCTTATCGGATTAGCACCAAGGAATACAACATACCCAGATGTAGAGGTTCTATCATCAACGGTACCGACTCAATCTGCATCAGCAAAGGCATGAAGTTGAGCCCTTTGAGATAACGCAAAATGCGTTTGACAGCAGTCAAGTGCAAAGTAGATGGTTGATGCATAAATTAAGATAATTTATTAACCGGAAAGGAGACATCGGGACGAGTGAGTGCTAGATATTGTAAAGAGCCAACTACCTGTCGATATAGAGTGAGATCTGTGACAGGACTACCATCATAGAGATGCAACGATGTACTTGGAGATAGAGGAGCGGAGACTGCTTTAGCGTCTTGCATGTTTGTCTTCAACAGTAAATCATGAATATACTTCCGTTGTGAAAGAAAGAGATCAGAAAATGTAAATGTAGCCTCAACACCGAGAAAGTAATGCAAGGTACCAAGATCTTTGAGGGAGAAGCGGTCTGCCAATTGCGTAATAAATGTCTGAACCTCTGTTGAGTTATCACCTGTGATAATAATATCATCCACATAGACGAGGAGATAGATGGTGCTCCTATAATGTTGGCGTATAAATAAGGAAACATTAGACTTAGAGTTGATGAAGCCAATTGAAGATAAGTAGAGACCAAGTTCAGTATACAACGCTCGTGGAGCCTGACGAAGTCCATAGATGGCCTTTTTAAGTTTACAAATATGCCGCAGATATTGAGGATGTATAAAGCCTGGAGGTTGTTCCATAAAAACATCTTCAGTGAGGGTTCCTTGTAAAAAGGCATTGTTAACATCTAACTGACGTAAGCACCAGCCTTTCGATATGACTTAGAAGAAGTCGAATGGTAGTAGGTTTGACAACAGGACTAAATGTCTCAGTGAAGTCAATGTCAGGTCGTTGATGAAATCCTTTGGCCACAAGACGTGTCTTATAGCGAGCAATAGAACCATTAGGATTCCGCTTAATTCGAAAAACTCATTTGCACCCGATAATATTTTGTGTGGAGAGAGGAGTGAGAGTCCAAGTAGCATTGTGAAGAAGGGCATCATACTCCTCACACATGGCTTTACGCCAATGGGGATATTTCTGAGCCTGAGAGAAGGAAGTATGTTCAACAGAGTCGAAAGTGGGTTCGGTGCTAACATACAAATCTAGAACTTGACGTGGTTTAAATATACCACACCTTGAACAAGTTTGCATTGGATGCCGAGAGGTGACAGTAGGACTATGAGGTAAGGGCTGTGGGTCAGTACTGGTGGAGGCAGACGAAGGGAGGGACAATAGAAGTACCCTGACGTGGTGAAGACAAAGACACTAGGGGGGAGAAGTCGGAGGAGAGGGAAAAGAGAAAAACTGTGGAACAAAAGTAACTAGAGAGTTTGGATCTAAGGAAGACAAAATGGAGGAGGAAGATTATTCATAGGGATCCAATGAAACTATAGATTGTCGATGATCTCGAAAGGGAAAGACAGTCTCCACAAAAGTAACATGTCTGGAGACAAAGACTTTAGCAGAGTGAGGGTCATAACATCGATAGGTGTTATGTTCAAGAGAGTACCCTATGAAAACACAAGGTCGAGATCGAGGTTGCATTTTCTTAGAATTGTAGGGACGTAACTATGGATAACATAGACAACCAAAAACCTTTAAGGTTTGGTGTTGGGGTGTTTTTGAAATAGCTTTTCAAATGGTGAATGATATTATAGGAGAGGAGTAGACAAGCGATTAATAAGATAAACAGCAGTTTGAAAAGCGACGGACCAAAAGATAGAAGGCATGAAAGCTTGATGGAGCAATGTGAGACTAGTCTCAACAATATGACGATGCTTACGCTCAGCAGAGCCAACTAGTTGAGGGGTATATGGTAGGGACTTATGTTGAATACCAGAGGTAGCTAGATAAGACGCAAGAGCTTGATATTCACCGCCACCATTAGAATAAACAGTTTTAATAGTAGTTTGAAAATAATTCTCGACCAAGTTCTTGAATTTAGAGAAGATAATAACAACCTCATATTTTTGACAAAGAGGATATAACCATGTGTACTTTGTAAAATAGTCTACAAAGACAACATAGAATCTGAACTTGTTAAAAGAGACAACTGACACAGGACCCCATACATCAGTATAAATAACCTCAAACGGTTTAGAGCAGAAAATAAAAGATATATCAAACGGTAACTGATGACTCTTATTACTAAGATAAGCATCACAGTAAGTAATAGTAGAACCAGATTTAGAAATAGGAATAGAGTAGCGAGAAAGTAACTTTTGTTGAACAGGGGTAGAGGGATGACCAAGACGTTGATGCCACATGTCAATTGGAGCAGTGGTGGAGGCGTTAGCAGAAAAGAATTCAATAGAAGCATGGTTTTGTTGACAGAACTGAGAGACAGAGATGAGATTTCTTTTAATGTGGGGTGCACATAAAACTATCAAATGTAAAAGAAGTGACATTGGAAGTAAGCTTTGTTGTACTGAAATGAGTAATAGGAATTCTGTTACCATCACTGATGATAATATCTTCAGTTTCACCATAGTTATTGTGGAGCGACAGGTTCTGGAGATCAGAAGTAATATGGTGGGAAGCACCAGAGTCCATAATCTAATTAGATTGACTGTCAGAGGGAGTCGTCATGACATTTGCTCGAGGCCAGGCCGACTGAGGTGGAAGATGAGGTCGAGACCGACAAACCTTTACCGAGGGACTGACTTTATCACATAATTGGCAAACAACTGGTTGCTGAAGCATGGAAGGAGGACAACGCGGCTGAACGGCATTGTTGAAGTGCGGAGAATGGGGAGGCGACAATGATGGAGAGGGACCCGTAGAAGTGGGAGAAAAGTTGGTCACACCTTTTGAAGCATTCTTACGGTATTTATGATTTTACCGGTTGGACTTCTGATTGAACTGAGCCGTGATAGGAGGTCCTGGCAAGGAACCTGACAGTCTATCAGCACGCTTTAGGTAAGCTTCATAGTCGGTGAGCTTGTCATATAATTCTTCAAAGCAAATCGGAGAGTCACGTGCTTGAAGTGCGGTTGTCAGTTCTTTGAACTCATGACTCAATCCATTAAGTGTGTGGACAATAACTTCTTCATCAGTTACGGAATGACCTATCAAAGCTAGGTCATCAATAAGCATTTTGATATGTTGTAAGTAATCGACAATAATACTTCCCTCCTGCTTAAGGCTCACAAGGCTGGATAGGAGTTCAAGCATACGAGTCCGGGAGCAATTCGCGAAGGTATTTTATAACTTGGTCCAAGCTTCCACAGTAGTGACATAGGAGGACACAAGGGAGCAATGGATCCCGCAACAGAGGCTTGAATTGCTTGGAGTATTAGCCGATCTTGGCGCAACCAAAGTTTGTGTGTAGAATTCGGTACTGGGTTGGGTTCTCCTGGAACATGTATCATCGCTGGTGGACAACTAAGAGAGCCATCAATGTAACTCAATAAATCATAATCAAATAAAAGATTTGAGAATTGGGCCCGTCAGGACGCATAATTACCACCATTGGATAATTTAAACATAATCAAGGAAGCAGTATTGATGGAGGTGAGTCCTGAATGCAGAGAAAGATTGCCAACAAGAAAAAGTGTTGGAGTATCGGAGGTAGAGAAGGAAGACATCGAGGAACCAATATCAGGTCAAAGGGAAACCAAGAGAGAAAGGTAGGTAATCTCGCCGAGAAAACAGTTGCAAAAATCGTTAAAAGATAGAGTAAGAGCGAGAGTAGGAAGCCGATTTTTAAATAATATGACGGAAGCGTCCAAGAGATTGATGGTAAAAGAAATGAGGAATGAAAGGTAAGGTGACTCTATCGTCGTCCTGATACGATGAATAGCAATGTTCAGGTGCAGCAATCCTATTGGAACCAACCCTTCCGAATATGACACAGTGAGTGCAGCCACTATTAAAATAGATCACCCGACACTCCCCTCAAATCCAACATGATACACCGGGAGGGAGAAGGCTTCTTGAGTGACTTTTCAGGGACTCTGAGGCTCCTCCTTCAATCATCAGATTGGTCTGGCGTTCATAGCTGACCAACTCGCTAAGACGAACCATGAGAGCAGGTTATTCCGTCTCAGGTGCCATGCACATAGAAGCTAGTGTAGCAGCACGTTAGAGCATATTTAGCACTATGCACCCGCAAGCAGAATGAGGGAGGGGGAGCAGGCAGCGCTTAGTCCTGGGAGATGCGACTGTGGTGTCCGCGTTTGGATCGCTCTTTGGAGCTGCTAAGAGGGTAGCCGCTGCTTGGTGTTGAAGGCATAGCGTCCAGAACGGGGTGAGCGGCTGCTCGTTCGTATCGAGAAAACAAAGAAAAGGATGCTCTGTTTTATCGATAAAACAGAGATCCAGTTGTTGGGGCTAGAGAAGAAGAGGAAGCAGCCGATGATGAAGAGTGACGCTGGCTGCGAATAGGTGTGGTACGCCGCAGGACTCAAGGATACTGAAGTAGCGGGCAACAATTACGACGAGAAGCAGAGGAAGGGTAGCAATCGTGTCGATGTGTTGAGGAGGAAGAGCCGAAGATAATCTCTTTTTGTTGTTAACCGTGTCGATGTGTTGCGATGGGAAGCAGAGTAAGACCGACGGAACGGAGCAGCGGGCAGAGGAGCAGTAGCGGCAGAGAGGAGATGGGCTGCAGAAGCGCGTTGTTGGCTGTGCGCTGCGATATTGCTGGGCCAATCGCAGCAAAACAGAGGAAGAATGAGAGGAAATAGAGTAATGGTTACTCTGTTTCGATCTACTGTGTGTCGGCAGGAAGCGGCAGCACCTTGGAGCATTCGCGGGCGCTGCGTTTGCAGGAGCGTTTGCAGGGCCAGAGACCGCTGCGTTTGCAGGAGCGTTGGCGAGGCTAGAGACTGGGGAGGCGGCTGGGATGGGGGATTTCGCTGGAGATCTATTCCGGCGAAAGAAAGGATGCCAAGGTTACGACAACAGTATCAGCGCTCGCTGGGAGATCGGTGCTGATCTCGTTGGTTGCGTCAGTAGCGGAGGCAGATGTCGCGACATTAGATGGACTGGAGTCGACGATAAAATCTGCACGCGACCGGAAGCGGTGGAAACTTGCTGCCGTTTGACAGCAAGAAGAGAGTTTGCTCTAAGCAAGCTGCTCTGATACCATGTTGAAAGTAAATTGAGAAAACAAAATCACACTTATTATTGAGGTTTCAGCATCTATTTATACAGTGATAAGAGACGGATTTTCTTAAACCGATGAACGAGATAATCTAGTTCAATTAGTAAAATTTGTTACAGCTAACAAGAAGAACATGGTGCTAAAAACCGAAGAAAACATGAGAGCAACTACATAGAATAGCCAATTTTTCTGATGCTTAGGTTTTCTTCTTCTATATATTATAATCTTGCATCGCCAATGGCAGAATTGCTGCTGGAATTGATGAAACTTGTCTTTCAGTCCACTGTCGTCACCCTTCCTTTCTCCATCTCCCACAACATCCTCGTTCTCCTTCTCGTACTTGTCTTGGCACTTCCGCTCGCACTACTTCTGCTGCTGTTCGCTCTGCTGGCTCGCCCTGCACTCGTGCTTGCAGCGCTCGAGCTTCTTCTCCGGCTCCTCCTTCTCTTCGTGGGCGCGCTTCTTCACCATCTCCTCCTTCGCTGTAGCGTACACCTCTCGCTTCTGCCCCTCATCGAACTGCTGCTGTCGCCTGCACTACTGCTTGCAAAGCTTCAGCTCGGGGTCCTCCTCAGCGCTTGGAATCGCCAACCTGACGGCGACCAGCAGGGGCGAGGGTGGCAAGGTTGAACACGTTCACTTTGATCACCGCTGCGTTTGGATTTTGAGCATCGGAGAGAGAGGAATGGTTGGCGACGAAGTTGAGGAGAGGGAGAGGAAACCAAGGCAGCTTTCAGGCAGTGGCGAGCGACGACGAAAGCAATGAAGTGTGTTGCCATCTTGCACGGCCGTACACAAGTTGGGCGTCGACGTAGACGTGGCGCAGCAATCGCCATGAACCATACAACACGACGGCAAAAGTTTGGTTACTGTAAGCACGATTAAGTGGCGGATTATTAATTACTGCTCGGATTGCCCTTAATTCTCATAATAAAGCTTATTAATTCCTTCTTCCATCAGTGACATACATCAAGTATACTGCGATGACAGGGCATGTTGGGAACGATGAGAGGTGTCGGGTTCGTTCCGGAACGCTTGTCATAGATCACCAGGTGGCCTACGACTCGGTGATGGACGACCCTATCTCGTCTCCACGTAAACTCCCGCCTACACCACCTGGAGTCATGCATGCAACAGCGCAGATAGCGGTACGATCCCACTTCACACTCCGCCCGCCACCTTTTCTGTCTATAAAAACTCTCTCCCCTTCCCTGCATCACTCATCTCTCGCGATACCAATATCCTAAGTGTAATGGCCACCGGAATAGTCCAAGTCGTCTTCCCAGTTCTGCTGCTCCTTTCCTTCCTCGTGGCTGCATCCTCCGGGTTCGATCCGGAGAAGACGCGCTGCGTCATCGAGTGCCGAGGTACCAGCGAGCGAGGAGCTGGAAGAGGGCAAGAGCGCGGGGAGGAAGCGGAGGGTGAGAGGAGAGAGAACAACCCGTACTACTTCGGCGAGAGGAGCTACGAGCACTGGAGCGGATCGGAGCACGGCCGTTTCAAGGTGCTGGAGAGGTTTTCCAGGCGATCCGAGCTGTTGATCGGCATCGAGAACTATCGCCTGGCGATCATGGAGGCTGAGCCCGAGACCTTTATCATGCCCAGCCATTGGGACGCCGAGGAGGTCTTCTACGTAATGGAAGGTAACGATTAACCTTCTGTTCTAAGCTTTACAGAGCTTATCGAGTCTCTGTTCTTACGGCAATCATATCATAGGCCGTGGGACTATAACATTGCTTCACGAGGAGAACCGGGAGTCGCACGAGATCAAGAGAGGAGACATCATGAGGATTCCGGCAGGGGTGATCGTGTATGCGATCAACAAAGCCAAAAACGAGAGGCTTCGTATCGCCATGCTCCTCCACCCCATCTCCACACCCGGACACTTCGAGGTACATGCTCAAGTAGGTTTACATTGTGTTATTGGGCGAAGAGCCCGTTAAATTTGTGGAGGTGTTTTAAATGCAGGAGTTCTTTGGCGCAGCCGGTAGCAACCCGGAGAGCTTCTACAACAGCTTCAGCAATGGAGTATTGGAAGCCGCCTTCAATGTCAGTTCCGATCTGCTTCCGTTTCCATTGAAGCTTATTAGTACATGATGCTGATACTTCGTTTCATCTTTAGACTCCAAGGGATAGATTAGAGAGACTCTTCGAGCGCCAGAGGAAGGGGGAAATCATAAAGATAACCGAAGAGCAGATCAAGGCATTGAGTGAAACCACCGGCTTCGGTGGCGGTCGGCCTTTTGCACAGTCGAATGAACCGTACAATCTGCTGCAGAAGAGGCCTTCGCATTCAAACGAGTATGGGGAACTCTACGAGGCCAGATCTAGTGACTATCGCCGGCTGCAGGATCTTGATGTGGATGTGTCCGTCGCTAACATTAGCGAGGTGATTGTTTCTCGCAGCTTCTGAACGTTCCACTGCAAGTGTGAAGTATGACATCGGTTACTTTGCTTCCAGAGATCGATGATGGCACCAAGCTATAACTCCCGGGCGACGAAGTTGGCCATGGTGGTGGAGGGAAGAGGCCACTTCGAGATGGTCTGTCCCCGCCGCTCCGGGGAGGCACGCGGGAGCGAGGATGCAACTGAACCGGAGGGACAGCAGCGCGACCGCTACCGGGCGGTGCGATCGCAAGTCTCCCGCGGTTCGGTGTTCGTGATCCCTCCGGGCCATCCGGTGACCGCCGTCGCCGCTGCGAACGAGAACCTTCAGGTCCTCTGCTTCGGCATCAGGGCGGGGAGGAACAGGAAGTACTACCTCGCGGGAAAGAACAACGTGATGAACGAACTGGACAGGGAAGCGAAGCAGCTGTCGTTCGGCGCACCGGCGGAAGAAGTGCAAGAGGTGTTCGACGCACAGCCAGAGTCGGTGTTTCTGCCTGGACCAGGGAGGCGGCAGGGAGAATCGAAGCGGCGGCAGCCGTCGGTTGAGTCTCTATTTGGTTTCCGAGGATTCTAGCGAGATTGAGTAAGAGGCGGCCGGCCTCGTCGGAAGCCGGTGGTAGAGAAGGTTAGACGAGCGGGAGAATGCTGTGTGCTGCTCATTTCTGAGAGTTCTAATAAAGATATCACTTCTATGTGTTCTTCCTAGTAGCATGAAGCCTAATTAGATGATAAGATATCCATTCTCTGCCTTCGATGATGAGTTAGCATAGTACGATTTGGCCTGTATATATAAAATCATTCAAATTAGTTTAGGAGACTCGGAGAGTTTGGTGAAATCTTTGGACTTCGCTCAACTGTAGCCCTTACGGTCGGGGAGTCAATTAGGTTAGTATCAGCTCGCATTCGAGAATTACAAGAAGACCCTCGTCGGGATAGTGTGTGTTCGATGTGGCTCCTTTGATGGTTAAGTTAGTTCTTCTGGAGTGTATATTAGAAGTTCAGGTCATCTCTTAGCGCGAGCTACAGCGAGAGTATTTATATTTACAGGGTGAAAGAAAGTCGTATCGAGATATTAATGGGAGTGGCGTCTTCGATTGACTTACAGGTACAGTTTTGCGTGGGACGTTGCTTTTTTCGGTTCATGATGTCTTGTTAGATGAGGTCGTCGATCAACAGTATGATTCTTTGAGCACACGACATTGCATAAAGGGCTGTCTGCGCTAGCTGAGGTGGTTACCAACGTGGTCCTCAGGTTGATGTGTCCAGGTTGACAGGTTGAGTCGACGTGGTCCTCGAACATACGTGGTCGGGTTGGACCGATGGGTCCAACATTTACCCTATTATTCTCTCCCCCCTCGAGGGAGTGCTTCACAAAGTTTTTCGAGAAGGAGCTCTAAGGAGGACTTTATCGTGGTGTTGGAGTTACGGTTGACACACACCTGTCGTATTATAACCGGCGAGGTTACGTCGGTTTAGATAGTGTTGTGGGCTAAATAGCTAGTGTTGGAGAATTTGTACGGGGCTGGGATTTCATTAAGATTAGTCAGGGCTGGAACTCGTCTTGGATACCTCAAGACTAGAAGCTCTATTTTTAAGTGTCCAAGATTGTAAGTCTGCCTGAGGCTGGTCAGGGCAGAAAGCCCCTCTAGAATTGATCGGGACTGAAAGCCATTTAGAACTAGTCGGAACTGGAAACTCATTTGGAACTAATCAGGACTGGAAGTCCGTTTAGAACTGGTCGGGACTAAAAGCCCATTTGGAACTGATTGAGATTGGAAGTCCATTTGGAACTTATCGAGACTGAAAGCCCGTTTAAAACTGGTCGATACTGAAAGCCCGTTTGGAATTGATCGGGATTGGATGGCTGGCATGCCTAATACCATCCCAAAGCCCCATGCCCCCCTGTGCCACTCGGGTGGTTCCAAAGATGGCTCACTCCGCATCGCTCAAAATGCATGTCGCAACATGCAAAACTGACACAAAACTGGGTTGTTTTTGGCTATTTTGGTTCTGCATAGTCAACGATCATTTTACAATGTACCAAACTATTTCTGTTCACATTTCTTAGATAAAAACACATAAAAATAAGGTAAAACAGGCTGCCAAACATCTGTACAAGTAAGCAAAAGCGACGAACAGTCCATTGAGCGAAGGTGTTGTAGTTGAATGCCGACCGTCTGTGACATTCTCCCCCATTTAAACTATCGACGCGTTCATCGACGCTTTCTGAGAGGCCTTGACAATTGCCTCTTTATGTTGTAGGGTATCTTCGGGCTCCCAACTAGCTTCAGTTTGAGGAAGTTTTCACCACTTCACCAAGTACTTGGTTTATTCTACTCCGTTAGGTAGCTTTATCTTACGATCCGCTAGAATAACTTCAACCTGCTTCTCGTAGGAGGCTCTGGTGGGGGATAGTCGAGTTGAAACATTTCGGGAAGCGTCTTGTGGATCTAAGCGGTAGGCTTTCAAGTTGTTTACATGGAAAACGTTGTGGATTTTGAGTCATACCGGCATTTGTAACTTGTATAAGACATTGTCTACCCTGCTAATGATTGAAAAGTGTCCCTCATACTTGCGCACTAATCATTTGTACACTTTGTTTCGAAAGAACTGGAGAGATGCTGGTTGAAGCTTTACTAACACCAAGTCGCCTACTCCTGTTGTCTCCTCCCCAAGTCGGTCCACTTCTTCATCTTTTTTGTCGCCTTCTCCAAGTAAGCCCACACAATGTCTGCATTTCGATGTCATTCCTTCGCAAAATGATATGCTGATGGACTACTCCCCGTATAACCAATAGCCAATATGTGAGGAGTTGACGACTGTTGTCCCGTGATAATCTCGAAGGGACTCTTGTTGGACGCAGAACTCCCATGCAAGTTATAGGAGAATTGAGCTATGTCCAACAGCTTCACCCAATCTCGTTGGTTGGGACTCACATAGTGCTGAAGATATTACTCCAAGAGCGAGTTAATCGTTTCGATTTGGCCATCTGTCTAGGGGTGGAGGCTTGTGGAGAAGTATAAGTTGGACACTAGCAATTTGAATAGTTGGGTCCAGAATCATCCCAAGAATCGTGCATCATGATCACTGATGATGTTTTGCAGGACTCCCCAATACTCCACATTCTCCATCATCAACTTAGCCGCCTCTTTTGCTGAACAGTGTAGGGGTGCAGCAATGAATGTTGCATACTTATAAAATCGATTGACCACCACTAGTATCGATCTGAGTCCCCCTACTGTTAGCGGCTCCATAAGTCCCACCGGCTTCCGTTGCTCTACCTTATCTTGTTGGGAAGTAAGGCAGGTTCGAATATAATTCTCCACATTAGTTTACATCTTTGGCCAATAGAAGGCCCTCTCCATGAGAGTCATTATCCGGTGGATACCCGGATGTCCAACCCAAAGGGAGTCATGACACTCTTTCAAGAGTTCAGACCTTAAATTATCCGCTCGCAGAATATAAACTCTGTTCCCTTTGGTATAGATGAGTCCCTCCTGGACCCAAAATCATTGTGTCTTTTTCTCTTTAATTAGTTACATCAGGGTTATTGCTTGAGGATCACTATACAACTCATTTCTGATCCTAAAAAGGAAGTTGGAGTGTAATTGACTTATTTGGCCTCCGCCCTCCAAATGTATAGCATTGACTAATTTCACTTTGCGGCTTAATGCATCGGTCAAGACATTTGCCTTTTTCAAGTTTGTACTCATTACCATATTGAACTCGGTCAAGAAGTCCTGCCATTGTACTTGTTTCATAGATAGTTTCTTTTGAGTATGGAAGTAACCTAGTGCGACATTATCCGTCCTCAGCATGAATAATGCTCTCAAAAGGTAGTGTCGCTAGACTCGTAGACAGTAGACCATCGCTGTCATCTCCTTCTCATGCACTGGGTATCGCCACTCGGTCTCATTGAGCTCGTGACTCTCATAGGCCACTGGATAACCTTCTTGCATAAGTACTCCACCAATAGTGAAGTCAGAAGCATCAATGTGGACTTCAAAAGACTTCTCATAGTCCGATAATCTGAGTATTGGTTCCTCCAACACAGTAGTCTTTAGGTCTTGGAAAGTCGCTTCACACTTATCCGACCATCTCCAAGACCGTTCTTTCTTTAGCAACTCCGTCAGTGGAGCTGCACGCTTCGAGTATCTAGCTATGAAGCGCCAATAATAGTTAACGAACCCAAGGAAGGATCTTAACTTTGACACCTTCTTTGGTGTCTATCAGTCTATCACAGCTTGCACCTTCGATTTATCCATCCGGATAGAACCATCATCGATTCGATGCCCCAAGAATAGAATCTTTTTCTAAGCAAAGTAACATTTCTCCCTTTTTATAAACAAAGTGTTCTCCCTGAGAACTTTAAAAATTGTCCGAAGGTGTTCAACATGCTACTCAAGTGTTTGACGACTATATCGTATAGGTAGACGACCACAAACTTATCCAAATATTCCTTGAACAGTTTGTTCATTAGAGTACAAAATGTGGTTGGAGCGTTGGTTAAGCCGAAAGTCATCACCAAGAACTCAAATGCTCCATACCTGGTGACACAGGTAGTTTTTCCTTTGTCAACTTTTGCAATACGTACCTACCAATACCCCGATCGAAGGTCGAGTTTAGAGAATTACTTGGCCTTGCCTAGTTGATCGAACAAATCCACGATGAACGGGATATGGTATTTGTTCTTCATCGTCACTATGTTCAGGCCTCGATAATCGACACATAATCAGATACTCTCATCTTGTTCTTCTGGAAGAGGTCTAGAGCTCCGAATGATGCTTTTGAACTACGGATGAGACCACCGCTCAGCAGTTCGTCTAACTACTTCCTGAGTTCTGCTAACTCTAGAGGGGTCATGCGGTATGGTGGTCTCGCTGGAGGTTTAACTCTCAGCTCCAACTCAATACGATAATCTACGCCTCTACATGGTGGTAGAGTTTTTGGTAATCAAGTCGACATCATATCTAAAAACTCCTTCAGGATGTTCGCCACCACAGCAGATTCTTGAATGACCTCCCCATCAAGTGTCTCTAGCTTTATGACCGCTACAAAGGTTGATTCACCTTTTTATACCTTCTTTAATTCTAATGCTGATATTTACTGTGTAACCTTGGTTCCTCCTCGAGAAACTGGAATCACGCAGTGATTATCGCCTCCCATTAGACATAGGGAGTTCAAAAAGGGCATAGGCACCAACTTTACTGCGTGCACGAATTCCATTCCAAGAATCACTTGAAAGTTATCCAAGGGCACCACCATCATGTTTGTGCTCTCGCTCCATGTTTCGATCTTGATAGGGACTCCCTTTGCTAGTTAGGAGATCTGCTTGGCCTTCGAGTTTATGACTTTCATACGATTTTGATTCTTCTCCAAGATTAGTCCAAGTCACTTAGCTTCTCTATCAACAATGAAATTGTGGGTAGCACCCATGTCCACCATTGCCCGGGTTGTTCGGTCATTTAACTTAATGTCCATATATATCAGCTTGCTACTCACTGCCTTTGATGGCTTTGCCTTTGTGTTCTCCCTCACTTGACCCCATAATGCATTCAACAAGCACATTGCTCCCATTTGGGGTCCTTGCGACTCCTCATCGTCGCTGCTGGATTCAGAACTGTTCGAACTAAGGGCGACAACTTTGCCCTTGTCTGACTTGTGTGGATGTATCGATGTAATTAAAGCATTGAGTACCAACTTCAGGGCCTTGCCTTTTGAGCTTGGTCCCTTATGAAAGTTTTTCTTCTTTTGTTCGTCCCGAGACTCATTCGTTCGAGAGTATTTTATTGGACGATTTTCCGAGGATTGTTTCTTCTTACCCAAGTCCTCTGAAGAAACAAAGTCAGTCATCATTTCTATGGCTGCAATTGTCCCGACCACATTGGTGACATTCCTCCGATGCAGTTCTTGTTGCGCCTATGGTTTTAAGCCATCGAGGAAGCTTAATAGTTTGTCCTTCTCAGACATGTCTTGTATATCCAACATCAAGACCAAAAATTGCTTCACATAGTGTCACAGACTTAGCAAAATTTGCCTAAGCCGTGTAGCACCCTAGCGGCACTCTCGAAGACTTAGCTGAAATTGCCTAAGTCATGAAGCAACATTGCCCACTGTTCCGGACTTAGCTGGGATTGCCTAAGTCATGAAATAATCCACTATTTCGGACTTAGCTAGGATTGTCTAAGTCATGAAACGCCCAAAGTGTTAATTGTCCGCAAAGGGTCAGCGCAACCTCATGCGGGTTCCGTAGGACCTGCAAAGAAGAAGCTGATTAGCTTAGAAACGAGCGACGGACAAGTCCCGACGTCTCACAAAGAGGGAAGTTGTACAAGCAATTCGTCGAACACCTTCAGTGCAGTAGAGAAAAAGAGAGAAAGAGAGTGAAACAAGACTTTAGAGGGTTGTAAGATCAGTCGCAAGTTCACAAATGATGATTCCCAAGGTATCGGACGCAAGACAAGTTCTATTATTGATGAGAGCCTATGCCTGACATATACCCGAAGCCCCATCCAGCCTGGTGCCACCCAAGGGGTTCCAAGGTGCTGAAATGGCTGACATTTCACACCGCTCAGAGCGATCGCCATAGCACTCGAAGAATACCCCAAAATGGAGCTATTTTGGACAGTTTTGGCTCCACGTAGTGAGCGATTGTTTTGCAGCATTCTAGACTATTTTTGCTCCCATTTCTTACGTCAAAAAACATAAAATTAAGGCAAAACAAGCTGTCAAACATTTGTACAAACAAGAAACAGCAATGAACGGTTTGCTGAGCGAAGATGTTACGATTGAGGGATGACCGTTCATGACATTCTCCCCCACTTAAACTGTCGACGCCCTTGTCAACGCTTGTTGGTAGGCTTTGACGCGAGCTTCTTCATATTGTAGGGTATCTTCTGGCTCCCAATTGGCTTCTGTTCGAGGAAGCTTTTGCCACTTCACCAAGTACTCGATTTGCTCCACTCCATTGGGTAGCTTTGTCTTGCGATCCACCAGAATAGTTTCAACTCGCTTCTCGTAGGAGGCTCTGGTGGGGGATAGTCGAGTTGGAACATTTCGAGAATCATCTTATGGATCTGAATGGTAGGCTTTCAAGTTGCTCGCATAGAAGGCATTATGAATTCTGAGTCATGCTGGCAGTTGCAGCTTGTATGAGACATTGCCTACCCTGCTGATGATTGGGAAGGGCCCTTCATACTTGCGTACCAATCATTTGTGCACTTTGTGCATAAAGAACCAGAGTGATGCTGGTTGGAGCTTCACCAACACCATGTCACCAACTTTAAACTCCTGTGGTTGTGTTCCCAAGTCGGCCCACTTCTTTATCTTTTTAGCCGCCTTCTCCAAGTAAGCTCGCGCAATATATGCATTACGATATTATTCCTTTACGAAGTGATATGCTGATGAGCTACTCCCTGTATAACCAATAACCAAGGTGTAAGGAGTCGATGGCTGTTGTCCCGTAATAATCTCGAAGGGGCTCTTGTTCGATGCATAACTCCGCTACAAGTTATAAGAGAATTGGGCTATATCCAACAACTTCACCCAATCTCGTTGGTTGGCACTCACGTAGTGCCAGAGATATTGCTCCAAGAGCGAATTGATTCTTTCAGTCTGGCCATCCGTTTGAGGGTGGATGCTTATGGAGAAGTATAATTTAGGTACCAACAGCTTGAACAGCTCGGTCTAGAATCATCCCAAGAACCGAGAATCTCGATCACTAATGATATTATGTGGGACTCCCCAATAATTCACTACATTCTTCATTATCAACTTAGCTGCCTCTTCTGTTGAATAATGTAGGGGTGCAGCAATGAATGTTGCATACTTCA
Source organism: Ensete ventricosum (assembly GCA_029747655.1). Classification (NCBI taxonomy): domain Eukaryota; kingdom Viridiplantae; phylum Streptophyta; class Magnoliopsida; order Zingiberales; family Musaceae; genus Ensete; species Ensete ventricosum. The sequence goes on along the minus strand of JAQQAF010000009.1, from coordinate 9,314,763 downwards.
AAAATTGATCGACTACCATGAGTATCGATCCAAGTCCCCATACTGTGAGCAAGCTTGATATGAAGTCCAAGGAAATGCTCTCCCATGGCTTTTTTGGTACGGGCAGTGGCTCCAAAAGTCCCACTGGCTTCTGCTGCTCTACCTTGTCCTGTTGACAAGTAAGACATGTTCGAACATATTCCTCCACATCTGTTCCCATCTTCGGCTAGTAGAAGGCCCTCTCCATGAGAGCCATTGTTGGTGGATACCTGGATGTCCAGCCCAAAGAGAATTGTGACACTCTTTCAAGAGTTCACGCCTCAAATTATCCGCTCGCGGAACATAAACTTTGTTCCCTTTGGTGTAGATGAGTCCCTCCTGGACCCAAAATCGTCATGCCTTGTCCTCTTTGATGAGTTGCATCAGGGTTACTGCCTGAGGATCACGGTACAATCCATCTCTGATCCTAGAAAGGAAGTTGGAGTACAATTGACTTGCATGGCCTTCACTCTCAAACTGTATAGCATTCACTCGTTCCACTTTCCAGCACAATGCATCGGCCATGATGTTTACTTTTCCGGGCTTATACTCCATTACTATGTCGAATTCAACCAAGAAGTCATGCCATTATGCTTGCTTTAGGAAGAGTTTCTTTTGAGTTTGGAAGTAACTCAATTGCGACATTGTGTGTGCTTAGCATGAATGGTGCTCCTAGAAGGTAGTGTCGCCACACTTATAGATAGTGGGCCACCGCTGTCATCCTCTTCTCATACACAGGATATCGTCGCTCGGTCTCGTTGAGCTTGCAACTCTCGTAGGCCACTGGATGATGCTAGTTACAGGTGCCCTACAAGCCAATCACGTGAGTGATGGCACGTGTGACACATTGCATGATCTTTTTTGCTTATGATTAATATTGGTATATTCTCACATTATATTATCTATTGCATATATAGATATTGTGATATCCTTGGTTGTGTGCAATAGGAATCAGATCATGATAATGAGATCGATTCACTTTTAAACACAGATCCTGAATAATCTCGGTCATAGGTTACTCGAGAGGGATATCGAGATAACCGGACAGACCGTTGTACTATATACCCGTCCATATGATGGAGGTGGCTGGTCTCATAGCCACTTGTGTGGAGACACTAAGGATGTACATGTGCTAATTGGAGAATGAGTTCATTGATTGATTCACTTATGGAATGCTGTATGGTTGATGATACCTAATGTTAGACATCAATTTCATAGTCCCAGTTGTCTATCTGATCCTTAGACTTGAGACACCAAGGATATTTTGTATGAGTACTCCTTTCTTTGATGCCAGACTTACAGGTTTGGAAAGTTCCATTGGTACAGTTGGTTATCGAGATTTGAAGTCAATCTTACAAAGGTAATTGAGTATCAATAGAGGATCATCCACTCTCGGTATCACGAGAGGAATATCTCATATATGCTTGCTCAGACAAATCTATGGCCAAGGTCATTCGGATTGAGAGAGAAAGAGTTCTTCGGTAGAATCCGATTAGACGAAGACAAACTAATTTCGTATGTGACATGACAGTACCATGTCTAATATATGATCGTTGGGATATTAGTTGGATAACGATTATAGATACACGGTAACTATGGACAGACATGTCCGATGGATTTGATCCTCTGTACTGTCTGGGGACTATGGCGTAGTGGCCTAGTACGTCCATAGTCGATGAGTCGAGTGAATTATTATGGAGATAATATATCAGAAAGAGTTCTAATGGGAGCGACTCACGGTCAGCTCGGTATCGGGCCTAGAGGGTCGGTCACACACATATGGTGGATGCTTCAGAGAATAGAAGATTGGATGAAGATCTAATTAGCCCCTATTCTAATTAGATGAGACCCTATGTTGATAGACTCCTTGCTTAATACCCAATTAGAGGCCTACGAAGATTATTGGATAAAGATCCAATAATACAAGGTTAGTGGGTAATTGGATGAAGATCCAATACCCACTAAGGCAGGAGCCCAAGGGTTTTTGGTGGCTCTCTATAAATAGGAGGGGAGACTCATGGTTGAAAGGCTGCAGCTTTAGCCACCGCCTCCTATTCTCCTCTCTCCCTCTGCGTAAAAGTTACGAGATTAAATTGGATGAGTTTCGCTGCAGAGATCCATCATGTGGATGTCGCAAGAGAGGAGGACGCTTGACCTCATTCATCCTCTCTATCTGGATCTGGAAATATAGTGATATACGATATCCCTAGGTAAAATTAATCTCTCACACATCGCGGTTGATCTGCGTGGGAAATACGATATCAATTTTTGTGGCTTTCTTGTGACCCCAATCTTTTGCACGATGATTTGATCTGCGTGGGAAATCGATTTTTTATTTTGATTTATGCTGCGCATATGATGCTCCCGTTGAGATTTTCCAACAAATGACCCTCTTGCATAAGAACTCCCTCAATAGCAAAGTCAAAAGCATATGTATGGACTTCAAAAGACTTTTCATAGTCTAGTAACCTGTGTATAGGTTTCTCTAACACAGCAGTCTTTAGGTCTTGAAATGCCGCTTCATATTTGTCTGACCATATCCAAAACTGCTCCTTCTTTAGAAACTCCGTCAGCGGAGCTGCGCGCTTTGAATATCTAGCTATGAAGCGCTGATAATAGTTGACGAACTCAAGAAAGAATCTCAACTCTTGCACCTTCTTTGGTATCCGCCACTCTGCCACAGCTTGCACCTTAGATTTGTCCATTCGGATGAAACTATTGCTGATTCGATGCCCCAAGAATAGAATTTATGTTTGAGCAAAGTAGCACTTCTCCCTCTTCATAAACAAAGTGTTCTCCCTGAGAACTTTGAAGATTGTCCGAAGGTGCTCAACATGCTCCTCAAGTGTTTGGCTATAGACAACTACATCGTCGAAGTAGACAACCATAAACTTATCCAAACACTCCTTAAATAATTGGTTCATTAGAGTGCAGAATGTCGTTGGAGCGTTGGTTAAGCCGAAAGGCATCACCGAGAATTCAAATACTCCATACCTAGTCACACAGGTAGTCTTCACCTCATTACTTTCTGCAATGTGCACCTGCCAATACCTCGATTGAAGGTCGAGTTTGAAGAAGCACTTTGCCTTGCCCAATTGATCGAACAAGTCCGCGATGAACGGGATGGGAGACTTGTTCTTCACCGTCACCTTGTTGAAGGCTCGATAATCAACTCATAATTGAAGGCTCTCATCTTGTTTCTTCTGGAAGATGACTGGAGCTCCGAAAGGTACTTTTGAGCTACGGATGAGACCACCTCTTAGTAGTTCATCTAACTGCTTTTTGAGTTCTGTTAACTCTGGAGAGGTCATGCAGTATGGTGGTCTCGCTAGAGGCTTAACTCCCGGCTCCAGCTAAATCTAATGATCTATGCCTCTGTTTGGTGGTAGAGTTCTCGGTAACTCCATTAGTATCACATCTGAGAACTCTTTCAGGTTGTTCGCCACTACGACAGGTTCTTGAATGACCTCTTTGTAAAGTGTCTCTAGCTTCATAGCGGCTACAAAGGTTGATTCACCTTTTCGCACCTCTTTCTTTAATTGTAATGCTAATATTTGTTGTGGGTTCTTGGTTCCTTCTTAAGAAACTGGAACTACGCAGGGATCGTCGTCTCCCATTAGACATAGGAAGTTCAGGAACGACATTGGCACCAACTTCGTCATGTGCATAAACTCTATTCCGAGAATCACTTAAAAGTCATCCAATGGCACCACCATCAAGTTTGTGCTCCCGCACTATGTTCCGATCTTGATGGGGACCCCCTTTGCTCGTTTTGAGATCCGCTTGGCCTCCGAGTTCACAGCCTTCATATGACTTGGGCTCTTCTCTAATATTAGACCAAGTCGCTTAGCTTCACGATCGACAATAAAATTATGGGTAACGCTCGTGTCCACCATTGCATAGGTTGTTCGACCATTAAGCTTGATGTCCACATATATCAACTCGTTGCTTCCTGCCTTCGGTGGTTTTACCTTTGTGTCCTCCCCCACTTGACCCTGTAACGCATTTAACAAACGCATTGCTCCAATCCTGGGTCCTTGCGGCGCCTCACTGTCGCTACTGGATTCAGAACTACTCCGAACTAAGGGCGACAGCTTTGCCCTTGTCCGACTTATGGGGATGTATTGATGCAATCAAAAACATTGAGTGTCTGCTTTTGCGAGCACTCCCTCACCATGTGCGGTCCTCCACACAAGAATCATCTAATAGACTTTGAGACTTAAACTTTTGAGCTTAGTCCCTTGTGGAAATTCTTCTTCTTTGTTCGCCCCTCCACACAAGAATTATTTCTTCTTTCTCAAATCCTCCGAAGAAATAAAGTCAGTTAGCCTTTCTGCGGCTGTAATTGCCCTAACTACGTCGGTGACATTCCTCTAATGCAGTTCTTATTGTGCCAATGACTTCAAGCCATCGAGGAAGCTGAATAGCTTGCCCTTCTCGGACATATCTTATATATCCAGCATTAATGTTGAAAATTATTTCACATAGTCTCGGATTGATGTACTTTGGCAGAGTTGTCTCAGTTTCATTCTTGCGATAAACTTTGTGTTCTCGGGCAAGAACTGAGTTCTCAACTCTTGTTTCAAGTCTTCCTATATATCAACTCGACATCGATCTTGTTGGATCTCCTCCTAATGGGTTCGGTACCAAAGTTTTAAATCGAAAAATACATGGTTGATGAAGGATCGAAAGGTGTAGGATGTGTTATGATTGTCATTAAATGGATGTGTTGATTATTTAGATTGATGACTAGGAATTTGGGGGTGCAAGAGGATTAGAGAGCTTCCAGTTGAGTTCATGACTAATTATAGCTTAGGATTCAGTCATGGTTGTTAAGGACTTTCAAGCCATGAACTTTCTTTTTGTTTTATATTATGTTTGTCTAGGGTTGCAGGAATTAGATGTTAGTGATGTAGGGCTATTGATTCACCGAGAAAGGTTCGTCATATTGTAGTGATCTTTCTCTGGTTATTTTCTTTAACAATCGTTAAAGAGGTTTTTTTTTTTAATTCATAATCTGCTAAAAAAAAATTCTTTTTTCATTTGAAGTGCTTGTCATGTTGTTACAGTGTTGCTCTTACAAGTTACATCTTTGTTCTTTCCCCTTGCGTTGTTGCGAACTATCTGCAATCTGTCTGCATCTTCACTACCGTTATTAGTTATTTAGTTGTCTGTGAAAGGTTGTGCCCGAGTGAGAGGGTGGGTGGGTTTGGGAGATTGAAGTGAGACATTTTTAGAGTAAGCAACGGAGTTCTTTGCAAGCCTTTTCTGAGTCACTTAATATATATATGTTGGTTGATTGTGGGGTCTTTATTTGAAGAAAGTTCAACAGTGTCCGACGTACGTATACCATCATCAATCGTATGCATTGGGCCAAGAGAGAGTTGGCCAACGCTCGCGAGCTAACAATTGATTGGGGAAGGAGGAATTAAAAGACGAGGAAATATTTGGGGTCTACGATTAATATCACGAATGATTGATCCAACTTCTGCGAACTCGTGGCGTTAAGATAACGATGCCTCACCTCCTTCAGGAGCGCCCTTCCTGGTGGTGGTAACGGCAAGGATTCCTCGGTGGTGGCGGCTGAACTCGTCGGCGCCAGCGGCGAGGATTTCTCGGTGGTGGCCAGCGGAGTAGGGCCTGCAACCCAAAGAAGCCACACGTGTCATCGTCATCGTCGTTGTCCTAGATTCATCTAAATCGAAACACTTAACAGCATCAAGGTCGGGAGCGGGGAGTGCGCTCTCGTTGGCGGGCGGTGACAACGGGAAGACCTCTTGTACAAAGGGCGACTTAGGTTAAGAAACAGAGCGTAGCATATGATGATTAGTAGATAAAATAGATCATTATAAGTACCTGCTGCTGCTGCCGCTGCCGCTGCCGCTGCAGGGTAAACAGGAGTGTCATTACTCCCGTTAGGAATGAGCCGCTGAGGCATCTCGATGGTGGTTATGGTGGTGGTAAGAGTGGATCTGTTACCGGTGGTGGTAGTAGTGGTTCTGGTAGTGGCAGTTATGGTGGTGGTAGTAACGGTGGTGGTAGTAGTGGTTCTGCGAGTGTTAGTTATGGTGGTGGTAGTAACGGTGGTGGTGGTGCTGCAGGTCATGGCAGCAGCCTGATCAGTCCCTGCAAGAAGAGTAGACACGTAGTAATTATAATTCATAGCTCGGTCAGTTGTGAAACGGAATTCATAAAGTTACTGACTAGAATTCGAGATCGAAATATCTGGATTCACCGAACCAGAAGGCGGCATGAGATCAGTTGAAAGCAAACCAACTGAGAAGTCGGAGCCCAAAGACCAATAAGATGGATTCGTTTTCTACGGTAAGGCATTGGTTTAGCAAACGCTAAGACGCGACAAAACCATCATCCAAAGAAACGGGATCCTTCTGAAGAACACCAAGTAAATAGGATCGGAACCCAAAGAAGCAACTAATGAATCAATCGATAAGTAGGTTAAGCGACCAAGGAAAATGGATCCCAGACCGTAACACCCGAGGATCAAGATCGGCCGAAAGAACGCCGAGAACGAACCAAGTAAGGAGGATCCTAACGCGGAGAAGCAACTGAAGGGAAGAAACTAGCAGCCAAGAATCAAGATCGAGCAAAGGAAAAAAAAAGCAAGAATGAATCGATCGAGAAGTAGATCAATCGACTAAGGGAAATGGATCCAAGAACCCTAACACCCGAGAATCAAAAGAACACCAAGAACGAATCCAGGGGCAGAGAAGCAGGTACGAAAAGAACAAAAGAGAGGAGAGAGACAGGCGAAACCTCCGCAACGCGCGGCGCCGAAGGCATCGCGGCAACCGTTGGCGACGGGTTGCGGCTGCAGGCGGAGGAGGAGGAGGATCACGACGTAAAGGAGAGCGGGCTTCATTCTCGATCTCGTTCAAAAGAAAGGCACCGGGCCACCGCCAAACTTATAGGGGGAAACGTGGAGATGCGTGCCAGTTCTCTGTAGCGCAATCTACACCATTCGTTAGCTTGTCAGCGTCCGTTTCTGATACCGGCATAATGAAAGAAAGAGGGATCTCAACCATCTGATCAATAACGAACGGATGGAGAGCAACGTTTGCGTGGGGCCCATACCTCTCTCACGGGCCAAGCTTTGCATGTAGCAATCACCGTCCATTCCTTCCATACCCGATCGATGTCAGTTCACACACATCAAGCAGCTCATATCAGACGAACAGATACGTTCAACAGGATGAATAAAAGACACTTGGATTTATGATTGTTGTTGTACAGCAGCAGCACTGAGATTTTAAGTCTTAAAGCAGAAAGGATGAGGATCTAAAATCCAGAAACAAACCAAAAAAAATAATTAAAAAAAAAAAGAAGAAGAAGAAGGAACTCGATAAGCACTTTTAATTAAGCATGCGACCGTGACCGCATGAACTCTTCGAGACGATCCCACACCTCCAGAGCAGCCGCCCTGTCCTGATGTCTTTTATGTTTGCTAATCTGCAAAAAAAAAAAAAAAAAGAACAAAACAAAAAGCAGAAGTAGCATGCAAAAAACCAAATGTAAAAACACGAACATGCAAACTAGAACACTCAAAGCAGGCTGCAGTGTAGTTAAACTCACTGATATAATCTTTACGTTCCACTGTTTCACAATTTTTGCAGATTCCACGCTATCATCCTCAAAACGCACATAAAACCCGATAACTGTAAAAAAATATAGTAAATACGCCCTTTTCATCAGATCGTAAAGAATTATTATCCATAAAGTCGCTTAGTTGAGGAACATAGAAGAAGTGTGGTTCTTGATAAAGAGCGATAGAAGTGATATCATATGAACTAAACAATGTTTGATAATGCATTGCCAAGATTTAAGAGATGAACACTGAAAACAACAGTAGAGAAAAAGTAGAAGAGCCACATTTAATGAAAGAACTAAATCCATCTGAAAAGGTGATCAAGATACATTCTTAATCTTTGTCACCAACAAAAAAAGGCTCATCCGTTTGAATTGCTCCACAGTAAAATACAGCAGAGCTTATCAACAAAAGTTCACACAACATTGAAAACATGAGAAATACATAGAACATTGTGATGTGTTGCTGATATGACTTGCTTGATATGGTGTTGTAACATTCTTAGTTTAGCATACAATCAAATGTGTGATACCTATGACTATGATCGTTCCTTTTCCTCTTAATCATGTCTTCTGCCAAACTAAGTTAGCATAATGTAATGCAATGGCTTATCACAAAGAATAGGAATTAGACCACACCACCAACTCTTATAAACTGAAGCATTACATTAAAATATGTTGCTGGATGATTCGTCGGGCTCGAAGGGCCAGTACGGCGTGGTTCGGCCTGCACGCGCAAGATCAGCTCAGTGGGGTGCGGAACTTGTAGAAGACGTGAGGGGGCTGCTCGGCTCTGGTTACCGCGACGGTGGGGGAATCCTCTTTCTTGTTCGGCAATCAGACTCCTGCAAGAAAATACCTTCGTCGGGGGGGAGGGGGGAGCCTCCCAACGAGGTCCCTCTGATGGCTAAGTTAGCACTATTGATGAGAGTGTCCCAGGCATCCTTTTCCGACGTCAGAACCTTTCTGAGGTAAGAATGGAGAGAGTTTGTCAAAGAGTCCCCCTCTTGAGTTGTTCTTAAGGGTGGCTTTTATACCTCTACGTCGTCAGTCAACTATACATTCATCATCTCTTTGTGCCGTGTCTCCTGCTGGGGTATTTAATACCACAGGCACCACCAGTGGTTGTCCATACCACGGATGAGCATGTCACATGTGGTTCTTGCCATGCTACCATACGACCTTTTCTGATCCCTAAGATTTGATGGAGATTACACGGCGCCCGATGATGCTATGCATCGGGCTTCTCCCTCTGTTATGGCACGTCATTCATGGATGTCAGGGGTCCCTTTGCGTGCCAGTCAGCCGGTCTCGCTCCGGGTCGGATCTGCCCAGGACACATCAACCAATCAGGGATGGGGCCACTTATTACCCCTATCATTCTCCCTCTCTCCCCCCCCCCCCCCCGGGAGGAGGCTTCCCCGAGGTTTGGTGAAAACACGGGGAAGGGTCATTCGGGTTCAGAGTTCTAGTGTGGGAGTGATCCACATGCCTACGTGGTGTTGCGTCACTCTACTGTCAGTCGATCCGAAGTCGGCATAATTATCATGCAACCATTGGGCTTCGAGAGAGAGTAGTGGATAGGCGGTTCCATCGATGACAAGCGCGTCTGCCACTATTGACATTGCTAGTTCCGCGATTGAGAAGCGCTCGAGCACCGACGAGGGGGCGAGTATGAGGAAACACAACATGAAGGCGGGTCCTGAGCATCCTGCAGATGTCTTAGGGAGTGCCACCAGGGCCCCCATTGAAAAGGGGAAAGGGTCGGTGGAGGTCGAGGAGGCCCCAGAGCGGGGGTACACCATCTGAGACATGTGCAAGGTGGAGGATTGGGCAGGGGCAGAGAGATACTTCGCCTCCATCATGACGCAGTTGAAGACCATCGAGGGTGAGGATCTTCTAGTGCCGAGGTGGTCGGCGATCTTCGGGTCGACCCAAGTTTGGACTGAGGGTCCATTGACTGCGAAGTATCTGCGGAGGGCTCTGCACCCCGCCTTAGCAAAGCAGGTGTACGAGTGCTCCTCTGAGGAGCTTATGAATAGGGTCGGCAAATCGGTCGTCTGGGTAAACAGCCCTTCTCTTGTGCTCTTTCTTCTCTCCTTTTTTTTTGACCTTTGCCCCCTTTTCCTTGCAGGGGCTCTACTTCGTGAGTGCCCTTATCGATCGGGTCCATGATGCGGGCTAGTTGGTTCAAAGCCAGCACGAAAGAATTTTGTCGCTTCGGGTTGCCAATAAGGAGCTTAAGCTCGGGGCCAATCAAGAGTTGGTTGCGGCCGCCAAGCACCGAGCGAAGGAGCTGGAGGAGGATGTCAAGAAGTTGCAGGCTGAGCTGGAGTCCCTCAAAACGATCGAATGGGGCTTGAGCAGGAAGTTTGCATTTTGCGCTCCAGCTTGGATGGTGCTTGCGCCCGCCTAGAGGGGAATTTGCTATCGCTGACCAAGGCGATGGTGCTACTTGAGGCCGAGCTGAAAGCCGAGGGGCCGAAGGTGGTGGACGCCTACAAGGCATCTCAAGGATTCAAGTCGGGCCTCCAGAAAATGGGGCAGGTCAGCTATGAGTTTGGGTACCGGGTGGCGTTCGAACGGCTTCGGGGAAAACATCCAGAGATAGAGATCGAGCAGGACCCATTCACTGAGTATCCTGAAGACGCCAATGTTGGGAAGGACCTCAACCAACCCTTCGACGACAGTACCCCTTCGGAGAAGTAGCTGACCTTGTAATGACTTCCTTCTTTGTATGTCGGGTGCTATAGCCCTGTTTCGTATTGGTCACCCGACCATTTTGTGTAGTTTTCCCCTCTTCAAATAAAATTGCTTTTTGGATGTCTTACTTTGTTGTCTGGATTGTCCTAAGGTGCTTTGGGTCTTCAATCTATCATTTAGACATAGAATTTTTTCGAATTCGATACATGCTAGGTCCGAGGGAGGGTTTTCCCGTCCATTGCCGCTAGAGTGTAAGTCTCGTCTCGGATAACTGGGACGACGCAATAAGGACCCTCCCATCTTGGGGTGAGTTTTCCACGGGAGTGTCCTGAATCGCTGACCTCGGCCTTCCTGAGGACTAGGTCTCCTATGTCGATCGGTCGAGGTCGGACCTTCCGATTGTAGAGTCGGGCCACTGGCCTTTGGTAGTGCAGAGTCTTTAAGTGTGTTTCGGCTCTGTGCTCCTCCAGCAAGCCGAGGTTTACCCTGAGGCTAGCTTCCAATGCTTCAGGGTGAAGTGTTCGATCCTCAAGGTCGGGAAAACCAACTCAGGCGATAGGATGACTTCGGTGCCAAAGGCCAGACTATAGGGTGACTCTCCTATCGGGGTCTTTGGGGTCGTGCGTAGGGCCCATAGGACACTTGGGAGCTCCTCGACCTAAGCGGTTAGGGCATCAATCATCCTTCTCCTCAGTCAAGTATACTCCTATTAGTCACCTTAGCCAACCCATTAGCCTGCGGGGAAGCGACTGAGCTGAACTTCAATTTTATCCGATACTTCTAGCAGAATGTTTGGAACTTGGAATTGTTGAACTGTGTCTCATTGTCAGTAACTATGACTCTCGAGATGTCAAACCTCATGATAAGGTTTTTCCAAACGAAACCCACCACCCGTTCAAGTTGGTCACTTTTGGATGGGCTCGAGGGCTGTTAGTTCCGAGGAGAAGTCGACAATTGCATGAGCTTTGATCGCCCTCCTCGAGGCATACACCAGGTCGAACTTGCTGAGTTCCACTGACCACCTGAGCATGCGCCTTGCAACGTCAAACTTAGAGAAGATTTAACGTAGCGGTTGGTCGGTGATTACCTTGAAGGTGTGGGCTTGGAAGTACGACCGTAGCTTTCTAGCTGCGAGGATCAAGGTGAGCATGAGCTTTTCAATCGAGGGGTATCGCTCCTCGGGGCCCTACAAGATATGGTTGGAGTAATAGACAGGCCGTTGGTTGTTCCCGTCGAGTTTAACTAGGACCGAGCTGACGGCTCGTTTTGAAGTGGCGAGGTATAGCTCAAGCTAGTCTCCTGGGCTAATCGAGGACATCTGAGGCAGGACAACGAGGTGGATCTTCAGCTCTTGGAAGGCTTGATCGCAGTCGGGGCCCCAACCGACGTTTTTATTCTGTTTCAATGCCTATAGGATGGGGTAACTTCGGTCACTAGCCCGAGATATGAACCGTCTGATTGCGGCCAACCTCCCAACGAGGCGCTAAACCTCCTTAATGATCTAGGGTGGTTTCATATCAATGATGGCTCTTATCTTCTCCGGGTTCATATCGATCTCTCGCTGGTGAATGATGAAGTCGAGGAATTTTTCTGATGCCATGCCAAAGATGCATTTGGCAGGGTTAAGTTTAATTCCAAACCTCCTAAGGGTTCGGAATGTCTCAGCGAGATACGCGAGGTGCGTCTGTGCTTGTTTGATTTTGACGATCATGTCGTCCACATAGACCTCTATATTTCTACCTAGCTGATCTTTGAACAGTTGATTGATCATTCTCTGGTAGGTGGCTCCGACGTTCTTTAGTCTGAAGGGCATCACTTTATAGTAGTAGGTGCCCTGATGCGTGATGAATGTTGTCTTCTCTTGATCCTGAGGGGGCCATTCAAATCTGATTGTAGCCCGAGAACACGTCCATGAAAGAAAGAAGTTCGTACCCTGAGGTAGAGTCCACTAGCTGATCAATCCTCGACAGTGGGTAGCAATCCTTTGAGCAAACCTGGTTAAGATCGATGTAGTCAACATATATGTGCCACCTTCCATTAGTTTTTTTCACAAGAACTACATTAGATAGCCAAGTCGACTATCTAACTTCCGCTATGAACCTAGCCTATAATAGTCGATCTACTTCTTCTTCAATAGCCTTTTGTCGGTCGAGGGTGAACTTCCTCGGCCTCTGTTGCACCAGACGAGCCCCTGAGGTGGTGCTCAATCGGTGCTGGGCTATTTCCGGGTGGATGCCTGGCATGTTGCTTGGTGACCAGGCGAAGACGTCCGTGTTACACATGAGGAAGTCTATAAGCTGGATGCGTTGATCCTTGGGGAGAGCCGACCCAACTCAGACCACCTTCTCCGAATGGTCTTTTTCCATAGGCACCTCCAGTATCGGCTCGGTGGGCTCGGGCCGAGTGTTTGGCTTGATGGGCTCCCGAGGGTCAGGGGCCGAAGTTTCCTTCCTGCCTTTCTTAGGGATGGTTGTTGCCGCTAGGTAACATCGTCTCGACTCCTGTGGGTCGCTCCTGACCTCCCCAACCCCGGGAGTGGTTGGGAACTTCATGCTGCGGTGGTATGTGGAGAAGATCAACCTTAGCTTGTTGAGGATTGGTTGACCGATAATCACGTTGTATGCTGAGGGGAGCTCGACCACCATGAAAGGAACCATGAAAATCTTGGTTCTTGGTTCGTCATCGAAAGTCATTGGGAGGGTTGTGATACCTACGGGAGTTATCGTATCCCCGGTGAACCCTGTTAAAGTTGAAGTCATGGGGGTAAGATCCCGGTTAGTCATGCCGAGCTTTAAAAAGGTGTCGAAGTAGAGTATGTCGATGAAGCTCCCTATATCTATCATGATGCGCTTGACGCAAGTGTTTGCAATGCGGGCCGTGATCACCAGGGCATCATCGTGGTCCAGATATTCACTGTTGGACTCGAAGGTGATCTTAGGATCGTGCCATGCTTTGGGTCTCTTCAGGACTTCTGCTTGGGCATAAGACTTTCTTGCTAAAGAACTATCACCACCCGCGGCCGGACCACTCACTATGACATCTATTTGACTCTCCACGGGGCCTTTCGGGCAGAGTGATGGTTTGCGTGGCTTTCTTATGAACCGGTCGAGGTGACAACGATGGATGAGGTTTTCGATCTGGTTCTTCAGGTCGTAACACTCCTTAGTATCATAACCGCAGTCGCGGTGGAAACAACAGTAGCGCCCGCGGTCACGCTCCTCGGGTCGAGTCTTCATCGGGTCGAACCAAGAAGTTCTTTCTCCCGAATCTGGAGGAAGATCTCAGTCTGGGTAGAGTTGAGTGGAGTGTTGGGGAGCCGGGGTATGGCTTGCTTGGTTCTCTCCGTCCTCTTTCTTGAGAGTCCGGGTGGTGGCCCTCAGGAGGATTCGGCCCGGGGCCACTTCTGGTCTTCGTGCTTCTTTGCCACCAGAGCCTCGACGACGACATATTGGTTGGCCCTTTGTAACATTTCTGGCACAATTGTTGGGGGTCGCTCCACGAGCAAACAAAGAGGCGGGAAGGCCTGATCCCGACCATGAATGCTTGGATGACCAATGACAGGTGCGTGTCGGGAATGGCCCTGATCTCTTTTATGAAACGAGCAAGGTACAGGCCGAGGGACTCATCTTCTTTTTACCTCCTCCCAAGGAGAGATGCAGTGGTCGGCTTTGGCCGGGCACTAGCGAGGAAGTTGGCCTCGAACTCTCTCGCGAGCTAGTCAAAAGAGTGGATGGAGGCGAGCGATAGTCGACTGTACCATCCTCGAGCGATCTCGCATAGAGTCGTTCAGAAAGCTTAGCACATTATGGCGTCTGATGTGCCATACAAGGCCATCAGCGCGCTGAATGCTGCGACATGTTTCATTGGATCAGAGCCACCATCATATGCTTCCAGCGTAGGGAGGCAGAAGTGCTGCGGGATGGGCATATCTTGAATTTCTTAAATGAAGGGAGAGCCACAAAGGGGGGTCTCGCCACACTCGTCTTTCGTCCTGATGACCTTGTGGACGTTGTCTATTCTGTGATTCATCAGGCGCAGGGAATCGATGGAGTCTGAGGAGAGTGTATCGAGGTCCGGGAGGTCATGGGTTGATGCGCTAGGTGTGGATGTCGGGTGCCTAATCGCGTCGCCCGAGAGGGCATGGTCAAACTCCGACGGGGGTCGAGGCAAGTCGTCAGCGAGTTACGCCGCCGAAGGCTGACCTTCAGGCAGCGACGTTGCCCCAGTTGGGGCTAGGGGGGCCACATGGGGTTGCGAGCTTGGCTGCTGGGCAAGCTGTGGGATGTAGGAGACGATTGCTTAGAGCATTCCTGCTATGGCCTGGACCTGGTTGGTAAGTCCCTGAAAAGCTCAATGGGGTGGGGAACTCGGAGAAGACGTGAGGGGGTTGCTCGGCTATGGTTACTGCGACGGTGGGAGAATCATCTTCCTTATTTGGTAGTCAGACTTCTGCAAGAAAAGACCTTCGTCGGGGGGGAGGGGGGAGCCTCCCTCTGATGTCTCTCCGATGGCTAAGTTAACATTATTGATGAGAGTGCCTCCGACGTTCTTTTTCGGTGTTAGAGCCTTTCTGAGGTAAGAATGGAGAGAGTTTGTTAGAGAGTTCCCCTCTTGAGCTATTCTCACTGGTAGCTTTTATACCTGCGCGTCGACGGTCGATCATACCTTCATCATCTCTTTGTGTTGTGTCTCCTGCGGGGGTATTTAATACCACAGGCACCGTCGGCAGCTGTCCATACCGCAGATGAGCATGTCGCGCGTGGTTCCTACCCTGTTATCGTACGACATTTTCTGATCCTCAAGATTTGATAAAGATTGCGCGGCGCCCGATGACGTTGTGCATCGGGCTTCTCGCCCTGTTATGGCGCGTCGTTCGTCGGCGCCCGATGATGCTGTGCATCAGACTTCTCCAATTGTTATGACGTGTCGTTCGTGGATGTCAGGGTTCACATCACGTGCCTAGTCAGTCGATCCCACTCCAGGTCGGATCTGCCCAAGCCACGTCGACCGATCGAGAGGGGGCCATTATTACCCCTATCAAAATATTTGAAACATAAATAAGCAAGGAGAGGATTCATCTTATGCAGTGCATTCATGACAACTCATCCATATGGATGCATTGTGAAAAGCAAGGGTGAATTATAGAAACATTCTAGGTTTCAAAAGAAAGAAATCACAATTATGATAATATTTAACTTGGTTGATGAAAATCTAGAAGCAACTGAGCATGTATGCTATATATTATGAAGAAACCAGACTTTGAACTAAATGTGTAGAGGTAAAAGAGCATGCAACATCCTACCATAATTGTAAACAAGGAGACAAACAAACAAACAGTTTATCTGCATGGGACTCACCCTTATTGAAGATCTCAATATGGCTTTTGAAGGGCCAATCCTTGAACTGCCACTCCTTCCCAAGTACGAACACGGCCACGACACGGTCCCAGTCCTCGGGCTTGAACGCGGATGGCTTATCCCTCACCTCATAGGCAGCCACCACGCGATCCCGGCTGAGTTTCTTCTGCACTGTCACACAGTCAGGCTTTGGCCCCCGCACCGCCTTCACCTTCACATCGCTCGGCACAAACACCCCGTCCTCCAAGAACTCCTTGACGTTGTATATGGTGATCAGCGTCTGGAACGCGCTGGGCACCATGATGATGGGCACCCCTTCCCCGATCTTGCTTCCCTTGAGGTGCATCTTGGGCTTGGGCACGGCGGCGCCTGCGGCATCGTCTCCGCCGCCACCGCCTCCGTACGCGGAGACGCCGGGGCGGTGGTGATCGTCGGAGCCGATGAGGCGAGTCTTGGCGACGAGGCCGTCCTTTCGCTGCTGGGACTCGAGGCGCTGCCGCTCCTCCTCGCGCTTGGTGGACGCCAGGAGCACCGCGAGGAAGTCGCGGTTGCGGCACTCGAGAAGGGACTCACGATCTTTGAGGGGCCGCTCCATGGAGCGGATCATGGCGACGTAGTCGACGGCGGTCGCGGCGGCAGCGGGGGGGACATCTGCCAAGGTCTCTGCGGCGGCGGCGGCGGCGGCGGATGGCGGTTCGTCGAGGGGGAGGGAGGATTCGTCCGGGCGATACTCCTCGACAGCGGAGGAGGGAGGGGGGAGGAGGGAGACGGCGTCAGAGGAGGCGGTGCGGCCGAGGAGGTAGTCGAGGATTGGCTTACGGTCGGGGAAGGTGACGGTGGGGACGCGGTGTTGGCGGGCGGACTGGAGATACTCGGTGTGCTTAAGGTGGTGGTGGCGGGCGAAGAAAAGCAGGGCGTCGAGGGTGTAGAAGCCACCTTGCTTGGAGCGGTAACCGGTGACGGCGGAGCAGGGGAATGCGTAGTCGGAGCCGAACCGGAGCTCGTCGCCCGATCGGACCACACGGTCCAGCTCCCCCCGGATCACGTACTCCCGCAGCACCGACAGCGGGTCCATCCCCCGTAAATTCGACGCCTCGCGGAGAGTAATCTGGGAAGAAGAAGGAACAGATCGAAGGGGACTCCGCGTGGGGTTGTTACATATGTACATGCGAAGACGACGATGACGACGACGACGACGGAGGAGAAGGGCATTATGGTCATGTTGCGGATGTTGGATCTAGGGATTTTTTGACCCGCTTCGAGCAAAGAGTAATGAAGCTGGCTGGCTTGCGGATGTTGGATCTTTGAAGTCTTGATCCGATCCGCGTTCTTCCACCATCCAAGTGCACTGATAAAATTCTCCGAAACAAGATAAACATATTTTTATTAGATTAATACAAGTAACTTTATCGCTTTTAAATATATTGAAATATGATTTGAGCTCAATTAATACAATAAGGGGTACACATTTCCTCGACTATATCTAAATATTAAGAAAAATCCCCTACTATGTTGAGAAGACAAAATAACAGAAATAGTGAAGTCTAACGTAGCAAGTTACGATCGGAATGTAGTCATTTTTCTTCTCTCTTCAATATGATCTATTTAGGGTTTGATCGTTTCAAGAATGTCAATGATTCTGCTTGCTGAGCACAAAAAGAGTAACTTATAAAGACTGGTTACAGAAGATTTCCATATTCAAGCTGTCAAATGGAAACTTCAAAGTTCATACACTATTTTTAGTGTATGAAGGTGATCAAGAAACACAACTGAGCAATTCTTCTTAGCAGTTGATGATCAACAAGTGTACCCACTATGGAATGACTGCCAGATACTTGATCTGAAGCTACAAGCTGGTAAATCACCAGAAATATTCAAAACTATTCATCCCCTGCAACCAAAGATGAAACTTACAACAATTAGATAATAAAATCTAGCGTAAGGAAAACATCAATTAATCTACACCGTTTTGAAGTTATCATGAGCGATTGGAACATTTTCGGATCAACATTTTACGAAAAAGTCTTAAAAGAACCAATACCAAATAAAAAGCAACCCGTCTTTTTCATTACTTACCCTTTTCCCAGGGTGCAGAGATCACTAATGCGCCCAACAATAGGATCCTAGTCATGCATTATTCTATAACGAGACCAATAAAGGACCTATTTGGGAGTGGATTCAAATCTTGGGATGATAATGGTTATTATTTTGTTCAAAAAACAAAACTGAACAAAGATTAGCAACATCATCTGATGCCTTCGCACAAATCTCCATATGATACGTGCAGAAATTAACATGTTCATTCAATTTGGTTATGCCCCAACAAAATAACATAATTTACCTACCAACTAATTTATACGCACAAGAAGTTCAGAAAAGAGAGTTCCTGTGCAGTGGAATATCAATACAAAGAGAGGCAAAAGACTAACTTTTCCGAACAAAGGCCAGGAACAGATTGAGGCTAACTTACGCAGTCCTTTCAGGCAGCATTATCCCCAGACTTAATCAAACGAACCTTTCCTGCAAACAAAATGCATCACTAGTATCAGTTATTGTAAAAAAAAAAATGTATACAAATTAATTAGAAACAATCTTTTAAAAAATAAACATAAACTAATAGCTAGAAAACTATATGAAATGTTCGCAAACTTTCCACCACCAACTGACAAATTAAAGGAGAAAATGAAAATCAAGGAACAGCCTATTCCTAGAAAAAAGAGCAAAAATCAAGGAACAGCCAAAAATATGATATTTACCTACATGCAGGTCGCCAGATATTATAGTGGTTCTCCTCGTGCCACAAATCCTTAAATCATTTCAAAATGCTTACAAAGAAACAATTTCTTAGTTCATGAAAAGTATATAATACCTAATGGCTGAAAGGAGGCTCTAAAACCCATCCTGGGTGAGTTATCTTCCATTTCATCAGTGTCTTCCATTTTTTCAGTTTGGTACAAAAGAATTAGTATCTGTAGATTAACTCACAAATTGGATCAAACAATTGGATTTGGGTCCCAACCCAGTGGTGGTTTCGACTTTCGAGACAAGAATGCTGAATAATCATGTAAAAACCACAGCATATGCCTTTCTCCATGCTACAATATATAACTTGTTTAAAGTCAACAATCAATTTGTCAAACAAAACTAAGATAGCGAGCACATACTTGAAGGAATGAAGATGTTGAATTCTTTCCAAACAAATTAAATATTATGATCAATGAAAATGATGAACATAAATGCATCAAGAACTTTATTCAACAAACAAATATTAAACACATCAATTCTCCAGTGCTTAAGATGAAGCAATGTGCTTTATTACTTGAAATGTTTAAATTCTTTTCTGAGTTGCTTTTATCAAATGTTTAAATTCTTCTCTTAGATGTTGAAATTCAGGTACTACTGATACCTGAAAAACTTCTCTGAGGAATTATATTTGTTATATGAAATAATACTGATCGTATGTATACAAGATAGTGTATAACCAGCTGGACTATGATCTCATGTGGTAGTTGAACTTCATCTGATATCAAGGGTCACACAAAATCTACTGAGTCTAATGTATCTTCACATTCTGACAAGACCTAAGTTAGAAAAATGAAATAGTTGCATTAAGCAAACAAGCAAATTGGGATGATTGACATACCATCATGGCGCACACAGATTTCGGGTATATTTTTCACCTGGCCAGTGATGCTGTCATTGTAGACTCTGGTTTCAATATCCCCCTCAATAAAAACAGCAGAGCTGAAACGGAGAACCAAAATATAGATACCACTAGTAGAAACTAAAGAACAACATTACAATACAGACTGGGAAGCATGAAAACACTTCCACATTCCACAAGAAAAATGGTATCACAAAAGAATGGAATTGTTTAGGTTAAAAGAATAAAAGATTGCATACTTCTTCTCTAACTGTTGGACAGCATATGCTGCAAGGCCTTCATTACGAACAGCAATCCGATGCCACTGAGCTGGTCTTGGCAAATGCTCAGCCTTAGTAATTCTTTGGTCATACATACCCCCCGTTCCAACAGTGAATATGGTCACAGTCTTGCCATTCCTTAATATTTTCTGTACAGGAGCCTGACCAATTTTTCCACAGATAATCGCCTACATGGTGAAACATACATGTAAACATATAAACAATTAAAGAAAAAAAGTATAGATCAGCAACACATTGCAGAAGTTGTACAAATTGGGAGGTTTAAAATGGACAAGGAGACCTTATGTACACCTCTGAAGCCCCAGCCCCTTTTGGGGTCTACACCTTGTGGTTCCAATTCTTTCTTGTCTTCAATAAAATTATCCTCGATTTTATTCTTCTCGTTGTCCTCATCAAATGGCATAGTCGATAAGCATGCCCGAGAACCTCTATAGAAGCCTGTATGTATGAAAATAAAAAATTTATAAGTCTGCTTCTTGAACACAAAATATGTGTGCAAGTATCTTGTGACAATTTCTTTATCAAGTGCTTGAACCATGCAGTTCAAACTAAAGCACAACTAATGATAAGTTTCATGGGGTAGGAAACATAACTGTAATCAATAGTAACTATCACCAGCATATGTTGAAACACAGAAATGAAGAATGCAAAATGTGCTTTGACTTGGGGTAAGATTACCTAGTGGAAACATCGGTTTCCCTAAACCTCCCTTTAGATGTTTAAGAACTTCCCACTTCAATAAACCCACCTTCATGTCTGAGCTGCATAGACACTAAAGAGATGGTGAACATATCCATGAACGCAAAAGGGCATGCACAATTTCCTACTTTTTATATTTTCTTTACTCATAAATGTAAAGATAGTCAATACTACTAACCAAAAAGCACCAAATGCCATATGCTAAAAGTTACAAGTCATAAATTACATGCAGAATATCGAAAAAAAATACAACACCAAATTCCCCAAGCTTGTAGGTCAGATTGATGAATTAATTTGCTTTCAGTCATTCCGTCAAACAGTTCATAAGCACCAATCGCGGACTACACTAAAAGTACCTTCCAAAACTGAAGACATTTTGTCATACATCCGGAAGGCAAACACAAAGTCCCAAATGATTGGCCCAAAGAAATGAACTAACTTATGAAAAGAGATTTTTCTTGTGAAACGCGATTTGCCTACGGATTACTACTACAACCAAACACCATCACCTACTGCTTATGTTCGCGTCAAGTGTTCGAGGTTGTAACGGGGAAAGCAGACGAACGAGGGAGGAGCGCCGCCGCTTAGTGGAAAAGGAGGTAACAATTGGGCAAGCGAAGGATGCGAAAGTGGGTTATTATTACCTGCTGTTATAGGCCGATGTATATTGTTACTGAGTCGGACGCAGCGAGTGAAAAAATAGTGAGTTTGAATTCTTATTAATAGTGGACACGAACTTATATACATAAAAAAATATTATAAAATATGATAATTATATATTTTTAATTAATAATAATTTTAAAAATATTTATCTGGATCATTTCATAAGGTAGGAGACTAGATTTATATATTATCATAAATTTTATTATTTAGAATCATGATAACATATTATAAAATATTTATAGGATCATGATAATCTTATTATATTGATTTATGAGACAAAGATTAATAAAAATATCCATAAGTTGATTATACGATGAGATATCCGAGATATACAACTCATCATTTTAAATTATTACAAACAAAATAAAAACAATAGTTATGTGCTTTATTGGAGAGTGAAATTTAGGATTAGTATATAGATATATTGCTCTAGTATTATAGTAATATATAGATGGAGGATCAAAGAATGTAATAAATAATTTATCGAGTAATAATTGAATTTAACAAAATTCAACCTTTATAAAAAAAAAATATTGCAATAGAGTGTTCTCTTACAACTCCAAAAAAAAAAAAGGATTATAACTAAGAAATGTGATATAAGCAATATCCGCTATCATTATCTGTCAAATATTGAAAATGTATAAAGCAAATATAGGAGAGTCGTTTCAAAGAAATAAATTATGATATAATACCCTTTAAATATGGAAGAAGAAGGCATTTAATACTCAAAGATTTGCACTATCAGATAAGATAAGGTAAGAAAACAATTGGCTCAGTAACACTATTAGTTTTAAGTATTTTGGTACAAAGTTATGAATATATTTTTGTTGATAAAAATATAGACTGTGGATGATTTGAAGACTAAGAAAATAAGTAAGAGACCCAAGATATTTGATAGAAAATTTATTTTCAAGCTCTTGAATGGATTGATTAATTATTATTGGTTATTATAATAATAATTAAATCATTCACATAGATTAATAAAAATATAATTAGACTATCATGAGAATAAATGAATAATGAATTATCATATTAAGAATTATGAAATCTAGCTGATATGACCGGCCTGCTTGAGATTATAAATAGCCTTATGTAACTTATAAATATGTTGAATAAGATTATGATAAATAAAATATGGTGATTATCTCACAAATACCTCAGAAATATAACATGAAAAAAATATATTATCTACGTACGTAGAAATCCTCGATTGTTAGACAAGATAAAATATAATATAAATTATTATTAGCTTCAAAACTAGGTTAAAGATGTCACAATAATTTATATTATTATTAGCTTAAAATATAATATAAATTATTGTTGATGAAATTCCTTTTGTAACAAAGTCTTATTTTATGCTTATTAATAAACCCATTTATATTGAAAAACTGATTTCACACTACAAGATTTTGATTTGGATGACATGGGACTAAGTCCTATTTACCATTTTATAATAAAATATTATATTCTTCAAACATTACTATTCATTGTTCAAATATTTTTAAGGCTTGGTTGATAATAAAAGACTTAGAAATATTTTTTATAATTATTTTATAAAAATAAAAAAATATATATTTATTTAATTTAAAGAGTTGATTTTTAGATTTAATAATTATCAAATGAATTGGTGTATGGTCAATGATAATGTGTGACACTCTCATGAGACAGTTAGATAAATGAGGTAACATATTATTTATTATGCATCGTTAAGGAAGGACTGATAAATTTTGAGTGGATAAAATTGATGTATCAACTTGAATGAGAATAATAATATAAGGTAACTCATGAATTTGGGAGATCCAATCAATAAAGTTATTGAAAGTTAATTTGGGTAAAAGATACTTAAGTGATCTATAATAAAATCATATTCCACAAAATCAACATAACTAGAAATAAAAAAAAATTTGATTGATGAATCAAAATATTTAAATATATATTGATTAGTAGAATATTCATGAAAAACACATGATTTGATCAGACTTTCAGTTTACTATAGCTGTAAGTGTAGGTTTTAATCATGGATAATATAGACACCCCAAAAACCTAATTTACTATATACAGGAGTAGATTCAAATAATTTTTTAAATGATAAAATCATATTAAAAATTGGAGTGGCATATGATTAATAAGATAAATTGATATGACAAATATATTAAATCAAAAGTAAAGAGATAAGAAAGATTAGGTAAAAAGTGTGATTAAAAGATAAATTGATACGACAAATATATAAGATCAAAATTGAAGAGATAAGTAAACTTTATTTAGTCATGGATTTGGATAGAAATGGTGTAATAGTTGACTACTCATTAACTCTATTTTGGGATAATTCCCAATAAATAAAAAGTGTGCCCCATTTTGGGATCCTTCACAATAAATAAAAAAAGGTAAAATTTTAATAAAAATATTATCAGAATAACATATAGAGACATATATTAGATTCTTATTTACATTAGAATAATAAAAATTCATCAAAAATAAAAAGAAATATTTCGAGGAGAAGGAAGGCTTGTTAAACTAGTATAAATTATTTGGATACATTCACCATAATTCATCGTGATATCTTGTTAGGATAAGTGTAAATTTTCTTTCTACTTTCTATTAAATTAAGATAGAAAAATGGAAGCTTTTCGTTATTAGTAAAATAATTGAGTTAAGATAGTGAAACTAAAGCTTTTCGTTATTAGTGAAATAATTGAGTGAACAGATAAAATTGCTAAGTTAATAATCAAACCAGAAAGATAAACAACATTTAAAGTAAAAAATTTATCGTGAAAACTTTGATTTCTAACATATAATTAAATCAGAAACTTTAGTATAATAAATATGCAATCAATGAAATCAAAGAACTACTCACAATTTTTATAGTAGTTCGATGCTGAAGGCCTACGTCCACTTCTGAGCCCTCCTTCTTGAGGCACACTGGCATCTACTACCAATCTTCTTTAGGTGAAGATCAAACCCTTATACTTTAGCTTACAAGAGAGACTAAATTTATAACTCTAAGCTCTCTCTCTTACCCCTTTTCTTTTTTTTATAATTCTCACACAATATTTTCTCAAAATATACTCCCAGAATAGTTGTGTGGAATGTAAGAAAACTTGAGATATTTATAGGCCCCAAATTGGCTTCAAAACCAGAGTCAAAATCTAACTATATCCAAAAAATCTGGGTACGGGCGGTTCACCCGCTGACCTGGGCGGTTTACCCGCCGAAAGTGCTAGCTGCCGCCCGGATTCTGTGGTACGGGCGGTTTACCTGCCGAAAGCTGTTGGCCGTCGCCTGGATTCTATGGTACGGGCAGTCAAACCACCGCTTACCAGTGGTTTACCCGTCGGATTCTCGGGAAAAATGGTTCCCTCTACTTTTCTAAATCCAACTTAAACCATCAGTTGACCACACCCTTGGTCAACTAGTTGAACTCAACTTGAGCTCACCCTATAGTAGACCCGGTTGCATTATCGAGTTGATTTGGATTCCTTCCAAATTAAACTCAATTAGGACTCAAACTCTAACTATGATTTAATGATTAAAACACTTAATGACCAATTAAACTTAAATAAGACCTAACTCCCTCATAATCCGGTAGCCTCCGGCATTCTTGCGGCAAGTCCTCTGGTCTTCTTCCCGGCGATCTTCCTTCGTGAGCTTCCCGATCCCTTCGGCGAATCTCCTAGCGAACTCCTGGCGAGATCTCACCTCATCGTCCGAACTCGGCCTGATGCCTAAGCTTGATCTTGGTCTATTATCTGGTTGTAACTCCATTGATTCTATCATAGTTAGTCCTACATGATGCTAATTATGACATAATTAAATAGAATCAAAACTATCAAAACATCCATTACAAGACCATCCCAACTCCCGACAAGTTTTTCGGCTACCCTTAACAATCTTCCAACGAGTCTCGGTCTTCTTCTGGCGAACTCCCTTGCGTCATCCTAGCAAGCTCCTGATACCCTCGGTGAGATTCCGATGTACTTCTGGCGAGTTTCCAATCGCATCGACTCGATATATGAATTT
This sequence comes from Ensete ventricosum, assembly GCA_029747655.1. Taxonomy (NCBI): domain Eukaryota; kingdom Viridiplantae; phylum Streptophyta; class Magnoliopsida; order Zingiberales; family Musaceae; genus Ensete; species Ensete ventricosum. The sequence goes on along the minus strand of JAQQAF010000009.1, from coordinate 9,289,759 downwards.
GACTTTGATCGATCCTAATTGTAATAATTTTTCTATCGTAATTAATCATGTATCAATCAACTTTTAACAATTATGTTAGATCAATAATTCATCCATTGATCTCATCATTAAAATTAAAGCGATCATTTTAACTATCATAATACGAATGAAATCATAAATTATTCAAGTCACACGGGCCATGATGAGATGCTTCATAATCAATAAGTCAATTTGATAAACATTGAAAGAATTAAGCTTATTATGATGATAATAAAAACTAAGTGCTGCAGTAGGATATATAAAATAAGATGGGTACGAAGGATAAAACATTAACAGATTAATATCTTATAAGAGATGATATTTTTTAGCTGCATAGCATGGCATGTCACATATTTGACATTTGACTTTGTTATTGGATTATTACATGAATTTATTAATACTTATATTGTAACATTGCTATATGTTATTTTCAGAATGATTGTTTTGACGGTGACTTATTGGTTGTGATATTGCATTTGTTGTCTAAATTAGCTTTGATAGCAAAACTAGCGATGATAGAAATAACATCGTATAGTGGTAGCTATTGCTTAAGATAGACTTCATAGTTTTAAAGCTTATCATAATGTTATTTACGAGATATAGGACTATCATGAATAAGAATCAACAGTCAATATCTCTTTATAATCTGAATCAAGATTATTGAATATATAAAAATTAATCTTATCATCATTAAGAGATGCATCAGCTATAATAAGTATATTTGCTTGAGTTTTGATAGCCAACATATAGTTATAAATAGATTGTGTGCCTATGAAAAAAAATTTATAGATTTGATGAGCGAGACAATAATAACATTTCTAAGAAAATAATAGGCATGAGTTTGAGGGGAGCTTGAGCTACAACATGAAAACAAAAATAATTTAAAGAGCAAAAGAGTTAAAAATGATATAAGATAGTGATTAATTAAAGAGCCATCACCGACCATGTCAAAAAGTAGAGAAGGAAAGATCCAAAATTGCTAGAAGAAAGAGAATTACTAGCTTAAATTTTTATTGATAATAAACATAAATCTAAAGAGAAATTATAAAATAAGATAATTATATAATTTTTAACTAATAATAAATATAAAATATTCATTTAAATTATTTTTAAAAATAATAAAATAATAATAATAATTTTATAATTTTATTTTTTTTCAATAATATTCTTTCTAATAGGAAGCAACGAGAGGTGAGGCGTTTCCTGGACCTTCACGATCCTACTCTTCTGTGGGTCCCAGCCACCTCATCCTCCACGTCGAAAGGTCATCTCACTTACCGACTGCTCTTACAATATATATACCATCTGATCTCGATGCTTGTTGGCGCACGCGAGCATCACGTGGGTCGGATAGCATTCACGGCTTCCTTGTGATACTTCGACTGGGGCCCGATCAATTTACCAGTCAAATCGCGGCCTTTCGGACAAACTTCCACGGAAGACCAAAAAAATCTCGTACGAATTCAAAGTTCTCCTCGCCGAAGGAACCGATTACGCGTCCCGTACCAACGACCCACTCTCGAGTCGCAAACTGGGGAATGGGGCCCCTTCAATAAAAGTATCGCGGTGATTTGGTTTTGTCTGGATCTTGTCCAGGGTCGCCCTACGTCGCGATTCATCCAACGGCCCATTTCCAGACCGAGCACCAATAACGGACGGTGACGATCGTCCGATCCAATTAACGTCGGTACGAGTCTTGGAGGGGATCTAACATTACTGAATCCGTAGTCAGACGCGTCCCTGGGGACCTAATATACCGTCCTAAAGTTTTTTTTTTCCTTTATTCCCAAAATACCCCAACTAGGCTTCTGCCCGTCCCTATTTCTTGCGCCGGTTTCTCTACGCTTCGGAGTTAGGGTTCATTCATCTCTCCTCTCAATTCGCGTCGACATTGGCTTCAAGATTTCTCATTGAGCCCTTCTTCCGTAGATTTTTCTGTTTAATCGAACGAATCCTTGGCCTTTTCCGAATTCCTCGCTCAATTTTCATCAAAAGTACTGTTTTCCCGGCAAATTTAGACAGGTTTTTCATTCCGATCGAGGTTTCCTCGAAGAATTTATCTCGGATCGGTGTTTGTTGCGGTTTATTGGCCTAAATTTTGAGGGTTTATTGGGGTTTTGCAGCAGGGGATATGAGGGTTCATCCGGTCCCCAAGAAGCGGAACATCACCTTGCGCTGCGGCGTCAACCCGGCGGCCGCAGCCACCGCCGAGCACGGCCGACAGAAGAAGCTCCGCCGTCTCCCCCACATCTTCAGCAAGGTCCTGGAGTTACCCTTAGCCGCCGACGCCGATGTGGCCGTCGAGGAGGACGCGGACGGCTTCCGGTTCGTCGCAGCCACCGACGTCCTCCGGGGCGACGTCCAAGCCCAGACGGTCCAGATACACCCCGGGGTAACCAAGGTGTTCGTCAGGGACGGCAGCGACGGCGACGACCTCGACACGGAGCTCGAGCTAAACCGGTGGCGGTTCCGGCTGCCGTCGTGCACCCGCCCGGCGCTCGCCACTGCTGCTTATACTAGCGGTGAGCTCGTGGTGACCATTCCAAAGGGGGCAGGGCCCGAGGAGGATGATGGAGAGGTACAAGAATTCGTTGGTGGAGGGAGTAACGAAGACTTCGGGGGCCGAGACATTGAGCATCTCGTACTTGTACAGTAACTGTTTGATGATTTGGCTTCTCTGTCATCATTGATAGTCCTCTCGTATTAGGGATCTGCTATGTAATTATGCAATGCTTCAATTCAGTTTGTAGTCTCATATCAGGGATCTATCTTTGAAGGCCATGCACTGAATTCTTTGTGTCACCATTCCAAAGGGGGCAGAGCCCGAGGAGGATGATGGAGAGGTACAGGATGATGCTTCAATTCACCATTCCAAAGGCGGCAGGGCCCGAGGAGGATGATGGAGAGGACAAGATTTCTTTGGCGGAGGGAGTAATGAGGACTTCGGGGGCCGAGACATTAAGCATCTCGTAATTGTACAGTAAATGTTTGATGGCTTGCCTTCTCTGTCATCGTTGATAGTACTCTCATATTAGGGATCTGCTATGTAATTATGCAATACTTCAATTCAATTTGTAGTCTTGTATAAAGAGGGATCTTTGAAGGTCATGCACTGAGTTATTTTGTGTCTTGAACACCACATCTGTTAGAGGAAAAACTCTGGTACCTGTCCAGTAGATGTTGTATTGTCTCCGTGTCTGCTGAGCAAGTATTGTTGGTTTAGGCCCGTGTACGCTAGCTCATCCGCGATCGTCTCAGCCCCAGGTCCGACTTGGGAGGTCGGTTGCTAGCGTGGTGGAGCTCAGGTCAGGTGAAAGTGTCTCAGCTCAGGTCGGCCACCGATTCCTGTAAGAAAGTCAGGTCGGGTTGGGTCCCGACGTGACACCTCTGATAATCAAGTTAGTTTTGTTGTTAATTTCGTCATCCTCCTGCTCCGTAGAGGAGCAGGGGCCTTTATAGCAACAGTAACCGGGTATCCGTACCTGAATCCCTTATCTTTTTTATTGCTTATCATACCGCTGCACCTCGCTATATCGTCCGTGGTCCTTGCGACGAGGCGCGCGTCAACAACTGAGGGGTGTCGACCTTGCCCACCTTACCTGTGTTAGGTCGACCGTACGATCGCTGACACCTCCATGCTTATGTCAGGTCGGCTTCCGTGTATCGGGTCGACCACGTTGGCGGGTCAATTGCTCGGGAGCGCGAGAACGTGACAGTCAGGTCAATAATTACCGTATCAACATCCATTATCAATTTATGTGGTATAAATTTTGCTGTTGGTTTGCAAGTCTGTGTTCTTGAGAGCAGTGCTAGAAATAATCTGTGATGACACACCACATCCACGAGTACCAATGGCAATGCTTTGAATCTGTTGTCTCCAGTTTTAAGTTGAGTGCTGAGTTCGTATTGAGACTTTCCACTGGACAAAAGGAATCCACCGACTTTAATACCAGACAAAGAGACAAGATAAAGGAAGTTGGAGATAGCAAAGATTCAATGGATTATGGATATAATATATATGTATATTATTGAGCCACTACCTTGGCATTTATCTGTAAGCTTATCTTCTATTCTCAGCGTAGGAACCTTCCTTTATCTGTAAGCTTATCTTCTATTCTCAGCGTAGGAACCTTCCTTTTGCAGGATCTGCAGCATCACACACACACACACACACACACACACACACACACACACATATATATATATATATATATATATGTCATCCTTATCTAAGCTCACCAAGATTCTGCAAAACGGAGGGATTCCGGTGAAGGCTGCCGCCCGCTTTCTGCTTCCCGGCGGCGCTCCGGACCGGGCACGAACACGGACTCCGGCTTTGCCTGGAGAATCTCATCCACCTCCTTCGCCTCCCTGTCCAGTCTGTTCAGCACGTTGTTCCGCCCTGCAAGGTAGTACTTCCTGTTCTGCGCTGCCCGTACGCCGAAGCAGAGGACCTCGAGGTTCTCGTTCCGCGCGGCGACGGCGGCCACCGGGTGACCTGCGGGGATCACGAATACCGACCCACGGGAGACTCGGGATCTCACGGTCCGATAGCGGACGCGCTGCTGCGGTTCCGGTTCCGCCGTCTCCTCTCGCCTGAGTGACTCGCCGGAGCGGCGGGGGCAGGCCATCTCACCTCGCTGATATTGGCAATGGAGACATCCACATCGAGATCTTGGAGCTGCTGGTAGTCATTGGCTCCGACCTCGTGGAGTTGCCCGTGCTCATTAGAGTGCGTGGGTTTGTTTTGGAGCAGATTGTAGGGCTGGCTCAGTTGACCCAGCTAAAGGCCAACCACCTTCACTGGTGGACTGAGTCAACGCCCTCATCTGCTCTTCGGTGATCCTTACGAACTCCCCCCTCTTCTGTTTCCCAAATAGCCTCTCTAATTTTTCACTCGGAGTCTACAGATAACACAAAGCGTTGTCTACCAATAAGTTGGGAAGTCTCAAAGCGGGAAGAGAAGTCGATTAGGAAATGGAACGGGAAGCAGATCGGAACAGACATTGAATGCAGCTTCCAGTACTTCGTTGCTAAAGCTGGTGTAAAAGGTCTCCGGGTTCCTACCGGCTGCATCGTAGAATTCCTGCGTCCAAAGGGCCTGCACACTGCAAATGAGAACCCGAAGAAGTGCGGTCAACGTATACCTCAACGTGTCCGGGCGTTGAGATGGGGCGGAGGAGCATGGCGACCCGGAGCTTCTCATTTCTGGCTTTGTTGATCGCGGACACGATCACCCCTGCCGGAATCCAAATGATGTCTCCTTTCTTGATATCGTGCGTCTCCCGGTTCTCCTCATGAACCAATGTAATAGTCCCACGCCCTACATATGATCGCCGTAAGAACACAAACTCCGGAAGCTCCGTAAAGCTTACAACAGACCGTTGATTGTTACCTTCCATTACGTAGAAGACCTCTTCGGCTCCGCTTCCAACACGGCCAAGCGGTAGTTCTCGACGCCGACCAAGAGTTCGGATCTCCTAGCAAACTCGAAACGGCCATGCTCCCATCTGCTCCACTGCTCGTAGCTCCGCTTGCCGAAGAAGTACGGGTTACGCTCTCTTCTTCCAGCCTCCCCCACCTCCTCATGCTCCTGCTCTCTTCCGGAACGATCCAAGCACTGGCGCACACACTCTTTCCTCCGGAGTGCTTCTGCATTCCATGTGGCAGCGCTTCTTCGCCGGATCGGACCCGGAGGACGAAGCCAAAACACAGGAGGAGAAGTGGGAAGAGGACTTGGACACAAATATGTACTCTTTTTTTTTTTTCATCGTTAGAATTTATTTATATTTTTTGTATTTTTATCAAACAATTTACTTAAATCGTGAGTGTTGGGTTAATAAGGAGCCTAGTACAAATAACTAAAAAGGATGTGTGTAGAACACAGAAACTTCAAGGGAAAAATATTATGATTTTTAAATAATTGAGATAAAAGACTATGGATTCACACATAATATTTTCTCTCTTTTTAATTTTTTTTAAAAAAAGAAACAACACCAAGCTTCAAAAGGTATGCCAAAGCATAAGCTTCCAAAGGAAAATATACAACAAATTTTACATTCCCAAATCTATTTATTTTACAACAACAATAACTTAATCATTGTTCCTTTGGACATGCAAGCTACCAACATTGGTTAGTTAGCTGCTAAACCCTCATACTGTAGTTATAAGCTGTTCCGTAAAGTTAATACGACCACATAGGGTTCTTCATAACCAGGCGAAGAAACTTGGTTCACTTTCATTTCTTGGTACAGTTTCTTTGGAAGAATCCGACGAGGCCTCCGATGTGGTGTCATCCACATTGCTGTCTTCCTCGATAAGCCGCAGCCGATGTGCATTATTGCCAATCCATTTGGTGACCTCGGGAGTTGACGCCCACTCAGTTAGGGCGGCGCTGGTTGACTCACGCGTGAACCTCTTCCATTCTTCCTCGGAGAACTTTCTTCTCGGCACATTATGGTAGGTCGAGTAATAATCCTGATTCCGTCGCGACACCCGCTTGGACAATGAGTAGCCGCTTCCTGCTACGATAGAATGAAAGGAATGCTTTTGAACATAAATAGAAGTGCAACGATCAAAGAGTAAAAATGGTGTTTCCAACCATGTACGATGACTGTGTGGAGGAAGACTTTTTTTTTTTTTAAGGTACGAGACATGCAAGAACAAGAACACACCAGCAGTTGGCGACGGAGAATACGAACTTGAGCCTCCCCAAAATGATCTTGTCGTTCCCTTAGGCGCAAAACTCAAGTTTTCAGCTCGCCTATCGGGAGGTGCTGCTTGCTTAGATCTGCGCGGCCATAGACTTCCATTCTTGTTTGACCACCGGTGCCTAAAAGAAAAGCAAGGTTTTCAGTGAGTTAAACATGGTGTAATGCCGATAAAAATTATTGTTGGTCAACGCTCACCACTTCTTCGATTGAACGAGATAACTAAATGTCGAACAAGTAGCCAATGCAACCAATCCCAAAGGGACATCAACAGTGCTCTATGAAGAAAAAGTACAAAAGGTAAGTTTCTGGCCAGAAAATAAAATGTTTAGTAAGTGATTGGATATGTGAAACAGCTGATAACATGAGGAAGACAATGAAAGCCTGCATATGCCTTCCCTTTTCATTAACCAGATGGGATGATAGATCAAAGTAGTATGTTTTTGTAGAATGTTAGACAAATATCATTATAAAAATTTGTAGAAGAATGCAAGGAGCATGGACAGGGTATACGTGAAACAATAAAAATGTTGTAGATGCCATCATACAAGAACTAAGAAGCTCAATTTTTACCAACCATACATAATATATATATGCCACTTTGAAGAAAAAGAATTATGTGTAAACTTTTTCTGTACAGTATTGAACAATAGAATTTATATTATTTGAAAAATTGTATGTGGACACAACAAACAGAAAAAAGATTGGAATACTCATGTAACTGTGAGTAAATTATAAAATATTATGTTGGTGCCAACAAAACAATGTTTTGTGCCATTATAATATTATAAGCTTTCGATAAATCTATTTTCATAAATTGAGTTACTGTAGATAAATGAAAATACTAATTCACCCTCATGAATAACAATTACTGACAACATATGCATTTCTTCTTTGAATTCTCAATTACAATTACCTAGATGAGATGATCTATCCAAGAGGATGTTTTGTAAAATGTTAGACAAACGTCATTTTTGTAAAATTTATATATAAAAAAAATTCATGAAGCATGAACAGGGTGTACATGAAACAATAAAAAAAATCTCGATAATCACTAACTAAGAAGCTCACCTTTTACTAACCATAGATAATATATACAATATTTCAAAGAAAAGAACCATGTATAAAACTCTTTATAGTACAATACAAAATAATAAAATTTATTGTTATTTAAAAAATATACTCATGGACACAGCATCTGTGTACACAAACAAAGTCGCACAGGTGTTCTTCAGGGCTTATAACACAAAATTTATGGATTTCCAAATGTAAGGAGTTGACCTTTGGTTAAACAAATAAGGTTTACATCCAACTAAGCCAACAACCGAAGCCCTGTAGTCAGTTCAAATTGAATAATTTTTGTTGTGTATATTCAAAGCTTAAATTTAAAATGGGCTGATAATTTACTGCAAATGTCGAAAAAAATGGATTATGAAACATCAAATATTACATATTATTGTGCACCACATCATTTTTCACCCTTACTATTGCCAAATAGAAAAGTATTCTTTCAGACTATCTATCATGAGGTTTGCAAATGGAATGGTCGGCATACTAAAATAGTAAAATGAATCTTTTTGAGTCTAACATGAAGCATAAGGTGCATGAGTGATCATGACGAAAATACCTGGAGAATAGATATTATGCCAATCGAACGCATTGTCCACTTCACAAATTGTGCAATGCCAGAATTGACACTTCCATCTTCAGAAAGAACTAACTTTCGCGCAGACCAATAACCTAAAAATGTTCCTGCTAAGATTATTCCCCCTAGCAGAACAAGTGAAACCTGTAATGAAGAGAAGTAAATATAACTTCAAATAAAAAATTACGGAGGACATGTTTCAATAAATGAGGTGTAATAATAACGGAACTAGAAATCAAAAATCAATTCTACCATCATAAATGTAGGCACACACTTAATATTCATTTCTAACACTCCAAAGATGCATGTGATTTTTGGATCATACGAATTTATTATGTTGCTCGGACATAGATAAAAATATGTTGGATGCAATATGGATCCTTGTGTCCAATATGGTTTGATTAAATTTTTTTAAAATAGTCCAAATTTAAGATAAAGATACAGAGCAAGGGCTAAAATGAATATATTATAAGATACACATTTAATATTACCAAATTAAGGATATTATTTTATTAAAAGGATATATTATAAATCAGAAAAAGTTCAGTATCCTAAGGTATTCGAACTTTTTAATGATTATAGATCCCAAAAAAAAAAGAAAAGTAAATTTAACATCTGTCTAGAATTATCTAACAAGTAGGCTAAGACATATCCAATATTGATAAAGCATGCAATTTGAAATATTTGTGACTAGTAGCACTATAGTGAAACATAAGCAAAGAAAGCTTTTGCAAGGAGTAGCAAATAATATCTCCAGATTATAAAAATGAAACTTCATGTAGAACATAATCATGAAAATGGATGCTTACGAGCTTATATGATTCTTCACTGAAGCCACAATTAACAAGAAGAAAAGTGATCACCCTGTAGAAGTACTTTCCTATTAAAGAACTAAGACCCAGCTGCAAGAAAAAACAAAGGTGAGCAGGGCTCTATCTGGAGAAGAATATTTCTGAAACAAACAATGTTTGCTATGATTAAAAAAACTAGAAAATGAAGAAGCTAAATTGAACAATAACATGGAAATAAAATCCTCACCAAGGATCCACAGAATGTAAAGCTTATTATCTTTCGCCTGCTTGTGGGAACTACCTTCATCACCTGTGCCATACACGAAGAAAAAATTCAACATATATATGAACATAAGTGAAAAAAAAAAAAAAAAAAAATTCTCTTTGACAAATGTGAGAATCACAACTTCCATGTCGAACCAAAAGATTGAAATGCCTTTACAAGTAGACAGGAACATTCTAATTGAACAAAATGAGAGCTATAAATTTAATTTGCCAACAGAATGAACCCAATAAGGAACATAATGACCATGAGACATGCTCTTGATTGTGCATGCATAAGTGAAACACCACTCTCGCAGAAGCACACAAATTAGAAAAAGAACATACAAGCATTATTTCCTTAAGTAGCTACACAAAACTAATCCAAGTCTCTATCTTATAACTCTGGAGATGTCTAATAACCAAATTGGTAAAATCTTATCCAAATGTTTACTTCACTATCCATTCCACAGACATTACCTGGAAGAGAATGATCAAGACAATAAGAAAAACTCCCAAGATCATTGAACTACTGTAATAGAATGGCATCCAATTGCTGATGCTAGGCGCAATGAGAAAAATGAGTAATCCAAAACCGAGGCAACCCAGACGCCATGGACGAAACTCTGCATGTAGGAAAAAAAGGAAGTGCCTGAGAATTCATGTTATTTTATGAACAACTAGCAAAAGCAAGTTCAAATGTAAGAATACTTTTACCTTCCTCAAGAGCAACCGAAAAGAAGGTAGAAGTTTCTTTATTAATTATGACATCAATAAATCCACTCTCATAGGGTGATATCATCGAATTCGGTTGAGTCCTTAGAAAAGATTCCCACTGCGACTCCTCACATTGACAAACACCAACAGAAGCATTCCTACAAAGGGGGGGGAAAAAGGAATGACTCAGTTTTTGAATTTTGATCGAGAAAGAAATATCTGATAACCAACCTGTGGAAACAAAGTCGTACTTTTTCCCCAAGCCATTGGGCCTTGGAATCTGGAATTTTCAATGCCACACGTACAGAACTGGCGTATGATCTGAGGTTCAACCTTGACATGCCGGTCAGCCGAACCCGATGACATGACTGTCCGGCATATGGTGGCGAGCCGAATTCTAAAACTGGATTTTCCAAATTAATTTCTGCAACAAATAGGAGATTTGTAGCTAAATAATGACACCAAGAAAAAGGTTTCTGCAACAACAAGCAGACTAATTCAACAAAATGTAACTCCATAAAGTTTCTTGCATATACTCCATAGGTTTTTCATTTTCCTAAAACTATGTAATAGTCCGGCAAGAGAACAAAATACCATAGGAGTAATTTCGCGCACACACGAGAAGCATCACTCCATCCGCTTATTACTTTGTCATGGCAATGTCATCGAAGCAGAACCAAACAAGAACCAAATCCCCTCCCCCAAAACCACTATTTTATTGAGCATCCGCATGTAACATCCAGAGATTTTGGGTGTTATAGATGGGGTATCATGGCAAATTCGAATATCAGCAAAAACAACTCAAAAGATATGCAGAACAAGGAGGGAATCGAACGGATCGTCCCGTCTCTAGAGTACGAAAACAACTTGAGGAAAGGGAGGAGACATGCGTACCTAAGAGAGTCTCGCTCGAAGGGAGGGTGAGTGGAGAGGCACCCGAGAGAAGGAACAATAGGAGAAGAAGAGAGGCCGGGAAGGCGGTGGTACCCTTCGTTCCCATTTCTTCCAGAGCCTTTGTCTCCGCGTCGAGGTCATCTCGTTGGAAGATTCGAAGAGGGGCGCTTATATACCCGTGAAGCACCGACTCGTGGGCTTGCTTCGGACACGACTCAGGTTACGTAGTTTTGGTGGGTCCGCCGCAGGTAAGAATTTAGGTTTTTAACAACCCTTTTCCTGCCTGATTAAACGACACCCGCACAGATACCTGAGCCATCCATGGAGTCTCATGTGGGTCCCATGTGACTCGCTCATCAAGCGATAACGAGGTTTGCACGAATGGGTGTCGAAACAATCGACAATTTGACTTGCCTCTTAGGGGTTGGTAAATAATGAAGGGTATAGAACTCTCGGTAAGGAAACCCGTAATATTAAAATAATAAATTAAAAGCGAGACAAAAATGTGATTATGTGCCAGAATTATTGGAGATTTCTAAACAAAACTATTTTATTGAAATAATAACTATTATTATAATTGGTATTTTTTTGGTTATTATAATAACTATTTTATTAAAATGGTAATAACTCTAATTGATATGTGAACAAAAATCCATTCCTTTTCTTTTTTCCCTTACAATTATATTTTAAGTCAAATTTCTGCTTCGGTATATAAATAAATAAATAAATAAAATATTTATATATCTATCTTAGGTTAGGATTTCTGGTGTTATTAATGTTTTATCTCGATTGATGGAAATGGATTCCTGACAAGTCTAAGATCAATTATTTGGGACCAAAAGGCTCGTCGCGGAAGGCAACAGAATCGTGACTTGCGTCTTCTTCCTCCTCCTCCGACTGCTGCAAGAGCTGCAGCGGCTCCAGATCTCTCGAAGCTGGATCGGTATCTCCCAGGTCCAAGCTCGCCGGGACGTCTACCATGTCCCTCGACGCCGAGGAGTTGTTGGAGTAGGCTGGTTGCAGCGCCGCCATGTGTTGCGCTCGATGCGATGCCTGAAGGACGCTCGCGACGGCCAACCGGGTGTTCAGCAGCTGCGAGTGCACCATCGACAGCTCCGCCTGCAGCGACGCCACCTTGCGATAGAATGCAAAGATCATTATGCATGCATGAGATGCGATCAGTTGCAGAACAGAGGCCAAGCACACCAGTGGAGTGGTGGAGCTTTTTGCCCCCCCCCACCCCATGGTGCATGCGCATGCAACGTGAACAGAGTGCCGTTCCTCTTACTTCACCCAGAGAGAGAGAGAGAGAGAGAGAGAGAAGACCTGTTGCTGCAGTGCGAGAATGGTGGAGACGCAGCCGTAGACGGGGTCGGCGAGCCTGGCCTGCGCCTCGTAGCAGATGGTCACCACGGCGTCGTGATGCCGCCCCGCGGGCACACTCGACAACAGCTTCGACACGTTGCTGGCACCGAACACCTTGTGGACTGCCGCAAACCTCGCCGGCCCTTGCTCCGACGCGAAGTGCGCCGCGAACACGCACCCCGGCAGGCACTTGCGCCGCAGGAACTTGCAGGCCCCGCACGGCGGCCCCGCGGCGCCCTCCCTCGGCGACCCCGGAGTTACAGCAACCGCCCGCTTCCCGGCGTCGACTCTCGCTGCACGCCGGTTGGGCTTCTCACCACACTCTTTCTCGCCGCCGCCATCAGGATCCATGGTGGTGCATCCGTCGAGGCTGGGGTTAAAGAAGAGCTGGGCGCCACGTTGAGCTCGTGAGGGAGGAGTGCTTGTGGGCGAGGCTTTGTAATGCAAAGTCTCGAAAAGATTAGGTCAAGTAATATGATGCATGCATGCATGCCCGTATGGTGTGGGAAAGAAGGTTGGTGGTGTACACTGTCATCACACAATGAGGGAGGGCAAATTATGTGGCACTTCACGCCACAGGAGATGTCAAGTTCTTGCTTGCCGTCTGAGAAAGCCATTCTTGAATCATAATTAATTAGATGCATGCTGTGGTTTTCCACTAGATAAATCAAGATCCTCTTTATGTGTTTGAGGGAAAAAAATAATCTTTAAGTGTTGCAAGAAAAGACTGTGTGTGTGTGTGTGTGTGTGAGAGAGAGAGAGAGAGAGAGAGAGAGAGTAGTGAGTAATATTTTACTATGGTTTTGATAGTAATCACAATTATTCATGTATAAGGCAGAAGGCAAACTATTTCTTGCTCAACAGAAATGCTAATCTATCAAGCTATTTTTGGTGATAGGAAAAGAGGGAGTGGTTTTGAGGTGGTGGGAATATTATGGAGAAGAATTCTGATATAATTATATTTTTTTCCTTATATCTATAATTTCTCCATATTTCACTCACACAACTAAAATGTCTACATACACTTAATACCATAATCTCTATCTATTTATAGAGAATTAGAAGTCATATTCAAAGGTTCATGAATCATTTAATGGTGAACCTATTTAATACAACCTTTTATTTTTATGAAATATACCATCATAAATTACTTGTAGGGCTGTCATAACATGGCATGTCCTCCTACAAAGGAAATGAGCAGTTGGCTCCCTGTACTTTAACTATGGATGGAGTGAGAAAATTTGATCTTGAAATCGAAATTATACATCATGACATCGAAAATATTAGGGCTGACAAGTATTTTTGGGTCTTAAGAAATCCAAGTATGGAAAAACTTAGGGGAGATTCCGAGAAATTCATGTTTGATCAAATGATCATGTATTTTTTAGACTATGATTAGGGATGAATAAGAAAAAATAGTTTAAGTGCTTCTAGAACTATTCTATTTATAACCTAATGCATCTCCATAAACTATTTTTTCAGTTCTTCTAGGGAGATAAATTATAAAAGATAAATAAAAAAATCTTTAATATTTATGTAAGAGGATATCAAATTGGTGCCTCGGTTTGATTAACCTAACATGGTCAAAATTTTAATTCTTTTTAAATAAACATAGACAATGAGTGTCGAATCATGTAAATTTTACATCCAATTTTCTAGTTTGATTGATTTTTTCCTTTAAATCATAGCTCATTGAAACCGAAGAAAATTTTTAACTAAGAATTTCTTTGCCTTCCCTAATTTTGATATGAAAAATATAAGAGAATCATAGTATTGTGGAGGGAGTAAAGGTCTTTGATTATAGTTTGCAAACAAATATGATTTGATTTTAATTTAAGACACTTTGAATAATAGTATTTGTATGTTTCGAATCATGAGTTTATTACGATACTTGATGGATTAATTCTGGTGCTTCAACTTATGTTATCAATACTAAAAAAAAAAAAAAAAATTCAATCAAAAAATAAAAAATTCACCATTATGAAAAATCGCCGAAAATAATATCAATAGAAACTTATCTTGATCAAATCTATCAAGTGTTGGTCATGTATTACCTTAACATAAAGCAACAAGCAACTACTTAAACTATAACAATCCAACTAATCAAATAAATCAAACTGCTGTGCAGGTCTCAGACTCTGCAATTAAAAAGTGTAGAGTTAGCAACTAAGCGCAACCGGTGACTGTGGAGGAAGCGAAGGTGAAAGCGGGGATTCTTCGCTGCTGTGAGAATACCTCCTCCAAGATTCCTGGACTTGAGCAGCAAATTGCAAGTTCCAAAGCACATCCTCGATTGAGGGTCTTTGTATTGGTTCCTTCGAAAGGCATCGTAAGCAGATCTCCATAACAGTCTTCAACGATTCATCACAGCATGCATTAATGATCACTGGATCCACAAAGCTCATCCTTGCAATCCCATCAGCTGCTATGCTTTCTTGCAGCTACAAACAAGAACAGGTCAAGATGAACAGTTCTAACAAGAATCTATCCAGTTTGATGATTAATTATGCTTGAAAAAGCATGTAATGACTCGATCTTTACATAAAGCTTGTACTCATTGCAATGTTATGATATAAGGTATTAAAAACTGCTCCGTACCTGATTTTTCATTATGTTCACAACCTCGCTGTTGCATATGATTGGTCTTCCGGTTATAATTTCTAGTAAGATGACACCAAGATCATGTATGTCGATCTTATCCATGTGCTTTGTTCTGCAAGGCAGTAATGTGACATGCCAAAAATAGAAAGAAAGAAAGAACAAAAAAGAAAAGAGGAGAAAAGGAGTTTTGCCGATTGCTTTGCTTTCTTTTATGCACTTCAACAATGAAATAATTCAAATATGTTCTACACATTTTTCTGATGCATTGAGTAAGAAACTTCATGGGTTCATGAAAAAGCATAAACCCCACCAAGGAATGAACTATGGATTGCAAATTTTATGCTCATCAATCTTGTTTTTAAAACATAGAGTATAGGCATGTATGTGGGGAAGCAACAGAATACAATGTGTACAGTAGAACAGCAAGAAAGAAATCAGCAAAGACAAAAGGAGGGGAAAAATAGTTCTGCTGCATGCCTTCTTGTAGGCACTTCAATGCAAATGTGTTTTGATGTATTGAGGTACAAGACTTCATGGTTTGTGAAAACAGTAAAACCCCACCTAAAAATGGTCTATGGACTGTAAATTTTATGCTCACTATTTGTTTGAGTATGCAGTGCAGATCATAAAAAAAGGACAAACCAAATGCATGAGACCTAGAGAGCATCAATGTACAGTTTTATGAAGGCTCACCATGAAATACATACAAATCATGCTATTTTATTTTCTAATATACATATTTTTTTTAGGAAAGACAAAGGTTGGCCGTCATGTAGGACTGATGAAGCAATGAAGTATGTTGCTCTGCTTTAGCAGAGGAAGCAATTCCATGTGCCAAGGTCTGTTACTTCCCGATGGACAGGAGAGGGAGTCGGTCTGGACTCGAGGCCTATTGTGTTTTGACGTTTGTACATGGAAAAAAATCAAGTTTAACACACTTGGCTAAGAATATTGGTGCCTACCGTTAGAATAAAGGGATAGTAGATTCCTAAGAGTGCTCACTGATACAGAACTATTAGATAAGTATAAATGGAGCACATTAACAAGTACTTGGAGTAGTAGATTAACATTTTATTTGAATGTCTTGAGCACACTACAAGAAGCATGTTGTGCACCTTTCATTGGGTTCTCTTATCCCACTTGAAGAACATCTAACCATCATCTGCTCAGATGCAAAATGATTTCTATCAAAACATATATACAGAAAACATATTGGTCAACTCCAACAGGAAGCAAAGGATGCAAAAGATCTGTTATTACCTCACATTGCATATCCTCTGCTAGTATTGGCAGATTATAGCTGCTGATTTTTGCAACAAGGTGCTCATCCAAAAGAACATGTGTGATCTTCAGATCATTTGCAAACAAGCCAGGTACCATGCCCCCATGCAAAAATTGAATACCCTTTACAACACCAATGGCAGCTGATATCCTGTGTGTCCATGTAAGCGTTTCTCCGAGAACTCCCTCTGCGGAGAATTTTGAGAGAGAGTGTGAGAGAGAGAGAGAGGACAATAGACATAATCAACAATTAAGTGAAAAATGAGTGTGTCCAGGAAAAAGGATATTAACATCAGAATTTGCCATATTCCAATTGACACCTTACCTGAAATGTTGCTTCTTAATGTTCCATTTGAGACAAACTCAAAAACAATGAATAATCTGCTGACGGAGGAATCATCCAGGTAATATTCAAAGCCATGCCCGAGGGCACTGACTAAATGGTGATGCCTCAGCTTTGAAATCAGTTCAATATGACGACTAAAATTCTGGGAGTTAAGGGCTTTCTTCAGTTTCAGGCATCTTATTGCCACCAGAGAACCATCTTGAAGTTTTCCTCTATACATCTGATGCCAAAAAAATAAGGAATGCTCAAACAAACTGCAAATATTTTAGAAGAAGTCCATATGGATGAAGCTTGAATTGATGCCAAATTTATGGCTTGCATAAGCAAATACTTTACACCCAAGGAATTAACACGATCTGTTTTAGCATATCAAGTCTTTAGATTTTTAAAAGACAAAATTTGTTTCATGGGTTTATATTATAAAAAAAATAGTGAGACTATCAACTTAGTTGGTTTTAAACTTATAATAACATGGATACTGGAGTTGACAACAAAAGAAGCTGCAGCTTCTATGAAATATGATTTCAATTGTCACATACACGCTGCTAGTAAGATACATAGTCAATGCTCCTAGGCGAAGTGCTTTCTAGCTACCTTCTTTGAGATACCACTGACCGTAGAGGTATGATTGACCTGGATGTCGAGGAATACATGACATACCTGACCATGAGAACCTTCTCCCATGAAACTAGATGTGTCAAAGTTATTTGTAGCAGCTTCAAGTTCCTCCAACGAAAATGATCGATAAGGTGGAACACCGAGTTCTCCTAGCTTCATTGTTTGTAATATGTAACCTTCAAAGTACAAAAACAATAATCATATACAAGATGGCAATAATACAACTATATTAAATTAAATTTGTTTTAACAAGTAAAATTAAATTCACAAGACCACCAACTGCAACAGTTTCATAATCACCGTCTTAACAGATGAGTAATGAGAGGCATAACTATATTATCAACTTTCCAATGACACGATTGAGACAGGGAGAGATGGAGGGAGATCATACTTGCATCGGGGAGTAACTGGGAAGAATACCCCACAGAGGCATGTTCTGCTAAACTCCTTTGTGGTTTATTCAGTGCCGGCTTCATAGTAGCTCTTTTAAGTGAAAAGAAAATTATTATCCCCAGAAAAATGGTTCCAAAAATGCCTCCCATGATTCCAATCATAAGGGTTGCTTTAGCACCTGACACTTTACTTTCCTTGTGAGGTATTATTCCCACAGCCAATGCCTGATTCTGGCAAAATGATAATGGGTGCTGGCTGTGATCCTTGGTCACAAAACAATTTGCCGAGTACAAAGCCACCTTGTTCTTAGAGTCTGAAATCAAGCACGTCGGCAAGTTCCCAGTCAGAAGATTTGACGACAAGTCCACATACTCAAGTTCACCATTGCACGACATACTTTGCAAAAGCATGCCAGTGAATCGGTTTTCAGAAATACTGAGATAATGAATAGATGGCAGAGACAACAATGATCCTGGGAAGGGCCCAGTATATCTGTTGAAGGATATGTCCAAGTGTTCGAGCAAATAATAAGTATTGACTTCAGCAGGCAAGCCACCAGAAAACCTGTTCTTTCTCAGCACAAGGGTAACAACCTTCCTCCCCAAGCTTGGAAACCGTGGTCCAAAGTAATTGTTCTCCAGATCCAGCACTTGAAGGTTTGATAAACTGCTGAGATCAGGCAATTCCCCTGACAAGCTATTGGAGGACAGCACAAGCACCCTGAGTGGCTTTAAGCTGCTAAAGGAATCCGGCAGAGGCCCACTCAAAGAATTGTTCTTTAAGCTCAAAACAGACAGGCGTGGAAGCTCACCTAACAAATCCGGAACACGTCCACTGAACATGTTATGATCAAGTATCAGAGTTTGGAGATTTGTCAGTCTGGAAACTTGTTTGGGAATTGCTCCATACAAATAGTTTGTGCTCATGTTGACTATCTCTAGAGAAGATAAACGAGAAATCTTCCCGGTCAGGGGACCCCATAAGCCCAGGGATGTGAGAGAGAGGACCTTCAAATTAGGGAGCCGATACAGAGTAGCAAATAAGAGAGTCATAGAGAAGCTCCGAGGAAGAGGTGGAGCACTCTTATTGCCGGTTATATGCAATTGGGTTATGCTCTCTTCGTAGCAAATTATAGTTACGTATGGGTTTGCTTCGTAGCTGCAGAAGTCTGTATCAACATTCCACCTACTTAAGGCAGCTGGGTAGTTCAAGAGCCGCTTGATTCGGAGGAGGGACAAAACTTCTGCTGGTTGCAACTGGTATGCGCATGGAGTAAGGATCAAGATCATGGATAAGATGAGCAAACAATAAGGGTAGCTTCCAACAGCCATTTTTGGCAACAGAAATTTATCAGCTTGGATCGACTTATGCTCTGATCTCACCAGAAGATTTTTCCTTTAGAAAAAATAGAACTGTAGAAGACAACTAGAATTAGTTTTAGCGAGGAAGATGAAAGCTGATATCAACTCAAAAATAGTTCGACGAGCGTGTGGATACCTTCAACCTTACTGTAACACAGCTGCCAGCTGCATCAGCGAAGCTGGGAGCTCAACCAAACTCGGAGAAATCAATGCCCAGGAAACGAATCGAGATTCCAACTTAGCAGCCTCAGTCTGCAACGGAGAAATGCAGCAAAAGAAACAACGAAATAGCGGCAACAGGAAGACGGAATTACGGAAGCTCACTCCTTTCTCCCCTCCTTCAACTGGCAAGAACACCCGAAATCATTCAGTAACTTCACATATAGAGGAGAAATGCGAAGATAAAAGCTACAATGTAACGTTGGAAGGTATAAAATCTCCGAAAGATTAGTCCTTTTTCTTTTTCTTCAACGCCAAATCCACTAAGAAAAAGCTAAGCTTAATTTGAAACCATTTTGTTACCGTCTCGATCGCCTCACTAGTCATCGAGACCCCATGCCGAAGCTCTAGGGTTATTGGAACCAGAAATCTTACATATAGTTACATACTCTCTCTCTCTCTCTCTCTCTCTCACGGGTGTGCGGTGAACAGGAAAAGGAGAAGAGTATCCGTACATCGAACTGGCAAAAGCCGAAAACACATACCAACAAGACCCCGTGTCCTTTTTTGGCCACGACGGCAGGAGCCAAGCACCATCGGAGAGATCTCGCTTTCTCTTACTTTTAAGTTTCCTTCCGCCACCATTAAAGCCAAAGGAGGAGCAATTGGCCCCCCCTTCCCTCTCTCTCTCTCTCCCTTCCTCCCTTTTTCTTCTTTCCTTGTTCGGGTCTTCGAAGGGGGAGATCGAAGCCCTCGAGGTTTCTCTTTCTTTGGCCTCTCCTCCGCCTTCCGCTTCCTCTGGCGCCGCTGGCAACGGTCGCAGGCTGGGTTAGGCGCCACTTTTCACAAAGCTTGACGAACTTACCCATAATAAATACCAAAATGTCGTACGAGACCTTTAAGTGAAATATGGCGTCTCTACCGTCCGATGTTAGATTGGAGCCTTTTTGACCGTCGATTTCAAGGCTTTAAAAGGAGGTCATATTAGTCCTTCAGGTGAATCATGCGTCTCGACCGTCCGATGACATCGACGAGCTTTCTGGACCGCCGATTACAATTCACGTGATTTGACAAGATTGCCTATGACAAATACCGAAAGAACATGTCAGTCCATCTGATGAATCACGAGGTTTCGACCGTCGGATGACCGAGATGAGATTTCTGGGCCGTCGATTGGGGCGAGTTCTCGTATGGAGAAGCCTTCGTTTTCCCTGTTGGCGGTTGACACAAAGTTGACACCCCAAGTATTGTACTTCTCAGTTCCGAACGGGCCCCACCAACAAAAGCAAAGTGAGTGGACCGCCACAGTTGGGGGTAGGCGTGGGGGCAACGGACACGATAAGAATGGACGTTGCACTGTTCCCGTGTTCCAAACATAAAGGAGGTCTTTTACATGTCCAAAAATATTCTCGCATCTCAGCCGTCCATTCGCAATCAAACGCTTGTAAGTGAGACAGTAGCAGCCACAACAGAGCATCTGACGTATGATGACTCACTGCAACGTGGCATGCAGGCAGAGGACGAGAAGGGTGGGGCCAGGACACCGCACTTGTCGATCCATGTCGGGATCGAGTACGCAAGCACTCGTCGGTAAGAGACGAAGGATGTGATAGATCAAGATTAGCAAAGTGGACGGTCCAGATCTGATGTCATGATGGAGAATAAGATTGTGGGTCAGCAAAGAAAAAGAAAGGAAAAATTAAGACTGTGGGTGACACTGTCACTGTGCGAATGAGTCAGTGGGATTCATGTCCACATGACAGACACAGTCAAATGGCCATCTTTTGTGCAGATTCCTCTGAACTTTAAGCTGCAACTGCAGCAAACCTTGTCATCTTCCACTGAGCTAATAATGGCACCAACTTCCAAGTAGCAGAATCCATTGTTTCTCTCAGTTTAATCTCATGTCAAACACAGTGGAGATGTTTAGCAGGAAATCAACTCTATATTACTCCTTTCTTTCTTTAAACTTCAGATCAAAACACAGTAGAAGGATATTGAAGATGGAATGGATGGTTTTGATAGGATCCTTGCAAGTCTCAAATCTCTCTCTCTCTCTCTGTGAAAAAGGAGGCCACACTCTTTTTGAACATGTGATTGGCAGTACATGAATATTTTTTTGAGTCATCCACTTGACTGTTTCCAGCAAGGGAGGAATCTCACATCTGTCTCAGTGCCAAAGGGTGCTGCTGCCTTAAAGCTCCCCAGTGAAACAGCTGCACTGCTCTCTGTCCTCCACAACATTCTTCAGCTGCTAAAAAGTTACTCAAGCCACACTCTCCTCCCCTCCGAAGATTAATGAGCTTCAAAACACAAATCCAAGTCATATATTATCTCCATCAATATAAAGCCAAAAGATGCCTTGGCATCTCATAGAAGCAATGGCATGTTTTCAAATCCCCCTTTAGATCTTTAGAACTTGGTGCAGAGGGAGCATGATGAGCAGCAAATCAGAACTAAAATCAGCAGTGGAGTCTAAATGTTGTAATCTTTCATTCATAGATATCAGTAAGGATTTTGATTGGATTGGATGATTATTAATCCAAAAGCAGATTTAAATGTTAACTCCTATGTGTATTGCCAAAAACTGAATGAATTTGATCATTGCCACAACCCAGAATCATAAGTAGGATAACTGCTTTGTGAATTGCCCAAAGCTGAATGAATTTGACCATTGCCACAGCTCAGAATCAAAGAGAAAAACTGAAGTCCATGACCAGGAGTAGAACAGATATTGATAACCCAGGCAGTACAAAACCATGGTGTTATCACCTTAAAAACAATTCCACCTTTGCACATCTTGATATCAGACTCACAAAAAGGGAAAAAGAAACTTAAGAAGAAGAAAATAAGTAAATGGCATCACTGCTCCAAATGGGAAGTATTGACCTAAAACTGGTCAGAACTGTTGTCAACCATCTATAACCTGTGGGCCCAGGTATGCCACAACATCCATCTTCAAATACCTGGATACATCAATTTCTTCCAACCATCTATGGCAATGATCCTCCACTCCACCTTGGTCAGTATCACCATCTGGAAAAAGGTCAAAGGATTTGGTAAATTAACAGAAAGTATCAATTACAGTCCAACTTAATCTTATGTACTTCAAAATGTCATCCTTAATCAGTTACGTAATATCGAACTAGACTAAAAGATCAATTCCTGAAACAATGCTAATGTCTGGTGTCTACCATCTGGATAGAAACCAACCAGCTACTTGAACACTCTGCATGGAGAGGTCGAATATCATGTTTGATTATAGGAGGCACATAACAGAGAATATACATATTATTATGGAGGGTACCTGCTGCCTAATGTATGTTTTCTGATGCTTTTATCAACAACCTAATAGTGCATGTAATGAAACCATTAAGACATCACATTATACGCAGAGCATAATCGTTTATCCTGCTGTTGACAAATTCATTTGTGTCAAATGGGCATTCTAAAGGAAGGCATCAGATCCCCTAGCCACGAACAACCTGCAAGCACATGGTGTGTAGAAGCTGCTGCTTACCTGAATATTTCCTGTAGGGATGATCCTGATAGTACGTAATATCACGATCATCTTCCTTCGAATAAGGGGGTCCTAGAACATCAAGCACAACACATGGTGTGATGGCTGTGAAGGTATGGATGTTCCCTCCAGTTGTTGGATAAAGAATGGAGGTGTTGCAAGGAGCAGTGAACTCCGAATCAAGCACCAACTTTGCCAGTCTCACTGCAATTATAGCATGAGTTGTCAACCATATGAAAGAATCATAAGCCAATGCACTGAAAAGCTCAGAGAGACGTGATAATAAAGAAAAGAGCTTACATTTAGCTGAGGGTGTAGAGAAAATTGATGTGACAGGATCGAGCCAGTCGTAAGATTTTATATGCATTGATCCTACAAGTAGTTTGCTGAAAACAGTCATTCCAGGGTGGTCATGAAGAGGAATAACTGCTTTTGGGGGCAAGAAGAATATACACATCTGCAAAGAAACAGAATATATTCATAAAATTTGTTCATGGAATCCATATTCATGATGTTACTATTATGTTCTATTCCACTATATTATCTATGCACAAAAAGATTTACTTCTGCAATTAATAACTCTTTTTGTTTGTTTGGGATCATATTATGTTGCAATATCCAACAAATGCATCTGGTCTATAATGCACTTTTATTACTAAGTCTTACCGAAAAGTTATCACATTTGTATATGGTGGCATATGTGATCCTTGGAGTTCCTTTGGAAGAACTCTTGGACTCAAAGAAGAGTAAATCCGTGCTTAGTCCAACATCTTCTGGCTTCATTTTATCTGGAGATAAAATATCAGAAGGTTAAAACCTTGAGAATAAGCATGGACTTTTGCGAACAGAGCCAATCACAACTATGACCAAAATGATGTCCTGCCTTGTCGATGAACTGCTCGACAAGAGTACGTTCAATGATAAGAATGAAGGTGACTTCCAAATTATTGAAAATTTGTGTGTAAGGAAGTTTATAAGCACTTGCGATAAAAAAATCCTAATGTCATGTGATCAGCAGTAATATTCTCATACGGACATGTGTTGTCAACAACAGACAGCACAAACAGGCTGTTAACAGCATCAACAAGTATAATAATCATATTTATATGAATAGATATATGAGGACCAATGTAATTAAGATATACATGATCTCTGTTTGTTTTATAAGTAGAACAATTCGGTTAATGATCAGACATATGAGACCAAAGACTATTAAAGTTATTAATTCTATTTAAATGGTTGGGAGATACATGTCAGATACACTTAGATCTCTATTTGCTTAAATATGAGGATGACATTAAGATGAAATGAAAGCATTCAAGTAGAATAACTCTGGTGCCACAATAGATAGACACCGAAAACAATTAAATCATCTTGGTAAGAAACTTGAGGGTACAATAAAGATTGATCCATTGCAACCCAGGTGTCAAGGGTTCAAGTCAACAAACAATATCTTTATCCAGAGCAAAGGCTAAGCACATTGGACTTTCCACCCCAATCCCTACAATGGTGGGAACGCTCTTTACATGACTTCAAGGTGTAGCCAACTAAAAACAAGGAAACTGAGAAACCTCAGCTTAGGCCCTTCACCGACATGATCCTAACCTTTAGATATTTTTTTTTTATCTCACAATAAATCCTTCCCAATAAAACGATTCAAGCATCCAAGAATAAACAAGAAGAAATCTTCACTTGATGATACCATGTCATCTATCCTCCCATATAAACCATAATTTAATTACATACAGCGAAAACAAAAAGCAAAAACCTTCACATGATGGCATAACAAAAACCATGCATTTAATAGAATTGGCCCATAAATTAATATATGCTACATAGGACAAGAAAGAGTGACAGAGTTAACCCAAAAAATTAGTTTTATGGATCATATCTGGGGTCTTGATGCAGCAGATAGCGATGGCAAGGCCTTCTTATTAGGCCAAAATAATATGTATTAGCAACAGAGTGCCGTACCCTTCAATTGATAATAAAAAAGAGCATGGCTATATGCAATGACTGTTACTGCAGGCCAGCATCAGAAAAAAATACATATTATTTGAGTCAAGTCAAAGAATGAATCTATTGGCATACTATAGAAAAGTACTAGATTTCAAGAAGAATATATCCTTTTTTGGAAGCTGCTTGTCTTAAAGAGGTTGGCCAAAACATCTTACGTACCAGAGAGGCTCCCAAATCGGATCAACTCATGCAAAGCAACCCTAGGATGCGGAAGGGGTTCGGAAGAGATACCTAATAGGAGCTGCAGCATCTCAACGTCGGCGGGCTCGGGGACGGTGCCGGGGACCTTGAACACCGACTTGCAGGCCAAGAACAGGCGCTGGATCGCGGTGACCCTCCACCGGGTCCTCCGGCGGCATCTCCTCCCCCTCACCAGCCTCTCTCCATTCCTCTTCGAGCCGGATCTCTTCTCTTCCTCCCCATTGCTCGCCTCCACTTTCATCCAGGCTCCGAAAGCTCGCCGCGAGACCGCCTAAGGTACCAACTTTACGGACTCCGGGCAAAAGGCCAAACTTGGAGCGGATAAGCTAGAAACAAGGATCGGGATCCAAAGGGGACAGTGGAAAAAATGGTAACTTTGGCGACGAGGGGGGGAGGCACTGGGGGATAGGTGGGATATAAAGGAGGTCCGGGGGAAGCAAAACCGGGGGCAATCGGATGGCTTCGAACTGTAGGGAGAAGAATGGCTCGAGAAATCTTCGTGGTTCGGAAAGGGGGAAGGCAGCAAAGCAAAACTGCTTGTTTCCTTGCACCCCCATCGGCCTTCTCTCCTCTCCCCCGACACCGCCCGCCTTATTGGCGTCCTCAAACCTGCTCGGCGTCCGTACACAGATTCCGAAGACTCCGCCTCGGCCTTTTACTACCTCAGCTAAAATGACGTAAATGCCACCAATCTCTGAGGCCCTTTGTGCAATTTAAATCGACGTATGCCGTTACTTACGCCGCTTATCACGTGTCAAACACGTGACGATCGTTCGTTGTCGGGAACTCGGAATCTCGGGATCCGCTGCACCACTCCCGTCGCGGACAGCCAGAAGAAACCCGCTCGGCCGCTGGCACGTGCAGTATTCAGTGGGCCACACTGGGAGAGACGCGTCACGAGGCGGGACGGGCGTTCCATCATCCGATGTCAGCATAATGACGACGACATTACGTGGATCCAATTACACATATAATCCACATTGGTATATATATATATATATATACACTTACATGCATCGTTGACGGTCATTATTCTTGAATCAAGGACATCAACTCTAGCTAGATCTCTTAGTCCACATCTCCTTAACATGATACAGCGCAAGAGCAAGCAACACCAAGACGGCCACAGCCGCATTCAACAGCAAGTCCTTCCCCTTCTCCGCTTTGGGCTTTGGGAGGGTAACCAAGAGAGTCTCCTTCTCGAACTTAGCTTGCATGCCTGCGACGCTGCAGTCCTCGGGCACGACGAAGTCGTTCCACAGTTTGGACCATCGCTTCCCACCCAGTGGTCGTTCACCGGTGATCCTCAGGCCGCCCTCGTTGTCAGCTTGCACCTTGATCTGATGGCTCTCGAATCCTGCATCGTCAAGAACAGCTCACAGCCATGAAACTGTGCTCTTCCCTTATCAGGGAGGATGGACTTGATTACCTGGGAGATGAACGCGGAGAGTGTCGGCGACGTTTCCTCGAACCCATTGGAAAGAGGGATAGAACTCTTCGTAGGACTTATCCATTGGAGTGGTTTTTTCGGCCTCCGAGTCTCGAGTTGGAAGACAGACACACTTCCCCCATATATAGATGTGGCTTTGGTAGGTTAGCTGATAGGCTTAGAACTTGAAGTATCCCTTTGGCTTGGAGATGATGATTACCTCCATGCACGGGCAAGCTTAATGTACTGGCTAAAACTAGAGCAGGTGGAAGGGCTCGAAGAAGGAACGAGAGCTAGGAGTGTGGGAGCCATCAGTCCTCCTTAGAACAGCAGAATGAATGAATCCCATGGAGAAGGTTTGGAGAATAACTGCATTCGCACGCAAGAGATGTGCTATTTCGTGCACATTCCTTAGGTTTGATCCAAAAGACAGAATGCTTAACTTCTTTTGAGGTAGTAACCATTCTTTATTATACTTTTGGTAGCTAATAAAGTAGTCTTAGTTTTTAATTTCTCTCTTTCTAGCTAATTTTATATTACTCTCTATATTTGAACTTATTCCAATTTTTATATTTAAAAAATTTATATTAAGATCACTATAATTTTAAAATTAAAATAAATAATATTATTCATCATAATATCATCAGCTACGTTATATCATATAAAAGTGATAGACAAAAGATAATTTTAATATCCCTTTCATTTCTAATACGTATTCTATTTTTAGTCAATGCAACTAACACAAATCAGATTATTTTTTTTATTTTTAAAATTATAAAAATCTTATATATATATATATATATATATATATATATATATATATATATATATATATATATATATATATATATATATATATATATATATATATATATATATATTAATTAAGTACATCGATCGTGATCCTAATAGAATCTAAGTATATGGATAATATATATATATATATATATATATATATATATATATATATATTATATCATAAAACTAGCTATTGGATTAATAAGTTATATATATATATATATATATATATATATATATATATATATATATATATATATATATATATATATATATATATATTAGGATTAATAAGTTTTCTAAAGTTACAATTAGATCCTAATTCTTTATAAAATTATGATTATGAATTCAAGTAAAGAGAATAGTGAACTAAAAATTGTTATTATAAATATATTATATATATCTCTGACAAGAGAATAAAAAAAGGAAGACACTTAAAATAATTAAGGAAAATATTAAGAGAATATTCTTAAAGATTTACGTAAAAGGATGAGTGAACTCGACTTAGAAGAGTTTATATTTTTTATAAAATTTAAATTTTAATTCGTAAATATAAGAATTTTAATTCGTAAATATAAACCATATAAATCTTGTCAACCTTTTAAGATATTATTTATTTACTTATCTGTTAATTTTTTTACTTTAGTTTCAAGGTTTCTCTCGCCCACAAAATATAACGATCACCACCGAGGATTACTCCTCATCAATCTCCCACGGAATAAGGAAAAGTGTACTTTGAGCTCTACCACATCCTCCCAAGTCAAAAGCACCCCCTTCTCTTTTCCAAAGCAGCACTACCATTAAAGCAACACCGCCCGCTACAGCCATGGCCATCCGCCATCAGCAGGCACCCGGAAGGCGCGTGTCAGAGTATGGGGCCGCCGGAATGAGGACAAGAACTTGGTCGGTGAAGATTAAAGCAGCTTTCGGCTCTTTCCGCTGCCCTTTTGAATCATGCCCATCACGCTCGAGGACACAGAAGATTGGGAATCTCCCTGGCAAAAGAGATGATGATGAGGAAATATATTAGAAGGCCAGCTTGCTTGTGAAGCTAAGCACCATCTCCCCTCCTTGCTTGTTGCATGCTGTCAATCGACCTTCCCTTTACCACTGCTATATATCAGGCAGTGATCCTCGAATTCAGTATCAGGCAGGAGTGAGATGTTTCCGGTGGTAGAGTGCTCAAGAACTTAGTTGGAATCTAGTGGTAATGGCCTCCATGGCCAGGAAGCTCGTAGTGGAGGTGGTGGAAGCTCACGATCTACTTCCAAAGGATGGCATGGGAACGTCGAGCCCGTACGTGGTCGTCGACTTCGACGGGCAGCGAAGGAAGACGCAGACGGTACTGCGCAATCTCAACCCCACCTGGAACGAGGCCCTGGAGTTCGATGTCATCGGCCCCGTCGACGACGCCGGAGAGACGGTGGAGGTCGAGGTGTACCACGACCGGAGGGTCGGGCCGAGCAGGAGGAACAATTTTCTTGGGCGGGTGCGGATTGACTCGAGGAAGGTGGTGAAGCAGGGGGAGGAGGCCGTCGAGAGCTTCCCGGTGGAGAAGAAGAGGTTCTTCAGCTGGGTCCGGGGCGACATCTACCTAAAAGTATATTACGTCGACGAACCGAAACCGCCCGCGCCGCCGAGTGAGGCCGCACCAAAGTCGGACGAGCCACCGCCCACGGCTGAGGCTGTCAACATGGATGCCGGCAAGACGGATGCACCGGTGACGGTGCAGCTGCC
Organism: Ensete ventricosum; assembly: GCA_029747655.1. NCBI lineage: Eukaryota > Viridiplantae > Streptophyta > Magnoliopsida > Zingiberales > Musaceae > Ensete > Ensete ventricosum. The sequence continues at coordinate 9,260,895 of JAQQAF010000009.1, read as the reverse complement.
GGAGGCTGCTGAGCAAGCTCCCGAAGCAGCCGCGCCGGAATCGGAAAATTCGCCGCCGCCACAACCACCACCGGAGGAGCCACCGGTAACTGCAGCAGATGCCGAGAAGCCAAAGGAATCCGACGCTCCACCTCCAGTGACGGAGAATGGTGGCACGGGGAATCCAGCGGAGACGGCCGAAGCAAATCCGGCACCTCCGCCACCGGAACCGGAGAAGGAGGCCATCCCGAAGTGGGTCCCTCAGCCCCGACAAATGGCGCCGCCGGCGCGAACCCCGGAGGCCATGGAGCGCAGTAAGTACGACCTCGTGGACAAGATGCAGTATCTGTTCGTCCGCATCGTCCGGGCCCGGAAGCTTCCCGGAAACGCCAAACCTCACGTCCGGGTGTCCGCCTATGGTCGCAACGTCAGCACAAGAACCGCTCGGCAATCGGTCTTCTTCGAGTGGAACCAGACATTCGCCTTCGTGCGCGACGCCTCCGCCGCCGCGGCCGACCCGTCCGCCCTCGAAATCTCCGTGTGGGATCTCCCCCCGGACTCCGACCTCAACGACGAGGAGGACGAGCACTTCCTGGGTGGAGTGCGATTTGACGTCGCAGAGGTCCCACTGCGGGACCCCCCCGACAGCCCGCTGGCCCCGCAGTGGTACCGCCTCGAGGGCGGCCGCGGCCGCGGCGGCGACCTAATGCTCGCCACATGGGTCGGCACACAGGCGGACGATTCCTTCCCCCACGCGTGGAAGGCCGACGCACCGACGAGCCACGCCGGCTCCCACTCCAAGGTCTACGTCTCCCCCAAACTCTGGTACATCCGTGCCACCGTCATCGAGGCCCAGGACACTGTGACGCCGTCCATCAAGGAACACGCCGTCTACGTCAGGGCAGCACTTGGGTTCCAGGTGTTGAAGACTCGAAACGCCGTTAGCCGTAATGGCGCGCCGCCGTCGTGGAACGAGGACCTCCTCTTCGTGGAGGCCGAGCCCTTCGGTGAGGATCAGAAATTGGTCCTTTCCCTCGAGCTCCGCCACGGGAAGGACGCCATCGTGCTCGGGTCCGCTTCCATCCCGCTCTCCACCGTCGAGCGCCGCGTGGACGACCGCAAGGTCGCCTCTAGGTGGCTCGACCTCCTGCCCACTTCCGAAGAAGCGCAGGCGAAGAAGGGGCGGAGGCCCGTCCACGGGGGGCGGTTGCACGTACGGGTGTGCTTCGACGGTGGATACCACGTGTCCGACGAGCCGCAGAACGCGGAGAGCGACTACCGGCCGTCGGCGCGGCAGCTGTGGCGATCACCGGTGGGCGTCGTCGAGCTCGGGATCATCGGGTGCAGGGGCCTACTCCCGGTGCGGACGGTCGATGGAAAGGGGACTACCGATGCTTACGCGGTCGCCAAGTACGGGCCCAAGTGGGCCCGGACCCGCACCGCTGCGGACAGCTTCGACCCGGCCTGGAACGAGCAGTACACGTGGCCCGTCTATGATCCATGCACCGTCCTCACTGTGGCTGTTTTCGACCAATCGGACGATGGAAAAGACGCCACGTCGCGCCCGATGGGCAAGGTTCGGATCCGGCTCTCCACGCTGGAGACGAATCGGATCTACCGCGGATCCTATCCGCTATTGCTGCTACTGCCCTCCGGGGTGAAGCGGATGGGGGAGATCGAGCTCGCCGTGCGCTTCTCCCGCGCCGGGTCCGCTCTGGACCTTCTCCACGTGTACGGCCAGCCAATGCTGCCGGCGATGCACCACCTTCGACCGATCCCGGCGGCGCAACGGGAGCCGCTCCGCCTCGCGGCAGCGCGGATCGTGGCGGCGCACCTGGGGAGGTCGGAGCCGTCGCTGAAGCGGGAGGTGGCTCTCTGGGTGCTGGATGCGGCGGGGGAACCGCGCGGGTACAGCATGCGGCGGGTCCGCGCCAACTGGTACCGGATCGTGGCGGCGATCTCGTGGGTGGCCGACTTGGCCAGGTGGGTCGAGGACACGAGGGCGTGGCGGAACCCAACGACCACCCTGCTGGTCCACGGGGTGCTGGTGCTGCTGGTGTGGTTCCCGGAACTGGCGGCGCCGACGGTGACGGCCCACGTGGCAGCGGTCGGGGCGTGGAGGTACCGGCGGCGTGCGCGGGGCCTGGCGCCGCACCCGTGCCTGAGGGCGTCGCAGGCGGAGGCGCTGGAGCGGGAGGAGCTGGACGAGGAGTTCGACCCGGTGCCGAGCGCGAGGGGGCCGGAGGTGGTGCGGGCGCGGTACGACCGGATGCGGGGGGTGGCGGCGAGGTTCCAGGCGATGCTGGGGGACGTGGCGGCGCAGGCGGAGCGGGTGCAGGCGCTGGTGACGTGGAGGGACCCGCGGGCGACGGGAATGTTCGTGGCGCTGTGCTTCTTGTTGGCGGTGGCGCTGTACGTCGTGCCGGCGAGGATGGCGGCGGTGGCGGCGGGGTTCTACTACCTGCGGCATCCCATATTCCGGGACCGCCTGTCGCCGGCAGCCGTCAACTTCTACCGCCGCCTGCCCTCGCTTGCTGACAGGATCATATGAGAGAGGGTGTCGAGTGACTCGAGTGCCAGTTTGCAGCTCATGCATCGTGCGATACCCATTCTATTGCGCCATTGATTTAGATAAATAGCCGATGATTCCATCTCCTCCATTTCTGTTTGATCCACTGTAGGAGGCTGGGCTGAAGCATAGCAGCAGCACATCCAGGTTCCTGGGCCGCTTCCACTGTGTCCTTGCTTTTCCTGTTAAAGCAATGATGAGGATAGAAAGGTCCACACACCTTCTCTCTATTTATAATCGTAAGATCTGCTCTTAGGATATCTATTAACTTCAAGTCTCCTCCTCATTTGACTCAAAAGTCTTTTTAGGAAAGAACAAAAGAACTCTGACAAGTATTGTTTTATATCGTAAAGCATCTACTCCACGACGAAGCCGCTCGTCGGACATTGAAAAGACGACTAGATCTGTTCCTGCCTTGGTGATCACATAAAAAATGATCGATCTTTTGGCATCGACATAACACTCCTGTGATATGCTTTTATAATATCTGCATGGTATTTGGTAATCTGTTCCCTTGTTTTCTTGGCCAAGTACTGACGACTTCTCTTTTGGCTTGCATTCACAAGTCTTCAGTTCAACCACTCTTACACTGTGGATCCATTAAGAAACTTACGCCATCGTTTTCTTCTCTGGAGAAGCCAAAAGAAAATTCAACCTGTGAGTATTCCCACTTCTTCTTCTTCTTATTCTCTCGTCCAAGACTTCTTGATGTGATCTTCTATCAGTATTGAATTGTTTTGTCATTTTGTGTAAGGGGGAGCAGCTGCCTGAGGTCACCTGTGAGAGCAGCAGAATGGAAAGCGTCATTAAGATTCAATTTTCTAGTCGATGGATTGACTGTATGACAAAGAAAACAAAAAGGACAGCATTAGAGAGAAAAGTGATCCGTTTGTTGGCCGCTAATGATAAGACCAGCCATCTAATCGAATCAAATCCAAGTGGGTGATTTTTTTATTTTTATGGATAAATGATAAAGATGAGAGTGAAGATCTTATATTAAAATTTTATCAATTAAATTATTTGATTTTTTTTTATCTTACACTACAAGTAACTCTTTTAATTTATTATCTGCGAGCTATTTATCTTTTAAATCTTTTATTTTTTTTAAAAACATTTTTTAAATTTTTGTCTTAGTTATTTTTTTTTATGAATGTGAGTTGAAAGAGTATATATATTTAATGTTCTAACATTTGGTAAAATTTACAAGGGCAAATACTTCATCTCCAAAATTACTTATTTTTTAGCATCAAAATCTGAAATAGAGTTTCTTTATTTTTCCCAAATAATTAATGAAATTGATGTAGTTAATAAATATATGCCACGGAAATGAGAAAATTTCAAAAATACCTATTAGTCTTATTTTAATAAATATAAAGCACCAAATACAACCAAAACTATGGAATAAGATAAAAGAATTTGGAAAAAGATGAGCATTTTAGTCCTCAGATGTCAAATTAAGATCCCACATTGTTCAACTATGAGAAAAAAATATTGGATCCAAATCATGTAATGTATATTTATATATTTATTTATGAGTACCATACAATACCTTCTCCCTGTAATCTATGCATATGAAGCATTGTTTTGTGATATCTTAACCATATCATAAGACAAAAATTGAGGTATACTCAATAAATTCCTATAAATAAAATTTATAATCGTTTACTAATAATTCAGTAAGAGAGTGGATATCACTATCTTTATAAAAATCTATATATCACAACGTTGGGAATACATGCATTAGAAAAATAAGTTTGTTTTAATAAATAATTAGAAGTAGGTTAGAATGATATGGGCTTGTAACAAGCGCACGATTTAATTAATATGATATTTATATTTAATTAATAAATGTCCCAATCATATGGGGAAAAATATATTATTTATCCATTTCACCTCCCACTATTATTTTAGAATGTAACAGCACAAATTTATGCAAACAATCTTTGTTTTTATTTTTTTGGAGATTTTTTTTATATTTTCCCAAAACGTTTGTAATCCATAAAATATTTTTCTGACAAAATATATTCAGCAATTACGTTTCATATATGGATCGATTCATAAGGAGAATTGACTATTGGACTGATTCAATCCCTCATATATATATATATATATATATATATATATATATATATATATATATATATATACATACGTACAAATTAAAATATTTTTAATATCTTCATTAAAGTATTATAAATTTATTTAAAATTATGGAAGGTTGATAAACAAGAACAACCGAATAGAAAAATTTGTATGTCAAATATTATATTTTGAATATTTTTAGAAAAAATATCATAAACTTATTTAGAAATAGTATAATAAAAAAATCAGATCGGTAACCAAATATTACTCCGGTGATAAATGTGAGTCGTATGAAAAATAGAAAAATGTTTTCTTCATAAGAACCATCTGATATAATATTGACTTTAAATATGATATTTAATTTTAAAAAGGATAGATTGGTTCAACTCGAAGACTCTTTTGCAGAAGCAGAGTATTGAGCGATCCTACGCAGCGTATCTTTTCCACCGCTGCCTCGGCCAGAAAAATGACATTAATAATTCTTCTTTGTCGATTGCTTGATTGGATTCAACGGGCATCCACCCTGCGATGGCGGTCAGAGCATCTTCCCGTAGCCCACTCCACCGCTATAAAATGCGGCGGCGATTTGGAGCTCTGTGGGTGCTGCGGCGGACGAGATGGAGCGGAAGCTGGTCTTCGCCGTCAACGGGGAGCGCTTCGAGCTCGCCAAGGTCGATCCTTCCACCACCTTGCTCGAGTTCTTGAGGACCCGGACCCGGTTCACGGGGCCCAAGCTCGGTTGCGGCGAAGGCGAGCCTCTCGCTCTCTCTTCGAGATTTTACGATCAGGGGTCTTGATTTGGTGTTTGGGCTGCTAAAGTTAATGACGAATTGGTTGTGGACCTCTTGGTCCTTTTCCTTGATTTCCGATATTTTATTTGGATTGTCGGATGTTTGGACTGCTTTTTTTTTTTTTTTTTTGTTAGAGAGTTTTGATTAATTTATGTGAAGTTTAGACTGTTGAGATGGGGATGCCGGGTTGGTTCGCGAAGGTGGTTCCTTTGGGCTGCTCGGTGATTTGTGTTCGAACAAGACGAGAGTTCTGTTGATTTCTTCCATGTTTTTAGACTGCCAGGTTTTTTCGATATCTTCGATGTTTCGGCTGCAATTTCTGCAACTGTTAACCACCCCCCCCGCCCCCCGCCACCCCCCCCCCCCCCCCCCCCCCCCCCCCCCCTCTTTTTGATGGACTTATGACCTGTTTGATATAGAAATTTACCATTTCTTAGTGGTGTTAAAGGGGGGATTGAACTTGTTATCAAGTTGGATTCTTCGGATATCTGCCGTTTTCTTTTTCTTGTTTATATCAGTGTTCTGATCTTTATTCTGTTTCTAATTGCTTCTTTGCAGGCTGCAACTTAGCTCGTTTAAGTCAAAGTTTACTAATATATATGCTTTATTTTGACTTCTAATGTCTCGCCACTACCTTTGAGGCGTTTTTAGAACGGCTTATTCGTGTACATGGAAAGATAAGTTGCTTCATTGATTGAAGCCTTGTCGCGGTACTTCTCTCTTTTCTTTTTAGTGTCATTCTATTTAAGAACACTTGCCACATGTTTTTGTTGAAAGATTTTGGAAATCATTGGGAAATTACCTGTCAATTTATAGAGTCTTCATCCGGTGTTTTTTCGTGTTTTCCTCATTTGCATTCGAGATAGAGTTGTTAAGCATTTCTTCCAAAAGTCAAATGGAGAGCTCAATATGTTTGCATATACCAGTCCATGGCTGTTGCTCACTTGGATATATTTCTTTTCATAAATAGACTAGATTTCTGTAGCTTTGATGGTTTGATTGTTTTTCTCCAACTTTAACATACTTCCGTAGCTTTGTCGAGTAGGTGGATGTGGAGCTTGTGTTGTTGTTCTGTCAACATACGACCCAGTTAGCGATCAAGTGAAAGAATTTAGTGTTAGCTCGTGCTTGACGCTTCTTTGCAGTATAAATTTCTGTTCTGTTATAACCTCCGAGGGGCTTGGAAATACAAAGGATGGCTTCCATCCGATTCACCAAAGGTTTGCAGGATTTCATGCATCACAGTGCGGGTTTTGCACACCTGGTATGTGCATGTCACTTTTTTCTGCCCTCGTTAATGCGGACAAGACCAGCAGGCCCGAGCCTCCTTGTGGGTTTTCAAAGATCACAAAGTTTGAGGCTGAGAAGGCTATTGCCGGCAATCTTTGTAGATGCACCGGCTATCGGCCCATTGCAGATGTCTGCAAGAGCTTCGCTGCTGATGTTGATTTGGAGGATTTGGGTCTGAATACATTCTGGAAAAAAGGGGCAAAAGATGCAAATGTTGGAAGGTTACCCTGTCACGACCCAGGCAAAATCTGCACATTTCCTGAGTTCTTGAAATCTGAAATCAAGTGCTCAGTGGATATATTGGACAATTCCAAGAATACAGGCTTGCCGGAGAGTCAGTGGTATCGACCGTCCAGCATTAGAGAGCTCTATGAGCTTTTGAATTCTGACTCATTCAGCAAAAGCCGTGTGAAACTAGTTGTTGGTAATACAGGATCTGGTGTCTACAAGGAAAATGACTTGTACGATAAGTATATTGATCTCAAAGGGATTCCAGAACTATCAGTAATCAGAAGGGATAGCAAAGGTATCTTATTTGGGGCTGCTGTGACGATCTCTAGAGCCATTGAAGTGCTGAAGGAAAGAAAAGAGAGCGAGCTCGACTCAAATAAAAGATTGGTCTTCAGTAAGATTGCTGATCATATGGATCAGGTGGCTTCACCATTCATTAGAAATATGGCAAGCCTAGGAGGAAATCTAATTATGGCACAAAGAAGCCAATTTGCCTCAGATGTTGCCACAATACTTCTTGCTTCTGGATCAACTGTTTGCCTTCAGATGGCTTCAGAAAGGCTAGTTCTTTCACTGGAGAGTTTTTTGGAAAGGCCTCCATGTGATGACAGAACTATACTTGTAAGCATACATATTCCTTCTTGGAGTTCAGCAATGGAGTCATCTTCTGGAATTGATGGATGCATTGCTTCTGAACCTACAAGGGAAGCCAATATCCTATTTAGAACATACCGAGCAGCCCCACGACCTCTTGGAAATGCTGTTGCTTATCTGAACTCTGCTTTCTTGGCTCATGTTACTTTGGATAAGATCTCCGGGGATCTTATTATCCTTGATCTACACTTGGCCTTTGGTGCTTATGGCACTGAACATGCAATCAGAGCAAGGAAAGTTGAGAAATTTTTGGTGGGTAAAGTTATGACTGTCTCTGTTTTACTTGAAGCCCTTAAATTACTTAAAGAAACCATTATACCAAAGAAAGGCACTCCTCATTCTAGATATAGATCAAGTTTGGCAGTTGCCTTTCTATTTAAGTTTTTTCAGCCGCTAGTTAAGGACTTGGTAGTGCTTGAGAAGAATGGTCCTGCGGATTCTTCTGGTGTTGCTGCAATCACTGAGTACCCAAACAGTGATATTAATGAATGTGCTGATATTTTATCTCATAGGGTATCACACTCAGAACAACTTAATAATCCTAATGTCATCTTATCTTCAAAGCAGTTGGTTGAATTTAGTAACGATTATCATCCTGTTGGTGAGCCTATCAAAAAAGCTGGAGTTGAAATTCAAGCCTCTGGTATATTCTGCATTACAATTCTTATTTATACAGTGAAGGTTTTAGTTGGTTATACTTCATAATACTTTTGTATTGAATTTTGGTGGTAATTGTTTTATTATTTGTTTTATGTATGCTGTTATGAAAAATATATCTCTTTTTTTAATCTTGACTATTCATATTAGTTATGGTACTATCTTTAAGTCAGATGCGTGTGGTGTATGTGCATTCACATATATGTGATTTGGCAACTAAAATTATTAGACAAGGTTCTTGATGCTTCTTTTCACTTTGCTCTAACTTTGATTTAAGGTTGGTAATACCGTATTGTACCGCTCGATAGGTACCGGTCCGATAGAGGACCGGTACATTTGTTATAACTCGGTATCTTAGTGTACCATGTGTCGGTATGATCGGTACAACTTGGTATAGCTCGGTACATACCGTACGACAGCTAATCGATATGTCGGTACGGTACGAGATTGCAAACATTGCTTTGATTGCTAACTGCTTAAGGTTTTACATTAATGAGCTTCAACAATTTTAAATTTTCATGAGTGTATCAAAATAAGATAATTGTATGTCGTAGTTTGAAAATGTGTATATAATGATAAGTAGTTAGTGAAACAAACTTAGAAAATGTTTAAAGGAATAGTTGTGCAATCTTAATTGTTCTTGTTTGGCTCAGGTTATGATCAAGGAAGGTTTCGGTTAGAAAATTAGTCTTCAAAGATCAAATACAGAACGGATTTTTCAATCTAACTAAGCAGACTTTAGTTTGATAGTGCTTTTGTATTGAAGCTTCTGTTAGAAAAAGATAGAAATATGATGGTATTCTTGTTTTTCAGCACATTATGAGAAATGTGACTGCTTTATATTCTCCTTATGGGACTTTAAACTGGAGTTTTGATATATCCGTACCAGTTATCACAAAACTCATCATTCTGCCCTAGTACCAAAAACACAAAAGATCTGTCGTGCCATGCTTTATGTGGAAGGCGAATTTATGCAGTCTTTAGTATTTGTATGTGCCTCTGCATAATTTTGTGCTTGGAAAATTATAGGTGCTTGCATCTGTAATTAGAGTTGAATGCTTTTTTTTAATGTCTGTAATGTAATATGGCTTTGTTCCCATCAAAAAAGTTTTTTCTTTAATCGGGCAATCACTTAACCTGTTCATTTTATTGAAAATTATGGAATCATATTTGCTTTCTTGCTTTCCTTGCACACTTTGATGAATTTGTCAATCTGTTCTGCAGTTGATACTGGACATATATATATATATATATATATATATATATATATATATATATATATATATATATATATATATATATATATATATATATATACACACACACACGTATGTATGTATCATTAACTTTATGATCAATCCAGGTGAAGCTATTTATGTGGATGACATTCCTTCTCCCAAGGACTGCCTTTCTGGGGCATTCGTATACAGCACAACTCCTTTGGCTTGGATAAAAGGCATTATGTTCAACTCTACACTGGCATCGCAGAAGGTTATTGCATATATTAGCGTAAATGATCTTCCGAAAGAAGGGAAAAATATTGGTGGTAGTACTATTTTTGGAACTGAACCATTGTTTGCTGACTCTTTGACTGTTTGTGCTGGTCAGCCTCTTGGCATTGTGGTATGCCCATACTCCTCTCGCTAGTTAAATTCCTGTACGCTTTGCTTTGCTTTTCTCACATTTTAGAAACACATTTGTGGTTGAATTAACATTTGATATGGTTGAAACAGAACTGCAGTACTTCAGTACTTCAAATTCTCTGTGAACTACAGCTAATTATTTGGGTGCTTTAGGTTGCAGAAACACAGAGACATGCTAACATGGCTGCTAGACAAGCAAATGTACAATATTCCACTGAAAACTTAGAACCTCCCATTCTATCTATTGAAGAAGCTGTTAGAAGAAGGAGTTTTTTTGATGTCCCTCCAGTAGTTTATCCTCAAAAGGTTGGAGATTTGTCCAAAGGAATGGCAGAAGCTGAGCACAAGATTCTCTCCGCTGAGGTAATTTTTGTATGCTTTTTCTTGTTACCAATTTCGTCAACCCAATATTAACAATAGGGATCTTCCCAACTTCAGCTTGGATAATAATTTCACTCGCACTTGATTTTCTTGGTATGTGTTTGATACAGTCTTATGTTATAATCTCTTGGTGTTTTCTTGCTTCAATAGTTTATTATGTTGTTCATCACTCTACCATTCTTTGAAACCTCATAGTGGACACTTGAGCATATGACATATAAGGTGCTTTGGTTATATGCATGATAAATGGGAGAAGAAAGCTGATGCATATGAGCAATCATCAGGATCAACTAAAAAGACTAGTTGTGCAAGTTTTTACATTTTTCTTACATATTTAAGCACAGTAGATTATTAAAATAGGTGACAGTCTGAATCTTGTGGTGATAGACTTCCATGCTTGATTTCTTTTTTTCTATTTTCTATTAAGTTATAGATTTAGACGCAGGATATCGAAAACAGTTAGTAGTGAATTATATTTGGCGATGGTCCAGTGCTTGGACTTCTAAGCTTACAACTTTTTGCATTTCCTTACATAGAAACAAAGTTATTTTTCAAGATAGCCACAACTTAGAAATAACTTTTTAAAAAATGATGAGATAAATGTTTGCAATAGTTTTAGAGGTTTGACTTTTGTGGAAGTTGGTGGAGAAGTAACTGTAGAAAATAATGGTTGATGTGTTTTTAAAACACTGTAATACTTGATTTTAGTTTGTAGGTGTTTGTTTATGGATTGCGTTGAATTCTTATTTGCAACATACTTTAAAGCAAGCTAGGGTACCTGTCTTTTAAATAAAATTATGATAAATAGACTTTAACTGCCAACTGTCATTAAATTTAGTTTGGTTGGAAGTCTCAGCAATTTGATTGCACTTTTTAACACAATACCGAACTACATCGTGTCAGGTACAGTTATTGATTTATTTTCTCGCTTTGGTAGCCTATGCACATTTTGTCTAATAGCTAAGCAACTTCCCTTGTGTAGTATGATAATTTCTAAAGGTTGATGCAGGTTAAACTTGGTTCTCAGTACTATTTTTACATGGAAACACAGACTGCCCTTGCCATACCAGATGAAGATAACTGCATTGTGGTCTACAGTTCAAGTCAGTGTCCTGAGACTGCACAAGGTGTCATTTCACAATGCCTTGGAATACCAAATCATAATGTTCGTGTGATTACAAGAAGAGTTGGAGGAGGTTTTGGTGGGAAAGCTGTAAGAGCAATACCTGTGAGTAACAAACTTGTTAACATCAATTCCTTGTAACCTTTTCTGATAGATATCAATAAACTTAGATGTGAATATGATTAGTCATTGTCTTTATTTTGATTATGCAACTCCTAATAGGCATCTATATGAATAGTTTTTGCATGATAAATGAGATAGCATCTTCCTAAAAGGAGTCCCTTATGTGCATAAAATCATGAGTTGACATCCTGTATGTTTTCTCCTCTCAGGTATCTTTTCTGTTTCGATTGAATTTTAGCTACCTATGTTTCTAACATTTGTAGTTTTGTACTTCAGAGTTCAGACTGTACATTACTGAGCTATTTTCTGTTTTCCCCAAAAGTTCACCTAAATGATTTGGGATTTTGAACTGCCTAGTACTTAGAGCTTGTCTCGGACTTCTCATACCATCATACTTTATGCTTTCTTGGCAAATGAAGACTTCAATGTATGAAAAAGAGATCTTTTATACCAAAATATCAATGTCATAACCCTTCATTCTCTATGAGACGGCAGGCTGCAACTAACTTCCTGTGTATTTGAAATTATGTTAAATGAAAGGATTAAATTTTCTTGAATTTCTGTTTCCTTGGAATGTCTCTCCACTTTTTTCATATCTCTGTTATTTCTGATATTCGGTGCACTTCTTTTCCAGCGATTGATGCTTGGATGGCTTAAAAATCAACAAGTTATTGTATTTTACTTTATTTCACTGTTGGAGTGTTTCGTATCAGCTCGTTAAATTCCAGATCCATATATAAATATTAAAAGCAATTGCTTTCTATAGTTATAATATTTTGCTCCTCGAGGCAGCAACTCGACCCACGCTTGTACTCTTTTTCTCTCTTGTTCTGTGATGTAAGGTCTTTGTGAATCAGCTAACAATATGATACTCTTATGTTTAGGTTGCAACGGCATGTGCTCTTGCAGCGTTTAAGTTGCGGCGGCCTGTTAGGATGTACCTTGATCGCAAAACTGATATGATAATGACAGGAGGGCGTCATCCAATGAAAATAAACTACTCAGTTGGCTTCAGGTCTGATGGGAAAATAACAGCCTTGCACGTGGATATATTTATCAATGCAGGCATAACAGAAGATATTAGTCCATTTATGCCAAGTACCATTATAGGAGCACTAAAAAAATACAACTGGGGTGCATTCTCTTTTGATGCTAAAGTCTGCAAGACGAATCTTCCAACCAAATCAGCCATGCGGGCACCAGGAGAGGTTCAGGGATCTTTTATTGCTGAAGCTGTTATCGAACATGTATCATCATTCCTCTCCATGGATGCCACTTCCGTTAGAAAGAAAAATCTCCACACCCATGAGAGTCTTATTTTGTTTTATGAAGGCAGCGCTGGAGATGCTCCTGAATATACTCTACCTGCTGTAGTTGACGAGGTGGCTTCATCTGCTAGCTACCTTGACCGTCTTGCAATAATCCGGCATTTCAATAGTTGCAATAAATGGAGAAAACGAGGAATTTCCTTGATGCCTTTAGTGTACCAAGTTACATTAAGGCCAACACCGGGGAAAGTATCTATTCTAAGTGATGGCTCAATCGTTGTTGAAGTTGGAGGAGTTGAGATAGGTCAGGGGCTCTGGACAAAGGTGAAACAAATGACAGCGTATGCCCTTGGACAATTATCGGTTGATGGAACCAAAAACCTTTTGGATAAGGTGCGGGTCATTCAAGCAGATACACTGAGTATGGTTCAGGGAGGCTGGACTGCTGGAAGCACCACGTCTGAATCAAGTTGTGAGGCTGTTCGTCTATCGTGCAATATTCTAGTCAGCAGACTGAAGTCTCTTAAGCAAAGTTTAGAAGAAAAAATGGGTACAGTCTCATGGGATACCCTTATCTCCCAGGTGAGTGTCGATACCTTTTAATTAACTGAGATACTATTTTTATATTTATTAACTTATTACTACTTAAACTTGTGTCTCCTTATTTCTCCATTCATTTTTGGTTACCTAAATGAGCCCTTGTTTTACTAACATGTAGCTCAATACTTCTGATACATTTTAGTAATTTATTGAATATTATAGTAATTAATCAATAATCGGATAACAATTAATTAAATCATCTAGGGTCTAGGGAGAGAGGTGGAGAGAGTTAGAAAATGGACTGGAAGATGGTAGTCAGAACAATGAAAAATATCTCAGGAGGGAAAAAGGAGAAAAAGGCCAATCCAACCTCTAAAATCAAATTGCGATCTATTGAAAATTCTTATATTTTCACTCGTGTACTTTCTCATTGTTGTGCCCTGGATCAACATAGGATAGTCCATTGTTCAAATTCATGGATGAAATCTTTCTTGAATTCTTTCCTTACTTGCACCACCATTTATAACATAGGAGAGTCGCTTAATCTGAGTAATGTTGACATGATACTAAATATGGAGCTATTTCCAGGGTATTAAATATATGAGCATAGAACAACAAGGAAGAAGTTGAATTGGAAGAACTATTGAAGCTAATAATTCTCAGTAAACTGGTAAAGCTTGAGAGGAGTGCAAATCAAGGTTCACTGTACCAGTCCGTACCGGGATGCCGAGATTTGGCCGGTATGGTATGGTACATCGGTACAGCTCGGTATGCCTAGGCATACCGAGTGGTACAAAAAAAATAATATTTTAATGATTAAAAAAATATTTTATTTTTAATACCTGAAAAATTAGAAAGAAATGTTGGGTTAGGGTTTTTAAGATAGAAATTGGTATAGATTCAACAAAATCAATGTAAATTAGACAAAAATAATATTACATATCTTTTTCGAGCTTTGAGGAATAGTTTTGTATATATTACAGAACGTCGTTTTGTTAATATTGAATTATCTGCAAAAAATTGATTTGAATTGTTAGATTATTTCTTTACACCATAAAATTTAAGATTCAAATGAATTAAATAATCACATATATAGATATACCTGATTGTTGATTCTACCACCGAAACGAACGACGGGCCTCTACGGGTGGTGGATCGGGATCCTCAATCCTATGTATCTGTATATCAATATGATATGTTTGTTAGACCCAATCCTGAAATTGATCCTACGACAGTGTATTGATACACCGTATGCCATTAGTGCATCAATGTGGTGATGGTTGTAGGTTGATCGTCATGAATTATACGTGTCCGAGGTGGCTCCTGAGGCATATATTGGTGAATGTCGGAGCTTCTACTTTTGCTATTGACCTGTTGCTCTGTATCATATTGTTGATGGGAGAAGAATGAACAACTATCACTATACTGTTATTGGCCGTAAGATTCTCCATAATACGACGACTGTGAATACAATGAGATTTGTTCTGTGTAGACACCCTGTAGGCTCTGTCGCATATGCTCAAATTCATCTACTGCCTTCTCCTTCTCTTTCCCCTTTCCCTTCCTCGGATAAACATGACCAGTACCTTGTCGAGCTCCGTGATATATGTCTTGTGTGGCATGTATAAATTACTGCTCCTCGGTCCATGCACCACCCTCAACTTGTGTAGTCGATACGTACGACTCCCTGGCATCACCGCTATTATCGGTTGAGGAACTGCTATCCGTGTTTGTATCATGTCCCGACATCACCGGGAAGGGTGTTGAGGGTCTCCTGCCTCATCAAGTAGAGGATCCTCTTGGTTCTCCGCTGCTTCGACTCACTCTAACATCGGCTCTGAATCTTCATTGTAGAGTTGGAGTTCAGTGGGTTCAACATTAAGTTCCTCAGGCCCCTTCTTATCCAGCTCAGCATATCGCAACTTTAGCCGCATGTAATAATGAATATATACTAGTTTCTCTAATCGTCTGTACGAGAGTCTGTTGCGGACCTTCGTGTGAATCAATGCAAATGTTGACCAATTACGTTCGCAACCACTAGACGTTGTCGTCTGTGAAAGTACACGAATGACAACCTTCCTTAGATATGGTGCGTCGCCTCCAAATTGTATCCACCACTTGACTGCAAAAAGATATAAATAGGACTTTATTAGTATAACCAATAATTATCATCAAATATAATTGTCAATCAATATGGTAATTGATTCTTACCAGGATCCATAGTGTGCCAACTCGATACAGCTACAACATCGGAGAATGAACCAATTGTGTCTCGGAAATGTCGACTCTCTGTAAGAGCCTCGGCTGCATCAATAACACTTGCCAAGATTCGATATACAGCATTTCTTAGTGTCATTAGTGGATCATTATGCGTTTCGAGGGCATACCGATATTGAATTGTCGCGTTTAGATAATACGCCGCAAGACATAATTTTGTTAGTATAATTTTTTATTATAAAAAACTTATAAATTAAATTATTCTAAACACGAACCTGCATCATGGATATCTTTATCCATATGAGCTTTAGTGTGACGATCAATAATTCGTATATATTAGTCAGCCTTAAAATCATTTCTGAATGTTTTTGACCTCCTCTCTTGCTGAATTCAACATATATTTAAGATACGACATCTGTGGGCGCTTTTTCATATCACCCTTATGGAGCACAACATAAAGTGGCTCAATACTTTTTATGATTTCAGCCACGGTCTCCCAAAATCTAGAGGAAAGAATGACTTTTTTCATCTTCTTTCCATTGCTCGATTTTGAATATATGGAATCAGACCACTCTTGTGAGGTGACCATTGCCTTCAAACCATTCCTCTTTTGCTGTAGTGACTTTAATACAATGAAATTAGTAGCAAACCGAGTGATTCCGAGTCGAAGTATCTCACCATTTATGTACTTTTGCATTAAATCGTGGACCCAATGATGATTATATACAAACTTTGTTATTGATTGTGCTCGAGCTACATACTTTTTGACCGTGTCCAACTCACTAATATCTTTCAGCATTAGATCTATGCAATGAGCTACACATGGAGTCCAAAATAATGTTTTGTCTTTTTTCTATTAATTGCATACCAACTTTCTTGAAATTTGCTCCATTGTCGGTTATTATTTCCACAACATACTATGGTCCAATCTCCTCTACAACACTATCCATCGAATTCTCAATATAGTTTGCATCTTGGATCTTGTCGGAAGCATTGACTGACTTATGAAACACTATACTTCTATTGCAATAATTAGAAAGTTGATGATACTCATTCTTGTTGGCTCTGTCCAACTGTCACACATTAGTGTCACCCATATTCATTTTATTGTCTCTTAAAGGATTTGATCTAATCCTTTAGTTTTGCCACCTCTTCATCTAAATACATACCGTGAATCTCCTTTGGTGTTGGAGGTTGGATCCCTAGACCTGACTTTTAAATGGAGGACACCATGCTCTGATAATATGGACCTTTTGCTGTGTTTGCTGGAATTTTGTGAAAGTTGAACCATTTCGAAATTGCTTCCCAATATCTCATTTTTTTTCTTTTGTATATGCATTATCAATCTGTGTTTATTTCACTGTTTGTGGAGGATAGGTTAGCGGATTGATATCAACAACATTTGGTGCAGATCTCCTGCCAAGACCTCTCATCAAACCACGAAGTCCACCATGCCGAATGCTACTAGTTCGACTTAATTGAGTAGGAGTTGTTGATTGCCTCATGCTAGTCGACCTTTGTATTCCACTGCCACCGCCACGTTCCCATTGTGCGTAAGGCCCTCGATGCCTCATTGCTTCATCGGTCATAAATTGATTTTCTAATGATGCACGAATTCCAGCTGTGAGATCTGGGTTGACATCATCACCACGACCCTCATACTGATCATAAACTGGTTGTTGCACAGCCCTACAATATTCTTCCTCGGCTATTGTCTTCTTTTGCTTATTGAAGCTTGCGTTGAAATAGTTTACGGATTTCTGTAAGAACTTTATTGCATTTTGTAACATCGGGATACCCGCCGGCCAAATGCATTTTCACCCAAGTTATTCCTCCACCCTTACCAATGTAGTCATAATAGATACATTGTTAATGATGGCGGTTCCCATCTAACTTTCTGGCATGAACCCATGCATCATCTTGTGGTACTTCCTTCGGTGCGATGTTCCTATTATATTTAAATTACATAAGCTATAAACATGTTGAATTGATTTAATATTGATAAAATATCACTCGGGAATAGGAAGTTTGTGTATAATTAACAAATAAAGAGACAAAATAACTTGGCATTTGAATTATACATATATGTGTCTATTCAATGATCTAATGAAATCAAAATGAACTATTAGATTAATAAAATTAGCTGCTCTGTTAACTTAATAGACCCGGTACATCTTAAACTAGATTGATCATATTGTTCCTAGTATAGAAGTGTGTATGTGCCAACACAATTGTCTGTACTCTATAGAATCTCTATAAGTAATCAAATTTCCACAAGGAACAAAACATAGGAAACTATATTGCATATAAGGGAGCTAGCATATCCATCGCTACAAATAACAAACCAAGCTAAGATAAGATTAGATACTTACCTCTTGATTGAAAACTCCTCTCTCAATCTTTGTAAATTTATCTTGATTCAATCCACAAATTTAGAAGAGTTAAAATGTTGAGAAGGTTTAAAATATGGGAAAGTGAGAGAGTTTGAGAAAGAGTGATTGTGTGAAGTGAAATGGGATAAGGGTGAGTTTAAATAGAGTTAGAAAGGGTTTTTCAACCGTTACAGGGTCTATAACAGTCGATTTTGACCTTTTACAGGGTCTGTAATGGTCGATTTTGACCGTTACTGAGTGGTATCGGTCGATTTCGATCGTTATCGCCCGTTATACGTCTGTAACGGTCGATTCCGACCGTTATATATCATGTAACGGTTGATTTCGACCGTACTGGGCGGTAACGATCGGAATTTCGATCGTTACCGCCTGATACAAGCCCGTATCGTACGATACGGGCCACAAACTACGGTACCACCCGGTATCGGGCGGTCCGCGTACCGATAAACCATCGGACTGGTATGTACTGCCTGTATTGGGCGGTAGAGGATGGCACGGAAAACCTTGGTGCAAATGTGATATTAGAGAAACAGTTGTTCTTTAGTTGTTTATTACAGTTTGCGATATAAAATATTCGAGTACAACTTATAAGCATCATGCATCATGGCCATATTATTTCCACCTCTTTTTAACAGAAGTTGCTTCCATTTCTTGTTTTTTTGATGATCTTTTTTCTCATAAGTTGGTAGAGAAAATTTTCACTCTGATAATCATGTAGTGTTAATGGTCAAAACAGGATGTTGGAATTTATCTCCTTACTTTGCAAGTAGTGTAGGTTCATATTGTATCTCAGAGTTTGCTTGTATTATGTTAATTCTTAAATAATCTTTTTGCCTGCAAGAGTAAGATTATGTACAATGGTCCTAGACCCACGTTGACAGAAGCCTTGTGCACTAGGCTATCTGTTCTCTTTTGGCACTAATTAAACATATACCTATTAGTGGAAATCATCAGAATGACATCATTTTCTTGCATTATGAATATATTCCCTCTTTATCTACAGGCAAATATGCAAGCTGTTAATTTGTCAGCAAGTACTTACTGGGTTCCTGACGGTAGTTCTGCCGAGTATCTAAATTATGGATCTGCCTTAAGCGAGGTAACTTCATACACCAGCCATTTTGTTGACTTTTGATTTCAGAAGTGTGCTTCTCGGAAGACTGTTTTATTTAATTTATGTTTGGATCCTTATAATATAACTTTGGAAATTATGGGCATTTTAGGTAGAGGTTGATATACTTACTGGAGGTACTACTATATTGAGGACTGATCTTATATACGACTGTGGGCAGAGCTTGAATCCTGCGGTGGACTTGGGACAGGTTTGGTGAATGTTTTACATTGATTTCCTTTTTATTATATTAAAACTGGGAGTTGACTGCGCTTACAGTCAATCTAAATTAGGGTATGTCAAATCTTCGATGTTGATGTGTGATCTTAGAGATCTCACTAGTGCAAGCCTTTTGACCATGTTATCAAAGATTGGAAAACCATGGTTCCTTCACATCTGCACAATGAATGGAACTACTCCATCTATTCTTGGTTGGGGGATGTTCCATTCATTTAGTAGCGTTTGATAGGTGCATATTACTTTTCTGTCTAGCAATGGCATTTCTCGTTTCACTTGTGCGCTAATGTTCGCTGCCAACAAGGACAACCTACATTGTTCACTAGATTTGCATCCTGTTCATTTCTCTAATGGGCTTACAAAATATGGGTTGCTGTCCTTTCTGATGAAGATGTAATACATACAGTTTCTGGGACTTCCTTTGAAGGACTTCATATAATCTTTTTAGCTATTACTGATGTGCAACAAGTACAACAAAGCTAATAAACATCTCCTCTCTATCTGCAGATTGAAGGTTCCTTTGTTCAAGGAATCGGTTTCTTTATGTATGAGGAGCACGTGGAAAACTCAGATGGCTTGGTGGTTTCAGATGGTACTTGGACATACAAAATCCCTACTGTTGATACCATCCCAAAGCAGTTCAACGTTAAGTTAATGAAAAGTGGGCATCATGAGAAGCGTGTTCTCTCTTCGAAAGGTATTAACGTCCCACTTTGGACTGCCACACTGCTTTCTGTCCCAACTTCAACGACAGAATTATTTGCAAATTTTGTTTGACAGGTCACAATTGCTTTAGTATATATACGGAATTCATAATAGAAACGGAAAGAAAAGAGACAAAATAACAAACAAATGAAATAATTCAGACACAACATGAGTTTGTGAATGTTTCACATGCCTTGAAAAATTTGCAAAGTGAAATTCTCGTCATGCATTTGGGTCGATCTGCTTTCATTCTACTTCTTTCATAGTATCTTGCAAAGGAAGCCACACACTTCGGATCAATTGCATTGTTACCTAGCCTGTAGCCTTGTCTTTGGTGAATGGATGCCTTTCCTCTTTTCTCGTCGGCCTTTTCTCTTTTAAGACGGTTCCTAACTATTTACATTGAGGAACTACAGCTGTTCAGTAGCTGATAAATTTCTTCCATGCAGCATCTGGGGAACCACCTTTGCTTCTAGCAGCTTCAGTTCATTGTGCAACAAGGGAAGCAATAAGGGCTGCTCGTGTCGAATTCTTTTCTACCAATGACCCAAATAGCTCTCCGACGACGTTCCAACTCGATGTTCCTGCAACCATGCCAGTGGTGAAGGAGCTCTGTGGCCTAAACAATGTGGAGAAGTACTTGGAAGCTTTTTTATGTGCTCATCAAAAAATGGAAGCCAATCAAGTTTGGGCACCGCGTGAAGATAATTTGGCAGACACGAAAGAGGGATGAAGGAGCTTTTCTTTTCAGTACTGATAAAAATAAAATGATTTCATCGAAACTGTAACTTTTGTTTCGATAAACTGATAGAATAATCTATCAGGAAAGTGATTTTTTTCCTGGGCTGTGCCTTGCCATGTGATATTGAGCATTAGCAGATCTCATGCTACTTTTTTTTTTGTTTTTATATACTCTGATATGCATTAAACAAGATGTGTTCCTTATTACACACTTTTGTTTCAACAAATTTCCTGTGCATTTGTTGCTCTCTTTTTCTTTTCCTCCATTTTTCTTTTGTTTTCAATATGCTGGTGTTAGGGTTCCAACTATGTGGCATCAATTAGTGGCCACTCTGTAGATGTGTAGGCCTAATCATTTTGTGGTATTAAATGAAATATAAAATTACGTATAAATTCCCACCGAAGTTAATGATTTTTATTTTGTTCCTCTAAAATTAAGTTCAAATTTTTTTGATAAAAAGATAAATTTTATGATCTGATATGCTAAACCGGTTTCATCAAGAAAATATTAATTGTTCAAATTGTCAACCATCGAACACAGCAAAAATTTAATGCCTTCAAAAATAAATTAATATACCCATCCGTTTCTCCTTCATTCCAATCAGCTACCTGTCCCTAATAAAGTGGAAACATCAAACATAATTTCCATAACTTATATTTTTCTTTACGCACAGAGCCACAGAATTATTTTTAATTAAATAAAAAACTATAACACTCATGTGTTTGGTGCTGATGATTAAAAAAATCTTCTTCTTATCCATAAACTTCTACATGAATTGACATTGTATTTTCCATGCTTACAACATTACTTAATTTCTCCAATGAAACTTGATGTTTCTTAACAAATAAAAATGTCTCTTATAAAAACTACAAGATACATTTCTTGTGCCTCTAAACCATACTCCTAAACTATTTTTTTCTTCTCAATGATGGTGACATCAACACTTTTCTTTATGATTACCAATACATCCACATTAAGCTGGAAGAAGATGTCACTATAGTAGTGATTCATTTGGGTATAATTTTCTTCAGAGTCGCCTTCTCATTTGAGTCATCTATGATCTAAGCACACCAATGATTGTTTTCTTTCCGTTGTTGTTTCTTTGATAGCAACAACAATAAGAAAAGTGCGGCCTCCTTGTTTGTCATTGACATAATATAGGAAAACAATTTATACTAATTGGAAAACATTTTATGCATATACCTCTAAAGTATTTTCTTGTGTTTATCCTTATATATATACAGCCTAAACATCAACAAATATGCAATTATAACTAATATTATTTCTTAATATTTGAATGATAATTTGTGTTTATCATTTGTGACACGAATCATTAGATTTATAAGAATAAATATGACGAATACTTAAAAGACTGCTGTTGATTGTGAATAGATATAACTCAAAATTGTTTTATGTTGAGCAATTAAAAGCAGGATATAAAGCGGATGAACGTTGAGCTGCCGCGTATCGGAACGTACAGAGGGAGCGCTACCAGAGAAGCGATGGATGGCGTGCTGTCGCATCACTCGCCGGCAACGTATCCATCGTCACTTGCCGCCGCAACAACTGAGCTGATAACTCCCCCCCCCCCCCCCCCCCCCCCACCAAAGGTCGGATTTTTTATCGTCATCCCGTTTGGTCCCCATGGATATACTAGTCAACGATTCTGGCTGCGAATTGCCCGCCTTTAAGAGCCCGAGCAACTGCGAAAGTCTGGGGCAGAGGAGGCGGCGGCGGATAAGATGGCGTCGAAGCTTGTGTTCGCCGTCAACGGAGAGCGTTTCGAGCTTGCCGAAGTCGATCCCTCCACCACCTTGCTCGAGTTCGTCAGGACCCAGACGCGGTTCAGAGGTCCCAAGCTCGGGTGTGGCGAGGGTTAGCCTCTCTCTCTCTCTCGCCTCCAAGATCGCCTTTTTATATTTGTTGGTGGCGAAAAATCGTTTCTTTGAGATGGAATATTGTTTTTGGCACGATCGTTTTTGGAGTGTTAAGCTTGCTAATTCTTTTCATTTTTTTGGTTCTTTGATGGACCAATAAAGTTTTATTTAATATCTTTTTTACGTTCAGGGAAATCTGGTGACGGTGTGCAGATAATTTGGTTTCAATCGTGTGATTTAGTTAAAACTTCTTTGACTCATCGATATGTCCTTTTCTTAATCTATGTCTGTTGTTTTGGTACTTCAATTGCGTTCTTTGATTCATCGATATGTCGATTTAAATGCACTAATTGTTTGTCTTTGTTGGATTGGAATCGATTGCATGTGCAAGACTTCGAGATGTTCTTCTTGATAAATAGTCCAAATTTCCATTAGCCACAAGCATGTTGACAAAGTATATAACATGAATTTGATAATTTCTCTCTCTGTGTAACCTCATGGTGTAGGTGGCTGTGGAGCTTGTGTTGTTCTTCTCTCTACGTACCACCCGGTTAACGAGCAAGTGAAAGAATTTAGTATTAGCTCGTGCCTGACGCTTCTTTGCAGCATAAATTTCTGTTCTGTTACCACCTCTGAGGGGCTGGGAAATAGTGAGGATGGCTTCCATCCGATTCACCAGAGGTTTGCAGGGTTTCATGCGTCCCAGTGCGGATTTTGCACTCCTGGCATGTGTATGTCACTTTTTTCTGCTCTTACCAATGCCGACAAGACCAGTAGGCCTGAGCCTCCTGGTGGATTTTCGAAGATCACAAAGGGCGAGGCTGAGAAGGCCATTGCCGGCAATCTTTGTCGATGCACTGGTTATCGGCCCATCGTAGATGTCTGCAAGAGCTTTGCAGCTGATGTCGATTTGGAGGACTTGGGCCTGAATACATTCTGGAAGAAAGGGAATAAAGATGCAACGGTTTGTAGATTACCTTGTCACAGCCATAAAAGCATCTGCACATTTCCTGAGTTCTTGAAATCTGAGATCAAGTCATCAATGGATATCTCGGGCAATTTCAAGAATACGGGCTTGCCAGAGTGTCAGTGGTATCGACCTACCAGTGTCGAAGAGCTTTATGAGCTTTTGAATTCCGCCGCATTCCTTGAAAGCCATGTAAAATTGGTTGTTGGTAATACAGGGTCTGGTGTTTACAAGGAAAACGACCTGTATGATAAGTATATTGATCTCAAAGGGATTCCACAGCTTTCGGTGATCAGAAGGGATAGTGGAGGGATTTCATTTGGGGCTGCTGTGACGATATCTCTGGCTATCGAAGTGCTGAAACAAAAAAATGAAAGTGAGCTGCACTCTAATGAAAGATTGGTCTTCAGCAAGATTGCTGATCATATGGATAAGGTGGCGACACCATTCATTAGGAATATGGCAAGCTTAGGAGGAAATTTAATTATGGCACAGAGAAGCCAATTTGCCTCAGATGTCGCTACGATACTTCTTGCTGCTGGATCAACTATCTGCCTTCAGACAGCTTCAGAAAGGCTAGTTCTTCCACTGGAGGAATTTTTCCAAAGGCCTCCCTGTGATGACAGAACTGTACTCATAAGCATACACATTCCTTTTTCAACTCCTGTAATGGAGTCATCTTCTGGAGCTAATGGATGCACTGATTCTGAACCTACAAAGGAAGCCAATATCCTATTTGAAACATACCGAGCAGCCCCACGACCTCTTGGAAATGCTATCGCTTATGTGAACTCCGCCTTCTTGGCTCATGTTACTTCATATAACATCTCCGGGGATCTTGTTATACATAATATACATTTGGCCTTTGGTGCTTACGGCAGTGAACATGCCGTGAGAGCAAGAAAAGTTGAGAACTTTTTGGTGGGTAAATCTGTCACTGCCTCTGTTTTACTCGGAGCCATTAAATTACTTAAGGAAACCATCATACCAAACGAACACACTCCTCATTCAAAATATAGATCAAGTTTGGCAATTGCTTTTCTGTTCAAATTTTTTCAACCACTAGTAAAAGACTTGAGTTTGCCTGAGAAGAACATTCAAATGTCTAATTCTAGTGCTGCTGCGACAATTGAAACCTCCAATGGCTGTATCAGTGGATTTGCTGATGATCTGCCTCATAAAGCATCAAACGTTAAACAACTTGATCAAGTGAACAATCCTGATCTGATCTTATCTTCGGAGCAGACGGTTGAGTTTTGCAAGGATTATCATCCAGTTGGTGATCCTATCCAAAAAACTGGAGCTGAATTTCAAGCCTCTGGTATAATTGCATCGCGTTCTTATCCCTTCAGCTAAGCTTCTATTGATTTATTGTTTAATTTCCCTGCCCGTATGAAGATTTTTCTCCTTTTTCTGATATCGGATATTTATATTAGCTATTGGTAATATCTTTTGGTGAAGTTGTGATGATGAGAACTTAGGATAGAGAAAGAACTCAGTATGAGTAGAACTTATGGACAAGTAGTGGTGTTTTCTCTGCCTTTTTACTTTCATTTGTGTGTGCACACTCTTGCTTTACACAACCATGAATTTATTTGTAGGAGGAGACTTAGATAACAGCAAACAAGGTAGAAAAGGTTTCACAGTGTTTTAGGTTTCATTGTCATTTTTAGCAACTTCAGTTTATGTGGAAGCTATCAAACTAACATGTTTAAAATATTTGCTCCATATCTGTGGCAATGAAACAACTGAATAAGAGTGGTCTTATTGTCATTCATGAACACAAAATATGTATCTCAATCAATTGAATTGTCCTGGAATATCACTTTCACTTGTACTTGATCAGCTCAAGATTGTAAATATGAGGTTCTTTGGAGTTAGGTTATAAGGCAAGGTTTTCTTAGAATAATATGCCTTAAATTGGAGGTATTGGTTCTCTTCAGTCAAATAACTAACTGTTTTTTTTTTCTTCTCTGGTACTTTTACAATTACCGTTATTTAGTAAAAGAAGGGAATGAAGGGGCCATCTACAATTACCCTTATTTAGTAAAAGAAGGGAATGAAGGGGCCATCTATCCTAATAGTGCTATTTAAATTACTGAATCCGAAGGGTTCTTATATAAGAGTGGAGGTCTTGCAAAAGAACGCATCTAAATCCTAATTGAATCTTATCTTCTATCATGCCCCCGCAAGATCGAGCTACTGTAAGGACGCCGATCTTGAACTAAGGACGTCGATCTTGAACCGATGACAATGAATCTGAAGGAAGGAAGTCGTTGTGTTGTTAACTACGGTGAAGATCTGACGACGGTTGATTTTGACGACGATGTTAGCTTGGCTGAGAAAGAGCAGACGATTCTGCTGGAGCCAAGTTCGACATTCCGATTAGATCAAACTATTATGCCCCCGCAATATCAAGCTCCTATGAAGTACGCAGATCTTGAACCAATGCCAATGAACCTGAAGGAAGGAAACCGCTATGTTGTCAACCACGGTGAATGTCTGATGGTAGTTGACTTCGGCGGCTATGTGAGCCTGGCTGAGAAGAGACTGCAAGATGGCAGAGGAGGAAGGCAACAACACGATTGCCGGCGGTTAAGGATGGCATGGATGGCTGGCGACGGTTGCAGGGAGGAGAGGAATAGAGGTGGCCGGCGGCTGGAAGATTGCCGCGGAAAACAAGGGAGCAGAGGTGGGCAACACACAGTGAACGGCGTCAAGGCTGCCACTGTTGAAAGATGAGAAATCTGTGTTGATGATCCTCGAAGAGGCCGACGAGGTAGGTCTCGATCGCCTCCTGGAGCGCCACCACCGTCGAGTTCTGGAGCAGCGGTTGGTGGCAAAGGGGAAGCAGTGAAACAGGGGCTGCGATCGCTTGGCGTGGATGGCCGCCCCCTGGAGATCAGGACTTTGGCGCACAGCAAGAGCGCCTCGCAAGAGGAGACGGTAAGCAGGTTGAGGGCAGCGGGAGTCGGTACCGAAGGAAACCTTAGTCGGGACGCGGCAGAGGAGGAAAATGCGACCAGGCAGCAAGGGGCTTGGCTCCGACAGCTATGGCAGAGGGAGGAAGCAGGGCCGAGGGTTGGGAAACTGCGGCGGCGGGAAGAGGTTGAGGGTAGCGGCCGTAGCGGCAGAAGCGCGGCTACAGCAGAGGGATATATCTGGGAGCGTCACCTGCGATGACTGAGAATGTGCGGGGTCGACCGAGCCGAAGAATCTGTGACTCTGTGGAATTGGAGGATGTAGGGCAAGTCGGAGAGGAAGAAGAGCAGGAAGCAAGGGAGGTCACGCCGCGTTGGATTCGTAAGGCAGCAAGGGAAAGGAAGGAAGTGGCAGAGCCGACGAGTGGAGCATCGAAGGTAGCAGTTGGAGGAGGTTTCCTGTCGCTGGCGGCGTCGCCGAGCAGATTACGGAGGCGACAACAGCGAGGGGAAGGAGCGGCAGATGCTCGACTGGGAGGGAGCACTGAGAGTCGCGACTGGAAGGTAAGTGCTGGCTGTGGGCAGCGCCGGTGGCAGAGACGGCTGGGTAGCAATCGCGTCGAGGGAAATAGCCGCCATGGCAGTGACAACGACAGTGGCAGAGGGCGTGGGTTCAGGAGATCGGTTCCGGCGAGGAGGAAGAGTAGAGGATGATGGCAGCGAGTGCTGCGGCTAGTTGCAGCCTTGAGTCGCGCAGTGGGGAAGCAGCGGCAGCAAGGTGGAGGCGACTGCGGTGGCAGAGGAGGGCACGGTTGGATAGTGACGATCTTCTTCCCAAAGGAGGTTCGGTCACGATCTAGCACAGAGGTGGGCTCGCCACCTCTGCTGCTCAAGCGCTGCGGTCGGCGACGCGAGGTTGCCGTGAGTAAAGGTGGGAAAATGCAAGTGGTCGGCGGATCTGAAGGGCAGCGAGAGAAAAAAAAGAGAAGCCGTCGTCTGCTGCAGATGGGGTAAGGAAGGCGCCGCTGCTCATTGGAGCTGATGCGACAGTGGTGGGGCACGAGGAAGACGGCCTCGTGCAGAAGGACACCTCGGCAGGGGAGCAACAACGTTGCTTGTGCAAGTGGAGAAGAAGGCAGCAACGAGTAGGAGCCGCCTAAAGAGAAGACGAGGAAGCAGCCGGCGACGATGAGAGATGCTGGCTACGGGTAGGGGTGGGCGAGAGCTACGACAGACGCCTGATGGAGTTAGGGTTGTCGCGGGCAGAGGGAAGCAATGAGATTGCCGCAGCAAAGGGGTTCTCGACGTCTTTCACGATCGAGGAGGCAGAGGAAAGGATGGTCGCCCGGGTTGCTGGACCTCAGAGGGCTACCACTGATAGAGGAGTGAATCGGCACCGACAGCAGATAGTGTCATCGATTCCTCGTTAGCAAGAGGCTGTCGTTTGACAACAAGAAAGAATTTTGAAGCTGTCGTTTGACAGCAAGAAAAGATAGAAACTATCGTTGGACAGTGGATAAAAGGAAGATAATCTCTCTTATAGGGAGAGGGGCTCTGATACCATGTTGAAACTAAAAAGATAGAATGAAAAGCCTATTGAGTTCATTGATTCATCATCAATTTATACAGGTGAAGATAGGAGGATTTCCCTCAACTAACCTACGTGATTTCATTATTCAGTTGGGGAAATCATATCTAAATCCTAACTTAATCCTATCTTCTATCATCAAAGTCATCTCTAGAGGGAGCTACAAGTCAGGCTAGCAGGCAAGGAACTAAAGAGGATGTCTTGCAAGAAAGAACACTTAAGGTGCATTGAAGTATCTATGGTGGGGACCCCTCCAATGCTCCAATCAGGCTAGTGGCTAAGAGAGCTAAGGAAACAGCTAAATATACTTGGAATTGATGCCTTCACTTACATGAGGGGAGTTATACCTTTTAGTTGGGAGTTATTGTTGATCATGGAAGCAAATCTCTAAACATCACTCGTGGAAGACCAAAGTGATGTCTCACATGTGCAAACAATGGGACATCCGGTTGCATAGATCTTTTCCAATTATTTGGATAGGGTGAATTGTTGTGTTCTCATACCTTAGTCAAATGTATACGCAGCATGGAGCTATGGTCCGCATGTCTGCCATGTGGGACCACTTGATAACATTTCTATTCCTGTTTCTGACTTTCTTCTATTAAATTATAACTTAAAACAATTGTCTTTTCTCATTGTTGTATTAGTAAGCACAGATATATAAATCCTGCTTGTAATGGCTTTAATAGATGATTGTTTACTAAGAAGACAGAAGATCCGGAGTTTCATCCTGAATGTGGTTTTGTGAGAAGTATTAATAGGAAAGAAATGTGTAGTTTTTGATAATTGTATCTGCATAGTTCTGGGTTTCGAGATCTAAGAGTTCTTGCATCTCTTTCTGGAGTGGCATCTTTATTGAATATGTATCCTTGTATTGTGACATGATTTTTTCTGGTCTATGAAAATTTAATTCAAATTTAAAAAATTTTCAGGTTTAAGTTTGTCACTATCAAAAATTCCTTAAACAGTATGATCCGTCAATTTATTGTTCCTTGATTGTTCAATGAACAATATACAACTAACACTTTTAACTTTTTTGGATGATTTTGGTGCCTAGGCATCACTTTATGTGCTTGATCTTTTTCTAAAGACCAGAAATAAAAAATCTTTTATCATCTTTCAGTCTCATTTATTCTAATGCTAGCCAGGTGAAGCAATATACGTGGATGATATTCCTTCTCCAAAGTACTGTCTTTATGGTGCATTTGTATATAGCAGAAGGCCTTTGGCACATATAAAGGGAATCAAATTCAAATCTACATCATCACCGCAGAAAGCCTTTACGTTTATTGGTGCTGATGATATTCCAAAAGGAGGTCAAAATGTTGGATTATCTGGTACATTTGGAACTGAATATTTATTTGCTCACTCTCTGACTGAGTGTGCTGGTCAGCCACTTGGCATTGTGGTATATCCATATTCTTCTCAATAATTTGAGTTTTGATCACTTTGGTTTGCTTTTGTATATCTTGGAAGCAAGGTTTAAAATCTTGGTCTAGTGCTAATAACGGTCCATATCGGTGTAAACTACATACTGACACATTATAAGTCATTACCATTTAGACTAAAGAGAAAAAGAGAAGAGGGAGCAGAGGAGGCTGAGGAATAAGCGTAGCAGTTACCCTTATGGGGAGGAGGAGGTAATGAAGCTGATGCAGCAAGGTGGAGGAGCCAGCACAAGGAGGAGAATGATGAAGAGGAGGTAAAGGAGGCGGGAGAGAAAAGGTGAAACAAAGAAAGAAAATATAAAAGAAAAGAAAGAAATGAGGAGGAAGGAGGGAGGAGGAGGTATCAGGGGAGAATTATTGTTTGTAGTGTGAGGAGAAATAGAGGAAGATCTAACAAAACTTTACTAGAAACTAGAAATAAGCATATGAATGCTCTTAATCTAATTAAGGATATTATTTTTGATAGAGTTCAAAAACAACAGATGATCTATGAGGTTGACCCTAACTGTTATGGCTTGTTGTCGTCGTCATCATCATTGTTGTTGTCTCATCCCGTAAATCCATTTCAATAATTAAAACCAGGCAGTATATCCTGGTAATCATACCGGGTATTAAGCCCAGTATGAACCAAAATCGGACAAAAACTAGCAGTACATGTCCATCCACCAGTTCATGGTCGAACTGGCAAATATCGGCTTGTACTGTGTGACCAGTCTTTTAATCCTTGCTTGGAAAAACTGTTTGCAGCTGAATAGTGCTGTTGATATTGATGTAAGCATAGATGGGTGCATATTTGTGGTTTCCTATGAAGTATGAACTACGGCTTATTATATTTCTTCTTTAGATTGCAGAAACACAGAGACATGCGAGCATGGCTGCTAAACAAGCAGATGTACAATATTGCACTGAGAACTTAGAACCTCCAATTTTGTCAGTTGAAGATGCTGTTAGAAGATCCAGCTTTTTCAAAGTTCCTCCATTTTTGTGTCCTCAAAAGGTTGGAGATCTCTCGAAGGGAATGGCAGAAGCTGATCACAAGATTCTCTCAGCTGAGGTACACTTCTTTTGGTTTTTCCTTTCTGCTGATTTTAATTACTTGATGTTAATAATGAGGGCTGTCCCAGGATACAACCTAGATAGAGATTTCATTAACTGGTAGTTTTTCTTTTTGTTTCATACCTACAATGAGTCTCTTTTTAGGCTTTTGCCTTGATGCCAACTACGCATCCATCAGTCCTCATGACGGAATTCATGACAACTTTATGCATCTATAAGGTGCTTCGTAAATACATAATGAATGTGAGAAGGAAGCAGATGCAGTGATTTGTAGGATCAGATAAAGTGTGGTCATTCACCAAAGTGTTCTTGTCAAAAATTAACCTGGAGTCATATCTCTAGCAAATTCTTATACTGTTCAAAGAACTGAAGAATAATCATCACCTTTTAAAATATGTGTCTCTGAGACTCTCCTATTGTTGAAATATTCCAATCTTATTGAACGTTATTGAGCCATGTAGTTGCAACGGAGAATCTAAATACTTGATAACGAGGACATATTATGTGATTATGAGAGCATGGATTTGCTGAGCATAATAATTTTGCATGTCCTTACATGCAAATAATGATACTTCTTAGATATCCTCAGCATAAAAGTAGTTTAAAACAAAAAATCATCATTTCCTGGCATAGAGGTAGTATGCCAATACATTTATAGCATGACACCATACCGTGTTGTACTTGTCACACTCTTGTCACTGACTGATACAATCCAGAAATTGGCTGTCATATATTGGCGCCTCTTGCATGATATGCACATGCGGACCAATGCTGTCCATGCTTAAAAGAAAAAGAAAATAGAAAAGGTAAGATTCATCGATTTAGTTAAGCACAAATTTGGTTATAGGTTTGAAAGGGACCACAAAGAAAACAAGTGGAGAAAAGAATTGTAGATATTTCTGAAATGTATAGTACTAAATTTAATGTGGCTTGCCTAGTCTTTGTCTTTTCTATGGTATGCTTGAAAATTTCTTTTAATCTATCATTAGAATAACAATCAGTTAAATTATAATAACTCTTAACTTATGTCACAGTTTAATTGGAAATGCAAATAATTTCCCAAAAGTAGCAGTTTCAGATGTTGAAACATCGTCTTAAAAAATGTTCACCAATTTATATTTCTTTTATTTTATATGTATACAGTGTATAAAGTATAAACCTCCTGTCTACAAGGGAACTCATACTTATGTGATGACTGTATGTAGGTGAAGCTTGGTTCTCAGTATTATTTTTACATGGAAACACAAACAGCTCTTGCCATACCAGACGAAGACAATTGTATTTTGGTCTACAGTTCAACTCAGTGTCCTGAGATTGCACAAGGTACTATTGCAAAATGCCTAGGCATACCTGCTCACAATGTCCGTGTTATTACAAGAAGAGTTGGTGGAGGTTTTGGTGGGAAAGGACCAAGATCAGTGCCTGTGAGTATCAAAACTTTTTTATGAGCAATAAATTTTCTTTATTGATCCTTATTGTGAGTTAGGCATCAGTCCAATGGGCATCTAACATGAAATGCTTTTGTATAGTTAACGAGCCAGAATCTTTGTTAATACTCCCTTCTGTGGGGAAGTTTTTTTCCAACTTTTTATGCAATGCTGATCTTTTGTCTTATTCTCTCAGGCTTGCAATGAATTTCATTCTTTTTGGGGAAAAAAAATCATTTTTTAAAATTTCTTATTTCAGATTGTGCTTGTTGTCCCACTTCCTCCCCCAAATTCACCTATAAAATGTTGCAGCATGATCACTATATGGTACATATGGCTTCTCCATTTTCCATTATAGCCTTATACTATGATCTTCATTCTTCTTTTCAGAAAATGTTTATTGACCTGATTTGATGAAGAGACAGAAAATGATATTCTAGCATGAAATAGTGACATCGATTTCTAGAGTGTAGGGTCATACAACTTGGTTCTCAGTGAGACAGCAAGCCACAATAATGTGACTGGTATTTGTTTGTTTTAACAGGATGTTTCTACTCTCTTTTTTGTTTCTGTTATTCATTGCATTTGGTTTGTTTATTTAAGAACTGGCAGCTGACAACATTTACATATTGTTATTTGCTAATAGTTATATCCTGTAGTAGTACACTAATATCCTGTAAAATGTCTACCATTAATGTCTCCAAACTAAACATGGTTCAATGATCATAATTTTACCTCTCCAAGCAGTGCTTGAATTTGATCTTATACCCCAACAATCTTGCTCTATAGCTAGGAGGTACGAACTCTATGTGAAGTTTCTAAGAACATTCTGTCTTCTGTTTAGGTTGCGACTGCATGTGCTCTTGCAGCATTTAGATTGCGCCGTCCTGTTAGGATGTACCTGGATCGCAAGACAGACATGATAATGACAGGAGGGCGACATCCAATGCACATAAACTACTCTGTGGGTTTCAAGTCTGATGGGAAAATTACGGCCTTGCATGTAGATATCTTAGTCAATGCAGGAATAACAATTGATGTTAGTGGAATTATACCACATAACATGGTATCAGCACTAAAGAAGTACAACTGGGGTGCTCTTTCTTTTGATATTAAGCTCTGCAAGACTAATTTTTCAACAAAATCAGCCATGCGGGGTCCAGGAGAATTACAGGGATCTTTTATTGCCGAATCTGTTATTGAACATGTAGCATCATTCCTGTCCATGGATGCAAATTCTGTTCGAAAGAAAAATCTCCACACCTATGATAGTCTTATGTTGTTTTATGAAGGTAGCGCTGGAGATGCTCCTGAATATACTTTACCTGCTATGATTGATGAGTTGGCTTCATCTGCTAGCTACTTTGATCGTCTTGAAATAATTCGGCATTTCAATAGTTGCAATAAATGGAGAAAACGTGGAATTTCTTTGGTGCCTGTTGTGTACCAAGTAGTGCTAAGGCCAACACCTGGGAAAGTATCTGTTCTAACTGATGGTTCAATCGTTGTCGAAGTTGGAGGAATTGAGATTGGCCAGGGGCTGTGGACAAAGGTGAAGCAAATGACAGCATTTGCCCTTGGACAATTATGGGTCGACGGAAGTCAAAACCTTTTGGATAGGGTGCGGATCATTCAGGCAGATACTTTGAGTTTGGTTCAAGGAGGCTTGACTGCTGGGAGCACCACATCTGAAGCAAGTTGTGAGGCAGTTCGTCTATCCTGCAATGTTCTAGTTGACAGACTAAAATCTCTAAAGCAAAGTTTAGAAGACAAAATAGGTTCAATCTCATGGGATACACTAATTTCTCAGGTGAGGGGTTTCTACTTTTAGTGAATTAAGAAACATGCTATTTAATTTGTTGTTTTTAATTCTGATTATATTTCTCTATTTAATATATAATCATCTGGCACTGTAACCAACTCCAATGGATTTCTTTGAATATCTGTGACCAAGTGCTGTAGCATCATTATCCTAATAAAGGAATTTAACATGTGTTTCATTTATTAGTATTGTGAGTGTTCTACCGAAGTTTCAATTGTTAATAAATGTGTTTCACTTATTAAAACTGGACTTGAAAAATTCCTCTCTCGCTCTCTCTCATATTGGTACTAGTTTCAATTCATCATGTTAATCGTAAAATGAATCTACATCTTCCTACATTTTGATTTGCCTCCCTTTTATCTGTAGGCAAATATGCAGTCTGTGAACTTGTCAGCGAGTACATACTGGGTTCCCGAGTATGCTTCTACTAGCTATCTCAATTTTGGAGCTGCTATAAGTGAGGTAACTTTATGTACACTGCTAAAATCTACATTGTTGACTTTTGATACCACCATTTTGTTCTGTTGACACTAATGTTTGTTCAACTTATGCTCAGATTCACACTATGTTGCATTTCAGGTGGAGGTAGACGTTCTTACTGGAGCTACTATAATTTTGAGGACCGACCTTATATATGATTGTGGACAGAGCTTAAACCCTGCTGTGGATTTGGGACAGGTTGGATATCTTAGTGTTTCTCTTATTTTCTTTGCGAGTCATCTATCATGATTTTGAACTGGTGAACAAAATTTTGGTTATTACTAATAGCGTATGTAAAATTCCTTTGTCTATAAAGAATTTTTCAGATCTTATGAGTGCAATTTTTTTAAATATATTGCGTATATGCAATACTGTTGTTCTTTACATCTAAAAGACAAATTATATAAAAGATGGGGGGAAGTACCTATCCATGCTTGAAATTGTTGGGCAGGTATCTTCCACTTTAGTAGATTGATGCATAATTTTTATTTTTGGTTAGCACTGCTGGTTGTCATTGTACAGTAATTATTTGACTAAGCTGCAAGCGGAAACTAGCTTTATAGGCAAAATGAGCTGACGAAAGATACATACCGGCATTTACATATTTCTGCATTTCGCATGGCATGCTTATTTATTTTCATATGATATAGTGGAAAAGTCATTGATTGTTTCATAGTTTCATTCATGCAGGCAATTGCTGGAACTCTTATTAATTACTGCAACCATAATCCTTTCAACCTTCTATTGACCTGCAACAATCATTATATCAAATAATTATATCTCTCCTCTTTCTGCAGATTGAAGGAGCCTTTGTTCAAGGCATTGGTTTCTTCATGTGTGAAGAACACCTCGAGAACTCTGATGGCTTGGTGATTTCAGATGGTACTTGGACATACAAAATCCCAACTGTTGACACCATCCCGAGGCAGTTCAATGTCAAATTATTGAACAGTGGACATCATGAAAAACGGGTTCTCTCGTCGAAAGGTTCTCTTTCACTTCAACTCATCTATACTGACTGCTTCTCTTTCAATTTTCCACATACCCTTTGTTATTTCTACAAACATGTGGTACTCCCATCGGTGTGCATGCCGGTGCCGGAGTTGTCATTTATGAACATAAGATACAGGACAGTTTAAAAGATCTAAGAGCTGTCTTTTGTCGCAATTTTCTGCCATAACAGCTTCTGGAAAGACCTCAGCCTCAAGAATCTTTCAAGTTTCTACTGATAACATCCTCACCTAAGCATTCTTTTATTCCTCTCCAACTACAAGCTATACACAGCTTCCAAAAAACCATCTAAGATTGTTACAGATTCTTCTTGTCATAAACAAGTCAAAAAATGTGCAAAATCCTCGCAGTTTCTTTCAGTTAAATCTTGCATTGATAACACTGCAAGTTAATAGCTTTCCTCTAGCTCTTACTAAACCAGTAAACTTCATATCAGTTATATTGAAAAAAATTTCTGCACATAGAAGCCATTTTCTCATCATTTGATTTCCGGTTTGTGACTGATGCTCAATTCTCCGATCTCTTTCATGCAGCTTCTGGGGAACCACCTTTAGTTCTGGCAAGTTCAATTCATTCTGCGACAAGGGAGGCCATAATAGCCGCTCGGATGGAATTCTCTTCTGCTACTGGCCCTGATAGCTCAACATCATTTCGATTGGAAGTGCCAGCAACCATGCCTGTGGTCAAGGAGCTATGTGGCCTTGACAATGTGGAGAAGTACTTGGAAAACTTGAGTGTCTTCCAATAAAGTGAAAGCCTAACAAGTTCTCATGTCATCACTAAAATCTATCATCTTGATGCGTTAAACCGCAGGTAAATGCCTAAATCCAGATCACCGAAGACGACGTTTTAGTAGCTAATGAGTGTGAGCTTTTGTTCAATCATTGAGACTGCAAAATGGTTTATACATAAGTCAAATATTATTATGTATTTTTCAAGGTGTAATCAAATGTATCCGAAGACCATGCTTTTTTGTCTGATAGATGTGCTTTGCATATAAAAGAAAAGGAATGTCAATGTTGATGAATGTGATCTTGAACACAAAACTGATGACTTTTTATTTGGTTGGTTGCTCAAGAATGAATTCAAGATCCACAGCTACCATGTTCAATGCAACTGCTCAGGAATGGCATTTTCTTGGCTATTACAAATATGTTTATGTTTCATAACTATAACCCCTGAAAATTCACTCCTTATGATTGCCTCTACTGAAAGTTTATGCCAATTTTACTCACCCCATATTTCACATAATTAACACGAGAGAGATCTCACACTTCACCCTTTTTGCAGCACTGTTAGGTAAGCAAAAGGGGTTCATAAAGCACTTGAGCTTTCTGTTTTTGAAGCAAAAATAACTTTCATTAAATTACGAAAACATAGCCGGGGGACTGGATGAACTAACTCAAATCATCCAGTGAGCTTTACCAGTAGATGCAAGCTGGTGGGCTTTGCAGCAGTTGTTCTTTTCTTGAGGAATAAAGCTAGCAGAGAAGGATGCAAGTTTGCTCAATAAGAGCTTTACATCAGAAACGTGAGACTGGAGTTACCAAGGAACTTTGCTGCTGGGAGCCATTGGTGTAGCTGACGATGGTCTAATGACTAATTATTTTACATATTACCTTATATTACTTTATGTTATTAGTTATCTTCAATATTTTGATCTCTATACTTTTAAAAATTATATTAAGATTCTTATATTTAAAAATTAAAATATTTAATCTCGTTTCTTCTCATGTCATTAATTTTGTTAACGAAAATATCATACGTGCTTAATGATAAATTGAAATGAGACAAAATACTCAATAGTAAGCCCTACGATCTTTTGAGTTGACGATATGAGAAGAAACGATGTTATATATTTCATTTTTGATGAGGAACATTTTGGTCTACCGAACATTGGTGCGGCCCGTAGGCACGCGAGGAATTGTCCGCTTTGTGCATACCCGCACGATTTTGCCCTTTGTGGAGACTAAGAGCTCCAAAAGGCGCCTTTGAGAGTAAGGGAGGCTGGTGGACTTATGAGCCCTTAGCTCTCATATTTCTTAGCCAATGTGAGACTAAAGATGACCTTATCATTGCTCCCTCCACAAAGGAAGCGAAGGCTCATGTCCGAGGTGCTTGGCTCAGGAGTACTGGTCGACTGAGGTGCACGGCCTGGGGCCCTCCTTCTAGCACCATTATGATATAGCAAAGAGTGACCTGACTGCCATGACCCCGTGCCCTTGGACGACCAGACCTCCAGCGTGGCCGACCCGACACAGCGGAGTCGACCTGACACAAGCATGGAGGAGTCAGCGGCTGTACGACCGACTTGACATAGGTAAGGGCGACGCATCACAACTGCAGCAGGCAAAGCGCATGCCTCACTGCAAGGACCACAGATGGTGTGGAGAAGTGTGAAGGCATGGTAAGCAATGGATACAGTAAAGGTCTCAGGTACGGACGATTCATATCACCCATTACAAAAGCTCCTACACCTCTACGGAGCAGGGGGGGGAGAAAATTTCTCAACCGAACCAACTTAACCATCGGAGGGGTCACGTCAGGAACCCCACACGACTTGACCTTCTTGCAAGAGTCGGCGATCGACTCGAGCCGCATGCGCAAATTCACAACCCGTGCTCTCAGGCATCTGCAACTAACCTGCTAGGCTGCACCCAAGGGCTCCTGTCACCCGATCGTGCTCCACCTCCTCTTCGCTCGGGACGACTACGAGTGAGCTAGCGCACACGGGCCATAACCAGCATTACCTACTCAACGGACATAGAGGCACCCGACCGCGCCTACTGGGCAGGCACGAAGATTTTTTCTATCAATATTTTGGCGCTAGAAGGAGGGGCCCCAAGTCGTGCACCTCGGTCGACTAGTACTCCCGAGCCAAGCATCTCAGACATGAGCCCTTCGCTCCCTTTGTGGAGGGAGCAATGATAAGACCATTTTTAGTCTCATATTGGTTGAGAAACAGGAGAGCTAAAGGCTCATAAGTCCACCAACCTATCTTACTCTCATATGCACCTTTTGGATCTCTTAGTCTCCACAAAGGGCAAAATCGTGCGGGTATGTTCAAAGCGGACAATTTCTTGTGTGCCTACGAGACGCATCAATGTTCGGTCGATCAAAATGTTCATTATCAATTTTCATAAGTATAGGATTTCAGTGTAATTTTCTAAAAATATAATAATTAAGATGTTGAAGGTAGCTAATTATAGGAAGTACTATAATTAGGAGAAGAGTGTTTTTCCGACTCATAGTAGCAACATACTTAGGGAGCTTTAGATATTGTTAATGCCTTAACTGTATTATGAGTATTACAGGATAGGCGATCAATAATAGTGTTGTCCATGAAAATAAAAATAAAATATTTTTCGATCTTGGAGATCGTCGACGACGAGAATGAAATAAAAAATTATGAGAGAAAAAAAATTAAAAATAAAATCGGTAATACAAAAGTTATAAATAGTATAATAATATTTTATTATTAAAAAAAAGGATTGTTAATAATAAAAGGTTCTCAGTAGTATAAAAAAAAGGGGGGGCCTAAACTTGTAAGTGAAATATTAAGGCGAGACAAAGCACAAGCTTTTCTTGGCTATATAGGAAAGAAGGATCCCTGACGGGCTAGTGTGACCTCTTGACGCTTCCTTTGTTCCTCCTCTTCACCCATTCCTGGCCAGCGATCTCGAGTTACGGAATGGTTCGCTTGAGGATCTGCTCTATCGTGTAATCGAATCTCTAGGGCTGAAGCGATGATGATGCGTCTCTTCCTTGTTTCACGAAATTTGCTGCAGTGATGTGGTTTTGATGTGATATTTTGAAGGTATCGTTTGCTGCTTTTTCTTGTTTTGTTTTCTTGGGGGGTGGTAACGCTTAGTGTCTGCTGACGATTTTGGAAATGAAAGAGATAGAGGAAAAGAAAAGAAAGACATAGAGGAAAAGAAAAGGAGAGATTTTTTGCTAGGAAACAAGAAGACGAATCTAGTAAAGTAGAAAGATGAGAGAAAGAAGAGAGGAATGTAGTGCAGGATAAGGTGGCGTTGCTTCATGATCTTTTGCCTGTAGTAAAATGGACGAGCTGCACAGCTTCTTCTCTTTCTTGAGCTTTCTTTATTGGCGTTCTTGAATAAACTACAAGTAGGATGGACGAGCTGCACAATTTCTTTTCTTTCTTGAGCTTTCTTTATTGAGTTCTTGAATAAACTTTAGGTAAGATGGACGAACTGCTCGATTTCTTCTCTTTTTCGAGCTTTCTTTATTGCGTTCTTGAATAAACTATTAGTAGGCTGAATGTGCTGAGAAATTTCTTTTCTTTCTTGAGCCTTCTTTATTGTGTTCTTGAATGAACTATAAGTAGGATGGACTAGCTGCACAATTTACTCTCTTTCTTGGGCTTTCTTTATTGCGTTCTTGAATAAACTATAACTAAGATGGACGAGCTGCACAAGTTCTCTTTCTTGAGCTCTCTTTATTGCGTCCATGAATAAACTGTCCTTTTTTGTTTTCTTTGTAAGTGTTGTTTTCTGTCATGGAAAAAGAAAACGTTTGTATCTGATACTTTTACGCTTGTTCTTGTTTTTCTTTGTTTCTGTAGCAATTAGTGACTTACTGATGTCGATTACTTCATTATTTTTGTCACTACTTGTTCTGGAATATTGGCTGGTTTTACTTTCATTTCTGATATTGTGACGATAGCCGTCCAACAAATGGGTGCTTTTTCCCTTCAAAATGTCCATACTTCTTTCCGTCTTTGCTTGTTTCTTATATCGTTCTTTAATTAAATGTTATATCGATGACCAGATTGATTAGTTACTTATTTTACTTGCTAATGATTCAGGCAACTTTTGGCCTTCTATTTATGTGTCACAATTTGCCAGTTTGAATTTTTTTTTCCTACTCTGAAGCTTGGAATGTACATTTTTTTTGTCAAAAGAAATATTTGAGACAATCTGCGGTTGATAGAAGGATGGCTAGAAGTCGAAAATTTTGGCTTCATCTTCTGTTATTGATATGTTGGGCATATATTGGAGAAGCAGATTATATGAAGTACAAGGATCCTAAACAGCCAATCAATGTTCGAATCAAGGACTTGATGGCTCGGATGACCCTTGCTGAAAAGATTGGTCAGATGACCCAGATTGAGCGTGAGGTTGCATCGGCTCAAGTCATGAAAAACTACCTCATAGGCAAAGATATCTGCATTTCCATTATGATAGCCATTCTTTTGTCTTAGATATCATATGATTGCAAAGAATGAACCGTACTGAATTGGTTATGCGCACCAGGTAGCGTGTTGAGTGGTGGAGGGAGTGTGCCTCATCTTCAAGCCAGTGCTGCAGACTGGGTGAATATGGTAAATGAATTTCAAAAGGGCTCTCTCTCAACCAGGTTGGGGATTCCAATGATTTATGGGATTGATGCTGTTCATGGACATAATAATGTTTATAAAGCAACAATCTTCCCTCATAATATTGGTCTTGGAGCTACCAGGCATGTATAAACTCATTTTGCAGCTTCAATCGAGTGTTTCTTTCATTGTTGCCTATGTGAAACTCCATATTATTTTGCTTAACCTTATCCTAGATGTAACTTAATTGTTTTACAATGGTATCACTTTTGGAATGATTATTGAAAATCGAACAATAAAAAAGCAACAATTTGTTATCTCCAACTGATACAGAGGAAGAGCTAGCTCTATGCGGTCTGAAAATTTTATTACGGTATTGAATCCATCTTATGTAAATCTCATACTATCCATTTAGTTTAACGTATATTATTTAATCATAACCATCGTTGGCAACCTGACCACAAGTAATGCTGTGACTGCTGCTCTATATTTGTCATTACAATGTTAGCATAATATAATCAGTGAAAAATAAAAGGCATGTTTCTTAGATGCCTCAGCCACTTGTTTTGTTGTTTTTAATATTAAACTGGTCTATTTACCAGGGATCCTGAACTTGTGAAGAGGATTGGTGCAGCAACTGCCCTTGAAGTAAGGGCAACAGGCATCCCATATGTCTTTGCTCCATGCATTGCAGTATGTTAATGCATTACCTATGCCATTATCTTGCATTTTGCTATCTGTACCCTGATTCAAAAAACAAAAGCACAAACCTTTCACATTTGAATTTGCTTCTGTTGGGTTTTGTGCAGGTTTGCAGAGATCCAAGATGGGGACGGTGTTATGAAAGCTATAGTGAAGACCACAACATTGTCCAGCAAATGACAGAAATAATCCCTGGATTACAGGGAGATGTACCTACTAAATACAGAAAAGGTGTTCCGTATGTTTCTGGAAAGTAAGTGACCTCTTACATTTATAAATTAGAGTCGGACTTTTTATCAGACTTATAATATGCATGTAGGTTCCAACAGCAACCACTTGGTATTCATATATCTGAAAGCTTGAAACTTACTTTGTTATATAACTTCCAGGCACAGCCAGCAAGATTTTGGTTGTTCATGTATGATATTCATTTTACACATGTTGATTGCATATTTAAAAAAAATGTCTTTTAATGTAAGAAATAATTCTTGATTAAACTTTCCAATTTGATTTTTTTTCTGTATTTCTCTAGACAGGTGTATGATGTATTAGCTCACAAAATAGGAGTCCACTTATTTATATGCTAAAAAACTAATCATACATCCAAGGGACAAGAAAGGACCAAAGATTGTTATATCAGTCAACATGGTCGGACACAATGTGTTTAAGGTGACAACATATGACTAGACTTGATTTTAGCATGTGGCAGCTGACATAGGAGGATGCTGACTGACAAGGTATGGAATTATAGAAGAGTATCTATGTGCTGCCCTTTCATGATACACGACCAACAGAGAGGACCACATCAGCCACTAGTAAATTCCAGATTGAGTCTCGTAAATCACCTACGTTTATCCTATTGATTTTTCTTTGCTAATACACAGAGAATCAGAGATTGCTTTTAGTAAAATGTGTTTAAATTCTAGAAGAATATAAACGTGTTCTTTATCCAATAAAACTAAAATGTTTATCTAGACTGTGCTATTGCCTTCTTAAAGCATATGTATTCTTTTCCATTTCTTGAGGCTCAACACATTCATCGCCATCTAGAAATATTATGCTAATTTGCTAGAAGCATACAACAGAAAGAAAACAACATTATCAGGGTCGAAAGAGTTATACCCTCAATGCTTTTTCCATGCTCCGTTACTTCTATTGTCGTATTCTTGCAATGATACAAACAGTTTTGATTTTTTGAGGTCTATCTTGATACTTTCTGATTGATCAGGGAGAAAGTTGCAGCATGTGCAAAGCATTATGTTGGTGATGGTGGGACTCATAATGGTATTAATGAGAATAACACCATTGTCAACCGTGATGGCCTACTTAGCATCCACATGCCTGCTTACCTCAACTCAATTATAAAAGGTGTTTCAACAATTATGGTGTCGTACTCAAGCTGGAATGGAGTGAAAATGCATGCAAATCGTGATCTAGTCACTGGCTACCTTAAAAACACTCTTCGCTTCAGGGTATCTCCAGTGTAGATTTATTTTTTGAAAGAAAAAGCACATGATTTTGAATGTTGTCTTTAAAAAATGAGTCAACTTTTATTTTTCTTACATGAAAAAAGTTCTCATTTTGAGAAAAAAAAATCTTTCAGGGCTTTGTAATCTCAGATTGGCAGGGAATTGATAGGATCACCAGCTCACCAGGTGCAAATTACACTTACTCGGTCCAAGCTGGAATTGGTGCTGGTATTGATATGGTTAGTATGTTCCCATGCTATTGTGCAATCATTAATTTGTGTACATCAATAAACCCTAATAGTGAAATTTGTTCTTGCTAAAAGATTCTCCAAAGCTATCTTCTGTTGACATCTTAACATGTTCCTCTTATTTTCATACTCGTCATCCCTCTTTTGGGCAGGTGATGGTTCCATACAACTATTCTGATTTTATTAATGATCTGACATCCCTGGTTAAGAAGAATGTCATCCCCATGAGCAGAATTGATGATGCTGTAAGAAGAATCCTTAGGGTTAAATTCAGCATTGGTCTCTTTGAGAACCCTCTGGCTGATCTTAGCTTGGTTGATCAGCTAGGAAAGAAGGTTATAATTTTTCCTGCTGTTCCAAGAATTGTCTTGGTTTTCAGAAGTACCTCTTATATGGCTTGGCATTTAATCAGGAGCATAGAGACTTGGCAAGGGAAGCTGTTAGAAAATCACTTGTGCTACTGAAAAATGGCAAATCTACAAATGATTCATTCTTGCCTCTCCCTAAAAAGGCTGCAAAGATCCTTGTCGCTGG
This sequence comes from Ensete ventricosum, assembly GCA_029747655.1. Taxonomy (NCBI): domain Eukaryota; kingdom Viridiplantae; phylum Streptophyta; class Magnoliopsida; order Zingiberales; family Musaceae; genus Ensete; species Ensete ventricosum. The sequence continues at coordinate 9,217,268 of JAQQAF010000009.1, read as the reverse complement.
AAGTCATGCCAGCAATTTGGGTTATCAATGTGGTGGATGGACAATCGAATGGCAAGGAGGTAGTGGAGACATCACGGTTGGTGAGTATTCTTCATAAGTTAACCTTGGTCAGTCTGCATACTAACATAGCTAGTTGTATTCATAGAATATACACTTGATCAGGAGTCATTGTCCTACTAAGTGTGGAATGTTAATGAAACAGGAACCTTAGGATTAACATGTGAATTATAAATCTTGAACAATTAGTACCAGTAGAAATTAAGATGACATGGTCTGCTCTGCCATTAAGCATGAGAACTCTTCAAACTCATCTGCATGTGAGTTTGACGTTCAGTCTAAAGCCTTCTCTTGCAAACAATATCTGTAAGTATCAACAACATATTCATTGTAACTTTTTAAAGGTTCTTTTTAATTTTTTTATACAGATTAGGTAACTAATATGAGTATAGTCTATCATCTTAGTCTTGCATGGTGTCATGAGAACTCGTGGGTCACATCTCAACTTCTTTTTAGCAACCAGTTTGTGAATAAAGACCATAAAGCTTATATGATTGTATACCCAATAACTTTAATATTTGTTGCTTTATAGTTTATATACATGAAATATGAATAATGATGATGACTGTCACTTGAAATATTGTTTGAAAATTTGATGCTTGTCTCACAACAATGAACATATATATGGGTTAATATGATCACAGTGGGTCAGCTGGCATATGATTGCATTTGTTTCAGTCTATTTGTTCCGGAGATTTCACGGGCATATGCTGGTTAATTAGGAGAATGCTTGATTAGGAGAATGCATGTAATTAGAACAAATGCTTGATGTATTCCTTAAAGAATTGTGAGACTATAGTTATAGCTTGTGTGTTCCATGCAGGAACAACCATACTTGATGCTGTTAAATCTGCTATTGACCCTTCAACGGAAGTTATCTACTCTGAGAACCCTGATAGCAATTTTGTCAAAGGGAATGGTTTCTCCTATGCCATTGTTGTGGTGGGAGAACCACCTTATACTGAAACTGCTGGCGACAACCTCAACCTCGAGCTTCCAGACCCTGGCCCAAGCATTATTCAGGCTGTGTGTGGTACCATCAAATGTGTTGTTGTTATCATCTCTGGTAGGCCTGTCGTGATTGAGCCCTATGTTCCCTTGGTGGATGCTCTTGTTGCTGCTTGGCTTCCTGGGTCTGAAGGCGGCCAAGGTCTCACTGATGTTCTCTTTGGGGACTATGGATTCACAGGAAAGCTTTCACGTACCTGGTTCAAGTCTGTGGACCAACTGCCCATGAATGTTGGGGATAAGCACTATGATCCACTATTTCCATTTGGCTATGGCTTAACAACTAAGCCTCAATCAGGGAGGTAGATCTCTATCCCTTGAATAGTGCCTTTTCATAGGTTATTACACATCTCTAACGAAATAATAGGAGTGGGATAATGGTTCCTACTAGAATTGCATGGTTGATTTTGGTTTCAAGTTAGGGAAAATTTTATGGTTAAACTACTTATTTTGCCCTTTTCATGTTATGGTTTATAGGCTATCATCTGCTGCCGCTATCGCGAGAACACAAACTTCCTGGGTGGTGTCTCTATACCTCAGTTTTTCAATGGTATGGATAATTTTCTAATTAATTGTGATTGCATGTGCAGATTGCAATTCATGACATCAATGAGGTGGCTTAATTTTGTTTTGTCTAGTGTTTTTTTTGCAAGCCTGAACTCAGTTGAAATTTGTACATGCTACAATCATTCTTATTTTATTACAAAATCATGAGATTATTAAGATGGGAACAGAGTATTTTGTTTTCAGGATATACTTACATTTCTTTGGGAAGTGCTATTTTGAGTTCTTATGTTTTTTTTTTTTTTTTTTTTAATTCTTATGTTTTATTTCACAAAGTAAAGTCGAAATTTCACAAAGTTAAGATTGCTATTGAGCAAACAATAAAGAATCTTCAAAGAAGAATTAGATAGCGTCTAATTCAATCACTTGCCAAGAAAGAAGAAGAATCAGGGAGATATTCTCAGGTTTTACTCTCAAATACCTATTTATAGATATTTTCATAAAAGACAACTTTTAAAAAATAACTATCAAACTATAAAGAAAACTATATTTTCAAATAACAGATTTTTTTTTTAATTTGAACAAATTATAATAATCCCCTACTTTTTCAAATATAATTTTTTTAAGTGATTAAATAGTATTTATAAATAAAATAATATATCTTAAGCATCACAAAGTAAAGTCGAAATTTCAAATAACATAAAAACTTTGAATTTATTATTCCAAATGTCAATAAGGGTGATACCACACACACACAAATACAATATCCTTATATTCCTCATAAATTAAACGCTAATATGGGGCCTTATCATGAATTTTTACGAGGGACGACTCTCAATCAAAGTGACACTATTTCTAAGTTCATATAGGTGAAGTTATTATAGTATCTTTCTCACTCTTTAACATACTTGTCCTAGTTTGATTGAACTTCATTAAGACTATAATTAACTCAACTTTCATTTGGTGACAATCAACGCTTTAACGTCTTTAGATGTGACTAGTAAATTAGTATTATTGGTGGATCTTTTATTTCAAGGAGTTTCAACCCTATCCATTTTGATGTTGATTTTATAACTTCTCTTGTAAGAGGTTTGGTGAACGGATCGGCCAAATTTTCACTTATTTTTATATATGAGTAAAATAATCCTGCTCTTGATTAATATTCTCGTATAATCATGTCTAAGACTTCGTGTCTTGACTTTCCATTATATATTTCACTATATGCATGAGTTAAAGTGACCTAACTATCACAAAGTAGAGAAATTAAATTCATACTTTTAGAAGTCAATGAAATTTCTAATAGAAATTTCCTCAATCATTCATTCTCTTTTCCTGCTTCTACTAAAGCAACAAATTTCGATACCATAGTTGTTGAGTGAGTTATATATGTCTTTTTCTTGCTCTTCTAAGACATAAAGCCACCTCCCAAGGTGAACACCTAATCAATAGTGGATTTGTTATCTCTTAAACTCGATATCCAACTTGCATCAATATAGCATTCTAAAATAATAATAATTTTTGAGTATTGTAGATCATAATTTTTTGATCAATTTAAAGTACTCAAGAACTCGTTCAATAGCCTTCCAATGCTCCACACTTGGGTTGCTAGTAAATCTACTCATTTTACTAACTGCAAATATATCAGGTCTTGCGCACTGTGTTGGATACATAAGAATTCTTATGGCACTTGAATACTCTAATTGAGCCATTGTTCATCCAACATTTTTGACTAATTTGCAAATTAAAGTGATTGAGTTTCTTAAGTACTTTCTCTATGCAATGAGTTTGACTCAAAGCTCCAATATTTCCTTTTATCTTGATATATAGTATGGTATCAACTTTCCCAAGATCTTTCATCTTAAATGTTAAAGATAGAAGACTATTTGTTTCCAAAATGTCTTTTAAAAATATCATTTTGATATCCATTTGATGAACATAAAGATAAAAAATTGATGCTAAAGCAAAAATAATTCTAATAGATATCATCATATGTGTCAAAATAATCTATGCCTTCGTTTTATCGAAATCTTTTAATAACTAACCCTGCTTTGAATGTTTAGAGAGTATCATATGTATGATACTTCCTATGAAATACTCATTTACAACCAATAGGTTTAGAGGAAGAAGGTAAATCAATAAGTTCCCAAGTGTGGTTTGACATAATAGAATCTATCTCATCATTAATAATCTTTCTAGAAAGCAACATCATGAGAGGCCATAGCTTCTTTAAACGTTTTAAGATCATCTTTCGCTTGTAAAATAAAAGGAATTATTCTTAAGACTCTCTCAGTAGTTCATTCTACAAGGTAAAAAAAAATATTTTTAGAATCAATCTCATTTGGTCCTAATATCTTTGTTTCTATACATGAGTATTTCTCCTTAACCGTGAACTTGATTATCTCAATCAAAGGAATATTAGGTTGCTCACCAATCTTTTGAGATGTCTCCACTAGTGACTCTTCACCAATTGGAGGATGAACATTATCATTTGAAGTCAATAAGTGTTCAAAAAACTCAACATCTCGAGATTCTATTATGACATTAGACTCGAAATTAAAAATTCTATAAGCTTTATTATTTGAGGCATAGCCTATAAATGCATATTTGATTCCCTTAGGTCCCAACTTTGTCATTTAAGAATCATTATTCTTACAATATGCAAGACACTCCCACACTTTAAAATAGCCAATGTTAGGTTGTCTTCCTTTCTAAGTGATCTTGCTCTTTTTATAAGGACTTATGAAATGAGCTGCAAAGCATATGATGAACTTTAGAACACCTTCCAAAGAATATGAATGACATTGCCTTGAGAACCAATGATAAACACATTCTAAAGAATAAGAAGGACATTGCCTTGAGAACCAAAGATGAATACTTTCCAAAGAACAGGAAGGACTTGACAATGAAAATAGCATATGACTATTCGAGTGAAACATTGAGTGATGAGGACAATGATCTTGCACTACTAATAAGAAAACTCAAAAAATTCATAAAAAAGAATAAAAATTATAAAAATAAAAATAAACTAAAAAGGGACAATATAATATATTTTGAATGCAAGAAGCCCGGACATTTCAAAAGTGAATGCTCACAATTGAAGAAAAAGATGGTAAACAAGAAGAAGGCATTCTCAACAACATGGTATGTGAACTACATGCTCACATTGAGTAATTCAGGCTCGTCGGATGAAGATAACAACAACAATGAAGTAGCGAACTACACGCTCATGACCTTCCATGACAAGGTATGTGACTCCTCTGAAATCTCCTTTACCTTTGATGAATTATTAAATATATTTCATGAACTATATAATACATTTAAGAAACTTAGCAAAATTTATAAATTAATTAAGAATGAACATACAATACTCGCAAGTAAATTTGAAAACATGCATGAAGCATCAACATCATACAATTCTTGCACTAAAAATAAAATATTAAAGAAAATTAGAAAGAAAAATGTCATACTTCAATAAGCTTTAGAAAAATTAAAAATAGAAAATAAATCTATAAACATGATCATTGCAGTCATGTCTATAAGAAAGAAGGTATTGACTTATGGGTAATTCTCAACAAAAGTCAACTATATTCGTTAGAAGACCTACATTACAACACTCTTCACCCAAACTCAAATATAATTTTTGTGATAGATTATAATATTTTACCTATAAGTGTTTATTTAGAAAGTATTATCCATATAAATTGATTTGTGTTCCTAAAGGAACCATCAATAACACAATGCCCTTAGTTAAATTAGGGAGTGATTTTTATTAGGAACCCAAAGTTAAATGAGTACCTAAATTAAAATCACATTTCTTGTAGGTTTATCTCTAAACAAAGGCTAGGAGCATAAAATAGTACATTGGTAGTCGATGCTCAAAGTACATGACCGAAGATCCAACTTATTTTTCTAAGCTCACTAGCTTAAATGAAGGAGATGTCACCTTTACAGACAATAACAAAGCTAGGTCATGCTAGCTTGAAACTACTAAATCGAATCTCAACTAAAGATTTAGTAAGAGGATTACCTAGTATTAAATTCGTCAAAGACAAAGTTTATGATGATTGCCAAATAGGAAATCAAATAAAAAGTAGTTTTAAGTCAAAAAAATCAAATAATTATCTCCAGGCCACTACAATTGATCTATATATTTATTTAGACCAATTGATACTACAAGATTAGGAGGTAGCAAATATGCGTTTGTTTCAGTTATAGTAGACAATTATAGTAGGTACACTTATTTTTTTGGCACACAAAAGTGATTTTTTAAATATTTTTTAAAATTTTGTAAACTTGTTCAAAATGAAAAAAGTTTTATGATTACATATATATGTAGTGATCCTGGTGAGTTTCAAAATGATGATTTTTAAACTTTTTATGAGTTCAATGGGTACAACCACAATTTCACTACTCCTAAAAATCTACAACAAAATAGAGCAATGGAAAGAAAAAAATATGAATTTATAAGAAATGGCTAGAATTATGTTAAACAAACATAGCCTACCCAAATATTTTTATGCCGAAACCGTTAACATAATATGCTATGTTATGAATAGGGTTCTTGTAAGATCATTACTCTCTAAACCTCCTTATGAATTGTGGAAAGGGAAAAACCTAATATTTCATATTTAAAGGTTTTTGGTTGTAAATGTTTCATTTTAAATGAAAAAAGATACCTTAAAAAAATTTGATGCAAAATTTGATGAAGATATTTTTCTTAGTTATTCTTCTACTTCAAAAGCTTATCGTATTTCTAATAAAAGAACAATAGTCATTGAAGAACATATTCATGTCGTTTTTAATGAGATTTCAAATTTTAAGAAAATTAATTTTGATGATGATTTTTATTTTGGCACTTTAAATTTGAATGAAAATCCTCATAAAAGCATGTAAATCTACTTTTACATGGATGAATCTTCTTTAAATCTTTACCCAAGCAATATATAAGTATGTAAATGCTCATCTTTATGAGATTATAATAAGAGATACATTAAAATGTATTCAAACTCATTCTTCTTTTAAAAAAATTTGTGCTAACATTACATTTCTATCTCAAATTGAACCAAAATGTATTGATGAAACACTAAAAGATGATTCTTGGATTATTACAATGCATGAAAAGTTGAACCAATTTGAGAGAACTGAGGTGTTAGAGTTTGTTACTCGACCTAGTGACTGTTTAGCGATTGGTACTAAATAACAAGCAAGATGAAAATAATATTATGATTAGAAACAATGCTAGAGTAGTGGCCAAGGGTTTCAACCAAGAAGAAGAGATCAATTATGAAGAAACATTCGTTCTTGTAGCTAGACTTGAAGCCATAAGGATGCTTCTTGCCCTTGATTTTTTTAAGAATTTTAAATTATTTCAAATAGATGTCAAAAGTGTTTTGGTTAATGGTTTTATTTCTTAAGAAGTTTATGTTGAAGAACCCCTGATTTTAAAAATAATATTTTTTTCAAATCATGTTTTCAAATTATCCAAGACATTTTATGGTTTAAAACAAGCCCTAGAGCTTGATATGAAAAACTTAGCTCTTTCTATATCAAGCAATTTTTTGAAAGACAAGATTGATATCATATTATTTATTAAGTATTTTAAAAATATTTTTCTTATTATTTAAATTTATGTGGATGATATTAATTTTGATTTTACTAATGAATTTTATGTGAATCTTTTGCCAAGAATATGAGGTAAGAGTTTTAAATGAGCCTAATGGGCGAACTAACTTTTTTCTTAAGGGTACAAATAAAATAATTAAATAATGATATTTTTATAAGTTAAACTAAGTATACCTTAGATTTGTTAAAATATTTTGGTATGTACAATACTAAGGCTATAAACACACATATGAGTACTTCTACGAAGTTAAACTTAGATAATGAAGGTAAAAATTTTGATAAAAAATCATATAGAGGAATGATATGTAGTTTGTTATATTTAACTATTATTAGATCAGACATAATGTTTAGTATTAGATTGTATGTAAGGTTTCAATCTAATCCTAAATATTTTTATTTTAAGATAGTTAAACAAATATTTAGATATTTAAAAAAAACTTCTAATTTAGCATTATGGTATCCTCCTAAGTCCAAAAATTTTGATTTGGTAGCATATGCGAATTCCGATTTTGGAGGTTGTTGAATAGTTAGGAAGAGTACAACTGGAACATGCTAATTATTAGGATATGCTTTTGTTTCTTAGTCTTCCAAGAAACAAAATTCGGTTGTATTATTTACAACCGAAACTACTGAGTAGATAGTAGCTAGTGTACATTGTTGTGCATAAGTCATTTAGATAAAAAACACCCTAGAAGATTATAGAATTCACTTAAAAAATGTTTCTATTAAATGTGATTATACTATTACAATATGTTTAAATAAAAATCTCATTCAACACTCAATAACTAAACATATTGACATTATGTATCACTTTATTAGAGATCATGTGAATAATCATGATATATTTTTAAAATTTATTAATATAATGCATCAATAACTGATTACTTCACCAAGTCATTAAATAAAGGATTACTTCACCAAGTCATTAAATAAAGAATAATTTATCTTTATTAGAAGAGAGTTAGGAATGTTAAACCATCCAATTGCATGATTTGCTATTTTTTCATATTTCTTGAATCTTTTCTTGAAATTTACATGAGATGATTTTAAATACAGTGAGAAGCTCTTATATTTTATAGATTTCTCGGCTTTTTGAGCTATCTTTCAATGATTTTTTAAATAAATAATTTTTTATTTCGATACTTGATTTGTAGATCTTTGATACCCCCACCCTTTCCCCCACCCCCCCCCCCCCCCCCCCCTCCCTTTTTGAGCTCTCTTCCTCTTCTTTTATTTTATTTACAACGAGCGAGAAAATAATTTGATGAAAAATTAATTAAACTTTATTTTTATTCTTCTTCCTATTTTACTAAGGGGGAGAAACGAAATAAATTTTTTCTTTACTAAATGTTGTGGTAAATATTTAAGAATGTTCAAATATAAGTTGAGAATTTATTTCTCTTGTTGATGATAAAAGGGAAGAAATGAAATAATCGATGACATAATAAATGTTTTGAGATTCTTAAAATATTTGAAATTTTTATGTGATACCAAGAAGATGGATTTTGTATCATGATTGATGACATGTTTATCATGTAAAACATATTTTTGATTTGAAATTATTTATCATGTGATACCAAGAAGATGAATGCTTTGAAAACTATGATATCATGAATGGTTAAATTATAAAAATTTTAATATTGTCAAAATAATATACTTGAATTCAAAAGTGATGGGTTCTTTTAAATTTAAGTTTGCTTTATTTATCCTATGACATATACATAGGGGGAGTTAAGGTTAACTCCTGTCATCAATTGGTTATCATCATCAAAAAGGGGAAGATTATTGAATCTTATATTTTGATCATGAAGTTAATTGGTGAGTTTTAGATTTAACTTGTGTGTTAAGAAAAATGATGTAGGATTAACTACAATAATGAAAAGGCAACACAATCTGATATCGGGTTAGAGCCAAATTCGAGCATCGAGACGGGTTTAGACGATACAGTGGGAGCTCGTAAGGAGTTCGCCAAGATTTCACCAAAGGTGATCGGGAGCTCGCTAGGAGCATGTTGAGAGTTCACTAGAAGATGATCGAGAGACTCATTAGGAGTTCACCGGAGTATGTTGGGAAGTTCATCGGGAGTTCAGAATATCGATGACGTGCCAAACAACAAGAACACTTATAATTATATCTTAATATGTCATAGTTTACATCATATGTTTTGAGTCCTAATTGAGTTAGATTTAAATAAATCCAAATTAACTCAATAAGAGGCAATCTGGTCCACTTTACGTTAAGATTTTAGCTCAGGTGAGCTCATTTTATTGACTTGGAAATGGGTCAATAGGAGGTATAAGTCGGGTGTGAAATATATAAAAAATATATTTTTTGAGATTTTTGATGGTAGTACCATCAGTGGGCGGCGGTACTATTGCCCAAGCGATAATGGTACCACCCAAGCAGCGATAGTACCACTGTTGCCCCTATTTTTAGGGCATTTTTGGTGGTAGTACCACTCATGCCTAGTTTTTTCAAAAAATATTATATTTTGGTTTTATTTTTGGAAGTCAATTGGGGTCAATAAATACCTAAATTATTCTTACATTGGAGAGTAAGAAAGTGCAAGAAAAGTGATCGTAATCTTGGTAAAATTTTATAAAATTTGAGAGCTTCTCTTGAGTGCTTAAATGTGTAAAGTGAGTCTAAGGGAAGAGAGAAAAGTGGTCATAATTTTGACCCGTAGAAGAAGATCATTAGCGGAAACCGATGGACCTCGACGAAGGAGGACTCAAAAAGTGAATATAGGTAAAGCTTTTGGCCGAACCACTATAAATTTGTAAGCCTTCCTTTACTTGTTCTATTTAAACTTATTTTCTCATTTTAGTAG